>CM060252.1:69263714-70671214 GCA_030684275.1 Acipenser oxyrinchus oxyrinchus | reverse complement strand
ACCCATCTACTGTCCGGAGAAGTCTGGTCAGAAGTGGCCTTCATGGAAGACTTGCGGCCAAAAAGCCATACCTCCGACGTGGAAACAAGGCCAAGCGACTCAACTTTACACGAAAACACAGGAACTGGGGTGCAGAAAAATGGCAACAGGTGCTCTGGACTGATGAGTCAAAATTTGAAATATTTGGCTGTAGCAGAAGGCAGTTTGTTCGCCGAAGGGCTGGAGAGCGTACACGAATGAGTGTCTGCAGGCAACAGTGAAGCATGGTGGAGGTTCCTTGCAAGTCTGGGGCTGCATTTCTGCAAATGGAGTTGGGGATTTGGTCAGAATTAATGGTCTCCTCAATGCTGAGAAATACAGGCAGATACTTATCCATCATGCAATACCATCAGGGAGGCATCTGATTGGCCCCAAATTTATTCTGCAGCATGACAACTGACCCCAAACATACAGCTTAAAGTCATTAAGAACTATCTTCAGCGTAAAGAAGAACAAGGAGTCCTGGAAGTGATGGTATGGCCCCCACAGAGCCCTGATCTCAACATCATCGAAGTCTGTCTGGGATTACATGAAGAGAGAGAAGCAACTGAGGCTGCCTAAATCCACAGAAGAACTGTGGTTAGTTCTCCAAGATGTTTGGGCCAACCTACCTGCCGAAGTTCCTTCAAAACTGTGTGCAAGTGTACCTAGAAGAATTGATGCTGTTTTGAAGGCAAAGGGTGGTCACACCAAATATGGATTTGATTTAGATTTTTCTTCTGTTCACTCACTTTGCATTTAGTTAATTGATAAATATAATCTATTAACATGTCTATTTTGAAAGCATTCTTACTTTACAGCATTTTTCACACCTGCCCAAAACTTTTGCACAGTACTGTATATATATATATATATATATATATATATATATATATATATATATATATATATATATATATATATATATATATATATATATATATGTGTGTGTGTGTATATATATATATATATAACGCACGTTAATCACATTGCTGTGTCTTGAGCCTTTCGGCACACCGTATTTCAATCCCGGCCGCGGCAACAATGTATTGAGTGTCTGAGTGCAGTTATTGTTTAAAAAGAAAGTTAGTCACTGAACCGCTTAATCGAGCAAAGCACTAAAAATCAATGGGATTATTATTATTATTATTTTTTTTTTTTTTTTTTTGACGGGCTCACTGGACAGAAAGACGCTTACTTGTCTACTGTCAAAGCGAGTTCCAATATCAAACACAAGTACATCTAGTCTGCTGCGTGCTGAACACACCATCTCTCAAAATACATGAGCAGCTCTTTTGCTACAGACAATAAAATATTGTAAACCCGCCAGTTTCAACATAAATGCAGGATCGATGCAAGCCCATATCAAGCTAAGTATGATCATGATAATAAATGAGTAGGCTGCGTTGCTCTTTTTTTTGCGCATAGTATGTAAAGCCTACAATTGTTAGTTTGCAGTTTTTGGATATGATGACAGTTTTTATATGTTCTCTTCACAAATTAACAGTTCATTTCCTAGAAGTGCTTACTATAGCTAAATATTTATAATTTTATTTAAAAAAACCCTACATTTATGTCAGTTCACAATCACATTTAAAAATAGATATCCTATGTATATATATTTATATAAAAACAGTAGATTAATCCGTGCACATTTTTAATAAAAGGCAACGATCTTATAGCGGCTGTCCTACAGTAAAACAAAAAAAAAAATAAGGGACCCGATAACTCAGTCAGACAAGCCCCAAGGGGCAGAGCAGTACAGTTACGCGCACTGTTTAACCACTCTGGGGTAGCACCTATACAGCAAAATCATTAGCAAAGCACAAACACAGAAACAAAAAACACTCAGGAGGTTTAGAACTAAATCAACAGTTTATTATATTGGTCAGGATAAATGCACCACGCTGGATTTTTACCACAGCTGGTTAAAATGCACACAAGTAACTAAATAGCAGCACACATTTCTCTCTCTACCCAGAATGCATTTTATTGCCTATGAATTCATGTATAAAAAAAAGGTGTTCGGATATTCGTCCCAGCACTTTATATATATATATATATATATATTAGACCTGTTGTGTTGCAACGCGTAGTTCTACCATTCTTTTGTTTGTTTGCTTGTTTTAGTAAAAACATGTGTGACCAATTGGTCTCTGGGACTTCAATCTACACACTAAGGTCGGTGTACCTATTTGAGAAGTGAACGTAATCCCAAACAGACTCTCTTGTTTTAATATACAATCACCTTATATGGTCGGCACCTCAATCTGGTCATTGCAGTACAGGATACTGAGAGTTCGAGCCTTATTACATATACAGACACCCTGTGATTTCTAATATGTCCAATATTTGGACTTCTCTGGGCTTGGAGGCGTCTGTATATTGGACGTATACGGACACCCTGCCGGGAAGAGAGAGAGAGAGAGAGAGAGAGAGAGAGAGAGAGAGAGAGAGAGAGAGAGAGAGAGAGATTCTATATGTCATCCATTTACTAATCCAGAATGAATGGATAGGTTTTCGTTTCTTTATGCAAAACCTGGATTCACAGATATTTCAAATATATATCAATACATCAAAAGTAAAGATTACTTGCTGCATCCTGGTACCTTTGCTGTTGGGTCATATAGTCTGACTGTATCTTGAACATTGGAGTGAGTTTCAGCTACTGCATGAAGTGAAGTGAAGTGATGAGGTTCAAGTAAACAGTAGCAACTATACAACTATACCTTAAAGTATTGTCTGAGATATCTGCATAGTCCAAACTGAAAATCAAATCTTCAAACAGAAGGAAATGGGGATCAGTCATAATACTACTAGTGCTAGTTGGTGGTAAGCTACTTCATAGTAGTTACATGACCCAAGATATTAAACAGGGTAACAGTCTAAAGGCAGGTGATGTCTGTAGTGAGCAGCTAAAACGATTCAATATACAGTTCCAGAGAGTCAATGAATTATAAGATCGTCATCTCTTGCAACCATCATTTATAATATTAAGAGGAATGAAATCCACAGTTGGCTGGGTAGCTGCTTCCAATTTCACACTCCTTAATGGAACCCTCACCCCTGCTCTCCATGTCCTCAAACAGCATGAAAAAGTCATTATAACACTGGCGATTCGCTGTTGCGTATATAGGAAAAGTCATTATTTGACTTGGCTGGGGTGATATTGCTGGTCTAACTAATGATTGGGAAACAGGTAACACACACACTAGATACCTTCATAGTCATTTAAAAATCGACGCCACATGGGTCCATGGAGTCTATCAAACTGCACTGACACCTCCAGCCGATATGAAAAAGGTGCACTACAGACTTCCTTTCCAAAGCAATCAATTCCATGATTGTATTAAATCACAATAGGGAGAAGTGTTATTAATTATTTTTTTTATATATATATATATATATATATATATATATATATATATATATATATATACATACATACATATACATATATATACACACACACACACACACACACACATACACACAGTATTGTGCACAAGTTTTAGGCAGGTGTGAAAAAATGCTGTAAAGTAAGAATGCTTTCAAAAATAGACATGTTAATAGATTATATTTATCAATTAACTAAATGCAAAGTGAGTGAACAGAAGAAAAATCTAAATCAAATCCATATTTGGTGTGACCACCCTTTGCCTTCAAAACAGCATCAATTCTTCTAGGTACACTTGCACAAAGTCAGGGATTTTGTAGGCATATAGTCAGGTGTATGATTAAACAATTATACTAAACAGGTGCTAATGATCATCAATTCAATATGTAGGTTGAAACACAATCATTAACTGAAACAGAAACAGCTGTGTAGGAGGAATAAAACTGGGTGAGGAACAGCCAAACTCAGCTAACAAGGTGAGGTTGCTGAAGACAGTTTACTGTCAAAAGTCATACACCATGGCAAGACTAAGCACAGCAACAAGACACAAGGTAGTTATACTGCATCAGCAAGGTCTCTCCCAGGCAGAAATTTCAAGGCAGACAGGGGTTTCCAGATGTGCTGTCCAAGCTCTTTGAAGAAGCACAAAGAAACGGGCAACGCTGAGGACGTAGGACGCAGTGGTCGCCAAGGAAACTTACTGCAGCAGATGAAAGACACATTATGCTTACTTCCCTTCGAATCAGAAGATGTCCAGCAGTGCCATCAGCTCAGAATCGGCAGAAAACAGTGGGACCCTGGTACACCCATCTACTGTCCGGAGAAGTCTGGTCAGAAGTGGCCTTCATGGAAGACTTATGCCAAAAGTCATACCTCCGACGTGGAAACAAGGCCAAGAGACTCAACTATGCACGAAAACACAGGAACTGGGGTGCAGAAAAATGGCAACAGGTGCTCTGGACTGATGAGTCAAAATTTGAAATATTTGGCTGTAGCAGAAGGCAGTTTGTTCACCCGAAGGGCTGGAGAGCTGTACACGAATGAGTGTCTGCAGGCAACAGTGAAGCATGGTGGAGGTTCCTTGCAAGTTTGGGGCTGCATTTCTGCAAATGGAGTTGGGGATTTGGTCAGAATTAATGGTCTCCTCAATGCTGAGAAATACAGGCAGATACTTATCCATCATGCAATACCATCAGGGAGGCATCTGATTGGGCCCAAATTTATTCTGCAGCATGACAACGACCCCAAACATACAGCGAAAGTCATTAAGAACTATCTTCAGCGTAAAGAAGAACAAGGAGTCCTGGAAGTGATGGTATGGCCCCCACAGAGCCCTGATCTCAACATCATCGAGTCTGTCTGGGATTACATGAAGAGAGAGAAGCAACTGAGGCTGCCTAAATCCACAGAAGAACTGTGGTTAGTTCTCCAAGATGTTTGGGCCAACCTACCTGCCCAGTTCCTTCAAAAACTGTGTACAAGTAAACCTAGAAGAATTGATGCTGTTTTGAAGGCAAAGGGTGGTCACACCAAATATGGATTTGATGTAGATTTTTCTTCTGTTCACTCACTTTGCATTTAGTTAATTGATAAATATAAACTATTAACATGTCTATTTTTGAAAGCATTCTTACTTTACAGCATTTTTTCACACCTGCCTAAAACTTTTGTACAGTACTATATATATATATATATATATATATATATATATATATATATATATATATATATACACACACACACACACACACACACACACACAACCAACAGTTTCCCAAGAGTTAACAGATACTGATTTTCAACCTCTTGACTTTTATATCCAACATTTTTTTTTTTTTAAATTTAAACCTTTTCAGAAAGAAAGACAGCAGAACATAATTCTGCGGCTTTGAGGTACAAGCATGTTTCCATTGAGTGTTTCTGAGTTTGAAAAGGGCATGATAGCGAGTGCCTGTCTAAGTCAGAGCCCCTACTACCAGGAAATCAAGGCCTGCATTTTCTGGAATGGCAAACAGTTTGGCAGTTCACACACAATAGTGTAAAATGAGTCCTATATGTGTGCATCTTAATTTTCACTCAGGGGTTGTTCAAATGAATAAATGCAGATTTTGTTTGAAGTTTCGTAGGGTGCCATCTCCAGAGGTCACATTTACACAGAATTCTGCGTCATTACATAAGTTCATTAGTGCCACAGATAATAAAATAATTATTCAGTTACTATGAGATAAGTGTGTGTTATTTCACAAATGAGATTCTGTACCAGCAGGCTACAGTGAGACAATGTCTCTACATTGGGGCATTAGTGAAGACTATGCGAGTACATTCATTATTGCAGTTATTTAAAATCAAAGGCTGTAACCCCCGACTGCATAAACCAGCACCGACATGCAGGAATGTTACTGCATTAGTACAATGCTGTACGTCAAAAAAAAAAAAAAAAAAAAGGAGACAGGTTTGTTATTTCTAATGAGTAGGTTCTATTTGCTTTGTGAAGCCTACTCTGATGACAGGTTTTAGTTTCACAAAAAAAAAAAAAAAAAATTCTAAATCAAATGCATGTCACATTTTAAAAGTAAAACACGTGTATTCTATCCCACTGCACTGTTCGTTTTTGAAAAAAAAAAATTATATATATATTTTTTTACTGAAAAGTCCCGAGCAGTCTTCCATGCTTTAACTCAAGTAATACAATCGTTGTATTGAAAACAAAAAAGGCACAAACCACATTTAATAGCTTTACACTAACCTCTTTTCACACACCATACTCCCACCACAGCACACTTCAATAACAAGCATTAAGGATCTTTCACTCGGCTATAGTTTTACCAGATTTCTTGCAACCGATTGTCCTAGTTTCCACTGGGTGCCAGAATCAGACTCCTCAATAGACAACTTAGTTTCTGCTTGCAAATTTACTTTAACTTATTGAAGTGCTCTGTTCATAAAGCAAAGGATGTTTATCTTGAGAATTAGTGCTGCAGAACCACATTCACTATTTATATATGTGCAGCTATGGCCAAAACATTTGCATCACACTATAGAATCAACTAATTTTGCTTCATAGAAGGTCGAATGATAATGTTACATTAACATATTGAATTACATACCACTTTGTAGTTTTCCCATATAATTAACGAAAAACTGACAATTTAAAAATTTTGATAACTAACATGAAATACTGTACTTCTATTATGGCTTCTGGAAGACTTTGGCGATATAATTTTATTTTCATTTATTTATACAGGAAATGAACCCATTGAGGCCAAGGCCTCATTTACAAGGGGCCCTGTCATACACAAACACAATCGTACTTAGACAATAAAAACAAATAGACAAAGGAGCAGTAATACAGCGTTTCATTTTAAGCAAATCCCTAATATGCTCTTTATAATCAAAAAATGAGGTTATCAAATTCCATTCTTAAACCATGTGAAAGTGTTCCAGGTTTTTGGGAGTCGATAAGAAAAAGCCAATTCTCCTAATCATGTCCGTATCCTTGGGACTACCAAACTACCAGAATAATGAGATCGCAAACTATAGCCAGTATTGACATTTTTGACCAAAGTACTAAGATAATCAGGAACCATACCTTTAGCAACTTTAAAAATGAAGCAAAACGAACAATATGAGCGTTATAACCGAAGAGCGTTATAAAAGGGGAGGGGAGGGGTGGGGGTGCCGCAGGACATAATCTGACAAATACAAAATAAAATAACTCCCCCTCTATGATGCACATATAGCGAAGCAAAAATGTAAACATTCTGTGAATTAACCATGCATAAAGCACCATGTAATCAATGCTATATGTCTTACAATTGGCAGTTAAATTATAAATAGCCTGGCTAAACGGCGGGTGGGAGTTCAGTTCGAAGCAACAGACAAGAAAACCAAGTGTGAGAAGGAGAGCGGGTCGGGAGAGGGGAAGAGGGAATGGGCTCGCCTCAGGTTCAGCTGCCAGAGTTGGACTGAAGCGTCTCATCTCCCGGAGAATAACGCAGCTCCTCTCGCAGCAAAAAAGTAAATACATTAGGAAAAAGATAACCACGTAATAGGCTTAATATTTATTTAGTTATAAAACAATTACTGAATAAGATGTCTGTGTTATAAAGTGCCAGCACAACTTTTCTTCAGTTCAGATACTGTATCAAAAGGGAGACACAGGAACAGAAGTTAGACTGAGAAGTTGTTTAGTTTGAACAACACTGGTACTGTATTTACTGTAGAAATATTGCATGAATCACTAGCATAGGGAATTGGGGGACATGCTGTAGGAGCGTTATATCCAAGGCATGTTACAAAAAGGAGAGCAATTATATATTATACACACTGAGCATCAAAATAAACGTATCACTTATACTTGAGCATCAAAAGAAACTTATTACCTACATTTGGATAAAATTCACAAGATGTGATCGGAAAATAACAAACTCTGTTTTAGAGCAGGTGCAGTGACTTTTTATTGTGCTGATTAACAATTGACATCACGAAGATGCTGCAAAATGATCTGTCAATCTTGGGCAGTTGTTGTCTCCAAGTTCGTGGCCTGTCATTGACAGAGTGTGTCTGGTTATATCATCTCGCCAGGTTTGAAATTGCTGGCTGTGAGCACTCAAGACGACGAGCCCTAGTCCAGCTTCCAATATTGCGATTGCACGAAGGCGCTGCTCTGTTGACACAGATAGCATATTGGTTTTTTTTCTGTGATTTTCTTTATTGCTTTTATTCAAGCTTGCAATTCAACAGCTGAAATCACTCCATATCCAGTGTCCAATCAGCTGTCTCACTAATTAGGTGATTAATTGCATATGCTTCAGTCATAGTCACTCAAGTGTGTCATGGTTAAGGATGAATGATCGAGTGATTAAAAAGATCCAAAAATGTCCATCATTTATATTCCTTATTTTTTAACCCCCAAAATAAATGTGTTATAAAAGCGATAAGTTCCTTTTGATGCTCTGTATATACACACACACACACACACACACACACACACACACACACACACACACACACACACACACACACACACACACACACACACACACACACACACACACACACACACACACACACACACACACACACACACACACACACACACACACACACACACACACACACACACACACACACACACACACAGACCGAGACAGAGCGAGAGAGAGGATATGTAAATATATATTTCTTGTATTGTCTCAATCCTAAAATTCTAGGTGATGCTTTTAGCCATAGCTATATATTGAATGGTGGTGTTTAATTATAATGCTATTACCGTTTTTGTTAGCTTGTTTTTAAAATTGCAGGCAATACCTGAGATCTGCCGGGAGCAGCGATCTATATCTGTTCTCAAATGTCACTTATGTAAATGTCTCTAGTGCTCCTAATGGCCATTGGAGGTTAAAGTACACAGACCCCTTTACCAGTAACTCCAGAAATATTGCACTCTAGGGACTAATTAAGTTGATTTAAAAAATAAGCAAACTTTTATAATTATCAACAGGGCAGAGGAAAACAGCTGGTGCAATCTCTCTTTCATAATGAAACATTATTCTTGTCAAAAGCAGTTTCTGTTGCTATTTTGTTCGCTTATGCTATTTGGAAAAGAAAATTAGCCTAACACAACTGAAATACATTTTACAATAAGTACACACATACTATTTATATATATAACCCACTTTATACAGCCTGGTAAGGGCCATGGGAAAAAACGGGCAATAAGAACAGCTTATACTTAAAAAAATAATAAAAAATAAACATTCATTTAGTGTCAAATCAACCAAACAACAATTCCATAAACACAAAAAGTGTTGTTTTTTTTTAGTTTTTTTTTTACTGTACTGGTCATTTGAACTTTACTGTTTGTGGCACAACTAATTCTGCTGAATACTATCCACCATTGAACAATGCCATCTAAATTTATTTCACAAAGCAATTTAAGCTCAACAGCATTCATTTTTAAACAGTTAAAAAAAAAAAAACTTTAAAAAAGTGAAACGAAAAGTAAAAAAAATATTCTACTGTTTACAAAACTGATGCTTTAAGTCAGCCTTCATTTGTGCAAAACGTAAACAAAACAAACCTCTTACTGGAATTTTTTTTTTTTTTACTGTGGTTTTTAAGTCACTTATTTTAGACTGCGTCAAGCCTTTTTCAGGTTAAACAAATTGACCCGTACCATCAAGGTAAGCCATTTGTTTTTATCCATTACAATGTCTCCAACTGTCCTTCAATTAACAGTATATGCCTCACTTAGGCGAGAAAACATTTGCTATGTCTTGCTTCCTTATTTTCAGATGCATACATGCAGATATTTTTCTTTTGCTCTGGTGTTCACACAATGTTGTACTTTCTGTTTTGCTTTGGGAGTGGAAGTGTTGATGACATTGGTATGCAAACTTTAAGCGATTGTCCTTGTGACGTTTTCCTAAGAGTGGCTTTTCCCTTGGCCTGCGACCATTGAGACCTTCACCATGCAATACTCTACCTTTGGTTGAAATGGAAACCACAGTCCCACTTGGAATGGCACAGGAAATTTAGTTTCAATACATGGTAAAATGGATTCCATAGAATACCAAAAGATATTGACCAATCATCTGAAACCCTCCACTACAAAACTTGGTTTAAAGCGCAACTGGACGTTCCAACACGACAACGATCCAAAGCACACATCAAAATCTACTTCAGAATGGTTAAAGAAGAATAAAATCAAGGTTCTGGAATGGTCTAGTCAAAGTCCTAATCTAAATCTGATTGAGAATCTTTGGTTTGAGTTGAAGAAGGCTGTGCACAACAGAAGTCCTCGGAATATGAATGAACTGGAACAATTTAGCATTGAAGAATGGTCAAAAAAAATAAAAAATTACTTAAGCATCATGCCAAAAGCTCAGTGACAAATATCCTAATTGTTTAAAATAGGTTATTATTGCTAAAAGTGCCTCAACCAGCTATTAATTTCATTGTCCTTGTCAGGGTATGAATACTTTTGAATTAGTATTTTTGGAGTTTTGCCAAAAAATTGCTGAAATATAATTCTCTTTAACTTTTTCCTCATCCACAAAAGAAAATTGTGCAACAAAAGATTTGTCCTATAATTTGTTTTCTAGAAATTATACATTTCCATTGTGTGTGTGTGTATGTATGTATGTATGTATGTAATAAAAGTAGCTTTAAATTTAAGGTGAGCGAAAGCAGTAGCTATGGAACTATGGTAATAGGGATATGCAAATAAAAGCATACAAGAGCCAATATATTATATATATATATATATATATATATATATATATATATATATATATATATATATATATATATATATACACACACACACACACACACACACACACATACTCTCTTTCCCCAACTTATAATGTACAATTATTCCCCCAACTTCCCTCTTTGACCAGTTTACTGCTTGGTTGGATCAACAGGTTTTTAATTTATTGCTACAAGCTTTGAGGACAGAAGTGAAAAAATCAACAACTGAACTGCTTTCTCAATGTATTCAAATTCATCAATGTAAAATCGTATGGAACAGCTGGAGCCAAACAGATTCAATTTAAATGTAAAAACACAGTTTGCCATTGAACCAGGATGAACAATACATTATTTTACAGATTTGCCCTTGTTTAAAAGATTCTGTTGTTCGTGGGGGGACAAAATCATAACAAATCAAACAAAATGGCACAGATGCAACATTTTTTTTTTTTTTTTTTTGCATGTTATAAATTGATCGGCACAAATGAGGTTTGCATTTTGTGAAAAAACTAACTGTGGCACATTGTATTGTGGATGTTACTTTGTTGTACACACATCCACACACCACTGAAACATCTATTCCCAATAAAAAAATAAAAAAATAAATAATAATAATAATAATAATAATAAAAAATCACCACATCATCATAATATGGCAGCAGTTTAAGGCTGATGATCAAGGTCATCCAGATATATTGACCGAGGGGTTTTAAAGACCAGTGCAAACATGAAATTGCCTTTCAAATTCATTTAAAATGGTGTCCGAGATGCACAGGGTTTTATTGGACAATACACAAGGACAGCCCACAAATATGAACTCTGTACCTTTAAAGTAATACTGGAAATGGTTTGCTGTATGATAGAACCACTAAGGAGAGTGCAATGCAACTGGAATCCACATGTGCACAATATGTATAATAATGCATTTGTGATAAGTAGCCTAGTTTGCCATTTATTTTCCCCAAAAGCAATTAAAACATTCTTGTGATATGTTGATGAGAGGACTATTTCTATTAAATTTATAATTTTTTTTTTAAATGGGTTATTGTTTGAACTGCCCTCAAGAACTTTTCATGAACATTGGTAGGAATTGAAAATTATATAAAAAAGACCCGGAAAACTGTACAGGACGCAAAAGCAACTAAAAAGAGAGTGTTGTACAATTACTGACATTTCTTAATACGATATTAGAAGTTGTAGCTGCGGGTATACAGAAAACATAAAAAAGCAATCCTCACTGGGATGCTTAAAAATAAAAACTGCAGGCTTTTTTGGGCCAGCACTATGAAAGGGAAACATTAAAGCAAACAACAACTTACTGTCTTCAAAATAGTTGTTGATCACTTGTCCAACGCTTTCTTAGAACAGGGAAATGGTAAGAGGACTTGCAGTTGTTGCTGTAGTTGAACACCACAGGGATCCTAGCAACTATTGCATTTATACAATATTCTGAGATGAAATATTCATGGGCAATCCTCGTAAACTTTTCTCTACCTTTTTCTCCCTCCGCCTCCATCTCGGCTGATGAATTTGCCTTCTCCTTCTCCTCCAAAATCTCATTCGCAAACTCTTCACTACCTCGCCTCCCTCCCCAGGCCATACCATGTCCTCTGATAACTCACTCCCCATCACCCTCCGCAAACCCCTACTATTCAACCCTCCTTCTCCTCCACACCCCTCTTGGATTCTGATCTCCGCTTCCTGCTCCAGAGCCATAAACCCACCATGTGTGCTCTGGACCCTATCCCCACTCATCTCTTCCAGACTACTGCCCCTGCTCTACTCCTCTTTATTTCCTCTCTTCTCAACACATCTTTGCTCTCTGGCTGCTTTCCCTCTACCTTCAAAATCAAGCCTGCATCACCCCCATAAAAAAAAAACAAAAAAACAACACCACCACAAAACTCAAAACCTTTGAGCGAGCAGTACACCGCCAGCTCTCTGCTTTCCTGTCAACACATTCTCTGCTCTACCCCCTACAATCTGGTTTTGTTCCGGCTCACCCTCTGCCTCTTGCTCTCTTTCAACAGGTGTCGTCCCCCCCCCCCCAACAAGGATCAGTCCTGGGACCCCTCCTGTTTTCACTCTATACCTGCTCCCTGGGTCCCCTCATCTCCTCCCATGGTTTCTTGTATCACATTTATGCTGATGATGTCCAGATCTTCCTCTCCTTTCCCATCTCTGACATTTCCTCCCGTATCTCTACCCATCTCTCGGCCATCTCCTCCTGGATGCACTCGCATCATCTAAAACTCAACCTCTCGAAATCAGACCTCCTTTTCTCCACCTCCCTCATCTTTCCAGACAATGACCAGAAAGCTATCACAATGTAATATGTACTTCCTGGTTAATGACTTTAAACTGGTATACTGTACGAGTTAATTCACAGCAGGGTTGCCGGTTTTCTTTATTTTTAAAAAAAAGTTTTGTAGTACTGTTGTTGTAGCTCTACAGTACCTCCAAACTGTAACTTTAAGGATGTTGGAAATGGTGGTTTGTGAATGGTTACATACCAAACTAAATTACTCAATCTTAAAATGAATACATAAATAAACCAAAATTATTTATCATTGTCCTCTAAATGTGAACTACAATATGCGAACTACAAGAATTTAGCGATGGAGTACGCCACAGAAAAATCCCCCTCACTCATCCCAGTCATTCTTTTCTTTCTTTGATTTCCTCTTTGTGTCAGTCCAAACACACGCAGTTGTTACTTAGGACTACTTTGCTTTTTATAGTGTGTTCAATTGTTAAAGTCCCCGATTGCACCACTAAATAAACCTGGTTTCAGCAGGTCTTAACACAGTGCTCAATTGTCCATTTGGCACCCCATTGCACTATCATCAGAATCGCTTTGGTGAATACGTTAATGATGGGGCAGGCGCTCTAACGGGGCAAGACATGTCTTCAGAATACCATTTCAATGCAGTATCAGAATACAGAGTTTTTGTTTATAGACAGTAAGAGTTTAAGATGTTTGTGTTAATAAAAGGTTTTTAAAACATGTCTTTTCTTTAAGAAACTATATAACATAGGTAGTAAATGAAAAAGTGATACAAATCAAGGATTTGTTTTTAAAAATCAAGTGACTTAAAATCAACTTGATTTTAAATCAGCCAACCCGGATTCACAGCATCTATGTGTTATATCAACACTAGCTGCTTTGCAACCCTCTGTATCCTCTCTGAGGTACCTTGTAAATTATTCAGAAATGTTTGCATTACAAACTCCTGGGTACAAGTTGTTTGTTTGTCAAAAAATAAAATATGGTATAGCAGCAGCAGTCATTTCTATGAACACTCTTTCACACGACAGCTAGCCCAGGTTTTTGAGTTAAGGGTCCCCATCGCGCAGACAACGGGACTGCAGCTGATTGCAGACATGCACTTGCAGGACAGCCCCCATGGGGATTGATGGACTAATGGGGTGCATTAAGATAATGGGGGGTGGGACGGGAATGCATGCCTGTGATTGGGGGAGCACGCACAACGGAGCAAAATGTAAGCCTGGCAGAAGGAAGGAGGGGCTGGGTGCAGAGTCAGACATGTTTTGCGTGGGCTACCTGCCTGTTTATTAAACCCTTTTATTTATCCTGTGTTTATTATTGTTTATTGCATTTACTTTATTGAGCTGCTCGTTCTTATAAAATAAACCGTGCACTTGAGACCAGAATACTTGCCTGGATTATTTCCTTTACCTCCACGTTACAATATTTAAAATTGTGTTGCAACATAATGAATACCAGTTTAATTTTCAATTCGACATCAAGCATTGCAACAACAGTCAGTTGTGCACTTTTTTTTTTATTTTTACAATATGCATTGTAACCAGGTAGGATACATTCATCTCCTTCTCTGAGACGGTGACTGATTTTTTAAGAACATCTTGCTGTTTAGTTAATTGATCAGCTTTCTTCTGGAAAAAAACTTGTGATGTTTCAACGCAATCTGGTTGCCCTGTGTCTCCAGATGCAGACCTCTCAAGGCTTTCGTGAGCCAGTACTTTACAACAAATGACACAGAGGACGCGGATCATCCTTGTCACCAATGTAAGAAAAAACAAAGTTAATGTAAAGATGGTAATTGCAAGTTTTTTTTTTTGTTTCTTTGAGCTGCAAGTAGGATTAGACATATTTTTGTTTTACATCCATTTTAACAACTTTTCAAAATCAGAAGCAATCACTCATAAAATGTGGTTCCTATTTAAAGCAGAAGACTGGTGATAAAACAATACATTGTTTTCATAATTACTGCAAATGATTTGCATGCAAATTATATTTATTTTGAATGTAAGCATGGTTCAATCACAAATTCGGTAACTTTATTGCTGCTGTGAAAAATAAAGCTGTGTGGAGTAGTGGTTTGGGCTCTGTACTCTTGACCAGAGGGTCGTGGGTTCAATCCCAGGTAGGGGACACTGCTGCTGTACCCTTGAGCAAGGTACTTTACCTAGATTACTCCAGTAAAAACCCAACTGTATAAATGGGTAATTGTATGTAAAAAATAATGTGTAAAAAAATGTAATTGTACGTAAAAATAATGTGATATTTTGTATCAATTGTAAGTCACTCTGGATAAGGGCGTCTGCTAAGAAATGAATAATAATAATAAATAAATGAAACAAAATCTTAAGTGTGCATTGAACGTCATATTTTTTAAATTGTTTGGCGACCCATCAGAAACCTTGCCGTGACCCCCACTTTGGGAAACGTTGCTCTACATAATGCAACTTGGTATGATTCAACTCCTGTGGTACAAAATACTGAAAATAAGCTGTCAGATCGGAATGCAAGACCTTAAAAGTAGCTATGCTGTGTATTATGCTTCGGTATGTAAATGGTAAAAAAATGTTTAAGCTTGTAAGTTTGTTGTTCTATTCTGAGCAACAAAATGATGATACATGTCATGCTTAATATAAAACACACTAGGCTCCCAGACATAATCTTTGCCTAGGGCACAAAAAACATAATTTTAAAAATGACTTCAAGCAGTAATGAATTGCCAGCTTTCGCCATCACGTCACTTTTTTTCCCTCTACCCCAGTCACAGCAATATTGTCTGACAAAATGAAATGCTGAACTTATGAAAGATTAAAAGAAGGAGGATCAGCGCTATGACAGGGCGATGCTCAAGAGCCGCTGCGGATGAAGCCCGGGGTTGCTCATCTAATAGGCTCTGCTAAAGACAACAAAAAGAAAATGACATGTTTTCTTCGAGAACCCTTCTATGGTTCACTTAGACTTAAAAGAAAGCATTAAGATTAAGAACACTTTGCTAATCTGGTGGGCAAGCAGAACCGGATCATTATTCCAAGCAATAACGCACTGGAATACTCGGGGCATCAAGAATCTAGAGTACTCCATTATTCAAATCCACTGTCAGGCACTACTGTCCACATAAGCTCCCAAATACTAGCAGAAAACCTTTTTTTAAATCCAAATATAGCATAAAATCAAATACAGTACACCCTCATTATAACAAACCTGTTGGGGGTCCATGCCTTTTGTTCGTTATACTGAGGGGTTTGTTATAGCGATAGCACAATCAAAATGAGGGATAAACTATTGGAGTAAATTAATGAGATGAGATTCTGAATGAAAGTAGAATTCATGTATCTGTTCGTCTCATGTATGCAGTATTCTGCCTTTGCTTTATCCTGTTCGTTAAAGAATTAAAATGCAGTACAAAAAGCAAAAATCCCGAAGCTTTTATTCAAAATCAATCCGACATGTTTATATATATTTTTTTTTATTCGGGGGTCCAGGGGCCAGGTTCATTATAGCTAAAGATCTGTTTTAATGAAGGCCGTTATATTGAGGGTGTACTGTAATACATGTTAGGCTAAATACTCAATATATTACAGCTATGGCCAACAGTTTTGCATCACCCGATAGTTAAATTTAGCTTCATAAAAGGTCGAAGGAAGCCTTCTGAATAATGTTACGTTAACATATCAAATTACATACTGCATTGTAGAGTTCTATATACTTAATGAAAAAACTTCAATTGAAAAAATGTAACATTTCGAAATCTAACATGAAATACTGTACTACTGTTAAGGCTTCTAGACACTTGAAATATCATTTTGTAGTTTCTCTGATTACGTGATGTTAAATAAAATATCTATACATACATACAAAAAATACTCACTCCTAATTAATTGCATGACCAAAATATTAAGAAAGTTTACAAAAAATGAAATGACATTTTTAAAACACTACATTTAAATGTAAATAAAAAATTGCATTTTTGATCAGGACAATATATTAAATGCTACACATTGCATAACACTTGAATTAACCCCTTTACCTCAGGGAATATCCGTTTCTGAAATCTGCAGCGTCTGTCATGTTTCTATCATTTAAGAAAAAAAAAATCGAAAACATGCACCAAATTCCCTGAGCTATTATCACCATCTCCAAAACACTGCAAAACGTCAGCAAGACATCTGAAACCAGCATTTTCTACATTCACCTGCATGAAAAGATAGCTCCACCAATAGGCCGCTTGATCCTATTTTACACCACAAATCATTTTCTATAGAACAAACGCAGTCTATGTTAACACAGAGGGCACCTCTGTAGTATTAGCCGGCTGATGATTATCAGACTAGTCGTTAAATAAAGCTAAAAAATAAAAATAAATGGCATTCAAAAAAAACTGTTGCACATTTCTTAAAAAAAAGTTTTTTAAAAAAGTGTCAAGAGATAGCAGACAGACTCATTTGCATGAACTGTTAGAGGAAAGCTTTCGGGGGGAACTCTCCCCACAACACTGCCGTGTTCTGGTGCTGCTCAGTTAAATTATGTTTGTATAACTCATTCAAGGAACAGACCTTAGTTGAAGACACTGATTAAAGAAAATTAGACAGATCAAATGCTTGAACCCTCCGGAATCCAAATCAGCCACCACTCAGGCATCTCCTGCTAAAATGGTTTCATGCCTAACCTGCATACGAGTAGTAAAATATTCCACCTGGACAATGGGAAACATCTGCCGACCAGGTGGTAAAAATCTGTGTTTGACAGCAAAGGAGATCCCTTCAATTCAAAGGACATTAAGCATTCGAAAAAAACTGCAGTTTGAGCTATTCCAAGATTTTTCTAATTAGGAAGAGTGTATTTGTACTAGAAATGTCATATTTGGGAAAACTACTTAAAATTGTTATTCGGATGCGAGTAAAAAAAAAAAAAAATATCTGCAATATTTTAAGCATTTCATTTATAAGAAAGACTTCCGAATTGGAGGTCAAGGCCAACCTCAAGGGTGTATGTTTTATACATTTTGTTTCATACTAATGCAGTAAGTATTCTGAGAGTTATGAGTAATTCTATTTGTAGCAGTAGCACCGGTGGACATAAGCATGAATAATCCAATATAAACAGAATTGATAAGCAACCTCTAACCTATATTACATACGACACAGCATACACAAATGTGTAATGATAGTGTAAGGATTATTGCCCACATTGTCAAACAGGTAACACGGCAATAAATTATCCATGATGTGGTACAGAACAGAAAAGCCAGGGCAATTATGTTTTTTTTTTTTTTTGTTTTTTTTTTAAATCGCTCTTCCTCCAATAAAGTTAGAGGACAGATCTCAAAACACCAGAGCACTAGAGTGGACATTTTGAAAAGAGCTTTGCAACATACTTTAAAGTTGTAAGTGTAAAAAGTTGTCAGGAGGTTAATGAAAGAAAATTACAGGCAGGTTATTTAAACAGTTGTAGCCACATGTGGAGACATAGAACACTTTTTTGTAACTCCTATGCTTACTCTATAAGGGCTGTGCATATCATGAGAAAGTAAAGGTTTCCTCATCAACACCTGACAGGGCATTCGTACAGACTTGATAAAATGGACATTCATATTCCATTTTGATTAAGAGTTCTTATTGGAGGCAAAATCTTTGAAATGTTCTTTGGCTGTGAGAGTTCTTGTAATTTACATAACAGGAAAAACAAGCGCCACATTTTTTCATATAAAATATAAATAGTCAATTCAGAAATGTACTGTTTCAAGTTTCAATTTTGATTGATATAATTTAAAGGCCTGTTATGTACCTGTATTGTAATAATGACAATTTGACATTATTTTTTCTCTCAAGATCTGTGTTGTCTCACCCTGGGTAGGCACAGATACAGCAATTCATCCTTTAGCCCCAAGATACATGGAAGCATCAAGTAAAAATCAGCAAAACCAGACAACTTTGGGTCACCATCTCAGAATGTGACAAATGACCATGGCTTGTGAATTCAATTTCCAAGCTACATTACTTTTAGAGAGAAGATGTTTTCAGCTAACCTATTCATTTAAAATTCCCCTAACTTGAACGTGTTAAGCGTGAGGGACCAGAGTAAAATCAGTACAATGGACAAACATAAATCTATTAGGTGTATTTATGAAATGTAATAACTTATGCTTCAGCAGTTCTCTAGTTGTAAAAACTCTTGTGTGTGACTAGACAGACTGGAGATATGCATTCCCAATGGAGGATAATTATAAAAACATACCAACATGATACATTTAAGAATGTTTTGTGGCACGGGTAGGGCCCTTATTTGGAGGAAAACTCAGTTAACAGCTCATTTTCATCAGCTTGCTTTTTCTTTTTTTAAATCTAGACCTTTTGTTCAAAAATGAGAGTGCTGGAAGCCCTTTCAGAAGGTGATTGATCTGAAAACCCCAAATGTCTTGTTAACATTATAACAAAATGTCATGCAATGCTAATTCTGTAAAGCACTGGGACCCAAACAAAAGTGCAACGTTTGCATGAAGGTTTGGTGCTGTACTTGGTAAGACAGCTGACAGATCAACTGATCAGTTTGTTTTTCTGTACCGATTCGTAAACCATTTGAAAACTTGTGGGCCAAAAAACGGCCCACAAGATGGTGCAGTTTACTTATTTCCTCCAAAACATAGTTTACAAGGAGATCCAGGAGGGCATGTTTGTGGGAAGAAAGGAAAATAGGCCCTAGTTTCCAGTGTGCTGTAATGGCAAGGCAAGACTAATTTATTTAGGGCAAAATTGATGTACACTATCTGTAACTACACCCGTTTCATGTTCTTTTTACTTTTAAACTATATTTATTTCCAAAGTCCATTATACTGGGATAAGTAATTTAAAAGATGGGATGTTTTGAAAACAACTTAATATGAGAAAGCAGAAAATCCAGGCCAAAGCAGCAAAGCGTTTTATCTCCAGAGGGCTGAACGGAATGAGTCTGCTGGTTTAACAGTAATTTAGTGCCACAAAGCCAGCGTAATTAGAACACTTCACGAAGAAACGAAAATGTTTTGTCTCGTTTTTGAAAGCAAGAACATTGGAACACACAAAAATTATAGGTTTCATGACATGGGCTTTTAAAGATTTAATATACAACCATGGAATCAGCCTTCAGTAGTTTCAGGTTTTGGAGATTTTGTAGTTACAGCTGTAACAAATCTTCTAGCCCTTTTTTGTACCCATATGTAGCAGCTTTGCTGCTGTTTATACAGCTTGTCTGAATTGTAACAAAAAAATGACATTTCCACTCAAGACCAATGTTTGGAATGCTGTAAGCAGAAAACAAAACATACAAGACCGAAGCAAAGCTGATTTAGAATCCTCCTATTTGTACAGTAGCTTGAATTGTTGAGTTTGGTAGAGAGCAAATGTTTTGTTATTTTTCATGGATTCTAATATTAAAGAAAACAGGTGAAAAGTTATTTTGCTGTTTGGCCTCATATTTCAGTTTGTTTAACATGGTAACCGGGTTGCTTGCATTGTTTTTGATTAGGCCAAACTATTGATTGTTTTTTTTTTTTTTTTTGTCAAGCATAATGTATCCCCTCTATTTAACCAAACAGTATAATTGTCACACATTGTTCTTGTCCCCATCCATTAAATATCCTACCCTGTTACTCTGCATTGGGATTAAATGGATGCAAGTTGGGGTGTCACTGCACTTTTTGAACATCTTGCTTAGTAAAAAATGATTTGTAAAGGAATGTATAGTAAACAAGGACGCAGACTGTGGGGTTAATGCGCAACCCATGTTCAATTCCCAGATGTTCATTATTTCTAGATAATTGAGAACATTTTTGAGCACGACTGCACTTGTTAGCCAGCTTGCTCATTAGAAAAGCAGACAATTATCTATTCAGAGAAACAAAGTTATTTGACTAAATAAGCAACCAGGGTGGATAAAACAGGCACAAACCTCCAAGCACAGAAAAACAGATGTATATTTTTTTCTTTTTTTAATTACTTTATACCCCGGCCATTGACAGACATCGCAGTCCTATTGACAGCTGCAATTTCTTTCACTCTCAAATATCAACCTGGATCTAACGGTCAACTGCCATCTTTACCACACAAATAGATGATCTGTAAAGAAAGATTGTAATGTGTTAACTCATCTTTACAATTACATGTCAGTCTGTGACAGTAAAGAAAGTGCTGGAAGCTTTCAGGTCTCCAGACAATAATAATTCCCAGGTTTAAAAGATACGGAAAAATGTTAATGAAACTCAAAGCTGTAAGGAGGAGAATTGGAGGTCAAACTCTATTATTCGGTACTATCCACTTCTTATACTAGAAAGACCTCACATCAGAAGCATTTCAGTTTTAGGTGAACACAAGAAATTCAAAAGTTTGTAAATAATTTATTTCAGCGTGATGACCATGCATAAGGGTTTTGGTTTTCTTATGCTACCGAAACAGGGTCATTGGTTTTTTTGATGGGAATGCATGCAACAGAGAAAACCATACGACTTTCCAATAAGTGTTAGGACAGTACTGAGACACAGGCTGTACTTGTTGGTCAAGTGTGTTCATTTCTTGGATCTCATTATGTTTACATGTTCAAAACTACTGTAGCACCAATTCCCTTCTCGGTTATTTTATTTTCATAGACTTGGAAAGATTATCCCCTTTCTTGAGAGACACTGTTGCATGTTCCGAGTTGGCCTCTAATTGGTCTCATCAGGGAAACCGAGCACTTATTTTCCTTAGATATGTTGAATAACTGAACTCAGCAGGGACTGACAGATTTAAAGAGTTTCCATTTTTAAACATGCAAGTTTGTGAGAAGGCAGTGTGGTCCAGTGGTTAAAGAAAAGGGCTTGTAACCAGGAGGTCCCCAGTTCAAATCCCACCTCAGCCACTGACTCACTGTGTGACCCTGAGCAAGTCACTTAACCTCCTTGTGCTCCGTCTTTCGGGTGAGACGTAATTGTAAGTGACTCTGCAGCTGATGCATAGTTCACACACCCTAGTCTCTGTAAGTCGCCTTGGATAAAGGCGTCTGCTAAATAAACAAATAAGTTTGGATTCCTGCTCTCACAATTTTCAGAGCGATACGGACCTCCCGATGTGACCTTGGAAGGTTGCGAGTTAAAACAGCCATACAGTGAATAAGCAGGCAGCGGGTGCACAACGGCAAGCTGAGTGGAGCCAGGGCAGTTGGGAGAAAATTGCTTCCAAATATTTGTAGTTGATAATGGAAGAGATTAGGAGAAAAATCAAAAACAGTTCCAGCAAAAGGCCAGAGCACTCTTCAATAAACAATTATGTTTAATGCTCTCCTAGCTGCTACCTTAAAACAATAGTCATACAGTAGTTGTATGCACTTGCATAACATTAATAAAACTGTCAGAATGCACGTACAGTATTCCCTTTGTAAATTTGATTTCTGCTAAAAATTAATTTAGCAATTAATTTCCTGGTTATTTTGTCCAAGACAAAAAAATTGAAATTACACCAGGAGGCTGTGTGGTCCAGTGGTTAAAGAAAAGGACTTGTAACCAGGAGGTCCCCGGTTCAAATCCCGCCTAAGCCACCGACTCATTGTGTGACCCTGAGCAAGTCACTTAACCTCCTTGTGCTCCTTGTGCAGCTGATGCATAGTTCACACACCCTAGTCTCTGTAAGTCGCCTTGGATAAAGGCGTCTGCTAAATAAACAAATAATAATAATAATAATAATACACCCAAGCATTAAAAAATTACATTGTTCTGTTACTCCTATGTGAAAGGTCAGAGAAAAAACAAATTAAGACCTTGCTTGTACTCCCTATGTTGTAGGTCCTGAAAGATGTCATTCTAATTATATATGGATATACACACGTTTTTTGTACATGGTGTTGTAACATGAATGTTTAAAAAGGAAGGGGGCGGCGAACTATATTAGATATTATCCGATAACATTGGATGACAACATTTTTGTAAAAATCCTCTTTTTTTAAATCGTTACTTTTCCTGTTTGTTTTGTGGTATGTGATGGTAGCACTTTCACACTGTGGCCTTGTGCGGTCTTGATGTGGATACGTTTTAAAATTACAACATTTTGGTGAACACCACAGGTTTCTAAAAATGCTGTTACATTTGTACAAAAATGCTCCAAGCCTAGTACACATTTGTAAAACAGTGCATTTGTACAATGTACCAATGCTAATTTGAATACCAGTGCACCACTACAATCTTATTCTGCTAGGCAAATGTTATTATTACTAATGTGATTAAATAGTCATATGTTTTAACTAACTGACTTACTTTTTCTTGTTATTTATACTCAGTAACACCATTTTAAAAAAGTAACTGCCTCAGAATTTTGCAGAAAACACGCGTTGCAGATTTTACGAAATGTTACCGTGGATTTCCGTGGGGACTATTAAAAGGTTAAATTTGGACAGCTGCTGCAAAGGGGTTGTCAGGTGTATACTAGGGGTCCACTGTGGTCACACACAAGACTCCTGGAGGCTGTATTTAAGAAGCTCTGCCGTAGGGTGTAAGGCACAAATTCTACAGTCTGCAAGGTTTTTAAAATTTGTTCTAGAGAGACCAGTCAAAGACTTTGCCTCTTGAAACATTCCTAATTTGTTCAGTCTTAGAAACAGGATTAATGCCAGTGCTCCATTACAACTTGTCAGATATCCTATACTGCCCATTGAAAACAGCTTGCAAAGGGAGGAGCAGCGTTAACAGAATATATATCTCATGGATTCCATTTTCATAAACTGTGAGAGACAGCCTACAATGTTTGTTTTTTTTTTTTTCCCCCTGTAACCGCAAAGTGGGATAAAAAAAAGCACATATTAAAAGTTGTCTTGTCTTTTCTAAACTACCTTGTATTACTTTTAGTACTACATCCACATAAATCAGAGTATGTATAATCTGTTTATGTGCATTTCTAAACTTTTGAAGGTCTCCAATTGGGGTCATACTCACTTGATACTGAAGATATACAGCAAAAACTTCAGAGCTGTTCTGTACTGGCGGAAGACAGAGAGTTCGCTAAGCCCCCATTCTCATTAAAACACTTTTCCAGTGTCCGAGAGAAAAAAAAGGGACCATAACCAAATCAGGAGACTTTGACAAGCTTGAAATACACCTAAAAATGTAACACTATCTCATTAATAGTACACTTCTCCAAACTTTTATATTTCTAAAAGTACTTTTTTTCAGCATTTTTTTCATTCCCAGCTCTGTGCAATAGTTTTCTCATTAAAAAGTGCTGGGCAATAAGTATTGCTGATAAAAAATACATTTAACCTGCACTACTGGCAGCAACTTTAGCCTTCCCAGCTTGTCAGGAAGAGAATGAATTACTGCTAGTTTTACTGCCCTTGACAGTCCTAGTGGGTTTATTCATATCATGTATAATGGAGGGGGGAGATTGAAATAACTATTTGCTAATACAGTTGCTATGTTACCAATTTTTGTTATATATTTACATAAACTTTACTTGGCTGGGAATGTGCCAAAAATGTGCCAAAACACTCAAGCATTTGCCATTTACAGAAATCTGTTTCTGACTATATAGAAAGACTGCATGGACAATGTGTAACAAATTGATTTGACTAAGCTGGATTAGTCTTCTCCTTTTACCTGACAAGGACACTGGGCTGACACACAAAGCAATGTTTAAAAAAAGCACATGAATAGAAGAATTGAATAGCTCTTGTCATTGATCTTGTAAATCTGTTTTTTGGGAGTGACACCTTCTGAAGTTTACCATTCATGCACTAAATGAAACTGTCTCCTCCACAAGGATCTCTCCACTACAGCAATGATACATACCTTCCTTTTAATTAACCTAATGGTCGATCCAAGTCTCACACAAGGAGGGCTGTTTCCTTATCCCAAAATGAACATTTCCTTTTCATTAAAGATTATAGAAGACGACAACGCCTTCCTTACTGGCAACACTGCAGTTTACAGCAGATTTTTTTTTTTTTGTGTGTATGTATGTGCCAGGGATTAAATAAAGATAGTTAAATTCCTAAACTAAAAAAAATAATAAAAGAAAGAACAGAGACAGATATCTGGCATGTTGGCTTTAATTAAAGGGAAAAAACCTTGGTGTAATTCCCAAATGAGGAATTGCTCAAGGATCTTTATAGCAGGATAACAAACTTAACGTCTCTCATGTTGAGACAGAGCACATCAATACTAGAACGTCATTTATCAACCGACTTGTTGGAACGCGCATTCAGGTACTTCAAGAGATGGTTTTACAGGTTTAAAAAAAAAGAAAGAAACCACACACGCTTTTTTCTAACAGATTAATGCATTAAAAGCAATAATGTCATTTTGTCCTTATTTTCAAGGACATTTGAATGACACAATATCATTATAAATCAGGATTTAGACAGAGCTTTATACAGATGATTTTAAGCTTTGGTCGACAACATATCTAATCGCCCCCTTTATGACAAGGTTCATACATTAAAAGCACACACATTCACCTCAAACTGCAAAAAAATACATCTGCCGCTAAAAATAAATACTAGTCACACACCCATTAGCTCCTGTAAAATTCAAGCATCATCAACAAATCTGCTGTTCATGCAACTGCTCTTTAAATATTCATCCCCATTTCTTTTCACCTAGTTTGTCAATTTCCACACTGAAATTAAACAGTGCAACTGTGCTGCTGGAATCACACGAAATATCCACACAGAATGTATTCGCAAGGTTGAGATTGCAGTGTTAATACATAATACAAATAATGAGTAGCATTGGAAGGTTCAATAAGCAATTTGTCTTCATCGGTGGAAGAATAATGACATGCCATATCAGTTATTCTGCACCAAAGGTTTCTCATTGACAGAGGGCTACCTCTGAAGAATGTCAGTTCCACTCCAGAACCTGAAGAGATGGAGCTTTAAATATTTAAACAGCACATCTTACCCAAATCTACAGAATAAAAAAACATACCGAATAAAAGCACGGTCTCAATAATTAGAATTTTAAAATATTAATTTTGGCTTATATATATATATATATATATATAACCTTGACATATGTGTCAGTCAAATGAGCCACATCATCAACTGGAAGGGCAGTAGAAAGCAGGAAGGCGACAGGTTTCTCCCACCGTGAAACCGTGGCTTCTGACACCAAACACACCCTGTGGACATCAGCCACAATAAAATATTCTCTTGCTGTTTAGCAGTATACTTAAATTGCGCAATGGAAGTCATGTGTCAAAGCTTTGTTTGCGCAACTTGCAACATTTTGATGAAAGTAACAGAAAATGGCACATTTGTTTTTGTAAAAATGGTGGGTTTTCCCTTTTGCGAAAACATTCAAATTACACCTTAACTGACATACACTGCATAAAGTAGTTTAGCAATCTGATAATGACTAATAAATGTCAACATGTATATACAAACATGTATTTTGACAGTAGCCATTGATACTGTACAATGAAAAAAAAGAACAATTTATAAGTTGCGTCAAGGTTGTGTCAAATACAGTAAAACTTACCACTAGTCTATTCAATTGAGGCAAAAAGCTTTGAAACGTTGAGTCAAATAAAAAAACGGCATAACTAACCATTAGTCTTTTTCAAAAGTCACAAAGCTTTGATATTCTGTGCCTAAAATACATAGTGTATAAAATAAATAAAGCATAACATACCATTCGTCTGTTTCAATGGAGTCAAAAAGCTTTGCTAATACACAAAAAGTACAGACTGTGTTATGAGACACCAAAGCTGTTTAGTGCAGAGCAGGAGTTCAATGAGAAACAGTTGTAATTGGTTGAAATATAAAATATAATCTTGTTTCTTCCTTTTTTTAGGCCTACAAATAGCTGGTTTTGTTATTTTGTACGTGCTCTTGTGTAACAAGACTTTGTCATCGGTACTTTGTACGGTAATTTGTTTTTTTTCATTTTTGTTTAAAAAAACCAACTAGTATAACTCCAGGAGAGAGAACTGTAATAGTTGTATATAAATGGATAAAATTCCACAGCTCTGAGCAACAGATGCCATGTCAGCATGAAGAGTGAAACATGAAAAGAAAATAAGCTTTTTAAAATAGCGAAGAAAAAGTAAAATGTAGTAATTCACATGATGGGTGGAACTTATGTGGACATTAAAGTCTGGGATAATACGGGAAATATATCAACTAAAACACAATTTGCACATGGCTTGGAGAAACGAAACACTATTTTAAAATTCTATTCTCTTTACACTATAGTACCTCAATATTGAAGAATTAACATATATTAAAAACCTAACTGTGAATGACTACAGGCATTCATCATGCATTATTAAGCATGACAATGGTAATAGATGGTATTACTAAACATTGTGCTAATTACATTAATTGGTGTCCATTGAATGAGTCTAGCTATTTTAAAATGCTAGGAAAGTTTAACATTTGTTTATGTGAAAATACTATTTTTACACGTAGGTGTGCATTCAAAAGTGATAATAAAAGACTTCTCTCTAAACATTAAAAGAACATATTTAATAGCTCGATTTTACTCAGGTACCAAAAACAAATTAGACCATTCCACCGTTAATTTTTTTTAAATGGTATAATTCTCATTATAAAATGGTTTGGAAATGTCCTGCATTTTGATTGGCTGTTGACATTCCCAAGCCAAATGGTTAAAACAGTACAACCAATGGTCAGGACCTCATTTCATTCCACGCATTAAGATCAATGCACGTCTGTGTAAACGGCTTTATAAAGTAATTTCAACACTATTATAGCTAGTGGTTAAGAGCGACTTACAAATTAAGCTTTTATGTATTTTATTTTTTTTTATATAAAAAAATGTAGTCAATTATTTTTATTATTTTCTCCCAATTTGGAATGGCCAATATTATTATTATTATTTTTTTTTTTTTTAGCAGCAGCAGCAACGTGGAGTAGTGGTTAGGTCTCTGGACTCTTGACCGGAGGGTCGTGGGTTCAATCCCAGGTGGGGGACACTGCTGCTGTAGCCTTCAGCAAGGTACTTTACCTAGATTGCTCCAGTAAAAACCCAACTGTATAAATGGGTAATTGTATGTAAAAATAAATGTGATATCTTGTAACAATTGTAAGTTGCCCTGGATAAGGGCGTCTGTTAAGAAATAAATAATAAAAAAGCAGTGATGCCTAAATGATGCCTATCTATCCCTCTGCTGGATCAAGGACATGATTGAAAAGTTCCAGTCACAGAATTTGCACTGCAGGACAACTCCACTCTCTTTCACTGTGGAAGGTTTCAGAAAGGTCATTGAGAAGGGTTAGATACATTCCTTTCCCTGTGTTCTTAACCCCAATAATACTCATGCTGAGTTGGCATATAGAAAATTGATTACTGTATTTATTTTTGTATTTAAAACCATGTCCTACCGAGAAGCAACAACTCATGTTCTTGTGGCAATCTGGAGGACAAAGACAGGTCTGTTAAAAGTATTGGAAGTTTTAAAATAAAGGTATTGGTTTCCTTGCAAAAAAAAAAAAAGCACTCTTTGGCATACACCACGTCTTGATGCCACATATGTCGCAATGTAATTGATCTGCCCCCCCCCCCCGAGATATTAAAAATGTTTAATACTGTACTACCCATCAGACTTCCAGTTAATTGGCTTTTTATCCTTCAGAACTAACTCCTTTCAGTAACATACTCAATATTTTTGTAATCTCAGTTTTCAGCTAATGTTTCACCTCCTTTATTGGCTTAACCTTGGCAACAATTACAGCATAATTTGCATAATACAACATCTGTGTAGTGCAGCAGGCTTCAGCATATCATTTACATACATGGTGAACAGGGACTCAAGGACAGATCCTGTGGCATGCCACGCCTTAAAAAGGAAGTCAAGCTCATTGCTCATTCGGTATGACCACTCACCACAGTAAAATGAAAACTACCGTTTTGCCTTGAAATTTAAACAGTTACTGTACGTCAAGTTTACATTTTGTTAGCCGTGTGAATGTGCATTATTTTGCAGTAATTCAATGCAAACAGGTCACCATTTCTAATTATAGAGAACCATAAATATAGAGAGAATGAAGCACTGGGTCGAATTGTTTAACAAACATTGTTTGAAACGTATTTCAGACAAAAGTTCTTTACCAAAAAAAGATATATAAAATAAAAATCACCCCGTGTATAGTGTCCCTGCCAAAAGGTTTTATATGTAATGCATTAATTAACATATCTGTGGTATGTTGTTTTTTAGCTACTGTAATAAAATCTAGAATATTGACTAGTCAGCTGAAATAATATTCATAGAATTTATAATGCATTATATTGAAGCAACCGTTATGCTATAGGTAAACTGTTTACTGCAAACCGAAGCAGGTAATGCCCTTTCCGTTATGCAGTATGAAGAGCATTAGTTTGCATCTCCAGACTTTCATTAACACCTTGTGGCAAACATTTGCATATTTTCCAATGACTGCACCACTGACTAAAATTACTTTAAATGTTAGCTAAATGTGAAAGCTCAGAACATGTTCAGAATGGATGGAGAAAATGAAATGCATCTTCAATTAAATATACTTCTGGCATCAGGTGACTTCTAAGACCTCAGATGCCCATTTTTCATTTTGAGTAGGACTGCATATATTTCAGCTTGTGCACACCCTGCTCCTCTGCTGTTCAGTTTCTCCTTTTGAAAAAGATTAACTTCTAGTTACGTGGCAGATAATGCCAGCATTCTGCTATCACATTCAGTTGTAATATTTCTTGAATTCAGTCAGTTCCATGGAATGCCCCCGTGCACAAGTAATTCACTGGAGCAATGTTCTGTACGAAAAATACCAAACAGTCAGCATTTTATATTATTACAGTAATACATAAATGAGAGCACATCAAATCATCTACCATACAACTCAGGAAAATACAAAGAAGAAAAATTGCTAAATAACACTGGCTTATATTTAAAAGTGCACAAACATTTTTACATTGGCTGTTTTTCAATGACTACTGCCTCCAGTTACTGAAGCAAAATGACCCAGAGTCAGCACTTAAGACTTTTCCTTGTGGTCTCAGATGTTAAAATCTAGGCTAAAACATAGTATTTGAACATTGCTACTTTTTGACACCCGCTACATGTGGGCTTTATTTTTCCCCAGAGAGAGAACACACTTTACACTGTGCTGTGCCCAGAGGTTAGCAGCTTTGCTGACCACCTTGTAAGGAAAGAGTTAATGAAAAGAAAATACATATAAAATTATGATTGAGATGCAGCTGTGTTGCTGCTATGTGGTCAGTGAATGCTACTATCAGGGAAATCATATTTTATTGCCTGGGAAAAGGGCTACAAAATGAATAGATTTGACCTCACCTGACCTGGGGCAAGTAGGAGTAGTCTGGTCAAAATGTTGCTGACACACAGAGATAAGCCAGCAACTAAGCTTTGCACTCAAAAGGAGTGTAGAGATTGTATAAAACAGCAGGCACATGAAGATGCATCCAAGAAGCTCTCGACGACTGACAATCCCATGCTTCTTCCTGAGGATTTGGTAAATCGATCACAACTTATTTTCAGATTATATGTCTAAATGATAATGCTTAAGCAATATGTGTGTAACATTTGATTACTGGAATCAATAAAAGGAAACTTGTTAAATGCTGCTTAAATGCTTGTTGTGTGCACTCCTTCACAGAGAAACACAAATAAATAAGTTTCCTGACAACCTCATTAAACCATGTTATTGCCCGCCGCCTACAAAGAGTACACACTTTACAGAAGTCCAATAAACTAAGAAGTAAATAAACTCGACATGTGTCTGCAGTAGCTGTTTAAAATAATGCTAGGCGAAGCATCTCTGCATTTCCTTTGCAGGAGGCTAGTTATTCCATTACACTTATTTGCTGCACCAGTAATCTCACAGCCCAGCAGAATCCACGTGCGGTCTTCAACTAATGCATACACAGTATAACACTGTGTCCTGTCAGCAACATCCAGAACAGAACACAATAACGTGCATGGAGTGAAATCTCTGGATGCAAACTGTGCCATTTTAAGTTGTGTTTTCCATGTTACAACTTCCATCGTGTTTTAGTGTGTAATATTATTTTATTTTTATTTATTTTAAATAAATAAATAAATAAATAAATAAATAAACATACATACATACATACTCACTCACACATACATACAATATGAAAGGTATACACGCTACAATATAAATCCACCACCTGATGGTTTCTTGTTTTTAAATTTAGTAGCGGATCTATGAATTTTTGGCAAAGTCTTTTTAGCTTTCTTTGTATTTTACTTAAATGCAGTAGGTGTTGGTAGTGCTCGACTATGTACTGTGTTAAAAATTAAACTGTATTTATATGTCATGTTGGGTTACAAGATAGCCATACGAGAAATGTCTAGTGCATTAGAGGTTTTTGGTCATTTAGGAAACGTTTACCTTTCACTACAGGAGTAAGAATAGTCCTTGACGACTTGTATGCCTTACATCTGTCATTTATGTCTCTAGAGAGGCTTTGATAAGCCACACCTGTATCACATTAACTTAAGGTTTAACTAAAGGTCGTAACTTGTAGGAGCTGTGCAAGATAAATGGACAAATTACATTCTAAATAGGCCAGTAAAAATACAGTATACACAGAGAGCACATTAAAACAATGTTGTTCATTTTTTATTTATAAACCGCACAAGCGTTCCTCAATGCTATACACAGGGCTCTAAATTGGCAACAAAAAGGGCAAGGCAGCAGCTATGGCCAAAAGTTTTGCATCACTTAGAATTTTAGGATCAAGGCATAATTTAAAAAAATATATATATTATATATAAAACACACACACATAGTCAAAAGTTTACATGCCCCCAATGAAAATGTATAATTTACAGAAATTTCTCAAACAAATTTTAGGAAAAATCTTTTGTAGCAAAAGTTTTGATTTTGTGGATGAGAATAAAAAAGTTACAAGATGTCTACAATTTCAGCATTTTTTTTGCAAGCTCCAAAAATGCCAATTCAAAAGTATTCATACCCTTTGGTGCTATGATAGTATTGTCTACAAGGTGCTAGAAAGGTCAATATGATAATGCAGAACCTAATTGTTGAAAAGTCTAGAAAATGCTGTATTGTAGGTGAACATTCTTAGAAGAGTATAAAAGATCTGCCCTGGTTTTGCAGTTGTCCAATCATTAGTGAGCAGAGGCGGGACATAAATATGCTAGGGTAAGCAGGAAGAACAGCTGAATTTCACATGATGCTGCTAATATTATAGTTATTATTGAGAACTTCTAAGTAATATTTAGAATTGCTTTTTACAAATTAAAAAAAAAAAAAAAAACAAACAACACACACACCAGGACAGAGACATCGTAGTCGATTTGGTTACAAATCAATTTTCAGAAAAAATGAAGAGTTAAAAAAGGGAGGTATACATGACAAATACCCAGACACAGGAAGGGAAGGGACGGGAAGGGATATACTTGCCACTTCCAGAAAAGGTGCTATGGAACAGCACTGGCTACAACAATCTAGAAGAAAAAAGCCACAAGGTTCTTCAACAATTGATTGATTCTGTTGTTTACCTTGGCAAGCAAGAACTGGCATTCAGAGGGCACAATGAAGGCACCAATTCCTCGAATAGAGGTAATTATGTGGAATTACTTTCTCTGAATTCTTACTACGACAGCATGTTAAGCAATCACTTGTCAATAGCCACAGTATTCTCTGGTACTGCTAGCAAGATTCAGAATGAATAAAAGCATAAACTACAGGAAGCCAAGTACGGAGCTATAATGGTAGATAAAACTTCCAACGATGGAAACACAGCTCAGCTTTGTTGTCAGATATGTGAGCGACAGTTAGAGCTGTAAGGGTTTAAACGGTAAACGTAGATTAAAAATACTTGTTTAAAATGTGTATTATACGTTTAAACGCAACTTAACATTTAAATATATTATCAAATTATTTTTGCATATTTTCCGATATGTTTCCCTATGGTTTTCCCCTTTAAGGAAACCTGACCTGTTCTTCCATGTGATCACTCTAAGTACGTCTTGCATAAATTAACGGCAAACCAACTTCCTGCGCTGTTGTGCATCTCCATCACATTGCCTTTTTTCAGGTCTTATAGGGCTCTATGGAATCTGTATTAACAACAGAACGGATGGAATTACGGAATCAAAAGAATATTAACACGGAATTAAGCGCTGTATGAAAAAAATGCATTTGGCAGTAGAGCATTAAGCTTGATCTACATATTTGAAGGGAAAATGTGAAACTAATGGTCAGTACAGGCAGTGGCGTAACTTTGGTTTCAAAAGTGGGGGAATGGGTGACGGGGGGGGCGGTTTCTGTAGCTGGGTTATAAAAGGCGGGGTATTCTATAAGGGATAAACAACGAGAAGGGTTGAATCAGTGATAATTAATTCACCGTTCAAGTGCGTTAAATAAATGCAATCATGGAAAATAAATAGAAACCTTTAAGGACTTAATTAGACAACGTTGCAGACTATTTTTACGTCTGTATTACAACACAAAGTACTCCTCACACAGACTTATTACAGCAGTCACTGAATAATACGATCCCAATGTTCACACAGAGAAGATTTATGGTAGTGAAACCATGGGCATAGCACTAATATAGAACTGATCAAGTTCAAAACTAAAAGTTATGAAACACGCCTATCTGTTGGTTTTGGAGCGCCCCACACTACACTAAATAAATAAATAAATAAATAAATAAATAAATAAATAAATACAACCCGTTTTTAAAGTTAACAATACTATTTTTCAATACAATTAGCTAAAACAATACTTAATCCAATGAAGACGAACGCAAACCAAATGGAAAAAGTAGAAGCCTGTAGGTTTACGGTTTTGTGTTGTTCACCTTGCCTGCGGTGTGCATAAACCAATTACATTTTTTTTTTTTTTTTTTTAAATAAAACGGTAAAAACGGAAATCAGGAAAAAATATAAAATGCAGACGTGAATTTTTATATAGATTGTATGTATTATATTTTTTTTTTGTCCCCCGCACTAATAGACACACATACATCTTGAAACAACAACAACAACAACAACAACAACAACAACAACAACAACAACAACAACAACATGTTTAAACAGATAGTGTAAACAGCAATAAAGCAATTTCTCCTATAAACCAAGCATTGTTTAAAATAGATAATGAAGTCTTTTGGTTTGGTCAAACCGTAGATTCTGAACTCTCACATTTAACAAGCAAATATGGAGTTCATCGATTTTAAGTGCTGTAAGCTGAGAACAATATTTGCAAAATATATATATATATATATATATATATATATATATATATATATATATATATATATATATATATATATATATATATATATATATATATATATATATTTTAATTAAATCTCAGTAGTAGATGTTGAGCTCAAGCTTATTTGTGTGTTTTTTGTTTTGTTTTAATGGCTTAATACTTTTTACAAAAAACTGCACAGTTCAAAGCCTCCTCTTGACAAAAGTTTAAACATTTCTGTATATTCGACATTGCAGGACATGAAGGAACTAAAAAACTGTGTCATACAGTACTGTGCAAAAGTTTTAGGCAGGTGTGAAAAAATGCTGTAAAGTAAGAATGCTTTCAAAAATAGACATGTTAATAGTTTATATTTATCAATTAACTAAATGCAAAGTGAGTGAACAGAAGAAAAATCTAAATCAAATCCATATTTGGTGTGACCACCCTTTGCCTTCAAAACAGCATCAATTCTTCTAGGTACACTTGCACAAAGTCAGGGATTTTGTAGGCATATAGTCAGGTGTATGATTAAACAATTATACCAAACAGGTGCTAATGATCATCAATTCAATATGTAGGTTGAAACACAATCATTAACTAAAACAGAAACAGCTGTGTAGGAGGAATAAAACTGGGTGAGGAACAGCCAAACTCAGCTAACAAGGTGAGGTTGCTGAAGACAGTTTACTGTCAAAAGTCATACACCATGGCAAGACTGAGCACAGCAACAAGACACAAGGTAGTTATACTGCATCAGCAAGGTCTCTCCCAGGCAGAAATTTCAAGGCAGACAGGGGTTTCCAGATGTGCTGTCCAAGCTCTTTTGAAGAAGTACAAAGAAACGGACAACGTTGAGGACCGTAGACGCAGTGGTCGGCCAAGGAAACTTACTGCAGCAGATGAAAGACACATCATGCTTACTTCCCTTCGCAATCGGAAGATGTCCAGCAGTGCCATCAGCTCAGAACTGGCAGAAAACAGTGGGACCCTGGTACACCCATCTACTGTCCGGAGAAGTCTGGTCAGAAGTGGCCTTCATGGAAGACTTGCGGCCAAAAAGCCATACCTCCGACGTGGAAACAAGGCCAAGCGACTCAACTATGCATGAAAACACAGGAACTGGGGTGCAGAAAATGGCAGCAGGTGCTCTGGACTGTTGAGTTAAAATTTGAAATATTTGGCTGTAGCAGAAGGCAGTTTGTTCGCCGAAGGGCTGGAGAGCATACACGAATGAGTGTCTGCAGGCAACAGAGAAGCATGGCGGAGGTTCCTTGCAAGTTTGGGGCTGCATTTCTGCAAATGGAGTTGGGGATTTGGTCAGAATTAATGGTCTCCTCAATGCTGAGAAGTACAGGCAGATACTTATCCATCATGCAATACCATCAGGGAGGCATCTGATTGGCCCCAAATTTATTCTGCAGCATGACAACGACCCCAAACATACCGCGAAAGTCATTAAGAACTATCTTCAGTGTAAAGAAGAACAAGGAGTCCTGGAAGTGATGGTATGGCCCCCACAGAGCCCTGATCTCAACATCATCGAGTCTGTCTGGGATAACATGAAGAGAGAGAAGCAACTGAGGCTGCCTAAATCCACAGAAGAACTGTGGTTAGATCTCCAAGATGTTTGGGCCAACCTACCTGCCGAGTTCCTTCAAAAACTGTGTGCAAGTGTACCTAGAAGAATTGATGCTTGATGCTGTTTTGAAGGCAAAGGGTGGTCACACCAAATATGGATTTGATTTAGATTTTTCTTCTGTTCACTCACTTTGCTTTTAGTTAATTGATAAATATAATCTATTAACATGTCTATTTTTGAAAGCATTCTTACTTTACAGCATTTTTTCACACCTGCCTAAAACTTTTGCACAGTACTGTATATTTAATATTGTACATTTAACTTAAAGGGTAGTAGTTAGTGCAGTTCACACACGTTGTAAGAACATAAGAACATAATAAAGTTTACAAACGAGAGGAGGCCATTCAGCCCATCTTGCTCGTTTGGTTGTTAGTAGCTTATTGATCCCAGAATCTCATCAAGCAGCTTCTTGAAGGATCCCAGGGTGTCAGCTTCAACAACATTACTGGGGAGTTGGTTCCAGACCCTCACAATTCTCTGTGTAAAAAAGTGCCTCCTATTATAACAATTCTATATAAAATGTGCTATAAAAATAGTTTAACACTGCTACTGCATTTTTCCATGTGGTCATTTTTGTTCTACATTGTCAGATAAAATACCCTGTGGATTAACAAGGAGTGTAAAAGAAACAGAACGCTTAGATCAGTGACATAAAACAGTGTATGAACCGATCTCTGGTAAACTAGAGATGTGTTGTAGACTGATCACAGAGACCATGATCAGTTTGTAAAGCTGGATCTTTATTTAGTGTATTTCTTTCAGACTACAGTGTTTAGTTTGTCACGTTCATTTATAAAATAGAAGTCCATTCAGGTTTTGTAGATGTGTATGTTGCATCACTCAGTCAGACTTAAGCAAATCAGATGAGGAGAAACAGCAAGGCACAAAACCCACACAGGAACTTCATTCAATTATTTTCATTTTAAAAAATGTGAGCTTTTTCAGCTCAGAAACAAAATACGACCTTCTCAACACTGAACACACACAGAACAGTCTCATGTGACCCACTGGAGGGAGCTGTCCAGACAGATGGACATGTAACCCTACCTTCTTATACTCTCAAAAGAGAGGGCTACAGAGTGGCGCATCCGATAAAAGCACTCTGCGTGGAGTGCAGGATGCGCACTATAGCCTGGAGGTCGCTGGTTCGAGTCCAGGCTATTCCACTGCCGACCATGGACGGGAGTTCCCAGGGGGTGTCGCACAATTGGCCCAGCACCGCCCAGGTGGGGAGGGCTTAGGTAGACTGGCCGGGCACCTGCGAGCCTGCCTGCAAGTTGCCCGGAGCTGCGAGGCCTCCGATGTTGTAGATCTGTAGGTGGCTGCATGGCAGGTCTGCAGAGTGAAAAGAAGCCGATAGCACACATTTCTGAGGACGCGCGTGTCCGTCTTCGTCTCTCCTGAGTCAGCGCGGGGGTGGCAGCGGTGAGCCGGATTGAAATAAAAATAAATTGGGCTTTCCAAATTGGGGAGAAAGAGGAAAAAAAATAAATTGGTGATTCCAAATTAAAAAATAAAAAAGGGGGGGGATCCACGTTACATCACAATTTAATAACCTATTTCCTCAGCAGTTCCAGGCTGCCCATCTTGAATAAAATGCCCTTAATTATTAAACTGAACCAATTAAGCTCTTAACCAGGTCTTAAATCATTACAACTTTTTATTAAGCATGTCATTGAATGCCACCCCTGGATCAGAGTGGTCTACTTCAGCTCCAGAAATCTGTCAAAAATTAGGTGCAACATATATAAAGTTTCATCACAATTGAATACGTGGTTAGAAGACACTTTTATCCATTCCATTTATCTCAGCAAAATATATAAATAAATTATTCAGGCATCAACATTAAAAATAATTAACAATAATTAACATTAACAACATTATGTTATGGACTTTGTTTTAACAATATGTTTCAAATAGGACTTATTTTCCCGGGGTCTTGCGCACTCTCAGCACCTGGTATGATTTTTAAACTGCCTCTTGATTTCAACATTACTCTCTGGAAACTATTTGGAGTCTCAGATGATTCTTGTTCGCTTTTTGATTGCATCGTACATTATCCCAGACAGTAAATGAGAGTCTTGACTGGTAATGTTTGCATCCATCTTCAGGAACCAAGCATTTGTATACTAAAATTGTAACTACCGTTTCTGAAAACTGTCATTTTTATTTAAATAAAAAAACGGAAATTACAAAATGCTATGCAATTCAAGAAACAAATCTCAACCTGAACCTCCTTTAAGCTACTTATAAAATTCACCAATAACACTTTATCCAAGGCGACTTAGAAAGACTAGGGTGTGTGAACTATGCATCAGCTGCAGAGTCACTTACAACAACGTCTCACCCGAAAGACGGAGCAAAAGGAGGTTAAGTGACTTGTTCAGGGTCACACAGTGAGTCAGTGAGCCTGGATTTGAATCAGGGACCTCCTGGTTACAAGCCCTTTCCAACGTATGACACTACCTGCTCATCACAAGGCTCTCTGGGATGCGGGTACCCGCGTCCTTTACGCACATTTCCCCTAGTTATTATACAACACATGTTCCTAAACATTAATTCTTTAAGGTTCTGGAGCATTTGGTCTCCTTTAATATTGAGAGCAGTGTGGAATGCCTGGTTGAGTAGAGTGGTTGGTTGTCCTTTGATCTTTGTGGAATTTTGCTTTTGTGGATTCTACAGCTGGAATACTACAGCTGTAGAGATGTGAAGGGATACATTCTGTTTATGGATTTTTTATTTATAAATGCTGTTGCATTTATGTACATTTCCGGGGATTTCAGCAACATGTTGTGTTACATTTTACTCACATTGCCTATGTCAAAATTGACACTGCTTTCATCTTAAAATCGCCAGAAACACTTAAAAATAATTCCCGTTTGGCTAACTCAATTTTTTAAAAGGCACTTTGTGAACATTTTTATCTATATAATCTATCTACATTTACCTCATATCACAACACGACTTAAACTAGAAAACAGGCATTGGATGGGCTTCATATGTTCAAACCTTGTTATTAATTGGAGCACAATCTGTTGATATACCTCATCTTCATATGTAATCATATCAAAATTACAGATTTAGATTGATTACTGGTATACTTAAATCTACAAATTGGATAAAACTATTAATTACAAAAGGATACTCTCAATATACCATTAGATCCAATATATCACAACATGACTGATAAAGATTTTAAAAAATTGCAGCTTAGTCAAATTACAAAAGAGCCACCTGTCTTATTATATCACTCAAATCTCCAACCAGTCACCACGAGACTTTAACCAGATTGCATTTACTAATATAAAATAAAGCTTCACATGAGATCCTTAATTAGAACTTTTCAAAAAATGATCATAAATGTTGTTAATACTTAGATATTAAATGTGATCATACATTTCTTAATACTTAGATATTAAATAGATTTCCTATATTAATAAAAACAATTACAAATATGGACTAAGGTCTAAGTTTTCAATGAGACCGTATGGCTCCATTGTTTTTAAAGTAAATACCCAGAATGCCTCCCTTCAAGATTAATCATACTATATGCCCCCCTCTTTCTGGCACAGAGACTTTTTCCAAACCAATACATTTCAAACTGGATGCTGAACCGCACATCATCTTTTGGTAATTATTTATTTTTGTTTGATCAATATATGCCAAACGCCACGGGCATTTTAGCATATAAATGACATGAGTTGCGTTACAATTAAATCAATCCCTGAATTTTGTATTTACCTGTTAGTGGATGGACATTCTTGGTTGGTTCTATTAGAGCTATTCATTTCAATTTTTCCACTTTATTATAGGACATTTAAGGTTATGCTGTTATATCCTCTAGACTTCATGTCCAAAGCTTTTATTTTATAATCTGCTGTATCATTACAAATGTGTTTTAAGTGTAAAAATTGCCCATATGGTATATTGGAAATCATATATTTAGGGTGATCACTTTTCGCATGCAGAATCGTATTTCTATCGGTTGCTTTTCGAAAGAAAAGAAAGATGAGATGCCCTGTCCTAAAACAAACAAGTTTTCCCAATAGCCCATGTTTAAATTTGTGTAGTTGGGTGCAAAAGACAGCCCCATTGCTGTACCCTGAGTTTGTAAGTAAAAGTTATTGTTAAACATAAAATAATTTGAACTTAATACAAATGCAATTAATTCCACCAAAAATTGAGCTGGTAATCACTGTTTAAGAGAAAATATGACAGAGCCTCTAATCCCTCTTTGTTGTGTATATTGCTATACAGGCTTTTCCCATCATTATATATATATATATATATATATATATATATATATATATATATATATATATATATATATATATATATATATATATATAAGGTCAACCAAACATTTGATAATAAGTACATAATAAACTCCAAATATACCCATCACATGACCAGGCTGTTGCCTAGCAACTCGCGACTGGGATCTGCCGACAATCTGAATGCAAGATTACAGGACTAGCAAGCAGAAGAGGCATGAATGAACACATCCAGGCATTTTATGGGTTTACATTTCTACATGAAAATTGCAGCAGGCCAAAGCAAAACCAATATGATTCTCAACAAGCTAGCAATCTCTTATGAGATGCTGACATAAGCAATTGTAGAGAACAAAACCACCACAAATAATGCTGGTTCTGATGCTACTGCATCCCTGGGTTACCAGAAAAGCACTGGCAAATAACTCATAACACCATTTTTTTATTTGTGAGTAAATACTGTAACACACACATTAGTAACTATTCTCCTTTGTATTTTACATAGTTGATGAAGCCTATAGCAAAACAACAAACGTTACAATATTTACATTTTGCTTCTTGACAACACAAAAGACTTTCATTTTGACTCATTTGACTGTTAAAGGGTTGAAATAAAAATCTGGCCTTACTGGAAAGGATTTTAAAAGTCCTGTAAAATAAACAACACTTTCTATGTATTTTTTGGTTTTTTGTGCAGAGTCCTTAAACACAGGTTTCAAAGCAAACAGACAATTCCCTGTACTCTACAACTAATATTGAGGCATTTGTAGGAAAACAAATACAAATAAATAAATAAAATGACCTTCTTGAAATAAAAACAAAATGAAGAAAAGATCACCACATTTGTAGTCAATATATACCTTAGGAAGACTAAATTATTTTTACTTTGTTAGAAACATTTATACTTTATAAAAACAAAACTGTAGGTACTTTTATTTAACTGTCATGGACATTTACCCCTGCGCATACCATATATGTCCAATAATATCTTTTGCAAATATAAACCTTTTCCTTTATATTACAACACAAATTTTAAAATGGGTAAATACACTACATTTTGTAAATAAATTCTTGCAAAGCTCTTGGCTGTGCTGGTCTCATTCGCTAAAAAAGAGAAATCTGCATTTGGCTTTTTGATGTAATGTTTAATTTATTTAGGGGCAAAATCCTACATTGTACGAAAAAAAAAAAAAAAAACCTGCAAAAAAATATTTAAGAAATCTCACTGGACGACGGCAGTATAAAATCAAATGCACGTTTACCCAGATGTATGGCATAAACTTAACGAAAGACAATTTCAAGACAAGATTTAATAAAGTTGTAGATTAGCATTTAGTCCTTCAACGCTTGCCAGGAATCCTGTCAGGCCAGATTACAGAAGTGATCTGGGGCACTTGAACGGAGACGGTACCAGGTACAAGTGGCTTAAATCAAAAGTCTGTGTACATCTAGAACTAAAATAAAAAGGAGAATTAAATATTATGTTTAGCTTTTTTGAATGTACTGTATACTGCCGGGCCCCTTTATTAGGACTAATATGTGTCCACCGTTTGCTATGATCACAGCCTCATTAATATTTCACGTAATTGGTGCAGAGCGGCAGGCAGAGGACCATGATGACGAATGCGCTGTTCAAGTTCATCTCAAATATGCTCAACTGGATTGATAGCCATGAAAGATGCCTGAAGTCTCGGATATGCTCCTCAAACCATTTTCTAGAATGGTGGACTGGTGCATTATAGTCTTGAAAGTAGCCAGGGTACACCAGGGCAATGCTAAATCCAATAGGTTAGGTCTTAATAAAGTGGCCTGGCAGTGTATATATTCTATTTGTTTATTCCTGTCTGTCTAACACAAGACATAAAAGGGTCAATACACTTTTTTTTTTTTTTTTTTAAAGGGAAAGAAAATGAAATTCCCTTTTGGATTTTATTATGCAAGCAGCATACTGGCTATTTGCATTTTCTTTTTTTAAACCTGAAAACCACTTACACATTTATTTTAATGATGTGTTCTAAAGAAACCTCTAGAAACACATATTTCAACAAAAGTCCAAAGCATGTTAAAGGGTCTTTCAGTACATGAAAGATTTTCCTCTTCTTTAAATGGAAAAGACAGCTTCCTTTTGTTTATTAACAAATTTCATTGAGTCTGATTCTGCCCGACAGCAGATACGGGCAAGTAATGAAATGAAAGCTTTCTTCTGCATGCATAATGTCCAATATCAAACAGACCAAAGCAACGCCTAACAATCTGCTTTTTATGGTCACTTTCGTAATAAATGGGCCATTGGGCTTTAATAACAGCTAGATCTGTTAGGCAGAAAAATAGAAAAATGACATGCATCAGGAAACTGCTTTCATCTGCATCTGAACATTTTCTTCCCTCTAAAACAATAGTTTATACATTATTTAAAAATGAAATTGTATGTATAAAAAAATATAAAATTCCACTTGGTTTTTAATATACATATGTAATTGTGCATACATTGTGTATTAAAAAAAAAAAAAACCTCTCTATCGGTCAATATTTAAAGACATTTTAAAAGTTAGATTGCTAAAGTGTGTGTTTGAGTGGTTCTGTGCTTTCAGAAAATCTTTTTGCACTTAAGAGCAAAACAATGTGCACTCCCCAACTACAATTTAGACTTGCAAATCAAACTTCCAAACTGTTTTACCAATCCACTTAACAATGAAGTGGCACCTAGATTAAATATACATACACTGGAAAGCTTTCCAATACGCAGCACAAGTGTGAAAAGCATATGGGGTTTTATTTATTTGTATTTAGCTTATAGTGGGAGAAGATCGTCACGCACGCAAAGCTGTAACAGCTAAATTGTCTTTATTTAAATGTATAACACCAACAATTCTGTTATCAGCACAAACACCACATTTAGCAATGTACATAAAACAGCAATTTTAATCCCTTAAGCATATGCCCATAGGATATTCCATTTGAAGGTAAAAAAAATAAAAAGTACTTACTATTTTTTACTCAGAACATCTGATTTTTGTATCTGGATACATGTCAAAAAAATATTTTGAATATTGGTCCCAGCACACACAGTGGTTTTGCAGAAGTATTCACCCCCCTGCAAAGTTTTCACATTTTGTTGGCACCTGAGCATACTCCACAACGCTTTCAAATTAGACTTTACATGTAGAATCTACACAAACTACTCCACATTGATAAAGTTAAAAGATGCACATAGAATATAAATAGGTAAGATTTACAGAGAAAAAGAGATTAATCTCAGTTGCACAAGTATTCCACCCCTTTGCTACTGCAGCCCTAAATCAGCTCAGGTGCAAATGATTTGTTTGAAAGGTCACAAAATTAGTGAAATGGTTTCAGCCTGTGTGTACTCAAAGTGGTTTAACTTGTAGATAATTTCCCTCTGGTATATATATTTACCGCCTCACCAGAATTTGTGCGACAGTTTAAAAAAATGGCAAATGAAAAAGAGCTCTGTGTGATATGCAAGATTAATACATAAAATATTAAATAAACTTAAAAAAAAACACAGGATCAACACAGCACCTCTTGAACCTCTATTTAAAAGTTTTAGACAGCAGAAAATAAACAAACCAGTGTTTATTTGGACGCATGCATGGTGATCTCTACGGAAGGCCATCTGGATCAAAAACACATTGTGCTGCTTTAGATAAAGTCAAAATCTCATGTGACAAAAAAATGCAAGCACTCATTTGAAAATGCCTGGCTTAAACAGTGCCCAACTGGCAGAAATGTTGTGTAGTGATTTATATAGATTTTATATATTATATATTTTTTATTGCGACTTATGTGGAATGTATTAAAAAGAGAACCAAAACTGAGTTTTTTTCCCCTTCACTTTAAAATGCCATTTCAACATTTGTTTTATTTGAAAGTGTTTAAAGTTAAATATCAGTTTTCATTTGCTTGTTCAGCTACAAAAAACCACAAGTAAACCTCATGTTATTACTTTATGAAAACATGTCTATGTGAAGAAACGGCAATGGCAAGGTATGAAAAAAGTAAAAAAAAATAAAATAAAATGTGGTGTTTCGCAAATAAACAAAACTACATTTAACTTGAACTGCTATTTGGCATCCGTTGTTTTGTAGTTAATTCACTGAGGTAAAGTACGGCCTACACAATGTACTCTTTGCTCCTGGAATATTTTTCTACTTTAACGTGTTACATATTGTAATGTCTTGCTATAAAATAAAGGCGCGCACACACACAGCGGCCACACCCCCTTGCCGCTATGCTGTCTCTGCCTGCCTTCTGAGCAATATAATGGCTTTTATTAATTTCTGAAAATTAATGAATATCCAAACGAATATTTAAATTATGAGCAAAAATCCAAACATGAAAATCCTGTGTTCATCCCAGCACTATTTAAAACTATATATATATATATATATATATATATATATATATATATATATATATATATATATATATATATATATATATATATAAGGGATGATTGCTTAACTATGGTCTTACTACTAACATATTTGTATTACAAGATTTAGTGTAAAATATTACAACAATTTCATATGGTCTGTTTCAAAGAAATGTAATGTGAGGAAATGGCTATTCATCTGAGTTATTTTGTGTTTTGACATTTTTATACTGCTTTGAGGTCTAAAAAGTAGATTTAGTTTATAATACAGAATGATTACATTTAAACCACGGTGATGAATACAATTAATAGCGCATTGCGTCTTTGAAGTGTAATGTAATTTTACAAAAATGTGGAGATTTATACCGGGTTGCGACACCTCACCACAAAAAAAAAGACAAATGATTTGCAGACACAAGGAATATGACAAAGAAAGAGGCTGCGCACTTTTCAAGTAACATCTTGTACTGCAAGGTTTGTGTCCAGTATGACCAAAGCCAGAGCGGCACATTTGTGACTGGGTTGTCCTCCTTTTAAGATAGTCGATTTTAAAGTGCATGAAAAATCAGCTAATCATTATAACTGTGAAACTGTTGAAGGCAAAGACTGCCAAACAAGGCACATCAAAAGTGTAACGAGTACTACTTACCATAAACACCTCTGTGATTTTAAAGCTAAAAGTGCTTTTCAGAACAGCTCACACCCTTGCAAAGCATGCACGACTGTATTCTGACTTTGAATGGATGTGTGACCTGGATGAGGCAAAAGGATTCAATGTGATTAAAACCTATAGCAATTCTAAACAGGCACAGAAGTGTATATACGTTATTGCGAGAACCCAGCATTAGTTAACCAGAATGGCAACTGCTAGTAACTGTGGGTTATCTTGGACGGTTCTACAGATAGTTATTATTATTATAATTATTTGTTTATTTAGCAGACGCCTTTATCCAAGGAGACTTACAGAGACTAGGGTGTGTGAACTATGCATCAGCTGCAGAGTCACTTACAACTACATCTCACCCGAAAGACGGAGCATAAGGAGGTTAAGTGACTTGCTCAGGGTACCACAATGAGTCAGTGGCTGAGGTGGGATTTGAACCGGGGACCTCCTGGTTACAAGCCCATTTCTTTAACCACTGGACCACACAGCCTCCTAGTTCCATTACTGAGGCAGTGATATGCTAGTGAAGTATGCTGTCAATGGTGTTGTCCACAGACTTTATTGGGGTTCAGACTGTGGGGAAGGCAGATGCAGAAACCCAATCAATGTATCTGGGAATGAGCATGCATTTTTATTGTATTAAGTATTCATTTTTTTAGGAAAATAAAATTTAAGCCTAATATTTTAGGGTCATCAACAGCTGTTGTTGATTTAACTCAGGAACTTCAAATAAGGACTAGTAAGTTTACATAAGGCCTAGCAAGTTCCAAAACCCACAATTACTAGCTTCTAACCAGGATTACAATATATTATCTAAGTACACTTCATTACAAAGCCTTAAGTGACACATACTGTATCTTTGATAGTTTATACAGCTGTGTCCAAACATTTTGCATCACCCTATACAATTAACTTATTTTGCTACATAAAGTCGAATGAAACCTGCTGAATAATGTTACGTTAACATTTTGAATTACATACTGCTTTGTAATTTTCCATATACTTAACGGAAAATGACATTTCGAAATCTAACATGAAATATTGTACTACTATTATGGCTTCCGGTAGACTTTTGTAATATCATTTTGTAGTTTCTTTGATTAGATGATGAAAGATCTAAAATATGTTCATAGTGTTTTTTTGTTTTGTTTCTCAATCCTAAAATTCAAGGTGATGCTAAACATTTGGTCATAGCTGTACGTAGGGATGGGATGGTATAAAATTTGCACGTTTTGATAACCGGTAAATAAGACACCGTCGTAACCTTACTATCACGGTATGCAGTACATCATGCAAGTTATAAAATAAAGGCTTAAAAAAATATGTAAATCTAATGTAAATCACTTAAATTACTGTAATTCACAAAAATAAAACAAACACATCACACTTCCTTTCATGGAATGATTTAAACATTTGGTATTTAGTATTTTACTATGCCAAATGACTTGGTACGTTTCTTTTTTATAAAGACAATCAGAATTTAAAAAAAAAAAAAAAGTTGTACACACTCAATGTTATACTACAACAGTATTAAGATCTATTATTTGCTCAAAATGACGTGGTTGTGTAGTTTAACATTTTAACGTATAAAATTAAATAAACCTAAATAAATAAATATATAAATAAATACTTGGTTTTGCTGATAGTAAATAGCATTGGAAATGATCGGTCTTATTGCTTAAAACACAAACATGTACCACAGGTTAATATTTAAGAGCAGAGATTAGTTGTTTATTATTTCAACCGGATAAATAAAATATGTATAGCAAAAAAGAATGTATTTTAATACTAAAACATGTTATTGGATTTATAGCTACACGACAGGACATTGCACAAGTAAGCTTTTTGATGATTATTACACGTGGAGTTTGTAAAAAAAGATTTCTTCACTTACCGAAACAAATTGCAATACTGTTATAACTTGTTTAAACAAAACTATGCTGATAATAAGTAAACTATCCTGCTGCAGTCGCGGGTCTGTGCTAATTTTATTTGAGACATTGGTCGTGTTCTTAGATTTCCGCGGTTCTGAATTTTATTTGAGACATTGGTCGTGTTCTTAGATTTCCGCAGTTCTGTACAGTGCTGCACAGAATCGCGGAGATGCGGCGTAGGCGTCACTCGACACCCACAGAAATGTGTGCAGATTCTGCATAGCCCAGCGCAGCTTTGAAATGTTACTGCAGGCGGCTGGCTGCGGCTGTGAACCAAAGGGACGATGCAGCGATCATGAGTGACCTGTTCATCGTAATGCAAATAACCACTAAAACTACTGCTGCCACCTTATTAGCGGAGGCGAACGACATTTTATCATTATACAATGAAGCTGTGAAAAGCCTTGTCAACGCTATATTAAATAAATAAATAAATAAAATAAATAAATAAATAAATAAATAAATAAATAATTTAAACAAACAATGTATTAAATCTGTGATAAGTGATGTATAATTTTACAATAAAGTTAATGTTAATCAATTACATTAAACGGACTGTTGATAATCCAGACAAAATATAGCATGTTGAAAATGTGTGCTGCGCTGCAAGGTTTGGAGAAGGCATTTCTCTAAAAGCTGCGTGTGATGTCAGAAAGACAGCAGACAAGAGCAGCCGGCGCAGCAAGCTCTTGGTAACAGAACGCAGCAATTGAAACGTGTATTCTGTGTCGCTGACAGTTTCCTTCAAAATAATTATCAAAATACAGTATCAGTTCACAAAAACACTTTGCTACGGCTGCAAGTACCATCGCTTGATTTAGAAGCGTGTTTGCAGTTGAAAAAATGCGTTAAACGGTGTATAAAGTTATTACAATAATTGCGGTGTAGAATAAAAGGAACGGTATTAATACCGTAATGTACCTAAACCGCGGGAAACCGAAAAACCGGTATACCGACCCACCCCTAGCTGTATATGTGTATTTTGAAAACTGTTCCCAAAGTACTGTAACATAACCTAAGTTCAAATACTACCAAGCTGCTTCATTGCAATTCACCACATTAGGTTAAATCATGTAGAATCAGATCAATTAATACTGTTTAAAAAAACAAACAAGACAAAATGCTGTGAGAAATTCTCAATGTACACTTATATTTCAATGCATTTTGTAGTTTACAGAATGATTATTATTACAGTAAATATATATCAATTACAGTAAGAGAAACTAAATCACTCTGCAGCTGAAACTTCTAGGCTTGTTATTATTCCAGCATCAAACCCCAATGCTCCTTGTCTTATTTCAATGCACCACAGGAGACTCCTTACAGCCAGTGTAACCTAAAATAAAATGCTGTTCAATGTCTAACCAGTCTCAGTTAAAAATTACTTGCTCCATACTTAATCATTCTATAACAGCACTTGTATTCCCCAGGTCCCACTGTGAAACATTTTAAATTGGAAACTGTACAGGTGATGCATCTTTCTTTGTAGTCGCTGAATAAATTTTTGCTCTATGAAAGTGGAACTGTCAAAGAACTGAAATTTACAAGTACAAAAAAAAAGCTATTTCAGTATTGTGCAGTTTCCTAGCAACTAGAATCTGCTGATGTTTTCTAGGCGTAAGGTGGCAAAATGGATATAAATCTGTTTTTCAGGCATGTGAATGAAAATAAATACAGAAAAAATGGCTTTAACAAGGTTTTAGATTTTTCAGGTTTCATTTTTTGCTTGCTAACTCTCTTCAGTGCATTTCAAAGTTTCAGATAAATCAACCCCCTCACCTCCTGTCCCTTCCTCTATGAAAATATACAGTAATTCACCACCTTTATAGTTTAAAAAAAAAATGTGAGTCACAACTCAATAAATAAATCATTTTTATTTAGCTTGCAAGCTAGAAACGCTGATTGAAGCCAGGGGCTATAGGAGGATGCTTCAAAAGCAGTCAAAACAATACATGCTAATAACTTACTCCCAAAGAGAGGTCTTCAGAAAGATAAGATGTAAAGTTCTTTATACATACAGTGAAACCATAAATAACCGGTCACAAAAAGGACACACAATGTATGGCTGTTTAAGACAAATATCTGTAATTCCCTTATATCGAAAACTGCTCTTGTGTTTACTGACTGGCAAGACTACTGTCAACTTAATTCAGGAGGATCATTAAAGGGTCGTTCATACTTAAGTGGCGGCACGGGCGATTATTATTTTTTAGTTTCCCATTATAGCGAAGTCTTCACACAGGAAGCAGGACAGCGGCGTGGAAATTTATTTTAGACCTGAAGCAAACTTTTCAGTTGCCGCGTTGTATCAACCAATGAGAACACAGAAGCAAGCGGTGTTAGCTGATCTCCTCCATACTCTGACAGGTAGCAGAGCAGAGAAAATACGGATAAAATTGATTGAAGTGGCTAAAATACCCTGAAGATGAAACATATAAATATAGTGAACGTGGAGACAACATCTGGATTTTAATACCTGAAAATCTGGGGCTTATTTATGGCTGAACCGTGTTTTTTTTTATTTTTTTATTTCTAAATAACTCCACATTTCCGAAACGATTTATCGATGTCTGATTAATCATAATTTGATATATAAATTCAATTTTAAAAACCAAAGCAAAAGAACAAGGTCAAAAATCTTAAACCACTACATAGGGTACTGACTGACGGGTGTGTTTTGGGCTATCGCGATGACGGGAAAAAATAAGGATCGTTCAGGGATGGGGTGCAGTTCATGGAGGCCCAGAATTCACAGTGCTCTTCCTCCCCGCAACAGCAATAACACAATTAGGCCAGGGGTTCTCAACCTTTTTTTTTTTTTTTTTTTTTAAAAACAACTATACCCCTTCTGTCTGGAGGTTTCAGCTCAAGTACCCCCTTACAATTTGCACTCTATTGAATGATACTACAGTTGCATGACTAACAAATACTTTTTTCTATGTTTATTTAATATATAAATTATATCAAAAGTATGGGACTGACAATCTGCTGGTTTAGTAAACAGTAATTCTTAAAACTTGTAACTACATGTCTTTAGGTGCACAGAAATCAAGAAATGGTATTTTGGAATTTCTTTGAAAACACACGTACTCGCTTTCTATTCGACAAAGTTATTATAAATAGTGCTGGGACAAATATCCGAACGAATATCTTTGTATTCGGATACAAAAATCAGATGTTCGTATTCGTTACAAATGACAAAAATACCCTGCATTTATTTCCTGTCTCTCCAGAATTTGCGCGACAGTTTAAAAAAATGGCAAATGAAAAACACATAATCAACACAACAGCTCTTGAGCCTCTATTTAAAAGTTTTAGACAGCAAACCAGATTATGTGCGTGCATGCAGTGATCTCTATGGAAAGCCATCTGGGACAAAAATGCATTGTGCTACTTTAGAGCGAGCCAGTATCTCTGTTGTTGGACAAGCACTCTAAAATACTAAGTTCAAGCGCCGGTTATGAGTCTGTCAATCACTTCATACTATTCACAGCAATATCCCTGTTAATGATGAGAAGTGCAAGCCCAACTATTCGGTTTTCAGTAATCATATTGTGACAGCAGGTCTTTATTTCCTGAGTAAGGAAAATATATTTGTGCACATGCTGTTGAAACTGGTAGGGTAACTAAGATTTGCAGAAGCTTGTGGACATTTAGATAAAACAGTGCATCACACTGGGCAAAAATCAGCAGTCTTGCCGCATGTGCCACCCCAAGTCAATAAATCTGCAGTTGAAACCAGTTGAAATGCAGTTTCCAATCAATTAAACTTGCATTTCTACTTACTATTCACTGGTACATAGGTCAAATATGGGTGACAGTTTAAAATAATGGCAGCAAATTTTTATTTCAGTAGTTTCAAAACACTGCATAAAGAGCAACCTCCGACTAATACATGTATTGTGTTAATTTAAAAATTACCCACACATTCATAATTCAAGTGGAACACCACAGGAAAAGCAACTATGCATTCATTCAGAAGAATCTGTGGCCATTATTTTAAAGTGGAACCAAAATATGTACCAAAAACAGAACAGTTTTATAGCTAGGCATACAGGTTCTGCCAAGTTTGAATAGCCCAGCCTAGCCCAGGCAGGGAAATATATCACAATGACAGGTGGAGGGAATTCTCACAAAAACAGCCTTTACTTGCAAGTACAATTCGATTGAGTAAGAAATGAAATCTTTGATTTAAATTGTCCATACACTGACAGTGTCCTCATATCTACAGCCTTTTCCCCCAAATTACCACTTTATTGCAGCTATTTGGAGAATATTTACAGGCCATTTACTGAACATAGATTTTCAATTGAGGTCTCTTTTTCTTCACTGGACCATGGGAACATGAACAATATGTTTCAGTTAACCTCGGAATCCGGAACAGAATACAGACATGTCAAAGCAAATCACGTATAAAAGAACACCACAGTCTTTTCATTGGTAAACACTACCACTGTCTTGATTAATCTCAGAAAAAGTTTGCCCAAAAATATTTTTCCTTAAATCTATCAATTCAAAAATCTAACAATACATAGTATTTATGAAGATTGGTCAAGCTCCTGGAAACATCATATTTCTAAACACAATATTAAAAGATAACAGTATTGCAGAAGCAGCACATAAATCAGATCAAATGATGCCTGTAATCTCTATTAAAACTAAAATCCTGACAAACAAATACAAAGGATATAAAATAAAAATAAAAATCCATCTATGGCTGGAACCCCCCTTCTCCTATGTCCACAGCACCTGCACATTAAATGATTCACTTCAATGAGATTATCCCGGTGCATGTACAGTTTAATGAAATACTCAAATATAACACAATGACAGATTTCCAAGCTTTTAAAAAACCTGAACCGCTTTTCAGTAAACCCATTTAACAGCTGAAGCATGGAGAGAGAAAATGTGACATTCATAAAGCAAACGTTAAACTTCATTCTTTTTCCCCCCTGAATGTACATTAGAAATGCAGTAGTTTAGCTGGCAAGACCTATAGAGAATGGAACAGAGCAGGATCAGTTTCCTCATCAGGTCAACTTATGATGTTCTCCCATCACCACAGAACCTAAACCTCTGGGTAGGAGAGGATCCCTCATGTCCTTTGTGTTTATCACCTGCAACATTAAGGCACAGTTTGACAGGATGGAAGGTGGGTCTGAGCCAAGGACGGTTTATTTGGCGCCATGACCAGGTGCTGTGATGTTTGGCCTTAGCATTGGAAGACAAGCGCAGCATGACCAATAAAATTGCCACCAGTTCCATCAAAACATTACACACAAAACATTCCTCCATCCAGGAGAGCAACCGTCAAGAAATGGTGTTAAAACCAAGCATCGCCCAGGACAACTGGAAGCTGCTAGAAACTGTTGCGGATGTTGGTCAACGGCTTATTTTTCCACCCGAGATTGCCAACACTAACCTTTGACAAGATATTGTCTTCTGGTCTGGATCAGCATGCCTTGTTCACCTGGTAGAGTTAACAGTGCCATGGGAAGATGCTGTAGATGAGGCATATGAGAGGAAGAAACTGCAGTATGCTGAACTAGCCACTGAAGCGGAACAGCAAGGGTGGAGAGTCCGGGTTTACCCAGTGGAGGTGGGTTGTTGAGGATTTGTGGCACACTGTACAACCCGGTTTCTCAGAGACGTCGGATTCATTGGCCAAGAGTTATGTCGCACAGTGAAGAACTTATCTGAAGCAGCAGAGAGGAGCAGCAACTGGCTGTGGTTGAGACGGAAAGATTCTGTTTGGGGATCTCAAGCACAATAGAAAGAAAGAAACGCTGATGTATGGGTAAGTAAGCTGGGTTGAGTTGAGTGGGGGACAGAGGGGGTGATGCTGGGACGCCAAAATCACCGTTGAGCCCTCGAGGGGTCGTGGGCTAGTCGACGAAAAACACAGAGGACGGGAGGTGCCCACTGGAAGACCCCAGAGATGTACCCTACTTAGCTCAATCCAGATGGTTGTCATGCTTCCTGATTTTCCATTCTTGGTTTTTCAAAATGACCAATTCCAGGTTTTTTTCTGTTTTTCAAAATGACCAATTCAGTTTTTTTCTGTTTTTTCCAATTTATTAAGAATTAACAACGTAATTTGAACATAAATAACATTTACATAAATCTATTGAACTTATTTTTTATTAGGAGGCTGTGTGGTCTAGTGGTTAAAGAAAAGGGCTTGTAACCAGGAGGTCCCCGGTTCAAATCCCACCTCAGCTACTGACTCATTGTGGTAACCTGAGCAAGTCACTTAACCTCCTTGTGCTCTGTCTTTCAGGTGAGACGTAGTTGTAAGTGACTCTGCAGCTGATGCATAGTTCACACACCCTAGTCTCTGTAAGTCGCCTTGGATAAAGGAGTCTGCTAAATAAACAAATAATTATAATAATAATAACAACAACAACAACAACAACAACTATCTGCAGAACCGTCCAAGATAACCCACAGTTACTAGCAGTTGCCATTCTGGTTAACTAACGCTGGGTTCTCGCAATAACGTATATACACTTCTGTGCCTGTTTAGAATTGCTAGAGGTTTTAATCACATTGAATCCTTTTGCCTCATCCAGGTCACACATCCATTCAAAGTCAGAATACAGTCGTGCATGCTTTGCAAGGGTGAGATGTAATTGTAAGTGACTCTGCAGCTGATGCATCGTTCACACACCCTAGTCTCTGTAAGTCGCCTTGGATAAAGGCGTCTGCTAAATAAACAAATAATAATAATTAAAGTCCCTTCGATACTGTAGTTTCCTGGAAAAATATTTCTTAAAAGCAGTCCACTAGTAACAATGTACTGTAGGTCAGTCAATAAATAAAGGTGTTTTGAAAAAAAACAGCTTATTTCTGGCATTACAATATATAGACTAGTCAAACAAGGGGCATTATTACAAAAATATACAATTTTAATAATTACAAATTAAATACAATGTTCAGGACACTTCTCTCCCATCTGTAGTTTCATCTGCAACTATGCAGACTGGTTTATGCTGTACTTGCTGTAAAACTGCTTGCATGTGTTTCTCGTATACCCTGGACAGATAGAGTTGCATGGTTGCTCTTCTTTGCACTCTTTCCGGAGCAGCAATATCCTTTTTGTAACGAGGTGACCCGAACTGAACACAATATTCTAGGTGAGGTCTTACTAATGCATTGTAAAGTTTTAACATTACTTCCCTTGATTTAAACTCAAAACTTCTCACAATATATCAGAGCATCTTGTTGGCCTTTTTTTTTTATAGCTTCCCCACATTGTCTAGATGAAGACATTTCTGAGTCAACATAAACTCCTAGGTCTTTTTCATAGATTCCTTCTTCAATTATCTCCCATATGATATTTATAATGCACATTTTTATTGCCTGCGTGCAGTACTTTACACTTTTCTCTATTAAATGTCATCCGTCCACTCAATACATAACTTAATGTTTCTATATTGAACAAAACTTACATTTTACCATATGAATAGTACTTTAATAATAGAACAGTGTGAGAATTTAATGGAGTACCGTTACAAACATTTTACAATGTATGTGACATAAATAGTACAACTTAAGAAGAGATCAGCGCTTCTACTTTTGAGCTTCTAACAACCATGCCCTCTGGACACGTATTTCTAAAAGCTCCTTGTTTCGTTTCACAATGCCTTTTCATATTATATTCCTTAACTACCGACACATTAATTGCACAATAAACACATTGGCTTTGCGTTCGGTACAGTTGGTAAAATAAGTATTTATCCGTCCACTCATTGTTGAAACAATTTTCTGTTCTTACTACAGTAGCTAGAGTAGAGACTGCCATGTTATAGCAACACAAGTAAAAAAAAAAAAAAAAAAAAAAAAAAATCACTCGGACTACATAGCATTATTAAGGAGTTAATGATAAATTAGAAAAGTTACAAAGCTGAAGGTTTCACCTCAACCACCGTGCTGTTTCCTTGTTGAGCAGGTGACGGAGTAACAGATTTGCGATAACAACTAAATAAATAAATACATAAATTTAAGGTACTTTTCATTTTTTTGTATATACAACTCCAAAATGATTCCACAGAATAGATCACAAAACAGCTAGTTGCTTTTTTAAAAAACAACTCGACTCACACAGCACACAGGCAGCGCCGCAACAGACACAGTCCATCAGCGTAACGCCCATAAAACAACCTGTTTTCTTGTTATCCAATGATCCAAATAAAAACATACAAAAATGTTTTATACAAGCGTCATCGCTGGGCTTCTGGGTAGTGTAGTTTTCAAAGCAATCCATTTATAGGAGAATAACAGCAGTAAAAGACTGTTTGCACAGTTTTTTTTTTTTTAAAAAGGTGCAGTTGCAAAGCAGAATTCCAGTGATTGATTTGTTCATGTTATATGTTGTGCATGATTTATGGTACATGGTGTAAAAGCAAAAAATGTAACGATCCTTCCACAACACAGAGATCAAGTATGTTGGCTAACTCTACCTTGTTGTTCCCCTTGTCCATTGCCTACAATGCAATTCACCCGATAGTCATAGAAGTCCACTAAAATAATGACTGGTTTCTAGGAACTCAGTTGATTCTAAAGGTATCATGAAAAGACACGGATATAGATCCTTACATTTTGAGCAACATTTCCTCCCTGGAACTCCTACAATAAATCAAAACTTTTGATAGCTGTTTTTTTTTTTTCTGCGCTTCTCTGCGAATCATATTAATTATTTCAAACGTGGAATGAACCAGAAGTCTATTCTCTAAAATCAAAACAGACATCCTCCATCCCACATTTACCCCACTTCCCACTTGAAAGTTAAATAATTCTGTTACTTACTGCCAGCGCCTTCGAGAGCCTGGTTCGGAAGTCATTCAGGACTATTGCAACAATTTCCTGATGGGGGATGTAGGCTAATCCTTCACGGAGGTAGACTTTTCGGCCTCGAACCAGATCAAGCGCATCCTGGAAAGGAACCTGTTTAAAAAGGAAGCAGGAAATACAGCAGCACCGACGGTTATTCAGACGGTTATGCGAAGTTTGAATATCAAAAGTGTTATACATAGTAGCATTAGACATAGTCAACCCTTTGCTACCTCGTACCTTTTTGCAGAAGTGTATTTTATTTTTATACGCCACTTGTTTTATAAAATAGCTTAATTGATACCAAGTTGTATAATTAGCATCTTGGCAATTATTCCAAAAGCAGCTGTACCGTAACTGCTGTGCCAAGTCCATATTATTATTATTTATTATTTATTTCTCAGCAGACACCCTTATCCAGGGCGACTTACAATTGTTACAAGATATCACATTCTTTTTTACATACAATTACCCATTTATACAGTTGTGTTTTTACTGGAGCAATCTAGGTAAAGTACCTTCCTCAAGGGTACAGCAGCAGTGTCCCCCACCTGGGATTGAACCCACGACCCTCCGACTCTACACGACTCTACACTGCTGCCTGTAGGCCTTGGAAAGTTAACAAGCATCTACCCAAATAACAGTGGTCAGTTGTTTCTTTTTAAATCAATTTACCTTGTAAAAGTCATGTTCTTCAACTTTGGGACCACTAAAACCGTAACTTGAGTGGATAAGTTCCTCTTTCAGCGTGTTCTTTTCTTCATCACTTATCTAAAATATAAAGAGAAGTACAATTATAACAAACCATTTGGGGGGGGGGGTTAATCCATCCTAAATATGCACATTACACTAAAACGGGCAGCTTCAGAGACAACCACATTTTCCCAGTGGTATTCTTCAGGTATTCTTGCTCAAGCATGACTCCAGTGTGATCTAATGTTTGTGCCCGAGTTCTCATTAAGCAATGCAAGCCTAATCTGAAACCTTTTAAGAGATGGCACGTCACAGAAGTGAAGAACAATGCAGCAATTGCAGGGGTTTAGGTCTGCCAGATTGTCTTTGGTTCACCACGCACCAGCGACCCCTGTAGCCTGCAGGTTTGCCTGTAAGCTGCCAGAGCTGCGTTGTCCTCCGACGCTGTAGCTCTGAGGTGGCTGCAGTGTGAAAAAAAGCAGTCGGCTGATGGCACACGCTTCGTTTTAAAACTCGTAAGTGGAGTCTCCAACAGAAATGTAGGAATTTGCTGTGACTCAGTAGTTGGGGTGGGTTTAAAAGTATTTAGATCACATCGATGATAGATATGTCAGGAAAGAGGGACATTGCCCAGCTGCACTGGGAAAGGTAATTTGTTTTTGAAGTATTTTTATTTATTTATTTAAATAGGAAAGGGGTTAAGTCATCATAAATTGAGTAACCATTTCCAGTGTTTTTTCTGGTGTTTATTGGCTATACACCAATTTCGTTTTGTTTTTTTTGTTTTTAAATCAGGAGTGTTAACGTTATCGGTTAAAACCAAAAATCAGAAGCCCTAATTATAATTCAATATACCTGTGAATCTGAAACTAAACTTCCTGCCTTTATTAAAAAACAAACATAGCAAGCTATTCTCAAATCAGGTAGTGTAAATATCCCATTAGCAACGGAAGTGAGTTAAAGGGCAATAAAAAAATAATAATTTTAAAAAAGTATCATAATTGCTTGCATTTGCAATGCTCCCATAAAATGCTGAAAAGGCTGGTAGGGCAGACTTTGAAAAGGAATAAAAAAAAGATTAATAACAGTAATTTTAAACAAATTGAATACAGTGTCGCAAAGCATCAATGCTAAGGAACAATTTTTAATGAAGCCATTGGTGGAACAACAAGATAAGTGGAATATATGTAGGTGATTTTGAAAGCCAGGCAAAGTCGAACAGTCTCTATTTAGTAATTTTCATTTTGTCTGACCTAAACTTCTGGGTAGAAAATAATTACAGAAACGCTGACAAATATAATTTGACCATTAATCTAGAAAGACTTCATTAGTTGAAGACAAACTATAAATCAATTACAGAAATGTTCGCGGTTCTCCTGAGTCTGCTGCTACAAATGTGAAAATTCAGTTCAAACCTAAGCTTTTATTATTTTTAAATGCAGGCACAGAATATGTAAATATGTGTTACCACAAATAACATTGTTCAGGTTGTTAGTTAGAAATGTGTTTGGAATCATTGAACATGTGCAGTGCAGCAAATGTGATACCCGTTTGTTGTGAACAATCTTGCTTTAGTTTTCGGCTCAGATTTTAAAATTACGCATTCCATTTTAAATAGTTTTACACCAAGTTAATATGTTAATATGTCTCTTATTGTGCAAGATGTCCTCTTGTGCAGTTTAACAGAGTTAAAAATGTGTGACAAGATAATGCTTGTGTAGCGTGCACAGGGGAAGGCAGCAGCAGGGCTAGAAGGTGACGTAATCACACACAGAGACATAAGCACGATATACGCTCCTTGTAAAGGAGCCGGCTCTTTTGTACAGCGGTATCGGCACTGTGCTTTAGTGCGAGAGGTCCCGGGTTCGCACCCGCCCTTCGCCTGTGTGTGGATTGCCTCGCTCTGTGTGATGCACTTGCCTGCGACAACCAAGATCGCTACATTGGTGTCAGAAGTGGACGCAGGTACCCCGGCACGTACTCGTCGGACTGTAGCCTGGTTAGCAAGTCCGGGGTGGACCGGAGGCTGGCAGGGGAGAGTGTAGCGCACGGGGAAGGCAGCAGCAGTGCTGGTAGGTGACGTAATCACACACAGACATAAGCCCGATATACGCTCCTTGCAAGGGAGCCGGCTCTTTTGTACAGCGGTATCGGCGCTATGCTTCAGTGCGAGAGATCCCGGGTTCGCGCCCGCCCCTTCGCGTGTGTGTAGATTCCCTCGCCCTGTGTGATGCGCCTGCCTGCGGGAACCAAGATCGCTACACTTGCAAGTCTTGGTCACTAGAATTAACAAATAGACCTTGCTAAATTATAATGTTCTTTTTCATGCCGAAACTCAAAACGCCAAAGTAGAAGAGCCATCAAGGTATATTTTCCAAATTAAAAATGTAGGCATCAATCTCTGTCACTATTTTCCGATGCCATTTGTCACATTAAAAAACACAGAAATGTAAGAAAGACTATGAAAAAATTGCCAAGGAAGTAATACATCTGAATTACAGCAACTTGTGTGCAACCTTATCTCAACTTTCTAGCCCATTAGGTCTCTCATATATGCAGCATGTCAGAAAGTCTGAAAAATGCCAATCATTGTTTAAAATCGTTGCTGTGTGAAGCCACTAGGAAACCAAACCAGTGCTGCCTTTCTCTGCACTGCATGGATCTACTGCATAGCTCACACTCACCCCTGAATACAGTAGACCCATAGCTCCCCCTGGTGATGACACGACAGTACTTTTTTCTTTTTGTTTAAGACACATTTCAGAATAGTAGTGGTGTATGAGATAGAACATATTACAAATCAATGGATTACACATTGTAAATCAATTTACACATTAGGATTCCCAACAGAAATAAGACCCTACTGACAACTTCTTGAAGCCTACATTAACTGTTTGGATTATCTTTCTAATGCCTCTCTTGTAATGCGAAAATGTCAACGACTCCATAAAAAGGATGGACATAAGACTTGAACCATTAAAGTTGTGATAGTTTGTACCCTTCCACAGCAGTGCAAACTAAAATCAAATTAATTCTCTTATTAGTTTAAAATGTGAACTGTGTTCAGCAACAAATGGAGAGATGTTGATTGGAGGCCTTACTGTACTGATACATACCAATTTCAATATCTAACAAAGCTAATAATAAAACCTTGAATAACTCAAACTAACGAGCATCTTCCTTCCATCCCCAACAATGCCTGAACATTTACTGATATAGATAAAGTATATCAGCACTACATGCTGGGTACACATTTAAAAACTGCTATTATGTTTATGTTACAGTAAACTGTATGTATGTTAGGAGGCATGTCTAAAGGGATGAATTAATCAGATACAAAATAAACCATCCACAGCATTGCATACCTAGCTCCTTTCTCATGACAATCTTGTCAGTTTTACTCAGTGTTCAGAAAAGCAGCCTGCAGGTGTGACATGAAAGTTGATTATGCAGAAAGTGCACTCCTCACCTGCCAATTGTTTTCGAAGATAACAGGGAATATGGAATGGGTTTGCCATTCTTGACTGCTGCTGTAAACATGCTAGGTTTGAGGGGGGGGGGGGGGGAGTGTTTGGTCTTTACGGTTGTTAAATACAAATAAAAGTTACCGGAAAGATCTTCAGAATCTATTACCTTCTTCAGAAGCAAAGTTCTGAGGAAAGGCGGCTGCAAGGTCAGCATCTCTTCCACCTATGCTTGTTCTCATCATACAGACTCAATTACATTACTAGCTGGATTGTACTGCCCCTTGACCCTCCGTCACCAAGGAGATTGTTAACCCTGGTCGCCATGTACAGTATTTATTTCTGGTCTTGTTTTCAGTTATAATGTCATACTAATGTAGACTCACTGGCCTGGAGTCAGCCACCTTACAGGATCGTGGCCCAATCCTCCAGAAGCACTGACTAGGCTTAGGATTGTGGAACATAAGGCAACGATGAAGTTCTTCAAACAGATACTCAATTGGGATTGCAGGTCAAGGAAGATAATGAAGTCTGTCTCCTGCACATCAAGCTACACAATTCCAGCACGGTGGATACTCTCACTAACTGGTGACCCTCAAATATAAAATACATTAATATCTACCATTGGCAGAAACATCTGGCAATCACATAGGAGGCCATTGTCAGAGAAGTTTTATGACCAAAACCCTTTTCTATTTGCTAAACAACCGTGCTTCTGGTCCATTGAAAATGCTATTTGCTTTCAGGAAACGAACATGGACTGCAGATTCAAAACAACACACATGAAGGTGGTCACAGCCTTTGAACTGCAGCAGCTTGGAAATTGGTTCTGTTTATCAGCCATGCTGCTGTCATAGCTCTGACCTTTATCCCTAAAAGGTCTCACTAAACAATCTCTTTTTCTACCATCCAATCTCTTTAGCTATGCTGTTCACATTAAATGCAATGCAGCAGCCTCCTCCTCATTCACAATGACCTTCACCCAAGCTTTTGCTGACAAATGAATTGTAATCCTGCTGGGCATGTCTTGCAGTAGCAGCCACTGTATAATGCCACTGGCTTCAGAATGGATCAGAGAACTATCAAAACTATAATGCTGCTGTGACAGAGGCTTAACACACTGCAGTAAAAGCGCCACACTACCTCCATCACCAGTCCTGATATCCCAGCAGGAGGGTACAATCAGTGGAGAGATTGTCTAACTGTTTGGATCTTCATTACATTGAGTTGCCTTACTTATGGGGAGGAGCGTTACACAAGCATGCAGGCTATTATGCAAAGGAATTCTGAACCAGAATCTAGCAGACACAGACAGCCACTGTAAAGGAATCTGCAGCTTTTAATACCAAATATTTATTGTGCTATATTCCTATGAGCACATCCACACAGAACGATCTTAGTAATTGATTTATATCTATCTATCTATCTATCTCTATATCTATAATCACACACACAGACAGACTGGAGAGGAGGGCCACAGTGGAAAATGATTGCCCCGAGGGAAGACTATTGTTCACCTTGGTAACAATAATGTTCCCTTGTGTCATTTCATTTTCCACTATAAGCGGAGTCTGCAGTACATATTTATCAGTCAAGAAAATAAGTGATAGTAAAGTTGGATAGTAAATATGACTTTAGATATTTTGTTTAAATATAGTTGAACAGCAATTCTGTGAGTTAGCAGAAAATGAATTACAAAACATACAAAAGGAAAATGCTCCAAACACTAAAATGGGGATTAAAACGTCAGTGTTTTCTGACACTCTGAAATTCAACTCGACGTAAACAAATATGACAGGCGGAATCTAAACTGTAGTCAGAAAACCAGACGGAGAGTTGTACGCCAAAAAAACATTGATAACTATGTGGTATGAACTTCAAAAACATGTTCAGTTTATTTATTTACTTATGCTGTATCAGCTATATTTAAACAAAATATAAAGTATTTACTATCCAACCTTGCTTCACATTCATTTCTTGACCGATTCATGTATTACATATGTACTGCTGACTCAGCCATAGTGGAGAATGAAATGCCCCTTGGGAAGACTATTGTTACCTTCAGCCAGCGGCTTCGGGCATTATAGCCCGCTATCTAATAGCCTTCCCTCTGGTCAATAATCTGACACTATAGCACTCCTCTCCAGTCCATATCCATCTATCTATAGATCCAATACCTACAAGTGTGATAGGAAGATGATACCAAGACCCACGCTCAAATCACTTGTATGATCAAAGAGCCTAACTTTGATTTAACTATATTTAAAAACACAACTTCAATGGTAGTAATTTTGCCCATAACAGAATGACATTTTTCAGTAAAAGATTTTTTGAATGCGTTATATTTTATATAATACTATTAAGTTATAAAGAACCTATCTTTTCTTCACTACTTACCGATTCATAGTGCAAGTTGTTGAATTTCAGAAAGTCATGGGCTGGTTCCTTGGTCAGTATGTGGAATCTATATCTAAAAAGGTCCATCTCCTGCTGAATAAACCAACGCCTCAGGTCTTCACTGTAAAAATATACAATAACGAATTAATAAACCGGTCTTCAGTATGACGGTACATAATTGTCATTCAATTGATCTAAATGGCCACTGTTTAGATCGGCAAAATAGGGCCCCTTGTGTTATGAAAACATGCCCAACAGTGCATGGATGTCTTCTGAGTACAATAAATATGAAATAAAACACAATGATTAAACTGAAATCAACCTTGTTTTGTTTTAAGAATTTCTTATAACAACTAGTACCAGAATTTGGGTAATATTACAGAATCAAAACTTACGTCTGACAGTATGCAAGGCGAAGAATAAAATGAGAGATGTGGTCTTTTCTTCTTTTATCATATTCCGTATCCAATGACTTTTCATCCTGTACATTACAAAAAAAAAAAAAGTCATGTAATGTAATTGTATAAAGTCTTAAAACACCAATTCAAGTAGACAAACATTTTGGCCAATGACTTCATCACTGTAATATAACTTGTGTAAACTACTTCGAGACATCAGACACTAAAGGCAGTTAGTTATGTTCGCCTGGTTTTATCCAACAGTCAAAAAAAGTCTAGTCCTCACTAATCTTCAAACTGGTTTATTTTTTCTGTGCTTTGTCAAGACACTCAAACCTCTTGGACAGAGGCCTCAAACTACTGTAGTGGTGAAAGTATATACTTCACTGCCAAGAAACAGACGTGCAGCTCTGGTGATAAAACAGTTCTTTCCAACAATGAATGCAATTCAGGTTTGAAACACAGGAGGGCCACAATTATCCGTTTTGATAGAGAACTGAAAGCTTTGTTTCTCTTATGGTGTTTGCAGTCTCCAAGATGTTTCATTTAATATAACACTTTCTACTCTGCAGACCTGAATACAGGTTGAGGAGAGAATTTCACCCTAAACTGCAGACCGCTATTGTAGAACAGAAACTGCAGAAGAGTAAACGGATTCAATATATTTATATTTAGAAATGTCTAGTTTTATTTTCAAGACATCTAAACTATTTAATTAGTTATCCTAGGGTAGTCTTTGTGTAAAGTTACCTGTGCCGATGGCTTGTTTGGTCATCAAAAGGGATCCTAGGAATCCGTTTGCTGCAGAATAACACGGATTTTCTAGGTTTTTGGAGAGTTTTTAGTTTTACACTTGGGGAGGGGCAAAAAACATGCAAGACTTTTTTTTGTTTGTTTGATAATAACCAAATCAATACACGTACCATATACCAATATTAACACAGGCAACTTTAAATTTATGTAAACATACCTGTCTAATAAAACTGTTTCCGGTATTCAAATTCAGTTTACTTCAGTATTCAGAGCTGTTCAAAGATGCCAAAAACAATAAAGATCACCCCTAAAGACTGGGTCAACGAGTTTGGCAAGGACGAATTTCACGTCGATGGTAATGTGCTGTTATACTCATAGGCAAACCACTGTAGAACACATGGGGAAGTGCTAAACATAAATTGAATGCAAGGAAACGTAAACAAGATGAGGCTGAAACAGCAGGGTCATCGAAAACACTGAAACAGAACACTGTGTTTGGATCATTTCAGCGTCTTACAACTGCCAAAGAACAGCGTGAAACTGTTTCAGATTTTGTCAAAATGTGTGTAAATGACAACATTCCTCTGTACAAAGTGGATCAACCGGCACTTCCAAGATTTTTTTCAGCAACCATTTTTATTTTATTTACTTATTTAGCAGACGCATTTATCCAAAGCAACTTACATGTTACACTGTAATACAAGGTCACAGTTCAAGAATAATTAAAGATAGGCGCTCTGCGTTGAGTGCAGGATGCACCCTATAGCCTGGAGATCGCAGGTTCGAATCCAGGCTATGTCACTGCCGACCGTGACAGGGGGTTTCTACGGGGCGGCGCAAAATTGGCCGAGCGCCGCCAGGGTAGGGAGGGCTTAGGTCAGCAGGGGAATCCACGGTTCAACATGCACCAGCAAGCCCTGTGGCCAATAGGACGCCTGCAGTTCTGCAGTGGAGCCATCAGATCGGTGTTGTCCTCCGGCACTATAGGTCTGGTGGCCTTGCTGTGGAACCGCAGTACAAAAAATGACTGATTGGCAGGAGCACGTTTCGGATGACGCATGTTCCAGCTTCCGTTCACCAAGTCGCCAGGGAGTTGCAGCGGTGAACCGGGATACAAATAACATTGCGGAATTGTAGGATCCCTGGTCATCAAGATACCAATATAGTTTGATACTATAGTCACAACGTATTACGCAAAACAGTAAGCTCTCACTGTCAAGCTCTCTCATTCCTACAACCTGTACTTACCGTTTCCACTCTGTAAGGAAAATGTAGCTTTCGAAACTCCCCCTCCAGCTTCGTAGCATATTGATCAGAAGTTTTCACATAACTCACTCCAAGGTTTTCCACAGTCTTGAGAACTAGAAGAGAAAACATGGTTGTGCAAATTTACACAGAGAAAATTACAGTACAAAAAACTAGTTGCAATGTAACAATAATAAATATTACATAACGTATAATGCTATAAAGACATGTTCCTGTTACTACTTGCAGTAGTAGGTGGTTATAAACTACACATTCAAGCTCTATTGTTGCTCATGAACTAAAACAGACATTAAAAGTATATAGCTGATATTTCATTAAATATGTAAACTATTTTAAAACAATAAAGACACTAAACATTAATACAGCAGATACATTTGACAAGAACGCTTAGATAATACATTTGACAATGTCGTCAAAATCAATGTACTGTAACCAGGTCCCCACTTTGAACAAGAGGATATATGGAGAAAAAAAATTTAAACTATATTGGGATAACTCTCTTAATTATTATAAAACCACGAAGACAAAGGCTGCTTTTGTTAGCTTACGTTTTAGCCTGTCCACAGCAAAGGTCTCAAACTCAGAAAGGGAGATGTTTTCAGTGGGAGGTTGTCCATAGAACTGCAGGCTATGGGGGTAAAGATCAGCTTGCCGGTCTCCCGTCAGACGCACAATCTTCTGTCTTCTTCCACTGAACTGCATGACGACTCCTTAAAAGTCTGAAAATTTGAAGAGGGATGTGAATATAAACAACTTGCTTCTTTGCTGAAACACACCCTTAAAAGATATAAAAAGAAAATATAGCAGACCAACCTTTTTGGCTAATGTCAGTGTTTTGAAATCAATTACTGGTGTAGGGCCAGAAAGTGGTACATTGTCAGAATGTGGTACGCATACCCATTTAAAAACACCAGAAAATGGTACGCTGTCAATGCTGTGATTGACGACTGCACAAATCACTACGAACAAGACAAACAGCATACCCTCCAACTGTACCGATTTACCCGGTACAATACCTAATTTCTAACCTTGGTACCAAATCCACACAAATTGATTGTGTGTACTGAATTTTGAGCTTCACCTGAAGTTTTTTTTTTTTCTGCACGGCCCCACCAGGTCACTAGAGGCATGTGGGTACTAGCACCACATCCCCATGGTACTGCCTGCTAGACAGATAGTTAGTAGACAGCAAAGATATTGGTACAGAAAGTCCATTCAAAGATATTCTGCTATTCTAGAATTTGTTTGGTTCATTTCCGAGCAGGAGCAGCAGCACACAGAGCCACGTTCATGGCTTGTTCCATTACTGCTCAGAAGAATATGCAAGGGAAGAATTCTTAACATTACTACACACAGGGTTGGGTGCTGGAGATTTAAAACAAGTTACTTCGTTTTAAAGTAATGGCATTTAATTCCTGCATCCTATGACTTGACAGCCAGGAAAAATCCCCATTAATTAATGTTTTTTTAAAGCCCACAGATTTAATTCATGGAATGCTTAATGATTTAGAATGTTTCAAAAGTTGTTAAGTATATTCTTTGATGCATTATACAGGGCACAAAGTAACCGATGGCACCAGCGGCACTTGCTGCAGTGCCCAAGCTGCTTGCCACAATGCCTCTCAAATTTTAAAATAATAATAATAATAATAGTAATAATAATAATAATAATAATAATAATAATAATAAATGCCAAAACTTGCCTGTAAGCCCGCCAAGAAAACATTGATTTGTGTTTCAATTAATTTCATCATCATAATTGTCTCTCTCTATTTCTTTTTTTTGTTGTTGTTTTATGAATGAGTATGAAATCGCCTTGATGCCCTTGGGTTGGATTTATGTTTTGCCTTTTTGCCCCCTAGAACTGCCCTGGTGCCCCTGAATCTTCACGCCCAACGAAGGCAACATTGCCTTGCCCTTCATGACCTTAACTTTATGCCCGATTATACATCATAAACACAAACCAAATATCTATATACCAATACATACATTGACATACTAAAATAAAGTTGAGTTATTTTAACTATAGCCAAATGGCAAAAAATATGCTTATTGGAAAATGTAATAGCAACTGGCAAATCACTGTTGGTAATGAAGAATGCAATAAACCAACATTAAAAATGGTGTGGCTATTCTCTGGTTATATGAAGTGAAATTCACATCACATGCCAACTCTACAGATTAAGGAGCTATAGTACAAATTGGTAACCTCAGTAGGCTACCAATGTTGAGTACTGCTGTAGTCCTACCACAATTCACTTCTCGTACTATGTATCCCATTTCCTATATATACAGTACTGTGCAAAAGTTTTAGGCAGGTGTGAAAAAATGCTGTAAAGCAAGAATGCTTTCAAAAATAGACATGTTAATAGATTATATTTATCAATTAACTAAATGCAAAGTGAGTGAACAGAAGAAAAATCTAAATCAAATCCATATTTGGTGTGACAACCCTTTGCCTTCAAAACAGCATCAATTCTTCTAGGCACACTTGCACAAAGTCAGGGATTTTGTAGGCATATAGTCAGGTGTATGATTAAACAATTATACCAAACAGGTGCTAATGATCATCAATTCAATATGTAGGTTAAAACACAATCATTAACTAAAACAGAAACAGCTGTGTAGGAGGAATAAAACTGGGTGAGGAACAGCCAAACTCAGCTAACAAGGTGAGGTTGCTGAAGACAGTTTACTGTCAAAAGTCATACACCATGGCAAGACTGAGCACAGCAACAAGACACAAGGTAGTTATACTGCATCAGCAAGGTCTCTCCCAGGCAGAAATTTCAAGGCAGACAGGGGTTTCCAGATGTGCTGTCCAAGCTCTTTTGAAGAAGCACAAAGAAACAGGCAACGTTGAGGACCGTGAGCGCAGTGGTCGGCCAAGGAAACTTACTGCAGCAGATGAAAGACACATCATGCTTACTTCCCTTCGCAATCGGAAGATGTCCAGCAGTGCCATCAGCTCAGAATTGGCAGAAAACAGTGGGACCCTGGTACACCCATCTACCATCCGGAGAAGTCTGGTCAGAAGTGGCCTTCATGGAAGACTTGCGGCCAAAAGCCATACCTCCGACGTGGAAACAAGGCCAGCGACTCAACTATGCACGAAAACACAGGAACTGGGGTGCAGAAAAATGGCAGCAGGTGCTCTGGACTGATGAGTCAAAATTTGAAATATTTGGCTGTAGCAGAAGGCAGTTTGTTCGCCGAAGGGCTGGACAGCGATACCGCGAATGAGTGTCTGCAGGCAACAGTGAAGCATGGTGGAGGTTCCTTGCAAGTTTGGGGCTGCATTTCTGCAAATGGAGTTGGGGATTTGGTCAGAATTAATGGTCTCCTCAATGCTGAGAAGTACAGGCAGATACTTATTCATCAAGCAATACCATCAGGGAGGCATCTGATTGGCCCCAAATTTATTCTGCAGCATGACAACGACCCCAAACATACAGCGAAAGTCATTAAGAACTATCTTCAGCGTAAAGAAGAACAAGGAGTCCTGGAAGTGATGGTATGGCCCCCACAGAGCCCTGATCTCAACATCATCGAATCTGTCTGGGATTACATGAAGAGAGAGAAGCAACTGAGGCTGCCTAAATCCACAGAAGAACTGTGGTTAGTTCTCCAAGATGTTTGGGCCAACCTACCTGCCGAGTTCCTTCAAAAACTATGTGCAAGTGTACCTAGAAGAATTGATGCTTGATGCTGTTTTGAAGGCAAAGGGTAGTCACACCAAATATGGATTTGATTTAGATTTTTCTTCTGTTCACTCACTTTGCATTTAGTTAATTGATAAATATAATCTATTAACATGTCTATTTTTGAAAGCATTCTTACTTTACAGCATTTTTTCACACCTGCCTAAAACTTTTGCACAGTACTATATATATATATATATATATACATACATACATACATACATACATACACACACTAATGGTACCTCATTTCTTCTCTCTATTCAATATGTATTTGGTAAGAATATACAAATGTGTATACAGTATATCATGCAGGCACAGAAATGTATATTCCTTCTGTAGTATTTGTGCACTTGGGTAAGAAATAGAAGTTCTTATTTAAAAAGGGTTACTTTTGGAGTAAGTCAGTTTATACCTCCTGCTTTAAAAAACAAATTAAATGCTGTCCAGGACAGGTCAACTGAGCACACAGGGTTAAGAAGACAGGGAAGGGTTTTCAGCATGGAAGCAGGTCGCTCACTACCACACCAGTGGAGAAGTGGTATATGAGCCGCTTGCTCTCGTCGTAATGCCACACAAGTGTACCTATTTTCATCTCTCAAATGTTGGAGGGTATGAAACTGTAGCTCACCCACAAAATCAATTTGCAATTTTATAGCAAGATATTAGAGTACAGCGATGTGAAGCTTTGGATGTAAAAAAGGTTGCATTTCAATATCAGTTCAGAATTATATTTTCTGATAAATGATGATATTTAAAAGTAGATATGTAATACTTTAACAAGTGCATTCTTAGTTTGTATGGTCATCCATCTTGGGTTACGGTACACTTAACTCACACTGAAAAATAGAAAATTCTGCCAATCTTTGTACCCCCACCTTGCATTCACATATTCAAAAGCATCTTCATAGTTTGTTTTCGCAGTCTGTTTACTAACGTGGGGTATGAACTTCTCTTAGCGCCAAAAAAGTCACCTTTGCAAAGGGCTAATACTTATTAACAAATCTGCTAATTCCCATAATAACTACGTTTGCAGTTAGATTTAATGATGTATCGAGATAAATGTGTTTTATTTGCAGAGTGCATGGGATGGGTTAGGTACTGCTTACTCGTGTTACTGTTAGTATTACGTATGTTTACAAAACCCGCTTTCTTGTACACTGAAAACAATTTGAAACCGAAAATATCATGAGGTTACTTACTATTTATTAAAATGCATATCAACATTTTTTTTTTTTTAAGTGTTTAATTATACTTACTCAGATTATCAGTAGACTTCCCTGTTCTGACACAATACGCGGCTACTCCAGTGCTGTATAGGAAACCCCGCCAATTTGCACAGATCCAACCGAAGCCCGGGGAAATGACGTCCACAAGGCTAACAAATTAAACAGTGAGTTCACGGAGGTCATTCTGCGCAGATTCTGTGCAGAATCTGACCAATTTAGCCAATGGGTGCTTCCAATTGGTCAGATTCTGCGCAGAATGATCTCCGTGAACGCACCCACTGAAAGGGGTGGTAAAAGCACAGCTCGTGCTCCTCCCACTATACAGCACTTTTTCTCTCCTTTCTGTAAGCTGTGGAAGCAGTTTTTACGGCTGCTGTGACGCTCGAGTGAGACCATTGAAATCCAAAATATGGTATAAGGAAATAATCGAGGACAGGTGTTACAAGTTCATGGAGCGAATGATGCAACAGCCACAAATCAGATGTCCACATGACATTGCAAGGGTGACAAGAAATATGCATCACTTTTACTCGCTTAGGTAGTGGTATACGTAGACAGGTATTGCAACTGTAAATTAAATTAATTGTGAATCTGATTTTAATTGGATTGAACATGTGAGTCCATGTATGACGCTTTCATGCACTAGAATTACTATTGTAAAGTACTCTGTAATTCAGTACAATACAGTATACAGTACAATACTGCATTTCCAGTTCATCTTAGGGCCAGTGCAGATATATCACCGCTCACCTTTTCTTTTCGGCATGCTACCTTTAATAACCCTACCCCGATCTTAGCAACACAGTTACACAGAGCTGTTGCTGTAGGGTTTAGAGAAGCAAGCAGTTGCAACTGAGGGTAAAATAATGTTGACTACTAGACTTCTATGTATCGTTCGACAAGGTAATGCCACTTAGTGTTTTTATTTATTTATTTATTTTTATGTTGCAGTATTTTATGTTTGTAATTACACTTTGAGACTCTCAAGGGACGCTGGAAAGTGAATTATTCTAACCACCTATTGTAAGTAACAGATAGTTAAACTACATTTTTTAGTGATGTTAAAAAAAACAAACCGCTGAAGTTAGTTTGTGGTATACTTCTGATGAATTACCTGTCTAATGTACTGAGACAACGAGGCATGCAAATTGTCCAACTAAACTGTTTCTCGCCTGGTTTAAAAAAGAACCATCCTGTTAAAACCTCAACAAAAACCTGGAGTTTTCTGGAGCGATGATTGGTTTGGGAGCAGGTGTGGTAAAAAGGGAAATGGGTTGAAGTCACTTCCTTTATGCCCTGTTTGCCGCCGGAAACTCGGAGCGTTTATAGCAACGGCGAGAGACAAGACGGGCTGATGGGAGTGAAGTCAGGGAACGCAGATACATTTCAAGCTGGTCTGCGTAGTAACTGGGAAGAACAACGTAACCTATTCTTTATAGAAAATTGTACTTCATGTTTTTAGTTTGTCATTGTAAAACGGTGTTGTAGTTTTCTCAGTCATGCAGTTTTAATTATAGTTTGTATTATTATTATTAATCACATCTGCCAGCACTATAGCACACGTAGGGAGAGGCAAGTGTCGTTTCAGGCCGCTGGAAGAGACAGACAGTAGAAAACAGCCTAGAGGAACTGGATTCATATCTTAGTTTGTGTAAACAAGTGAGTTGGGACAGGGGACTGGAGAACGTTCAGTGCTTGGTGTTGCAGCTGCCATAGACATGTTAACCGCTGGATGCTGGTAAGGACACACTACGTTTTTTTGACATACCTGTAGGTATATTTAATTGTTTTTTTCCCCTTAAAAATCGAAAGTGCTGTGCACGGTGTTCAGAATGGGGGCAGCAGTGTGGAGTAGTGATGTCTTGACCGGAGGGTTGTTGGTTCAATCCCAGGTGGGGGACACTGCTGCTGTACCCTTGAGCAAGGTACTTTACCTAGATTGCTCCAGTAAAAACCCAACTGTATAAATGGGTAATTGTATGTAAAAAGAATGTGATATCTTGTAACAATTGTAAGTCGCCCTGGATAAGGGCGTCTGCTAAGAAATAAATAATAATAATAATAATAATAATAATAATAATAATAATAATGGGGGATGGGACTGAAAACATTTAGTTGGGCTTGACTGCGAGTAAGTTACTGTATAATTCCTCATGCTGCAGTCTCTGTGCTAAGCAATTAATGCTTGCTTGTTATGCATTTAACATTCTGCTTGTACTGTACTTGCTCTCCTTGGAATATTTCTCCAGCATTCTCCTCAAAGTTGCTTTATTTAAAATATAGATGGACAAACCCCATGTTATTGTCTTAAATAAGTTTAATTTAGTTTTTTATGCATTTTAATTCACCTGTTTCTTTAAGTTGTGAATGTAGGAAGTTATTACATTATGTAAACTTGGGTACTTGTGTTGCAGTCTGGACAGCTCATTCCCAAGTTCAAAAGATCCTCCTGTGAGATTTTTCCTTTACAAAATCTGTTAGGTGTGTCAACCTGGTAATGACCTCAGATATTTTTGCATATAAAAGTATGTGCCTTTAAAAAAAATTAAAAAAAATGTATATGACTCCCAATGGAATTTCAGTTGACTTGTATTTCATTATATACTTATACAATTCCATGTAATTGTATAAGCTAAATTCCTGCAACTTTTGAAGGCAAAGTGTCCAGCACTTAATGCCATTGGTGTCCTGATTCTGAAATTGGAGGTGTTGACTCTGGGTGATCTATAAAACTATACAATGTGCAATGTTTTTCATTGTTGGTGATGTGTTGATATTTAGTGCTTCAGGTCTTGGTAAATGGGGTGAGGCAATTTTATTATGGTCAAAGAGCAGCTAATGTATCAATTGTTAGGCTTAGGCATGGAAACTAGGAAGTCTAAAAACCTACAGATTCCCCTAGTGTTTCTGCACACCACAGCATTGTTTTTCAGCTTTAGTTGTGGTTAAGCATTTCATAGCTGTGTGCGAAGTACAAATTTTAAGAAATTATATATTGCCGTATCTATCAATTAACAGCATTTAACGGCTTTGTTAAAGCTTTAAAAATGTTTGGATGTAAAAGATTAATTTTAGGAAAAATTTAAACACTCCAACCTTTCAATGCCCAGATCCCGAAGATGAAGATTGTTCTGCAGTTGCAGTAGAGCTACTTTAGTTAAAAGGGTTTCTAGCGCATGAGAAATATCATCTGGATTTGTCTGCTGGGAAGGCATGTCATGCTATACTGTTGTTGGACTGTAGTGTAAGACCAGATAATCCGGAAACAATGGGCTACAGTATTTAGTGTAGCTGCTCAGGTACTGTATTCTGTTACCATTCACAGAAGAAGCCTATAGTGTACTGTGCATACAAGGAGATTGCAAATCCTTTTGCAACTCGGCCTCCTTCTCTGTAGACCCATCAATCTATATTCTTGTCAGGGCTGTTTTAGAAATAGCTCAGGGTTCTTTTGAACAGTACAAGTAAAGGTTACTGTGCTAGGCTGTTCTTCAGGCAGTAGTGGAAACAACACTTCCAGTAAAAAACAGTATACCATTCAAGGCATTCCTAGGGCCCACTCGCACTTGGTTCATTTGGAAATTTGTCTGTCACTCAGCAGCAAATGCACGCATCCACACAGCAGATGGCTACAGTGTCACAAGCATTAATACCCTATATCTTTCTAAACAAAGGGATTTAGGGGAGCTCCCTAATAAAAGCTGAATCTCCCACCACAGTCGGATACGCAACGGATTACTGTATTTCCAGCCCTTGAATTTCATTTTTGTGTGCAGGGATTTCCCCTATTCTGCAGCCAGTGGGGGTAGTTTGTACTGCATGCATGTAACATGTCAAATGAAAGGCCACAATTTTCCTTTCATATTATGTAAGTTGCAACAGGATCAGACATACTATATGTGGTAGAGATGAGGATATATGTTAAAAAAAAAAAAAAAGGCTTTTCCAAAAAATCATGTTTGATCACTGCTATATATATATTTTGTAATCATAGATGGCTAAAAAAAAACAAAAAACACTGCACCATTGAACCTCAATATGAAATGAACATGTGGGGGGGAAGCTGAGCTTCTAACGATACCGCCCCTTTGTCTAGCTGCTACAATGACAGAGCAATAGTCTCAAAACGAAACCTAAGCTGTGAACTCTGTCACATGATGGCAGGCTTAACTTCAGGCAGTCGTAGTTCGGCTAGGAGTACCTCATACACACACTTTTAAACAAGCTGGGTAGGTGGTTGTAACAGTGCCTGAATAATATGTGCGTAACCTTCGGTGCGCTGGCGCCCCAAAATGAATGGGGCTGAGTTTTAAGAGTTAAAGTGTAAGTCTCCGCTTGCAAAACAACATCTAGATAGACTTAATATCATAGTTTTTTCAAAACTGTTTACTTACTGCAGTATACTGAGTTTCTATAATGCTTAAAGATAGCGGCCGAGAATCACGCACGAGAAAAAAGTCTCGGGGCACTATTTTTACTTACTTATTTATTTTATCCAGCACTATTCGGAACGCAGCTCATAGTGCTTTCGTGACTGACACCCACTTCCTTAGAGATTGTTGTAGCGTTTCAGGCATTCTAAATTGGGTGAAAAATACAGTAGCTTGGTGTCTTAAAATATCTCTGCGGGATTTTCCCGCACTGAAAGTTGCAGATATGTGGGAGCAATTTGGAAAATGCGCGATTCCCGGGATCCCACGCTGAAATTTAAGCCCTGAATTCTATAGGGTGATGCAAAACTTTTGGCCATAGCTGTATGCGATGTGTTTTATTCTACATGATTTTGCATTAGTACTTGGATAATGGCTGGCTGATGATTACAGTACCTCTTGTTCTGTACACTGCACTTGGGAAAAGTGATCTAGATTCTGTCTGATGTCACTCATCTCTCCATTACTATGATGTATTATCAGTAGTTCCTGTCTGCTGACACGGTGTGTCTGTGAAAATTTCATGCACCATCTCTCTGTCTAGGTTGGTGGATACTTAGGCTCTTGTATGCTTTTTTACAAGCTGTGTTTCATACATTCTTTGAGTAAATGTTAACATTTTCATGTACTGTCCCAAGGTTTTGATATTCCTCTCTTTTACCAATAAAATAAAAATACAACAAAAATAAAACAATACTTTTAATTAAAAATGGTGTGGTTCAGCACCGGTAGTGGGTTCAGAGTAAGCCAATTTATTTTTAAATCCTTCATTTTTTAATTTGAATAAGCTCAAATACCATGACGTCTGAATCATCAGATTATTCAAAAACAGACTATTTTTATGAAAAATACTGAATTACAGTTCAAGCCAAAAATGTGTAAAGGCCGGGACAAACAGTCACGGCACCGCTGGGCATTTTCGTGGTGCAATGCTGCTGGTCCGCACCCTGGCACACATGAGCGGAATGCACTATGCGACGGACTAGAAAAATTGAATGGTACAGTACAGTAGTTGTCAGTGCCAGACTGTCAGCTATGTACTCGTACATAATTTACATGTATGGCCATCACCTAGTAATTCATGTTAGATTTTGAAATGTCTGGAATTTTTGGACTACAAAGCGATATGTAATTTAATATGTTAGCGTAACATTCTTTATTCTATAGGGTGTGATTCAAAACTTTTAGCCATACCTGTAATACCCCCCATATATTTGACTAAATAAAAACACTGGTTTGTTTATCAAAGTTGTTTTTCTGTCATCTATATGCAGGTGTATGAAATGAGCGATCAACTTGGCAAAGAAACATACAGTACATTGCTGACAGTAAGTAGATTCTTTCACTAGGAAAGAATCTACATTAGTCAGAATGTACTGTTCCCCTAGTCTTATTTAGTCATGGCAGACTCCATCTCCCCCTTCCCTGACTAAGCACTGTGCACTTTCCTTATGTTCTCATATGGTCTTTACATATGATGTATAGCTTTTGAAGACTGTGGATATGTGGTAGTGTCTGACTTCTAAAACCAGATGTACTGGTGCTACAGTGCACATCTGCAAAGCTTTTTAGACATTCACCTTTTAAATGAAGAGGTTAGACAAGTAAACTGTTACAGAACTTGCAAGAAATGTTTGTTTCATATAGAAGCCCTTATATTAACCTCCTTAGTTTTCTTTTAAGCTACAGTGTTTTGTTTTGTTTTCCTTTTTTTGACAGTAGCTTCTCTCTCGCTAATCTCTCTCTCTCTCTCTCTCTCTCTCTCTCTCTCTCTCTCTCTCTCTCTCTCTATTAGTTTACAATCATTCTTCATTCTGTTGCTCCTAGTGAGTACTTCCTGATTTAAAGAAACCTCCTCAATTAAATTAATGGATATGTGGTAGTGTCTGACTTCTTCTAAAACCAGATGTACTGGTGCTACAGTGCACATCTGCCAAGCTTTTTAGATTAAATTAAGGTGAGTAACTATTTTGTGTTTTTTACAGGTAGTGTTAAAGTACTTCGCGCAAACATCAAGTGAAGAAACCCAACCTTGCCAAGGCCTGCCGGTGAGAGAAACTTGAAGCTTGCAGTCATGTTGGAGGAGGATATGGAGGTGGCCATCAAGGTGGTGGTTGTAGGGAACGGAGCTGTTGGGAAATCCAGTATGATACAACGCTATTGTAAGGGCATTTTCACAAAAGATTACAAGAAGACCATTGGAGTGGATTTTCTTGAAAGGCAAATTCTGTAAGTAAATTAATTCTGACGAGGTTTATCCTAACAAAATGTAGTTGAAATACCTGTGATATATATATATATATAAAATATTAGATAGTGTGGGGAAGCTGTAAAAAAGGCCAACGAGATGCTCAGATATATAGTGAAAATTGTTGAATTTAAATCAAGGGAAGTAATGTTAAAACTTTACAATGCGCTTTAGTAAGACCGCATCTAGAATATTGTGTTCAGTTCTGGTCACCTCGCTACAAAAAGGATATTGCTGCTCAATAAAGAGTGCAAAGAAGAGTGACCAGAATTATTCCGGATTTAAAAGGCATGTCCTATGCAGACAGGCTAAAAAAAAAAAAATCTATTCAGTGTAGAACGAAGAAGACTACGCGGCAATCCGATTCAAGCATTCAAAATTCTAAAAGGTATTGACAATGTTGACCCAAGGGACTTTTTCGACCTGAAAAAAGAAACAAGGACCAGGGGTCACAAATGGAGATTAGATGAGGGGGCATTCAGAACAGAACATTGGAGTCTCTTTTTTACACAGAGAATCTGGAACCAACTCCCCATTAATGTTGTTGAAGCTGACACCCTGGGATGAGATTCTGGGATCAATAAGCTACTAACAACCAAACGAGCAAGATGGGCATAGTGCCCTCGTCTCGTTTGTAAACTTTCTTATGTTCTAATATTTATTATTGCTTAACAATGTGCAGAGTGAAATACTCTGGGCTGCCTACTCCTAACTTTTTTCTAATCTGGCCCCCTTAAATAAAAAATAAAAAACTAGTTGAAGAGCCCTGCTCTAAGTAAGGCAACTCTATCTGTCCAGGGTATACGAGAAACACATGGAAGCAGTTTTACAGCAAGTACAGCATAAACCAGTCTGCGTTGTTGCAGATGAAACTACAGATGGGAGAGAAGTGCCCACATGAGGAAGCTCTAGAGAGTTTGCTGTGATAGTCGTTGCTTTTCAGCTGTGATTTACAAAATAGTTTCCTGCTTCACAGCTTGTCCTGCAATGTTTCTTGACAGATTTATAAAGTGGTTGTGCTGTCTAAGTCTCTCTTATCATTTACAGTAGATGCATGGAAAAACTGACTAGAAAAATTCCCTTCAAGTACATGTATTAATTTAAAAAATCGATAATTTGATAAAAACTTCAAAACTAATGGTATTATGATTTCTGTATACTCAATAATGGTCACTGACTCAATATATTTATCGAGATCTATTTACGTACTTGTGTCTGAGCCTGTAGTATCGTAAGCATTGCTTCTGTAAGTACAAACCTTTTCCAGTTCAAGCTTGACTTGTCTCAAATTAAATGTCATCTCCAACACTTTTATCCAGTTTTAATTTGACTATTTCAGAGTAAAAATTGAAACTTTACTATATTCTTGTCAGATTTCGAAATTCAGTGTAAAGTGATGCCTCTGTTTGTCTGGCATTTTTTTACTTAAACACTGAACCACCACCAGCAACTACAGTAAGCATCCCTATATAGTTTTAATTATGGCTGGGTTAATGTGTTGGTGATTGGTCTTTGATTTTTTAACCTTCGTGTCTAGTTCAGATACCCAGTTACTCTCTTTTGATATAGCAGTCTTCCAGCCAGATTGATGCATTTAACCTATATTTTTATGTCTAGTGTGTCAGCTTTAACCCTGTATTTATCAAAGACTTGCTCTTTCTGTTTATAAGGCAGTTTTAACAATTACTTTTCCAAATAGTCTTCTATATCAGTGGTTCTCAAACTCAGGGCTGGTGATTCCTAGGGATAAGCACAGTATTCTCTCCCAAAAGACCCTGACAAAGTTCAATTTATTAAATAAACGCCACTGTTAGGTTCTTGGGCTTATGTAGGCTTAGGAGGCTGTGCGGTCCAGTGGTTAAAGAAAAGGGCTTGTAATCAGGAGGTCCCCGGTTCAAATCCCACCTCAACCACTGACTCATTGTGTGACCCTGAGCAAGTCACTTAACCTCCTTGTGCTCCGTCTTTCAGGTGAGACGTAATTGTAAGTGACTCTGCAGCTGATGCATAGTTCACACACCCTAGTCTCTGTAAGTCGCCTTGGAAAAAGGCGTCTGCTAAATAAACAAATGATAATAATAATAATGTAGAATGTAACACTTAGTATCTTGGCATCGACTCTATCATACCTTTATAATCTTCATTCTCAAGGCCTGCACCAGCAAAATATACCCGCAGACAACAAAAGGGGAAGATTGTAAGGAGACCAAAATGTCCCATTTCTGCGGATCAGGTGGGGGTCCACACTTGAGATGCCTAATGTCGTAGGGGGCAACAATTCAAGAACGTATATAAATATATTTTTTATAAAATAAAAAATGAAAGCAACAGTGTCAGCAAGCTACAAATAAATGAACCCATAAAAACAAGAACACGTTGGTTTCAATTTCTTAGAGCTGAATTGCAGGATAATCCAAGCCATCAACTATCGTTGATTAAAGTTAAAAAAAGATGTGAAGGTTATCTGACGTCCCAAGCATCAAAATCTGCATAAAATATTCCTGTAAAGTAGTTCCAGAATCCAAATTAAACCTGCTGGGATTACTGCAGTCGGGCCTCCAAACATATACACTGAGCCCAGACATCTGCTGTTGGTTTGTGTGTCCTGTGAGAATTCTTTGAATAAACACAGCCTCTATCAGGGCGGAGGGTGTTCAGATATTTATCATAGTTTCATAACTGCATAAACTAAATCTTGGTTTTCCTTCCAACTTCTAAGCGTTCTCATTCCCCAAAATACTCACATATTTTGCAGTTTATATCACATCTCTGCTCTGCTCTTACTTTCTATTAACGCACTGTATCTCTATTCCCCGCCCTGTTGCATAAATCCTCCAGTGACTTTTATTCAATAATTTCAGCCACATAAAACACACGATGAGCAAGCAAACTGAATTTTAGTTGACAATAATACAGTAGACACACACATCAAGATAGTTCTGTTAATTGGCTTTCAGGAGAGAATTGTCTTTTTTGGATGATTGAAGTACTGTACTACACCCTGTTCTGGAGGCACAAATTGTTCAGTAGTCTTTTAAAGCTTTTACAGTGGCTGTAACAAAGGTATCACACACACCATACTGTATATATGACTGGGAATGAGTCTAAAACAGCATACAATCTACATTAAGTGGAGAACCGAAGGTATTTCAAAGCATTCTTATTTAGAGCACATTGTTTAGCAACACTCCCTCTGGTGGTAGAATTAACTAAGTTACATATTCAGCCATGCATATGCAGAGATTCAGGTACAGCACTTATTGTCACAGTATGAGAGACTAAACAAGAGAATTAATACATTTAAATGAAGTACATTATACAACAAAACTTTGATTTGGAAATTCAATGCCTGTAAAGGACATTCTCTGTGATCATGCATTGATTTGGTTTATTAAAAATGTATAAATTAATACAATACATACTTTTTTAATAAAACTTGAGAATATTTAGAAGCCCTTTTAAATGCACAAATATGCAAAAAGGCTGCATTAGGTGTAGACCATGTTTCAAGCCCTCTGAAGCATGTTAATTAGAATGCACTAGTTAATCAGATTACCACATCACAGATTCTGCAAACTAAATGAGCATAGGCAGACAGATTGGATCCAACACTATTCAAGCTGGTCAGTTTTGGTACAACCTTTTATTGGGTATTTCTGCTGTTTGTTTACAGAGTTAACGATGAAGACGTCCGGTTGATGCTGTGGGACACTGCAGGGCAAGAGGAGTTTGATGCAATAACAAAGGCCTATTATAGAGGTAGGTTTGCATGAGATTCAAAAGCAGCAGAGTTATATTTAGAAGCACACAGCCTCCAAAACCGCTGCTTTTAAGTGGTAAATCCGAGTATGTGGGCGGGCGGTCGATTTAATGAACTTGTATTGCAGTAAAAATCTAGCCAAAGCAAACAATAAAAAAACTTTCAGATTTAAATTACGGACAAAGATCAACGTTTCAGTAAGTGCAGTCATAGATTTACACAGATTTAAGGTGTTTAATAAAAGTCATGAATTAAAAAAATATATAGATATAGATATACTGATGCACAAGCGAAACGCAACACTCGGGTCTAATGGATTTAATCAAATATTTTAAACACAGATATCCAACAATCACAGAAAATGTTACCAAAAATAAAGATCAAAGTTTTCAGTATGAAATGTGATAGACTGTCAAAATGGAAAGATTACAAAGTTAGTATCGGGTATGACCTCCCTGAGCATTCACGCAATCCTGGCAGTGTTGACGCATAGACCTGATCAGCCTCTGGATAGACTGCTGTGGGATGTTCCACCACTCTTCCTGTGCAGCTGCAGCCAGCTGATGAAGGTTGATTGGTCGTGGTTGTCTGCTGTGGATGGCACTGGCGATTTGGTCCCACAGATGTTCTATTGGACTCGGGTCAGGAGAAAAAGCTGGCCACGGCAAGACCTCGACATTGTTTTCTTGAAGTCGTGCAATTGTAATCCTAGCACTGTGTGGTCTTGCATTGTCCTGCTGGAAAATCGACACTTCCAGATTGGCTTGCAGGAACAGAAAAACTGTTGCCTCAAGGACTTTGTCAATGTATCGCTGAGCAGTAAGGTTGCCATCAATATGCAACAAGGGCGTTCTTGTGTTTTAAAGGAGATTCCTCCCCACATCATCACACTTCCACAGCCACCGACTGGCTTGAGCAACGCAACAGTCAGTGTAATGCTCACCACAATGTCTCCACACACGTTGTCTTCCGTCAGGTCTGACAAGGGCAAAACGTCATTCATCGGTGAATAAAACACTCCACCACTCTCTGCCGCCACCTCAGATGTTCTCTGGCCCACAGATGACGGTGATTTCATCTCTAAGTTGTCAACATGTTACCCCTGAACGGCCTCAGATCATGCAAATCATTTTCATGTGGACAGCGAGCTACAGTCATTCTTCTGATGCACTGGTTATTTCTACCTGGAATTTCTTGTGCTTTAGCCACTGCAGTCTGAAACGATTACGCAGATGGATCAGTCGGATGTGACGGTCCTGGGCTGGTGTGGTGACCCTCTGCCTTCCGGGTTGTGGCCTGTCCCTCAGAGCCAGTTTTCTGGTTTCTCTGGACTAGTCTGCTGATTGTTGAAGCAGAACATCTCATTTTCCGGGCAACTTCTCTCAGACAGGTCGCCTTCAATCATGCCGATAGCAACCAGGCGATCCTCATTACTCAAGTGGGGCATGGTCGTATCTTTTGCTGGTCTTGCGTTAATTAAAATCTTGTCTTTTCAAATGGCTATTTTATACAAATTCTTAATCAACTCATTTTGGCAATTTTAACTCATACAAAACACTGAGCACCTGGCGTTTTTATGAAATCACATGACTTGTTAGTCCAAGAAACAATACTACTCAAACAATCAACAAACCTATCTGCTCACTATTTAAAATGTAAATAACATTATGTATGTGCCCAATGAGCTATTGATGTAAAACTTAGACACTTGTGTTTTTTATTGTGCATCAGTATATATATGTTACACTCAGTCAGGATTCGTTCAGTGACCAACAAAAATAACCATTTCACCATTTCAGCATTGACAAATTATAAAACTAAATGACAGGTTATTTCAGTGTTTGAGCAAATTATTTTGCTCAAATTGCTCAAGTGATATATATATATATATATAATATATATATATATATATATATATATATATATATATATATATATATATATATATATATATATATATATGAGCAATTTTTCTTTTTTTTTAAACTTGATTCATAATAAAATCTAGTAATGCTTTTTTTTTTTTGCTAAAACAAGTTGTAAAATCTTTTAGATGCTGCCATGACAAGTTCTAATTTGTTAATTGTGAGCGTTTGGTTTGCAGTCCACCTGAGTTAAGGTTGTGTTTTCTATATCTAAGGTGCGCAGGCCTGCGTTCTAGTGTTCTCTACCACTGACAGGGATTCCTTTGAAGCAATCCCCAGCTGGAGAGAAAAGGTGGAAGCTGAAGTAGGAGACATCCCAACAGTTCTAGTGCAGAACAAAATTGATCTGCTAGATAACTCCGTAATAAAAAAGTAAGACAAGTCAAATAGGACTTCCTTTATTGAGATAAGTGCCCAATTATTCCAATTCTGTAAGCAAGGAATTGCAAAACTAGCCCTTGTTCAAGACCAAAACATTTGAATTTACATTTGATATCATCTGAGGTAGTACTTTGATGTGACAGTTTTGATTTTAGAAGGTGTGATACTGGCACCTGCCCTTGCTATTGCAGCACTTCTTATTAGTTTTTTTTAATTTAACCCCACACACACACTTGGATTATATTACTCTTCTAGTGTAATTTTTAAAAACAGTTCATTAAAAACCTCACATTTCCTCCAGTTTTTTTTTTTGTTAGATTATGTGTCCATGTAGGTGTTTTGCATTTTGTTGAAAGGTTAGCAGTTGTTTAAAGGCTTTAATGGTACAGTATTCCCCTATTTTTGCCTTTTCAATTAATCTTTTTTTTTTTTTGTATTCCATTTTCTTTTATGTGCCCCATTTCTTCAAAACCAATTTGCAGCGAGGAAGCAGAGGGTTTAGCAAAGAAGCTAAAATTAAGATTTTATCGTGCATCCGTAAAAGAGGACCTGAATGTAAATGAAGGTAAGCCAGGTCAAGTATGGAATAAACTGGTTTCATTCAAAACCTGATTTTAATAACTGCAATACTTTTTCTTTTTTCTTCTTCTAGTGTTTAAGTATCTAGCTGATAAATACCTTCTGAGGCTCAAGCAACAAACCGCAGAGGAGCCAGAACTAGTTCATACAACCAGCAATAAAATTGGTAAGAACCTTTCTTCTATAAGTAATCTTACATAAGGCTAAGATTATCCCTACACTATTATTGATATTAAAAAAAATCATACGTAGATTATGAGGGTTCATTAATTTGTTTAATACTAGAACAACCAAAAAATCACTGAAAAAAACAATAGCTGCATTCAAAGGAAAATGCCATTTTCAAATACCATTCAAAGGCAAGAATACTATGAAGGGTCAAAATGACCCCTTAGTCCTTCTAGGGAGATGTGTGTGTTGCTTCTAGAAAATATAGACAAAGTGCTTTGTGTGTAATCTCATATAAGACTAAGCTGAAGAAAAATGTACCAGAGTAGCAGGATTTAAGTTTAGTGGATTTCATCAATATATTCTTGTAAACCTACCTGTATTTCCCGATTTGTTCAAACGTTGTCAAACACAGTTAACACTAGAACCGCCATGCCGGTCAATTAGACCGGTTTAGGGTTGAACATTTTAAATAACTCTGCATTAGTGAATCTCATGCGCATGTCCATTCTTGACTTTTATTAATTATGAGTTCAATAACCAGACAGTGTTTGAGCAGGAGATTTGCAAAAATGAACCGCCGCGCCAATCAATTAGACCAGTACATTTTTAAACGGCTTCGATATCAAAATGAAAGACAAACTGTTGGTTACAACTCAAAAGTTTTATTCACGAACATCATATAAAACATTTCAATAGCAGAAACACTGTATTTAAATGGAAAATGTAACCTAAAAGGCTCTGTTTTCAAAAGAAGCGCATGTGTGGCATGACTTGAAATGAAAGACTGTAACGAGGCTGAGTGGTCCAGTGGTTAAAGAAAAGGCCTTGTAACCAGGAGGTCCCCGGTTCAAATCCCACCTCAGCCACTGACTCATTGTGTGACCCTGAGCAAGTCGCTTAACCTCCTTGTGCTCTGTCTTTCAGGTGAGATGTAGTTGTAAGTGACTCTGCAGCTGATGCATAGTTCACACACCCTAGTCTCTGTAAGTCACCTTAGATAAAGGCGTCTGCTAAATAAAATAATAACAATATAACGAAATAATCATTTCAAAACAAACTATTGCGTAAACAAGTGTAAAATGGTATATGTTCATGTAAAATTGTAAAACTGAAATAATTATTTACAAAAAATACAACATCAATTGCCTTTGTGCGGTGAATGCGCTTTGTTCAATGGAACCTGTATTTCATGGCAGATTTCTAATTTGTACAGTCCACACAGAAAACACGCTTATCCACCTTTGCTGTGCATTTACCACAAACTGGCCTTTCACAACGGGCGCAGTCATCCACAGTTTTATTTTCATTGCATTTAGCAACCTGGCACTTTCCTCTTCCGTGTGCCAGTGGGTGCAGCTCTGGTTGAATGTTGTGGGGCATTTGCTAGCTGGTTTGCCCGTCTCGGGTCAAGATGTTTCTGCTGAAGCTCTGTGGCTAGCTGCAAGATGAATTCCCTCCTGCTGATGTTGTTCCTGGTGCTTTCCTTGTACAAAATAAAAGCATTTATGGCTGCTATGTCCAACACATTGTAGAACACAGCAGCAGGACGCATTTCATCCTTTCCCAGGTATGGGAAACCATTCACCAGGTATTTGGAATCCACGTCTATTGCCAGCCAAAACTTGATTAAAAGATTATCGGGTTTGTTGGCCATGTACTGGGTGAAGCAACAGCATTTTAGTGCACAATGCTGTTTCCGATTAAGCCATTCCAAATCTCAGATACCAGGGCAAATTTATCAGTGTCAAGGCATGCTACTCTTGTTGCTCTCAAATTGAAGCGGAGGAACCTCAGAATTTTATGAAAGTGATTCCTTGACATTGTCTCCCTAAAAAAGGGAATAGCCCACTGTTGTGACCAGTGGCTCTCCACAAACTGGCTTTTGCCCCCATACGCGGCGCACACATACAGGATTGCAATAAGTTAGTGCTGGGACAAATATACAATATTTTTGACATGTATTCGGATACAAAAATTAGATGTTCGAATTCACTAGAAATGACAAAAATACCTTGTACTTATTTACCAGCTCACCAGAATTTGCACAACAGTTTCAAAAAATGGCAAATGAAAAAGAGCTCTGTGTGATATGTGAGATTTAATATATACATTAATAAAAGAAAAACACAGAATCAACACAGCAGCTCTTGAGCCTCTATTAAAGTTTTAGACACCAAAAGTAAACAAACCAGTTTATGCACACGCACCATTAGTGATCTCTATGGAAAGCAATCTGGGACAAAAATGTGTTGTGCTGCTTTAGCGTGAGCCAGAACCTGATGGGACTGAAATGCCTCGCTTAAACAATACCCAACTTCATGAAAATGTTGTGTACTGATTTTTATATAGACTGCATATATTATATATATTTTGTTTCCACGTTTTGTTTTATTTGAAGTGTTTAAAGTTACATTTCAGTTTTCGTTTGCTTGTTCGGCTACAAAAAGGCAAAAGTAAACCTCATGTTATTACTTTATGAAAACGTGTCTATGGCCACTGTTTACTGTGAAGAAACGGCAATGGCAAGGAATGAAAAAAATAAAGAAAATGTGTTGTCAACTTTATTTCGGGAATAAACAAAATGTTTAAATTGAACTGCTATTTGGCATCCTTTCTTTTGTAGTTAATTCACTGGGGTAAAGTAAGTCCTATACAACTTATTCTTTGCTCCTGGGATATTTTTCTATTTTAATGTGTTACATATTGTTAGGTCTTGCTGTAAAATAAAGGCACACACAGGGGCCACGGCCACGCCCCCTGCCCCTGCTGCTATGCTGTCTCTGCCTGCGTTCAGAGCACTATAATGGCTTTTATTACTTTTTGAAAAACTAACGAATATCAAAATGATTATTTAAATTTTGAGCAAATATCCAAACATGAAAATCCTGTGTTTGTCCCAGCACTACAATGTCCTTCTAATTCCTCCAAAGCCGAAGTCCAAGAATCATCATTTTGGACCCTATGTGCCTCTGCAACCTTACAGCATTGAATTTGCAGTAGCATTCGCATATCGATCAACAGCCGGAATGCACTCAGTGGTGTATCGATGTTACGTTTAGCAAATGGTGTTGGACCGGATGCTTCAGTCAGAATATTTTCTGCAGCGCGTCTTCCAATAGCCTCACCACCGGGATTTATAGTTTCCCACGTAGTCCCGTCTTTCCCAATCTCCAGAATGCCGCTTTGGAACGGCGATGTAGCTGGTGGTGCTGAAGCCGTCGTGCCAGCAACTGCTGCAGCAGATGTCACAGGCACCGCAGATGATTCCCTGGCTCTGGAGCCTCTGCCACGACCACGACCTCTACCTCTGTGCCTGTTCGGCCCTGTTTCCGGTATGCCTGCTGGCAATTCTGTTGCACCGTCCACACTTTCACTGTCAGAACTGCTCATTTCATGAACCCAGGAATGGTCGCTGCCGTTGTCACTGATATTCCTGCATCTGAGTCCTCTGCTGCCACATCTTGGAGCATTTCGATCACCTGCTGCCTTGTCATCATTCTTCTCTGTGCCATTTCGATTGTCTGATTTACTCTCCGTCACTGTAAGTGTATGAATGAACTGCAGTGCTATACACAGCAGCCGAATAAACTCATGATTTCAGAGAGAGTCGCTTGCAGGGTTTTCATACAGGCTACAGGAAGTGCAATAGGCACCAACATACCAGAGGTAGTGTTATATTTTCTTTTTTATGTTGGTATTAAAAAAAAAAAAAAAGTTTCAGTTTTACAGTTCTGTATGTACATATACCTGTTTACACACTAGTTTCTTTTTAAATGTTTGTATTATAGTTAATTTTTTGTAGTTGTGATGTATGCGCTAATATTGAAAATAAAGCTTTTTATGTTCAATTTGCCATTTAAATACAGTGTTTCTGCTGTTGAAATGTTTGATATGATGTTCATGAATAAAACTTTTGAGCTATGTCTGATAGTTTGTCTTTCATTTTCATATCAAAGCTGTTTAAAAATGTACTGGTCTAATTGCTCGGCACGGCGGTTCTAGTTAGTAAGAAATTCTGGCTGTTCTAGTGTTTTAAAGCATGAAGGGTTTTTATGTTGTTTTTTTCAAAACCTTTCTGAAAGCAAATACCAAGAATGTTTTACAAGTTACAAAACTATCAAGGAACCACTTGTGTGCAATAGTAACACACAAAAAAGATTATTTTGGTAAATGAATGATCCAATATCAAAAGCCCTTTTTTTCTAACAGGAGTCTTTAATACACCTGGTGGAAGTCACTCTGGTCAGAATTCTAGCAATCATAATGGTGGAGAAGTCATCAATCTTCGACCAAATAAACAGAGGACCAAGAAAAACAAAAGCCCATTTGGCAGTTGCAGCATTCCGTAGAAGATGCTTCTCAGTTCTACCCCTTTGTTTAGGATTGTGCAGTCGTTCAAACCATCAATGGGTAGTCTCCAAGCTGCTTTGTGGGTGAACAGATCTTAAGATTGGGCAAAATGACTTTGTTGCGCATTTATTGCTGCAAGACTTCACTAGCTTTAAGTGTAACCCCCCACCATTTCCAGGTGCTGCTTGCTGAAAAATAAGCTATAGCTGCACCATTGGCTCTTGTAAGTGTGAATGGAAAACACATTTTATATATTTTTTTAATGATCAACATTCCATACTGTTGCTGAATGTAAAATATACAATACTCAAGCACTTGTAATAACAGTATATATTTATATGTAACATTATTCAAAGATATAACTTCTGACAACTGAATGGCACAATAGTCCCTTGCATTTTAAGTCTTAAGGTAAATTACACACACATTTTAGATGCATACCGCTATATAAAAAACTTTAACTAAAATACCATTTGTGCATCTTACTGTATGTCTGCACAATATATCTGTTTGATAGAGGTATGCATTAAGACCGTTTTGGTTTTAAACATTCCTTTAATGAAGTTTAAATGTTTTGATATTCCATGGGTAGACATTACCATATACAATTTTATTGTTAACATTAAGAAGATCAAATGCTGTTGGTATGTGTTTTGAAATGTTTACATGTACTGTGCTAAATGAATATAGGTTAATATATGAAAGTATAGCGTTGGAAATTACATGGTGCCAAATCATTCTAACAATTATTGCCTTCCTTTTAACCAGAATGTTTAAATTGTGTGTACTTTTCTGCTAACATTTCCAATTTACTTGTGGATTGATCTCAACGATGTTTTAGGAGTCTGACATGCAATTTGCCTGTTTTTGTTCACATTGGTTGGAATTGCACCAGAAAGCTAACAATCCCAAGGTTGTATTTATTCAACTGTAAAACCAGATGTAAGACAAGTTGTGCACTTGCATCTGAAATTCAGTAATGGTTGTTAGGTTAAAAGTACATAGTAACATAATTGTATGTATCTTTTATAGTTCTAATTGGGGTTTTTTTCTGCAATTGTGTCCTTTTTATTTTTTTCTTTTCTTACACAAATAACTGGATGTGTCATGAGCTACAGTGGTTAACAACATTGGAATATGGATTAAAGCATTAAAAATAATTACCTGAAATTGACTCTGCCCTGCAAGTCCAACAGTATCATGTGTTTTTTTTTTTTGTTTTGTTTTTTTTCATTCAAAAGTAGTATTAAACTTTAGGGAGGCAAAATCGCCAGGGATTGTTTCTCCTCATCATGCTACAGTAGACCCTACCAGCCAGGCACCCAGTGGGCTCAGGCAGACACCTGTAGAGCTCCAGGGGCTGGTAGGTGACTAATATCTGCTCTTGAGTTCCTGGGTATAAAAGAGGACGCCCGCTGACTTTTTTTTGGTTTTCTTGAGCTGTGTGACGGAATTGCTGCAGTGAGGGTGAAAAAAATCATTGGACATTCTAAATGGGGAGAAAATCTGGGGCAAAATAATTGGACACATGAAATTTAAAAATAAATAAATAAATAAATAAATAAATAAATAATTTGTAAAAGGTGTTTATTTAGGGGCAAAATTCAAACTACATTAGTATGGGTAATACAGTTCTACCTGCCTTAATTTAGATTATTTTTTATCTTGCACTTTGTTGGTCCACTGCCAGTTGGTTTGGGATAGGAAGTCTATTACAAACTGGTGACTGTGTTGTGAGTAACTGCTCTTTAGTCTAGTGTAGATCCATTATAGCCTCTTCTCAAAACCAGAGACCATAACAATAGACACTAGTAGAATGGAAGCGCATCTACAAACCTTAGAAAAACAAATGTCTAAGGACGTTCTACTATGGGGCATGTTGGAGACCTGCTGTTTTGGGTGGCAAAGGAGTTTTAGACAGTGTAGTCTTTGTATTCATTGAGTGTTAAGGCAGAGATCACTGTATACATAGAGTACATCTAGAAATAGCAAACTGGGGCATAATGTATATACTGTATAAAAATGATTGTGATGTCTATTTATTATATGACTTACTGCATGATCTACCTTAAAGTTGGACTTGGTTGTCTTGTGTTTTAAGTCTATGGTCTGCCTAGTAAAATCTTACTGACCTGGCATCAATCTGACCTGGCATCATCAAATTAAAGCCGCCTTCCGGCTTTTATTTGAAATGTATTGTTTTATAATGTGGCTTGAAAATTTTTGAAAATTGCAACAAATAAAATAAATTCAGGTTTAACGTTGCCTTGTTTAACTGCTAATCATAGACCAACCATAATCCACTGTGTGCTAGCAAAGACCTGGATGTAACATGCTAATTTTACTAATATTCAGTCATTTCAAGCTCATACCAGTTTTGATAAACATACAGATCATGAACTTTGACAAAAACATTTTATTTTCCTAAAAAGAAAATGCTAATGTTTGATTTTATGTAGATGTTTCATAAATTAATGTAATATTTTTTTCCTTAAAAAAAAAAAAAGTGCTTGGTTATTTTTAGGAACGTTATTGATGTATCATTTGAAGGTGAATGCAAGTTTGGATGGTTTTATTTTGTTGCTCGATATTCTTTTATATTACTTTCTGTCTTTTTAAACTGCAGATATATATCCAGCTTTGGGATGTGCCATGATAAATCACATCAGCCTTATTCTATTTTCTGTATGATGGTTGTGAAGTAATTAATAAATGATAAAATGGGTCTGAATACTTTGTTTCCAATTACATTTGAGGTGGCTTATTTTCAAAGAATGTGTGTTCTTGTTATTTTTAGAAGTAAAACTATCCTACGTAGTGATTTTTCAATATAATAACGATTTCTCTTATTCATTTATCCTGGATTATTAACTGAGGAATAAAATTGAACATATTTTGTAAAAAGTATCTGCAGCAATTACATTCTGTCCATCACTGCTTCCTGTGTTAGTAGCTAAATTAATTCCCTCTTGTTGCAGGAAATGTAAAGTAAAATGTTTTCTAATAAACATTACAGGGTGTTCTGTATGTGTTCCTGTCAGAGGAAGTATACTGACTGGTGTCCATTTATATTATGGTGCTGCTAAAGAACAGTTATAAAGATAGTTGAAGTTTTTGTCAGTTTTATCTGTTTTAGCATAATTATTTTTATCACAGTTTTGTTATTTGGCAGTTGCAGCAGAAGGATGTTGCTCAATAACTAACAGGTAATCAGGGCTGTTTTGTTATGGAGGGATGCAATGGAAATTTCAAGCAGTTCTGTAAGGCATAAATACATTTACACGGGCCCCATCTGTGCACACCAAGACAATTTTTTTCCTCCATCCCCTAATCCCAAAACGTCAAACAGGTTCACAATTCCATTCACAATATCCTGAGCTGACCACTTTTCATCTAGTTGAATAAGACCAAGGAAGTCGGAAGTGTTCGAAACACTCACAATGTACACTGTTTCCTGCTGCTGTGTTTTAGTTATGTCTTCTGATAAGCAGACCCCAGAAATCGGTGGATTTCAGTTTTTCTTGCAATGCAGAATTAATCACGTCTGCAATGGTGTTCATAATCCTTGCACCCCCTGTATCACTGATGAGCACTTCCAACTTTTACACCCAGCCACTTTTAAAAGTACAATAACATCTTCATAGTTGCTAATAGGACGTGCGTGTTTGGCTTCATGAAATGCAAGTAAAAAAATATTCTTAAGAGTCACGTACTGTCCTTCATTTGCTTTTTGTTGCCATCGGTCGAGGACTGAGAAATTGCAGCCGACATAGCTTCAACAATGTTTACAGGTCAAGCACTTTGTATTTTTCAAACACTGGACGACTGAAGTTTTTTTGCACCTGTGTAGTAAACGCTTGTTTTATCAGCAAGATTTGGATGAGCACGACACAATTTACACCACATTTCTGTCTGCTGATGGTTAGTTTCCAGCCACGGGACTTAATTAAAAGCCATGTTTCAGAAAATAATTGGTTTTTTTGAACCCGGTTCAGTTTGAACTTTCTTGGAGGAGGAGGAGGAACATCAAAGAAATCACACAATTTTTTTATTTATTTTTTATTTTTTATTTTGACACTTTGATTTGAGGCACAAACCTAAAATCAGAGAAAAATGAATTAACTGCTATCTGGCAGGTCTGCTGTAATAATTCATATAAAGGCAAATGCCGTTTTCAATTAGCTAACTAAAATAGCAGCACATTTAAGTAGGCCTAAATAATTCACAACATTTACTATTACTGTTAAGTCTAAAAGGCTGTGATTCTGTACGTTTTTTGATTTTGGCATTGAAGTAAATAAATCAAACTATTATCAGGGAAGGATACATACCTACAGCAAGTGAAGACGATCCTGCTGACAAAAAATGTACACCTCGTGGTGGTACGCCTTCGCGTCTCATAAGCAACATGGAAGTATACTCTTTTTTTTTTTTAAGTTAAGTTATCCCTGGGCCTGTAGAAATTGAACCAAACTCAAATCTTGATCCTGCATGTTATTTAGAAATTGTCCCCAATTCATTATTTTTAAATAAAGGTGTTCAATTTGATGTATAGTGCTTCAATTTTTTTTTTGTATTGTCTTCACACAAATGCCATATAAACATGTGATCTTTAGCAAATTTGAGTAGTATAAAATAATTCACTTCAGAATACTGAACAAAATTATACCTTAAATGGAATTCATTGTTACTTTATATTAAACAATCCTAATGCTAGGGAGTACCAGAAATCAACATGTTAGTAAGATTGGAACTGAGACTTCATAAACTTTCTACGCTCCTATCATATCAAGCCTGAATTTTAATTTAACTACACAATTCACACTCTAGACCCTAACCCTACCCCATATATTATTTGCAGCTAATCAAATGTTGAGTACAAAGATCCTCACATCCCACATTAATATTTTGGACACAGTGAAGACATTGGTTTTGTAGGCATGTAAATATTATCTAGTGTATCTAGGAATGTGTAAGACCTTGTCATACAGTAATCCTATCCTTGAATTTCAAGAGCTACGTCAACCCCTTAAGGAACAGGCTTATCATCAGCAATTCTGCCTTTCCATTATAAGAATGTCTTTTGAATGTTTAATCACCCCAGTTTATGAGGTTCCATGTGCACCTTTTATCACAATTGTCATTGGTCCTTAAGGGGTTATTGGTAGTCTTGCAGATTTAGATAAAATCATATACCACTGGTGATTGCACTACTGAAGGCTCTTGTTGACTTTTTGGCCATTTAACTTCTGATGATCCATGATTCTGATGGTTTTCCCTGAATTGTCCACATTTCTGATGAGGGTTTCTATCCTCCTCTTGATTTTTTTCTGGTCCTCCAAAGCACAGCTGATCACTATGCTCTGGAACTTCTGATCAATTGGGACAGGAGGTGCCTCGGTGACACAGGCAGCAAGAAGGGATAGCAGACGTTTCCTGCCCCCTTCCAGGTCATCTAGAATTTCCCCAGCTATCTCGTCAACGATAGAGGTGGCCTTGCTGAGGGCATCCTGCTGCTGGGGGTTCCGAATTGTTTCCACTGAAACCTCAACAGTCAGGGTCCTGCCTAAAAGGCGACTGGCTGTTAAACTAAGCTCCTCTCTTTCACCTAAAAAAGGAAATAAATGGTTAATCTTAACATTGACATTGAGAAACACTGAAAGCTTAACACCTTGATAGCTGGCTAGTACCTTTGTACGATGCTGATGCTATCTATGAACTCTGTGTATACATTTAAACTTAATAAACACCATATTTTAAAAGATCATTGATTTGGTTTTGCCTGGATTTGTATGGGGCCTAAGCTTTCAACAGTTATGCCTGACATCTTCAAGATTCTATTTCACATTCCATTCTATTAAGCTTACTGGTTCAGTGATCCTTTAACCTAGGCCCATCAATTCTGCTCCAAATCCACTACAGTTGTTTTGTAAAGTGCACTGTAATCCATTAAGCACCCAATTAGATTTAAGTGTACTGGGTACAATGTATCAGAGTTTTCTGTTATACCAGCCACCACATCAACTCATTTAATAACTCTGAACATTGTACAATTTGACTCTAAAGCTTATAAGACAAGAGTTTATAAAAATGGTTACCATCACTGATGCTGCGCATATCCTGGCTGCTCTGTATGGAGTTAATCATCTCCAGCAAGCTCTCTTTTTCCTGCTCTAAAGCAGACGCTGCCTCTCGTAAAGTGTCAACTCTATTGGAACAAAAATAATGAATTCAAATTGTTATGATTTTTATTTATTTATTTACATACTTGTATTTGAGTCCTGCAGGATTCATTGCAGTCCTGCAGGACACAGATGTACAGGTGTTAAGATGGACAGGATGTTACAAAAAGGCAATATTAAAATGTGCTCAAAAGAAGAGATGGGCCTGTATTTTTAGCATGTAGTTAAAAACTTGGGAAAATTTTAATTTACATACACACTTCTGATGCTAAATCACTGTAACATATACAGTATTTGGGCACAATGATTAACAACACAGACAGAGTTTGAATGCAATTACATGTTTTATGTACTGACTCTATCATTTTTTTAACTGATAAATTCATATATTAAAAAATAGATAATGTATTGCATTTCAGATGTTAAAATACAGATAGAAAGTAATGGGGGAGAGGACCCATTATATACAATATGACCCACTGGAAACTAGCAGCAACATAAAACTATCCCCACAGAGGGATAACAGGATCTGAACAAATAAATCACACATTTTTCTGAAAGATAATTAAAGTATTTTTTAAAACACTTACAATATACATATTAAATGCTAAATAAAGGCAAAAATGCATGCACCAATCTTGTTTGATTGGGTGATACAGATGACTCGGTCCAACCCCTCACTCTCCCCGGAAAAAACAAAAACAAAACTTGAGGACTGATTCAAGGAGGACTGATGCCTGATGTACAGTGTCCATATTAGGACATCTTCGTACATCAGGCAAAAAGGAGTTATGTGCTCCCTCCTATGTAACTCCCTCCTCCTTCCTCTGAAACTATGCGTGTGGTGGGCTCTTAGTGGTGGAAATAAAGACGCTATGAAGATATTTCTTTGGATCCAAAAATTCCTGTTTAATATTTGCTCTTTCAGAAAAATGGATTTAACTCTTTTATGCTCCCAGCAACAACAACCACAAGCAGCTTATCCTTACTGCTCATTGCTATGCTTCAGTGCGAGAGGTCCTGGGTTCAACAACAGCTTTCAGAAAACAAACTGGAAAGTCAGCGCAGACAAAAAAGTATTCCTGTGTTGGTTGTACCCAAGTTAAATCAGCACTACAGGTACAATCAAGCACTGCTACCTCAGTTCAAACAACCTGCTGTTTACTTTTTAAACGCAGTTAGAATTTTAGACCCGAATAGGCACGTTTTCTTTGTTTTGACTCTGTACTGATAAAATAAATTCCTGGATGGGACAAATAACATGACAACGAACGTGCTGCATATATGGACTTTATTAAAAAATGCCAGATACCTTTGGGTAACCGAGTTTTGGGACTGTTTCTAATTGATGTCCACATCTTTATAACTTGGCAAAGCTTTGCCTTACACTTCCAACCAATTCAGTGGATGCAGACGTGCAGTCTCAATGTATGGGCAAATCCACACCAGAGAGAGAATGTCGGCAGCAACTGTTGGGAGATGTTGCATGCTTGCTTTTAACAAACGACAGCACGCTGTTTTAGTAAGGAAGCAAGTACCACTATTTTTAGGCTTTTATAGTGCTCTGAAATATTAGGTGTATTTAATGTTTAAACAGGTCCGTGAAATCCTAATTATAACCCTAATCCTAATTGGATGACATGACCATGGGCGTATGATTGAATCATTTTTTCCCCCACTGTGTTCGGAACTTTTTTTCTGTTTAGTGATAAGCTCCTCAACAACACCAGCCATCATACCACAATGCCAGTAAAACGGGACGCACAGGCGCATGCACCAAGAAAAACACATGACGCATACCGCATCATATGACTGCAGGTTAACTTGTTGGATAGCCGCATAGACGCAATACAAACTCACTCCCTAAACCACTAGAGTATGCTGTTGTACCACGAAAGAGTCAATGCAAACTCACTCCCTAAACCAGTAGAGTATGCTGTTGTACCACGAAACAGTACAGCAGCCACATATACAACATTTCCTGACGAGAAAATAAATTTTTCACATTTTACGCCTGGGTTCTGAACATTTACTCAAAGAATCGGGACAAATGCGTCCCGACAGTACCTCGATCGGACGCGGGACAAAGCCCCTAATATCTGGACGTCTGGTCACCCTAGTGTGGATTGCCTTGCACTGTGTGATGCGCCTGCCTGCGTTAACCCAGATCGCTACAATATATATTTTAATGTTGTTCTATTAATGGCTTTATTGTGTGACGATTGTAATTGAGTCCAATATACACCTTGTTTAATTATGGGCCTACATTCATAGCTGTGATATCCATAAATCAAATATAAAGTTTAAGAAATTTACAGAAGATCATAACGCAGAAAATTGAAAATGGAGATATTCTTTTTTTTTAACTGTGTTGCCACAATTAAATGCCGAACACCCCCGAGTTATAATTATGCCTATTAAATGTAGTCGTGATGGAAATAATATTAATATTAATAATAATGATGATGATGATAATAAAAACAGACCTAACCCGCTATCAAGGAACTGAATTGCCGCCGACCTACATATCCCAATCTTGACAACCAAAACACGCCCCCGTCTTGTCTGCTAATTAATATTCATAAGAGACGGCAATTTCTGACAGCACTGCGGTGATAAAAAGTTCTTGTCAGGCAAATTGAAAACATCGATCGTAGAAATAATAACGCGTATGTGTTAAGGAGGGGTGTCTCTGAATAAACCCAGATACATCTTACTAAGAAATACAATCGTTTTCAAACGAGAAAGCATGGAATAGGTAATGAGGCCGACTTTACAGAGAGATAGAAGAAAACTCGCCAGCGGAACTCTTTGGATTTCCAGGATGCACCGCTTCGGCTCGGACGGAAGTTGCCATGTTAAATCAGCGGAGTTGACCGTCTTCTGTGTAAGATCTTTGAATGAAGCTCTACGTAAATTATGAGTTGCACACGCTGTGTGAATTCCCTGCAGCTGTATGCTCTGTGTCTGGTGATTCTGTCTATGGAGAGCGCTGTGTGCTGCTCATTAACTTTGTTGTTTTCAACGTGTCGTATAATTGAATACTAATTAGTGAAGCACAATATTTCGGCATTTTTTTATGTGTAAATGCTCCGGTAAACACTCGGTTTTTGTTTTGGGTGTGGCTGCATTTCTGGACTGGGCGTCCAGTCCAGGGTGTAGTCTCGCCTTGCGCCCTGTCTGCCGGGTTAAGGCTCCGGCTCACCGAAACACTCTATAGGAAAAGCGGTTACAGATAATGGAAGGATGGATACATTTCTTACTTGCAAATGAAAAACGAATACAATACAAAAATATAGAAAGTGCAACGCGACAGCAAGTTATACCGAATCCCTTTGGAACAGATAGTTATTATAGTTTTATCTTGAGGTTAATATTTTTGATATTGTAAAAATGTTAAATGGTGCACATGCTGAGAAGGTAACGCGCTAAACACTTACAGTGCAGACTATTTTGTATTACTTATAATAACTTTGCTGAATAGAAAGGTAATTTGTGCGTTTCCAGAGATTCCCGAGTACTGTATTTATATTATGTGTATCCAAAGACATAAAAGTTTTAAGAATTTAGCCTGCGGTTTGCTATTCTGCCCTAATCCAGCAGTTTGTCAGTCCCAACCTGTTGTAACACAAATTATGTACCGGTATTAAATAAACGGAAAAAAAGAAATGTTATTCAGAATAGTCTGCCTTTTATTGTAACTGTGGTACCATTCAGTCGACTGAAAACTGTAGGCGTACTTGAGCTGAAAAATCCAAGGGGTACAGTTTAAAAAAAAAAAAAAAAGTTAAAAGACGCCTAGCTCAAATATAAAGAGGGTATCTTATGTTGCCAAGGTTATTTGCAAACCTTTTATTTAAGCGCATATTTAATATCTGCAGAGCAACAAACGAGTGCTACAATTAGTCCTGGCATTCGCACTATTTTTAGCTACTCACAAGACCTCATCTGGACAGCACTACTGTAATAAGCAAAAGAAAAGAAAAAAAAAACCCGCTGACAACTGACGTTTTCACGTACAAAACAAATAAAACAAAAGAGTCTTACCTAATAAAGAAAGCGCAAACCACAGGTCTGAATTTAAGTAAGCATTCTATTTACAGTATGTTGCTTATCGCAAACAAGTTAGTGCATAAAACTTCTGCCTGCTAGCCACGTTGACACAATATCAGTGTTTCACGTTCTACTTCCTGGCGAATTTAATTATAGTCCAGTCCACGAAAGAATGTTAGACCTGCATGTCTGTGATAAAGCAATTTTCAAATGTGAAACGTTTACCTGAGTTCCAGCTGATCCAAACTTTCTAATAAGCGTCCTGAACGATCTGCCATTGACATGGATCTACTGAATTTACTGTTCTTGTCGCCTTCATTCATTTTTGCATGGATTTTAGCTTGTGCCATGATTTAAAAATCGCTTGCTAATGTTACTCTAGACACCGGCCACTGTATATTACCGAGCACTTGAACCCCAGAGCACTTTCCAGTCGTTTCCCTGATCAGCAACACCCGAGTGTAAACATGTCCAAAAATGGGCTGAAACTCCCCTCAATCCCCACCATCCGTCACTAACGCACACTTGAAACATCTTCCCAGTATTCACACGTGTAGTAATGCTGAGCCGAGGGTTTCTAGCACAATCCATTGTAAAAATAGCTACACGTTTTAGATGGAGTTTTACTGTACAATGTATTAGCCAGATATCAACAGTTTCAACAGCATTTTAAGATTTCTTTCATGTGTTTAAAGATTGTGTTCTTTTGGGTGTCATTTTCCAGGATGTTTTGTTAATAGGAATACCCTTTTCTTGTTAACAAGTTATTTTATTGTTGTTTTGGGATTAACTAACAACCAAATCTGTACCCACTTCCAAGACCTTAAATCACAACGGAAATATATGGCAGCAACTGAAACATGCAATATGTAGTACATACTCTGTGTAGATGTCCTGTCCGTCACACACAAACTTAAATGTATACTGAGCATCAAAATAAACTTATCACTTATATTTGAGCATCAAAAGAAACTTATCACTTATATTTGAATAAAATTAACTAGATGTGATTGATAAATGACAAACTCTGTTTTAGAGCAGGTTTGAAATTGCTGGCTGTGAGCACCCAAGATGGTGAGCCACAGTATGCTGCCCTGGTCCAGCCTCGGACATGCCGATTGCACGAAGGCGCTGCTCTCTCGACAGACGTAGCATATTGTTTTTTTCTGTGATTTGCTTTACTTTTATTCAAGCTTGCAATTCAAAAGCTGAAATCACTCCATAGCCAGTGTCCAATCAACTGTCTTGCTAATTAGGTGAGTAAGTGCCTATGCTTCAGTCATAGTCAGTCAAGTGTGTCATGGTCAAGGATGAATGATCGAGTGATTAAAAAAAAAACATTTCATCAATGTCCATCATTTATATACCTTTTTTTAAAAATAAAATGTGTTATAGTAGTGATAAGTTTCTTTTGATGTTCGGTATATTTGTCAAATAATGAAGAGTTTACAACGGGGAGGCATACCTTGATTTAGTCTTTTCAAATAATGAAGACAGAATAACTAAAACAGAGGTCAGAGAGCCATTGGCAAACTCAGACCACAACATGGTCTCATTTGAAATATTTTTTAAAACCCCAAAAGTAACGACTAAAGCTAAGGTTTACAATTTTAGAAAAGCAAACTACGAAGGTATGAAACAGAGACTAACAGAAGTAGATTGGAGTAAAATAGAGAAAACATCCACAGAAAAAGGATGGCTGTTTTTTAAAAATGTAGTTCTAGAGGCTCAAAACATTTACATCCCAAAAGTAGACAAATCTAAATCTAAAACAAAATGGCCAAAATGGTTTAATAGATCAATTAAAAAAAATATTCAGCGAAAAAAGGCACTTTACAGAGCGTTTAAAAGGGACCAAAAACAAAGTACGCAGAAAGAGTACTTGGAACTGCAAACACAAGTCAAAAAGGAAGTTAGAAAGGCCAAGAGAGAGATAAAAAATCAATATTGCTAAGGGGGCTAAAACCAATTCCAAAATGTTTTTCCAATATTATAACAGCAAAAGAACATTCAAAGAGGAGGTTAAATGTCTAAGAGACACAAATGGCAAAATCATAGATGAAGAAAAAAAATAGCAAATATATTAAATGATTACTTTTCACAGGTTTTACAAAGGAGGACACGGACAACATGCCCGACATGTCGACCTGTTCCTATCCAGTTTTAAATAACTTTAGCATAACAGAGGCAGAAGTGTTAAAGGGACTAGGAGCTCTTAAAATAAACAAATCCCCGGGCCGGATGAGATCCTCCCAATAGTACTCAAAGAAATGAAAGAAGTTATTTACAAACCGCTAACCAAGATCATGCAACAGTCTCTTGACACAGGGGTTGTACCGACAGACTGGAAAATAGCAAACGTAATACCGATCCACAAAAAGGGAGACAAAACCGAACCAGGTAACTACAGACCAATAAGCCTGACATCTATTATATGTAAACTTATGGAAACTATAATACGATCCAAAATGGAAAATTACCTATATGGTAACAATATCCTGGGAGACAGCCAGCATGGTTTTAGGAAAGGAAGATCGTGTCTCACCAACCTACTTGACTTTTTGAGGATGCAACATTGAAAATGGATAACTGCAAAGCATACGACATGGTTTATTTAGATTTCCAGAAAGCTTTTGACAAAGTCCCGCATAAAAGATTAATTCTCAAACTGAACGCAGTCGGGATTCAAGGAAATGCATGCACATGGATTAGGGAGTGGTTAACAGGTAGAAAACAGAAACTACTGATTAGAGGAGAAACCTCAAAATGGAGTGAGGTAACCAGCGGTGTACCACAGGGATCAGTATTGGGTCCTCTGCTATTCCTAATCTACATAAATGATTTAGATTCTGGTATAGTAAGCAAACTTGTCAAATTTGCAGACGACACAAAAATAGGAGGAGTGGCAAACACTGTTGAAGCAGCAAAGGTCATTCAAAATGATCTAGACAGCATTCAGAAATGGGCAGACACATGGCACATTAAATTTAATAGAGAAAAGTGTAAAGTATTGCATGCAGGCAATAAAAATGTGCATTATAAATATCATATGGGAAGTGCTGAAGTTGAAGAGGGGAACTGTGAGAAGGACCTGGGAGTTTGTGTTGACTCAGAGATGTCTTCATCTAGACAGTGTGGGGAAGCTATAAAAAAGGCCAACAAGATGCTCGGATATATTGTGAGAAGTGTTGAATTTAAATCAAGGGAAGTAATGTTAAAACTCTACAATGCATTAGTAAGACCTCACCTAGAATATTGTGTTCAGTTCTGGTCACCTCGTTACAAAAAGGATATTGCTGCTCTAGAAAGAGTGCAAAGAAGAGCAACCAGAATTATCCCGGTTTAAAAGGCATGTCGTATGCAGACAGGCTAAAAGAATTGAATCTATTCAGTCTTGAACAAAGAAGACTACGCTGCGATCTGATTCAAACATTCAAAATCCTAAAAGGTATAGACAATGTCAACCCAGGGGACTTCTTTGACCTGAAAAGAAACAAGGACCAGGGGTCACAAATGGAGATTATATAAAGGGACATTCAGAACAGAAAATAGGAGGCACTTTTTTACACAAAGAATTGTGAGGGTCTGGAACCAACTCCCCAGTAATGTTGTTGAAGCTGACACCCTGGGATCCTTCAAGAAGCTGCTTGATGAGATTCTGGGATCAATAAGCTACTAACAACCAAACGAGCAAGATGGGCTGAATGGCCTCCTCTCGTTTGTAAACTTTCTTATGTTCTTATGTTCTTAATACTGCTTCACTTATGGCAAGAGACTCATTCACTGGCCTAGAAGTGGTTTTTAACCTTTTCATCTCAAATACCAGTGTTTCCAGAAGAGTTCACCAGCTGTACCAATAACTATGTGCAATCTTAAATGGCTGTTGTAAAATAGACACCTACCCCATTACAACCGGTTTTCTCACTGAAAATGCAACATCTAACTATTTGACAAGAGTTCACCACACTCAACACAGAGTGGCTGCTTTGGTTGTGGAATCATATCATCATAAAAGAACAACTGCTGGTGTGTACCAGTTGCAAGCCTGTCACGTACCACTACTGGTAGGCGTACCACAGGTTGAAAACCACTGGCCCAGAACATATTAAGGGGAACAAAGTTGTACATTTCTAGCCCCATATTTAACATATTTCAAACTCCTAGCTAATTATGCATTTTGTTTATCACATGCCTGACTTTATGTTCTTATGCAAGATGTAGAGCTTTATGTAGCTCAACTTTTTTATGTTCTTATGCAAGATGTAGAGCTTTATGTAGCTCAACATCATAGGCTAGAAAAGTCACCATATCACTGTTTCATATCAGTCAAACAGTTTTTTCATGTAATTTAAAATATTAAATAAACAGCATTTCTCTCTACGTATACTTTATTGCATACAATATTTTACCATACAAGGCATTCCAACAGTCTATTGTAATGACATACACCCAACTTGCTTTACAGCCACATAAATATTGACAAACATGCACAATGACTATCATTAAAACTTTAAAAACATAAAAAAGTGTAATTTAAAAGGGTTCTGTAATACATAACGATGGAGATATACACAAATACAAATCAGGATATGCAAATGTAAGTATTACAAGAGCCAATCAAATCATGTGAAACTTGGTAAAACATGTGAAGACATGTTTTACCCTGTTTATGGCTCATCAGTGCAGTGAAACCGATTACCTATATATCATATTTCCTTCAAGCTTCTCTTGATTGCTTCTTTTATTTCTGCATCTGAGTGGAAATACAACACAATGAGAAACATGCACTGCCAGGATAATTCAAACAAAACAGATGCCATTCAAATCATCACTATATATCAGGGGTGTGCAATTTTTGAAAAACACTTGGTTGAAAAATCTACTTGTCCCTCAACTCCCTCCCTCCCCATTGCACAAAACTATAGGTTATATTCAAAAAGTAGAATATATAAATAATTTTTATTTAACCATGAACACAATAAATTAGTGATAAACAGGGTTAACTAAATTCTTCTATATACACAAAAGGTTCCCTGTGACCTCACCTCACCTCAACAGATGCAGAACATACTTTAAGGAACTGTTCCCGTCAGTGCAATTTGGAACACATTTGTTAGTAAATTTAAGTAACATACTAAGAACTATAATAAGCAATACTTGGAGTTATTCAAATATAAAAAGCTATAAGCTGAATTCATCTCCTGATATACAGGTGTTTTAGTTTATTGCATCAGATACAAAATCATTGCCAACTATTACTGCTGCTTTGTAGAATTCTGATTTTTCATTACGTTCTTTCAGATTTGAAACTGCTGAACCCCAGATTTTTAAAAGGACTTGTGTATAACCTGTCAAGTTAAGTTTCACCAGCATTTTATTTTATTTATTTTTTTATTTTTTATTTTTTTTTTTAACTGTGCCCTCATTCTGCAAAGACAAAATCTATATTTTTTTGTGATCCTAGTTTTATACCCTGATTTATTAGGGGAGGGGAGGGGGAATCAATGCTTTTCCCTGCACTACTCTCACTGAAAAATAAATACATTAATTAACAGATTAACACATTGCCATGAGACTTAGTCTATTATATTTTAAAATAAAATATTGTACAGAATCTCATATATAAGCATTTAAATTTATATCATTATAAACATTTCTCAGTCTAAATGTTTTAATAGTTTTACAAATCAATGGAATGTGCATGTTTATGTCCAATAAATAACTAATATCACTTCTGTTCATTTTTATTTTTTAATATAGCGTTTAGATCTAAAAAATATGTAAATATGATAAATGGCAAACTAGTTTACCAACACTAAAATCAAATGAAAAAAAAAAAAAACCTTCATGGCTACAGTTTTTTATTTTTTTTAAATGTAACTTTACTGGATGGCTGCATTTAAATGTCAGGTTTGTGTATTAAGCAGTATCACTTATTTGCTAATTTACAAAGAAAGTAAATACCTTAAGTTTAAAAAGATTAGTCTGTGCCTTGCCAAAGGCTCTAGGGTAGCCATTTCTGGGATTCTTTGTAACCAATAGAAGATCCGCTTTTTCCTCACAGCTAGCCAATCAAGTGATAGGGGTGGGACGTAAACACTTTTTAAAATGGTGCTAGACTACCCAGAGTGTTTTTCTAGCAACAGAAAAAACAGGTAAAATAAATAAATACAAACTATGTGTCCAATAGGCAGAGTATAACGGCAAAACTTGTCCCAAACTTGTCTTGTTGTCCCATGCTTTGGGCGATATGAATTGCACACCCGTGGGTGGGTGGGTGGGTAGGTAGGTAGGTAGAGACAGCGATAGTTCTTCATATGTATGATGCAAACAGAAAAATACAAATGCATTACTTCATAATCCCATTGGAAAGATTATGAATAATATTGGTTTAGACCCGAAATTTGGTTTTGGTTACAAACCCAGGATTCAAATAAAACTACAATTTCAAACACTTCAGCTATATAGAAAAAAAAAAAAACACACCCTGTCCTTTATTGTTTTCCTCCTTTAAACTCAATTCCATTGCAGTCTTCATGTCGTCACGATCTGTAAAAAAAATAAAAATTGGAACATATTTAGACATACACCTTAACGACATTTCAAATCTTAAACATATCCCCCCCCCAAGAAAATACAAAGTACCATGTTTGATTTTATCACGCTGCATTTATTGTAATCAGTCAGCTAAAACAAAAAAGCCATGTGCAGTCATCCTATCTCTGCTGCAGCCAAACCTTTGCCAATGTCTGTAATGCTATTCAGCAGTGCACACATCATCTCTCCTTCCAGCTGGTGAGGGTTAAGGATATGTGCTGTCCTCATGGTTTTAAGAAATTGCAGCTCCAACTCATGAAAACCCTTGTCTCCAGAAAGAATGGTAAATTGAATATGCTTGGGCAGCTGTTCATCGAGTCGGCCAGCCTGCAGGCAGAAAAACAAAACCAAATGCGTGGTACCAAGAATGATGAAAATATGCACAGCAAGTCCAGTGATATGAAAACAATTCATATAAGAACACTCCCTAAAAACAGACCTACATTCATTTTTAAATTTTTTTTGGTTAATTTTTAGTGGAGAGCTGGTGTACTTTTCTTGTGAATCAAGCAACCGAATAAATGCATTACTAACATGCACACAGATGGCAAAATCAGCTGCATCTTTTCTATCACTGCACCGTGGATGAAGGAAGAAACATCCAGTGTTCACAAGATAATTGTAGACTTTGCATCCGTCTGGAGTCCTCCAAATTTTCTTCCCACCTGTAAAAGTTGAACTGGGTTGAAAATTGTACAAAAATAAGTAAACCTAATATCACTAACCCATAACTGTAACAAAGTCTGCTGACACCAATCATAATGTAAGGTTATTCTAGCACCACCTAAAAATTTAGATGCACCTTCTGTGAGTGGGGCATTCTTAAATAATTCATCAAAATGCAATGGGAATAATCTTCAAGTATATGGTCGGCCAAAGGCCTAATTACTTACAGTTTGAACGATAACGTGATTTAGACAAATATTCAATCTGAATAAATAGACACTTAGTTTAGGTTATTTGGCTGCCTTACCTTGAAATCCCCAAACAAATATGCCCTGGTTTAAGTATCCTGGCAGACGACTGAAAAAACATGGCCAGTTGTCTAGATCAACAAACACAATGTGGGTCGTGGTCATGAGATAGTCCATGTCTGGAAGCTCATGCTTGGACTCTTCCTGGGCAGGTTTCTCACACTTCTCATTTCCTAATTGAGAAAACATAACTTGTTACAGTGACACCATAAAAATGTATAGGATATTGTCAATGGCAATGTTTAGGTTTATTTACTGTCCTATCTCTGCATTTGTTTAACCACTTAAACAATTATGTGAAACAGCAACAATCTTCCACAGACTAACTTTTGCAGTGTTCTCTTTATACTGTACTATGGGACTACTGAAATTCCTACAAATTACTGGACATATTTTAAACAGCTTTTCCCAAGGAAAACCTAACATCAAATCCAGATAACACTCTGGGGGAAAAAAATAAAAATAAAAATAAAAATAAACCTACTTATGCTCATTGCGTGAAGTGCCAGCTACTCATATGTGGGTTAATTTGGTTAAGAGCGATAAGCAAACTACCTTTCAGTCCTGGCAGGATCCCAGATTTGGACGACTGGTCTGGTGTGCAACTTGGCTGCTGTCCTTTAGGCATAGGACTAGCATGAACACCAGAAGAGGTGGTTTTGCTTTCAGGGCTCACAGTACATCCAGCCTGGGGAAAGCAGTGCTTTGAACAATAGTGATTGTGGCCAGCATTAAGATCAGAAAACTTCTTACTGCATGAACCACAGCAAACAGAAAAATTACTTTTGTTCTTTGTGAACCCATGTATCTTTGTGTGATTTTGCATGGCTTCCAGAGTCTGTGATGTTGCTATACATAAGCTACATCGGAACCACAGCTTGCTCTGTTGAATCAAGTTTTCCAGGCACTTCTTGCGAGCAATTTGCTTTTCTGACTTGTTAGAACAGGACATCTTGCTTCTACAGGACGTTTTGGTTTCAGGGTCTGTAGCTGCTTGGTTTTGGAGTGTAAAGTCATTTCGTTCTGCCACAAATACATAATCCTTGCTGTGGTATGATTGGTAGTGGTTTAGGAACTCTTCTTGCATGTCATATTGCAGGCCATCACAGAGCCCACAGAAGTACTTAACGTCAATCTCACCCTCATGCCCATCCTGAAAGTGACGATAGAGGGTCTCCACTTTCAGAAAACGCTGCTTACAGTAGCCGCAGACATACTTTTGGAACCTATGGTTATTCATCTCTTTGCAGTGATTGTATACAGCTTTTTCGGAAACAAAGAGCTCCTCACAGATCCTGCACAGCCATTTGCCACTGGGTGCAGGGTCTGAGGTGGCCAGACTTGGTGTTCTAGCTTGTCCCGTGCTACCGCTTTGTTCTGAAAAAGTTGTTGATGATTTAGATGTGGAGGGAGAAGGCACTTCCTCGAGAACCTCTTTCTCATAGTAAAAACCATGGCCATCGTGGGAGTCCATCACATGGGACAGGATATCCTCTTTTCTAGGCATTTCTATCTTGCAAATTTGGCACCAGAACAGGAAGTTGTTCAGGTGGGCCCCACCGTGAAAACGGCTCATGTGTAAACCAATGACTGCCAGATCCCCAGCCTGCTTTCCACAAACTGCACATTTGTAGAATATCTGGTTAATCGCAATAATGTGCTTCTCAACCTCCACCTCTGTGCTGTAATGCTGGTTGCACTCACAGAAAAAGGCTGACACCACAGATCTGGACCCAGGTGAGATTGTTTCTTGGCTTTTGCCTTCACTGGCTCTCATGCGTTTTGCACTGGAGGCCCCGGAACCTTTACTCTCAGGTTCTTGCTTCAGGGGTCTCTTAAGCGGAAAGGATTTTGGTCTGACGTTATTCAACATCAAGCGAAGGTCAGGGGGATTCTTGCTTCTTTCGTAGAAATCACAGAATAGCAAGACAGCCTTCTCCATGGAGGATACAACCTCAACTTTATGCCGAGTTAGATGCTCATGGCTTTTCATCTGACTTTCATCTGTGAAGAGTCTGGAGCAACCTATGCAATGCCCCTTTACTCTGAATACCTCAGCAACCTGGACGACACTTTTGTGAGAGACAGCTATTGGGCCAGCATTTTTGCATGCAGTTCTGTAAACAATAAAAAAAAAAATCTTCTTGTTCATTAAAGCATGGTTTTAAACACATTTTTTACATGCACCAATGCAAATAACAAAATGCTAATATTGTATTCCTTACTGATCGCCTTGCTATAGCAATATAAAGCATCCCAACTCTCTCCAAACATAGAATATTGTATTTATTTATTTTTGTACATAAACCTACAACAGATCCCACATATTGAAAATGCTGTACATAAAAGTTTGATCTGAAAAGAATTGACATACCACAAAAGCTCTTCAGATGGCCATTGCATTTTCTTGCTAATTTCTAGTCTTAGTTTCATTATAGTAATGTAAGCAACTATATTATACAAGGGCTTCTAGTAGTTACAAACATTAATTGTGTCTCACAAATCTACATATCATCCAAATCAAATCATTGGTCCTACTCCTATCCTGAAAACGTAAAACAGAATCATTTTGCTATTTGTCAAAAAATCAAAGGCTTCCCACAATCCTTGTTATATGTCTTTGTCAAACTTTGTGACAATGACCTCCGTTACCTACTTAGATTGCGAGTTATGAAGTGTGAAGGTTTTAGTATCTGTATCACATTTTGCGGTCATTTTTATTAACAGGATAGTTTCACTTTTGTTTAAATAACTAAAAAAAAAAAAATCACTGCACTAAAAATGATAAGCTGTAGTGAAGTGGATAGGTCTGTTTACAAGTTGGTTTCATAGTCAACCAAATTGGTTCTGATAATTCCAGCAAGCCAGCATTACTCAAAAGGTACATTTTCCTGCTATGTTGAAATCAACAGTTGTAATTTTTATTTGTGTTCTTTGAGCAGACGTTTATTTTTAAATTATAAGCTTTTCCAGTCATCTAACATGGGATGATGACCACTCTACTTGGAACCCAATTTGGCTGAGATAAAGGGTGAGGTTTAGAATTAAAAACAGTTTACCTAAAATGTGCCGTCACCTCCATGTACGAGTTCAACACCTGCTTACAAGCTGTACACGTTATCTGGAAGGGAACTTCTTTGCATAAGGAGATCAAAAGCTTCTTAGCATATGCTGGAATAGGAATAGGAGCTGGAGTATCTTCTGTTTCTGTCACAAAAGAAAATGCAATTTAGGTTAATCACAATATCAAGCGACTTTAAATACAGACCACTATATAGACCAATATATTTTTGTTTGTGATGTGTATTGTGCAGTACGAAATAAAATGAACAGTAATTGTAAGGAAAATTGCCTATAATATATATACGTGTGTGTGTGTGTGTATTGCAGCTAAGGGTTAAACTCTGATTATTCTTTAGTAATGTGTGGCCCGCTATAAATATTAGGTTAAGCTAGTTTTCTGGATCTGCAGCCTGCGATAAGTTTGATTGCGCACCTTTGGTCTAGATCAGGGGTCTCCAACCTTGGTCCTGGAGAGCCCCTAACCAGCAGGTTTTATAGGTCTCTTTACATCATCAGTGGCTAAAGATCAAGAACACCTGTTAATCTTGACTAATTAAGCCAATAATTTGTTCAATTAAGTAACAGAGATGAAACGAAAACCAGCAGCAACAGTAGCTCTCCAGGACCAGGGTTGGAGACCCCTGGTCTAGATGATCCTGAGCGTCCAGGATGACATCTGTAAATTCCTGCAAACTGCTTATGTTCCATGCAGTCAATTAAAGATACTGAGACAGCATTATTTAGTGAATAGTCCATTATGTCTCATACAGCAGTGATGTACAAATAAAAAACAAATGAAAGTCAAGGAGCCACCCATTACAGGAATAAATGTAAGGGCCAGTGTTTAAATTTCAACATGAGGGATTCTTAATATACTTTTTACTTAATTGCATTTCAGATATATTGCTTTATTTGTTTTCTCAGTTTAATAACTTATTTTTATTGTTTGTTACTTCACATTCCCTCAGTTAGTGGGGGTAAACCCTGTTACACACGACTTGATTATTTAGTAACTATGAAAACACACATCAGATGGTTCTGAAATAGCATGAAAGCAAACTATTCCAAACCTACCGCTTAGTTTAATAGACTGCTGAAAGTGATTCTTTGCAGACATGTGCTGCAAACATTGATCCCTTACGTTGAAAAGGAGGTAGCAAAAGGGACAAGCAAAACACTGAACTTCCTGACAATGCTGAGTGCTGTTATGCCCATCTGCATCCACAGATTTGATCTGAAAAAGGAAAATTCTCTCACAAATCATTAAGCATATTTCAGAAGTCACATTTGTCCTTTGCTGAAAATCAATTTTGACTTTGGTAACATGTGTGTGTGTGTTTTTTTTTTTTTAAAACCACTCAAAACAGCAAATAAAATAATAAAATAAGTGCTTCATATCATTGGTTACCTATCTTTACAAAAAAGTTTTTTTTTTGTTTGTTTTTTTTTTTTACTTAGGACTAGTGTAACATCCATTGAAAACAACCAAATACTTCTCAGAAATGTAAATAAAACACACGTAAAAACAGTAACCAATTTAAAAAAAAGCCAACCCATCAATTTCTCCCTGATGTTAACAGAATAAACAGATCCACCTGATAGTGCATCCTTGCAGCTGTTACCTTAGTATTCCTGTGGACATTGTACTGATCCTCAGATGGGTATCGCCTGCAGCAAGCAATACATGCAAAGGAAATTGATGGAGCTCCTTTGAGTGTAATAGTCGGATCACAGGGAGAATGGTCAAATCTACAAGACAAGACAAAACAAAAGTGATATTTCAGTCAAACAACTGACCAATTGACCTGGACTGGCAGTGGAACATACCATTTTTGGGAGAAATTGTGAAAGCAGTATGTAAGTCAATAAAGATAACTATTCTATGTATGAAGATCTACTTTTAAAAGTTTAGCTTGTATAGAAAACCTGCCTTTTCAGATGGCCAACCAGAAGCGGCCCGTTGTCAAACATTCGATTGCAGTTCATTATAGGGCACATAACTGGCTTCATATTTGGCAAGGTTTCACATCTCAAAGAACCTCTGTATCCAGAGTTTACAGAGCCTGGTCGAAGACCTGTATATAAGAAATTCAAAAACGCAACACAAAACACACATTAAGCTTAGTAAATAGGCTACTACATGTTTAATTCAGAATGAACTCATTTATAGAGGTATATGTTTATTTTAATCTGTGCAATACCTGGCATTTGCAACCAGTGGTCAACACATCTTTTGGCCTCCTCTTTATGAGAATATCCTTCAATAAATTCCAGTTCCTGTAAACCATGGGCATGCTGAGAGTCAATCTTCTCCTGAAACAACAACAACAACAAGGTTAGCCTTATGAGTTGTATCTCTTGATGGGGTAGAAAATGCTCATTTAAAAAAAAAAAAAAAAAGGAATGAGAAAAACACCTACTGTGCACAACAAAGAAAACTAAACTGTTTTAGATCTGTATTGCTCTAGTCCAAAAATAAATAAATAAAATAAATAAACGGGAGATTGGTATAAATACCTGGAACTCAAGGGTTTAATTAAAAAGCCTCACAACTTAAGAAAACACACACAAAAGCAGACAACATGCACCCCTGTTATTAAACGAAGATAATTATGGTTTAATTATATTTACAAGTTCATGACCATACCTCCCCTTTGGTCCTCATCCATTTTTACAAAGTGCTAACCAATATATATTTTATTTTCCTTTAAGTAATATGTGCTAGGCTGTCAGAGTCATGACATCACAATTAATTGCCAGTGACATAAAATGATGTGAAAGTGTCGTACAAATTGATCATACTCATTTTTGGTGTGTTTAAACACCTTGGCCCTGAATTAGAAGCAATGCGCAATCCCCGTGCACAATTTGTGCCTCGCATAAAATTTTAATTTTCAAACACGACACAAAGCAGTTGCGCAGAATTGGAATATAGCAGTTTTTGTTCAATTCGCAAATGTGTTTGTGCCTCGCAAAACCGCCTACGCATACATTACCAATATAGCACAAATGCACAAAAGAAAGCTAATCATGAATGCGCAGAATTGGAATACAATACATCAACCGTACAATACAGCAACCGCCAGGCAGCTATTACAGGTGTACAGTGCATCATTATTTCTCATACTCTCCACATGAATATAACCTGCACTTGAATGCCGAATCAAACCTCAACACACATCGGTGGCACCCTCGAACAGCAGTATGCACATACAGAAAAAGCTACTAAATGGAGAAATTAAACGATAGCTTACAGCATGCATTCAAAATCTAACTTAAATATTCATATTTTGTAACGACTTGCTTGGATAAGCTAGATGCTAGACTTCTGCTATTCAGTATTCAGAAACTTGTGTGGCTCTAAAAATACCAGGAGTGTCTTTCTAGCAACAGAATGAACATATGAATGAATGAATGAATAAATACATAAATAAATAAATAAATAAAATAAAATAAAATACTCGTCCGACGGGCAAAGTATAAACGGCAAAACAACTTGTCCGTCACACAAATCTTTTTCTCCTGGGAGTCAGTCGATATGAATTGCACACCCTTGCAATGCAATTCCAGCTTAAAGCCATCAAGGGAATGTCTTGAAAATTCAAGCCCTAAATATAATCCACCTATATGGCTACTGTATATGACCATTCTGAGGAGACAATCTTAACGACACATTTTAACAAACAAAAAACTTACCTTAAAGGCTTTGTCTTTCCCTTCTCTCTCCTGTTTCTCAACAGCAACATGGTGGGCCAGTTGATCCAGCGTAGAAGTAACTCTTTCCTTCTGCCGGTCAACGTGGTCTTTCGGTCTCAGTTTACTCTGAAAAGTTAGTGAACAGGCAGCTGGTAGGTCAGTGTCATATTTCTCTCAAAACCAGCAAGAGACAGGTGAAAAAAATATTGGACCAGCAGCGCTCAGAATAGCAAACCCATTAAAATGACACATTCAGCAAGGCTTGAATTTCAGCACGGTATTGCGGGAATCGTGCATTTTCCAAGTCGCTCCCGCATATCTGCAACTTTCAGTGCAGGAAAATCCTGCAGAGATATTTTAAGACACCAAGCTACTGTATTTTTCAACCAATTTAGAATGCCTGAAAAGCTACAACAATCTATAAGGAAGTGGGCGTCAGTGACGAAAGCACTGTGAGTCGCATTCTGAGTAGTTCTGGTTAAAATCAATAAATAAATAAATAGTAGTGTTGGATATTTTAAGTGTCGCGAGACTATTCTCTCATACGTGATTCTCGGCCGCTACCTTTAAGGATTACAGAAAGTCAGTACACTGCAGTAAGTAAACAGTTTTGGAAAAAAAACCCGATATTAAGTCTATCTAGGTGTTGTTTTGCAAGCAGTGACTTTTGCTTTCACTCTTAAAACTCAGCCCCATTCATTTTGGGGTGCCAGCGCACCGAAGGTTACAACATATTACTCGGGCACCGTAAAAGCCACCAACCTGGTTGTTTAAAAGTACAGACTTGGGGTTTTCCAAAGACGTATTCAGTGTGTGTATGTGGTACTCCTAGCCAGAACTACGATCGCCTGAAGTTAAGCCTCTCATCATGTGACAGAGCTTAGGTTTCGTTTTGAATCTATTGCTCCGTCATTGTAACAGCTAGACTGCAAAGGGGCGGTATCGTTGGAAAGCTTAAAAGATCAGCTTCCCCTCCATGTTTTTTTTTTTCTGAGCCATCGGTGATTACAATATATATAGTAGTGACCAAACATGATTATTTTGGAAAAAAACGTGGTGTTTTTTTTTGTTTTGTTTTTTTTACATATATTCTCATCTCTACCACATATAGTATGCCTGATCCTGTTGCAACTTACATAATATGAAAGGACATTTTGTGGCCTTTCATTTGATATGTTACATGCATGCAGTACAAACTATCCAGTAGTTAAACATACATAAATGAAAACAGTGAAAAAAGGCTGAAAAAGCACCTTTTTCTTCTGCTGCATGCAAAAACTTCACGTCAGGCAATGGCAAAACCAATGGAGAGTGCGCTGTCTCACAGTGATGAACAGCTGTTATGTAGGGCTGCAACGAGGGGTACATTTTGACCTTCGAAGGTTCGGAACACATTACCGAAGGAAGGTTCGAACTTCGATGGTACTCCTTTGCATAATTTTTGGTGACGTCACCATACTACTTGTTTATATTTGATTGAAAATCCTATTTTACAGGCAATACATATTAATGGAATAAAACATTCACATGTAGTTTAAAAATACATTATATAGAACAATAATCGTGTTTTTATAATTTAAATAAAAATACACGTTGTTTATTCACACATAATTGTAAATTCCAAGCAGGTTATCAGTCACATTTTACTACTACTAAAAATATGAATAATACTAATAATAATATGAACTTACGCTTGTCAAGTGACCCCCGAGATTGGTTATGCCTCCATGATGATACAAATCGCTTACACAGTTTGCATTCAACTTTTTTTTGGTCGTCTGGGCATTCAACAAAAAAATCCCAAACAGCAGAGGGGTTTCAAGACATTTCTTTCAATACAGCTTACGCCTTATGCTATACAACGCTTTGCTGTAGAGAGGGCCAATGAAGAAATTAAAGCTTTGCTTCTGGATAACACGAGCTGGAGCGGAGAGGGGCGGACGGTGCTCAGTTTTCAAAATTAAAATTACTAGTGTCAGCGTATATTTTGTAAGTTTCAAACATATTCTACCATAGCACTTCTCTTACACTGTCTTGTACACCAGGTATTTTAATTTAAAGCAACACCAGTGTGAATGATGATGCAGTAAAATATATATTTTTTTATGCAAAAGTGCCTTTTCTTTTGTCATTCCTCCCTAAAATTTTGGAATCCCCCCCCAATTGGCTGCAGCACAGGGGGGGGATATCCCCCCAGCACACAAAAATGAAATTCAAGCCCCGATTCAGTATTGAATTGGGTATACTCACGCTTGTCTGAACAGAGGTACCCACTTCATCTTCATCACTGAGCAAATCAATGCATTCCAACACCGGTCTTAAAACACCGGCCTATAATTAAAATAAAGTAATAATTTGCAATCTGAGTGAAGTATCCATTACGAAAAATAAATATTTATACATGTGAACACTAGCAAGTTGCAGTTTCCTGCGTTCTAAATACCTCCATGTTCTTGACAGAATAATGTGATTGTGGGTGAGGGTAAGCTCGGACGATCACCCTGTTACACACCATAACATTAAGACTTTAAAAAAAAAAATATATATATACCATAAAATTGCTACTGAACTGCATTGAAAACAAATAAGAAACATCTGCTACAAATCAAGGATTACTGTATATCCCGGTAGCGCTTCCATTCTGAGTGCAGGTTATCTTTCCATTAAAAAAAATAAAAAATCAATTCGCCACATGTAGGCCTGCTTTTCAGTCACGTGAACGGGCCTTAAACCGTAAATGTGAAGGGGGTTGCAGATCTAAATCTGAGGCAGCCCTGGGCCAGCACAGTAGTGTGAACAGTCTATTATTGCTCAGTCCCTTTTGAGGTCGTAATATTGTCAATTGCAAAACACTTACATAAACAAACTGCACCTCATCTTCACTGTCATGATCACCAACATATTCCAAACTGTCATTTTTCGACATCATTACATGCATACCGTTATCCTGCAACAAAAGTTGAAATTGAGAGTTGAAATTGAGAGTTGTACCGAGTCCTGCGCGGGTCCGATTTTTACGACCCGCTTCTGACCCGAACCCCCAACCCGCTGCAACACCGTCTTCTTACCCGCGACCCGACACGCGTTAAAAAGACCTGCAACCCGACCCAAACCAGCAAGTGTTTGTCCTTAAGGCCCTGTCCACACTACATAACCGATCTCGAGAACCGTACTCGAAACCGCTATAATTTATCAAATAATCCAGCTCAAAGCGTCCACACTGAAGTACCGTTTCATGTTTAGTCAGGTTTATTACGTCCACACACCATTAGAATAGTTCAGTTACAATTCCCAGCAGCGCAACGAACCGTGGAAATTAATACAATACTATCCCACCATGCATTGTATTTTATTTTAAAGTAATATGTTATGCCCCACATTAACAGAGGTCCATATTGCATAAATGAAATATAACAAGTATTGCGGAAAAAGTAAATCCGAACACACACACACACACACACACACACACACACACACACAAGTAGGGCTTGAAGTTTTCAGGTTTTATTTTTAATCAGATGAAGTCCCTTTAAACAAGTTGAGCTGATTCTGTTTTATAATTAAACTCAGAAAAAAACTGTTAATTAGAAAACAATCTTTGTTTTTACCTTCATATCTTGCCTGAGCCTAATTCTGGTCCTCTTAATTTTATTTCAAGCAGAGCTGACAAATTACGTCATTTGTTCATCCCCGATAGTACTTTTAACTCGCATTTCATTTTTGCAGACGCCTAATTTAACGTTGTGTTTTTGTTATTTTCCCCACTAGTTTAACAGAGATGTCCTGACAGATTTTTTGAAGCATAAAAATGAATACCTAGTGCGGAGAGCACACTGATAGCAACTCCTTCGGGCGCCTGCTCTGAGTATTTCGCCAAACACACCACAAAGCATTTTGGGATATTGGAGGATACACAAAAAAATGTAGTTTAGTATTACAGCGCCACACGCTGATAAACCGCACTACCTGATCCGATCTAATTAGAACCGGACTCGAGACTACCTGCTGAGGTGGTCTCGAGTCTGGTTCTCGAGTCCGGTATTAAATGCTGCGTAGTGTGGACGCTAACCGTATTTAGCACTTTTAAGCCGGCTTAAATGCAACTAATACGGTTTAAAGGCAGTGTGGACAGGGCCTTAGTTTACCTACTGCCTGCGTCAACTGACTCTTTCACCCTCTCTCACATTCACACACAGCTATCCCTGTACCATTCTCCACATACTGAGTTTATACAATAGGCTATACAGCGTGGTAGCTTTCTCTAGTGGTCTGGATATATTTTAACATTGTAACATATTAACTATCTCTACTTACTTTAATATAATATACCAGTCTATTCCTTTCGTGCCACCAGCTAAAACTAATGGAGCTACATCTGTGCTTTCGCAGGTGATGTACCCGTTTTGTGGCTGTCGTACACAAAAACATGACGACAGGTTTTACAAGCGATACGATACAGTTCCAAGTAGCGTTGCCACTTGTCCCTGTATCGGACTGGTTTTGAGATGTCCCAGGATTTCAATGTGTATAGACATTAAGACATTGGTTTTTAATATGAATTATCCCGTTTTTAATCGTGTGCTTCCACAGCTATGTAGATTACTACAGCAACATCAGTACTGTAAACTGAGCACAAGTTAGTTACATCATGACAGATTACTGCAATAACGCACAATATTAATTGGTTGTCAATACTACAACTGGATGAACATTGGGTTTCTAGAGTTTAAACTTTTAACAATCGTACTTCCGGTTTTTGTACCTGGACTGAGCTGTCAACCCTATTTGCATCCGTGTCACCAAATTGTCATTTTATTTTGCGAAATTTCCCGATAACAAAATTCACCTATCACTTATTTTTTTGCTAGCATCACGTTGTCTAAAGTTATTACAATGTTTAAATAAATTAAAACTGAAAACGAAAAAAACTGAAAACTATCTGGACGACAGTTTTCACTGCAGGGCCCACTTTGCTGACATAGTTACCATGCAACACCAGATATGTAAACTTAGTACACTATTGAAAGCACAAGATAAAAAGTTAATACTTCATTTAGAGATGCGTGTTTGTAAACAAAGTAATACCAACAAACAAAACTGCATACTTAAGGCCTTCTTGCACACTGAAGCTCAAAAACGTTACATTTCTCAGACTGAATATCCTAGATAAAAAAAAAAGGTTATATTCAAACCAACAAATATACTTCAACTAATTATGATAATAAAAAATAATGATACTAATAGGCTTAATTTTTTTTTTTTAAAAATCACAATACAGTACCCCCAGCTTCCTAACGTTGTAATGCAACAAGTTACAGTGCAGCTTTTCCCGGGGCTCCCGCTTGATTTTAAACTTGCGCGAGACAAGAATGAATCGTGTGTCGAGCACAGACCTCTGGGAAATTGAGTTTTTTCGTCATGTCTAGCATGGATTTTGTTCTAGTAGGAGAATATGACAAGGATGACGAAACCTTAACATTTCACTTAATTTTTTTTTTTTTAAATTTTGGTTTTATTTCTTTCAATTAATTGGCCTTAAATATGTACAACTAAACATACATACAAATATAAGAAATGGAATGTAAACATGATTTGGATTTTAAAAATAGACAGATTAAAAAGTAACTAACTATGGAATACCTTTGTGTGGGCAGTCATCCCGGGGACTAAAAAGTAATGCGTAAGAAAGGGAAGAAAAGTTGCCATGGCATGATGGGGCCATTTGTCTATCGGCTCAAACGGGAACTGTTTTCCAAAAATCGCTGTGACGTAGAGCGCCCACTAAGGGTCACAGTCGACGTTGTTGTTGTTGCTATTATTATTATTATTATTATTATTATTATTATTATTATTATTATTATTATTATCCAAGGCGACTTACAGGGCAGTACAGGGTTACAATGCAAGCTTAATATTTAAATACAGTAGTTTGCAGTAGTACGACTAAAATGCAATAGTACGACTAAAATACAATATGAACTAGGAAGCAACAAGTTAGGATTACAAGTTATATCTACAATGACATAATACTATTAGTAGTGCAAGGCTAGTGCATTAGGTGAGGGTCCATGGTGCTTAGATCAGGCAAGTCCAGTGCATGGTAAGAGAGGTAGATCAAGAGATCGTTGTGTATCATTATTAATATTGTACATCGGAACTTGCAGGTTGGGGCTTTATACTTTTATATATGCCTATGTGTACTATAATTTGTTGGGTAAATAATTTGTTGATACAGTGCCTATAGTAAGTATTCACCCCCCTTGGACGTTTTCACCGTTTGTTGTGTTACAACCTGAAATCTTGATGCATTTAAATGGGATTGTTTTCCTTTGATTTACACAACCTACTCAACATTTTCAATGTGTGAAAAAATGGGCGGTGGGGGGAAATCAATTAAAATTAAAAACCTGAAAAGTCTTCATTAGAAAAGTATTCACTCCCTTTGCTATGACACTCCTAAATAAGCTCAGGTGCAACCAATTGCCTTCAGAATTCACACAATAAGTTAAATGAAGTCCATCTGTGTGCAATAAAAGTGGTTCACATGGTTTCAGATTAAATACACCTGTCTCTGAAAGGTCCCACAGTTGGGTAGTGCATTCAAAGCAAAGATACTACCATACAGACCAAACAGACCAAAACAACTCTGGGATAAAGTTGTGGAAAGGCACAGATCAGGGTAGGTGTATAAAAAGATGTCAAAGGCATTGAATATCCCTTGGAGCACAGTCAAGTCAATCATTAAGAAGTACAAGGTATACAGCACCACCCAGAATCTGCTTAGAGCAGGCCGTCCTCCCAAACTGAGCAGCCGGGTAGAAGGGCATTGGTCAGAGAAGCAAGCAAGAGGCCAATGACAACTCTGAAAGACCTACAGCGTTCCATGGCTGAGATGGAAGAAACTGTCCATGTGTCAACAATAGCTCAGGTACTCCACAAATCTGGCCTGTATGGAAGAGTGGCAAAAAGGAAGCCATTTCTGAAAAAAAGCCCATGTAAAATCCTGCTTGGAATTTGCAAAAAGGCATGTGGGAGACTCTGAAAAGATGTGGCAAAAGATTCTGTGGTCCGATGAAACAAAAATTGAACTATTTGGCCTAAATGCAAAGCGTTATATGTGGCGCAAACCCAACACAGCACATCACCCAGGTAACACCATCCCTACTGTGAAGCATGGTGGTGGCAGCATCATGCTATGGGGATGCTTTTCATCGGCAGGGACTGGGAAGCTTGTCAGGGTAGAGGTCAAAATGGATGGCTAAATACAGGCAAATCCTTGAGGAAAACCTGCTTCAGTCTGCAAAAGACCTAAGACTGGGATGGAGATTCACCTTTCAGCAGGACAATCAACCCAAGCACACAGCCAAAGCGACACTGGAGTGGCTTAAAAACAAGAAAGTGAATGTCTTAGAGTGGCCCAGTTAAAGCCCGGACTTGAATAAGATTGAGAATCTGTGGCAAGACTTGAAGATTGCTGTCCACCAACAATCCCCATCCAACTTGACAGAGCTTGAATCATTTTGCCAAGAAGAATGGGTGAATATTGCACGATCCAGATGTGCAAACCTAGTAGAGACTTACCCCAAAAGACTCACAGCTGTAATTGCTGCCAAAGGTGGTTCTACCAAGTATTGACTCAGGGGGGTGAATACTTATCTAACCAGGACATTTCAGTTTTTTTTTTCTTATTAACTGTTGTTTCACAATAAAAATTCTCCTGCCTCTTCAAAGTGTTGAGTAGGTTGTGTAAATCAAAGGGAAAAAAATACAATTTAAATGCATCAAGATTTCAGGTTGTAACACAACAAACTGTGAATACTTACTATAGGCACAGTATTTCAAATAAATGATTATTATTATTATTATTATTATTATTATTATTATTATTATTATTATAGCCAGTATTCGTTATTATAGTAGTAGCATTAGTTTAATAAACAAGAGACAGTCTGAAAGGTATTTTGGCAGTTCCTGTATAATAAGGACAGTCAACTTAAGTTAATAAAAAACTTTTATTATAAATTACTTGGTTTAGAACACTGCGAGATGAACAAAACGAAGTATTTTTAACACTACATATTACTTTGAAGGAATGGGGTGCCGGAAGACACAGAAAGTGAATAACGCAATACTGCTCAATGGAATTGGCCACTGCGTCATGAGAAATACAGTTTGTCGCTTGATAAAAAAAAAAGTAAAGTCCCAAAGTCTGGTACTATTTTTAAACCAACTATAAGCTATATTTGTATCGTTTGCACGGTTAACGATGATACACTTGATCCCCATTTGATAACCCATATTCTGATGATTGAGGCTGAACTAGATTTGGGCTTGACACCTTTAAATCTCTGTACTGCAGATCTGAGCTCATGCAGATGCTCGCCTGCATTTCGCTGTAAAAAAATTGCTGCCTGTGTTCTGTAGTGCTGAGTCATGGAGTGTACTCACATTTATTGTAATCAATATACCTCAAGACAACAGCTTTTGGGACTCTCGGCATCAGAATCAAAGCGATTCCCCTGGTAACACGGCAATGTGTTGCAATATTTAAATCAAAACCGAAATCCAGATTCTAAGGTTGCAGCTGTGGCTGCCCTACATCCCGTTTTAGGATGATTGCTGCAGCTTTTTTGGTTTTGCTGAGACCTTACAGTATCCAGTGCGTCTTGTTGTTATTATTGCTCTTATTGGGGACTATTGCTACAATTCTGTTTTTCTGCTGCTGGCATCGCAAGCTTCGTAAAGGCAAACATCCTATTAAATCAGTGTTGTCTGGTCGTTCAAGGAGTCGTGGTATGTCTAAAATTCTTCTATTTCCAATGACGTTGTAACCCGCCGTTGCAAATACCATTGAAATATATATATATATATATATATATATATATATATATATATATATATATATATATATATATATATATATATATATACGAAGACATTGCTCACATTTGCCATGGAATTATAATAGTCTGTTTTGTTAATGTCGTAGCTCAAGTCATGTCTTCAAATGATCAGGGATTCTGCAAAGCACAGTCCAACTAACACTGCGGCAGGCTATTTCGGCTAGTAGATGCTTGATGTTTAAATCTATTCTTACATTCCAACTTTATATTCACTTCAAACTAGATAATTGTGTTTGTATATGTTTGTGTCTGAGTTGTTGCATTTCATTGCATTACACATTTTCAATTTTTTAGAAAATTATAGATGATTAAAAACCGTATTATCACCATCTTGTACAGACATGTTCAGCAAATATTAGAACGTTTGTCCTTTTTTCCAGAAGCTGGTCTCCGGTCACATCATTTTCGATCAGAGGTAAATAATTCATTTTCTCTTAGCTGTCAAGGTCATGGTAAGTAGCTTTATGTTTGCTACAAGGCTATCTACCAGTAAGAAAGTTAGTTTACGATATCAATTGATAATTGATATAAAAAAGGAAATGGCATTTTACCATCCATTAAAAACAAAGGTTTAAATCGAACATACGCATACCAATGTCAATCATCTGTCTGTATGTCCGATACACAGTAATCTATTTATCTGTCTATCTATCTATCTATCTATCTATCTATCTATCTATCTATCTATCTATCTATCTATCTATCTATCTATAAAACCCCTTTTTAATCAAAGTTAAAATAATACTAGATTAACAATATGTAGTTTGTTAAATTACTTAAGTATTATTTCACTGAAGTGTAAACGACTGGCATTGAAGATGTAGATATATCACTAGCTCCTGTATTGCTTACGCTAAGGATATGATGATATGGCATTTAGGCCCCCCAAATACAATTTGTACTTGAAGAAAACTAACGTCTACTCCTGGTTGTTGGCAGGGTTACAGACAGAGTCCTCGCCACACCAGAAGGAGTGCCAGAGCTCGTGTTGCAGAAGAGACCCAACCGCTGGTGGAAATTCCTGAAAGTGAGCAAGAAGCTACTGTCAGAAAACGCAAAATCAAGAAAAGGGTTCAACCAGAATTTTATCACTCTGTTCAAGTTACACCAACACGCAGACCCGTAGGTATTTTGTACCTTTTCTGTTGTTTTAAGCATCTTTAAAAACACATTCTATGATTTTTTTTTTTTAAAACATGGTTTAATGTATATAAGAATAAATAATAAAATATAATAAAAAAGTATATAATCCACAATTGAAAAACTAGGATTGTTAAGCAAGATGACATTTACAAATTAGGAGGGCGATTTGAGGAATGAGATCATTGTTTCAGTGACTCGGTTTTATTCTTCCTGATGCCACCCTGTAGAATTTAGTTTCCGTTTCATCCAAACAAAATGCCTTCTGCTGCCTTGGGGGTTTGCTCTGTAATCTTTCTATGCCTGAACAAATTATATTTAGCTGCACACCTTGTGTGTGATGTAAACTCATGCATATGGGGCTACTCTATACAAAAGAATAATAACCAAAAAATGTTGAGGTCAGAGGCTTTCCTTTTTTTTTCTAGCGACCTGCCATTTAATTGTGCAGTAACAAAACCATTTAGACAAAAATGTAGCACTCAGTAGCTCAGCAGCTTTGTCACTGCAGCTTTACCATGCCCCTTGCCCTTTTCCTATATATCTCTTCGTTTTCCAGACTGTTTTCAGTGTTTTGTGTTCACTCCCTTTGAAGCTGGTATGATGACTCCACATACTGCAGTCCTATGTGCAACACAGAAAGGGAGTGTATGGCTGAATGAACTTACAGAAGCAGTCAATACTGCCTTTTACAGTGCCACTAGTCTCTATGCTGTGTATGTTAGTGGTAGATCCATCGCTTTGGTTACAAGCAAATATGCTATGAAATGGATTACTGAAATGTCTCTAGCTAAATTTGAGTATGTCATCCACATTGCCAGTAATATCACTTGTTTATCATGGTTCTTTTTGAAACAGTTAAGACAGTCATGATCCTTCAGATGGCGATATAGGATCTTGCTGTACTCTATTTAATCGGTGACTCAAGCTTCAAAATACAATACAAAATACAGCCTAGTCACGCCTGACAGAAAGAAAAAAACAGCCAAGTATGCATAATCATTTTGGAGCTGCTTCTAATACTGAAGGATGAGAATTTGTTTTGCTAAATTTCTTTCATTTGTTTAATTTAGTAAATGTTCTCCCTCACGTCTTCAGATTTTAGCTTGGTGTGGGCTGTACATTAGCTCTACATTTTTCATTGGATATACGTGCCTAGTTATATCTAGATTTTGTTATATGACTCCTTTTCATGTAGCTTTTCTCATTGTAGAACATCATAAGATTCTACCAGCCTAACCTGGTAAAATCTTATGATTATACATTTCTTAATCTGATACAAGCCCCATATCTATTGCTTTTCACCCTGGGTGTCATTTATGATCTTGTTGTTGACTGCAGTAGAGATTTGAATTCCCTCTAGTTTCTTCTAGTTTCTTCTGAGGTCAATAAATAACACTCTGTATGATCCCTCAGCAGTGCTGAGGCCATCTCATTGTTCTGATGCTATGCATCAAAGTTGTATCTCTTGCAGTTAGTTTCTTTCTACAACGGAGTGCATAATGGAATGTAATCTCTGCAAGCTCTTTATTTTGCTGGAAGTAAGGAGAAAATATCATGATTCACATCAATCATACGAACACAGCAAACCCAGGAATTTTGGAAATGACTCAATCGTTATTTATTTCTTTATTATTTTTAAAAGAATATATCAGGAATGCCCAATGAGGTAGTGCAGGATGACTGATAGGGACAGCATGACAAGGCTAGGGGTTTAATGACCTTGAGTCTTTAAATAAAGTGCTTTTGTTCTGAAATTTGCTAAACTAACAGGTGCTCGCATTACATTTTTATCTTTGCAACATGAAGACCTCAATTACGAACATGTGTTAACAGCTTAATTAATGTTATTCAGTGGGCTTAGCCACAACAACCTCACAATCTTGGACTGCGAGTGGTAATAAACTAATAGCTTTGCGTGATAGGAATGGCAGCATACATTTTTCCTCCCAGCTGTAAAAAAAACTCCAAAAAATTCCCAATCCCCTCCCACCCCCACCCCGCTGTGGGCGGCACTGCCTGCAGATATTGTGAGAGATTGTTCACTCTAATTGTATATCTTAGTTGTGTATCTGGCTTTTGGAGAACAGTTTAAGACAAATCTGGTCACTGTGAAGGCTCATCATACATCTTTTCACAATTTAGTTGCCTTCCTTTCCAAATAGTCTTTGCAGAGTTTGAGGCAGGTTTTGGATCTTTACTAATTAACTTCTGTCCAGATGGCAATGTTTGTTGATAGTGAATGCTATCCTAATACTATTTGCATAAGGTCTCCTCAATCCAATTGGAATCCCCAACAATGTTGCTTTCTAAACATTCCACCACCTTGACACAAATGTGCTTCTGCAGTATTCTCAGAAAAGGATGACCAAAGCATTCTGTGTATACATCCCTTTCAATCTGGAAAATGATCCTTGGAACCACCCTACAATAAAAAAAACAAAATGTGTATCCAAATTCTGCTGCTAGTAAAAAAATAAAAAAGATGACTTGCATGATACGGTACCACAGTAACCAGAGTTGTGGTAAACCAATTCCCTTTTGAGATGTATTTGACAGAAATGCCAAACCAAGACAGTGGACCAGCTCTGACAGTATCTGAAAAAACTTTATTGAGTAATCTGGAGAACGTCAAACTTTTAAATCTTATTGAGTGTATTTTTTTTCAGAATTGCATAGCACAGTTGAATTTTAGGCTAAAATGCAGTATTATTTATCCATGTCCCAACTTCTTCCAAACCTTTGACCACAATTGTATGTATTTATTATATACCGGTAGTTGGTTTTGCCTGGTCTTGATTGAATGGATGGAAGGTCAGGTCTCGTAATTTATGACGTCACAGAAACCCTATGTCATTATCCGTTCGTGCTTCAGCTTTATTTGGATGATAGCCTTTACCTTGTTTTAATTTCCCGTTCCTCTCCAGTTTCTCAGAGATAAGAATGTACCAGCTTTACATCATTTTTTTAAACATATTTGTGTGTCAAACATTTTGTGTTTGAATTGAAAGTGATGGTCTTGAGGAGTCGAATGGGTCAAAGTTCAAGTATATTTTCCTCTAGAGAAATTTTCACTTTTTGACGTTAGTACTGTGGTTTATGCCTTTTTCTTTAATGGCTCAGGAGCAAATATAGCCTTCATCCATGTATTATATATATATATATATATATATATATATATATATATATATATATATATATATACACACACACACACACACACACACACACACACAGTGCACTCTGTTTATAAGCATCACTGATATAAGAAGCAGCCGCATAACCACTGGGACGAAATCAGCCTATACTATCCAATGTAAAATAATCAGCTTGTAAGAATCAAACAATCCATTTATAAGAATCATTTCGGGGCAAACTGACTACATGTAAGATGGTACTTGATCAAGTGCAATGACGTGTACAGCCAATAAAGCTGTTTTTGAATTTAAATTTGATCACATCTCGCGTGATTAGGCACGTACGCCGCGTGGATCATGCAATGATGCAGGAAACACTGCATTCTTTGTAATCAAACATGACTGCGGCACTGCATTGTGCAGGTATGTTTTTTGTGTTCTGTGTTAGTGAAAATGTGTTTCAATAAAGTGAATACACATTCATTGAATACATACTGAGTACATCAGTGTTATTGTGTGATATGCATGTAGCAGGAGTGGGATTGTGGCGCGGTGAGGAGGGGGTGGTGGGGTGGGGGGATTGCAGAGCTTTGCATCTCCGCTTAATGAAAAACTGAGATTTGCATCGCAACAGAAAATAAGTAAGCCACAGATGCTTAAATGCAGTGGTAGTCCTGACAGTAAACTACTGTACTGTAATGTCATTTTAATTCAAAGGCCATTATACGTAACACCGCATGGCAGTTAACTAGGCACCCTCACAAGACGATGGCTTCTCTAGTATACTGTAGTAAAATAGGATTCTGTAGCCTTGAGTACACATAATCGTGATCATATAACAAGCTGCTTACCCACAAGGACTTGTTTTGTATTGTCCTCAGTGACTGAGCACCACTGACATCTGTATACTGTATTTAAACTGCTGAAAGCACACTATTGGTAATTGTAATGCGACAGAGTGGCCGAGGACAGTGTAAATTATCAGGCTGGAGTCTTGATTTACAGTTTTAAACTGGTGTTGATTTTATTTTTCTTACACTGCGATGGCGAAACAACCGCTAATAAAACAAACAAAATAAACCTAGCTCTCAGCTGGAGCACTAACTAACAGTACTTTGTGTGGAACAAACACTAGATCTCTGACTCGAGTTTTGGTTTCTTTTTGTTAATTCTGCTTCTATACCCCCATCACAAAGCTATCGGCTAAGCCATTTCTATCGAGGAGTCATCAACTTTAACAAGCAGTTAACCAATTGACTATTATCCATAATTCGTTAAGGAAAAGCAGCTGTGGATTTTTCTTGGGCGTGCATACATGCAGGAACTTGTGACATCTAGTGGTCAACCCATTACACTGCAGCCAGGGAACAAGCTCTTGTCATTCTCTTGATTCTGCACCACAGTAATCACATTGGTCCGCTTTTAAGAATCAACCGCTTATAAGAATCACAACACCCTGGACGGAGTGCACTGTATATGGGCATGGACTCTACAAGGTGTCGAAAGCGTTCCACGGGGATGCTGGCCCATGTTGACTCCAATGCTTTCCACAGTTGTGTCAAGTTGGCTGGTAGTGGATCTCTATTCCGAATAGCTCGTTCCATCTCATCCCACAGATGCTCAATTGGAATGAGATCTGGTGACTGGGCAGGCCACTGCAGTAAGCTGAATTCACTGTCATGTTCGTGAAACCATTCCTGGACAATCCTAGACTTGTGGCATGGGACATTATCCTGCTGAAAAAATCCATTAGCAGATGGATACACTGCTGTCACGAAGGAAAGCACCTGATTGGCAATGATGTTCAGATATCCTATGGCATTCAAACGTTGCTCCACTTTTATCAAGGGACCCAATGTGTGCCATGAAAACACACCCCACACCATCACCCCACCACCACCAGCCTGCAATGTTGACACACGGCATGATGGATGCATGTACTCATGTGGTTTTCTCCATACCCCAGTCTTCCCATCAGCGTGAAACAGCAGGAACCGGGATTCATCAGACCAGGCAATGTTTTTCCAATCCTCCAGTGTCCAGTGTTTTCATTCCTTAGCCCACTGCAACCACAGTTTCTTGTGTTTTGCTGAAAGAAGTGGAACTCTGTTAGGTCATTGGCTGCCATACCCCATTCGTGTCAAGGTACGACGAGTTGTGCATTCTTTTATGGGTCTTTCGGCACCAATGTTGTACTGTGTTGTACAGTTGTACAATGTAGCAGTGTGGAGTAGTGGTTAGGGCTCTGGACTCTTGACCGGAGGGTCGTGGATTCAATCCCTGGTGAGGGACACTGTTGCTGTACCCTTGAGCAAGGTACTTTACCTAGATTGCTCCAGTAAAAACCCAACTGTATAAATGGGTAATTGTATGTAAAAAATAATGTAATTGTATGTAAAGATAATGTGATATCGTGTAACAATTGTAATTCGCCCTAGATAAGGGTGTCTGCTAAGAAATTAATAATAATAATAATAATAATAACTGGACTGTCAGTTGACTAACTGTAGCCCGTCTGTTGCTCTGCACAATTCGTGTCAGCCTCATTTGGCCTCTTTCATCAATGAGCCATTTTCCACCACTGGCCTGCCGTTGGCTGGATGTCCTTTGGGTGGTGGACCATCCTTGATACACACGGGAAACTCTTGAGCGTGAAAAACCCAGCAGCGTTGCAGTTCTTGACACACTCAAACCTGCGCGCCTGGCACCTACTACCATACCTCGTTCAAAGGCACTTAAATCTTTTGTCTTGCCCATTTACCCTCTGAATGGCACACATACACAATCCATGCCTCGATTGTGTCAAGGCTTAGAAATCCTTCTTTAACCTGTCTCCCCTTCATCTACACTGATTGAAGTGGATTTAACAGGTTTTAACAGAGGGATTTAACAGAGGGAACATATTATCCAGTTTATAAACACTAAACCCAAATGGAACCTTTTAAGAAATTACATTAACCAAAAAATGAATGACAAAAACTTGTATTCAAAATAATTAAACAGGTCACAGGCTGGTACATTTTAACAAGCTGTTTTTAGCACTGCTTGTACTGTGAATCTGTTCTGTAGGAAGTAGAGTACATTGACTAGTAATGGAAGTAAATGATCAATAAATCGGTAATTATTTACTGTCTGTCCGGTTTGATTTTCTCCAGAATGACGAGGAGTATATATCCTATTTAAAGACTAAATCTTTAAGAGCTGTAGATAAGATCTTTGTTTAACTTACAGACTCAGAACAGAAAGTACCTTCTGTCTGGTAATTGTGAGCCCTTGGACTGAAAGCATTTGTCTCAAGCAGAGTTTATCTCAATAAGCATCATTTATATACTGAAACCTTATTTAAAAATGTAGGAGCTGTTTTCATTTTTTTTTAGAAACTGAGATTTTGTAAATTTTGTGATTATTTATTAGAAGCTACAAGTTTTGCTTCCAAATTCAACCTGAAGCTGTGTCTGTTCATGATGATAAGACTGTCCCTCTTCATTATGATTACCTTCTGGGTTTAGTAATAGTGTGCAATGTTTTTGGTTATTAATGTTGCAGTTGTAGTTTTTGCTTTATTGTGAAAATCTATTTGTGTTTTTACTATATTACCAGAGAAGCCAGTTACAATGCAGTCACTTACATTGTTTATTAGTTGTTTATTATAACATATTAGATTACAAAATGGTGGTTTGTTTTGTGACGCCACAGAAGTAAAGCATAGTTGGATTAGATTGTGCAATGGGAGGGGGGCTTTTTAAATAGCTATACATAAATACAATAAAACTAAAGAAAATAAAATATTTAATTGTTTGTTATTGTTCTTTGGTAATGTGGTTATTACAAACGGATGCTACTTTAAGATAAGGAGGATTTTTGTAACAGAAAAAAATAATAATTTGCAAGGTAAGCGTATTTGATATATATTCAGAGAATCATGTAAAAGCTTACATATATCGCTGCATCACGTGTTTTATAATTTGAATGCAGCATTGTTTCCTGCCACCGTTGTTGAAGAAACAAGTTCTTCTGTTTGATGCAACCGAAGTGATTATTGTTATAATATCGTTAGAGGCAGAACATATAACGACTGCACTGTCAATGAATAAAACGAACGGGGGGGGAGGTGATGAGATGGCAGTCGTGTGACAAACACTGCATCCTAATGTGGTGACCACACTGCTCTCTCTACTGTACAGGCTTTCTGGCATGCTCAAGGAAATATATTAAATAAAAAGAACGCCTACAAAACAAACATATTCCTAACCTTTGAAACATTTGAAAGAAGGCTGATATTACCTTTTTATTATTATAAAACCATGACCGCAATATCAGGGTCATTCTAGACGGAAACTCTCTCGTCTCCCCATATCTGTTCACTTTCTCTGGGGATTTGACATCATTTCGGGCTTGGAACCAAGACAAGAAAAATCGTAGTAGGGCAATACACCACCGTTGGGTGTGGTTTCACTAAGGTGGAATTACATTTTTGCATCATTTTTTTTTAAACAACGGGGATCATTAGAAAGAAGGTTTGTGTTTCTTCTCATCTGTTGTAAACATGAATACAGCGGTAAGTCTATTTCTTGTCCTGGCGGGGGAGCCAAATACAATTGATTTAATCTCTGTAACTGGTTCATAGGTTTTGGTTTTTATTGTTAACGCAAGTCAGGAGATCATTGAGAGGTTTATCAAACCACGGGCCACAGCGCTTCCGCATTACCTCAATGTATTTTCAGCTGTTACCTTTTCCAAACCGTGTTATCAGAAATGGTGAGGATTTAATATTACACTATTGTGTGTTAAAAATCTAACGCCAGTCTGTTTTGATCTTTACATAGTTTAAAATAATAATAATAAAAAATAAAAATTAAAAAATAAAAATATTCTTTCCTGTTGTCTCCGTAGAGCTCTGGTTCTGGGAACGCTTCTCATCGCTGTTCTATGTCTTCATCTGCGGATTTTTCTGATGAGGATGATTTCAGTCAGAAATCTGGGTCTGTTTCACCAGCGCCAGGAGATACACTGCCGTGGAATCTACCCAGACATGAGCGTTCCAAGAGAAAAATACAGGGAGGATCCATCCTGGATCCAGCGGAAAGAGCCGTCCTAAGGATAGCTGGTAAGGCTTTTTCCCCCAGTCTACTGAATGCATATTGATTAGGACCATGGGGTGAGAATTGGGATTTGGGTGTAGGCTGTGGTGTGTCATTCAATAATAAATAAATAAATAAATAAATAAATAAATAAAATTCATTTACCCGGCTAAAATGTCATTTAAAAAATCGTATACTTTTAAACTGTATTCCTATTATTAGATGATGGGAAACCAAAATCAAGCGCAGAATAGCAATCGGTTAAGATCTGGGTGAAAAATTATTTATCGGTATAATGATAATGTGCATGTGTTAATACTGTAATATTATTGCAACATTTGTGAAGAATGATTATTTTGTTGTTGCTATGGTTTTCCAGACGTATTTTTCCAAGCCATGATACATACATATATGAATTGCCAACATTCGTTTTGCAAGTAAAACCATATTACTGTATTTATTATTAAAAATACAACTAATATAACAATCATCATATTACAGTCGGGATGTAGTAGAACAAATACTTAAGTTGTACGAGAAACATCACACATATAAAAGCCGTTGTATCTAGTGCACAAACCTAGTGATTTTGAGAAATTAAAATACATTTTAAATTATTAACTGTATTAACTGTAGACTTGTGAAATACAGACTTTTTTTTAACAGTAAATATATATAAAACGAGTCTACCCAGCTTTCTTCTGTTTATTGTAATATGATCTTCTTACCCACCAAAATGCACAGAGCGTGACCGATCTTATTTATTTTCAGCAACAAGAAAATCTGGGAATCACAGATTAAGATTTATAATAACCCACCTTTGTTCTAATTTTCCTAAGCCTGTAATTTCCTCATAAAACCAATATATCAATTGCGTTGGCATTGTAATAATCCCTCATACAGTTGGCCCTAAAATACCATTACATTGGAATCCTTGATATTTTATAAAATATGAAAAGCAAGTCTCTTTTATACATATACATTCAGTCAATTGCTGGTGAGATGGTCACTTGCAACCACACCATGGTTTACTAGATGGTATTGTAAATAAGAGAGTACTAGGGCAGTAGACAATCACTTGACTGGAATATTACAGTAATGGGCTTTGAATTGAGTGCTCTTTTTTTCCACTGAATGGACACAGCTCTCTTTACGAGAATGGCTGACTTAAAAACCAGCCTACTCTACTACCACCTTTGACCACTAGTACTGTTTATATCATAATAAAAATAAGAAATGTTAATGTTTGTGTAAATACAGCAATCGCGTGTGCATATCATGTATTCCGCCGAATGGATTTAAACAAATTCAATTGTAACGAAATTTTGTGTTGACAAAATGAAAAATATTGAACTATTGTATGAGTAATTTTAATAGGTGCTGTTAAATAATACGAATAATATGCAGTATCATTGTATTTAGTTAGTCATTTGACATTATTTAAATTGACGATGGTAGTCTGTAAAGCCGATGGCTCCTGGCTCTCACAGCATACTCGTCTTGCTTTAGGACCTGGGCGGGACCATTTTGAATGAGGGTGGGGGCTGGGGGGAATTGCTGCTTTAGTTTACACCCTACCGGCGAACACAGAAATGTAGGAATGTCCATGAGAGTGTTATTGAATAAAATACAAATATTTTGCAACCCTGATATTTTGTTTTTAAGCTTGCACACACACACACACACACACACACACACACACACACACACACACACACACACATATATATATATATATATATATATATATATATATATATATATATATATATATATATATATATATATATATATATATATATATTCGTTTCTTGGAATAATTATTTCATACGACTATTATATTTAAACTTCCACGAAATACTGACGAAAATCAATTTCCAGTCAATTTGACACTTTTAATTCCTACTAGACTTACATTTTTTTTCTGTTTCCCATTGAATTTTTGCAAATGCAGGATAAAGTAAACATGGACTGAAATGGACTTAAATGCAGCAAAGGCCGTTGTCGTTTGGGTTTAGACAAACAATGTAATACGTTAAGATTTTTAACGTGTGTGTGTGTGTATATCTTAAACGAGGAAAGGACGCGTACTGGTAGAAGATATAACGAAATAAAATGGGCACGTTTTCAGCAGAAAGCAAAGAGCAGATGACAAGGGCCCTGTCTGTATAGAACATAATTGCAAGAAGTTGTTATGCATAGCATTGCTGCTTACTATGGGCTGGTATTCATGAGGTCCCTTAGCTATTTTTCCGCAGTTGAACGGTAGAGATTTCCATGAAATCAGAGAAGGAAGCCTCGTCTTCCATTGGAGCTTCATGACTCGGGAGGTGGAGAGGGCGTTTCCTTTCACAGAGACACTGATCACTTGCATCCTTCTGCGGCGAGTCCAAGGCTCCTTAGCCGAGCCTACAGTAACTGTCCAGTTTTAAAACCCTGTCATGGCTGAGAATTCACCCCCTGTTGCTGATCGATATGCAGACGAAAAGGAATACCTTCAGGCGTATGAGGATGTACTTGAAAGATATAAAGGTAAATGCTCTTGCATAATTGTGTACCTTTAATTGGGCCATGTTAACGGTCTGTAAGGGCAAAGGGAGTCATGCCCTTAATCGCCGTGTGACAGATCAGTAAACAAGTGTTTGCTAACACGGCTTTGCTATTTACTGCTGATAGTGAGGCTAAATGTGATTCGATTGTGTTACACCCTGGTTTTGTTGCGTAAGGTAAAGTTTTAAGATTTAACTTTGCACGTGAGCGCATGACATGCTGCATTGTTTTAAACTGAGTTCGATCTGTGATGAATGGGCGTTATTGTTAAGATCCTTATGTTTATTAGAGCATATTGTTTATCTGTGTTCGTACTGCTAATTTACAGTACTTGTAATGTAGGAAATATTAACGTTTTTTTTTAAATATGGATCGAGATTATAATAATGTAGGCGGAACATAACGTTTTTGTTTTTTTGTTGTGATTTGGTTTCTCAATAGAAGTGAGCATTATTATTGTTTTCTTGTGTTTTGTTAAGTGTGCACCCCATTTATTGTCCTGTGCTATAGGATACTGATGATGATGGATACCAGTAAGAAATGCTAAGAAATAAATAATAGTCATAAAGTAGAGCCTGGGTCTTGGTAGGGAGTGGTCAGTACTGTAAAGATCTTTAGTTTTGTCTCTATCTATCTATCTATCTATCTATCTATCTATCTATCTATCTATCTATCTATCTATCTATCACATTATTAATTTGATGTCTTTTCATGGATGGAAACGGACATACAATATCAGGCTAGGTTGTCAAATTCACAGCCTCACGCCAGATAATCCAAACAATGTTTCATTGCAGACAAAAGGGATCCATGAATATATAAATACAAAAAAAAAAAAAGCCCTGATCAATACAGGGGGTGAAGTTAAGTTGCTCTTAGTGCATCCTGTGTGGTGCTTGTATTTGTACTGCTGTGGCTGAAAGCCAGTGCAGTAATTACAGGAAACCTGCAGAAGACATTACATTTCGAACATCTATTCCAACAATCTGTATGACATCATCTTTCAGTTCTTTGGCCAGGCTATTCTCGGTGGAAACAATGGAATTCAATCGAAATGGAAGCATATGTAGGCAGGCATTATCACATTTTTTGTTTTTGTTTTTTTTCACATCTTTTTTAAAATAGTTAAACAAGATTCTAAATTATGAGAAAACAAAACAGTAAGCTGTTGATTCTGGCTATTTCATATTTCACGTGTTAGCCTTTTGGAGTACCAAATTAGATTTGTCTCAGCTGTTGGATATTGTAATTAACAGAGTCAGCTGTGCAAAAGCTTAAGGCTTGGACCCAGTAGATGGAATCATATGATGTAGCATCATTTGGAATTTGTGACTTTTTGTCTGGAGGCAGTAGAGTTAGATAATAATACAAATACAAAAGATCCTTTTTCAAATATATTTTTAAAAACTTAAAAAAATACTTGATCAAAGCAAGCTTTTGCAAAACAAGTCAATGAGAAAATAAGAAGAGAAAACAATAACTTACACATTCAGACTATGCCTTTAGAATCTTGCATTGACTACTGTACTGACACTGCATATTCTTAGGCGGTGGCCAAGTATACTTCATAATCAATGCTATTTACCACTGTGTGTTACAGTAAATATAAATAATACAAAACCAGTTATAGAGAAATAGAACTTGTTGCATATTTTGTGGACCATGGGGGTGATGTACAGATACGTGCAAAGTGATTTGCAGGTACAAAACCCCCATAATGCTGCCGTGTTTAGCAGCCGAAAAGTCTGATTTTACCAGTCGCTAAAAATGCGGCACATGTAAAGAATGGTGTTCACCTGGTGTTCTGCACCCGCTATCAAATTTGCGCTTTGCCATCATTCATCCATTAGAATCATATTGAAATGCATTCAAATGAAGAAAAGAGCATGGAATTGGTTGGGATCTGGATACTAAGCGGGTGCAAACATTATAATGTGATGTAAGGGTTTTGCCTTGCACTTAGGCAATTGCTGACCCTCTGGACAGGCTGGCTGGTTGTGGTGATGTCAGACCCGGAAGAACACAGAACTACGAGGTGAAACGTGAATTGCGCTGTTGCGCCAGTTTATTGCAAAATAAAAGAGTTGCACAAAACAGAACAAACACTGACTGAGGAAACAAAATGGTGCGGTGGCCAAAACAAATAGGCTAACAAACACTGAAGATAAACTAAATAAATCAAGTATGGTGCTGGTGTAAAGCCAGCACGAATAGCAATTGTAATTATTTATTAAAGCTTACTCCCGATTTTCTCTCCCGTTCTCTCCACACTGAACCCCCAACCCCGAGTGAGTGCTTCATGCATCTATATATACTATTGTTCTGGGATTCAATTGCTAATTAATTATTCACTTGAATCCCAGCACGTGAACCATATCTGTGCACTCCCCGTGCTCACATATTTATACACATTTTATCTGCATGTGAAGTGATTGTGCAATCCTCGTCCCTAAATACAACTATGTATTTTAAATCACTCGTGCTCCACAGCCCCATTGTCAGGGATCGAAATTAACACCCGCCCACCCGCCAAACCTGGGTTAATTTGGACCGTGGCGGGTAAATTTCACATTTATACGCCACAGTGGCGGGTACGTTTTTTTGTACACTTAACACTTTGAATGCCAGTGGCTCTGTGCAAGTGGTGCAAATTGTGACAGAGTAGGGAACGTAATATCCTTTTGTACTTTTGTTGTATCATTTTTTTTTTTAGATATTCAAGGATATATTAAACCACTTACTAAAAAGACCGGTTTATATTCCATCACTTGCCTGTCGTTGAAGAGCAAGGCGACCTGTGATCATCGCTGTCGTGTCGCTGTGCAATTTATACTTTCTACCGGCAATTGCCCTGCTCAAACTGCAGTCGTGGACAGTTCAAATCAACTGACCTCGTCGCTATGGTTATTACAACAGCCAAAACGGATGACCGGTTGTTTGTCGAGAAGCTGCTCAGTATTTACCCCTGCGTATATGCAGTCGATAGAGCTGATTATAAGATCAGATGAAAAAGGAGAACGCAGGGGTATCAATTGCTGAACAAATGCAATCAACTTGTGAGTATTTTAACCTCACTGAAAGTGTAACCGGTGAAGTTTTAATTAATACAGTGACTGTATTTGTTTATCACGAAGTGCCCCAGGTCCAACACGTTGTTGATATTATTATTATTATTATTATTATTATTATTATTATTATTATTATTATTATTATTATTATTATTATTATTGTGATACAAGATTTTTTAAAAAAATATTGCATAGTAATAAATATTGCACGTAATAATAATATTTTGCGTGCTACAGACTCTTCGTCGCTCCCGGAACGATGTTGGCTGGTAAAATGTCTGTGTGGCCGGTGGATTTTTCCATCCACAAGCCCTGCCCATTATATCCCGTGTACCAATATATATAGACCAACAATAACACACTACATACAACATAAAATACAATCTACACACAGGGGCGGGTCACCCCGCCACATCCTCCAAAAACTTTACACCTTTTCATACAAGGTGCAAACCATTGTAGAAGTAAGTAACTAAGAGCTGTATAAAAGCACACACCTGCAGAGACCTGTCATTGGCTTCAGGATGGCTGCTGTGGTACACTTCCTGATGCGGCGACACTTGGCTCTTGTTGAGGAGAGGCAGAAACACATTCGGAGAAGGACAAGAGGAAGAAGACCCTGCATATTCAATCCCAGGGTCACTTTGTTTGGGATGCCGGAGGATGCGGTGCTAAAGCGTTATCATCTCACTCTTCTAGACCTCACGCTGAATTGAGGGATGAGCTAGACCACTGTGTCAGTCTAGGGACTGCTATCCCAGCACATGTGAAAGTGCTGTGCTCTCTGCACTACTGAGCCTCTGGTTCCGTACAGACCACAGTTGGAATGTCTGGAGGGATAGCCCAATCCACCTTTTCCAGAGTGCTAGGCACATTTCTGGATGTCATGCTGAAAAGAGCAGGCAAATACATACAATTTCCTAAGGATATTCGCGTAACTGATGTTGGCTGAGGCTTTTACAAACTACTCTGTTTCATGCTGAGTGACCTGAGCTGTAAGGACTCTCAGCTCCTTTTCAGAAAACCTTTCTTTTCTGTGTGCCAAGAGGAATTTGCTGCCCTTCCTCTGACATTTTTTTGGTTTGTATTTTCGTGCTCCACAAATGTCATACAGCGACTACTGCTCTCTGTGCTTGTAACTCTGCGGCTGCTAAACAGACTGATGCGCTCATTGACACCCTCATTTTCATAATTGCGGATCATTATTTGGGCATGTTGAGTAATTTGCATTGCTCTTAAGCTTACATAGGGTGCAGTGCAATAAGAATTTTGCATCCGCAAGTATTTGCACTGCACCTATACTTACATCACGTGTGCTCTTTTGGCTGTTGTTTTTCTGGATCACAGACAACAAGTAGGCCTTTAATCTTAATGGGTTTAGCATATTACCTTGTTTGTTGGTGGTTAATTACTATCTTCAGTCCACTTTGTTCCAATGCCCAGGTGTGTCTGCCTTCTCTAGTCATAGCCTAGAGCTGTCCGTTACTAATTGGAATAAGATGAGCAGTTTGCATATCAGTATTCCAAATAAGACAGAACATTTCCGATATTATTCCAAAACATCTGTTTTTATCTCGAGCATGTGAAGTTCTGTCATACATGTCCAAGAAAAGCAGTATATTTAAAAGATATTAATATTTAGAATACTGGTTTATTATGAATGCTTTTCCATAAAAACAGTAGCAACCATGATTAATTGTGGGAAATGTGTTTGTCATATAACAGCAATCTTGTGATCAGTGATACTGTACTGATTTTCTACAGTACTAGTAGTCATATACAAATGTTTGACTTGTGCTATAATTATATGTGCTGTTATATATAGAGGTAAAGTAGATAAAACATGCAAAAAAAAAGGGTTACAAAATATGTACATAACTTTATACATGTTTATTTTACAGTGACTACTGGACTGTATATTCTAGTTGTGGCCCACTGTTCCATACATTGACAAAAAGGTTATGATAAAGATCTTGTTAACCTTTACATCAGAAAATACATCTTCACCGTGATCTCTTGCTACTCCCATCATGAGAGTTCAGTATACAGCAACAAAAATAATTATTCTTGCACCTTTAAAAAATGGAAGTGTAATAGCAAGAAATAGTGCAGACTCATTCTGCCGCTGGAAGATGCACTATATAAAATGGAATGAGATTTTAGTTAGTTTTTGCTGCAGTGTACACATTATTGGCCTATGGCTGGTGGTTAGAATGGAAATAGTTGCTATACATTTATTTGGACAAATGGGGTTTGTGTAGATTTGAATTGTGTGATGGAGTGGGTACTGAAAGAAGTTTATTTTTACTTCCATCAAAATAGGGCTATATTCTCAGAGCTGTTTACTCCACATAATCATTAGCATTCATTTTCAGAAAGGAAATCACACTTAATAAAGTTACCAAACAGCTGAAGCATTTAATGTTGGATCTTGAAATAATATCGAGAAAAAAAAAAAGTTTGTTACAGTATGTTGAGATCACGAGATAACAAAATGGTAATATCGAGATCCTGAGAGCCGTCGTAATTATAGAATTGTAATTGGTGTTTTCTTTTAGTAAAAAAAAAGTGTACAAATGACAACTGGACTAAATGACTCTTAAAATCTAGCATTATATATATTATTATTGTATTACTGGACTGCATCAGCCTTTTGATGTTCAAATAATTCTATCAGCTATAATAGTACAGTATGTTTGAGAAAGTACGATGCTTTTTTTTGGTACAGTTGTGGGTTTATTGAAGTGTTGAATTTTATAAATATTTTAATTTTTGTAAGAGATTACACAGATGCCATGAGGATGCTTACATTTTGCAAGTGCTGCACTCACAGTTTTATATACAGTACTGCACTAGTACTGTGTTCTGAAGGTTGGAATAAACTACTGTGTGCTACAGTATGCATGTAACATGCACTGCAGTGTTTTCAATGTAGATAACATAACATAGAGTGCATTTCCAAATTGCTGTGTTGCTTTAAGCTAAAATGTAAAGTATTCTTTTTTTAAAGAAAAAAGAAAAACCTACAAGCAGTTAAAAGTAACAAATAGGCCTAGATAATTTAGTTTTGGTTTGGTTATATAATATTTTGTTTTCCTTTCTTGATAACTGGAGCATTCCTCCCCCCCCCCTCAAGTTATACATTTTAGGGGAAGAAATCATTTGTAAAAGGTTATGTGCATAGACTATAATACTTTATCTAATTAAACTGTTTCTTGTTTATCCTGTGAAATATTTTCATTTTATGCTAGAAGTACAGTTTTAAAAGCGGTTATGTTATTTTATGTCCAGCTTGGTATACATCTGCCAATAACTCAATAACTCTCAACACTGAAGGACTTATTATTACTTGCCATGTTTAATTCCTATGTTTAATTCTTTACGTTTAAATTAAAACCCAAATCTAAAACAAACAAACAATAAATAAGTTTTAGGCACTTTTTTCAACAAAATGCAAAGGCATATAATTGAACCTTTTTAGAACTCCATAGGCCACATTCCCTATTTCGGCCCTTATAGAAATGGCCATTAAAGCAGAGTTTTTAAACATTTGATTTATTGGACATGGGTGTGCAAGTTGCATTTTTCAGTGCTGATGTGGTGATTGTCCTTACACATGAAGAGTTTCTTTCAATCTCTTGGAAAGATTACATTAGCATGGCAAAAAAGGAGTGTATTGTCCATGTGCTCAATCTTAAACAAGACTGTCAGATTGAAAAATGTACAGGGCTTCTGCTTAACACTTTGTGCAGAGCTTGTAACCATGTGATGTCCAAGGGGGCTCAAAGAATGTCATTTTTTTTTTTAGAAGAGCTGCAGCTTTCCTTTAGTTGCCATTTGACTTGTCTTGGTATATGGGCAGGGTTTTATATTACTGTATGCAAAGGCCATTCATTTGGGGTCTATTCAATTGATCTAAACAGCAGCTGATCTAAAGACTGACGTTTTTACACAGTCATCGATGTTGTCTTATAGTGCTGCACGAACCAATTATGCGCTTCAAGCTCTCCACAGGCAAGGGTCATTGGTGTTGATTAGGCTAATTTACCATTCCAAGTGAAACAGCTGCTTGTTTTTGTGTAGCTCGTAGTTCTCCAGAGTCCATGGGGGGGGGGGGGGAATACATCATCACAATGCCAAGTACCTTCAGCTGATTGTCAGCAATGATTTCTGTGGATAGCTCAGTCCAAGTAATCAAACAATCGGTTTGTGCAGCACTATCGTCTTATGGTTATGTGGCGTAACTTGATGCCTCCAAACTTTATTGCTTTGTCTGGCAATTTTTTAGGGGGATCAGTCTTCTGCATTGGCTTTGATATTATACTGTATAGCCTTGTAGAATTAAAAACATATTACTTTGTTGGACATTGCTGGTTTCCATCTGGTCAGTTGCAAATACAATTGAATTAACTGTCATCTTAAATGAATTGCTGTAAATCTATTTTGGGTATTTATAAACCAGCTAGGTACAGTGTCTAGTATAAAATCAGTACCAGTAAATATGTGCTCAATTCTCAACTCTTGCTGGTCACCAGATCACAAGCAGTGGCTGGAATTTAGATGTTGTCAATAATACTTTCTTGCTAATAATAAAACACTTTAAACACGGAATAAGGGTTCCGGAAATTTCACACAACCTTTTATATAATTAATTGCACTTCCATGCTTTCTGGGTTTAACTTGGAAGGAAAGATCAATACCTCCTTCAGGCTTGTGTTGTTACCAGTAGGAACAGCATACTGTACAGCAGATCAGTGGAAAAGAGGTACACAAATATTGTTTTCAATTATTCTAATATAACTTTAAATATGTTTCAGACAGAAATAATTTCTATAGTACTGTCGGTATGGTGCTTTTTGCAAATTATCAAAATGAAATTATCCATAATCCATGCAGTTTTAGCTTTGGAATTATATGTTCAGTGTTAGAGCAAAAAAAAGAGAAAATACATTATAAGACCCTTGTGATATGCAGCTTCAGTAACATAAAATAGAATATTCATTTAAATAGGACAGAAAGCAGATGACTTTCTAACTGTATAGTTCAAGAGGCTTAATATGATTAAATCATATGTAGATAACAAGCAATCAGCACTGAATGACTTTGAAATGTCAGTAGCAGGCTTTATTGTACAACCAGATGTGATCAGCTAGATCACCAGTGAAGGCTATTAGGATTGGTACAGTAACATTTGGTTTCATGTTCAGGTACTCAGCCTGTAATTGCAGTGCAATAAGATGGGGCGATTTCATCAGACTTGTCTCACATTAAAAACCTTGGTGGCTATTTATTTGAGAAAGCTCTTTTGCAAAACACAATCAATCAATAGAAAAAGGATCCCTGTTGTGAACCCATTAACAAACTAAAGTTATTTTTCTAAAGCCACTTGTATATGTTCTTCTTTTTCAGGTATGTGTGTTTACCATATTGAGGTTGGGATACAACCTGTGTGGTAAATGTAAGCTTAACAAAATAGCAAGCATGAATTGAGGTACTTACCTAGACAAAAGCTTCACCTCCAAACATGAATACATAAATTACACTGAGAAAGGGAAACAGTTTTAACTAACATTCAGTCTAGTAAGTCACCCATTGCAAACACAGATCACCCAATGACATTACATTACCTTCTATTAGATACCCAGACAAGTGAATATCTACAGTAAGAGACATTGGTGAGTTCAGGATAAACCTGCATAGCTTTCTGTATAGGGTACCGAAGTCTTAGAAGCTGAATAGAAATAGTTATTAAGATGGTCTTAGAGAGGCACCGAAGTCTTAAGAGCTGAATAGCAATTGTTATTAAGATGGTGCATTTAGAGTCTTTCCTATTTCGAAATAGAGCACTTGCAGTAGTTTGGAATGTATTGGAGCTAATTAATGAAAGAGCTTAAAATATTCCAAATGTATGGGTTCACAGACATGCTGACAGAAATTAACATGCCGTATGGAAAAGCAGGGTTTGGGACGCTGCAGTTTGTTGGCACAGCATGATTTACAGAACAACAGTGATTTACAATTTAGTTATGCAGAGGCATGCTTCCCATTATTACTGTGTGGATGAAAGCAGAAGCAGGGAAATGTCTGCCACACTGTTTGTACCTCTGCAGATGTGTAATGAAAATAGCGCTGTGCTTAAATGAGGCGTATGATGGCACTGACCTTTGAACGAATGATCATGCACTCAAGTTACTGTAAAAACCTGAATGCCAAGCTGTTGTATAAAAATAAATGAATACTCTACTCTTTCTTAAAAGAGAAAAGCTGTATTGCTACAGCAACACCTTATATTTCCAACATAGCACTACCTTATTTTATAATTAAATTAGCAACTCAAATATTTTCATATTTTTCACTGGGTTGAGTATTAATACCAGTGGAAATGTTCCTGGTAGCAGGCCACACAGGGTCTTTAATGATTATGCTTTTTCAATCAACCATGTTGCAGCATTTATTTAATGTGGTCCAGTGGTTAAAGAAAAGGGCTTGTAACCAGGAGGTCCCCGGTTCAAATCCCACCTCAGCCACTGACTCATTGTGTGACCCTGAGCAAGTCACTTAACCTCCTTGTGCTCCGTCTTTCGAGTGAGACGTAATTGTAAGTGACTCTGCAGCTGATGCATAGTTCACACACCCTAGTCTCTGTAAGTCGCCTTGGATAAAGGCATCTGCCAAATAAACAAATAATAATAATATGTCCTTTATCTGGGTATTGCTAAGCTTGTACGTTTACAATATCTTATAAATGGTCTGTATGCTGAGTCGAGAATACCTGGGCTTTGCATACCTAACTGAGTGCATGCTGCCCATTAATGTGATCAGGTATGTTAAGGATCAGATATGATAAGATGTGTTATTTTGGAAAGAGTGAAGGAAGGAACCAGGGACGTGGTGGAAATGTAATAGGCAGAGGATGTGTGAAATGTTTTCATTCAGAAAGAGAAACAGAGCTTGGATCACAACATTGATTGATTGGAGCATCTGTGAATTATTTAGATACATTCAAGCTCTAACTGCAAATTAACGCTAGAACGTTAAATATATATATATATTTTTTGTTAAAAGCTATAATAGCTGGAACTTCACCTATTATATTCCCTTCCGGCCTGGTCCTGGGGCCACAAATATGCTACTCTACTTAGGTTTTCTCTGCATACAGGAAAAAACACAGGGCTCAAGGGGATATAGAATTGTTTTTACCTTTCATACATTGATTTATAGCATCCATTACAAGTGAGATAAAGTGTAGACCGTCATGGTATCTTTGTTGTATACTCCAAAGGGTGTCTGTGACTGAAGGCTCTGATAAAGAGTGCGCTAGTGGGGAGCTCCCGCATGGAGCGCAGGATGCGCCCTATATCCTGGAAGTCGCCGGTTCGAGACGTTAAAAACTATGGTACTATTGGTTTTGTGTCGGTAAAAAGAGACTAAATGAGTCAAAATGTACTCAAATTTGGTTTGGGTTTTTCTAATGGCTACCGCTACATATGCAATGCTTGTACATACATGCACGCATATATATGGTTTAATTATCATTATATATCGTAAGTAACCCATATTTTACTGTAACAATTATGTATTTAATCACACGCTGATCAATGTAATGTAAAGCATTATTCAAATGCTAGGGGCACAGTAGAATGTACAGATCAGTGCTAAACACATTTCTAATAAGATAGTGGAAGTCCTTTAAGCAACCAATGTACTGTATAACTGGAAATTTTGGCTGGTATTACATTTGCAGATTTGCTACCTTGGTAGATTTTGACGGTTTTTGAATTGGCATTTATCACTTGGCATGGTCACAAAGAAAAATTTCAGTTAAGTAAACATGTATTTGAATGTTTTTTAAATTAAAAGTAGAAATACAAAAATGTCAGTTATAGCATCTACAATGTCACTGCAGCAACTTGGAGAACAACAAAGGCCTTCTACAATAATTATCGTTCTTATGTGGCCCTTCAATTTTAAGATATCAGTAATTGGAAAGGATTACTAACTGCAGTACACTTTAACGATAGGCATTTGCTAACTCTCAGTTTTAAAACTTAGCTATGGTTCATTAACATAACACAGTGGAATGATCACAATATCATGTAGTAATTGTAGGACAGTATTGCACATGTGAAAACTTTAACAATAAAGCCAAAACTAAAATGCTTTAAATTTAAAACTGGTTAATAGACTAGCAAGCACTGGCAAAATCTGATTTTTTATACGATGCAGAACTAATTTATTTTAACTTATTGTTTAGGGACCTGCATGGTGTAGTATCTACACATATCGACAATAACAATCCAAAGCAAATTTGCACCATTGTTACAGATTATCTAACAAGTCTGGCACAAACAATTTTGGCTGCTACTTAATTAACCCCTTGTAAATAATAATTATAACACAAAACTGCTTAACGTAAAAAAGAACAGTCGTACAGGTACCACAGTAGCAGGCACAGTTTACACAGCCTCAGAGTTTCTGATCATATCACAAATTCCAGATTTCCTAAATCCATTAATGCAAATGTCGGTCTGCTTTTGATTTTTTAAAGCAAACTGGCTTCATCACTCACTGCCACTCTCATATTCACTTTGACAGCCGACACATTCTTTCCCTTGTCCAGTGCACGCTTCTAAACCTGTGCTGCATACCACCAGTCTGCAGGGCGGGATTGCACACTGTATGCCACACTCTGATTGGTGGAAGTATTATTGGCGATCCAATACAAACCGCCATTAAAGCCAAAATAAATTCCACTCCAAAATGTCCCGTTGTATGGTATGTCAAAGAAAATGTTAAAGGAAGGTTGGTGTTTCTTATGCGTTTCACTTAAAACCGGACATTAGGGCCTATAAATTAATCCATTTGTTTTGTGTGTGAATTGAATAATGAGGATTAATAAAAGTAGTTTATCCTCTAATGCAGCTTCATTAATTTGCTGGTGTTTTAGGAAAATTTGATTATATATGTGAATTTGGTTTAAGAAAATGGGAAATTTTTTTTATGAAATTCAACCTTAGTATTTACTTTTGTGTGTAAATACATTTCCGTACATATTTTTAAAAAAATCTAAATTAAAAACAATAATAATTAATTAAGTTAATTAAAGGTTTCTGAAAAAAAAAAAAAGATTTCGATCTTGTAACGAAAAATAACACTCCTAAAATATAATTAGCTATAATTAGTTCCTGTTTAGCTAGTCCCCAACTTTGTTCCCCATATTTTGTTTTTCATTGCAATTAGTACTAAGTTAATACTCAGCTGGGGATGATCCTGAAATAGTACCGCATTAGCTAGTCCGCAACTTAGTACGCAGCTCCGTACTAAATCTACAAGTTTGTTGCAATTGACCCTGTGTGTTTAACCAGGGTGAGTGAACCAAGACGAGGACCACCGCGTGTTTAACTGGGATTCTTGGTATACTTTAGAAAGGGATTCATTTAGGGGATTTTAAACCCACAAAAGTATGTGCAGGGAGAAGGCTCCTGGAGCGGACCTCCCTTTTAGTGGGAGCAGTGCATGGCCCGAGCTTGGCCACCTTTTTGTTTTATAGCTGTTTTTCTCACTGTGTTTTGCTTTGCCTTTTTGTATTTTGTATTATGTGCACCGTGTTTGTGTATACTCTCCCGCACCAGGGATACCATTGTTGGTACCCAAGTAGTGGCCACCAACAACTGCAACTACCTGTTAAATTAAATAAAAACTGGACGTCTGAGTGGCGTTTCAACGTCAAACCCTCTGTGCCTCTCTCGTTTCTCAGAGGATTCCCACACAGTAACAGAACACCCCGGGTACAGCCAGTCAGCAGTTTTTGTTTTACACATTACAGTCAAGTAGTAATTGACCATTATACTGTGCACTCTTTTTATGAGTGTACAATTATACTGATTAGTTGTTCTGGTAGTTCAAAATCCTTCCTGGCTTGGCATTTTATATTGTATGTCCTAAAACAGAGCTGACCAAATAGATGGCATTCAAGCAAAAAATCTTACCAGACTAAACAACAGTAAGAAAAAATGCTTACAAGCTAAATACAAAATCTACTCACTTTTACTGTGTTATCTACCAAAGACTAATAATTGTCCTTGCAGTCTTTTTGAACAAATTGACAGCCTTACTGTACTGTATATTTGACCTCTAAATTAAAAGAACCATATTTTGTAGAACAGTAAGCTATGTATGGCTCAAGTGAGCCAATCGGTCAAACAATTAAAACAACATTTTAAAGAAGCCATCTGTAAACTCTTGATATTGTTTGTTTGTATTAGTATTTGCACTTACTGGAACAGTCCTGAAATCTACAAGTATTTTTAGACAATTATTTTCAGGAAGTCTTAAATGAGATGCAAATGCAATGAAATGAGCATAGAAAGCTTTACATTTTGGTGGCCTGTGGATCAAGTTGGTTCTGATATGGTGTATACTGTAGTGTGCTACTGAGCCACAATATATCATTATTACTATAAAAACATAATGAGTTGTCTCAGGCAGGTTCAGTGTTAGTGTATGAATATGGGCCCTGGCAGAATACAGTGTAACCTAACATTATTACTAAGTGATATTCAGTAACTGTACTGAACACTACATATACAGTACATTTCTCAAAATGCTTACTACTGTAATTAACATGAAGGGTACTCAGTTGTTTATGTTTGGCAGACAATCTGTGTTGACTTATTTATTTTCTGTCTTTCTGGGAGACCGTCTGATTCCTTATTCAGCAGTGTTTATAGGGATGTTGCTGAGGGCTTGTTGCTAAGTTACAGCTGATCATAATACAATAACACGTAATGAACTGGATTGATTGTATGTTTTATCTCAGGCATGTCATGCTTTACATTGAATATTACTGAAAGAAAAAAGTTATTCGATCATAATGCATTATAAAAATACCTACCAGTAAGCATCTCAGATCAATATAACAGATAGATATAATGTAATTAACATGCACATTGTTTAATCTTTTAACTTTTTTTAAAATTGAATTGCCCATTTTTTTCTCTTTTTTCTCCCCAATTTGAAAGCCCAATTTTTTTTATTTCAACCTGGCTCACCGCTGCCACCCCCACGCTGACTCGGGAGAGACGGAGACGGACACACGGGTCCTCCGAAACGTGTGCTGTTAGCCGTCCGCTTCTTTTCACTCTGCAGGCCTGCCATGCAGCCACTTCAGTTACAGCGTCGAAGGACCACGCAGCTCTGGGCAACTTACGGGCAGGCCCGCAGGCGCCCTGCCAGCCTACAGGGGTCGCTGGTGCGCGGTGAGCCGAGGACACCCTGGCCGACCTAAGCCCTCCCCACCTGGGCGGCGCTCGGCCAATTGTGCTCCACCCCCTGGGAACTCCCGTCCACGGTCAGCAGTGGAATAGCCTGGACTTGAACCGGTGATCTCTAGGCTATAGGGCACATCCTGCACTCCACTAGGAGTGCCTTTACCGAGTGCGCCACTCGGGAGCCCCATAATTTTTCACTTTTATTGACACAGAGTACAGTACTTATAGATTACAGTATGACCCATACAACTCCAGTAAATGGCATATTGGAGAACACACTTTTACCCTACTATAATAATGTTATAAACAGTATTATTTTTTAAAGACTGACTACTTCTAGAGCAAGCACTTTCAGCAGTGATTATTACCGAGATCTTTGTACCCAAGGGACCTTTGTCACTATCCCTCTGTCAGTATTGCACCTGGTTCCCATGAACAGCTGGGTCATCCATCTGTTACTTTACAGTCTGAAGCTACTACTGTACTTTTAACAGTACATTACTGTTAAAATCATGTTGCTCACAACATATAAAACTACTTTAAACGTTTTAAAAATACATTTTACAATTGTAACAAACGTGTACAGTATTTCTTTCTGAAACTCACCTTTACCTCTGACAATAGTACTGGTCCAGATAAAGAACATTTTGTTAATAAAATACAATGGCATGAACCACGATTGCACTGCTGAATACAAAGGTAGCAGTTCTATATGTTTTAAGAGAATAGATTGTCGGATGCTTATTGTGCATGTCATAATATGCTTTGGTTACCTGCTGTATAAAAATAATTTTATGTTTCTAAGTTAAGGGTGGCATACTGTTGGCCTAAAAATATCCAGATGGCTTATCTGCCCTGTTCTTTTTAATACTTTTTCTGGTACTTTCAGATAATTCTATTTATTATTAAGAAAAACATCTTTAATATCAGTAACTGTAGCCTACAGTATATGTTTAACACAAAAAACTTCACTTCAGTAAGTATGGGGTTCCCAAATGTTGTTTTGTGTTTAGACTGGATCTTTTTTAAAGGTGGGGCTTTCAGTCAGAGCATACAATATGTTCCCCATCATAAGCTTACAACGCTTGTTGTATATTTCAACTGTACTGTAATTTCTCCTTACTTGATTTTATCTGGCTTCCTCCTACAGTATATACTTTCTACAGTAGGATGAACAAATGAAGCTTTTTGAAATCAAGATCAGCATTTGTAATGCGTATTTGGGGTTAAATACAAGTTTAAAGGTTATTGTTTACAGTAGTGTACTGTACAGTATGATGCTGGTTACAATGCATTAGTTGTTTACAGGGCAGACTTCATGAAATGTGTGTTGATCATTCACTGCGATGTTTTAATTACGATCTGAGACGATTTGTGACTTTCTTTTCTAAACAGGCGTCACTTGCGATGAAAATACCTGACGACATGTAAACTGAGCTTGTTGTTACCGTAATATATTTATTACCTGTACCTGACGACATGTAAACTGAGCTTGTTGTTACCGTAATATATTTATTACCCCATTTTTAATAGCACGCTGTAATTTAACTGCAGAGGAATCTAAATAGCAATGTGTGTGCGGAACACTGCACTCATCATATTAAAAAAATATTTAGACAATGACTTAAACCCACAACTGTGTTTGTCCTTTACTTGTCATGGAAGCTACAGTTAATGCTTATTTCAGCTGTGGCCTAATGTTTTGCATCACATTTTAGGATTGAGACATAATAATAATAATAATAATAATAATAATAATAATAAAAAGAAACTAACTATAAGAACATAATTTTGGTATTTTATTTAACATCATGTAATCAAAGTAATTACAAAATGATATGCAGAAGTCTACTTGAAACCATAATAGCAGTACAAATTTAAAAATGTCACATTTTTCAGTTTTTATCAGTTTTTCACAAAGTACATGGAAAACTATGAAGCGGTATGTAATTTAATGTGTTAACGTAACATTATTCAGCAGGTTTCATTCGACTTTATGAAGCAGATTGTGTTAATTCTATAGTGTGGCCATAGCTGTACAATAAGCAAACAGCTACAAGTTGCCTTTAACTTCTTCATAATCATACCTCGTGCTGATTTCTGTGTAGGGCAGCATTGAAATAAATGCATCCAGAAATAAAGACCCAACTGAAAGACTTTTGTTAGAAACCAAAAGAAACACTAAAGCAGTTCAGTCTTTTTGTTACAAATGTAACATTGTTTTACATATTACACTTTTTCCAGCTGAACGTAGTTTGTCTAATTGTGTGCCCCATACTGCCGCAGATTCATTGCTAAAGTTTTGTCTTCACTTCTGAAGTGTTTAAGTAAACATGCAAGTAGACTGAAAGTAAATTACTGACGTGCATCTGGTAAAAGAGAGAGAGAGCAGTGGATATTTAACCCCATGTCAAATGAAATGTAATCCGTGCCCACTCAGCATATGTGATTGAATTTGTCACATACTGCACTCCAGTTTAAACTGGTGTCTGACATTCTTTCTGCCAGCTTTGCACGAGGGTGTGCACTTAATGTTTTCATGTTACAGTTCAACATATCAAAACACAGACAAAGCAAAATGCTACCTTTCATCAAGTTATTTAATTGACCTTTGCTGTGCAAAGCATGTTTAAAGTTCTGTTTAGTTAAATGAAGATAAATTATTATAAAATAATATTTTTTTTCTTGGTAGCTTTTATTATTAAAGGTTTAATTCCCCTTTGCCCTTCTACTTTTTGCATATCTGTGACAGGGTAGTGTCACTGCCGGCTGTCTACCGGAATTGGACTTAGAGACAGAAGCTGCAGTGAAGCGCTATATAGAGACTCGGAGACAGAAGCTGCATTGAAGCGCTACTACGCACATTTATTAACAAACACAAATGAAAGGAAAAGGCACAAGGGCCAAAATAAAAGATTTGAACAAAACACCTGAATAAACACCAAACATTTACCCTGAAGCTGGGCAGTAGCCTTCACTAAAGGTACAGAAACAATTTCACCTTTTTCTCCCTCCTTATGTGGCCACTCCCCAATTAGCACCAATTACCCAATTAGGGAATGGCCACACCTGTGATTGCTTGCAGGGAAAGATTTAACCCTATCCCTGCCAACCTTACATTCCCACACACACACTATTTACATTAAGGGCTTTGACCCTGCAACAGTATCATATAGGCCTAACATTAGTTTTGCAAGTTATTTCTTCATAATTTTCTGAGCTATCGTTAGTTAATGGAGTTTAGTTAGTTAGTTTTAGGATAATCAGTTAATTACAAATGGATGTAACTCATAGGGCAAAAGGTCTTTCTTAAGAAAAATATAAATTAATATATAGATACTTCTATAAAATAATATAACAAAATATTTTGAGGAAAATATACAATCAGATAACTTTTTAATCTCTAAAACTTTTCCATGACTCTTTCCTAAGTGGTTTGGTGATTTACAATTCAAAAGCAATATTATTTGTGAAATACGTGTACGATATGAAACACATATATCTATTTGGTTGTTATTGCAGTTGTATGAGTAAAAAAATAAAAATAAATAAAAGGGCTCTCAAATACTATATTATCCATTGGAATAATTTCCTTTGTCTACAATACCAGGCCCTTCCCTTTAAATGACAACAACTGATTAATCTGGCTAGACTGTTTGCTCAGTCAGTGAAAATGAATAGCCTGCTGAAATAAGTAAACATGTTTACATTGTGTGTGTGCGTGTGTGTATGAAGTAAAGGTGAGTGATAAAGATTAGCTACAGTATTTTTTATTTCAGCCATGACGGGAACCTTTTGGCCTTTTATATAAATTGTGTTCAAGGATTATAAACTGATTTTATTCTTTCAGATAAAAAACAAAACAAACAAAAAAAAAACTGTTGTTGGTTTTTATTCACTTTTTATGGGCCATTGAGCAACTGGAGAATGCAGCCAAACAGAAGCACATAGCAACCGGGAAAGCTGATATTCAGGTGAACCTTTTACTAAATACCAAGGGAGTACATCTAAAATCGTTTCCCGGTTATTGTGATGACTGCATTCTGCATTCAATTTTATGAGTGTGTTCATCCACACACCCAGAACAAGTGAATACAGATATGTAATTGTCAGTTTGTATTAAATATTTTGGGTGCTGTTGATACTAGCACCTGGTTACATAAACAACACTGAAACATAAACAACTCAAATAAACAGGTATGCAGTGAGTGTATTCTAGCTGAATTATTTAACAATGTGAAGATTTCATTGTTGGTTCAGAGTGTTTAAAAGTTATTTCCCTTAAATGGTTATACTGGGGCTGTATGAAAAAAACGCTTCTCTGGTCTTCATCTAGTCCATAGAAGTCCATTGAAGAGCAACATGGTATGAGCATGACATTTCACAGTTAAATGAACTTCTAAACTTGTTGTTGTTTAGATTCACATTTACACTTGGGACACCTGAGTGTAACCATTAACCAGCTCCCCTACGTCACTTGTGGTGTAAGAAATACATAAATAAGTAATAACACCATTTTAATGGTTACAGATTCTGGTACGTATTGAGGCCATGCGAGGATGAATATGTTTCTTGACTGACAGACTAGTGCTTATCGTATTTCAAAATACTCAGTTACCTTAGGCAATGTTTACAAACACTCATAAACAAAATTCTTTAAATATTTTTTTTTTTTCATGAAATGGGCCTGCAGTTTAAGACAACATGTGCTCTTTGCAATTAGTAAACCAACCATATGAGGAAAAGATGAGTATTCAGTCAAAGGAAAGCACTCCTGCTGTAGGGTTCCATTTCTTATAATTACAACAGTAATTATATTATTGTCATTATCATATCTATAAAATAGAATTAAGACTAGAAAGACTCATAATTAAAACTAAACAAGAGAGCATGTATTCGATTCCAAAGCACAAACTTACATGTATTAAACTTCTGTTACATTTAGTTATGTAAGCCAGTCACTAGCATCAAACAGTAGATTTAAGATAATGACCAAGTTAAGTGTTTTCTGCTGGGAGGCGGTAGGTAACTCATTCAGGTGGTGGATATGAGATCTGGAGGTGTTTGGGGTGGCTTATATCTTAAAATAAGATGGTGCCCCTTAACAATTTCATTTGACCTGTTCTTAAGAAACTGGTCATACACCAATTTCTGTCAAACCCGTCACTATGCTTATCTCTCTTGCCAAAGCTTGATAAAATACATCTGTCGAAGCCATGTCTTTGAACGCGTCTTTCGTACACTCAGTCATTTCCAATTTACATTTTTCACTGAGCACATCATTCAAACTCCCACTCATTCCTAATTAGTCTCCACTCAGAGCTATAACACTCTCTCACTCCAGTTGCTGGTCCACTTGGTATACATGATCACATTTATCTACACAGTTTACATTCTTTTATTGTTTACTCTTTGATTAAGAGTGGTCAGTTGCAAGAAACTGTGCCCTTAAAAAAGTTGGTACAGTAACACCTGGCCGCCTGTTGGTTTAGGGTGGTGAATGTGTACTATATGTACGTGCCATGTCAAGGTGTCATGGAGGGCAGGCCTAAACAGCACTTTTTCAAACAATAATCATGTCCAAGAAGGTAACTTCCATTTATGTTCATTGTACTTTAACCAAGCAAATGAGGCCGCCTTGCATTATTAAAAAGAACTGTCCCTTACTCTGATAACCGTTGATAGATTGGTTTGCTTGAAGTTGAAAGTAGATTTAAGTGAGCCTTATTTGCCATCAGTTTTCCTGACTTTTTTAATGGTTGGTAAATAGTGCTACTTCTTCCAGAGCTAAATATTATGAGATTAAACACATTCAATGATGCTGTGTTTGTAATGAGCACTGTCGGCCATATTCACGAAGCATTTCCCTCCATGCTAAACTAACACCCGTTTTTTTCTAAAACAAAAAACCCAACATAATGTTGATGTTAAAGCTCCTAAAACATTGTTAAACTTAAACTTAATACAGTTGTAATAGCTTTGTGAACACAGCCCTGTGTCTCATGTTAAAATGATTAATGTTCAGTAATCCATTACAGACCCCAACAGCATTATCATTCGACAGGGGAAAATGTGTCATGAGAAATGGGAAGTGGTAGCTGCATTATTTAATTATTGAAACCATAGCAGCAAGAACCCTGTTGGTAGGGTCAATAATGAAGGCGGTGTTATGGGATCTTTGTGCATGTTGATGTAGCCGGTCACTTACAGATGAGTGTCTGCAGCTAATGTCTAAAGACACTCCTATGTTCTTTTGCTATTACAATTTTTGTGTATAATAAAAGGAGAATCATAATAATTGAAGCAGTGCAAGAACTTAGCCTCATTTTACTCACTGTATTTGAGTTTCACCTGTTTTCCCCTGGACAGACAGATGTTTGCACTGAATGAGATATCTGCATTCACTGTAATAACTCCCTTTGGCTCTTCACAATTTGAATGCGCTTTGCTTACTGCACCAATTTATATTCAACATTTTGGACTTTTGCTGACTGACCACAGGTCCTGAATACAATTGCCTTCCATATTCTCACAGAGGCCTGTAGGGATTCAAGTTTATTCTGCTGCTGTTGCAGTGACTCAGGGAAGGGCCTTCAGCGATGCAGTGACTCCCACCTCTTGTGTGCTGACTGTCCTGGCCCTCCCCTATGAGCTCATCCACTGATTCATGGTCACTCCCCTTTTCATTCCGGTTCACATGCGTTTGTTAGTTGCTTTCCTCTGAGGATGATTTGACAGGCAAACCAGTTTAGCCTAGAAGCAGCTGCTTATGGCTGATTCAAAATGAGCCATGTTAGAAAAAAGAAGTATAGATAATATGACAAACCTAGAGCTAACTAAATAATTCCAGTAAATCTTACCCAGTACCGTTATCGTCACTTCATAGTTTAAACTTGTATTTGATTTATTTAATGGTATTGTTTTGCTAGCAATCATTGAAGAAAATGTTTCTTCAATGATTCTTTCATTCCTTCACTTACAAGTAAAATTCTTACTGGAGATACAGTACTTACCTATGGCATATACATTTAAAGGATGCGAGTCATAGGAAAAGCAACATTTTAGTACTGACAAGGAGTACCAGATAATTGCAGTGGTTTATAGGAGTTCTCACACAATGAGAACAATAGTGTTCTCAGTTCAGTTAGATTATGATTCAGTATCTACTGGGGTGGCATGCACATTAGGCTGTATCTTACACAGCAGCCTACACTACAATATATGTGGGGAGAGAGCGAGAGAGCAAACGAGAGAGAGATTTCACTGTATTTAAGGTTCTTTTGTCCCTTTTAAATAGACAAGAATTGAAGTTTTTATAGCACTTTGGTGCCGTTTTTTATTATTTACAGAAATAAAAGAAATGAAAAACAAAAATAAAAAACCTAACTCCTACATGTTAGTACTAAGTAAACTTTTTTCACAGTGCCAACTACAATGGGATGGCTAAGCCGTTTACCGATAAACAAAAACAACGTTTCAAGCACACACAAAAAGGTTTACACACTAATTTTGAACCACACAGGTCTCTTCACAATGACAGCCTCTTGTCTTCACACCGACTGCAGACTGCCTTGAACAAACATTTTTCCCTGTCTTTATACCTGCCTGCTAATCACAGGCAGGTGTCCCTTGTCAGGTGCACCTCCTGGCTCACTCCCATGGCATTCTGGGGAATGTAGTGACCCCAAAACCCCTCCTCCACCTAATCTGCCACTATATATATATATATATATATATATATATATATATATATATATATATATAATTGTATTCTCTAGAAGAGCTTAAAATAAAAAAATAAAAAAATAATTGTTTTATACGTGAACTCTTGTAAAAACAACTATTTGGTTAGCTATGTGTTCTTTAAGACACTCCTCTCAAGTGACCACAAAATAACTCACTACTCACTTGTACTTCATTACTGAGTGAAGATTACGATATCAGCTGCCCCCACTGGACATCTTTACATAATTTATCTTCGTTCTATTTGTTAAGTGATGACATGCACCCCCCTGCAGAGGCTGTTCCCATCTGCTATGTCTGGGTACAAGGGTTTGGGTACATCTGTGCTGGAAATTATGTGGGACAGTTTGGTATGGGAGCTTGATGCTAATTTAACTTTGGAGGACAATACTTACCATCTTAAGGCATGCATATACCTGGAGAATCACAGCAGCTGCTGTGACTTTAACTGGATTAGAAATGCCACAGAAAAAAAGACAAGGCAGTAACTAATAAACTAGTTTGCTTTTTTTGTCCCTTGGAGTGAAATATAGGTGTGGTCCACTCCTTATGTAACAGTGGTGTCAGATACAACATAATGGTCTGGGGTTCTGTGAGAAATCCAGGCCGCTGAAAGGTTTCGATTAATTTAGATTGATCATTAGAGTAGTTTCTGTCCATTACATTGTGAAATGTGATATATATGTTAGAGAGCATTAAAAAGAAACATGATACTTATTATGAAAAATAAGTACATTAAAATTTGCAAAATAAGAAAAAATAACTGACAAAGACAGCATTCTGTGTTAATCTCATTCTCTGTTTCTCCCCTGGTGTGATATATTGATCCTCTTATTAACACCCTTTAATATAACACAGATACAGTTTAACTCACCATGTCTGATGTAGGGACTACTGCATCTTGTTGTAATGTAATTTTTCATCATATGTGTGTTCTGTATAATTCCGTATTGTTCCTTCAAAATGTGCTCAGAAAGGCTAATTGTGGGGAAGCAGAAGTTTCATAGTATTTAAAAAAAAACATTTCTGAGGTCAAAATATGGGAAGCAGAACATAAATGCTTAGTTTTTTACGTCGCACCACTGGTCTTGGATATATACCTTCAGTCTGACTGCCAGAGCTGATTAAAAGTGAGCTGGCTGAAAAATGTTGCAAGTATACCTTGGTTTGAAATGCCTGTTGGGATCAACACAACAAATTGTGTGTATGAAATTTAGAAACAATGAAAATGACACAGTAGATGGTGGGACTTGTCATCAACCCTTGTTCTACTTTTGAATTTAAAAGAAATATTCATATTAAAACAGCTGTAAATTAAATGTATTTTGATGACTGAAACATATTGTTATTCTCCTGACCTTAATTCTAAAGATATCAACAAGAAAAAAAAACATGAGCATGTGAAAATAATTAAACCCCCCCTGTTGAGAGTGAGGTCATACCTTGCAAGTAGTGCTTCTCTATTATATTAATTGTGCCCTAGTTTTTACAATCATGTTCCAGTTTCCATTGCTTTCAAGGTTAAGGAGTTTGTAACAAAAGTACTTTATGCTTAAGAATGAGACCCTTTGTTAGAAGAAGAGACAGAGCCCCAGAAGTTCTATTTGAATTTAGAAGCTTGATACTCTTTTGATCTGAGACACATTACCCCCAGGCACTCCCAGTTTAATTTTGGTCAGAATTAGGGAAGGGGCTATGACATGAATATGTATTAAGCATTTGTATTATCTGTAGTAATGCTAATACAGTATGTGAGCCTGTAAATCACCCAAAGGGAAACACCACAGTGGGATTATATACAGGTAATGTATATAGATCCACCATGGTTATTATAACAGACCTCTCTGACTACTAATTGACAAGAAAACATCCACAAACAAAGAGTTTCCATTTAAAAACCTATGTCAGCATGGAAATACAATAAAACACCACACACATGGATTATCAAATTCTTACATATAAATACATTTACATTTTAATACAAAAAAAAGCAAGAAAAAAAAGCTAGATACTGTGTAAAATAAATACAATAAACCCTATTAACGAAGCAATCACCTGCTCTTCGGGATAACAAATCCCAGAACTAACGTTATCAAACAAGCGAATGACATAGACACCTTAATATGCAAGTCACATCTTAAAAGCAGCCACAGAACCTTTGTACAGTGTATAGTTATTTTTCATATGGACTGTGCAACCAGCACAAGCTGTACTCTTAACCTGAAGGATCAACTAATCAGTTGGAGATAACAGCAACATTTTATTACTGTTTAAACATGTTCCAGCTAGCAAAAGAGTCATCGCCACAAACTCATCAATAAACTCACCGCAAAGCAAAACGATAAATGAAAACAAACAAGATTCTTTACGCTGGTGTTGAAGCTGCCCGTTTTTTTCGGGAGACCTGTGAAAAAGTATGTTCCAGCATCTAAATGTACACTTAAAGTAGGTGCTGCTTTGTGCACTCGATGGATGCAAGTTACTGTTCTGAATTCTGAGGTGTTGTACACAGTATATGACTATGTAAACTGAAACCTTTAATAATCCTATCATAATCATTCTATCTAAACAGAAAGAAACTCAAACTATTCAATACAGAGTTTACTCATTTAATGTTTTCATGCTGTCCTATTCTTGAAAATTAATGCGTCATCATTCTTTTAGTGTGTCACCTTGTTTACTGACTTAGATTCAGTTGAACTTTGATCGTCAATGGTGAGGTATGTGATGATGTAATCTTTTGAGGGCATTTGAAAGAGCTTTCTCTTTCAGATTCTGTTTAAAAAATGTAATGATTACGTAAATCATGTGTGTGTGTGTGTATATATACACACACACACACACATATATATATATATACACAAACGATTAAAGAAAATAATCTCGATTAATCGTACGATTAAATAAATTAATCTAGATTAATCACACTTTTAATCGCATTTTGAAACAACAATAGAATACAACTTTAATTAAAGCTATGTTTAGGAAAACAACAAATCCCCCTTTTAAATAAACGTTTTGTTTAGAAAGAGTTCATTATGAAGTAAAAACCTCCCAAGAAAGCACGATCCCAGCTCTTTTCCAAGTTGCTCTTTATTACATTAGGATGTATAGCAAGATTTTTGCTTAGCTTGGATGTTTTTTTTACCACTTTAAATATATTGGTTTCAGTAGCGATACAGAATACAAGGTATACAAGCTCAATTTACTTTGGATCACAAATGTTTGCATTTTTTCCAATTCACTTTATACATGCCAACTGGATTTTGCTTGTATCTCCTGTAAACACAGCAGACATCCATTAATTCGTGCTGATAGGGACCGAAGTGTACCAGAATGAGTGGAAAACACAAATTAGTATGCATAACAATATATCCCTGTGCCGACAGCCAAAAAAGTTACATTACATACCTACCGGTATATTATGACCGTTGTTTATCATGCTTAAAAAAAAAAAAAAAGATATGCACTTAAGCACTGTATAGGTAAACAAAATAATTTTGACAAAATCCAATAGACACATGCAACTAATACATAAACTCATACACTTTACTTTCGTGTGAAACTCAGCCTGCCAGTTTAGGTAACCATTGTCTTTTTTTTTTCAAAAGAACCATAGGGAAGTTTTTAAAAAAAATAAACTTTTTTTTTTAAACCCATTAAAAACTCCTGCACATTTGTTGCTTTTCACCGCTATTTTTTTTTTTTTTTTTACTTCTGACCTCGCGTCCACTCAACAATGCAGCGGCAGAAACTGAAGTACGGAAAGTTAAGAGGATCAAAAAAGAGAGATTAACGTGCGTTAAGCGTTATTAGGTTTTTTAGTTAATCGCAGAAGTTAACTGCAATTAATTGACAGCCCTAATATATATAATATATATAAAGAATAAAAAAATGAAGTGGCAGTGGGCTGGACATGTAGCAAGAAGAACAGACCATCGCTGGACCAAGGAGATACTAGACTGGATCCCAAGAGATATAAAGCGACCAAGAAGACCTCCAGGAAGATGGCAAGATGAAATTAGGAAACACGCTGGAGCAACATGGATGAGAGACACAGCAGACAGGCTTTTGTGGAAGAATCATGGGGAGGCCTTCATCCAGCAGTGGATTGAAAAAGTCTGAAGATGATGATGATGATGATGTGAGATATATACATATATAAATGCAGATTATATTACTATAGTTCTCAACAATAGAACAACCATAGTTAGAGGCTCCCAAGTGGCGTATCCAGTAAAAGCACTTGCGTAGAGTGCAGGATGCGCCCTATAGTCTGGACGTCGCGAGTTCGAGTCCAGGCTATTTCTTTGCCGACCGAGGATGGGAGCTCCCTGGGGGCGGCGATCAATTGGCTGAGCGTTGCCCGGGGGGAGGGAGGGTTAGGTCGGCCAGGGTGTCCTCGGCTCACCGCGCACCAGCGACCCCTGTAGTCTGGCCGGGCAACCTGCGGGCTTGCCTGTAAGCTGCCCTAGAGCTGCGTTGTCCTCCGACGCTGTAGCTCTTGGGTGGCTGCATGGTGAGTCCGCAATGTGAAAAAAAGCGGTCAGCTGACGGCACACCCTTTGGAGGACAGTGTGTGTTCGTCTTCGCCCTCCCGAGTCAGTGCAGGGGTGGTAGCAGTGAGCTGAGCATTATAAAATAATTGGGCATTCCAAATTGGGAGAAAATAATAAAAATAATTGGCAACGACTAAATTTATATAAAAAAAAAAAAAAGAACCACCATAGTTATGTTATAACAAGGCCAAGGCCAGGAATCTGCAGTCATTTTTATCAAGGTCTGTGTGAACAAATTAATGTATTGTGACCTTGGTTGTTAAAAAGTAAAAATAAACAAGTCCTTGTTATTTTTCCATTGTTCTTCTGTACTGGCTTAAAGACCATATAAGACCATATAATGCATGTCTCAGTGGCCAGTTCAGTTTAGCACAGTTTTTTGTCTTTTTTCTTTTTACATTCATGTGACCTGGATGGCTTGTGGTGACGTCAGACCAGGAAGTAGATACACAAGACTGGGGAATGGAAGCGCTGATGCACACGTTTAATGATAATACATAAAAGGTTTAAACAAACACAAAACACTTGTACAAACAAAACGGCACACTGGCCCAAATAAACAGATAAAACAGACACGGAACACAACCAACAAGCATCATGCTGGTGTATACCCAGCATGCATAGCAATTGCTTTCTTATGGTTTCATTTTGCTTTACCTCCCAACTCTCGTTCTACCTCTGAACACATTAACCCTGAGTGCGAGAACCGTGCTCCTTCTATGCAACTGTGCCGGGACTCGATTGCTTGTTAATTATTCAGTCGAGTCCGGGCACAGTCCGTAAACTATTTTACACCCTCGTGCCCAAATACCTACATTTTAAATACTAATAGTCCCACACCCTGTATTCCAATACATACATACATATCTATAATTTCGGAGACAATCCAATCTGTGTCGTGATTCAATCTGCTGTTTTCCAACTGGGTTGTCTGTTCTTGGTCCAGTAAGAAAAATAAATTAAACTTGGACTGCAATGTTCATTTTTGCATTACACAATAATGGATTACCAATTCTGGGCATACCTCCCAAATAAACCTGCATTGCTGGGATAAACAATACTGCATAGAGATGGGCTAAATGCACTAATGCATTGCTTACAAAGTCTACCCTTCGCAAGCCTGATAATTCAATAAAAAAGCAGGGCTGTGTGCCATTGATAGCCTCTTTCAAACTTTAAATGTGAGGTTATATTTCATGATTTAATTCTTATAGATATACTGGTAGAGAGGGATTTGATGAAAAAAATTAACAAATCTGTGCTATGTAGTACTTTACACACCTGTATTAATGGACTGTTCTTCGGAAGACAAAATAACATACAGCATAAAATCTATATAAAGTAGTACTACAAATGAAACTTGGTACTTGCAAAAAAATTTGTGATACAATCTGCTGTTCATCACCCCCCCTGGCTGACTGATAGTGGGCTGCTACAGTATTAGATGCTTGGTTGGCTGGTGCATCCGTATGCAATACTCTACAAATTACGAATGATTCACGATCTCAATTCTCAAAAGTAATGACTCATTCTGAAGAACAGAATAAACTGTCTCTAGCTTCCCTGAAGGAATTACAGGCAGTAATCACTGAGGGATAACCACATGTCCCACCTGAACAATTTGAACACCTTGTCAAATGAAATCATTGTCGTACATGCTACCCTGCGAGACCTGCACCCTATTGACAGTGTTATGACGGGTGTTTCAAGTTATTTTGTCCCACGCTTCATTTTTAAGCGTTCAGACCACACACTGTTTATGAAAAGTATTGCTGGCAGCCACTACACAAAGCTGTTCAATAGAACAGAGATTAACAGCAATGCCTTGGCAGAGGTTACCAGAAGAGTGTCTTTATTATTTTTGGTCGGAAAGGATGAAGTGGATTTACAAAGAGTGACTGTATTTTGTATCTTCTTAATTGCTAGGAATGCAATAACCTCTCAGTGAAGTAAATTGGTGAAGTACAAACCCATACACAGTAAAAAGAATACAATAAAGAAAACAAGTAGGCTGTATAATAAATGTTGGCTGTTGCGTCAGATTACCCTGCCTTCTGCTTGAATGCCTATAGGAAACCTGCAACAAAGGTGAATTTAATGTTTGCACACTTTCGTGCATTTTGTGAATTTTATTGTAATTATTTGGATTCATATTTGAAACAAAATCGACAATTTGTGCTAGAAACATTCTTTTTGGCATTTTGTTTTTATGTAAGCCATTTTAAAATGGTAACTGTGGTGTGTTTAGACTGAGTTCTGCACTGTCCTGGTAAGCATGGAATGGCAGGCATGGAATACAGAAGGTCAAATGTTTTCAATACAATTGGATCCAACTAGGTCACCTCTGCAGCAGTAGTGTGGTGCAGGGAAAAAAAAACATACAAACTACAGTTTACCATGCTTTTACTATGCTTTTTTATATTGGTGCTATAAGTTTCTTTAACCTTTTCATGACATTTTTTTCTACTGTAGCACCGCAGCACCGCCCTCTAGGGGGCAACATCTCCTAAGCGTTTCAGTCTGAATCCAGAAAGGCCCTCATAAAAGTCAAGTGTGATTCATCACTCAGATTGAATGCCTTAAAACAATTCCATGCACACATTGGTGTTTTAAGACAATTTTTTTGCCTTTTAACTTCATTGCCATAGTGAACTTAATTGACCAAAGCTCAATTTGTACCCCTGAAATTTATAGTTAGTGCTTTGTTCCCTATTGTGGTTAGCCACTAGTCTCAGAAAGAATGCAGTAATTGTTTTACGTATGACTTAAAACAATTGGAAATATTTTGTCATAGCACTGTGCAAGAAACATCTGGAATGTATGTGTGAGTCTATTGAACTGAGTTGAGTGGAGTAGAAACAAATAGCATGAGTGCCTTTTAAAATATAGCACCAATGGACCAGTCTAGTTATTTTTTTTTCTGGCCATAGTTATTGTTTTGTTGATGGTGTTCCTGGTGCAAGTAACACATGCAATGTCATCGGTGAACGCTGCCTTCTGTGCTATGGAACACAATGAATGAAACATAATGTTTGGGCAGTGTTTGAGCCCGTAAAAATACTGGACTGGCCCCCTGGTGTCAGCCAAGGGATTTGCACTGAACAAGACACACAACACTTTTAGAAAGTATAAACAGCTGCAAAACAAGTCAGAAACAAGTCTTTAAAAGGACACTGCATTGCTATTGTAGACCACTAACTGACAATAATATAGCCCTATGGTATTTTATGTATTGTTTTGTTTGTGTTCTCCATTCAGACGCTTATGCTCCTAAATTTCAGATATGTACGACACTTAGTTGCCTGTTATAATGCTGTGCTTACCCGTGCTTTGTTAACTCTGATCCTAAAGTACATAGTAAACCACAGGGATTGAGGATTTTGTCAGGGGAATTTAATGTAAACCGACCAGTGACTAGTAGTAATAATGTGTTTGCAGTCTTATGGGAGAGTTAGTACTGTAGTTCATTCCTTTTTGTCCTGTCAGCTGGTTTTCTCTGCTGTGTTATTTTTAGATGATCTAAATGGAATATCAGCACAGATTAAACCGATGACTTGACAGCTGGAAATAACATGTTATATGATCTCAAAAGGCCTTGCCAGTTTAGGCTGACAGACATGAGAGGAAGTAACTGCTTAGCTACAGCATTTAAGACCAGGCCCTCACTACAGTATACCAACACATATTTGACCATTTTATAATATTATAGGACATCTTAGCATTGTGTGTTTTATCGCAACGATAAGGGATAACCAAGTCATTTTATGATATGCATTGCAGATTTCTCATGGCTGTAAATAAAAACAAATTATTTTCTCTCTTTTGGTATAGGTGTATGTGACAGGACGGCAAAGGGTTAGAGATACTCAGAGACAGTAACTGTGGGTGCGCATTTCTTAAACAAAATATAATTTTGTTCTCAAAGTAAAATAAAAAGGGTATACAAAACAAGTCTCGAACAGAAAACAAAACAATACTTTTGTCCGGCTGGGCATTCGCCTTCACAGACCAAAAACAAAATTATACAGCACCCAGCAAGACTCACCTAACTCCTTTCCCACCACTCTTAGAAGCCTAATTAATCATCAATGATTCAATTAAGGCTCCAGCCACGTTCTCACATCTTTTTGGCAGGGATAGGAATTAACCCCATCCCTGCCAACCACCAACACACAAACAAACACTATTTAAAAGCATGGCTCTGCCCTGCCATAGTGCATTAAGAAACCTTTTGTCAAAGATACAGTATGTTAATTTGACTTTGTTTAAAGGGTAACAGTTAAATAGAAGCTTTAAAATTACAAGCTGGCCAAGCTGTTAGTTTTTCAAGCTCTAAGAGATTTCTTTAGTTCAAGCTGCTAGTTGCTGCTACACCACTTGATTGTGCTGTTGCGCAAATGTTGCCTTGCATGAGAAAACTGTAATATCTTATGCAATATACTACTGTTTATCTTCAGTACCTTTATCTTTTTATATCTTTCTGTACTTACGGGTAAGTACAACAGCAATCATTGTATAAAACAGGGGTCTCCAATCCTGGTCCTGGAGAGGTTCAATTAAGTAACTGAGAGATTGGTTGAAACGAAAACCAGAAGCCCCAGTAGCTCTCCAGGACCAGGGTTGGAGACTCCTGGTATAAAATATTCAAAGTAAAGGAAAAAGGTATACATTATTTGAGTAGCTGGATTGTTGTATACAAGGTTTTTTATACTAGGTACTGTGTACCTTCGATTGTGCAGCTCTTACAAATGTCATTGGCCTTCTTATAGTGAAAAATAAGTGGGTACGTTTCTGTTATGGCGTATACAGTATAAGCATAATATATACTGTTGATTAAATATTTTTATAACAGATCTCTCCTATTTGACACACGAAAACATTTAACTCAACCTGAACAGTATCACTCTGTGCAGAATATCAGTATGGATATCCTGTCTTCCTTAAAAAACAATATCACAGAAATGTCAGAACATGACATGAACAACTGCAATCAGGTTGGGACCATAGTATACGAATATCCTTAAATACATTCTAATCACCTTTGTAGGGAGGAAAACACGGACATCAGAATATTTAACCAACTACAGTACAAAAAATTGTAGGTACAGCAGCATATCTGATTTTAAAAAAATAAGTCAAGACATACAGTACTGTGCAAAAGTTTTAGGCAGGTGTGAAAAAATGCTGTAAAGTAAGAATGCTTTCAAAAATAGACATGTTAATAGATTATATTTATCAATTAACTAAATGCAAAGTGAGTGAACAGAAGAAAAATCTAAATCAAATCCATATTTGGTGTGACAACCCTTTGCCTTCAAAACAGCATCAATTCTTCTAGGTACATTTGCACAAAGTCAGGGATTTTGTAGGCATATAGTCAGGTGTATGATTAAACAATTATACCAAACAGGTGCTAATGATCATCAATTCAATATGTAGGTTGAAACACAATCATTAACTGAAACAGAAACTGCTGTGTCGGAGGAATAAAACTGGGTGAAGAACAGCCAAACTCAGCTAATAAGGTGAGGTTGCTGAAGACAGTTTACTGTCAAAAGTCATACACCATGGCAAGACTGAGCACAGCAACAAGACACAAGGTAGTTATACTGCATCAGCAAGGTCTCTCCCAGGCAGAAATTTCAAGGCAGACAGGGGTTTCCAGATGTGCTGTCCAAGCTCTTTTGAAGAAGCACAAAGAAAAGGGCAATGTTGAGGACCGTAGATGCAGTGGTCGGCCAAGGAAACTTACTGCAGCAGATGAAAGACACATCATGCTTACTTCCCTTCGCAATCGGAAGATGTCCAGCAGTGCCATCAACTCAGAACTGGCAGAAAACAGTGGGACCCTGGTACACCCATCTACTTTCCAGAGAAGTCTGGTCAGAAGTGGCCTTCATGGAAGACTTGCGGCCAAAAAGCCATACCTCCAATGTGGAAACAAGGCCAAGCGACTAAACTATGCACGAAAACACAGGAACTGGGGTGCAGAAAAATGGCAGCAGGTGCTCTGGACTGATGAGTCAAAATTTGAAATATTTGGCTGTAGCAGAAGGCAGTTTGTTCGCCGAAGGGCTGGAGAGCATACACGAATGAGTGTCTGCAGGCAACAGTGAAGCATGGTGGAGGTTCCTTGCAAGTTTGGGGCTGCATTTCTGCAAATGGAGTTGGGGATTTGGTCAGAATTAATGGTCTCCTCAATGCTGAGAAGTACAGGCAGATACTTATCCATCATGCAATACCATCAGGGAGGCATCTGATTGGCCCCAAATTTATTCTGCAGCATGACAACGACCCCAAACATACAGCGAAAGTCATTAAGAACTATCTTCAGCGTAAAGAAGAACAAGGAGTCCTGGAAGTGATGGTATGGCCCCACAGAGGCCCTGATCTCAACATCATCGAGTCTGTCTGGGATTACATGAAGAGAGAGAAGCAACTGAGGCTGCCTAATTCCACAGAAGAACTGTGGTTAGTTCTCCAAGATGTTTGGGCCAACCTACCTGCCGAGTTCCTTCAAAACTGTGTGCAAGTGTACCTAGAAGAATTGATGCTTGATGCTGTTTTGAAGGCAAAGGGTGGTCACACCAAATATGGATTTGATTTAGATTTTTCTTCTGTTCACTCACTTTGCATTTTGTTAATTGATAAATATAATCTATTAACATGTCTATTTTAGAAAGCATTCTTACTTTACAGCATTTTTTCACACCTGCCTAAAACTTTTGCACAGTACTGTAGTTGGCTTTTGATTTGCTGTAACACCAGTGTTTGCTCCAGGACTTACAGACTGTGGGTCAATGTTGCCCCCTCTCAAAATTTTATGGGGACATTTTCTTCAGTGAGGGGGTCAATATGTTTGATGTATCAGAACCAACCACCATTTCTTATTTGTGTTTCTTTTAAATATGCCAACAGAGTTTACTGATCTTTTGTTTCTGAAGAACCAAAAATAAAACTGTAGAGCTGTAGATACAACCAAGGTGTCTCTACAATACTCACTGTCACTTTTGGGGAAAATATGATGCTGGTGTATCACAGAGTAGAGGGTATTCATTGTACCAAATCACATTAGAACAGGGGTTTTCAATCTTTTTAAGCTGTGTGTAGTAAAATATGTAGTCCACTGCATACCTCCATCTGAGATAGTCACAATAAAATGAAAACAGAAAAAGGTGTGTACAAATAACATGATACAACAAAACACAAAAGCCTTGGAGTGTGTGAAGGATACAATTATAAAAGTTACAGTATTATATACTTTTTGGATAAAAATAGTCCCTCAAACAGGTTTATACTTGTTGGAAACATCAACCTCATTTTATTGGAATTACTCAAATTTGAATCTTGAGGGTCCCCGGTTCGTATACATATTTGGGAACTGGGAACTAAAATAATTATTGGTAGGAGGGAGGGACCCAGTTCCCAGTATAACTTCCATTCAGTGGACAATACACATGTCAAAATACCATGGTAGGAAAGGGTATTCTTTCCTGAGATCTTTCCTGAATCGTCATAGCCAGAGCTCACAGAAGTACAAGTATACCAGTCTGAATATTACATGGAATAGATCGAGTAAGGGTAAAAAGTGAGGGTTTTGTTCACTTTCCCGAATGCTGTAGCTGATTTACATATTCATTTTTAAAATTAAATTTTCAGTCATCAATATTTTATTTTCTTAGAGTTGTTCTATTTTAAATTAAGTTTTAGAAGCAATGCAACATGCAATTACAATCGACATTAATATTAGGAAAAAAATCCCAACACAATGAATGCTCACAGAAGCTCTTTGTTTTTAGTTATAAGATACATTTCTTACTTACATATTTACTAAAGAATTAGTTTAAATCATAAAAACATCTTGAGGTTGGGAACTCATTGTTGACCTTGAGGGGATTTGGAATATTGCCATACAGGATTAAAACATAATTTTATTATTAAAACAGTTGAACATATCAGTGCCCTGCTTTTAATTGTTATGCTTCTTAATCTATAAGAGAGGTTTCACGCAACACTTTTAACCTTCTACAGTACGTACTGCAGCAAGCAGTAGCCAAACTAAAAATATTTGTCTTCTACAATTAAACGTGGTAATCAGGTTTCAAGGAGGAGGAAACGTTTGTCCCTGCACTAAAATTGAATGTAAACTAATTGATCTGCCTCCCTGATAAATAAGGGCAAATTGGAATACAGTATGGACATTATTGGAGGGCTGTGAATATGCTTCTTTCTTCAGGTTAAAAAGCATCTTTTTCATGATCAGTCTGGATTTTTTTATTTATTTATTTTTTGTAGTGAAAAATATTTTAGGCTGTGAGACCTACAGTACTACCTTTCAGACCATGTAAACCTTCTCTTAAGGTATTTGCTTTTAATCTCCTGAATGATTAAAGCAGCCTGCCCTTCAGTCCCACCAGTATGCTTTTACCCAAGGTAAATATGGAAAAGAACACATGCTTTTACCCAAGGTAAATATGGAAAAGAACACATGCAGTACCTTTGTTCTTCAAATTCTTTGTCCTTCTGCCTTTGCTAAAGTATATTCTTTTTTTTTGTTAATTTGTAATAGAGTGATAACATTTCCATCCACAAAAACTGTTGATATAAATTACACACAGCAGCATACCGTGTATACATTTGAACTGACTAATACTCGGGGTGGTATTTTTACAGGATTAGGGTGGAAGATCTGCTTTGCTAAACAGCAAAGTTGTAATAGTTGCTATGTATGCCAAGCGAATATATGTATTTTTTTTCAGTAACCAGCAGAACATAATTAATTCTGCAAATGCTTATCTAAAAGGTTCAAATAAACATACTTTTTAAATAAGCATGACACTGCTAATGACTACCATAGTTAAATAACACACATTTTAAGCAGCCTCTTACTTGATTTTGGATTGGAAAAGCTGACAAGACTCATTGTTCTGGTAGTTGCTTAGACGGGGAGTCACTGCCTTTCAGGCAAACGGGAGGAGTCAGTTGCCTTCAGCCTGGAACACTTCCTACTCCAAGCATGCCTGCCAGTCTAAATCTCAAATTGTGCAGTATCTCTAAAAGCATCTGGAAGAACCTCGAAGAAAGATGTGGTGTCTCCCTAAGAGTGAGCAAGAGCTAAATGCACAGCTGGTGAAGAGGATGTGTTGCGTGGGTCAGTATACCTCCTCCTGTGTTCTGTTAGAATTTCTTAAGCTTGCATAGTCCTTTGCTTCAGTGTTGTAATCACTGGTTCTTATTGTGTGTCTGAGCTTTTGCCATGGATGGGGAATGTAACTTTGTAACATTCAGAAGTGCTAGTTTATGTGGACAGTCATTATCAGATAATTGAAGCAGGAACAGGGTTTGTCTAGATTTAGTTTAGTCCAGAGTCCGAGGCGATGGTGCACATTTACAAGAGGACGCTAAAACATCACAGTCACTTTGGTCATGAATCACCTGCGGAATAAAACCTAAAATATGTTACAGAAAGTAATGTGGACATAATTGTGTTTCTGCTGTGAGGGTAGTTTTGCAGTTAATTTTTTTTTTAATAGAGAACTGTACATCTGTCTTTTTTCTAAAATCACGGCTAAAGATTACCACTGCGATTATTTTGATAGTTTGACAGCACAAAGAATTCCCATTTAATTGATATAGTTGTGTATTGAAAATGTGTGTTACAGAAATTCACCTTTTTATTTCAATAAAAAGTCAGTATGCTTTATGATGACTGGCATGAAACATCCTGGTGTGGTACCATGCAGTAATTGCATACAGTAGTTGCCGAAGCAACAAGAAACAAAATATAAACTACAGACAGTACCTTGAGTAATGGAATAATAACAAGGCATATGAAATCACTGGATTTTCCTAAGCTTAGGAAAACACATTGCTGGGTTTTTTAATTAACGGTTACATTTACTGAATTATACAGTATGGTATATTATGACGTATATTTTTAAACAAGTTTTTTTGAAGTAAGGCAATTTCTTCTCAAATTTTTCTCGATTTTTTTTTTTTTTTACACAAATGTATATTTCATTAAACTCATTTAGTGAAATGTCTTATAAAGAAGGTAACACTGCAAGAAGAAATATACATTTTTAAGTATTGTATCGTTCCAACATGTCACGCAATTCAAGGGCATTTCAATGAAAGTTATGATACTAAAACAATATTTTGTTTTATAATATGTTGGCAGATAATTGCTACTGTAAAACCATCCACGTCACGTTAACACATACTGTGCTGTATATTTCTATACATTGTAGACTAGGGGGTTTTCTAATTTAACTTTTACATTGTCTCATTTTTTTTTTTTTGGCCAGTCAGTGTGCAAAACCATTTCAAAATAATCTTGTCAGGTTATATCAGCTGATCACGTTTCCATGTTTACAGATCTGCTGAATAGATATTAACCAGTGTACTGATTTTACCATTTGCCAATGGACTTGATTGTTTTTCTGTTCCTGTAAATTGTTGGATTTGTTCAGAACAGGCATGTAATGTTTTCCCTTTATTAAGCCAGTATGTGAACATTGATATTCTTCTATATACCCGCCCAACCCTTCAGCCCTCTTTTGATTGGAGCCTAATGTCAGCTGTGCCACATTGGGGTTTTGTGACATGGTTGGTGTCCACTGTGGTCATAATGAATGTGTTAACGCCAATGATCTATCATCTCCAAACAAATTCAAGGAATGAGGCTTCTTTACTATTGCTATAGTTTGCCAGGAAAGATTACAGTACATTATAAGGGATTTACAGTCCATTGTACAGTGTAGAAAACATTTGCATGTTAACTTGAAAGTCTACAGTACATAAAAAGGAAATAACTTTTGCTGCTTGGTAACACATTTTTTAATGCTTGAATGAAAATCCTTAAATGTCAAAATAGCTTCTATTGTACATGAAACAAAAATGGAATCCCTGTACTGTATGTATGTATGTATGTATGTTTGTAGGTACAAAGTAAACCTCCCTCTGCATCACTCTGCCCATATAATTTCTGGATTTGTTTGTTTTTAGATTAATTGGGTACATTTGATTTTTGTACTGCATATACTGCATTTCATTTCGGTTCAACTTCACTTAGAGGTCAATGTGATAAACCTGTACTCTACTGAGATAAGCCACAGCTGGGTTTGTTTTATAACCTCTGTGGTTATTACAGGATTACCTCTGACAATATATAATTTATACTGTCCAAGAGGATTCATCAGTGCTGTAAAATACTCCAAAAACTGTGGCGTATCCTGGCTGTGTGCACAGTAGGTTAACCATGTTTAAAGTATAACAAAAATCTCAAGCCACAATTGTACATTTAAACAATTGTATTTGTGTATTATTTCCAATATATTTTCTCTACATGTCTAATGCTCAAACTACATACTGTACAGCTGTTTGGTTTATGTGGAGAGACAATGCTCTGCTTTATTGTCTAAACATTCATTGTTTTAATGGAGGAATAAAGGACAAAAATCGCATGAATTATTTAGCATGTTGCCATTACAGACATGTGGTCTGCCAAGAGAGGTTGTGCTCAGAGAAAGAGGTAGCACAATTCTTCAGACCCTTTATTTAATAAATAGAAGATACATATGTTTATTGTAAAAAATGTGTACCTTGCCTTTTAAATATGGTATTATTGTCAAAGTAAACTTAAAATGTTTTGGTAAAAATTGCTATTGAATGAAAGACTGGTTCACAACTGCAAGCACACTATACACATGACAAAATAGACTTTATAGTTTGACACTGGGCTAAAAACCATTATGAGGGGCAGCAAACTGTATGTCCAATCATAGCCTTTGTTTCCTTAGATATATAACTTGAACAATTATTTTTTCAACAGAGTCGCAGAATTAAAACAAGAAAATGGATAGGAGTCATGCATCTCAATTTGTGTTTCTCTTGCTTTGTTTCAGATGAGAGGGACAGAGTACAGAAGAAAACTTTCACAAAATGGATAAACCAGCATCTTGTGAAGGTATGGACATTCATCCCTAATATTGCTAAATTGGTTTTCTGCAGGATTCGGACGGTCATGCTTTTCATTAACTGGGCAAAACAGTGATTTCAATTATTAGAAAGTGTTATCAAGCAATTTCAGCATAGTCATCAGCACAGTAATTGCTATGTAATTCCAGCAGGTTATTGCTTGGTTAATAGAAAGCACAAATCTAGTTTTGCAGCCCTTAATTCATATTTGTATGACTTTTCTACAACATGTGTGCAGATTCCATACAACATAGCAGCATTCTCCTCTGTGTTGGTGATAGTCAGTGAGCTGGTGTATTCAAGACAGCTTCAATTTCTGGTATTTCACAAGGAACCTCTGGAGAACAGTCCCTGCAGAGCTATTTAAAAACCTAATGACATATCCGAATCTGGGGAAGGATGAACCTACATCTGTAGAACATCTACTTTTTCATGATAGCGGTGGTAACATACAGTAATTGTAAATGTTAACATTATTTTATAAAGATCAACCTATTTAACAATAAACCCTAATTGATTAAAACAGGATTTTAAACAAGTTTAACAAAATGCTCACACAATACCCTATGAGATATTACTGTAACTGATGTCTGACTCTTGTACACTATAAACAAACTCAGTCTGCCAGCACTTTCCTCACACAGCTCTTTGGGGACGCACATGCATCCAGAGAAGTTGCGCCATGGTGTTGGGGATAACTGGAAGGTTGTTGACAAAAAAAGAAATTCAGAACAATGTGCTTTTGAATAATTAGTAATATTCAAATTGAATGGGATAGTAACATTATTAGATAGCTCAGCTCTTCCCTGTGAACCTTTCTAATTGAGAAAAGTGAGTGAGACTTAGAGGAACGTGTGCTTGCTGCTTAGCAACCCTCTCTACTTCAGTTCAGCAGTCTTTCTGCTACTGACACTCTTACCAATGGGGCTAAACATCTACCCAGTAAATTACAATAACAAGTGCTGAATTTAGAATAGTATTGTAGCAGTCTTTAAAAAGACGCCACCTACTGGATAAATAAAGAAAAGCCGAGGCACGTAGCTCAAGGAAATGTAGCTCTTTATGAGCCAGCAATCCCCCGGCCTTACAGTCTGACCAGAGCCACTGGAGAAGGCCCTGCCCCTTCAAAACAATGTTGCTAACAGGAAACAGCAACGCAAGGAGAAAGAGCCAGAGTGCCAGGTTCATACTCGCTGTCGTCCAGGTGTGTGTCAAGCACGGACACCTGTCCTCTCCGATCTCGGTTAGATAAGATTTTACCAGAGCTAAATCAGATTTGGCTTTCTTGGATGTGTTTTAAATTTTCTTGTTGACAAATACAAGTTTTTCAAGCATCGATGTCGGCTGGGTGTTTAAAAACGGGACAACGTGTTGAGTTTGTAAAGTTGTATTGTTTACCGTAACTTGAAAGTCTTAACTTTATTTGCATCAAATCAGGCCCCTTGTCTATAATAACACTGAACTAACTAGTTATTTGCAAGTGTCTGCATGTGTATCTGGATAATGAAACCAAAATACTGTACTTCAAAATAAATATCTGAAGAACCAATTCTATGATTTAAAACTGAAGTACAAATTAATTGCACAATTTACTGTCTTTACAATACAGTATCCTTAGTACTTTAGAAATCTTCTTGCATCTCAACAGTATGTTTTAGACCCTCTTGTCAAATATAAGGTTACATTCATCTGAGTAATATGAAAAGAGAAATTCTACTAGCCTACAGACATGTTATTTTAGTACTGCAGCTGTGATACACTCTGAGCATGTGCCAGAGGATTGTTTTGTGATTGGACGAGAGTGAAACGAGGTCACAGTGACAGCATGGCCAGGCAGACTGCAGACAGTGTTTTTGGTCAGGGGTAGGTGCTGAATTCAGAAGCTGCCAGTCTTAGTTCAAAACAGCATTGTAGTTGCTATACACAGCGATGAAAGGGCATAATGGCAGGCACACTATTCAGGAAATTCAAGATATTTGCTCACTGCATTACATTACATTTACCTTTACCTGAGAAGCCTGAATGCGATCTGCAGTTAGGTTGATAGTGATCTGGTAATGCAGATGGAAAGTGTAAATCTGTCAGGGTTTTATCATCCCATATCCCTGGCAAAGGGATATATTATAGTGGAGATGCTTGTATTTACATTACATTTGTAGATATAGCTATTCGATAGATACCTGTATATCTGCTAATGTAATGTGAAGATTGAACATGAGCTGATGTAATTAAAGTAAGACTTTCAAGTTAAGCCATCTGTTAGATATATCTGGTCAGATGGTCAGCCAACTGTTAAAGCTTGGTATGGACATGCATTAGTACATACTTAATCAGACTACAAAACAATGCACGATCATCAACGCGTGTTGAAAACAGTATTTTAAAATCTACTCATAAATGGTTTGCTGTTTTTTTTTGCATAGCTTTTCTGGTTTAATCTCTCTCAGTATTATAACAGTGTTTCTAATAGGAATTACATTTTATATTGGTCTGGACAGGTGTCAGGTAGGGCAGAGCTCTAGAAAAATGCCACTTCAAAAGGTGAGAGGCTGCTCATCACTAGATGAAAGGGCAGGGTAGATGTAAGGCATGGCAGATTGCAACGTGATCACGGTGATTGCTATTGCAGGGTGGATGTAAGGCGTGGCAGATTGCAACGTGATCACGGTGATTGCTATTGCAGGGTGGATGTAAGGCTTGGCAGATTGCAACGTGATCACGGTGATTGCTATTGCAGGGTAGATGTAACGTGATCACGGTGATTGCTATTGCAGGGTAGATGTAAGGCGTGGCAGATTGCAACGTGATCACGGTGATTGCTATTGGAGGGTAGATGTAAGGCGTGGCAGATTGCAACGTGATCACGGTGATTGCTATTGCAGGGTAGATGTAAGGCGTGGCAGATTGCAATGTGATCACGGTGATTGCTATTGCAGGGTGGATGTAAGGCGTGGCAGATTGCAACGTGATCACGGTGATTGCTATTGCAGGGTAGATGTAAGGCGTGGCAGATTGCAACATGATCACGGTGATTCCTATTGCAGGGTGGATGTAAGGCGTGGCAGATTGCAACGTGATCATGGTGATTCCTATTGCAGGGTGGATGTAAGGCGTGGCAGATTGCAACGTGATCACGGTGATTGCTATTGCAGGGTGGATGTAAGGCGTGGCAGATTGCAACGTGATCACGGTGATTGCTATTGCAGGGTAGATGTAAGGCGTGGCAGATTGCAACGTGATCACGGTGATTGCTATTGCAGGGTGGATGTAAGGCGTGGCAGATTGCAACGTGATCACGGTGATTGCTATTGCAGGGTGGATGTAAGGCGTGGCAGATTGCAATGTGATCATGGTGATTGCTATTGCAGGGTGGATGTAAGGCGTGGCAGATTGCAATGTGATCACGGTGATTGCTATTGCAGGGTAGATGTAAGGCGTGGCAGATTGCAACGTGATCACGGTGATTGCTATTGCAGGGTAGATGTAAGGCGTGGCAGATTGCAACGTGATCACGGTGATTGCTATTGCAGGGTAGATGTAAGGCGTGGCAGATTGCAACGTGATCACGGTGATTGCTATTGCAGGGTAGATGTAAGGCGTGGCAGATTGCAATGTGATCACGGTGATTGCTATTGCAGGGTAGATGTAAGGCGTGGCAGATTGCAATGTGATCATGGTGATTGCTATTGCAGGGTAGATGTAAGGCGTGGCAGATTGCAACGTGATCACGGTGATTGCTATTGCAGGGTAGATGTAAGGCGTGGCAGATTGCAATGTGATCATGGTGATTGCTATTGCAGGGTAGATGTAAGGCGTGGCAGACTGCAATGTGATCATGGTGATTGCTATTGCAGGGTAGATGTAAGGCGTGGCAGACTGCAACGTGATCACGGTGATTGCTATTGCAGGGTAGATGTAAGGCGTGGCAGATTGCAAGCGTGATCACGGTGATTGCTATTGCAGGGTAGATGTAAAGGCGTGGCAGATTGCAACGTGATCACGGTGATTGCTATTGCAGGGTAGATGTAAGGCGTGGCAGATTGCAACGTGATCACGGTGATTGCTATTGCAGGGTAGATGTAAGGCGTGGCAGATTGCAACGTGATCACGGTGATTGCTATTGCAGGGTAGATGTAAGGCGTGGCAGATTGCAATGTGATCATGGTGATTGCTATTGCAGGGTAGATGTAAGGCGTGGCAGATTGCAATGTGATCACGGTGATTGCTATTGCAGGGTAGATGTAAGGCGTGGCAGATTGCAATGTGATCACGGTGATTGCTATTGCAGGGTAGATGTAAGGCGTGGCAGATTGCAATGTGATCATGGTGATTGCTATTGCAGGGTAGATGTAAGGCGTGGCAGTCTGCAATGTGATCATGGTGATTGCTATTATTCTACAGACGTCTCAGTATGAATCATTTTTAAGGGAGTGCTAACCAAGGTTTTAAATCCTTCTGCTTCAGACCCATTATACCTCTTATTAGCACTAACTAGTTCAGACCCATTATACCTCTTATTAGCACTAACTAGTTCAGACCCATTATACCTCTTATTAGCACTAACTAGTTCAGACCCATTTTTTCTTGTGTTGCAAATCCACTGATTCTTAGTTTTTTTATATACTTTAATTTTTATATTTTATGATGTTGTTAATAAACTATTAACGTATATCAGTGTTTCCGCTAGGAAAAACTGCTGCCCGTCAATGACTGGTCACTAAATGTTTTACCAGTCACAACTCAAAACATCATCGGTATTCAAGTAAGACCTGCCCATTCTTTAAGTGCTACACATACACATAGCTATGGAGAATAAATAGGCGTATAAGAGAAAAAAAAAACAAAGTTACTATTATCTGTAACTGTAGGATTTGACATGTATAAAGGTACCTGTAGCTTTTCTGTCTTGAAAAAAGTATGCGTCTTTATAATACTAATTATAATACAACAGCAAGACATAACTTATTTGCATGCTTGGCATCCTTTATATTTAAAGTTTAGACCCCAAAAAACATGAACTAAAAACAAACCAAGCTAAATCTTACACCGGATTGAGCTTGTCATTACACAGGCAAAAATGTACCTTTGAATGCATGTCAAAATGGCTAAACCTTCTTCCCAGTTACTCTGTTGTTGAAGTTTGCTAAATGCAGTAAAAAAGGGATTATGCCATTCTTATTTAATCTTACAGTTTACCCTGACAGTAATGTTTGTGTTTCAGGTACGGAAGCATGTGAATGATCTGTACGAAGACCTTAGAGATGGACACAACCTGATCTCCCTGTTAGAGGTCCTGTGCGGGGAGACCTTGGTGAGTTTCTTTTAAAAAAGAAAGAAATCTAATCTCCTTTTACAGTTTTGATTTTTTTTTTTGTTCTAAGACAATTTACAATCCCTCCTTTGCTTACACCCCTTCCTAAATCTAGTTGTATTGAAAAATAAAAATACAACAAATGCCTTCTGTGGAAAAAAAAAATTGATTTGTCCTTTTGTTTCATTTGGCGATTCTTAAAAAAACATTACAAGTAGTTATTAAACAGTGTAGCTCTAAGTAGTTGTTCAGTACAAGCCACGAATACTGCCTCTCTTTAAATTTTCCAGTAGTTCTTAACACATATGTGTTTTCACATATGTGGGCAGCAGTGTGGAGTAGTGGTTAGGGCTCTGGACTCTTGACCGGAGGGTCGTGGGTTCAATCACAGGTGGGGGACACTGCTGCTGTACCCGTGAGCAAGGTACTTTACCTAGATTGCTCCAGTAAAAACCCAACTGTATAAACGGGTAATTGTATGTAAAAATAATGTGATATCTTGTAACAATTGTAAGTCGCCTTGGATAAGGGCGCCTGCTAAGAAATAAATAATAACATATGTGTTTTAATACTATATTCACATTAATATGACTGAACTGTAAAACAGACACTCAATAAGAAGGTCAAGCATCAGGTAATTTAGGAATAGACACACAAACAGAACGTAAAGGTTATCCAAGCAGATATTGCCTCAATGCCAACAGTGTCTTAAGGCCAAGGGAGGATCTACCAAGCTGCAGCAATCAGTTGTCTTTTTGAAAAGAAATAAATTCTGCACTTTAGGACACTACAGTTTATTGACCATTTGTCAGACAGCTTTCTGGATGAATAAGTACAACCACAACCTTTTCACTGTAATGTCCCATCCAATTATCCAATTGTAATGTGGATGCTCTGGAACTTTACCTGTCCACTTTTGACCTCACATCCCTTTTCCCGGTAGCAAACACAACACAGCCTCCCGATGGACAAATCTCCAAATCCATTCTGTTCTCCTTTGCATTCATTTCTTTGCCTTTTATTTTATCTGTCCTTTCATTTCTTTCGTTTCATTCTTCCTTTTCATTTGTTGTCTGTCTTGTGTCTTCCTTGTATTTTCTTCTGTCTGATATGTTGATAAGCCAAGGGAGCGTGATTTTCTGAAGACGCTGCGGTTGGTGAGTGCAGCTGGAGCATGCGCGTTTGAGCAGCATGAGGATGAGCAGGATGATGATTTGGGGGTAGGTGTGGAGCCCCGTAACAGTACTAACGTAGAAGCTACTAGAGTGTGCTGTGGTGACGAAACAAGAAAACCCTTGGATTCCACATGAGGATAATTACTGTTGTTTATCTTTGTATATGCAAACCAGTGTATTCAAATTATAAATATACAGTACTGTGCAAAAGTTTTAGGCAGGTGTGAAAAATGCTGTAAAGTAAGAATGCTTTCAAAATAGACATGTTAATAGATTATATTTATCAATTAACTAAATGCAAAGTGAGTGAACAGAAGAAAAATCTAAATCAAATCCATATTTGGTGTGACCACCCTTTGCCTTCAAAACAGCATCAAGCATCAATTCTTCTAGGTACACTTGCACACAGTTTTGAAGGAACTCGGCAGGTAGGTTGGCCCAAACATCTTGGAGAACTAACCACAGTTCTTCTGTGGATTTAGGCAGCCTCAGTTGCTTCTCTCTCTTCATGTAATCCCAGACAGACTCGATGATGTTGAGATCAGGGCTCTGTGGGGGCCATACCATCACTTCAGGACTCCTTGTTCTTCCTTACGCTGAAGATAGTTCTTAATGACTTTCGCTGTATGTTTGGGGTCGTTGTCATGCTGCAGAATAAATTTGGGGCCAATCAGATGCCTCCCTGATGGTATTGCATGATGGATAAGTATCTGCCTGTACTTCTCAGCATTGAGGAGACCATTAATTCTGACCAAATCCCCAACTCCATTTGCAGAAATGCATCCCCAAACTTGCAAGGAACCTCCACCATGCTCCACAGTTGCCTGCAGACACTCATTCGTGTACGCTCTCCAGCCCTTCGGCGAACAAACTGCCTTCTGCTACAGCCAAATATTTCAAATTTTGACTCATCAGTCCAGAGCACCTGCTGCCATTTTTTCTGCACCCCAGTTCCTGTGTTTTCGTGCATAGTTGAGTCGCTTGGCCTTGTTTCCACGTCGGAGGTATGGCTTTTTGGCCATAAGTCTTCCATGAAGGCCACTTCTGACCAGACTTCTCCGGACAGTAGATGGGTGTACCAGGGTCCCACTGTTTTCTGCCAGTTCTGAGCTGATGGCACTGCTGGACATCTTCCGATTGCGAAGGGAAGTAAGCATGATGTGTCTTTCATCTGCTGCAGTGAGTTTCCTTGGCCGACCACTGCGTCTACGGTCCTCAACGTTTCCCGTTTCTTTGTGCTTCTTCAAAAGAGCTGGAAACCCCTGTCTGCCTTGAAATTTCTGCCTGGGAGAGACCTTGCTAATGCAGTATAACTACCTTGTGTCTTGTTGCTGTGCTCAGTCTTGCCATGGTGTATGACTTTTGACAGTAAACTGTCTTCAGCAACCTCACCTTGTTAGCTGAGTTTGGCTGTTCCTCACCCAGTTTTATTCCTCCTACACAGCTGTTTCTGTTTCAGTTAATGATTGTGTTTCAACCTACATATTGCATTGATGATCATTAGCACCTGTTTGGTATAATTGTTTAATCTTACACCTGACTATATGCCTACAAAATCCCTGACTTTGTGCAAGTGTACCTAGAAGAATTGATGCTGTTTTGAAGGGTGGTCACACCAAATATGGATTTGATTTAGATTTTTCTTCTGTTCACTCACTTTGCATTTAGTTAATTGATAAATATAATCTATTAACATGTCTATTTTTAAACATTCTTACTTTTAGCATTTTTCACACCTGCCTAAAACTTTTGCACAGTACTGTATGTATTTAAGGATTTCTGTATATATAATCTAGTGTCCTATACATGTACTAATATATATATATATACACACACAGTATATAGACATATGCTCAGCTGGCAATGGGCTTTCACATTAAAAGGCTCCAGTTCAAATCCCTCTTCTGCATTTGTCTGTCTGTGTGTGGCACGTATGAATGTGCATTAGGAACAGAAGCAGATGGTTTTCCTCGTTATAAAATATCAAACCCATATTTGTGGCGCTTCAGTTAAAGTTATAGTAAAAATGGATAAAAGGTGGTGCCTTCATATTTACTATTAACGTTTTCCAGAATAACATTTATGTTATAAAAAAGGTCACCAAAACGTATTAATTTTAGATTTACAGTGCAGTGAATTATAGTACTGTACATACTGCAAAATATATTTTAAGTGACTAACAATTCTAAAATGCATTATAAGCCACGTCCCCATTAGTCCCTATTAGCAGCAATTACACTTCTAATTTCGCTGAGAGTGTAGATGTCACGCTCAGAATGTCAATGACAAAGCATTCTAAATGTTTAAACCACATCAGGTTGTACGTTAATATCAGATTTTCATCTGTTTTTTTAAATTTGGATTTAATGTTTGTGTTAGGTGGCTACCTCTAATCAAGTTGTGAGTGTACTTTCTCTTACGCTCTTAGTATGACAGACCCGTCCTGCTTTACTTGCAGACCTAACACAGCAAAGAGTGTGCGAGAAATAAACTCTCAACTTGATGAGAGGTAGTCTCTAAACTCTAAACACGAAATAAACTGTGGAGGTGAGCTCTGTAATCAGTCAAGTTAACTTTAACATTCAAAAATCTGTGAGACTGTGATCATAATGATCAACTGTCAGGGTGACTGTGGTTTTCTGGATGGAACAGTTATTTTCAAAGGCTTGATTTGTGGGGATTTGAGCTTTGATCCACTGTTGTCATGTGTGTTGTGCACCATTATGTCACTTAAAAGAAAAGTTGTTACAAGTCATTGTGAAACCTACTGAATCCTTACCAGGAAATATGTTCTGCTGCATTGCCTGTTCCATTAGTTCATGCCTACTGCCGTAAAGAATTTACCAGCTAAATACTGCTTGCTGCTAAGAAAATATGTGGTTCAGCTTGTTACACCTTGTGTCCAAAAGTATTGACACATGACCAATATGTATTGTTTTCTTCAGCAGTTGAACCTCATATACAAGCTACTATAATTACTAAGTCAGTTGGCCATTCTTTTAAAAAAAAAAAAAAAATCAAAAAAGATTTGAAGGGTGCCATCCCTCAAGAGGTGATATGTGTGCATCTGCTGCTTGTAACACCTTGACGATCAAACATCAAATAAATGTTTTTTAAGCAGTTATTGCATACGCTACAATCGTTGTAGGCACTGATGCCCATCATTTGGTGTCTACAGCAAAAATGGCCAACTAACTTTAGAATCACCCTCTTAAAAGTATGCAGACACACAGCTCTTATGCTTTCTGTATCATCTGTATACAGTATATGTTATATAGACTTACTGTACATTATGACCCAAAAATATGGAGATACATTGCTGAGGTATGGTGTCCCATACAAATTTAAAAATTGTGTTAACATGTTTAAAAGGGTTGTTCCTTTCATAGGACCACTTAAAAATGTCAGTTCATTGAAAAATAAATGTTTTGCTTTAAGATGCAAGTAGCAGGAAGAGCTTTTCTCATTTACTCAGACCTTCCTGTTCTTTTATAAAGGTGCCATGCTTTTTTATTTTTAATTAGCTTCCCTTTTGAGTAGCCTGTATAGACTTGCACTGTCTCCATATTTTAAAGTCATCAGTCACAAAAACAAAATTGCATTCATTGTTCTACAGTGACATTTTTAAGTAGGAATTTGGTGTCTTTCTTACTTTATTTGTCATGTATTCCAACCCTGCTATTTTGCCACAATAGTTCCAATACTCAAAGCGTTACTCCAAATTGTAGGTAGCATATAGTACTCTGAAAGGAAAAAGTACCAATTACAATACTAAATAAAATAAAAAAAAACAGCTTAAGACTACATACATGCCGCTTAATCACATGACCAAGTTGTTTTTTTTTTCACATTAGTAACTGTATTGAGTGCATTTTTTCTTTTAGGAAAAATCCTGCTAATTACAATTTTACGTAAACAGCTTTGAGAATCTAGTTCAGGGTCTTTTAACAGCTGTATTCTGTTTTGTTACAAGTACAACTGGAGATTATTAGGATGTGGAGATTGTTATCAATAAACTGTGCATAGTAGCGGTGTCCACTAGATGGTGTCATTCACTGGTGTTCTATTATATTGAATAAAAACAGACAATGTACCTTTTAACAATACCTTTCTATTTCCCTTTAGCCTCGAGAGAAAGGGAGGATGCGCTTCCACAGACTCCAGAATGTACAGATTGCACTGGATTATTTAAAGAAACGCCAGGTAAGGGGAACAATTAAGCTGATATTTGAATGATTGCAAATTACATTATTCGGAAAAGACAGAATTAGTCCTGTTTTGGAATGTAACTTCGTGCTTAACAAGATATTCATACTGACATGCAGGGGCGGCTCCAGAAATAATTCCTAGTGGGGGCTCAGCCTGTGGAGCCAAGGTGTTTTTTTGGGGGTTAATAAACTCTGACAACCTAGAGCAGCCTTATTTTTGCTTTTGTAGCGGTTGTTATCTCTGAAGTCATTGTCATGATGACTGAGCTGTAATATAAATACATACATTGCTAATGTAGCTGATCCTGTATATTGTCCTATGTTCTTGTGAGTGTTTTAAATGAGAACGAACTTTAATCAAGTGCCAAGTTATGCCACACAAGGTACACATGATTAATAAAAAGACTTTTTTTTACAAGTGAACTAATTACCATATTACACCAACATTAAATGAAGAATAAAACCCTTTTTGTTGTGTTTTAAGATGTGTATAAGATATTTCACTGCGCAAAATTGCATATGAATTTTTGTTTAACATTCCAGTTACACAAAAGTGTTTTGGGAGTTTAAAAAAAAAAAAAAAGCTCCCGGATGCCTAATTTTTTGTGTTGAGTGATAAAGCTTAATTTAAAAACAATTAGATGTAGGCTCTACAAAACAATAAAACATTCCAATAATCAATTTTCAGAACATTTATGCAGTAAATGTCCACTAATACTGCCAAAAACTTAAAGTGCAATTTCAGTCTCTCAGCAAAAAGGAGTTACACTACCCTAGGATAATTAAATAAACAGTATCCATACTGGAACAAATTAAAACAGCCATAGTATTTTAGATCAGTTTACTGCCATGTTATTTTTCGTAGACCTGTATACAGGTTTGCAGTGTTCAATCAAAATAATTTGCCTTGGGGCCAGTGATGCAAAATGTGCAACATTCATGCTGTCCCTGGAATAAAAAAATAAAAATAAAAAAACTGTCCAAAGTTCTTTGTTTAGGCATTTTCAACCGAACTACAATGTACTGCTACTGCTGTCGCTTTAAACAAAAAAAAAAGTATTACAAGAATCGCTTTATAGGATTTGCCTACATCGTTAAAAACGGCTATCTACCGGTACAACGCATTACACACATATTGGTTACAAATCTGATTAGCTACTTATTTAAACAAAATGTAAATTAATATATAAAAAACACCAGAACACAAACCTATCAAAATCAAACTATTGATATGAATTCTTACCGTTGTGTCTGGTTCATTTATTTATCTAAAGTTTTTTCACGCTGATGTCACAGCCTAATCCTTTCACCCCGTGAATTTTAGCCAAGGCTAATTCTTTTCACCCCCATTCATTTTTGCCTAGGCATACAATTCACAGGGTGAACATGAGCCTAAAAAACAATTCACAGGGGTGAGAATGAGCCTAAAATGCAATTCACATGGTGAATGTTAACAGGGGGTGAGCATATAGGTAGCTCTCACGTTGGTTGATAGTGATGAGGTTAGAACATGTACAATTGTTACAAATTACCAGAGAGAGAGAAAACAAAATGGGTCTCTCTCTTGCTAGCCTGTGTGCAGATTAGGCAAAAACAAGTTGATTATATGATTATCATCACCTGTGCCAGCTTGTGCCAGCTGCCTACACAATACGAGTGATGGGCTTAAAAAAGTGGGATGGCTTAAGCACCCCAAGCCTTATGGCAGAACCTACCCTGCTGACATATCACAGAAATACACCACCCACTAGATATATCGCGGGTGTCGGGGTACAATACAAATCTGCTATATATTGAGGGCCACGATATGGCAAGACACCCATTGAAAAACAAATAGACTAATAACAAATATTGTGCAACGACTCCCTCGTTTTATCGGGTGCGTCAGGGTCCAATATAAGTCCTCTATGCAACCTGCTTTTTTTTCTCATTTTTCGTACTGCAGAGGGTAATTGCTTCTCATCAACTTAAGTCTCCAATTAATTTCATGAATCTTCCTCTCCTTTCTCAAATGCCCAAACTGCTGCATTGAAAGAATCCATTCCCAGCACAGAAGGCTTGTTGCTAGGGTGATGACGTCACTGCCCTGTGACTTTTGCTAGTGCATTGCTTAAAAAACTGCTTCAGCAAGTAGATATGTAATTTGCTTTGTGTTATTGTGCAATGCGTGTGTATATGATAGCAGTATGATATGAATGCTTTGTTTTTAATTGTTCTGTATATTTTAGTTTGTGATGTGCAGTACAAAATAAAACGAGCAGTAATTCAAAGTGAAATTGTCTATGTATAGTGAAGCTCAGGCATGCGCAGTTAGACTGGGAGCCAACTCCAGGACCAAGATATATATAAATCTGCAAGTATAGTGAGGGGCAATATAAGGAGGAGTGGATGTATTTTGCAATGCATTCCACAAAAATTATTGACGTGTTTATATTAAACTAAAGTATTACATTTCAAGATGGCAAAGTGACAAAATCAATTACTTGACCTATATTGTGGTTTCCAATATAATCTGTTTTATTGGAATCTCATCAATGGCAGTATGGATGATTATCCACGCTTGAGAGACTAGGAGACTTTTTTTGTTATTGTTCAATTATATATGTATATCAATAACCAACTGTTAAATGGTGCATACACAGTATTGACAAACAACACTTGATATGTATCTCTAGACAGACCGTTGTACAAATTTGTCCCCCCACTATTTTTATTAAGGATCACTGCAGTAAATTAATTGTGTTCTTGCACCCTCTGCTGGCCTGATTTGGCCTAGCAGTCACATTCATGAAACAGGTTATATATATATACTGTCTAGTTACTATACATATTTTGACAGAAAAAAAACGCCCAAGCATTTTGGAAAGTAAACGAAAACAATAATTCCATACAGTATATAAAAAGCGAAAGCCCCCCAAAAAAACAAAAAAAAAATTGGGGTATCTCAAAAATAGCTAAAAATAAGCGTCGAAAAATGAAATTAATAAAAACAGAGAAAGAGAAGCCTTAAATATAATATACATATATACCGTAGTACTGTATAATATCTGCAAAGTAACCTTATGTTTAACTTATATCTATTTTAACTTTTTTTTTCTAAAATAAATAATCAAAGTTTAAAATTGATAATAATATTTCCACTCTGTAAAGTGATTTTATTTGGTGATTATACATGTGTACCTTACTGTATGAATATTAATATGTTTGTAATCAAATTAATAAATACTTTTTATTTTAACAGGTCAAACTTGTAAACATCAGGAATGATGATATAACAGATGGAAACCCAAAGCTAACGTTGGGTTTGATATGGACCATAATTCTGCACTTTCAGGTAGGTTTTACCTTTCCTCTATTGCTATCCCTGTTGTTTGGAAAACTGGCATCAAGATTCTGCTGCTGACATACAAGGCCCTACATGGTCAATGTCCTTCTTAGATCATGGACCTTCGTAGCCAATATGTCCCTGGGAGACAGCTTAGGTCTTCCAGTTCTGGACTTCGTAAATGCATTTCACTGAAGAGTATTACTCTTGGTGGGCACAGCTTTAGTTGCATTGCCCTTTCCTTATGGAACTGCCCAGCTGCATTTGAAATTATACTTAAGTTTCTCAGTTTAAAACTTCTCTCAAAACACACCTCTTTTTTGCTGTCTTCTCTGCTTAGGCTTCCTAGGTTTTATGCTTCCACTGTTTACCAATGTACTTGGAAAATTCTTGTTTGTATTCAAGTCTACAATGTTTATAAATTAATTTGTATCTTGGACACTTTGATGTGAAAGGCGCTATATTTAAATTAATTATTATTATTATTATTATTATTATTATTATTATTATTATTATTATTATGATCCACCCTAGGCCGCGTTGTTGATTTTAAACAAGCAAACTCATTTGTGATCCAGTATTTGATTGTAGCTGTGGCAGCTCTTTCCATTTTAATTTTGTTTAGGGAGCAGCAAAGAACAAGCATTACCTTCTAGGAGTATAAAACAAAATTGCCAAGACATCAAGTTGTGATCATTTACTTTAGCTTTTGTCATTTATTTCTGAGGTTTAGCAGATCATTTCCAAATGGTCAATGACACTGCCTCACATTCTTTTGATTCTTTACTACAGTATGTGTTAATTGTTTGCTTCTATTGACGTGTTATTTGTTGTTGCTCCTAAAAGAAAGAAAAAGGAATTACTTTGACATAGGGATTCAATGCAGTAATGTGGTTTCAGAGGCACAAGTTACCTACTTGTTCTATATACTTGTTTTGCTTTCTTGGTCTATATTTGAGTTTGTTACAAAACGAAATTAACGGCATTACAGCATCTTGAATACAATGAATTATGACATGAACATGTTTTAAAAACAAAAATCCAAGTTCAGATACTCTATGTCTAAACAAGGTAAATGTTATTTGATTTTTTTATTTTTTTTAGCCTTATGAACACTTGCCATGCATTTGAGACTAGGGGGTGGTATCTGCCTGGTAGCTGTTATTGTTGCTGTTAAAAACAAAAAACAGTTAATGAGATTCTTCTATTTTGTATGGTGAAAGCCATCCAAAACTATTGTATAATGAACAATGATGTGCATTCAATTACATTGTAAAACAAATCTGCACTCATTGTTTTCTATGTTTAGACACTATGACCTCTCTCTTTATCTTGGCCTACTATCTTCACAATCCTGTGCTGTCCAGGGTCTTGGAGCATTGGTGTTCTCATTTTCAATTGACTTTCATGGGTCATAGGCTAAAGTCCAGTGATACTCTACTGGTTAGATTTGACTTTACTGTGGAAACTAGGTTATTACGAGAATAGATCACTCATGGCATGACTGAAACAATAAATTAATTATCAGAAGCAGTTTTTCCACATTGAAATATACAGTGCAAATAACTTTTCAATTACCTGTTTTGCTTTAGAGAGATAATCTATGTATATTTTAATTCCCAGTTAAAATGAGTTGTTAGGCAGTTCCTAACAGGGGAAGATACAGTTTCTGTGAACAGGGTGCTGCGATGTTGTGTATTGTTATTCAATAGTTTAAGCTTTTGTAGGCAAGACAGCTCTGCTGTTATTCAAGTGCATTAGCTAGCAATTTAGCTAAATTGCTCCTCATCCAAGATGCTTGGATTTTTTTACTTGAAATATACAGCATTACAGTTACTCAGTGTTAATTAAACAACAAAAAAAGATATTTAAATAAAAATTAAACAAAACATGAAGGCGTTAGTGAAGGCATTTTCTTTTCATGGTGCGTCATTCGTATTTGTAATTTGATTTAAAAACCAATACTCAATGGAAACTTGAATCATGTCTAAGATCAATAGCATGATGTACAGTGTAATTATATTACCTACACATATATTTTCTATAATCCAGTTGGAAAAGCAAATGTGTTAACAGATTCTACACAAAAACATGTACTAGGCATTCCTGTAGTTTAAATCTGACTTAATAATTTCAGGTACAGTAACAGCTTCAAATTTGAGGCAGAACAGCATTCTAGATACTGTGAATATAGGTCATGGTGACATATATCAAACCCCATAGTGTGCAGTTAAACATATACTGCACATGTGCCCTTATGTAAGACCTCACAGATGAATGTCCAGTAACTTAAAACTCTCAAAAACAGGCACAAAGGAGAAATAAAGAAGAGGCATACTGTACTCAATACATTAAAGGGCTAGGCTCTACATTTCCCTTCTGTTTCATTTATTTTTGAATATCCTATTATGTGTGTTCTGTTTCATTCTCTATTGGCGTTTCAATTATTATTTGCCATGTGTACTACTGTAACTACTTAATACACTCCTCAAGGCTGATGGTAAGGTGATGATACTGTATATGATACTGACGATCCAAGCTGAAGCAACAATAGAGAATTCTCCAAAACCCACATGATAGGATAGGAAAACTGGTAAGTCATTAAAAATGAGGAAAATGTTAAATATATATAAAGTTTATTTCATCAGGTTGTTTAATCTTTTCTAAAACATGACAATCATGCATTTACAACAACTTATGTAAACTAGAGAATATATAGGTGTATAAATAAATATAAAGTCTTACAATTCAGTAATATAGCTGTGTACATAACATAGCTGTCACACTTTTTGACTCCCAGCCATACCCACAAGGGACATTTTTTCTCATAAATGCATTAGATTGTATCGTGCAATCATTTCAAGACATAGAACAGCTTCTTTAGAAAGAATGCCAAAAATGTTTTGAAAAAAAAAAAAAATCTTGTCTTAACAAGGTACCTATTGGAATATTTGTTAAACAGAAATTTAAAATTAAATACCTTCTAGTGAAATCAAAAAAAAAATGGAACATGTTTTATTATGCTTGGGGTAATAAAACATGCTGACAGCTAGCTTGGGAGATAAGTTATATATGCATGCACCTGCCGCTGTTAACTCACGCAAGAAGTTTGGCATTCGTGCTACTGGGTATTTTGCCTGTTCCTTCATGATCTGTAAGTTGAAGGGTAAGAGAGAAAGTTATTTTATTTTGCCCAGAAAGCAGTTATTAAAGTTTTCTACCCTGTTTAGTTAAGGAAATGAGTTTATAAGCAGACATTATGTGGAGGCTAAACTTTATATTGGAGTATCCAAAATAACAGAACAGTGCTCTGAAACTTGGGATAGCACATTACTAGCATTTAAAGAAAATGTATATTGTTTGGGGGGTTTGAATATTTAAAAGCTGCAACCCCCTTTTGCAAGGACTATGGACAAGGCAACATATCATACAGATACACATTATCATACACAATTGTTATCAGTAATCATATTATCAGTGATGATTATTTTTTGTTCCTGTCTTATCTTGTAGACAACCTGTCCGTAAAGAAATGTGGGGCAGGCGGGGGGGGTGTTAAGTGCCATGTAATTAAACTGGACATCGTAAATTACTTAAATTCAGTCACCCTTTTATTGTGGAAGAGAACAAAAAGAAAAATAACTACTAACATGAGCGAAAGATATCTACATCCAGTTTCCCTGAAAAAAGTAGAGGATTGGTCATGTAATGTGCCATTAGTTCTAATGTTTTGATGCCAACATCACACTGCACCATGTGGCTATGGAGTTCTTGCAACAGTACTGTACAAATCAACACTTAGGACTGCCACCATTCCCTATCTCTGGAACAGGTTATTTTACAGCTCATGCAGGTGTTGACAGGGAACACTGTTTGATGCCTCTGTGACCTCCTCCATCCTCTCTTAAAACGTGTGGAGTTGTAGACAGGAGGCGAGATTCTGTGTATTTTAAAGTATGGTTTATCATGTACATGACCTTTTAAAGGAACAGTGTTTGACTTTGGAGTTAGGATTCAGTTCAGGATTAAAGTCTCAAATATAAACTCTATGGTTTTGTAATTTTAACCTTTTCCCAAAGGGCAGTTGTTTGCACGTGGTATGTTCGTATCCTGGCAGTGCAAGAGCATTCAGTCTTTATTTTTAGTTCTGCTGTGCAGTAACACAATTTCTGCAGCAGTGCCTGCCTGCTAGGCTTTCAATCACAGGAAGATGATGACAACAAATGTACAAGACCTCATCTGAACATCACAGCACATTCAACAAGGCCTAAAACATTCTTTTAAAACTCATGATCTAAACATCCAAAATAATATTAGTACACCAGATAATGGTATATGGAATATGGAACCCAAATGACATTAAAAAATAGACGACACATTCAAATATAATGACAAGTCCTCCTGTGGCATGTATATTTGAGCAGTAACTAGTGCTACTGTTGAGTGTATAAGGAATACTGACCCTGAGCAGATAAATACTCTGTAAAATGTTCTTCGTAGCTACAGATTGTAGGTCTCAGTGTTTTTCTGTATAGGCAGATCCTAAAAATACAGGTTGCTGTCCGTTTTATACAGCGGAGGCTTGAGTCTGAACTGTACTGGGGCTTAAAAAGTGAAAGCCTGGGTCAGTAAATTGTGGGACACACCAACTTGGAAGTGATATAGCCAATTCCACGGTTGTGAAGTGCCCCATATATTGAACTACACAGTATATTTCACTAAATACAACTTCTTGCTTTGTGTATATAGAAATGTAAAGCTGTTAAGTACTGGCAAAACTAATTAGGAAAAAAATACATATACTGTATATAAAAAATTAAAAAAAAACAAAAAAAAAACATTTGTTGTTTAGATATCTGGCCAAGAACAGTAACAATACTTCAGATTGGATGTTTCAGTTGAAGAGAGCGAACTGCTGCACTTCTTAGACAAATTGTCTGTAGTGCTGTAGTCTGTGATCTGATATTTCAACATGCTCACAAACAGCTAATTCCCAAATTAGACTTACAGTAACCGCACAAACTGTGTGAAGTCTGAGCCATTGTGTATTTGTTATGTAGAATAGCCAATTGTGGTTATGTTATAGTCTCATTTTATGAGGTATGTTTTTTTTAGTTTTTTTTAAACATATCAAATGTGTTTGTGACTGAAATGAGTTGTTTTGAATGCAAGCTTGTTTGTTTAAGCAGGGGCTTATGGTATTATACTTCAGCTATAGCAATCGGTGTTGGGTAGAGCTGTGATAAATAACATTGGTGAAATCACTTTGTTCAGGGAAGCTTGGCCTTCAGAACTTCTGTTGACCCTTCCTGCCCTTTTATATTTAAAGCTTTCATGATAGGCTAGGATGCCACCAGCCCGACATGTGGTATTGGAGCAGAGAATTGCTGAGCAAAGTTTTCATGATTAGTAGCTTACAGTGATCAAGCATCAGAGAGTTTGCATGTGACCGTGAACTCAATAGATGAATTTGTCCTGGAAACAAATTCATCTGACAGCTCAAAGGGAGAATGTCATAAAAAGACTGTTGAAGAACTGGATAACATTGAAGAAATGTGGTATCTAAATCTAGATGCTCTGATTTAAAAGGTACTGTAATCTTTGCTGTGCTTTGGCAGCATTTTTGGTGTTTGTTTTGTCTGCATACAGTCTGTTATAGTTTCAAAGGTTACTGCAAATTCCTGAAAGCTGTCTCAGGGGGACAAGAAGCTGTGTAACTAAACAAGGATCTACCGGGTGCTGTCCTGTTGAATCTGTGGCAGATCTGTTAATGAGTTTCGTTTCCGAGGACTGCTGATCTAAAAGGAATGAAGCGTTTAATCAGACACAGACTGTTGCTGGGCTGAATGCCACTGCTTCCTGCGTGTACATATCCCAAGTGCAAAATGGCTGCTTCCTGGAGAGGATGTAGAAGAAGTCTGGAATAAGTTTAAGCTTATAACATTTTTTTTTTTTTTTAAATTTTGTTTTTCAAATTCAAATATATTTAAAGAGAACGACGTATGTGTAAATGACCGTGTACCACAATGGGGAATGTCTGTGGATGTGTGAGAAGTTCAAAGGAGGACTATTACATTGACCCTGCCAGAGCTCCTTTAAGTCACACAGAACATTCCAGAGGCAGAAGATATTTTCAACGGAAGAAGAAAAGAAAACTGCAACCCACCAATTCTCTGACAAGTCAAAGTGGGGAGATTTCACTGGGAGAAAACATAACAGCCAGTTTTTTGTGGGAAGATGGGGCTGAAAGGGATTCCAATGGACTTCCCATGGATGTACAGTATTTTACTGCAAAGGACACGTCAGATAAAAACAATGAGATATCTACAAACTGTAGTGAAATGGGATCGTGGGAAAAACATGGGAGTATCCCCTCTATGGAAGTTAAGAAATCATCCTCACTTTCATACTCAGATAAGAAGGACCTGCATCACCTCGCTGGGAATGCAGAATCAATTGATACACCCAGAAGAGAGTGGGCCACAGAAGACAACAGGCTTCATTTTGTCAAAAAGAAACAAAGGCCTAAATATATTGCATCAAAAGAAACTGTGCTAGACCAGCGACTATATGGACTGCCTTTTAAAAAAGCAGTCAGCTTAAGCAGTGTCGATTACCTTCTTCAAACCTGCCAGCTTGGAAAATGCTCTCACAACGAGGTATCTGAACAAGATAAACTTCACAAAACCACTGAAAACCAGCTCCACATTACTCCTGGTTTGGTCCCTAAATCTATCAGGCGAATAAAGGCACAGGTCCAGAAAAAGAGACCATATACCTATTGTGGGGGTTCCTTGCCACAGAACCTGTTCCCTGAGCCTTTCCAAACACCTCAACATGAGGTCACAGACCCCACACTTGCATCACCAACAGAACACAAGGTAATAAAAAGACCAACTTTCGACACTTTTTTTACTAAAATTGTTTCCATTACTGGCCAAACTAAATACATTATTTATAATGTGTTTGGTTTCACAATATCAGCTTATGCACGTTTATCTTTAGGTCTGTTTCTGAGTGCTGGGAACCAGACCTTATTGTGCTTTAGAGTAGCCTTGGGATAATAATAATAATAATAATAAAAACGGTTGCCTTTGTGTAGGAGGAATGTTTTATATAGGGTTGATGAAAGGAGTAGCCTGAAAATGACAGAGAACAAGCAGTTACAGTATTTAAAAACAGAAACAAGTTTGATGGAGCCAGTGATGCAATTGTTTCCATTTTAAACAAGAAAGCTTTTAGAGCCAACCACAGGCTAGAACATTATTTTGTAGGAGCAGCTATTTCCAAGGATTTTTTTTTTCTCTCTTAGGAACAGAATTGCATTAGGCTGATTCATAGTGCGACTCTGGCCACTTAGTTACATTGCCTAGAATCTGATATAGAAAAAAACAAACAAAAAACAATACCATGGGGGAAGTTCAAGTATTACAACATCATGGGAGATGGGAAGGGGTGGTGACCTTGATACAGTAACAGGCAATGACTAGGGGGAGGGTATGAAAGTGCTGGGAGTATAGTACATACATTGAACTTTACCCAGCATGTGCTTTTTTTCTGGTGTGTCATATTCATATCAATGAAATGCACAAAGGTATTCATGATAGGTGGGGGTCAGTGTAACATGTACTTTCACTTTTGTGTTTATTATCAGGTTTCTATATAACCTTTAAAGTCGTTGTTAAAATGATGTACGTTTGGCAGATTTCTATAGAGTGTTAGACTGGACTTTAGAAGGTTAATATGAGTGTTCTGCACACCTTTTAGTAATTCTGTCGCAATGTATTCAACCCATTAACATGTATCAATGCAGTTGGTGTGTTGTTTTTTTTTTTTAAGTACAGCAAACCAACAAGTCAATCAAACAGGTGGCATCCATGCAAACTACTGCTACTGAATTGCAATACATATGAGATCTATTGCCATCAGTCTACTACAACCTTGTTACAGCTGCAAGTTATTTATTAGACTAAATTAGGTACAGTAGGGCCAAAAGTAAAATCTTGTGTTTCTAGTGTGTTATTTAAGCCTTGGTTACTGCATCAAAGTGTTTGCAGATATGTGACCTCTTCTAAAAGACAGATGCCTGTCAGATTTCTGAGTTGAGATGATGAGGTTGATTAACTCATGCAGCAAGTACTTTACATTAGTAATTAAAAGCTCTGTTTTATGATAAATACAGTATAAAACAATTGCATCTTGGTAAATGTGAAGTATTTCTAAACAATAAATTAGCTTGGTGGTTAGCCCTAACTAATTTGCATCATATAAATATGTATGCTATGATTCTTGTTGTATTTGCATTTTGTATGTTTTTAAAAATGATAAAGGTTTGGCACATCTTAAATCAAGGTAAAGCAGACATTTCCTAAATGGCAAGTGTAGGTTGTGAATATTGGTTGGCTGGATTCAGTTTAAAGAACGAAACCTGATTCTAGTTAAAGTCAGTGCAAACAGAAAAATGGTTTCATTTTGATTGCAGGTTTAGCTTCCTGTCCCCCGCACTCATCTGTGTCTCCTTGTAAAAGTCATCCTTGTGATCCTCAAATTTCATAAGCTCCCAGACTGTGAACATTGCCCTTCACTTCAGTGAAAGATTCACAGCCAAGAGAGCTCTAAAGAACAACCTAAATCCAAGCCCTGGCTGTGTCTCTTAATTTTTGGAAAACTATTTTAACAGCTGACCAGTATCTGTTCCCTCTTGAATATATTACCTATAATATGTTGGGTATGGATCTTGCCTTCCCAGCTACATACAGTTTTTGTTGAAGGGTACAAGACATATTACTGCCTCAGCATAACAAAATTTCAGAAGAAAATACTAACCCATGCATTTGACTATATGTTGGTTGCAATTAGTGGTTTGATTTAAGTGTACGCTGTAGGATTTATTATAGATATTTCAGGATATGCTGTTGGATATATTACAGTGTAAGCTATTTGTTCTGGTCATTTATAATTCTGTAGTCTGTGTGGACCAAATCCTAGCCTTTTTCATTACCAGCCCTTTGAGACTATCCACAAAGCTTGCCCTCTTTATTTAAAGAAGGTTTTTAAATGTTAAAGAAAAACATTTGAATACCTCATTCTTTGTAAACGGCCCAATAGAAAAGATAAAAATTTAGAATAATAACATTGATTTATTATGTTGCATTCAGCTAGATGTGCAACACTTTTTTTAGAAAGGAAATTAAGTAACCATATCGGAAATAAACTACTCAGACAATGTATCTATTGGGTTGTTAGTAGCCCAAAGTTGTGTATTATTACTTTTAAAATTGTAACTGGTGTTTTTTCCTTTCAGAATTTTTTGAGTAAAATACTTTAAGGGCTGGTTTCACAGACCCTGATTAGCACGTCTTGGACTATCTAATGTTACTTTGCTAAGACTAGTGCTAATCAGGGTCTGTGAAACCAGTTTTACATCTTGCCCATTACTTCAGAAAGCTCTTCATGTCTCACCATTGTCCCATCTCTCACTTTCTTCATGCCTTTTAGATCTCTGATATCCATGTTTCTGGGGAGTCAGAGGACATGACCGCTAAAGAGAAGCTGCTGATGTGGTCTCAACAGACAACTGAAGGCTACGTTGGTGTACGGTGTGAAAACTTCACTACCTGCTGGAGGGATGGGAGGCTATTTAACGCCATTATTCATAAATACAGGTACTGTTTTTTAAAAGGGAGGTAAGTTCAGTAGAGTAGATTGATATTGATGAAGTCTGCCAATAAGCCATTAAACATGTCAATGTAAATGTGAAGTGTTAATGCTGTAAAAAAACAAAAACAAAAAAAAAACACTTAAACAGACTAGGAGTGTGAGATCAGGACAAGGATAATTGTTAATGTTCAACCACCCATTACGAACGTCTATTTAGTACCATATATGTTTACTATAAAAAGTGGTTTTAGATTTCTGCTTACAGTACATGCTTGAGGTAGAAAAATGCTCATTACCCTGAGAAAAAAAAAAAACAACAGTCACGTAAACATATTATCTTCTGGAATTGCCTGTGTTTTTCAAATGCCCTCAGCCATTAGGAATTTAGTTTACAGCACTGCTTCCTTCTTTAAAATGACACTGTGGACCCTGTAGTGGTACTGCTGAATGGAGACCTTTCGTTTTTCTGTATTTACATATTTGTTATTGGACCATGTGCTTTACCTTACCTTTCCTCTGGAAATATCTCGAGTGGCAGAACAAAGCACTTGTCTGTGGCGCAGATGCTTCTTGAGCTGTGCGCCGCTCCCAGGCACGCCCCCAGCCAATCCGGACCTCCTGATCAGCTCAGCGCCGGGCGAGCCTACCTGCTCAATTGGTTGCCTAGCAACGCATTTCCTGTTAGCATCCCAGCTGCACACATCCGCGCAAGAACCAGCGACAGCGTCCTCCCTGTCACAATCTTCATCAGAAGAAAAGTGGGATCAGTGATAATAGAAGTACTTCTAATGACAAGGCAGGAAAAGGGTTTTAAGTCTTTGGTCACCGCTGCTTTAAAATGACCAGTTATAAGTCTATATGGCCATGACTCCTATATTCCACATTAGAGAGTGACATGAAGACGGGACTCCCGCGGGACCCACAGGAAAAAAATGGTGTTAAATTTTGCGTGACCGGATGGTACAGGAGTGAAGCTCACGGGAATGGGCAAGAACGGGATTTAAGCTTCCGGGAATGGGAAGGAACGGGACCACTCTGCCACCAGCAGACAGGAAGAGTGTTTTTTTTGCTCTTTAAAGTCATAAAAGACCCAATGAAATGGAACTTGACTGTTTCCATAAACATACAAAATAATATTAACAGGTCTCACTTGAACAAATAATCACATTAATTTTAACAAATGATGTTTAATCGCGCTACAATGAATCAAATAATACCCGGAAATACACAGAGGACGATCTCCATTTCCTGGTGTGGGGCCAGGAGACTGTGACCTCAGGCTCCTTGCATCTGCCTGTATGGATGACAGCGAAAGTGAAGGTGAGAGTAGCCTAATTTTATCAGTTTCAGACACCTCTTATGAATGTGAATTATGTAGTGATGGATCTGATATTGAGAGAGAAAACAGGGATTGTCTCCCGTATCAATTCGAGCCATATACCTCCGAATCAGAAGGTTCAACTCGGAGAGAGACTCCGACAACAACACCAACGCGGACAGACCGGAGGGACAGCAGATGTCCGTGGAGAATCAGCGTCTTGGCAACACCGAATGGTTAATAAAAACCCATACGTTTAACATAGATTAATTCTTAAAATATTTAATATTACCCAAAATTGTATAGTTATGTCAGTCCTTTAGTCAACAATATTGATACATGAATTATTGATACTAGCAGAATAACTGAACTCTGTAGATTGCTACTGGCATGTATTCAACATATCTCTCTCTCTATATACATATGTACAGTATATTAAGGGTGTGCAAATCATAATGCTGAGATGTCAAAGGCTACGATTTGGCCGTAGCAGCTACTATTTTTTGGAGGTACTGTTTCGGCGCTGCGTTGAAGGGGCGTGTATAATACTACGATTTTTAATAAATAAATACATGATGGATACTCCCTGAACGTTTATGAAATATTATTTCAATACCATGTTTTTTGTTGTTTATTTTTTTAATGAATTAATGGTTCGCAATAGTGTATTTCAGTGACAGTATATTGTGGCATTGGCATACTAAAATCTCTGAGCCGGGTTGCTTAGTAACCGATTTAGAAACTGAAACTGCCGCAAAAGACTCTAAACAGTTGTTTTTATATTACTGAATTTATATATTACATCATTATATTGCACATTGTGCTTATAAAGACCCTGTGCTTGCACTGTATTTTTTTCTGAAAAAAAACAAAAGCTTAAAGCAAATTGCTAGTAGTATACCGTTAGTGTTTAATGCAATCCCTATAAACCCAAATTTTATACATGAATACGAAAATATCTGTACCTCCAAATAATAGTTGATCTCTGTTTATCACGGGATGGGATGGGACAGGATTTTTTTTTTTTGAAAGGACAGGATGGGACGGGAATTAAAAAACGGGACGGGACAGGAAAAATTGGGACAGGACAGGATTGGAAATCATTACTCTTTCATGGGATGGGATGGGACAGGAACATTTTTGACAGGACTGAAGTTTCATTCCTGTGTCACTCTCTATTCCACATTTTCACATGTACAATTCCCATTAAAGCAGAGCGCATAGCATCACAGTCTATTCTGATCTATGGCTCTTTAGTTTTATTTTAACTGTCCTTAAGGGGGATTCTTTTGAGAATATATGATTGTGCAATTGTACAAAACAGGTATACGAAATGTCATTTTATGGTATGAAGAGAATTTGATTGTTCAAATGCATGAACCTGATACCCGGCTGACAGGATCATGGGGGCTCCCGAGTGGCGCATCCGGTAAAGGCGCTCCACATGGAGTGCAGGATGCGCTCTATAGCCTGGACGTCGGCGGTTCGAGTCCAGGCTATTCCACAGCCAACAGTGGACGGGAGCTCCCAGAGGCGGCGCACAATTGCCGAGCGTCGCCCAGGGGGAGTGAGGGTTAGGTCGGCCAGGGCTCGGCTCACCGCGCACCAGCAACCCCTGTAGTCTGGCCGGGCACCTGCGGGCTTGCCTGTAAGCTGCCCGAGAGCTGCGTTGTCCTCCGACGCTGTAGCTCTGGGGTGGCTGCATGGTGAGTCCGCAGTGTGAAAAAAAAGGGGTTGGCTGACGGCACTGCTTCGGAGGACAGCGTGTGTTCGTCTTCGCCCTCCAGTCAGCACAGGGTGGTAGCGGTGAGCTGAGCTTTAAAAAATAATAATAATTGGCCATTCCAAATTGGGAAAAAATAATAAAAACAATTGGCAACGACTAAATTTATTAAAAAAAATATCTTTGGCACATTCTGTCTACCCCTAAGGACAATGTGAGAGTGACGTTTCCTTTTCTGTTTCAGTTTATTTTTCAGCATTATTTTGCGACGAAATTACATATAAATAATAGAAACACTGTAGTCACATTAAAAGTTGCGGCAACTATAAAAAGTTGTGGTTTGTGTTAAAAGTTGCAGTTTCCACAACAAATTCACGACCCACAATTACATTATATACAATATATATATATATATATATATATATATATATATATATATATATATATATATATATATATATATATATACAGTACTGTGCAAAAGTTTTAGGCAGGTGTGAAAAAATGCTGTAAAGTAAGAATGCTTTCAAAATAGACATGTTAATAGATTATATTTATCAATTAACTAAATGCAAAGTGAGTGAACAGAAGAAAAATTTAAATCAAATCCATATTTGGTGTGACCACCCTTTGCCTTCAAAACAGCATCAATTCTTCTAGGTACACTTGCACAAAGTCAGGGATTTTGTAGGCATATAGGCAGGTGTATGATTAAACAATTATACCAAACAGGTGCTAATGATCATCAATTCAATATGTAGGTTGAAACACAATCATTAACTGAAACAGAAACAGCTGTGTAGGAGGAATAAAACTGGGTGAGGAACAGCCAAACTCAGCTAACAAGGTGAGGTTGCTGAAGACAGTTTACTGTCAAAAGTCATACACCATGGCAAGACTGAGCACAGCAACAAGACACAAGGTAGTTATACTGCATCAGCAAGGTCTCTCCCAGGCAGAAATTTCAAGGCAGACAGGGGTTTCCAGATGTGCTGTCCAAGCTCTTTTGAAGAAGCACAAAGAAGCGGAAGCGTTGAGGACCGTGAGCGCAGTGGTCGGCCAAGGAAACTTACTGCAGCAGATGAAAGACACATCATGCTTACTTCCCTTCGCAATCGGAAGATGTCCAGCAGTGCCATCAGCTCAGAACTGGCAGAAAACAGGGGACCCTGGTACACCCATCTACTGTCCGGAGAAGTCTGGTCAGAAGTGGCCTTCATGGAAGACTTGCGGCCAAAAACCATACCTCCGGCGTGGAAACAAGGCCAAGCGACTCAACTATGCACGAAAACACAGGAACTGGGGTGCAGAAAAATGGCAGCAGGTGCTCTGGACTGATGAGTCAAAATTTGAAATATTTGGCTGTAGCAGAAGGCAGTTTGTTCGCCCGAAGGGCTGAGGCGGTACGAATGAGTGTCTGCAGGCAACAGTGAAGCATGGTGGTGGTTCCCTTGCAAGTTTGGGGCTGCATTTCTGCAAATGGAGTTGGGGATTTGGTCAGAATTAATGGTCTCCTCAATGCTGAGAAGTACAGGCAGATACTTATTCATCATGCAATACCATCAGGGAGGCATCTGATTGGCCCCAAATTTATTCTGCAGCATGACAACGACCCCAAACATACAGCGAAAGTCATTAAGAACTATCTTCAGCGTAAAGAAGAACAAGGAGTCCTGGAAGTGATGGTATGGTCCCCACAGAGCCTGATCTCAACATCATCGAGTCTGTCTGGGATTACATGAAGAGAGAGAGCAACTGAGGCTGCCTAAATCCACAGAAGAACTGTGGTTAGTTCTCCAAGATGTTTGGGCCAACCTACCTGCCGAGTTCCTTCAAAAACTGTGTGCAAGTGTACCTAGAAGAATTGATGCTTGATGCTGTTTTGAAGGCAAAGGGTGGTCACACCAAATATGGATTTGATTTAGATTTTTCTTCTGTTCACTCACTTTGCATTTTGTTAATTGATAAATATAAACTATTAACATGTCTATTTTTGAAAGCATTCTTACTTTACAGCATTTTTTCACACCTGCCTAAAACTTTTGCACAGTACTGTATATATATATATATATATATATATATATATATATATATACTGTATATAATGTAACAGTCTTGTTTATAGGGTGAATCCACATTCTTCTCTTTCTTTCTATTCTTCTTCGGAGCAGTAACCATGCGGCAACTTGCACCCGATCCATATTGCCTTCAGATTATATCCAAATCTAGCAGGACAGGGTGGTGATTGCTGGGTTTTTTGTCCAAAAATCAAACCTGTTTCAATTTTTTTTTGCAGCGATTACACTCAAGTATGAAAGGTAGTATTCAATTCCATAGGTTTGATTTTTTACCCTAGAAAACGTAGCGAATAAACGCTATAGTGTGAATAGTCCTTTAATGTGATTTAAAAAAGCTACAAATCCTCACTATATTCAGCTATCGAATCAGTGAGGGCAAACAAATAAATTACTGGGATAAAGTAGTTTATTTAAAAAGAACCGTGCCACAACCCTGTTCTACTCACAACAGCTCGTGGGATAACTAAACTGGGGTTGATTGGTAAAACAGCTTATGTAGCCATATAAAGGTACTACTTGAGGATATTAAGACTACTAACCTTTAAATACATTTTTAAAAATTATTTTTAACTTCTAAAATAATGATTTCAGTTGCTAAACATTGAAGTATGTGATATTTGAGCAGGTGCTAAGAACTGCTGTGTCTGGGCATGCGAAACGGGACACTTTGTAGCATTTATGGGTGGTGCACTGATCAAGAAGATCTTTACACACAAAGAGATTATCATGGCCCCCGCCAACTCAGCATGCAGGAACTAAAGAGGTAAATTACTTTGGGCATCCAAAAAATATTAAATAAATAAGGGACCTTGCTAAGGTAGCTAAATGAATGAATTGCTTATGGCTACTAATTAACTATGTGCCATGGCACTAAAACAACACTTCAAAGGTTCTAATCTTAAAGCCTGATAACTACTTCCAACATGGTTGATACAAACAATTGTGTTTTTATATATATATATATATATATATATTGTTTTCTTTTAGGCCGGACCTGATTGATATGAACACGGTTGCCACTCAGAGCAGTCGATCAAATTTGGAAAAAGCCTTTTGTGTAGCTGAACAACTTGGAGTGGCAAGACTCCTTGATCCAGAGGGTGAGCTGTTATCATAATGTTAGCAGTAAATATTGAATTTCTGTCATCTGATATTGCTGGGTGTGATAGGTAACTAGTGGCTCCAAACAAGCAGAAGTGATCCGTTCATACACATAGTGTGCCTTGTTTTCCTTAGTACTCATTTTGCATCATGTCTTCGTAATTGGTGCCATCTTAAAACCCTAAAGCGCTTGGTTACTATTTAAAAAGTATTATATAAAAATGAAGAAGCTACTGAGGTTGCATTCTTAAAAGCATTTCTCTCCTTTTCTCAGATGTTGATGTGCAATCGCCTGATGAGAAGTCAGTTATAACTTATGTTTCAACACTGTATGATGTTTTCCCCAAAATACCGGAGGGTGGAGAAGGCATCACTGCAAATGTGAGTAACTGGATCATGTTTCTTTTTAGCACACCTTATTCCATGCTGGAGATTAGACCTGCTTAGTAGTGAACCAAACAAAAGTGCTAATTACACTATTTTTAAAACTAATGGAAAGAAAAGAAGATACTTTACATCTACCAATGTACTTCTTAGGTCTATCAAGTCAAAACAACTCCCCAAATCTCAAACTACTGTACAGCTGGGGAATGTAAAAGACTCATAAACAGCATTTAGTTTTAGAATTTCTTGATGAAGGCAAACAAAATGATGGGTGACACTGTTAATTACAAAACAATCTTTGTTTTTACCTTCGTATCTTGCCTGAGCCTAATTCTGGTCCCCTTAATTTTATTTCAAACAGCTGACAAATTACGTGAATTGTTCATCCCCGATCTTACTTTTAACTCGCATTTCATTTTTGCAGTCACCTAATTTTAACATTGTACTTTTGTTATTTTCCCCACTAGTTTAACAGAGATGTCCTGACAGATTTTCTGTTTTTAAGCATACTAATTAATACCTAGTGCATAGTGTACACTGATAACAAGTCCTTCAGGTGCCTGTTCTGAGTATTTTGCCAAACATATCACAAAGCATTTTGGGATATTGGAGGATACACAAAAAATGTAGTTCGGTAGTACAGCGTCCACACTTCTGATAAACCGCACTACCTGATGCGATCTAATTTAGAACCGGACTCGAGACTACCCCCTGAGGTGGTCTCGAGTCTGGTTCTCGAGTACGGTATTAAAAGCTGCGTAGTGTGGATGTTAACCGTATTTAGCACTTTTAAGCTGGTTTAAAGGCAACTAATACGGTTTAAAGGCGGTGTAGACAGGGCCTTAATTGGTTGTGATATAGAATGGCATTTGGAGAAGCTGTTCTGTAGATACATGCAAATCTCTACAGTGTGACACAAATGTACATACAAACGGCATCAGTGCTGGGGGGATGATGAGGGATCAAAACAATTGCCTTTACAGTACATTGTGCAGCTCTACAGACATACAGTTATTTCTGTATGTCTGTTTAGTTTAACTATACCTTTCCATTCATTTTAGTAAAAAAAAAATCCAACTAAGTTACCCATAGTTTGAGGGAATTAAATAATAGCTTAATTCCCTAAGATGGTATGTACATATGGGCGTGAATGTTTGAACATGATATTCAGAGTGGACGCTTCAATGCATTCTGCCATGTCAGAACTCGTGTAGAATCTTTACCAGATTACAGGATCTCCAAATGGCATAGCAGCACGTTTTTATACATGAGCGGAGCTGCAGTAATTTGACCTGGATTTTTGTGAAAAGCACATTGAAGACTTGGAGTCAACCCATGCCCTTAGGTACTCTAGTATCCAAATGAACTCCCTGATGTTGTGAAATTATTTGCACAGTCCTATAAGAGAATCTTATTTTGTTTTTAATTCTTAATTGAAAACTGGTTGGTTTCACTTTCTGCAATCATTTATATTAAAATTGGCTTTGTAGATATCATGTGCTGTTAATGAAAATCACCAATATGATAGATAAAGCAGCAGCGAGCAAAAATGTTACATTGTTAAACTCTTTAGCATATATAACGTGTAGCTAATTTAAATTCAAACTGTATGTTGTAGTTCATTTAGGAGCTACATCACTTTAATTTGTTGGTAAAATTGGAAAAACTATTTCTGCTATGTTGGCTTGACCATAACAACCTTTTGCTCCATTCCCTGCTTTCCCTTCCCTGATTACTAAAATAAGACACTGTGCTGAGACTCTTTAGAAATATCAAGATACAGTATCTTTTTCGGGCACATTTTTAGTTAATTAAATTGGGAATGTTTAGTTTTGTTCAAGTGTCCCAAGATGTTTCTGACATTTTTAAGTTTCCACTGAGCGCTAATGAGAGACCCAAGCTAGAATCCCACTCTCTGGTCGATCTGTTTACAAATAAGTCTGCCTTTTTTAATCTTCCTCAATATAACTTATGTTATTTATTTTCTTTGTTTGCTTAAAACAGGATGTTGACATCAAGTGGGTGGAATACCAGAACATGGTGAATTACCTCAGCCAGTGGATCAGGCATCACGCGACAATAATGTCAGATCGAACGTTCCCAAACAATCCTGTAGAACTCAAGGTAAGCCATTTGCCATGATAAAAGCATGTAGTAACACACAGTGAACTTTTATAAGGGGAGCTGCAACTAGAACAGTTGGGTTGATTTGTTAGAGTCATTTGGTAGCAATGTACAGTATTGACACTGGTTCTCTGTTTTCTCTCTTGTGATCTATTTCCTTAATATGGGATCCGGGATGCTCGCTGTTTTAAAAAAGGAACCAAATTCATGACTTATTTTATTAGGTGTTGTATGTAATGATTATATGAGGACCTGGTTGGAAATGTAGAGACACTGTAATAGGAAAAGTTTAGGTTAACTTATAATATACCTGGTTAAGTCCAGGAAGCATTCTGTAGTGATAAGTAGTGGGTTCTCAAAATACTATTACTTTTCAAGCCAAGGTCCAAAAGGGAGGACCTGAGTACTAAAGTGAGGATGAGTCCTGAGTGAAAATGAAGAATTAAATTGGAGAAAATAGGAAATTTACGACTCAACTGTGTGTATATATTTTTTAACCTAATACAGTCTTCTAATATACAGTATGCATATATTTTTCAGGCACTTTATAATCAGTATTTGCAGTTTAAAGAAACTGAAATTCCACCTAAAGAGAATGACAAAACAAAGATCAAACATCTGTACAAACTGTTAGAGGTATGTCTTCAAAATGTCTTATTATTATTATTATTATTATTATTATTATTATTATTATTATTATTATTATTATTATTATTATTATTATTATTTATAATCTCCCTCTTTTTATTTTTCATGGATAGTCATGGATAGAATTTGGTCGTATCAAACTCCCACAAGGATATCACCCGAACGAAGTAGAAAAAGAATGGGGGAAACTTATTATTGCCATGTTGGAGAGGGAGAAGAGTTTACGGCCTGAAGTGGACAGGTATGGGGACACATTAATGTATATAGTGTGATTTGAACATGTTATAGTACCTTGTTAACCATGTTGACTGGTTAGCTCTAATGAAAGGTGACCAGCTAAAACCAGGCACAGTGTTGGTAGGTGACATAAACTTCCACTGGGTTTTTAATAGACAGGGAATTTAATCCAGAAACCCTCTTTCATGGAGAGATAAGGTGTTTCTACATAACTGAGCTATGATACCGTTCTTTAACAAACTTTCTGAAAAAACAAAACAAAAAAAAACGCTGTTTTGTCCCCGTCTTGTGAAAATAGGATTAGGAATCCCAAATACAAAAGAATCAACCACTACCAAAATGTGTTTTAATCCTTCAGAAATAATGGTCAATAAAAGTGACGTTTAAAGGTTGTCAAATAATTGCGAATCTTAAATTTACTGTTCCATACCCCTAACCAAAGTAATCAGTCAGAACCTGCATTGGAGTGCCAGTGTTAAAAAGAGAAATAGTCCGAACATGCTAGGAGCAAAATCCTGAACTGTTTGATGAAAATATTATTCCCTCACATTGTTGTGACTGTACATGTTTAAACCTATATATAGGACTGTCTGTAAGCTACCTCTTGTCACAAAGGATTTGTAGACATGGAGAGGCAGTAGTGAACACTGACTGTACTTGTACTGGCTTTCATTTGTCTATGCTGGAGCTGTGGTGTGATTTTGGACAGAATATGAGGGATTAATGGTCTGCAATGCACAGTAATTTGGCAGACTGTAGCAGTATTTCCTCTGTCAGTAACAGCACACTCACTAGCATTGACTCGACTGAGAATTTAGTATTTGCCCCCTGTGGACAAATAGATACTTCATTGATTTTTAAAAACGACTTAGTGAATGGATCCAGGTACGCTTCAAGGGTTAATGCAAGTATAATATACTGTGAGGTAATACTTGAAGTCTGTATTATATATTATATATTATATATATATATTATATATTATATATATTATATTATATATTAGTTTAACAATCCGTTAAAATATATATATATATATATATATATATATATATATATATATATATATATATATATATATATATATATATATATATTGACAGAAGAATATATATATATATATATATATATATATATATATATATATATATATATATATATATATATATATATAGTTAGCATGCAAGTAACTGTTTTACTACTGTCAATTAGACTGGCATACAGTAGCAACCTCTGTGAAATGGTAATTTAATGCATGTTTCTTCATTTCAGGCTTGAAATGCTCCAACAGATTGCAAGCAGGGTACAGCGTGACTGTGTGGCTGGGGAAGATAAGTTAGTGTTAGCAAGAAATGCACTGCAGTCTGTAAGTTACAATAAATGTTTTATATTCTGTTACCACATTTTGTATGTTAATGTTTTGAACTACCGACTCCAACTATTACCCACAGCGAGTTACTGATAGTACTTTGTAAATCTTTTTTTTTTTTTTTTTAGGTTAGGGAATACAACGAATAAATGTTTCTAAAGAACTTAATTAAGATTAATTAAGATACATTTTTAAAACTCAGAAGTCAATACTCCAAAAAATGTTGATGGGTGACTGGCATAATTTCTTGAACCATATGTGCTGTTTTAAAATGAGCTTCACAGTCTTCTTTAATATCCTAGGATGCAAAAAGGTTAGAATCCGGAATACAGTTCCAGAATGAAGCGGAGATTGCAGGATACCTGCTGGAGTGTGAGAGCCTCCTTCGCCAGCAAGTTGTCGATATCCAGATTCTTTTGGATGGGAAGTTTTACCTGGCCGATCAGCTAGTTCAAAGGTATGAATCCCCAACTTTACTGTATCTGACTGACCTGAAGTAACGCAAGCCAATATACCTTAAATTCAGACAGCTACTGAATATGCTAGGGCATTGATGTTAGCCTCACACTGTTTCCAAGGGATCACTCTATACATTTTAAATTACATGATTTATATAATTAAGGATTACATGTAACACTCTACATACATCTGATAAAACACATACACTAAACTGTTAGATTTTGGGCTGTTAACAAGCAGACATTGACTTGCAGGAATTCTTTAGGGCTTGAAGTTTTCGGGTTTTGTTTTTGATCACATAACATCCCTTTAAATGTTTTGAGCCGATTCTGTTTCCTAATTAAACTCAGAAAAGCTGTTCTTTACAAAACACTGTCACTTGTTTTTACTTTCATATTTTGACTGAGCCTGATTCTGTTTCACCTTATTTTTTTATTTCAAACAGATGTGACAAATTATGTTAATTGCTCATCGCTGATCCCAATTGCATTTTATTCTTGCAGTCGCCTAGTTTATCGTTGTGCTTCTATTATTTGCACTTGTTTAACAGAGTTGTCCTGACAGATTTTCTTTTCAGCATACAATACCCAGTACGGAGTGTACACTGATAGCAAGTCCATCATTTTAAAATCTCCTTGATTTGTAGCAAAGAACAAAATAATTTAAAAGTCTTTAATTAGTAATTTTCTCTTTATTAGGTTGCAGATACATCTTAAAAACTACTAATTAAAGTGAGATAGAGATTTGGAAAATAAAAACCAAAAAGTTTGAGCCCTAATTATTATTATTTGTGTTTTTTAGGGTATCAAAGATTCGGGATGATCTGCTAGCCATCAAGTCTGAATGCTCCTCAGTGTACAGCAAAGGACGCACTCTGACAACAGAGCAGACCAAGATGATGATTTCAGGAATAACACAGAGCTTGAACTCAGGTTTCTCACAGAATATGAACCCGAGCTTGAACACAGGTCTGTCTCAGGGTTTAACGCCTACCCTGACACCCGGACTGATGCCAGGTCTCTCCCCTGGACTCACTTCCAGTTTTACATCAAGTCTGACTCCCAGTCTGACCCCTTCCCTCACCCCAGCCATGACCCCGGGTCTGCAGCCAACATTGGTACAGAGCTATGTTACTGGAATGGACTCCGCAGCACTGCAGGCTCTAAAACTAATGCAGATCCGGAAACCTTTAATGAAATCCTCACTTGCTGATCCAAATTTGACCGAGGAAGAAGTCAACATGAATTTTGTGCAAGATCTTTTGAACTGGGTTGAAGAAATGCAGGTAAGAATCTGGGTTAATGATTATATTAGTGCTGCCAAACTTGCCCACGTTTAATTTATTACCAAATAAAATGTATTACATATATACCAATTAATATCTTTCATACCTACTGGATATGTAAAATGCGTACAGTTGTTATTGATATTACTATTTTGCACTGAAACTATTAATTCTGTTTCTGTTAAGGTACAATTGGATCGTTCAGAGTGGGGTTCAGATTTGCCAACTGTGGAAACTCATTTAGAGAATCACAAAAGTGTTCATAGAGCAATTGAAGAATTTCAAATGAGCCTTAAAGAAGCCAAATATAGTGAGGTAATGTATTTAATTTTATACATTCTGTCAGATATGAAACAAGTAAAAAAAAAAAAAAAATATGGAGGATGATTTCAAATTGAAAGCATAGACCATTATTGCTCCATTAATGTCTCCATCTACAGAGATAAAACATAGTTAACAGCAAGGACAAATCAACCATGTATACTTTGCTCGATGCAGCTCGTAGAGACGAAGTTGGTCCCCCACTCAAAAATCTCTTCTTCATTAAGACTTGACCCTTAATATTATACATCAGATTGCTCTTACATTTTGTTTAAAAACAAAACCAAAACGTTTTATTATTATTGAAATAAAACCAGCACGCGTGCAACATCTGATGAAGACACACTGTGTCGAAACGCGTTGTGTTTGTTTTTTGTTTTGCTTCATTTTTTTTTTTCTTTCACAAACAGATCCAGATGACATCTGCCCACAAACACAATTACTCTGAGAAGTTAAGCAAACTAGAAAATCAGTATGGAAAGCTGCTGGTAAGAGCGTGTCTGTGTTCTCATTTTATTTTTCGTGTGCATTGTATATTCTGCCTGGTCTGCTAATGTTTAAGGGAGTTTTGACTTTGTTTATGTTTTGCAATCTAAGAATTCCTCTAGAAATCGCCAGAAGTACCTTGAAAGCCTGCATGAGTTTGTGTCAAGAGCCACGCGGGAGCTCATCTGGCTGAACGAGAAGGAAGAGGAGGAGGTGGCGTACGACTGGAGCGACAGGAATTCAAACATGGCGAAAAAGAAGGATTACCATGCCGTGAGTCATTATACATACATATATCTATATATATATATAGATATATATATATATATATATATATATATATATATATATATATATATATATATATATATATATAGACAATTTTCAGAAAAACAACATAAGCCATCAACGATTGTCTTTTTCTAAGTTCCACTCTTGAAACCGAGAAAAACGAGCTTGAAGCTTCTGATGGTCTTTCGCTGTGATAGTTATTACTCTGACTAATGACATTTAAATTCCACTCAAAGATGTTTTGTATCTTCATTTGGACCTCTTGGTTTTGATTTTGATAACCAGAGATCCTATGTTTTTGCACTGATGACTTCAATTATGAACAAATCACTGTAAAAAAGGTGCTAGTCTTTTAAGATTTTAATAATTTTGTTACCTTAGAAATACACAAAATGCCAACTCTGAAGGTGTCTCCTGTAAAAATGTTTTAAGTATAACATAAAAAAAAAAACATAGGAAAAGGCTCCTGGAGCAGTAGATTATATTAATATTCTTCCACTGCTGAACAAGTTATTTGGCTAAGAAAATGATGTAGTGACACATTAGAGATCACAAAGGATAAACTATGGAAGAATGCTGTCCTGATGCTAAGGAATTATATAATAGTGTAAAACTGAAGATGATTTTTGGACACTGCTGCCAGTAGCCTGCTACTGCTTGAAATGATGAAACTACGCGAGTCACATTCAGAATCATTAATGTTTCTAAAGGCATAAGCAGCCTTGTGGTAGCTGTGCCAGGGGCTTATGTGCATTTCACATTCAAGGGATTTCATCATATTTGCATGTATTTTCACAGGATCTCATGAGGGAGCTTGATGAAAAGGAGAGAGTTATTAAGTCTGTTCAGGACGTGGCCGAACGACTTCTATTTGAGAATCACCCTGCCAGGTTAACTATTGAGGTAATTAAATATGTTGTCTGAAAAAATCCCCAAACTTTTGCTGTAGGATGAGAAGGCCTGATAAAAAGAAGGGTAATTGAATGAAAGAGCCACTTGTTATTTATGTCTGCTTCATTAATAAAATCCAATAAATATATCAGTTTATAGGTTAATTATTACTATTAATAATAGTTCCTCATAAGTAGCCCTTCCCTAAATTACTGTGAATGTCTAATTATCTTAGGTATTGTGCTTATAAATCCAATTTGAGCAATGCATTTGACTCCCTAGAATGAACTCTAAGGTAACGGCTGGTAATTCAGTCTCCATGACTAAATTGATTGCTTTCCAGGCTTACCGTGCTGCCATGCAGACTCAGTGGGGCTGGATCTTGCAGCTGTGCAGTTGTGTGGAATGGCACTTGAATGAAAATGCAGTCTATTTTGAGGTAAGCAAATACTGTGACAGCATTGGAACACATCATGCTATAAAGAAATACAAAATATTATTGCATACTGTACCATACAGTATCTGCTAAAAATGCATTACCTTTCAACAAGTATTGGGTCTTGCTGTTGGGGAATATTTACGTTCAGCTGAGTATAAAATAAATGACATATCACAACTATAATACTACAGTAGCATGTATTACTTTTTCAGTTTTTCAATGATGCCAAAGAATCTATGGATTATTTAAAGAATTTACAAGATACCATCCAAAGAAAATATGTCTGTGACCGGACAAGCAGTCTACATAAATTGGAAGATCTGGTTCAAGAATCTATGGTAAGAAAACTCAGACAGTTGAAATAAATGCATTTACCTATCGTGTGCTTTACTATTGTTGATGTGCAAGGTTTACTTACATTTTTGCCAGCAGATGTCAGCAAAGCTTCAATAAATTATGTATGTGATAAGAAACTAGTTTACAAGTCGTGAAATAATACATCAAGTATAAATACACAGATTTGTATAGTTTTGTATTCATTTTATTCCATGATACACACAATTTAAATTACAGGGACATTTCGGTTTTGTTGCTACCATTGAAGATGTATTTCATTAGCTCTAATGCATGCACTAGGGCAAATTAATCATAGAATGCTTTGAAAGGGAAAACAAATGTATTAATGGAAGCAACAGAAGAATACAAAGCTTGTATAAAAAGCTAAGGAGAAGTCCAGTGCTGTAAGTGGTACTAATGCATGTGATTTTTCTTATGGAGATAATGTAGTTGTAATTTTGTTCACACAATCTGGTTTCAGGATGAGAAAGAACAGCTTTTGCAGTACAGGAGCACTGTGGCAAATCTTGTGGGACGAGCCAAGGGAATAGTCCAGTTAAAACCGAGAAATCCTGACGGCACCATCAGAAACTCCCTACCAGTCCAAGCCATCTGTGACTATCGACAGATTGAGGTAAGCCATTTTTAATTTGACAATAAAGCAACACTGTCAAAGTGTGAGTAGTGCAGAGCATGTACTTTAAAAGGTGATGAATAGTACGCATCCAGAATATAATAAACAAATAGAAGATTTTAACCATAGGGGATACCTGCCTTACAAAAAATGATATTAAGCCTTCTGTAATGGTCTCGTCTCTGATTAAGCTTGGCATAAGAGCAATGGCTCAGTCTTGCATTCTTTGTGCCTGTCTTTTCCCATTAGATAACTATCTTTAAAGAAGATGAGTGCATACTGGCCAACAATTGCTACCGTGCAAAGTGGAAGGTTATAAGCCCAACTGGGAATGAGGCTATGGTGCCTTCTGTGTGCTTCACCATTCCCCCACCAAACAATGAAGCAATTGAAACTGTCAGCAGGTATGAACACAATAGAGATTGTATACAGCTGTACTGTTGCAGTATTAGGAATGTGCAGAAAAAAATACTTTCCTCTTAAGAGAAATATTAAAATAAAATGAAAACATAATAGTGCAAATCCGTGGTATTAAAATGCAGTAATAACAATGTGCTGTAAAGCATAGTAAAATCATTGTAAAATCATGTTAGATCACTCTGAACTATGATGCAGCTATGGTAAAAAACAGGATTTAAATATATAGTGTAAGCATGAGAAATATGAGTGCATGCAAAATCTCCTGTGTGTACAATTACTCTTTTACAAGATAGTCAAAAGAACATGCAAAAAACAGAAGTACAATAAAGAGAAATTTGTACTGAATTAAATTGTGCACTGAAACTATTTCATAAGCTATCTCAGGGTGACCTTTCTTATCCAATCCATTTCAGAATTGAGCAGCTGTATCAAAATGTCTTGACTCTGTGGCACCACTCCCATATAAACATGAAGAGTGTAGTGTCGTGGCACTACCTCATGAACGACATTGAAGCTATTCAGAATGGCAATGTTGCCTCAGTAAGTATTGTGAATGAGCATGCATTTTTAATAGCTTACATTGAAACGCCTTTCCCTTTGATAAAAAAGAAGTACCTGCAGGCGAGGGTGGAACAGCAGTCACAAATGCACTACTGTGCATGTATAAATGAAATGCCTGACTTCAAAGGGAATGCTACTTCATTATTCATCCAAGCTATGCTTATCCTTGCAAGTATTTATCATGCCAGTAATGATGCCATTAACAAGCATTGCTGTTATTGAACTTCTAAAGTATCCCTCAGTTTAGAAATAATTTAACATCTTGTGTGCCTGCTTTGTTGGTTATAAATACCAGTAATTAAACACGTTTAATGTAATACAAATACCAGGTGTGCATTATGTAGCCCTTGTGCTGACTAATACTTTTTTCTTCAAGCTTAGTATTTTTGTAAAACGCCTGTAAGTTTTGATTTATACTTAGCTTTTTATAATTGTTGTATGATTATGCTATACTATGTCTGGTCCTGTAATCAATGTATGATTCAGATGAATATGAAAGAACTACTTGCTGTTCTTTTCAGATAAAGACCATGTTACCAGGGGAACACCAGCAGGTTCTCAGCAACCTGCAAAGTCACTTGGAGAACTTTCTTGAGGACAGTCAGGAGTCAGAAGTTTTCACTGTCTTTGACAGAGGGCAGCTGGAGAGAGAGGTTGTAAACTGCAAGCAGCACTACGAGGACCTTCTCAAATCAGCTGAAAGGGGTACGTTGAAATTGAAACATCCAGTTCAGTAAACTTTTCTAATGATGTCCCTCTGAGAAATAAAAGTGTGATAAGGTATGTTGTGGCAAAAGTAATGTGAACATGTTGAAAGCTTCGTTCCAGATTTGCCATTTTACTTGCATCCTGGTGAATTATAAATGGAGAATCAGCCGACCAATAACATACAGAGCAACGTACATTGCATCCACACCATGAAATTCAAAGAGCAAGTCATTTCAGATATCATTTTAATATGTTGTTTATATTTCCCTTACCATTGTGGGTGGTTGCCATCTTTCTTGAAGCTTGCTTCAAGTACCTACTGTGAACAGCCTTCCCCATTCCATTCAAATCATATGACAATTAATATTCAACTATGCCAGACCCACGTACTCTAAACATGTATATAGAAAGAGAGTAGGTGGGGCTGGCCAAGGTCAAATTATCATTACTCAAAGTAAGCTTCAAACCACTTCAATTCAATACCGGAGCACCTAAATCACTCTCAAGCATTGCAAACATCATCAAATAGTAAAAGAAATGTAAAAAATGACATTGAAGCTTCCGACTGATTTTAGTGTTGCAGTTCTAACCTGCTTCATGTTCTTCCACACAGAGGAACACGAGGAATCTGTCTACAACCTGTTTATCTCGGAGGTGCGGAACTTCCGCATGCGTCTGGAGAACTATGAGGAGCGCCTGATCCGTCAGATCCGTGCTCCCCTGGAGAGGGACGACCTGCAGGAGAGTGTGCGCAGGATTGCAGAGCAGGAGGTACACACTGTCAACTCGCACTAGCGCAGGATTGCAGAGCAGGAGGTACACACTGTCAACTCGCACTAACGCAGGATTGCAGAGAAGAAGGTACACACTGTCAACTCGCACTAGCGCAGGATTGCAGAGCAGGAGGTACACACTGTCAACTCGCACTAGCGCAGGATTGCAGAGCAGGAGGTACACACTGTCAACTCGCACTGGCGCAGGATTGCAGAGCAGGAGGTACACACTGTCAACTCGCACTAGCGCAGGATTGCAGAGCAGGAGGTACACACTGTCAACTCGCACTAGCGCAGGATTGCAGAGCAGGAGGTACACACTGTCAACTCGCACTAGCGCAGGATTGCAGAGCAGGAGGTACACACTGTCAACTCGCACTAAGCGCAGGATTGCAGAGCAGGAGGTACACACTGTCAACTTCGCACTAGCGCAGGATTGCAGAGCAGGAGGTACACACTGTCAACTTCGCACTAAGCGCAGGATTGCAGAGCAGGAGGTACACACTGTCAACTCGCACTAAGCGCAGGATTGCAGAGCAGGAGGTACACACTGTCAACTCGCACTAAGCGCGAGGATTGCAGAGCAGGAGGTACACACTGTCAGCTCGCACTAGCGCAGGATTGCAGAGCAGGAGGTACACACTGTCAACTCGCACTAGCGCAGGATTGCAGAGCAGGAGGTACACACTGTCAACTCGCACTAGCGCAGGATTGCAGAGCAGGAGGTACACACTGTCAACTCGCACTAGCGCAGGATTGCAGAGAAGAAGGTACACACTATCAACTCGCACTTGCGCAGGATTGCAGAGCAGGAGGTACACACTGTCAACTTGCACTAGTGCAGGATTGCAGAGCAGGAGGTACACACTGTCAACTCGCACTAGCGCAGGATTGCAGAGCAGAAGGTACACACTGTCAACTCGCACTAGCGCAGGATTGCAGAGCAGGAGGTACACACTGTCAACTCGCACTTGCACAGAAATGTTTATGGTTTTTAATTGGTTACTTGTACATTTGAATTTGTATTATAGATCCCTTGAAAAGCAGGACCAATACATAGCACAATACATAGCACAATAGTGTTCCTTGGTGTCGTTGTCTTAGCATAAAAAATATTATTTTGTTATGGGATATGAAACTCCACCTGGAGTACAAGACCATGTAAATTTCAGGCTCTGATAATAAGGTATTTTTCCAATACCACCATTACACTAAAAGGCATCTTTTGCTGGCAGCCTTTCAGAGGAGACTGTATGCTTCATGATTTAGATGGAGGTACCTCTGGGGCAGGTTTGGGATGTATTAGTAGGGAAGATTTAAGTTTATACATATGCTTATTTTATTTTACAAATGCCTGCTATTTGTAAACAGAAATCAAAGAAAGAGCTAGACAGACTCAAAGAGGATCTGGAAACCATGCAAGAGAAGTGTGAGGTGTTCGTCAGCGAAGCAGCCTCATCACCATCAGTCCCTACTCTGTCCTCAGAACTCAACGTTGTCGTCCAGAACATGAATCAAGTCTACTCCATGTCTTCTATTTACTTAGAGAAGTATGTGTTTGTCATTATTCTAATTCTGATTCTGATTCTCTCTCTCTCTCTCTCTCTCTCTCTCTCTCTCTCTCTCTCTCTCTCTCTCTCTCTCTCTCTCTATATATATATATATATATATATATATATATATATATATATATACAGTACTGTGCAAAAGTTTTAGGCAGGTGTCAAAAATGCTGTAAAAGTAAGAATGCTTTCAAAAATAGACATGTTAATAGATTATATTTATCAATTAACTAAATGCAAAGTGAGTGAACAGAAGAAAAATCTAAATCAAATCCATATTTGGTGTGACCACCCTTTGCCTTCAAAACAGCATCAATTCTTCTAGGTACACTTGCACAAAGTCAGGGATTTTGTAGGCATATAGTCAGGTGTATGATTAAACAATTATACCAAACAGGTGCTAATGATCATCAATTCAATATGTAGGTTGAAACACAATCATTAACTGAAACAGAAACAGCTATGTAGGAGGAATAAAACTGGGTGAGGAACAGCCAAACTCAGCTAACAAGGTGAGGTTACTGAAGACAGTTTACAGTCAAAAGTCATACACCATGTCAAGACTGAGCACAGCAACAAGACACAAGGTAGTTATACTGCATCAGCAAGGTCTCTCCCAGGCAGAAATTTCAAGGCAGACAGGGGTTTCCAGATGTGCTGTCCAAGCTCTTTTGAAGAAGCACAAAGAAAGCGGGCAGCGTTGAGGACCGTGAGACGCAGTGGTCGGCCAAGGAAACTTACTGCAGCAGATGAAAGACACATCATGCTTACTTCCCTTCGCAATCGGAAGATGTCCAGCAGTGCCATCAGCTCAGAACTGGCAGAAAACAGTGGGACCCTGGTACACCCATCTACTGTCCGGAGAAGTCTGGTCAGAAGTGGCCTTCATGGAAGACTTGCGGCCAAAAAGCCATACCTCCGGCGTGGAAACAAGGCCAAGCGACTCAACTATGCACGAAAACACAGGAACTGGGGTGCAGAAAAATGGCAGCAGGTGCTCTGGACTGATGAGTCAAAATTTGAAATATTTGGCTGTAGCAGAAGGCAGTTTGTTCGCCGAAGGGCTGGAGGCGTACCGAATGAGTGTCTGCAGGCAACAGTGAAGCATGGTGGAGGTTCCTTGCAAGTTTGGGGCTGCATTTCTGCAAATGGAGTTGGGGATTTGGTCAGAATTAATGGTCTCCTCAATGCTGAGAAGTACAGGCAGATACTTATCCATCATGCAATACCATCAGGGAGGCATTTGATTGGTCCCAAATTTATTCTGCAACATGACAACGACCCCAAACATACAGCGAAAGTCATTAAGAACTATCTTCAGCGTAAAGAAGAACAAGGAGTCCTGGAAGTGATGGTATGGCCCCACAGAGCCCTGATCTCGACATCATCGAGTCTGTCTGGGATTACATGAAGAGAGAGAAGCAACTGAGGCTGCCTAAATCCACAGAAGAACTGTGGTTAGTTCTCCAAGATGTTTGGGCCAACCTACCTGCCGAGTTCCTTCAAAACCGTGTGCAAGTGTACCTAGAAGAATTGATGCTTGATGCTGTTTTGAAGGCAAAGGGTGGTCACACCAAATATGGATTTGATTTAGATTTTTCTTCTGTTCACTCACTTTGCATTTAGTTAATTGATAAATATAATCTATTAACATGTCTATTTTTGAAAGCATTCTTACTTTACAGCATTTTTTGACACCTGCCTAAAACTTTTGCACAGTACTGTATATATATATATATATATATATATAGTTATGGTGTAGTAGATATTAATAATTCACTCTGATATTGCAGGCTGAAAACCGTAAGCCTGGTTGTGAAAAACACCCAAGGAGCAGAGGCCTTAGTGAAACTGTACGAGGCAAAACTGTGTGAGGAAGATGCTGTGAATGCTGATACAAAAGCCATTGAGACTGTCGTGAGTACTCTGAAGGTAAAAGCAAGACAAATATATTAACTCTTCTGTCTCCAACAACATTCCTGTTTTCATTTATTTTACTTTGTTTTACTGTATTTTTGTCATGTATAGCAAGTCTCTAGTGTGGATAAAACTGAAGATTTAAAATAAATACAAAATGGGGGAAAAAATATATGCTAAGTGCACCATGCTTTTTTATAATGCTTTTTTTCTTTTATGCAATGTAGCTGTGGCGCACTGAAATCGATGAAAAAAGAGAAGTGTTTCACGCTTTGGAGGATGAGCTACAGAAAGCCAGGGCTATTAGTGACCGGATGTTCAAGATGCATAATGAACGTGATTTTGACTTGGACTGGCACAAAGAGAAAGCAGACCAGCTGGCAGAGAGATGGCAGCATGTTCACTCTCAGATAGAAAACAGGTTAGTGCTCTTGGTGCCACATCTAGCCTGTACAGAATTCTCAACACAATGAAACTGCCTTATCAGCAGAACAGCAGATGTCCTAATTGGTCATTGCTTCTATGTGCACTGCCAACTTTCAACGTTTCCCCCAAAGCTGATTCACTCTTTACAGTTTGGTTTAATTGTGGCATCAAATACCAGTATAGGGGAGATAAACACAGTAAAAGTTCATTTGGAAATAGTTGAATTTAAAGTTGAATTTTTATTACTGCTTATCTATTTACATAATTTATTTATTTATTTATTTTTTTCATTGCTAATCAGGCTACGTGACCTGGAGTGTATATGCAAATCTCTAAAGTACTACAAAGACACCTATGAACCACTGGATGACTGGATAAAGAAAGTGGAAGACACTCAAAGGAAGATGCAAGAGAACCAGCCAGAAGACAGCAAAGCACTAGCAGAACTGTTGAACCAGCAAAAGGTATGAAAGAGCTTCAAAAGACAGCATTAGTATTTAGTTGCTTTAAAGAACATTGACTTGTTATTTATCTATGTAAAAATTCCTTGCTGTAAATCAGCTTTTAAAAGTTTACAACTTGCAGCATTTTTTATTTTTCATTTCAGCATTCAACATAAGAGTCAGACATTTTACTAATATGCAACTTCCTAGGGCCGATCTGCCACTACAGTTTCGCAGCGATAAAGCCGTATCAAAGTGAAATGCATTGTGTCAATCAGAGGCAATTTTATGTTAAGGCTCGATGACTTCTCTACCCACACAATGGATCTGTGGTGTGTGAAAAGAGACCGAGCGATATTGCAGGTGCATTATCTTTTTAAAAAAAAACGAAAAGTAGGGAACTATGAAAGAGTCGTTTGAAATTGGGGGATCCTTTGCTGGAACTGTTGTATCTTATTTCTCTTACAGCTCCTTGTTTCAGAAATTGAAATGAAACAAAGTAAAATCGATGAGTGTCAGAAATACTCAGAGCAATACTCAGCTGCGGTGAAGGTAAGGAAACTCATGTCATTTCAACACTGATTTACTTTTTTTTTTTTTTTCTTACTGACAGCATTGCGTTTTGTAATAATGTCTTTGTGATCCTCTCTGTAGGACTATGAGCTTCAGTTAATGACCTACAGGGCAATGGTGGATTCACAGCAGAAGTCCCCAGTCAAGCGACGCAGAATGCAGAGTTCATCTGATGTAATCATACAGGAGGTAAAAAGAAAACAGAAGTGTCATTATGACATGGATAATGTAGTGATTTTAAAGGAGTGATAACAACAAAACTGTTAGAATAAAATGTAATTATTAATGTAAGCAACCTAATCCCTGATGAAAGTGGTTGTATCTTTGCTTGTTTATTTTTTGTTTCTCAAGTACGTTGCTATGGATGTTTCTGCTGCTGCTTCCTGGAACCTCCTGATCCGTATGCCACATAGTTTGGTTGCAGCTACACTATTGGAGTGAAATTTAACAAGAAGGTGATTAGGTTCTAGGAACTAGTAGCAACTTTTTTTCTATGGTGTTGTATTTAAAAAGTCAAAATGCATACTACAAATTCAAGTATAAAAGACGGGAAAGAACTAACATATTTTCAACTGAAGAAAAGCAGAATCAGTCATAATGTTGTTAACACTAGTTGTAAATTGGATAGATATTAATACCTCTATTTATTTCTACAGTTCATGGACCTACGGACCCGCTACACTGCTTTGGTTACCCTCATGACTCAGTATGTGAAGTTTGCTAGTGACACCTTGAAGAGAACAGAGGAGGAAGAGGTAAGAGATTAACTGACTGAGTTTAGCCTAAATAGAATGTTGTTCATAGGGACACACACACACACACACACACACACACACACACACGGTAACTGTAAAAGTACTAACGTATGTACAGAACTAGGATTGTAAATCATTTAAATGATTTTGATTTTTAAAAAACAAACAAAGCTAAGTTGTTTTTGACAGCACTGAGTTAGTTCTTTGTGGTAAAATAGGTTCAGTGACAGTATTTGCATAATCTGTTATTAATTGTTTTCTGTACTGCAGCTGTTAAATATAATCACAGAAAGTAAGTATATTCAATAGAGCTTTCATCTTGAACTTATTCTGTATGAATATACCTAAAATTAATACATTGTAAAGGAAGAATATTTAACATCAACTTAAAACCTCAAAGAATAAAACACACAGTATCCTTGCTTTCCATTGTTCTTTTGTTTAATCCATTCAACACTAAATAACAATAAAGAAAGAAAATCCTAAGGTAACCAATTGAATATGTTCAGTCTTACACTAAAAAGTTATACCCAAGTCTGGTTTACTGGTTTGTAGTGTTGAAAGAGTTAAGAACAATACTGTAACTGCTTCCAAATATTTTAAATATTTTACCAACACTGTTTAATGTCCACATGTACTGCAAACAGCTTTTAGGCTTAACTGTTTCTTTGTTTTAATTTTTCTCTGAACAGACTAACGAAACATGCATGGGTGCAAGAGACTAACAGCATGAAACCAGTTAAATGTTATATGTGTCTCATAGAGAAATATAGTTGTTTTTTTTCTTGTACACCTTGTGTTACCTGTATACTATTTTTTTAGTTGAGTTAAAGATTATTCTTAAAATAATATTAATAAAAAGATCACAGTTTTATACTCTGCACTGAATAAGTAGGCTGGAATCCATGGCTGGTGTCAAAAGTAAAAAAAAAAAACCTTTTCAAAAGGCTTTGAAAACTGTTTGTCTGTTCAGATCCCACTTTCACTTCCTGTATACCTAAATGATGCTTTCACAATGGGTAACCTTGATTACCAGTCAAATCTAAATTCAAGTCTTGGACCTGTCTAGGCCAAAGTGAAATCAATATAATTCTTCAATTTTTTCCTGGAAATCAAACATGGGCAGCTAAGTTATCCAGTCTTTCTTTCTTTCTTTCTTTCTTTCTTTCTTTCTTTCTTTCTTCTTAGTTTCTTGCATTAAGTTGTTCCATTTTGAATTAAAGACAGGAACTGTCATAACTAATAACCTGTGCTGTTGTGCACAGTATTCTTCTGACGAAGGTGAATTCTATCCTTCAATGGAGACTGAAATATGCGTGTAATGAACCAGTGAATATTGGAATATCAGTGAAGAGTGCAGTACATGCTGCTTTACCAATTGAGATACCATGCACGAATAAAAGAGACTTGCCTTTACTCGCAAAAAATCATGAGGAATGTCCTTTTCCAGCTACATACAACAAAGAAAACGAAAGAGAGTCTTCACATTTTGAGTCTGTAGTGCAGGATACCTCAAGTATTCCAGAATGCTTAAGTTATGTTTTTCCAATGCATACTATTAAAGGCACTATAGATGTAGTAGACAGCTCAGTGAACCCAGAATCAACTATCGTTCCTAAAAAGGTAGACATCCAGGGCTTAGAGAAAGAGTTGGGCAAAGCAAGGGTTGCCCAGCTACTTGTATTGAAGAGCAAGATGAAAACCAATCTATTCTAACAGAGATCACAACTCGTGGTAGCAAAGATCCTGAAGTTTACACAAGGGCTCTGCAAACACAATTGGATGCACAAATCCCCTTGGAAAAATCTGCCCAAGTTAGTGTGAGGAAGGCCTATAAAGGCCAAGATAATCAAGCGAAAGAAATCTTCCCAAGAACGCTGACATCCAGGACATTTCTAATACATTTGGAGATGAATTCCAGTTTAGCATGGGGGGATATTATCCAGAAAATGATGCTGGCATACAGGTTGTAAAGACTAAGGAAAACACTGAGATTGTTAGTCATAGAAGATCTTCTTCATTGATGCAAAATAATAGTGCCATAACTGATTTGAATTCTATTTTGCAAATTATTGAAGAGGGAGATGAGTTAAGCTGTTGTCAAAATGATCTAATTAGCAGAGAAAGGGAAATGTTTAGAAAACCAGAGAAACATCATGATGCACTTTTGCGTGCAATAAAAGATGTCTCCTCATTTACCATGTCAGACGAAGATATAACTGATGAGATTACTGTTGAGTATCATGGCAGGGTGAACGATCAACAATCACTGTCAGGTAGTTCTTGTGAAGCTAGGCTTGCAAAAGCAGAAGAATCACTGGACACCAATAGCACAGTCTCTGCAGTAAGGTTTGACAGAGAATTAAGTAATAAAGAACACATGTTTAAAAGGCAGAGTGTCACTCTGAAAGATGAAGCATTAGAACATCGCTTTTCTCAAGAGGCTTTAGAACTTGAGACAGACCATGAAAAATGTAGACATTTACAAAGTGGCATGAACAGACCGCAGACCTCAACTGAGACAGCAGGCAGTAAACATCCTACAGATGCACGAATAGAAACGGAAGGAAAGACTGTGAAAGATACCATAGGTGTTTATAACAAGGCAACCCTGATCATGGATATCAGACAACAGAAAACAGAGGAAAAATCTTACAAAGAAATAGTTGCACATATTGTAAAAGATAAACAACTTGAAAATCAAGATGAACATTTCATTGAAATAACTTCCTCCGGACAAAAGGTACCTGCTTCAAAAATCTGTAGCAGGTCAGTCCGCTTGTGCGGTTGAAGGAACTCAAAGCTTTATATCTCACAGTATTGGTCAAGGCATTAAAATAACGGGGCAAAGGGATTTATTAAAGAATCTTGAAAAGGAGGAAGTAATGACTAAAGCCACTAAACAATCACACATATCTACAGAACACCAAAGATTGGAAAATGAGGCCCACCTAAAAGATAATCAAGAGGTAGTGATTTGTTATACTTAAGAAAAAATCAATAATAAATTATTGATAATCTGCTCTTGAAAATCAGGATCATGGTGGTGATTTGAAAGTTGATTATTCTTCATTATTAGTGTATTCTAGTTAATGAAACTCTAAAAAGTATGTTAGTACTGTAATTTAAATTACTTTTTTTCTTTACAGACTCCTTTTCCAAGGAAACCTCCCAGTCAGTATGACAGTCAAAAAACTATTCAAAATGGACTAGTTTATCACACTTTATCTACTACTATCTGAAAGTATTGTTTTTGCAGGTATCTAAAAAATTCAAACAGTGACAGCATATATATATATATATATATATATATATATATATATATATATATATATATATATATATATATATATATATATATATATATTCATTACAATATATGATTTGCCAAAGTGCTGAATGCCAAAAGGTTGATCTGCTATTTATATCTGTACTTCAGGCATTTACACACAGTGGATCCACCACTAAGGTGTTGTCATTTCCCTTTACTGGTATATATTTAATTCCTGAAATTTTTCAATCTGAAGATTTCAAAAGCATGCAGTTGCTTTTTTATTATATCAAGATTTATAATCTAAATATTGCTCTGTTGGTGTGTTCTGTTGAATTAGATACAAAAGAAATTATCTTTTGTATCGTTGGTGGTGACGGATATTTCTGGATGAAGATTTTAGACTTTGTGTTGGCAGAAGGTGGTGGGTGAAGCTTTTGAGGAATACTTTTGAACCGATTTCCTCACCATAACTCAAGCATACATGGTTTTATTTTGTGTTCTAGAAAAGAAAGGCAGTGCGTGTTGTTGACCAATCAACCTGGTCAGAAAACATGGAACAACAAAAGGCAGTAAATGACAATGAAATCTTGAAGCTGAGACAGCGGGTAAGAGAACTGGAATATGCATTAGAGCAAACCAAGAAGCAGAAGGATCAGTTGGAGCAGGAACTCCCCAGAGTGATAGCAGCTGCTGAAAACGAGCTGAAAAAACAAAGAAGTATTATTGACGATCTAACCCTTCAAAAGACAAAGGCAGAATATGAAGCAAAGCAGTACCGCTTGGAACTGGAGACCACAGTAAAGAAGAAGGCAGCTGCAGAGCAGGAACTGGAGAGGGCCCGTCAGCTCACTCTGCAGTCAGAGTCCAAGAAAGAAGCTGTAGAACAAAAACTGAGGGTTTTGAAGAAAGAAATTGAAGATAACACGATGGCAAGAAGAAAGATGGAGGAACACTTAAGAAGAAAGGACACTGACGTCCAAGATTTGGAGATGCAAAAAAGGACATTGGAGATAGAACTGAAGACAAAGGAATCTGCAGAAGAACATCTCCTACGGCAAATAAAACAAATGGAACAAAGTTGGGAGAATCAATCAGAGTCGAAAATGCAACTTGATGAAAACAGGTACTCGGTTATTAGGGAAAGTGTCCAACAATCTGCTTTCCCAAACAATGGGCAATATCTTAATTCAGACATGGAAATAGTGTTCAGAAAAGAGGAAGAATTAAAGATAGTAGAGGTTCTGCAGCAGAGAGTCGACGACCTTACTCTTGGTAAGCAGAAAGTTGATATTGACATTCAGAATTTGAAATCTGAACTCAATTCCCTTCAGCTCCAAAAAAATGCAGCTGATAAAAAAGCACAGCTTTTTAAAGACCGAATGGACGAGTCAAATAATAAACTTAAACATCACAAAGTAGAGTTGCAGCAGAGGAGCTCGTCAGAGAGTAACTACGTGCAAAACTTTAGAGAAATTGAATCAGGGTTACTAAACAGTAAGCAACAAACTGAACAGTTTAGGCAGGAGTCAAATCAACTTAAGAAGTCAATTTACCGTTTACAAGAAGAAATGAAATCACTTCAAAGAGAAAAGACTTCATTTGAACAAGAAGTCCAGTTCTACAAGACAGAGGTTGAGGGTTTGAAAGAACAGCTTAAAATCCAACATAATTCATTGCTGCAAAGAACCAACTCTGAGCAGGAGAGCAGTCAAAAATCTAAATATTTAGAACAAAAGCTAACAAATAGCCAAGCTGAAGTGGATCAGCTTAAATTTAAGGTGAATGAGCTTACTAGAACAAACACAAAGTCAGAGACTGAATTAATTAACTTAAAGCTACAAATAGATTCCCTCCAACAAGAAAAAGTTTTCTTTGAACAAAAGCTGCAGTCACATATAGGTGAAGCGGGCAATTTGAGAGAGCTGCTAGCAAAGGTCAAAGAGGAGCTCTCGCTAAAGACAAAGGCTCAACAAGAGATTCAGTCAAAAAGCAGAAGCCTTGAGAGTGAGCTAGAAAAAAGAAATATTCTGGTAAATCAGTTGAAGGAAAAGGTGGAAGAGCTAAAAAGAATGAACAATGAAACCGAACGGTCCATGACGAATCTGAAAGTGGAAATTGATAAATTAAACTTGGAAAACAGCAGCAAACAACAGCAAAGTCAAATATTTAAATCCCAAGTGGACAGTTTAAAATCTCAGTCAAAAATATTAGAGGAGGAGTTGCTAAAGAAAAATAAGGCTGCACAAGAATTTCAGCTAAAACTAAGAAACTATGATGACGAGATGAAGAAAGCAGCTGAATTACAGCAAAAAATGAAAGGGCTCAGTATGACCAATATAAGCTGTGACAGAGATATAAGAAACCTAAAATCAGAACTTAGTTCTGCAAATATGGTGAAGAAGTTGGCTGACCAAAAAGTGCAGGCACAGAAAGTAGAAATTGACGATTTAAATGTAAGACTGAAAAATGTGTCAGAAGAACTTAAAAGGGAGACAGCAGAGGTACAGAAAACCCGATCCAAAATCAAAGAACTTGAAACTGAGTTGCAAAAATGTAAACTTGCTTCAGAAGTTGAGCTTCTTGCGCTTCAGAAAGAGAAAAGCACGGCACAGGAGAAAGTCCAGTCCCAAACAGCAGAGGTCATTTTGTTAAAACAGAGACTAGACAAAACTCAAGAAGAGCTCAAGCAAAGGCAAAAGGAAGAAATAACTGATAAAGAAAAGGTCAGCAATTTGGAGGAAGGACTGGGGAAGTGCAGGGAAATGGTGGAAGATCTGAAAATCAAACTGGGTATTCAAAAGAAAGGCCATGAGCAGCAGCTGCAGTTACTTCAGGGGGAGATGGAGCAAAAGATGAAATTACAAGAATCTGCTGTTAAGCTGGAGTTTGATAAAAAGTCAAGGGAGCAATCTTATAGTACAGAAACTTCAGAAAGGGAGAACAAATACCTTCGTCAGGAGATGGAGCAACTCAAAGCATTTAACCAAAACATTCTTAAGAACAAACTGGAGACTCAAAAGGAATTAGACATGCTACTTTTAAAGGTGGAACAGGCCGAGAAGGAGAAGACTGTTGCAAAGCATGAACTGCAGAACAGCAAAACTCACATCAGTCAATTAGAGAATGAGAAAATCAAACTGAAGGCCAACGTTAGTCAGGCAGATAACATTCGGAAGGAAATGACAATGGAGAATACAAAACTAAAGCAGACATTGGCGGAGAGTGAAAGAAAACATGCACTTGTAGAGCAAGAAGCCAGATTGCTCAGAGAACAGATAGCTAGCAGCAGAAAGGAAGTTAGCAGCTTGAAAGAAAAGTTGTCAAAGCTTGAGGCGGCAGTGAGTGCTGAAAGTAGAAAGGTAAATGAAATGGCGACCAGGCAGCAAAATCAGAAAAGCCAGCAAGACTCCAAAGAGTTGGTGTTGAGGAAAAAGGCTGATTCCGAAATTGAATCCCTGAGGAAGCTGGCTGAATCAGAAAAGGCGAAATGTGATTTACTCACAAAGGAGCTGCAAATAACTAAGAAATTGGCTACATCCAATGAAGAAACAAAGAAAAAACTCGAAGAGGAATTAAGAATGATAAAATTCTCATCAGAGGTATATTCTTTGACATATTGTCTACCATTTGGGTGGGAATCTTTTGTCTTTGACTTGGAACAACTGTCTATCTTCATGCAAAATGTGCTTTTTATTACGGGTTACGATTGACCATCAAGCATATTCATGCCTTTACTTTTGTCGTTGCAACACAATTCCAATGGTTTTACTGCAACCGTCCAATTTCCGGGCAGTTGATTTTGTAATAGATCTTAAGAAAAGATCTATTTACCTAACCTTCACGTTCAAACTGTATCCTTTTTTTTCTTTTTGGTTTCTCAACGGCTCTCCTCTTTTCCTTATTACTGTAAAAAAAAAAATTGTACATATCGCAATATTTTTCTCTCTGTTCCCTTATTTATAACGGTTCTCACAATTTCATGTTTTTAGATGGCTAAAGTGGAGCAGACTGATGAAATAAGAAAACTGAAGCTGGAAAAGGAAAGCATTTTAAATGAGATAGAAATGTTGAAAAACAAACGCAGAGATTTCAATGGTGAATTTAAAAATCTTGAGAAGTCATACAGTGTTCAAAACTCACAAAGCATCCCAAGATCAAGCCAACACACTGACATACATCATGTAATTTCACAGAAGGATTTTGCAGTCCTAAGACAGACAACCTCAACATCTGACCTGGGGGACAGTGTGCGAATGGAAATGACAAGTAATAATAAGAGAGACCTTTTCTCAGTTCACCACCTGGCAATGTTAGGAGCAAGCAAAGCAGTAGAGTCTTTGCAGTCACAAGGAGACACATATAAACAGATGGACTGGAGCCAGAACTGGAATGAAGAAAAATGGAAGTTCCAAGGTCTCAGGTATTATGTAAATGCTAGGCAGCTGGTGGAAGCTACACTTTTAGACAGTGACACAGTTAAAAAGCTTGAGTTAGGAATGTTAACAGTTGAAGAGGTACAGAAGTCTCTTGAAAGATTTGTAAGCAAAAAGTCTGCAATAGCTGGCTTATACCTGGATTCTAGCAAAAAGAAGATGTCGCTAATGGATGCAGCAAATAAAGGTTTAATTGCCCAATCGTATGCTTTAGAGTTTCTAGAAGCCCAAGCTGCAACAGGATTTATCATTGATCCAATGTCAGGCAACACATATACTGTGGAGGAAGCACTACAAAGGGGTGCAATCGAGGCCGATAACAAGGTGAAGTTAATGGATGCTGAGAAAAGTGTCACTGGATATTTGCACGCTGGCAAAACATTGTCTGTGTTCCATGCAATCGAGAACAGGCTTCTCGAAAGACAGAAAGGCAAAAAAATAATTGAAGCACAAATAGCGACTGGTGGAGTGATTGATCCTCAGAGAAGCATCCGGCTGCCTGCAGAAATCGCAGTTAATCAAGGCTTTTTAAATAGTTTTACCCTGAAGCATTTGTATGAGCCAGTTAGCAATCCAAGGGGCTTCCACAATCCAAATACCGGACAAACAATGTACTACTCCGAACTGATAACAATGTGCGTGTATGATGTAGATGGGGGGGTTTTACTCCTGCCTATAGGCGATAGACATGTTTCAAGTTCTTCTCCAGCAAAGGGTCACAGAGTCTCTGTTATTGACAGCAGTATCGGTACAGAGATGACAGCATATGAAGCATATCAAAACCAGTACATTGACAAGAAGACGTACCTGGAACTTTCAGAACAGGAGTGTGAGTGGAAAGAAACTGCAATAACAGATTCTGCTGGTGTTTGCGTACAATATGTGACCGATTTTAAAAGTGGAAGGCAATTCAGTATTGAAGATGCCCTGAGACGAGGTCTGATTAACCAAACTGAAATGATTAAGTATAAAGAGGGTAAGCTGGCGATCACAGAGTTGGCCGATCTTTTGATTTCAAGGCACACCATGCCAAAAATTGACGATAGCCCTATTGCAGGCATCTGGGATGCATTCTCCAAGAAAAGACTTAGCATTTATAAAGCCTTGCAGCAAAATCTAGTGGAAAGATTCACAGCTATACGTCTTTTGGAGGCCCAGGCCTGCACAGGTGGCATTTACGATCCATCAACTGGAAAGAAGTGTTTGATCTCTGAGGCTTTAGAAAAGGGCTTGCTTGATGAAGCATTGGCCAGACAGATCCAGCAGTCTGAACTTGCCTACACTGGAATCGTCGACCCACGGAGCAAAACAACTCTGTCCCTAACAGAGGCAATGAAAATGAACTTATTTACCAAGGATGTGGGTTTCAGATGCCTAGAGTTTCAGTGCTTGACTGGTGGCTTGATAGAAGCAGAATCTAGCAACAGAGTTCCGATGGCAGAAGCTGTCAGAAGGGGCATCATTGATACTGCGACTGCATTGAAGCTTCAAGATGAAAAGTATCTTACTAGAAGTATGACCTGCCCTAAAACAAAAAGGAAAATATCCTTCAAAGATGCTTTAGACAGGGCTGTTTTTGACCACCACACTGGACTTAGACTGCTTGAAGCTTACAAACCTCAAGGTGTTGGGGCGTCTACTTCTCGGTACTGTGTTTGGTCATATTGATCTTCTCTGTTTGGAAGCAGTATAACACTGTTCAGAAGATGTTTTTGGGATAAGAACAATTTGTTCCTTTAACCCTTTCAGTCCTGATATATTAACATATGTTGTCAGAAGTCATGTTGGAGCCTCCCAGGACTCCTAGGTCCCAGTCTGAGAGTGTATACATACATGAAAAACACTTTGTTTACCTTGTTCTCATGTATACTCAATAAAGGACTTTTTTAATCGTATAATTTAATTTTGCATTCTTCATCTTGACAAAAATAATTCAGGGCTGAAAGGGTTTGAAAAAAATAAGACAAAATACAAAAAGGCAAAGTTCACCATCTTGCGTGAACTGCGACCAATTTGTAAGCATGCATTTGCTAAGATGAAGATCAGCTCTATTATAAAATGTGTGAGTTTTTATTCCCTGTGCAAAAACTGTCAACGTTGTTTACACTTGTAAATGTCAGGTACTCTGAATAAAACCTGCTTTGTTTAATACTATTACTCTTTAATTAGACAAAGGCAAGGTCAAAGTGATAAGAATGATCTTACACTGTATAAATGAGAAATAAAAATGACACACAGAAAGTAGTAGTTTGTGAAATGGCTGGGAGGTTTACCTTTTTAAAAAGGATTTTGTTGTCTTTAAGGTTGGTGTTGGGTGTCCATATACAGTGTGTTTCCAATGTTCTCTATACAACTGTTTTCTTGCAGCAAATAAACCACTACAGCTAACCTAATGGTTCTATTGACATTTTTTCCTGACTCAGAAATCTGTTGAGGAAGAGAAGAAAGAGCATGGTGAAAAAGTTAGCAAGTTGTTAAACTGGGTATCGAATATGAAAAAAACCAACATTAAAGAAGAGAAGCCCTTGCAGGATGACAAAAATGCCCCAAAAGACACTTCTTATAAGCCTCAGGTAATAACATACTGTATTTTTGAGTGGAGGAATAGGCCCACCTTTCAAATTAAAAAAAACAAAAAAAACACACAATGAATAATTCATTATTTGACCTTCTTTACTTAAAGGAAATCGTCTAACTCATGCTTAGGGCTTGAAGTTTTCGGTTTTAACCAACAATAACACACCCATTAAACCGATAAACCTGGGTTTCGCAAATATATTTTTAATAAGGTAAATCATTCACTACTCGTTCTACATAAAGAAAATGTCTTTCAGAAGGCGAGCAGTGTGCAAAGCATTGCTACTGACCAATCGGCAATTATTGTGGACCTAGGTAATAGAACTGGGCTGGGCTGAAAAAAATTATAGCGGAAAGAAAAAAAAAAACTTATAGTGTTGTAAGATTATTTTTGTTATTGTTTAGGACCAATACATTCAGGACAAATAATTATTTTAAAGTTAACATTTATATTTACAAAATTAATACTCTGTGTAAAATATAAAAAAATAATAAAACAACATCAGTATTACGATTAATAAAATAACAATTATAACTAGAAGTTGCAAGCAACTTCCAAGGTATTCTTGTTCCTATCTGTGTTGCATAGTAACCATGACCCTACCTGCACTCTCTAAGAAGTTATAAGCCACTTTTGCATTTGACCTTAAGGAAAGGTCAAAGGTCACGGTCAAATACATTTTTTGATAGAGCATATATGGGTGCCTATGTGTTCCATGGTAACCATGACTCTATCTGCACTTTCTAAGGAATTATAAATAGGGCTTCTGATTTTCGGTTTTAACCGATAAAACCCGATAAAACACCCCCGATACAAAAATAATTAAATCGGTGGACAGCCAGTAAACACCGGAAAACACCTGGAAAAACTGTGGAAATGGTTAATCTATTCACACTGACTTTACCCTTTTCCCATTAAAAAAAAAATAAAACCTACTGCAAAAATAATAATAAATACATTTCCCAGTGCTGCTGGGCAATGTCCCGCCTTCCTGGCTTGTATCTATCATTGATGCATTCTGAATACTTTAAAACTACCCCAACTACTGAGTGACAGCGCATTCCTACATTTCTATTGGAGACTCCGCTTGCGAGATATAAAACGAGATTAAAATCAGGATGGAGGCTTGTTAGCGGGATTTCAAGCTGTATTACAGTTAAGATACAGAGGATTTAAAACATAATTGTGACGAAATGTACAAAAATGCCTACACACAAAAACTCCAGAAGAATGTGCCCGTGACCATAGGGATTTCGTTGTGGAAGACAGCAAAGGAAAGAAGGTACAACTTAAGTGTGCAAGTACTGTCCAATTACTATACATATTTTGACACACACAAAAAAAAACGCTCAAGCATTTTGGAAAGTAACCAAAAACACTAATTTCATACAGTATATCAAAAGCAAAAGCCCCGAAAAAAACGATTTACATAAAACTCGAAAATACCTAAAAATAAGCACTGAAAAATACAATGAATACAACCTGAAAAACAGAAGCCCTAATTATAAGCTAGCTTTTGATTTGACCTTTAGGAGAGGTCAGAGGTCATGGGCAAAGGCATTTTTTGGTAGAGCATATTTCGGTTCCTCTATGTGTTCCATAGTAAACACTACTCTATCTGCACTCTCTAAGGAGTTATAAAGCCAGTTTTCCATTTTACAGACATTCGAAAATGTGGCTCAAAAATCCAATATGGCTGCCAAACCATGTGACCAATCAATTTCATTCTTTCGTTGTCATGAATTCCCATATGCCTCTACTACTCTTATGAAGTTTCATTACTCTACCACATTCTACATTAGATAAACACTACAATATATGAAAATTAACCATAGCTGAAATTTGATTGGCTCGCGGTGGCCATGTTTTTTATGTAGCTACTTGCCTTGAACAAACTTGATAGACAGCCTTGCCAAGGCTATTTATGCAAAGTTTCGCTTCAATCAGCATAACGGTTTCAGAGAAGATGTTATAATATTTTTGACACATCCAATATGGCCGCTGAACCATGTGATCAGTCGACTTCTCTTGAACAAATCTAAATCTAGGGCATAAGTGTAGTCTCTACCATAAACGCTTTCGGAGAAGAAGATTTTTTTAAAGCTTCTAATAAGCACGTAATTGGTCCAATTAGGTAATTTAGGGTACATTTGGAACAAAAACCAGGAGGGACACCAGCCCTCCAGGACCAGGATTGGAGACCCTTGCATTATAACGTTTGCACCTGCTTAGTATTCCAGATCCCTGCCCAATTCCGTGCTTGTTTCTTCATTTGAATACATTCCAGTACCATTTAAATGGATTAATGATAGCAAACTGCTAATTTGATAGTGGGTGCAGAAGCCAGGTGAAAACCATTCTAAACATACACCGCATTTTAATGACAGCTAAAGTCCCACTTTGGCAGCAATATTGGTGTTTCTGCAGCCGCACTGATCCTTGCAATGGCCCCTATAATGGGCAAAAAAGAATGAACTTGAATAAAAAAGAAATAAAGCTGCAGATTTAAAAATAAAAAATATGTTTTTACCTTGCTACCATTTATTTTACTGCTAAAATAATGTGCAGTTTTTAATACATGACATTTAGAAACTATTCTATAAAAATATTTTGGTAGCATGTAAAAACAATGGGACAAACAAACAAATAATGAACACAGTTGTAAGTAAAAAAAAAGTTTTTTCTAAGATGTTATTTGAAAACACTCACAAATGGCTTATTTTTGGTTGTTAGGTGTATGCTATTTTGAATAATAAGAAATTACAGTGGCATGTTAAAATTATAATCCATATATTAAAAAAAAAAAATACCAAAATACAACATTCTCTCTTTTTTAAACAGATGTAGAGAATGCATGCAATACATTATGCAATACATTTTGAATATGAATGGTCTGTTTTATATAAAAATATTTCCAGGGGGTATATACAGGTATAGTGTACACAACTTTTTTGCGGCAATTTTATGGCAGTTGACAGTCATTTAGCAAAGCTGAATACCAGAGCTAGGATAAAGCCTGCCCTATGCTGGCAGGTTCTACTATTACACATTGAACGCCTGCTTCTGCAAATACCATTGCCCATTTGCAGCTTTTCTAGCTATATTGGTATATAAAAATGCATGAATGTATATGTACACTGACCACATAAACTGCAGTTAACAGGAGTTAAAAAAGACATGGCATTTAGTTTCACTTAAAAATTTCAGACAAAAGTTAAAATGCAAAACTCTATGGGTACAGTTTTTTTTTAGCAACATTGAGGAATTAGTAAAACAATTCATACCTTCTTGAAATACATTGTAGTCATAGCGCTCATTTTTAAATTGGTCACATTCTAAGTGGTATCAGTACTGGTTCAGTAGCTGGGGTTTGGTTCAAGGGGGTGATATTGCTTAACAGCATTCTCAAAATACTATGCATTTGGTGGTTTAAACCTGAACATGACTTCAGTCCAATGTCAAAAAACTGGAAACAGAGAATTTAGGAGATATTTGACAATGATAAACACATCTTTCATTTCTAACATGTAACTGACTAAATCCAATGTAAAAACTGTACACTATTTTTTTTTCCTGTTACAGGTTTCAATGGAAGAAGTAGCAACAAAGAAAGAACAAATTGCTGAAGCTTTGAGGACGACACAGTTAATGTTGGTGAAGCACAGTGACAAGTTCGTTTTTTTTAAATTATTTTTATTTTTTATTATTTAAACATGCACTATGCTTTTTATTCCAGTGCTATTAACACAAATACATTGGCATGTTAAATGTATCCCTTTTAGAATGACAGAAGAAGAAAGAAAAGTCACCAAACAAGAGCTGAAGTCTTTGGAGCAGGCATACAATGATTTATCTCAGTCTGTTGATCAGTTTGCACAACCGCAGAGCCTTCCTGATGAACAGGTAGAATATGAATTAATGGCAACTTCTTTGAGACACATGGTTTGTGCCTGAGACTGTAATGCAGCTTAGATGTAAGGTGACCAAATTGCATGAAAAATGGCTAACATGTTTTTTTTTAGTTTTTTTTTAATGTCTGGTTTAATGCATGAGTTACTGGTCATATTTAAGGAATATGGGAGGGTGGGGTAGCAGCCTAGCTAATGTTAGTAAAATGATAAAGGTACATGCCCTATTAGACAGCTTTAGATGCATTTAGGTGTAATAATTGTATTTAGATTAGTGTTTTTAAGTGTAAGTTTTGTACATGCGTGTTTGGTCCAGTTGTGGGTTTATTCCCTTTTCAGAATGTATGTGTGTATAAACAGAGTGTGCTGTAAACATGCATAGCATGAACTTCTAATATCAAACACATTCTAACTTTTCACAGATAAATGGAGCATGACGGTTTTATCTTCACAGGTTTTCATAGAACTAAAATAATGCTCTTAATTTGTTCTGCCTCTAACTAACTCTGTTTTTTATACTATGGAAGAAAAGTTTTCCGTTCACAGATGCATGCAAGCTTTTCTTGTGTCCCCCTCTTCTTGCTGTTGAAACACTGACACAGATTTTCACTTGTGCATATGAACTGCTAACATTCACATGCTTGTCCTATTGGTAAGTACATATTTATATGCGTAACTTCCATTTGATGTCAAGAACAAAAAAAATGTATCTTTTTTTTATTTTTTAAATGAGTGTGACCCTTTATTAAAGTATTCCGTTTTTTCATCTTTCATAGGTTTATCAAACCATAGAAGGCCTTATAGACCTGGAAACTGGAGCTGTCTTTTCAGTTTGTCGCTCCATGCAGAAAGGTCTGATTGACTACACTACTGGAATCAATTTACTTGAAGCTCAGTTGATTACGTCAGGACTCATCTTACCAGAATTCAGCATGTGTTTGGATGTAGACGATGCTTTCAAGCATGGTCTGGTTGACGAACAGACTTACACCCATTTACAGGAAATGAATGAAGCTAACAGGTGTATTCTGAGTGCCAAGTATGCATATGAACCTCTTCCAGTACTTGCTGCTTTGAGAGATGGAATTATCTCAGAACAACTAGCCATTAGGATGATTGAAATGCAACTGGCAACTGGCGGTTTAAGAGTCACGTATACAGGTGACATTATAAACCTAGAGAAGGCTTTCCAAAGTGGGCTAATTCCACCACCATTGTTCCTGAAGATTCTAGAAAGAGAGGATACATGCAAAGACTTGATTGACCCAAATACAGCAGAAAAGGTCTCACTAATACAGCTTGTGCAGAGGAGTTTGGTTCATGAAGAGACAGGTCTGAGATTGTTGCCAGTGAAGAAAGGAGAAGATGGTAAAATAGCTTTAAAATCCGGTAGAGAAGTCAGCATATTGCGGGCTGTTCATGAAGGCCTTCTTGATCAGGAAACCATGTTCAGACTGCTGGGAGCTCAGCTATTTGCAGGAGGTATTACAGATCCTACAACAAATTGCAAACTAAATGTGGAGGAAGCAGTTCAAGAAGGCCTGATTGATGAAGATACTGCCTGCGGAATATTGAGCTATCAGGCCCAAAATGGTGGAATCGTCAATCCTCGCTCAGGTGAAAGATTAACTGTGGATGAAGCTGTTCAATGTAATTTAATAACATCCAGCAGTGCTCTGTTAGTGCTGGAAAAACAAAAGGCTTTTATGGGTCTTATCTGGCCTCATTCGGGTGAAATCTGCACTCTATCAACTTCCATACAGCATGAGGTGATTACAAATGAACTTGCTTATAAATTGCTAAGTAACAGACAAAAAATAGCAGCACTCTATATTCCAGAGAGCTCTGAGGTAGTAAGCATTGAAAATGCAACCACGTCAGAGATAATAGACAGCAACACTGCAGGTGTTTTGACTTCTATAGTGATACCTGATACCATTCCTGGTATAGATGATTTAGATGAAAAGATTGCAACTTGGGTTTCTTCGTGTGACCTTCAGCTAGTTAGTTCTCATGAATCGCAACAGAATCAAGAAATATCTGAACTGAAAAATACAAATTTACCATCTTCCTCAGAAGCCAAACAACTACTGATATCCTATTTAATGATAAATAGTTATATGGATCCAAAATCAGGACAGAGGGTGTTGATATATAATAGAGAGTTAGCTAAAATGACCAAACGTTTTACACAGAATGCAGAGAAATTCCCAAATAATATGCCTTGTCTCAAACAGTCTAGTATCAGTATAGACAAACATGATTGCACTGAGGCTGTAGAAAACCGTGTATATGAACAATCTGTAGGCACACATGAATGTAGAATTGACAAAGAACAAAATACCATGCCTAATGAGCATTCTCCAAGACAGGTGCGGGAACAATTTATTTCAAGTTTACATGATTGCTTTTCTGAAGAAACAGAAAGCCATAAGCACAGTGATAATGAGACACAAGTAGACAGAGCAGAAGTGTGGAACACAGTAAACTGCAGTGAATACAGTGTTGAAAAACTAACTCATTATTCTAGAAGTGCTGATAGGTCTGTAGCTGTTTTGTCTTCTATAGCCAAAGATCAATCACAAATACAGCTGCAGAACCAAAATTATCTCCTAATCACCGATGCAAATTTTGAAGGACAACATCTTGGCAATCAGGCATGCATGCTTGAAACTGGTTTAGATAGACCACACACACACAATGAAATAGCAATAACATGTGATACTAAAGAAACAGTATTAGATGGTGATGTTGATGTGCTACCTCCCATGAGAGAATGTAGCCTTTATAAAGACACTGAATGTAACTCACTTGCAAATGAAAGTCTGTCCAGTGACTTAAATGATCAGGTATCAAAAAAATCTCCAAAAGCTGACTTGGAATTCTCAGGGAAGACATTTCTTAAAGGATTGATGAATGATAAAGAAGAGAACCTGTTGCTTTCAACTGCTGTTGAGAAGGGAAAGTTAGAGCAACATAATGCTGCAAAACTTCTCAAAGTTCAGTTGGAAGAAGGCGGCATTTTGGATTATGCCACTGGTGAGCGATACGATTTTGATACAGCCTTAGAAAAGAGACTTGTTGACAAGGATACTGTATTAGATGTGTTAGCTTTGCAGTTCCAGGATGGAGGAATCAAAGATGAACAAACAGACGAAACCTTAACACTTCAGGAGGTTGTGGCAAAAGGACTGATACCAAGCCATGTGGGCCTACTCGACAGGTTTTATGAATCAAAAACTGGAGAAACAATTACCATCAGTGATGCTATACAACACAGTCTGGTTGATAATGAAAAAGTCCTAAACTCTGAGAAGGCTATCTATGCCATAATGGACCCATATAGCAATGATTTGCATAGTGTTCCAGAAGCAGCAAGACTTGGTCTTTTAAATGCTAGCACAGCACAGAGGCTGTTGGAAGGTCAGGTCTTGTCTGGTGGAATTGTAGATCTTGAGCAAGGAAAACAGGAATCAGTGACTTTGGCATCCAAACTTGGGCTTATAGATGAGCAACTTGGCGAAGGGCTTATACAAATGGATGAAGCAATTAATGGAAAAGAAGCAGATGAATCAATAAAACTGAAACAGATTGGCTTGCAGTTGGAACTCAATGGTGTGCAGGACCCTCAATTCAAACAATCCTTGCCTCTTACTGAAGCTATAGAAAAAAATATCTGCAAAAACTGTGCACCAGAAATGTTTGAGAACTGTTCACATGAGGTGTCACAAGAACCAGCTGAATCTGCGGATGGAGATAAGTTTAGTGAGCATGCTGTTCCATATTCTGATCTTATCAATGGCAGTTCAATTGATATGCAGTCTGGAAAAAGATACCTAGATTTAAAAACATGCAACGAGGCTGTATATGCAGGGCAGAGTGTGCAGTTGAAAGGGACTGGTGTAGCTTTGGATTCAAAGATTATCCAAAATTGCATCCAGGAAGGCAATGAATCAGATAGGTCTTCCCTGTCTTCTGAACCAAACACATTAAAAAATATATCCAGTGAAACAGAAGAGGCCTCCTCTTCATGTGGTTCACTGAATCTTGCAGGTTACCTGAAAGAAAGAGTTGACGGTATTAAACTAGAAACTGAAATGTTCACGTCACACGCCAGTGATTCAGGTTCATTGAACCAAAAGCAAAAGTATGAAGAAGAGAACTTCATGGATACCCCAGCGCACAGCATAAATTGTGATCTTAATGTTGCTGAATCTGTTAATACAGGATTTTGCCAAGCAGAGATAGATAGTCTTACAGAGGGAGGTTATGAAAGCACTTCAGATGTTTCCAATGATCTTGTTAATGCACCACCTAGTTCTCAAATAAAATACAAAGTACAAGATAATAGTGAGAATTTAGAAGTCAGTACAAGTATGACAGAGGCCTACACTGAAGCACAGGTGAAAAATGTTACAGAAATACAAGCTTTTAACGTGAGAAATCAGTATTTGCAAGATGGTTTCAAGATAAGCAGGGATATGAGCAATCAGATTCAAGTTGGTGCAATGGATCAGTTGTCTGATTCATCTGAAAAAAATATTTTGAGAGATAGTAATGACTCAGTTCACATCAGAGCTGTTATAGATGATGAATTGTATGATCGCACAGAGAGCAAAAACATGGATACTAATGTAGATTTATCCACTCAACTTACAGATTCTGTTGGTAAACTGGCAGTCCAGTCTGACATCAGTAGCATTACAGATAGCTCTGCATCTGAAAGTTTGCAGACCTCTGATGTTTGTAGTAAACTAAGGTCAAGTTTGCAGGGATTGGTAAAAATGACAGTGGAGGGTACTAATGCAAAAGTCTTACAAAAAGCTGAATCTCAGGTAGTTGAGGATCTCCTCACAATGATAATAAACATTCAAGAGTCCAGCCAAGATACTGAGGAGGATGCGGTTTCAAGTGATAAGGAGAAAGAACCGCAATTAAGTCACATTTACAGCAAAAGCCCTGATCTTCTTATTGATTTATTAAAACAAGAGGCCCTCCACTCTACCAGTGAACGGCTTGGGGCAAAGAAGGACTTGACCTTGAAAGAGAAAATGCATGAAACAAATCCTGCTGCTGCTGCAGAACTGTTCCAATCACAGCTGCAGCAGGTCCTACTGGCTGCAACTCTGAATGACAATCCAGCGATGTTCAAAGAGTTGGCTGGCAAGCTCAGTGATATTCTTCAAAGAAATAAAGAATGTGAAAGGAACCAAACTCCTGGAAGTGCTAAAGGAGACAGAAGCATGCAGGATGCTGCAGCTATAAATGCAGCTGTAAATGATGATGAGCCTGAATTATGTAACCTAACAGAAGCTATCAAAGCACTGTGTAAGCAAGAAGTGAAACAAATCCCTACTGATGAGTGTGAAGATGAGCAGAGCCCCATGAATACAACTGAAACTAAAGGAGAGCCTAAAGTAAGTACATTGCAAAAAAAAAGCATATTTGTGTATTCATATAGAGATAAGTAAATGTAAATAGTTATAACGCTTATTGTTGTTTTTGTTTTCTTTTAAACTTTCCAACAGTCACACAGTACTACACAGCAATTTCTGGAATGCATCGGGAAGCTACAGGATCATTCAGATGCACTTGAAGATCTGAAAAATGAACTGGACAGTCTAGTACCTCTTGGCAACAGCTTGGAAACATTAACAATTCAGCTTAAAGAATCAGAGGTTGGTTTTCTAGTTTCTAATAAATAATGGCAGAAAAAGCACTAACCCCACACTTAAACCCAAGCAAATGTAAAATAGTGACCCACACTTGTAGCACGTTAGATGGAATCACAGTATGCCTGATAAGGGCTGCATTTACATGGTGTATTTTAATAGAATCTTCACAAAGCTTGCATGAGCCTGACATTATACATTTTCTGTTTTCATTTAATATATATTTGCTGGTAACATGCTATTTAAGCATGCACTTCTTTGTTTTTAGTTGCTAGAATCACAGCTTTCTGCACTGGCTGGCACTCTAACTAAAGATCTGAAGACAGCGGATCAGTTATTTGAGTCTGCTAATGAATGTGTTCCCACACAAATACGCAGCGACCTGGAAATGGTTTCTAAAGATTTGCAGCTCGCTTTCTCTGATGTTTGCAAAATGTCCACAGAAAGAAGACATTTTGTAACAGATGCTATTTACTTGGCAAAGGCAAGTATTTTTTTATTTTAAACGTCTCTGGTAAACAAATCGGTCATTGCAGCTCTCTGTTTTATTAATCAAATGAAGACAATCTGACAGTCATTAGTGTTGATATTAACTTGTAACATATTGCTATTTTTCCTTTCTTAGTCTAAATTAGCATATTCAAACCAAGAGCTGCTTGAAAGGGTTCAACAGATTTCAGTTTGTATTGGAGAAAATACTGGAAGCATTGCAAACCTTGACGTCATGAACACTGATGATCTGGAAACCGTGAAGCTCAGAATTCAGCAAAACAAGGTAACCATCATGAATTCAGCTTCAATTAAACTCTGTTTGGGTTTTCATATTTGAGATAATGTTCAAGATGCTAATTTTTATTATGCAAAAATGATATATCTCATGCTCTTCCTCCATACCTGCAGGACTTAGAAAAAACCCTGTCTATCACCAAAAATCAGCTAGAATCAACAGCATTTGATGTTCAGTACTTCATATCTGAACATGCCCAAGATCTTGCTCCCTCCCAAAGCAAGCTGCTGCTGAAGTCTCTTAACGCTGCTCAGAAGTCTTTCAAAGAACTCATGGAAATGGTTTTGACACAACAAGACACTCTGATGCTTCATCTAGAAATAAGACAAGACCTGAGTACTCAGAAGGTTTGGTTTTTGATGGCATTTGCTGTTTAAAGTATTGTCACCTTGAATGCAAGAAATAAAACATAACAAAATAATGCATTCACCATAAAGTAAAAGAATGCAAACTAACAATACAGTGAGCCCTATTTCCAATAACTTGTTTTAAGGAAAGTTTTCACAAGGACTATATTGATTAATGAAACCTTTTGTTAACTTAGGGTTGGAAGTTCATTCTAATTTTTCAAAGCACTGTTGAGTAATAAACACTCTTCAAAAAACAATCCTTAAAAAATATTCCTTAATACATTCCCTTAAAGTGTTTAACCCAGAATGTTTAACCCCTTATCTTCAGGATACCTCAGAATACCATTGTATCACTATCCTGTTAAAAACTTGATGTGCTATGTGCAAGAAATTTTGGAGATTAAGCACATTGTATTGTTTTGGGGTCTGAACATATGTGTTAAAACATTGGAGGTTAAAGGATTCAAAATTGTATTCTGAGCTGTATTTCACAAAAATTCATAAATGCTGTGTTTCTCAACAACCCTGCATGATTTTTTTTTAACAAAATACGACATACATAGTTGTGCTTTTGTTGATGCAGAAAAAATATTTAAAAACTGACCTGTTTGTTCTGGTCCCCTTTACTTCTTTCAGGCATCAAGACCCAGCATGTCTGAATGCTAACTCCACTGGACCACCAAAGCAAAACCCTTCTTCAATGTGCATGACACCGGCTGTTTAATAACACTGATGTTACTCTCCCACTAACAAAGTTGTGAGAATGTTAAGATTGCCTTAACGTTTTGTTCTTATTCAAATGGAGTTCGGTTGCTATCATGTTTACAGCATACCTCTGTGAAAATGTAGGTTTTGAATGAATGAATGTGGAGTTGAAATGTATTATTCTCATTCTAGAATATTGCAGAAAAGCAAAAGGAGTACACAGAAAAACTGCAAGAGTTGTATGATCACTTGACACAGACAGAGAACAGGCTTATTGGCCACCAGCAAACTACCATTAGTGGAGATAGTCTGGGTGACCTACAGCAGTTTCAGACAGAGCATCAGGTAAGAATGGCTGGAAGTGTAGGCTACTGTGAAAAATATGCCTTATAAAGAACAATAAAAGCAACCAACCAAAACTGTTATAAGCAGCCTCAATACCTGATGAATAAAACGATGAGTTAGTTTCAAACACCAGTAGTTAACATAGGCAGGTCTGGTTTAAAGTGCTGCCATCTAAGCAGAGATTGTTTTTGACCGAATATCTTATTGACAGCCAGACAGTTCTGTGCTAGTGACCTGGCTCATTGAAGCTCCTGGAGCTTCCATCTCAGATATAACCCATATATTTTGTACAATCTGAATGCAACAGTTCTGTGTGCAACTATTATTAATGACACACGTATTTGTTCCCCTTTTGTTAAGGCCTTGCAAAGAGACGTACAGGCTGGAGACAGTGCCTTAACAGAGATAGTGAGAAGTACTAAGAAGTTCTTGGAAGAGAACAGAGACAAGCTGCAGCCAGAGCAAATAGCCACGATTGAGAGCAAACTGGAGGAAGCGAACAGCAAATTAAAACTGCTCAATCAGCGGGCCGAGGAGTCAAGGAAGGAGCTGGACAAGGCAATGACAACAGCTATCAAGCAAGAAACTGAAAAGGTTGGAAAACCTTACAAATCTATCAACTTCCTAATACCATGCACAAGTTAGACTTTCCTTGTCTTACACTGGCTTTATATCATCCCTTTATAATAGCACAGGGCTGTTCTGTAGCCTTGTACTCAGGCCTAGGAAAGCTAACAGGGCAGCAGTGTGGAGTAGTGGTTAGGGCTCTGGACTCTTGACCGGAGGGTTGTTGGTTCAATCCCAGGTTGGGGACACTGCTGCTGTACCCTTGAGCATGGTATTTTACCTAGATTGCTCCAGTAAAAACCCAACTATATAAATGGGTAATTGTATGTAAAAATAATGTGATATCTTGTAACAATTGTAAGTCACCCTGGATAAGGGTGTCTGCTAATAAATAAATAAATAAATAATAATAACTCCACACAAAACTGCAGACCATATTGTAGTATAGGATAGATAATTATGCTCAGAACAGCAGACCAGCAGACTTATCTAATATACTAATATGTATATCTATGCCCATTTTATTATTGTTGTTAAAGTATAACTGTTTAATTAATTGTTCTTGCTATCAAGTCTGTAAAGCGATAATAACAAAAAATAATAAAACATGCAGACTAGAAGGCCACATAGTGTACATTTCACAGTCAGTCCACTATACCTTCTGTGCTAACTACTGTACACATACTGTAGAAACTAACAGTAGTTGTTTTTGTCCTGTAGGTGGCAGCAGTGGAGCAGCTGGAAGAGAGCAAGAACAAAATCGAAGGACTTTTGGGCTGGTTGTCTAACGTAGGAAAGGAAAAAGACATGGAAGGAAATCTAGAGCAGGAGATGGCCAAACAGAATGGGAACCTTCCCCTGGAAAGCACAGACATGTCGATGATTGTAGAGGAGGATGAAGCAAATGGAAACCTGCAGCAGGTCCAGACAGGCACTGTTGTGGATGGAAAAGGGAAAGCCACAGAAGAATTAGATTTAAACAAGCAGTATGGAAAAGTCAAGGTACAGGCTATTTAATTTGTGTATTGTTTGTTAATAATACTAATACTTTTAATTTGCATCCTAGCCCCTGGATGCAATAAACTCTTTTGAAATTGTAATGATTTTCTACTGGTCTGGAAAAGGTCTAGAAACTCCCAAAACATAAAACATAGAATCCCAAGTATATAACATAGAATCCCAAGTATATAACACCGAGGATGGAAGGTGCCCACTTGAAGACCCCAGGGAAGTACCCTACTCAGCTCAATCCAGATGGTTGTCATGCTGATGCGCTGGGGAGGCCGCACTGTGGTTGATCCCCGGAGCCAGCATCGCAGCTGTTGTGTGTGCTGATGCGCTAGGGAGGCAAAATAAGCTGATCCCTGGAGCCAGCATTACACTTCAGCCATCAACACCTGACAGAAGAATATCTACATCATCATATGGAAGGAAGCGCAAATGGATGGAGACATCTATGGATCACATTAGTTTACTGTAAAGCTACGTCTTAGTTGGTGCTTATCTTGGCGAGAGCCGAGTTTAAATCAGCATGAAGTTTTAACATCTACTCTTGTGTAATGGAAATCATAATACTAATGCTTTTAATTTGCATCCTATACCCTGGATGCAATAAACTCTTTTGAAATTGTAATGATTTTCTACTGGTCTGGAAAAGGTCTAGAAACTCCCAAAACATAAAACATAGAATCCCAAGTATATAACTATAATAAATGTTACTTATCTAGCATTCATATAACTACTAAGATGCAAGGTGAAACAATATTGACACACAACTGTGCCTTACTATATCTGCAATATCATGTCATTTAAGCCATCAAATACAGTACGTCCCTCTTATTTGGACCCTAGAAAAAATGTATTTGAAGTTTCTGATGACCAGTGATTGTACTGAGAGTGCACAGCAGTATGTCCTAAGCCTTAAGATTGTTAATAAAAAGAAAAGGAAATGGACATTAAAGCTGTGACCTAAATGTCTCAAGCCACTTAAGGGATTGACCATACATTTAGGAAAAATGACCAAACTTAAAATATTTTCTTTAATTAAACAGGCTCATCATCAGGAAATTTTGTCCCAGCAACCGGACTTTATCATTGCTACTCAGTCTGCCCAGGCTCTGCTTGAGAAACAGGGCCACATGCTTTCTCCTGAAGAGAAGGAGAAGCTGCAGAGAAACCTCCAAGAGCTTAAGGACTGCTATGAAACCACTTTGTCCAAGGCAGAGCACAAAATGAAGCAGATCCAAGCGGTACAAGAAGAACTTCAGAAATTCGAAACCGATTGCAGTGAATTTGAAAACTGGCTGCAGCAGTCTGAGGGTGAGATCACAGACCTAAAGACAGGAGCGTCCGACCTTGGTGTTCTGAACGGCAAGCTTCAAAGGCAGAGAAGCTTTTCGGAAGATGTGATCTCTCACAAAGGAGATCTGAGGTTCATCACAATCTCTGGACAAAGGGTGTTGGATGCGACCAAATCATGCAGCAAAGCAGATACTAGCAAGGACTCTGAACTGGACGTAGATTCATCTGGAGTCTGTACTGTGGTGCAAGACAAACTGGACTCTGCAGCAAGTCGCTACAAAGCTCTTCACTCTCAGGTAATTGTCCAATGTTACCAACCTATTTGCTGCACAGGTACAATGTGTTGAAAACATTTTACACAATATCATAGTTTTACATTGACATCTGTAGTCAAATTTGGTACTTTAATATCCAATTTAAACATAAACTAGTTTCATAGACCATGGTTATCACTACTAATCTTGGACCAGCTAATGTTATTTTAGTTAAAGTAGTCTAAGGCTAGTGCTAATCAGGGTCTGTGAAACCAGACGAAAAAGTTTCCATTGCACCAACACTTTGGTTCATCCAATTCTAGTGGTCATTTTGCAGTTGTATTAATGCTACTCAAACTCTTTACTCTCTAATTTAAGTCAACATGACAAGGATTGTATCAGTCATACACGTTATTTGGGTAGAGTTGTCAGATATTGACTGACACTGTTGACACAGCTGTAATGTTTGTATTTTTCTAATAATTTTACTTTATATTATCCAAGGTTATCTACACATTGTTGACACAGCTTGTGGGCAGGGCCGGATTAACCCGTCATGGGGCCCGAGGCAAACATACACTTCTGGACCCCTATCTTCTTATATGAATAACAACAAATATACGATTATTCCCAGAAACGACTGACCTTAATCTGCCAGTGTGCTAAATACATTTCAAAATAAATTTGGAAAAACCTGAAGCCTGAACATTTTTGAACACTAGATGGCAGCAAATACAGAAAATAGACAGACCAAGTTTATTTAACTGTTAGAATAAGTTGGTCTGTTTCTGTTTAGTAGGGAACCAGGGGAATATGTACCTTGTGATGTAGTGAGGCAAACCAAGTGTATCTAAAGTAAACAATTGTACAGTACTCTAAAGACACATTCAAATTGTACTGGATTCAGAGCTGTTACTCTCTCATTTATTTTAGTGCAGTATTCTCATCAAACACAAGAATACTTATTTACCCATTCCTAAGGTTGCCACTTCCAAGATGCCAAAACAACTGCCCCTCCCCCCACCAACAAAAAGGGTCCTAGTGCAGACTATAGTGCGTAGGGGAGGACGCATGGCAGCGAAGCAGCAAACCAATTGACAGATACCGATGATCAGTATCAGCTGACGTATATATGTATATATGCTTAACTGTCCCAAGTGAAAAAAAAAACAAAAAAACTCCCAGCATATTAACCCTTTAAGGACCAATCCTTTTTCGATGGGATGCTTCCCTGGGACCAGACGTTTTTTGGCTGTATTTGACTCTCTTCCTATAAATAAGGTGACCAGATTTTGATGTCCTTAAACTGGGACAGTATGAAAATACTGTGAATAGCTTCCAACTTCCAAGCTACAGGGAAGCTCTAGGGTTTTTATTTTCACTTTGGCAATGTTTGATCTAATATAGGGTTGCCATCTTTTCCACAGACCAAACCCAGGCATATTTCTCAGTCAGCCTAGCTCTATCAAAACTGCAGAATACTGTAATACAGTTTAACACAATACCACCAGATCTCGGTACAAATCAATAATCATGCAGTATCCACAGTATTGTGCTCTTGATATTTCTAGCAATCGAACTTGCAAGCCAGAAAAATAGTAGCTATATCATGGAAAGCTAGAGGCTAATCTTACCTGAGACAAGTAGCTGTGGTGATGAGTAACGCTGTGGTAAATCAATGCAATTTCTTTTTTTTTTTTTTTTTTTTTTTTAAATTTAGTCGTCGCCAATTTTTTTTTACCCCGGTTTTCTCCCTAATTTAGTATGTCCAATTATTATCTGTATCCTCGGCTCACCGCTCGCAACTCCCCCGCCGACTCGGGAAACGGCGGTTGGAACACGCGTCCTCCGAAACATGCTCCTGCCAAGCCGTCATTTTTCGTACTGCAGATCCACAGCAATGCCACCAGACCTATAGTGCGGAGAACAACACAGATCTGGTGGCTCCACTGCAGAACCACAGGCGCCCTATCGGCCACAGGGGTCGCTGATGCGGTGAGCCGTGGATTCCCCTGCCGACCTAAGCCCTCCCTACCGGGCAGCATTCAGCCAATTATCGCGCCCCTAGGAACTCCCGGTCACGGTCGGCTGTGACATAGCCTGGATTCGAACCTGCGATCTCCAGGCTATAGGGCCCATCCTGCACTCCGCGTGGAGCGCCTTTACTGGATGCGCCACTCAGGAGCCCCTCATGCAATTCTGAAGCAACGATCCTGTCTATGTGTTTTTTTGCGGTTTTTTTACAAATAATTTCTGAGCCTGAAAAGCCTGTTTGTGACGGTCAGAATTTACAACCATTGTGTCATGGCAAATTTTGTTAAAAGAGACAAAATGAGTCAAAATTTACTGAAATTTGGTTCGGGTTTTTCAATGTTACTAAAGGCTACCACTAAATATGCAATGTTTATACATACACGCATGCATATATGTGGTTTAATTACCATTATATATCGTAATTAACCCATATTTTACTGTAAAGGTTATGTATTTAATCACACGCTGATCAATGTAATGTAAATCATTATTCAAATGCTAGGGGCACAGTAGAATGTACAGATCAGTACTAAACACATTTCTAAATCCTTTAAGCAAATAATGTACCGTATAACTGGAAATCCTGGCTGGTATTACATTTGCAGATTTACTACCTTGGTAAATTTTGACGGTTTTGTTTTGAATTGGCATTTATCACTTAGCACATTCACAAAGAAATGTCAGGCTTGTATTTCTACTTTTAATTTCAAAAACATTCAAATACGTGTTTACTTAATGAAATGTGTCTGATAAAACAGTATCTCATTTACAGAAACAAGTTATAGCATCTACAATGTCACTATAGCAACTTGGAGAACAACAAAGAAGGCCTTCTAAAAATGAGTTACATTATGTATCGTTCATATATGGCCGTTCAATTTTAAGATATCAGTAATTGGAAAGGATTACTAACTGCAGTAACTGCAATAGGCATTTGCTAACTCTCAGTTTTAAAACTTAGCTATGGTTCATTAACATAACACAGTGGAATGATCACAGTATCATGTAGTAATTGTAGGACAGTATTGCACATGTGAAAACTTTAACAATAAAGCCAAAACTAAAACACTTTAAATTTAAAACTGGTTAATAGACTAGCAAGCACTGGCAAAATCTGATTTTTTTATACGGTGCAGAACTAATTTATTTTAACTTTTTGTTTAGGGACCTGCATGGTGTAGTATCTACACGTATCGACAATAACAATCCAAAGCAAATTTGCACCATTGTTACAGATTATCTAACAAGTCTGACACAAACAATTTTGGCTGCTACTTAATTAACCCCTTGTAATAAATAAATGCAAATGTCCGGTCTGCTTTTAATTGTTTTAAGCAAACTGGCTTCATCACTCACTGCCACTCTCATATTCACTTTGACAGCCGACACATTCTTTCCATTGTCCAGCGCACGCTTCTAAACCTGTGCTGCATACCACCGGTCTGTCAGAGGGTGGGATGACACACTGTATGCCACACTCTGATTGGTGGAAATATTGTTGGCGATCCAATTCAAACCACCATTAAAGCCAAAATAAATTCCACTCCAAAATGTCCCATTGTACGGTATGTCAAAGAAAATGTTAAAGGAAGGTTGGTGTTTCTTATGCGTTTCACTTAAAACCGGACATTAGGGCATCCGGGTTTGTTAATTCCTGCCACCCAGACACAGATGCCAATTCCCGGACTGTCCGGGTTCAGCCTGGACAGGTGGCAACCCTAATCTAATATATTAAAAGTGAATGGAAGAGACTCCGATTTTGACTAATTTTGTCTCTTTTTACGAAATTTACCATGACACAATGGCTGTTCAGAGTGGAATCTTGTACTTTTAGAAACTTTTTTTGTGAATAAATTATCTTATTGTCTTTGTAACTTCATTTCTACACAGCAAGTATAGTTATTACATTAAACAGTAGCAATTCAATAATATAAAATTCCGAGATTCTATTTTATTGCTGATTACTGCTGCAAATCTAGTCCCTTTTCTGCCTAAGAAACTGCATGTTCTGTCTTTGATTTCCACTTTTCATCTCACTCTATCTTTATCTCTATGCTATCCTCCAGTGTCCAATCTGTAAACCAGGCCCTTCCTTTATGAAAACATTACATATCTCAATATTTATATTTATTAAATGGTTACTTCATAGAATCTATTTTTTTCAGAATATCTTACCATTTAATGTGACATGGTATTCGTTCTATATATTTTTTCTATTGCAGTTTGTGCTTGGATCATTAGTGTGATTTAAATCGTATTCCTGTTCTGATCAAATTAAATGTTATCACTTCTTTATTTATGAAAGGAATGCTATAAGCAATACTATAAGCATAAGCATTATCCTATGTAAAATGCACAGAGAAGTTTTCAGATTGTCAGGAGACACTTTTTCATTATCATTGATTGGTACTGAAAAATGTATCATTGATTGGTACTGAAAAACTGCATAGACAAGGCAGGAAATGTTATCATACAATGAACACGTTTTTATCTGGTTCCTTTCTGTTTTAAGTGATATCTGTCTGCTTAAACATGTCCAAAAGGACATTTGGAAATAAAACTATTTTTAGAAACTGAAAGGGATCAACCCCACCCCCAGCCCCCCAGTAATTCGAGCCCTGACATTTGCCTCTTTTGCTGAAGGAATAAAATATGTTTTTATCAATGTGTTGTATTTCTTCTATTAAACTAATAGCTGTGATAAAATAAAATACTTAACAAATACCTTATACAGCTATCACATGTATGCAACAGATAGCATTAAATTTTGTCTCTAAACTTTGCAGGATAACATATACTACTTCTACAATACATATAACATAGCAATAAAAATAATACTGAGAACACCTATAGGCTATATTATATAAATTCGAATTCACTAGAATCAGACGCCAGTATGTCTGCCAAAAACGATCTCATCTTCTTGCCCTCTTAAAATGAAATTCTTTAGAGTGGAAATGTTTATATTGTGTGCTTATCAATTTCTAAACATATACACAGAATATTCCTTATGCCTCTGCAATGCCATGATAAATGTTTATTCTCAGGATCTTTATAAGCAGTAATGGGCACTACATGAATATTTTTTCAAAATAAATATTTATAAATGAATAATAGTTTGTCATTCCATTATTGTCAGTAATAAGGGTAAAAACTGTAACATATATGAATTTAGTTCCTGAAACATTATCTGCTTATATCCACTCGTTTCTTGATATTTATGAATGTTGTAAAATGCCCATCTCAGTGACGTCACACACACAAAAAAATACTATCAGGGAGTGAAATTCAATCCCTCCCCTATTCAATGATATGCGTTTCCAACCTGTAACACAAAGTATCGTGGCCTAGTAAGTCAATAGATTGGAAGTGCGTTTTTTATGGTGTTTACCTGATCACAGACCCAGAAAGACACTTCAGTATGATCGTGTTTACATGATCACTGTCTTTAAAGGGTTAAATCTTTCCACCCTCAACCGGCAAGGCAGTACAAAAAACATCCAGACCGGTTAAAAAAAAAACGCCCAATTGACCACCATACCTATACCTGCACAAACGACTTAAAGCTTTGTGATGCTACATCTAAAACCAATCTATGTAACATTTTTTTTTAATGAAGTGGTACTTTGGGGTTCAATGATGAGAGAGAGAGAGAGCGAGCGAGAGAGTCATTATTGTTATATTGATGGCATTTTTTGTTTGGTTTCAGTGTAACCAGCTGGGTAACAACCTCAAAGATGTTGTAGAGAAATACAAACAGTATGAAGATGCCTCCACTGGCCTTGGATCATGGTTAGAAGACTCTGAAGATTTTGCAAATAAACAGCTGGCAGAACCAATTGCTGCTGATCCGAAAAATCTTCAAAAGCAGCTTGAGGAAACCAAGGCAAGCAATATCCTTTTCACATAATTCATGCAATGTGTTTCAATAAAGTACAATGTAAAAACTATGGCTTGTTATATTGTCTAAGGGTGCCCAGTTCTGATGTAGGTAATTCAAAATGTAAAGAATTTGGGTTAGAAGCCAAGTAAGCTTAAAAGCAAACTTATTTTAGTAGATTTAATCAGTCAGAGATTGGCGTCACCTCGACAAAAATGTAGCTATTTCCTAGCTTTTACACACTGCATCTATATATTTGAACAACAAATCCTTAAATAGCAAAATAGTGCTTTAATTATCTTGGCTACTTCAATGTCTGGCTAAACTGACTCTTTCACACTGTTTTATTGGCTATTTTGCTTCATTTGTATAAAATGGTTATTACCCACAAATAAATTGTTTCCTTAAAATAAAGCCAATATCTAGCTCTTAGGTTTTTGGGGCAACAGATTAAGGGAATTATGTAACTGGACTATGTCTTTCTCTGTATTTCACTGTGTAGTTACTTAACTGAGAGCCTGTGAAACATAATGGGAATTAAGTTGTACAGAAAAAAAGGCAAATTAGTTATTAGCAGTGATGTAGCAAGTGCAGCTATTTTCTTTTTTTATCATGTTTTTAAAGTATTTGTGTAGACAGGGCCCACTTATCCACTTCCTCAGAGATATTTTAACCAGTTGTGGCGGAGTGTCCCGCCCCATTATTATTATTTGTATTATTGTTTGCGGCGCGGATAACAGCGCCGCGTATTTATTATTATTTATATTTAAAAACCTTGTGAGGATGCATGACTGATCAGCTACTGATTATTTAACTAGCTGACAGTCATGCATCCTTACCAAACGCGTGCAGACTGTGGCCGAGGGTAATAAGATAATTAACAGCTAGTTAACCCCTCGGCCAGAGTATAAGAACCTGCAGCTGTCTGTTCTGTGTTGGTTGAGTGTACAGAGGAGAGTACAGAGAGCGAGAGAGAGCGAGAGCGAGGAAACAACATTTAAAACGACTGCTAAACAGTCTTTGTTTATTCGTTTGGCCCTGGTGCCTTTTTGTTTTGTGTTTTGTTCATTGTTTGAATCTTTTGTTTTTGTTTATTTGATTAATAAATACGCTGAATGCCATAGCATTCAGCTTCACCCGCCCATCCACTGTTTGTGATTCAGTTACTTCCTGGTCCGTGACGTCACCACTGCGAGCCAGACTGCCACACCAGTATAGTATTTTAGGCAATGATATTACTTCAATCATAATAGCATTATCTACAATTTTTTTAAAACAAGACATATGTGTATTTTCAAAGCGATTACTTCATTCTTTGATTAACTCCTTCAGGTAACAGAATAAAATGTGTGTGTAGCTTTATCTCTATGAAACCACAAAATCTACTGAATAATAATTGTACAAAATTAGAACCAAATAACTGAATCTTATAATTCAATGTAATTGAAGTAATTCAAGATATTACGGACAACACTATTTAATCTAAATGTTTGTAAGAAAAACACTCAACATGTGACTATCCCTAGGATGATAAAGTAATGCCGTTTACCTGCAGGCTCTTCAGGGACAGATGTCAGGACGTCAAGGTGCTGTGGAGAAGTTGCGGAAATCAGCTGACGCTCTCATTGCCACAGAAGGAGACTTGTTGACAAATCAAGATAAAATCCAAGAAACAGTGGGTATGTTCTAAGAAACCGAGATTGTCGTCCTCCTGTTCTTTCAGCTGTTAAAAAAGAGGGCATTTGTTTTTTGTGACTGTGACAGTCCTAACTAGTCTGATTTGTTTTTTTTTTACTTTCAGTGTTGTCCACATACAGTATATGCATGTTAATATGAATACAAAACTGGTAATAAAACAAAAAATCCACAGTTTAAGTTATCGGTAATAGTAATAATAACATGGTAGAAGATTACCTTTCTAAACACAGAATTGAGATTTCCTACATTATGTTGGTACGGCTACTTTTATGTATTTTATAGCAGGTTATATATTCAGGATAACTCTTTTTTTAGGTTATCTGCTTTTGAGATCATACTAATAAAAATATGTCTTGTAGAAGTCAAGTAGCATTAAAATCAGTTGCTGTGTGCATTAACTTTAAATGTCTCGGTCAAATGGGCTAGTAAAGGTCCCAAGTGGTTTCAAATATACAGAAATAAATGCGACATTACCATTCTGTAATCCTTTTCCAGATGATATCGTAGAGAGGTATGATAACCTTTCAAAGTCAGTGAGTGATCGAAATGAGAAGCTACAGATCACTTTGACACGGTCCTTGAGCGTGCAGGATGGGTTGGATGAAATGTTGGACTGGATGGAAGGTGTTGAGAAGAGCCTTGAAGCAAAAGATAAAGTGCCTCTGAACTCGACTGCTATCCAAGACGTGCTCAGTAAAAAGGCTGTGAGTAGATGTTTTGTTCTAGCAAAAATAATTCGGATTACTTCATTAGTATGTTAATGTCTCACTCTCACCTAAATGTACAAGGGGGTTGTGTTAATGAGATCAAGAGTTGAAGCAGCCTTGATAAAATTCTAAATCCATAGAACATTCTTAAGTGGCTGTAAATGGACATGTACCTGTGATATACTTGCATGGCCTTTCAATGTTTCAGTACCCTGGAGTTAGGATGAAAACTGGCCTGCAGATTTCAAGGCTGTAGGATTTCTTTGATGTCAATGTAAGCACTACATTAGTTGAGTTGTCATATTTGATCAACTTACAACTTAAACACTATGGAGCCATGCACTGCCAGTTCATATTAAACACTATTATTTTTATGACAGGGTTGTTAACACACTGAATGTGCCATTATTAACCGTCCCCCAAATCAAAGCCAAGCATAAGGTCCCATCAGAACTTAGTGTTTTTACCAAGAATGTGCTATTGAAAATTAAAGTAACCAGCATATTCCACATCTCCCTTGCACATTGATAAGAACTGATATTCCACATCTCCCTTGCACATTGATAAGAACTGATATTTCTAAATATCAGCTCCTAACCCTTGGTTTTCTTGGTCTTTTCTTCTTTAAGGTATTGGAGCAAGACATTTCAATTCGCCAGAGCAGTATCGCTGCCATGAAAGAGAAGGTGAAAAAGTTTATAGAGACAGCAGACCCTTCCACCGCTTCCTCTCTGCAAGCAAAAATGGACACCCTCTCGAAACGCTTCACCGATGCCTGTGAGAAACACAAAGAGACGGTCACCAAATTAGAGGAGCTGAAGGACAAAGTGGAGCTGTTTGAGAAGACCTCACAGAAAGTCCAGCAGTTTGTGGCCAAAAGATCTCAGGCCCTATCTGAGACAGATGGGCCTGGAAAGAATGTCAATGAACTTTCACAGTTAATACAGGTGTGACTTTTTTGATTGATTGATTGAGATTTGTATTTATTTATAATGCTAAACATGGTATGCTAAGGAATTGTTTTACTTAGGGGTTATATAGGGGTAACTAAAGGATCTAATTTAAAAAACTCACATAAGTTTGCAATTCCCATATTTACAATGAACAGTGTTTTTAGCTGATCAATGAATTCAGGTTTCTACCACATTTCAAAACCATACTTGAAATGTAATGTATGTCACAGTTGTTCATTTTCATCCCCAGGAAAATAAAGCTGAACCAGTGGAGTTAAAATTACAGTTCTGATGTGATAGTGGTCTAACTGCATGCAACATAATCCAGAATTACTGTCAATTAACTTTCTGCAGTGCATTATACTTTTGCCTGTTTGCCTTATCTTAATTATTTGCATAGCATGCTAATGTTACAATGTTATCTGTTGTTTGTAATGTGGCAGGACACAAATGTGGAGTTACCAGACCATGCAAAGGATGTTGAACTTCTACAGAATCTGTCTAAGGAACTGGCAGAGGCTAGCCCTGAGGGAAGCAATGTCCACATTCTTGAAAAAGTGGACAATCTTTCAAAGAAATTTAAAGAGTTTGAGGACACAGTTAAGGAGAAGTAAGTATGCAAGTATATTGCATTATAACACCATTTATGAGCCGTTTATGACCGTACAGCACTGGTAATTTAGTGTAAACTGTGTTACTACCATAGTACATAACCCAGTCCCTTTTGGAAAATCAGAATGAATCACTAACCAGCTTTATGGTATACTTAAGGTACTGTGTCACAATGATCTGCTTTTTTGACTTGCAGGGAAGAAGAAGTTTCTTCTTGTCAAGGACAGTTGGCGGAATTCAAGAGTGCTGTTGAGTCTTTCAGAAAATGGTTGGATGAGTTGACGGAGAAGGTCCCTGTTGTGAAACCAGCTTGCAGTATGGAAGACCACGAGAAACATCTACAGAAAGCAAAGGTCAGACGAGTACAGTGTTCTTTGGGAATTCCTGCTTATGACTAGTCTTGCTAATTGTGTAGAATGTGATGTCATGTGGCTGCTGTGAAAAGCAGTTCTAAATTAAACTCTTCTTTGTTTAATTTACCCCTTTGCTCCTTCAGATGTTCTTAGATAGATTTGTACATTAATTAACAGACCCTACCTCCACCCCCTACAATCTTATTCACAATCAGGATCTGTGAACAGGCTTCTAACTGAGGAGTTTTTCTCGAAGCCTCAAGCCTCTTAGGTCTTGCTCAACTGTGGGGAAAGGTTGCTATTGCCCAAAAATGGTACTGCTCCAAAACCACCCTGCATACTGTCAATGAGGTTTGGTTTGCTCCCAGGCATACCATACAAAAGTTTCATGAAATATAAGACAAATGCTTGACTTTGTTTTTATCCACACAACGTTTCATAAGTTCCACAGTGGTGTATTTGTGCAGAAATTCAGTGTGCCCTCTGCAACCTGGCACATAGGGTAATGCACAGTAAGCCAAAATACATTTTTAGGTGGCAGGCTTGAACTCCTCAACTGTAACAAACCCCTGGGTGGTAAGGTGTTGAGATGGTGGCTAAGCATATGGGCCTCCCAGAGTACCCTGTCCTGGGACTTATGAAACACATTGTACTGTACATACTGTGGCAACAACATATACTGGATTAACTGGCATTATTGTTTTACTGCATGGAGTGATTGAAGAGTACTTGGGTACAAATGTATGTATGTTTTCTAGGCCTTATTGGAGGAATGGTCATCCAAGGTTTCTGTGCTTCAAGAGATTAACAACAAAGGATCTGCACTTTGTAACTTAATAAGTGTCCTGACGTCCCCTGCGAAAACAAAGACAACAGTAAAATCAGGTACATCTGGATTTCAAGTGGACTCTCACCAAAACATGTGAACATCCCTTACATGCACTACATTATCTTTAAATGGTCTCTTACATTGATATTGGAAGGAGTCTGTGTGTTTAAAAATACAGTAAATACATTAAAACCGAGTAGGTGTGTTATAATGTCACATCAGCAACCCTCAGGTAAAATACAAGTTTAGACCCAAATAAATACTCTTCTGTTATTTTCTTTGGACTGCTAATACAGTACAGTATTTAAGGAATTACAGATGGTTCATTTTTCATGGGCCGCCTTTTCTCATATGTGAATGCTCCAAAAAAGAAAAGGCAGCCAGGGCCGACCTAGATATAGGCCACTGTATCGATGTGGCCCAGGGCCTGCAATCCAGGACCAGGGCCAACCTTTACATATATATATATACAGTACTGTGCAAAAGTTTTAGGCAGGTGTGAAAAAATGCTGTAAAGTAAGAATGCTTTCAAAAATAGACATGTTAATAGATTATATTTATCAATTAACTAAATGCAAAGTGAGTGAACAGAAGAAAAATCTAAATCAAATCCATATTTGGTGTGACCACCCTTTGCCTTCAAAACAGCATCAATTCTTCTAGGTACACTTGCACAAAGTCAGGGATTTTGTAGGCATATAGTCAGGTGTATGATTAAACAATTATACCAAACAGGTGCTAATGATCATCAATTCAATATGTAGGTTGAAACACAATCATTAACTGAAACAGACACTTGAAATGTATTTGCTTACAATTGTAAGTCGCCCTGGATAAGGGCGTCTGCTAAGAAATAAATAATAATAATAAATAATAACAGAAACAGTTGTGTAGGAGGAATAAAACTGGGTGAGGAACAGCCAAACTCAGCTAACAAGGTGAGGTTACTGCAGACAGTTTACTGTCAAAAGTCATACACCATGGCAAGACTGAGCACAGCAACAAGACACAAGGTAGTTATACTGCATCAGCAAGGTCTCTCCCAGGCAGAAATTTCAAAGCAGACAGGGGTTTCCAGATGTGCTGTCCAAGCTCTTTTGAAGAAGCACAAAGAAACGGGCAACGTTGAGGACCGTAGACGCAGTGGTCGGCCAAGGAAACTTACTGCAGCAGATGAAAGACACATCATGCTTACTTTCCTTCACAATCGGAAGATGTCCAGCAGTGCCATCAGCTCAGAATTGGCAGAAAACAGTGGGACCCTGGTACACCCATCTACTGTCCGGAGAAGTCTGGTCAGAAGTGGCCTTCATGGAAGACTTGCGCCAAAAGCCATACCTCCGACGTGGAAACAAGGCCAAGCGACTCAACTATGCACGAAAACACAGGAACTGGGGTGCAGAAAAATGGCAGCAGGTGCTCTGGACTGATGAGTCAAAATTTGAAATATTTGGCTGTAGCAGAAGGCAGTTTGTTCGCCGAAGGGCTGGAGAGCGGTACACGAATGAGTGTCTGCAGGCAACAGTGAAGCATGTGGAGGTTCCTTGCAAGTTTGGGGCTGCATTTCTGCAAATGGAGTTGGGGATTTGGTCAGAATTAATGGTCTCTTCAATGCTGAGAATTACAGGCAGATACTTATCCATCATGCAATACCATCAGGGAGGCATCTGATTGGCCCCAAATTTATTCTGCAGCATGACAACGACCCCAAACATACAGCGAAAGTCATTAAGAACTATCTTCAGCGTAAAGAAGAACAAGGAGTCCTGGAAGTGATGGTATGGCCCCCACAGAGCCCTGATCTCAACATCATCGAGTCTGTCTGGGATTACATGAAGAGAGAGAAGCAACTGAGGCTGCCTAAATCCACAGAAGAACTGTGGTTAGTTCTCCAAGATGTTTGGGCCAACCTACCTGCCGAGTTCCTTCAAAAACTGTGTGCAAGTGTACCTAGATTTCCATTACATGAGAGAAGATGTTAAAACTTCATGCTGATTTGAACTTGGCTCTCGCCAAGATATGCTGTTTTGAAGGCAAAGGGTGGTCACACCAAATATTGATTTGATGTAGATTTTTCTTCTGTTCACTCACTTTGCATTTTGTTAATTGATAAATATAAACTATTAACATGTCTATTTTTGAAAGCATTCTTACTTTACAGCATTTTTTCACACCTGCCTAAAACTTTTGCACAGTACTGTGTATATATATATATATATATATATATATATATATATATATATATATATGAACGCAAAGCAGACTTAGGGCCGCCTTTTCATATCACATGACCAATCTGGTTACATCGCTCAGTAGTCCCATACTCCCACGCGTGCAAAAGGTGAATAGAAAGATGAATGCTCTGCTAGCCAAGACGGCAGTGGATCAATATTGAATGGTAATTATTTCTGCATCATACAACTTTAATTATAAGAATATTAAATTAAAAAAAATCTAGCGGGTTAACGTTCAGGTTATTTCTTTCACATAATATATGAGCTGCAGTGCATTCATAATTAAGCTTAACTTGTCATAATTACCTTTTCTTCCTGTTATTTAGTAACTAAATGATAAATAGAAAAACTGCAGGATTGTGGATCTCAATAATGATCAATAATTGATTTGGCATATTCAGCCACCATTGTTTATTTTGCACGCAACAATATACATAGTGTGCGTCTTTACATTAAAATACCCATCATTTCTTTTAGCTGCTTGCTTTTACACACACACATAAAATACTGTTCTCATCCACAAATATTAAGATCGTTGATACACCATAACTGTAAGTCAAAATAGTCAATAATATTGTTTTTTTTTTAATATATACCATAGAATTGCTACTGTGCTGCATTGAAAAAAATATATATTAATAAGAAACATCTGCTGCAAATCAAGGATTACTGTATATCCCGGTAGCGCTTCCATTCTGAGTGCAGGCTATTGTTCCATTAAAAAAAAAAAAAAAAAAAAAAATTCACCACATTTTAGGCTGACTTTTCTGTCACATATGTGAATGCGCAAAGGCGCCTTAAATGTAAACGGGGTTGCAGACCTAAATATGTGGCGGCCCTGGGCCAGCACAGTAGTGTGAATGGGGTCTTAGACTGATAGAATACAGTATGATCAGTCCTGGAAAATAGCTTGTGACTAGTAAGCAGAAGAATGTGCTCTCTATTGGACCCTATTCACAGCTTTAACCCATGAGTTTTTAAGTAATGTATTCAAGTTTCATATTTACAAAAATGTTGTCGGCTATTGTTAAAGCTACCAACAGACTGGAACGTTTTTTCTCTTTTCTTTAACTCATGAGTTAAAGAAAGCTTTGCAAAAAAGGCCCAATATCTCATATTCATGTTATTGTGTGTGTGTGCGTGTGCGTGTGCGTGCGTGCGTGTGTGTGTGTGTGCGTGCGTGTGTGTGTGTGAATTAAAGTCGTAAGTAACTAAGCAATTCTCCGTATTTTAGGCACAACAGTGGTAAATGGTGCTGAAACTCATGCCTACCTAACCAACAAAGGTAACAAATATAAATGTTAAATGTCTCTTTCTACAATAGGGTGATGACAGAGGGGAAACAGAGCATTGAATGAAGAGAAATAGCTTTGTTTTACTGGATTTGTGTCATTTTGCAGCATTATTAGAAATGTTCAGACACTGATAATTTTTGCCTCTGGTAAATCTTTAATAATAATAATAATAATAATAATAATAATAATAATAATAATAATAATAATAATAAACAATAAGAAGAAATTGCAGTTATTATAATTGACACAACTTTGATGTATGATCTTCACATGACTTTGATCCAAAATGTAGACCTGGATAATTCTTTATGAAATAGACAATTGAGGTAAGGCGCAGCAGTTAAGATAAAGACCAAACATACTTGAGAAATCCCTAGGACTGTTTACTGTTAAAATAAATGTTTAAGACTGATTTTTTTATATCATTAGCAGATGACATGTATGTTACTGAAATACCTATATATTTAATTGTCTGCAGAGCTGACAGTTGTCCAACAAAATATGTCATATATCAACCATGGCTATGAAAATCTGGGAGTTCTTCTAAAGGAGAAAGCTGGCGAACTAGACGGTATGCTCGTCAAGCTGCGAGAAGTGCAGCATGAAGCAAACTCACTGATGCAATGGTTTGATGATATAAATAAAACCACAGCGTCTTGGGATGCTGTACCCACTGAGGCTGAATCCATGAAAACACAGATGGAACAACAAAAGGTATACAAGCATTTGGATTTTGTTTTAGAACCACAGAGGTACTGTAATTTCACAGAGTGTATTATTGCATATTGTCGCTGTCAAGTCAAAACTGTAAAATTGGCGATACTGAGATAAAAGCCTCTGACATAATTTTGTTCTGACTCACCACACTCATATTTTGAGGAAATGTTTAATAACCAGTTAACAGGAAACAAATTGCATGTGGGGCCCATCAGCTCAAAGGCCCTTTTAACTTAAAAAGCTAAAGTTCTCCAGACAAAAGCAAAAAATTTAAAAAAAGCTTCAAAAAGAAAATGTTTTGCAGTAAAAAGCCTTTAATCACTTACAAATGTTTCTTAAGATATGTGTCATTTAATTAAAACCTGGCATTTGTTTGGTATTGTTATATTTGGCTTGTTAAATATACAAACCGTGGCGTGCACTGTACACGAATATAAATATGTGTGGATATGCATGAATATTTAAGTTCAAACATTTTTTGTGAAACCCAATTTCCTTGCATAATTCCACACCACATTCACGTATGTGGCTGTTTTTCTTCTTCCAGTAACAGTAACTGTGGTGAACTGCAAAGTACCAAACCTTGCTTGTTAATGCTTCAAAGCAAAATAATATTACCAGAGGTTCTTATCTTAAAGTACCTGAGACAGGTCCAAGAATCAGCTTCAAGCAAAAACATATGGATTTTGACAACCTTTCATGGAATGAATAGAAAATAAATCTGTGGTGCAGATAAAGTTTGGTGCCTCCCCTATTATGCTTTTTTTTGTTTTGTTTTTTTGGACACACTGACCTTATGTCTGTTCATAGAGCAAAGTCTTCAAAGAGTATTAACATTTGTCAAATTAGGCTTTTCTTGATTAAACTCTTCTGTTCATTGTTGTAGGCGTTTGAAGCAGAGTTGAAACAAAAACAAGGCAAACTCCAGCAGTTGAAAGAAAAGCTGTTAGACCTGCTTGAGAAGCACCCAGACTCTCCTGAAGCTGTAAAATGGAAGCAGATGTTGGATCAGATAGGTATTGTGTTGTGTCTTCTCAGATCTTTAGAAAACTTCTAGTCAACAGGTTCCTATATAATAGAGGGTTGTTACAGAAGACGTTCAGGGATTACCAGTTCATAGAACACATACAGTGTGATACAGAAATATTTGTGCTGAATCCAGTAATGTCAATAACTTGTAAGATTGCCCCTATGTAGTATAGTTCTGGGCTTTCTCAGATCTTGATCTTTGATGAATGATTTTTAGTATTTAGTGTGGAAATGTAAAATCAGGCTGCAGTTTTTTTTTTTTTTGTTTTTTTTATGGGCTGAAACTCAATTATAGTGCTTATCCATGTGATGTATACATGTTTGTTTGCAATCCCAGGAAGCAACCAAAGAAACCTTTAGTTTTTATCTTTAAAATATTTGTACTTCAATTATGCATTGGTAATATACTAAGCCAGTTCAACATTTTCTAAAAAAATCACCTTTTCCAAAAATAAAAAAAAATGAGATGCAGGTAGAAGTCTTGTAAAAAGCTTCTTCCTCTGAATAACATAGCTTTTATTCAAAATGTAAAGTTGTATCTATTAACAGTCTATAGAAGCAAACTTCCTAGTGATCACAGTTCCTGTAGTGTGTTCTGGTGACTAATATGCTCCCTTATTATATTTCCATATAGATTCCACATGGAAAGACATAAATAGCTCATTGAATATGAGAAAGCAGAAGCTGGAGGAGTCATCCAAGAATCTTACCCAGTTCCAGACAGCTGAGGCTCAACTGAAGCAATGGCTTGCAGAGAAGGAGCTAATGATGAGTGTGCTGGGCCCTCTCTCAATAGATCCAAACATGTTAAAAGCACAAAAGCAACAAGTTCAGGTAAGGTCCATACTGCTTCAGAGAGCCCTTATCTCGGACAGATTGTCCATTGTAACAGGAAGACATATTTTTGAAAGTTGTTTATATGTACAGTGGAGCGACCAGCTAATGAATAAAATGGTCTTAATAGATAGCTACTCTGGGTCCCCTGTTTTGTGTCTATTGACCAGGCACCTGTGAGCTTAAGCAGAACTTGCAGGCTGGCCTTTGTCCTCCAGAGGCCGGTACAGTAGCTCTCCAGCGTCCACTTTTGAGCAGTTGTGAGGAATTGCTGCAGTGAGAAAACATAATTGGACATTCTAAATTGGGAGAGAAAATAGTTGTACACTAACAAAACAAAACAAAACAAAAAAAACCCGACGAACGTCTGGTCTTCATATCGTGCTGGTCATAAGGAGAGAGTTTACTGTATTTTTTAATTTTTTTTATTTCTTGTTCAGTATACAACTTTTTTTTGTTTGTTTTTAATGGTCTCCTGTATTTCCTTTAAAGATTCTGCAAAATGAATTTGACACACGCAAGTCACAATACAATCAACTGAACGAATCAGCACAGGGCATCTTGGAGAGACCAGGAGATCTTCCTCCATCGTGCAAGCTCTTGAGGGATCAACTGGCTGCTGTTGTGGAGAAATGGGAAAACCTGACAGGACAGCTGAGCGGCAGGTCAGAGCGAATCGACCAGGCCATCGTCAAAACAAACGAATTTCAGAACCTGCTCAAAAAGGTTTCAGAAAATGTGGATGTCTTGAACAGTAAACTAAACAGCCAGTCTTCTCTGAGCACCCAGCCTGATGCTGTTAAACAACAGCTAGAAATGGCAAATGAAATCTGCACCAAGCTTGGGGAAGAAAAGAAGAGCGTTGAGGAGGCTGAAGTTCTGTGCAAAGAGCTGTCAGCTTTAGTTTGTGAAGAATACCTGAAAGCAGATCTTAGCAGACAGCTGGAAAGTGTCAAAAAGCCATTTAAAGACCTTGAAGAAAGAACAGGTTGGTTTCTCTTATTTTTCACAAGGTTTGGATAATCATTTTCTTCATTCCCTGCTGGGATTGTTTAAGCATAAAGGCAGGGCCAAACAGGATTAAATTCTTGTCTTTGCATGCTCATTGTTGTAAAATATACAGTTTAATTGTATTATAGATTGTTGATGATTTTTTTAACCATGATTAAAAATAAACAGTTCTGTTGTTTTTAAATAAACATGGATATATAAGATTTATGTCTAAAAACCAAAAAAAAATGGCAGCCAGTTTTACTCTTTAATGAAATAGATATTATTCCCAGGTACAGAATGACTTTTGTGTTACAAGATGCTTAACACATCATAGTAGCTTCTTTATTAAAGTAGTAACCTGAATGGATGAATACCCTACAATGGAACATATGGCTCCTTAAATATAAATATATTACACACTACAAATTGCATATCTGTGCTATTCACTGAAATGTTTTTCTAAAATTACCCATTTGAAATTAGATAACGACAAATTTGGTAGGTGAATCAGATATAGGAAATGAAGGTACTTATTTATAATTTTAGCAATATGTGCTTGGGTCATATCCTTAAACAATCTTGAATATATTTAGCCTTTAAATTAAATTTGTTTGTTTAGGAAACCGGATACAGCAGCTTAATTCTGCGTTCGCCAGCTCACAGCAGTTCCATCAGACATCCAAAGATTTCCATGGTTGGTTGGATGGAAAAAGACAGGAGCACTCAAGGCCACCCCTAATATCTACTAAACTTGAAACTCTGCAACAGAATATCAAGGAACATGCTGAATTCCAGAAGTCTTTGGATGAGCAAAATGCAGTGTATGAAACAATAATTAAGGAGGGAGAGGCTCTCTTACAAAACACACAAGGGGCTGAGAAGTCGACTTTACAGAGCCAACTCGCCACACTGAAAAGCAATTGGGATGAACTAAAAAAACAGTCCACAGAGCGGCAGGACAAGTTGCAAGGATGCCTTCAAAGAGCTCAGAAGTACAAAGAACATGCAGAAAAACTGAGCCCATGGATTGAAGAATGTGAAAATAAGGTAGCCAAAGTAAAGATTTGCATTGACCCGGCAGAAGTTGAGAGTTCCATCTCCGAGGTCAAAACGTTACAGAAGGACCTAGACAAACACCGTGGAATGGTGGAGTTGTTAAATAATGCTGCCGACAGCCTGTTTGAAGTCACGCAAGCTGACGAAGATATCATCAGAGTTGAGAAGGCTTCCTTCAACCAGAAGGTTGACGATATTATGGAGCAACTTCAGAACAAGAAGGATTCCTTGGAAGAGATTGGACAGCACCTCAAGGAGTTTAATGAGTCCCATAAAGAAGCTAAAGAGCAGCTGGATGGTGCCAGGAAGCAACTTGAGGCCCATGAGTCCCTGGGAGCTCAGGCTTACAGCAACAAACATCTAACCAACATGAAGGCACAGCAGAAAACACTTGAGACCCTAAAGACCCAGGTGGATTATCTGAAAAACCTTGCGCAGAGGCTGGTGGTTGATGCCCCAGATGCAGCAGGTGTATCTGACCTTCTATTACAGACAGACTCACTTAACCAGGAGTACAACGCTGTGAACCAGGAGATGGAAGAGAAGTGCTCATTTCTGGAAACCAAGCTCCAGGGAATCGGGCAGTTCCAAAACAGCATCAGGGAAATGTTCTCCCAGTTTGCAGATTTTGATGACGAGCTAGACAGCTTGCAACCAGTGGCCCGTGACCTGGGCACTTTGCAGTCACAGAAGGATGACATCAAGAGTTTTGTGAACAAACTCCAAGAGCTGATGGTCAACACAGTGAATGCCAACAAAAACTGCAAGAAGATGCTGGAGACAGAGGGGTCTCCAGATCTGCTGGGCTTGAAACGGGACCTGGAAGCTTTAAACAAGCAGTGCAGTAAACTGATGGACAGAGCTAAAGGGAGAGAAGAACTAGTTGATACCACTCTCACCCGTGTCGATGAATTATACGAAAAGATTAAGGAACTCTCTGAAAAACTTCAGCTTGCTAAAGAGCATGAGGAATCTCAAGGGCCAGTTGGAATGGAGACTGAGATTATTAATCAACAGCTGGAAGTCTTCAAGGTAGGAATATGTCTCTTTTCTAAAACATGTATTACCATTTAAAATAACTACTTTTTTTAAATCACTGAGTAAAAAGTCTTTCACTCATTGTTATAGACTCTTGAAAATTATACAGTTTACAACTGAAGTTTTATAAATAGGCCCAGCACTACCTGAGTGAGGCAGGGAGGTGACACAGAAAGTGATACTGTACCAGGAAGCAGAAGCAGAAAAAGCTAATAAACAACTACAGCACAGCGATAACAGGACCGGGGGTGGTTATGTTGAACATGGTCATAGTATATAAGGAAAAAGTACTGTACAAATAATTTCAACAGCTATAACAAGCAAATAACTAATTATAACATTTCTATGGCTGGTTTCACATACCCTGATTGGCACTAGTCATACCTAAGGTAACATTAGATAGTGCATGATTAGTGCTAAGCAGGGTCTGTGAAACCAGCCACTAGTTTTAAGATAATATTGAACAGATACCTGACTTACTGCATGTGAAATGAAGGTGTGATTGTAGCCTATTACCTACATGCAACATGCAACATGATCCTTAACTAATGAACACAAAAGAAACTGCATCTGGTGTTTGACATAGAACTTCTTACTCTAAAGAAAAAGAAAAAAACATGTCATATCCAAAACACATCAATGCAAATATCATCCCAAAGGACCATTAAAAAAATTTTGGGAATTTTAGCTTTAAAGCATAAAAAAAAGTTCAAAGATTATATTTAGCACATAAATGTGTCATGGGGCTATGTTTTCAATAAAGAGAGATATTTTTAAAAGAAAATCGGCAGTATTTATTTTTTAAATACACCTTTTAAACTAATTCAGTACTTAATTAACAAGAACACAACAACAAATAACTGCTCCTACACCAAAGAATACAATATTTATTGTAGAATACAATAATATATATTTCTTATCCATTCTCCTGAAATGAAAGAAAAAGAATGTAACATTCATGTTTAATTAGTTTTTGTTAGTTAACTATTTTTTGTGTAGTAAGTGTGGTGCAGTGCAATAGGGTCCACTTAATTTAGTCTCTGGACATCTGGCAACAACAAAAGAGCCCCACACCGTAGGCTATTGTTAAATGTGACATGTAGGAACACAGCTGGGGGTCACAGTGTTATTGCCTGTTAAAGGAGTCCCGGCTACTTTAGAATGATCTCTATTCACTGTTCATCTAGTAAAGCATGCCTTGTGTACTTTATTTACCAGATCAACATGCAGAACCACACACATGCAACATGTTTTTCTTTTCATTAATGGTGATCGCCATTAATATAATAATGTGTGTATTAGTAATCCAACAACTCTTATCAAACTATTGGCTTTTCGTAAATGGCTTACTTTTAACAGCATTTCAATAACCTTTTTCTATATCTATTTTAAACAAGTATAATAATTGTCGACTTCAAAAGACCATTTCCATTGCATTTAGCTTAGAATGTGTACAGTACTGTAAGGGATTTTGTAATATTATTTTAATTTTATCATTTATATCAATTACAATGGAAAGGAACAATCCCAAAAACTGATTTTTTTTTTTTTTTTACCATCCAGTTTTGTCAGACAAAGGTCCCATAAATAAGTGTGCATTTTAAAATAGAAATCAGAGGCACTGCTTTCAGATTCAGTCGATTTATGGTTCATCATCTTTTTAGCTCTGAACCATGCCAACTGCATCTGAACAGCATTGGTCCTGTTCACTCTTATTGTGATGTCTGTGCCTGAGGGGGTTTGATAATAGCTTAACCTTGATGGGAAATGAGCAATGTATTGATTTACTCTATTATGCTGGTCCTGGTTCCCACAGATACAGTTTGTCTAAAGACAACTATAATAGGTTGCCTGGCTTTGAAGATCACGACAGTGCTGTTTTGTTTTTTTTCTATACTGGAAACTTGTTTAATAATTCATTTTAGAGATACAGGTATTTTAACCCGTCAGCTGCTGGAATATACTGTAGTTAATGCTGGTATGATGTTGTTGTACTTTGGTATAAGCAGTCTGTTTTGTTCCTCAATAAAACCAACATGTACCTACTTGAAACTGAGCAAGTTTAATTTGCATTTTTTTTAAAATCAAATTTGGGATCTTGATGCATTGAACTGTTTACATTTTGGGTTTAGACATGTTTTTAAAATGCTCTAAACTGGTAATTCGTCCATCTTGGAATATATCCTACGGAGATCAGTGGTAAGATTGAGGGCAGGGACCCTGGGGGTATTTTACACTTTAATTTAGACATTACATCAGTCTACAGTAAATTGCTGATACCTGATTCATGGTTGGTTTATACCATATAGGTTGGGAAAATGTGCTATTGTATCAACCACAAAGGAAAGGCTTACTCATGTCCACCACTACCCTTGCCTCATTTGTAAAAAAATCTGTCCTAGAATGCAGACAGAGTCCAACGTGGATTATTTTGTCAAGATGGAGTTAAATTACACCAGGATCATTTTACATATTTCCATAAGACTTGAAATATTCCCTGTGAATTTGACTACAGTATACCTTACTGGGTACAATTATAATTTGGGAAGACAGTCAACTGTTTGATAACAACAATTTGATGATGTTCCCTGTTACAGAGCAGAAAACCGCTGACGATCCTAAAGAAGGGGTTTATTTTTTGTTGTAGCAGTTTGGGGAAGCTGAATGAAAACAGGTTTTGTTAGTTTTTTTTTTTTTTTTAACTAATGTGCTGAGAGCAATTAAAAGTAAGTACTAATAGCAATAGAAAGGGTGACTGAATTATAATATACAGTATAGGTTATGACTAAGAGCTAACTGATTATGAACTGCTAAATATCTCTAAAGTAAAGCTAAGAGATCACTTTATAGGCCTGCCATTCTTTCCTTGATTCCACAATAAAAGCTTACAGCAGCAGTGTTCATAGTAGCAGGCAACAAGCAGCTGAAAGGTTAATTTGGTTATCCTGCTGCTGTTCAGTGGAAAAACAAAAATAAATACCACTGATTTGCCTGTAGTTCTGTAAGGCATTTCTTTGACTTGGCAGTGCTTTTGGTGTTAGATTACCTGAGAGAACAACACGTGGCTGCTTTCAACATTCTCACTTAATTAACAGGATATCAGTAAACTCCTAAGCAAACCGGTCTGTAAAAAAAAGAGAGAGAGAAACTGCTTCTGTCTTGCATGATGTCACCAGATCAGTGCTGCATTTCTCTGTGTTTAAGCCGCTTGCATTCCTCCCATTGCATCAGCTCAGTCCTCCTCTGTGACCAGACAAATGGTGGGGAGTGAAAAGATGACTAAGAAGTTAAGTCATGTGGGTCAGGAGACAGAATGAGAGTTAAAGGGGTCAAGCATCTACCAATCAACATGTGATGGAGCACCCCTCGTACAAATGGAGTTGTGGCAGATGTTGTCTGAATAATGAATAGGGGCGTTCCTTGAAGCGCACTGTCGGAGAGTATGTCAACTCAGGGAAAACAACAGAGAGCAATAGAGCTTTTTTATCAGCAGCAGTGGCTGGATGTGGATTCTCCTTTGTTTTAGAAACTAGTGCTTTTTTGTGGGCTGTCCTTGCACAGTGAACTGAAGATAGCATTTACCCTTCTTAGTAGTGTTTTCAAACTGTTTTAAGGAACGGAAAGCAGTTTGCATCTTATAAATGAATATTCTGAAGTCTAACATAGAAGAAGGGGGAAGATCTCTAAGAAATTGATCATAAAAATTATATTTTGCTTGGAGTAAAAACAGAGGGGAAACTCTCAGAAGTTACAAGCTTAAGGAAGTGGTTTTAGTGGATTGGAGCTGGTGAACACGGCTGTTTCTTTGAAAGTGTGGAGCTACAACAAAATAAAAGGCAAAGTGAACAAACAGAATTCAGTGACCTGGGATTTAGAGCAATGACATCTTACAATTCTGCCAAGGAAGGAAGCACAAGCTTTTTATAATTAGAAGGACATTTTGCCCACTGGTTTTGAGAGTAAGTCATAAGCCTACTGTGCTCAAATCAATTGAGGATTACTATGCTTTGATTTGTAGAAGGTATTCTATACTTATCAGGATACAATGGTTTTGCTTTCATTTTGTTTTTAAATTCTAGATATTGATCCGTGTTCGAAGAAACACAGTATTGGAATGGATTAATTACATTAATTAAATTTCTGAACTAAAGCAGTAGTTACTGGTGTATTCTGGCAAATGTGTAATATGTACCTATTATGAGGCATTCACCTTTTGTGTATAACTTTAAGTAGTTTAGAAAACATTTGCATACATGACAAAATATAATGGTTGCCCTGAATATAACCTCCTCCACCTCATAGAGATATATTTTTTTTTACACCGTGTGTCACGTGTTTTGTTTTTCAAGACTTTTCGGACTTTGTGTTACCTTTTGTTGCCTTCTTTTTGTACTGGCTTGTGAAGTAAATTCACTACAAGATGGGAAAACCATTAAGTAGACCAGATTGTTTACGTCAAAACCCAACCTGTGTAGGTAAAGGGGAGGAAGAGGATTTGAATATTGAAGACTGCTACGTGCCCCAAAGATCAATATATGATACTGTGAGACTGAATGAACAGATTGACTCGGGTTCAAAGGGCAGCCTTACCTCTCGGCACTTTACAGATCGCACCCTCCCATACAGTCACAGGACTTTGGATAGCAGCACTTTATGCAGCAATGGGGTTTTGGCATCTTCCAGCGGTTTCGAGCTGAGAAGCCGTGAAACCAACAAGCTGGACGAGAAAATGATTTTTGATGCACTAAAGCTAAACAGCGATATAATCAGGGCATCAGGGACAGTGTTACCCAAAACAAAGTCACACACGGAAAAGAAAGAAAACAGACGGTCATGGAAAATGTTCGTTCCCGCCAACTTTGCCGAGTATGCCAACAGAAGCGAGCGTTCGTTTGTGGACGGCACAGGCATATCAGATTTATCAAAACGGTGCAAACACAAAATGACTTCAGATTCCCTCACCTCAGAAGAAGATTCTGGTTTGTGTAGTCCAACAGTGGAAAGAGAGCTAAGACACGACACTCGAGAGAGGGGAGATGCTGTGGGGAGAAGCCTATCATCGATGGAAGGCATTCAGGAAAACAAAAGCGGTTATACTGCCATGTCAGATAATGCGGACCACCTTTTCACCCCAGCGCATGAGTTGGTCCCAACAGGTTTATATTACAGTGAGATGACAGAGACTGAAGTACCAGAGGAGTTCCATACATGTGTGACAGATCCTATCAGCATTGAACTAGAGGGTGATAATGATGATGGCCTGGAATCTTTTTGTAGGATACCAGCCGAATTGCAAAATGGCATAAACTACTATGATGTACAACCACAAATGTACACTAATTACAATGAACTACCAACAGCAGAACTTTTAGAAGAACATCTCTCTCCAGAAATAGAAAGTTACTGGCCAACTGTGGTGGAAATGCAACTAGAGACAGAAGAGAACCAGTTTCTTGACAATGGAGTACACTGTAAATTAGAAAACAGTGCTACAGCAGCTGATGTTAAAGGCCTGCTCTTCTGTATGGAAAATGAAGACTTCACGCATACTGGGGACTATCCAATGAATGGTCCAGTGATGGATGAGGGGAGTGACAGCAGGGTAGAGACAACAGCCACATGTCCTGAAATAGACAAAAGCGGTCTCTTCTCTTATAAGGTATCCAGTAAACAGTGTATACATGCTGGCCTAGGAACACCAGGCCAGGGGTGTTGCTCAAGGGTCAACAGAGTAAATAGTTTCAATGATAAGTACATTTGATTTGGTATCCTTGGTTACCTGTCTAACAAGATGGCAGAATCTATTTTGATTGGTTTGTTGTACTTTCTGTCACACATTGATCCTTTACAGCTGTGTGTAAAAAGATTAGTTTTCTGCTAGCTATCTGTACCTTGTCTTTTTGAACGCCTTTGCAGACCGCATTCTTCAGTCAGCTTTTTTTTCTAGTTCTCTATCAGTACAGAGCCTTTTTCATGGCTTTTTTATCTTAGTAATCATTCTTCATGAGCTTAGTCATAAAGATGCATATTACATCATGGAGTAAAGTGGTTTCTGAGATTCTTAGATAAAAGGACATTAACAGCTTTTAAATAGCTTGTAATTGCCACAAGCAATTAGTGAATATTTGGGTTTATCATAAGTTTAAAATGCTGTACCAAACATCTTGGCCTCAGCAGTTTTGAAGTATTTGGTAAGCAGCCAGTGGTAATAAAATAGTGAGAGTTGAAAGTTTTGTTTTGTAATTAGGTAATGGTTTGAATGTTTATCTTTTATTCAAGATTAAATTAGTTTCCTTGAATTTTTACCCTGGGAGTTATACAACGTGAATGTTCTTACTAAAGACAGAAAATATATAACCATAGAAAACAATCATCTGTTTATTTTCTTTTGATTTTTTTTACACGGCTAATGAGTTGTTTTTTTTTGTCATCTTAAATACAGACAAACCTTGCCTGTCACTTTTTATTGGAAAATAAACTATAATTCACTAGCAATACTATTGAGTAATATTAACATCACTGGTCTGGATGTGTGCCCTTTCTGTACTATAAATTAATACCTTAAGAATTGTACAAACCCATATAACTTCAAATAGTTCTTAGAACTTCTAGATAACTTTATAAGCTTGTCTTCTTTGTGACAGAAACGAGAGAAGGCTGTTTCCTTTTTGTCTTTCTGAAGCGCTTTTGTATTTCTGTAAGCCGTACAGCGTTTAGCATTTCAGATATTACAAATGTAGAAACGATAATAAATTGGGGATATGTTAAAGTAAATATTGGCACAGACTTTGAACTGGCCTGTATTTTTGAAGTAAAGAAGCAGAATAACACGTCTTATCCTAAACACCTTCCCTAAGTAGCTGATCTGTTGTGTAAAAATATATTTATTTTCTGTATTTGTGTTGAGGTATATGATCTGTTATTTTGCTTTGACTAACCCCAGGTATTCCAAAAAGAAGAGATCGAGCCCTTGAAAGCTAAGCTACAAGATGTTAACTGGCTGGGACAGGGCCTTATACAGAGCGCTGCTAAAAACGCCAACACCCAGAGTCTCGAAGGTGATCTTGAGGATGTTACCACAAGATGGAATACGCTCAACAAAAAGGTTTTTCTTTTTTTTTCCATGTTTCACTCTTTCTCCTTGCAGGTCACGTCAGCACTGGCATTGTGGTCCAAAAAAGCTGAAGCTTAATTTGCAGAACAAAGACTTTGTTGAAATGTGCATGCATTATTCTAAAAATACACACCCTTTCAATGTCAAAAGAATGTTTACCCACTGTGAAAGATAGATCCAAAAATAGTCAGAACTGCACTGTGTCATTATCATTAGAACAGGTACTAGGACTCAAAAACAGAGAAAACATGACGCGTTTACTAATAAAAAAATAGCTTTTTTTTTTTTCTTTAGCAATGCAGTGTTTGGTTTTTTTTATTACTGCATTCTGAGCCATGGGTACAGAATGTGTAGTATCAAGTCATTCACACCAGTAAACTAGGGTCCACAGAATAACAGGTGTGTGTATTAACGTGGACATAAGTGTTACAGTTCCAACTTAAAGTATTGTATTTATACAGGCTTTTGTTTAAATCTGACCACAGGTTGCAGAAAGAGACGCCCAGTTGCATGAAGCACTACTGCATTGTGGGAGATTTCAAGACGCCCTTGAATCCCTGCTCAGCTGGCTGAATGATACTGAAGATCTTATTGCCAATCAAAAGCCACCTTCTGCTGAGTTCAAAGTAGTGAAGGCTCAGATTCAGGAGCAAAAAGTAAGTTTCAAATATAACTCCTGAACTTGTATTTTAAATATAATGATGGCAACTACATGGTACACTTACATATTTTTGGTATATTTACATATTTTTTATGTATAGATATATTACTGTATGTACACATTTTCACATACCCAAATTGTTCATCTGCAATACTACAACATGTCAACAAACAGGTTTAGTACCAAACACCTAGAGTAAAAATCTTTAAAATGGTCCCCCTGTTTTTGTTTTCTGTAGTGCTAACCTCTACAATAGTGAGTCTTAACAATACTTTGAGAACCACCATATAAGGATTTAGCTTTGCTGAAGATAAATGCGTCAGTTAGTGAGACACAGTCACACTTATAATGTTGGTTTTGAGTCTACAACATATTTAAGGACATTAGAACTGGTTTTAGAGAGGTCCCCAAAACAGCCATGAAGTGGATATCATTTAATTTGCCATCCCACTGCCAATCCAGCACAGTTTGATTTTTTTTGTATTTTTCATCGGAACAGCTTCTGCAAAGGCTATTGGATGACCGTAAACCAACAGTGGATATAATCAAACGAGAGGGAGAAAAACTGTCTGAGGCTGCAGAGCCGGCAGATAAGGAAAAGATGCTGAAAGAACTTGGCAGTCTTAGTCGTAGGTGGGATGCACTGCTCAGCAAGGCAGAGACAAGGTAGAGTAAAAGCTTCTGGAATGATGTACTCATTGAAATGCACAAGCTAAGTAAGGCAACGTTTAACTAAAGCATTTGCCATCTTTGTCTATTCTTAGTTTCTTATAGTTTTACTTCAGAACTATGCTAATAATGGATTAAAGGTAGAATTTAGTGACTTTCTGCTGATGTTCAAAATTTAACATGTATTTTATGTATATATACACACACACACACACACACACACACACACACACACACACTTCAGTGACGGTTAAACGAGTGTGACGCATATCTGATTATTTCATTTTGGCCCAACCCTTGTCCGTTTTTTCAGGGAAATCAATGTAAAAAATACATAGCTGAAATGACTGTGTTTTAAAATAAGTAGGCTTCCATTTAGATGTACTGTAGTTGGTTTTGTTGGTACAGTACTATATTTTATAACAGAAGTATTTTAATTCAGAATGATATGATTCTGAAAATATCACTTGCCAAAAGAGATGACACATGGACTGTAATACAGTACATACTGTAGCAGGGGCCAGCTGATTTGCGTGGGATTGGACCTGATTATGGACTGGGGAAGGGAGTACTCTGTAAATAATGTGTGTTTGTAAACTGTGTTATACTTGTTCAGCTCTGTTAGCGTTCTCTGTGTGTTTTGGTGCTTATGTGACTGAGAGCTGAGACTGCCTCGTGTGAGTGTGTCACTGAGGAGAGTTGGAGCAGGTCTGACACGAGCAGTCAGAGATAGGGAATGTTGGACCAATGAGTGAGGAAGGGGGAGGGACTTGGGTGTGTGTGTGGAGATGACAGTCTAAAACAGAGAAGCGGGACCTGACAGCGGGAGAATTGAGAGAGAGTTGAGAGAAGAGATTGAGTGTGCAAATGAGAGGAGAGGAATGGGAGCCATTGTTTACTAAAAGCTGAAAAAAAAAAAATTATCCCATCTGTCTAATTATATCCCGAAAACCCCGCAGCTCAGCGCCGCAGTACTTTTAAATCCAGTACATACTGTAGCAGTATGTAAAACTCCTCATTAACGACCCAACAGCAAAATTAAATCAAAACGTAAAAGGCAATGCAATTAAGCAAAAGATTTTTTAAAAAAAACACCAGTTTCCAGAATTAAAACAGTATCCAAAGTCAGTATTCAAAATTGCAGAATCTAGTGCTCGATAAGGCCCTAATATCACAGTTCACTTGCAAATGAAAATGCACAAAAGCAACTAAAGATCATAGATTAAAAAAAATTTCATCACAGTATCTAAAACTGTTTAATGATTATCTATTACATTACTATAGCTTGTATCGTTCGCTTTGTTTTTGCTGCATTTTCGTCATGTGAAATTGGAGTAAGCGCTGTGTAACTACACAATCAAGACAGACTGATTTGGCATGAGATTAAAAAAAAAATAAAAATACTGGCTGTGACAGATAAAGAAGTACATTGTAACATTGAACAGATGGGCATTGTATCAGAAAAATGGTGACAGAGTCAGAAATCATGCGTGTGGTAAGTACATTAACTTGTTACATATGTGTGTATATATATATATATATATATATATATATATATATATATATATATATATATATATAATGAGTAATGCCCTGTGTAAATCAGGAAATTAGCCCAATACCATGATTTTTACGATATTCTTAAGAAATAAAAATAAATGATTTCATAATTATTATTTGTATTTCATACAAAAAAAAGTCACATTAACGAAACTGTACAGCTCTGCTGTGTGCCTGCGTGTACTATTCGCCATGCACATAGTGCTGTGCAGTGATTATGTCATGTGACTATATGCAAGCTAGGCAGGAAATTTGCAGTGGTCACTGACGAGTCGACTGATGCCAAAGATCAGTATGGGTTACACATTTTATTTGTGAACATGCATCTGACGTACTAGAACTGAAAGCTGTTCTTGCAGATGCACTTTACTTACAGGCTGTTAATTACAACACCGTTTCACAAGCTATTGTAAAGTGCTTGAATAACTTTGACATTGATTTTGATGATGTCAGTGCATTTATCTCTATATTTGATGTTAAATGAGTTCTGATGTGGTAAAATGTGATTTACAAAATTGCATACATCTGTTGTGTCTCTAGGTGTCCAGACAAAAAATAATTTCTTAGTGCTAGCGGGTTTGGCTATGGCTAATTATTTTTCACATTAATCATGCCACACTTGTGTTTCCTCTTGGCATTTTCATAGGCACCGACAGCTGGAAAGCATCCTAGTGGTAGCACAGCAGTTCCATGAAACACTGGAGCCCTTGGCAGAGTGGCTTTCTGCCACTGAAAAAAGACTGGCAAACTCAGAACCCATTGGAACCCAGACTAAGAAATTAGAGCAGCAAATTTCACAGCACAAGGTAAACAGCAATGTTGAGGCTGTGCCCATTTTGGCTCTGGGAGTGTGATATAGTCATCAGGTTTCTCATTTCTATCACATTTTTCAACTTAATTTCAAATATTATTTTTACAGTTTTCCATTCGTTTATCATTTTTATGTTATTTCTGCACTTGTTTTGACATGTTTTAGTTATTTTCTTATTATTATTTATCATTTCTGCATGTTGCTTTTTTTTCTTCTGTTTTTCCGTTTGCCCTGTGTAGGCCTTAAAAGATGATATTATGGGTCACAGTAAGAACTTACATCAAGCTATTAGCCTTGGCCAGGCACTTAAGACAATGAGTTCCATGGATGACAAGGACTTGGTGCAGGGCAAGCTGGATTCAATACAGACTCACATCATTGAAGTCCAGGAGAGATGTAGCAGGAAAGCAGCCATGCTGCATCAGGCCCTCTCTAATGCCCGGCTCTTTGGCGAAGATGAAGTTGAACTAATGAATTGGTTAAATGAAGTACATGATAAGCTGAGCAATGTGGCAGTCCAGGACCACAACACTGATGCACTTCATAAACAACATTATGAGCAACTGGTATTTGTTAATTTTTTATGTTATCCCATTTTTGTCTTTTAAGTTTATCTTCTCCATCCATTACAATTGATGTTAATGTTTTTTTTATGTTTCACTATTAAATCAATTATTAGAAATGTCATGGAAGATGCTAAGTTTTCTGTTTTTATGTAGGCTCTTCATGAGGACATTGTGCTTAGGAAACAGAATGTTGACCTGGCTATTCAAAATGGCTTGGAACTTCTGAAACAAACAACAGGTAATATGGGAATTGGTAAAACTGCAAATTCACAGCATTAATAAATAAAACAGTATGCATTGTGGTATAGCTAGATTAAAGTGCGACACTGTAGATTTTAAACATTAGAGCAAACACACTCTAAGTATGTGTACTGCAACCTTATCGACACATTCTCAATTATTTTCCTATTTTTCTGCTCACATACTCTTGAGTTATCAGTCAACCAGGAACTACAGAGAAATACATCCACGGAGCTTGTAGTACGGTAACTCACAAAGTGTTTTAGCTCAGTGTCATTACCCCTGTGGTGTACACAAATAAAAACTCTCCCTTGCAAACATTCTGCTACTGCATTTGTGTCTAAGCATAATTATTCAGTTACTTGCCTGACTCCCATCTACCACCCAAGCAACTATGGAAAATATAAGTTCCTAGAAAAGTTTCAGAAACTATGTTAGTTGAGATGGTTGCATTACTCATATAACCCACTTTTTTCAGGTGATGAAGTTGTTATCATTCAAGAAAAATTGGATGGTATCAAAGCCAGATATGCAGAAATCAATTCAATGAGCACAGATGTTTCAAAGTTGCTCAATCAAGCTCTAACACTTGCTACCAAACTGCAGCAAAATCACGAAGAGCTGTGCAGTTGGCTTGATTACATTGAAGCAGAAGTAGCTGCTTATGAAGTTCAGGTCCCTACAGGAGAACAGCTGACCCAAGTGCAAGAGAGACAAAAAGTAAGGTTTTCTATTGTTCAAGCACTGACAATTGTTATTGTTAAGTTGAATTACAAAAAAAATTGGTTGTACTGTGAGTCCATGGCCTAATGAAGCTCTACTGTTTCAGGAGCTCCTGAAAGATGCAAAGGGGCACAAGGGGTTGGTGGACACTCTCAATGAGGTGAGCAGTGCTCTGCTGGAGCTGGTGCCCTGGAGAGCACGGGAGGGACTGGACAAACTGGTGTGTGAAGACAATGAGAGGTACAGACTTGTGACCGACTCCATCATGCAGCATGTGGAAGAAATAGATGCTGCCATTCGGAGATCTCAGCAGGTAAAGCACAACCTGTCCTACAGGGGGTTGTAAATGATTTATTAATCATGTTTAATGGAAAAGCTGGTAATGTAATTGCAGCTTATTTAACTTTCTGTCTGTAACAGAGGGCTTCTGAACTGAATGTAAATATCTGAACTGAATGTAAATGTGCAACATGGGCTATTGTTGTCGCATAGCAGAGAGCTGGATGCTGGACTAAAGATAATTCTTAAATTGTTATTTGGTTTTATACATTATTTACCAGCCCTAATGTTAATGTTTCTCTCGGTGTCTCTCTCTCTCTCTCTCTCTCCCAAGAGGATAAAGGATAGGCCTATTGAAAAACAAACGTGTCAATAATTTTAAAAATGATGAGATATTTAATTAATTTATAAAATAGTTTATCCATCTTAAAATCTGAAAGGAAAAAGTATACATTTAAAGTACAAATGTATGTTCAGTATGCTGTACTAATCTCTGTCACGGTATTTCGTTGTGCAGTTTGAACATGCAGCTGAGGCGGAGGTTGAGTGGCTAACTGATGCAGAAAAGAAACTGGCATCACTTGGAGCTATCAGACTTGAGCAAGACCAGACTGTAGCTCAGTTACAAGTTCAAAAGGTAATGCACATGGGTGTACAACAGGAAGTTACAAGCAGGGTGGTTCAAATCAGGTCGCCAAATGCGACCTCCAATTTTAATATGGCCGGTAGATTTTACCGTAAAGTCGCTAAGCATTTACAGTTATATAACAGAACTTCGGTTCTGAAATAAAAGCTTTCTGCTTAACTGTCAGAATCTGCACCACCCTGTTGATCTCGCAGAGCCAATCCTTTTGCAGAACCAGCCCCCTTTTCTTGTTACCATAGTAACATGCACCAGCCAGTCAAGTAAGGGTAGAACAGCGGAAATTATCATTCCAAATTCATACTGCGTTGTCTGCAGTTCGGAAGAGACAGTTGTTGCGAACGTAAAGAAAATTAAAAAACTAAAAAACTTTAAAACCAACAAGAAGTGACAAAAGCAGTGTTGAGGTGTTGCCTTACGGCACAGAGAGGGGGGTTTAAAAAACTACACAGCTTTTAAAAAATTCTCAGTGCAGGAGTGCTGCAGTTCTGCAGGCCATTGAGTTTCCCTGACTTCTCGGCTGATCAGCTTAGACGGCACAGGAAATAAAAATAAGAAAATTCTCAAAATATCTCTTACTTACCCTAAATAAAATGTCAAAGAAACTGAAGCAACAGTCAAATCTATGAGTGTTAGTATTTTAGCCAGCTTGTCTATGACACTAACTTAAAAATAAAGAAATGTGTTCACTTACCTGGAATTTTATATAGTTATCTTCCCTGCCATTTAATTACTATAGTTCTATTTCCTGGCATTTTATGTACATAGTTCCCTGGCATTTCTTCACTCATTTTATACACACAGAAAATAGTTCCCTGGAATGTAATGTATATAGTTCCCTGGAATGGAATGTATATAGTTCCCTGGAATGGAATGTATATAGTTCCCTGGAATGGAATGTATATAGTTCCCTGGAATGGAATGTATATAGTTCCCTGGAATGGAATGCATATAGTTCCCTGGAATGGAATGCATATAGTTCCCTGGAATGGAATGCATATAGTTCCCTGGAATGGAATGTATATAGTTCCCTGGAATGGAATGCATATAGTTCCCTGGAATGGAATGTATATAGTTCCCTGGAATGGAATGCATATAGTTCCCTGGAATGGAATGCATATAGTTCCCTGGAATGGAATGCATATAGTTCCCTGGAATGGAATGCATATAGTTCCCTGGAATGGAATGCATATAGTTCCCTGGAATGGAATGTATATAGTTCCCTGGAATGGAATGTATATAGTTCCCTGGAATGGAATGTATATAGTTCCCTGGAATGGAATGCATATAGTTCCCTGGAATGGAATGCATATAGTTCCCTGGAATGGAATGCATATAGTTCCCTGGAATGGAATGTATATAGTTCCCTGGAATGGAATGCATATAGTTCCCTGGAATGGAATGTATATAGTTCCCTGGAATGTAATGTATATAGTTCCCTGGAATGGAATGTATATAGTTCCCTGGCATGTTATTAAGTTAGTTCTCTGGCACAACAATTGTATATAGTTCCCCTCCCACAATTTAAAGATAATAAAAAAATGTTTGTGCAAAATATACATCTCCTCATATTGTCCCCAGTTAAAAATGTTGGCCACCATAAAAGTTCATTTGACCACCAGGTTTTGAAAGCTAGTGGCCAAATGGCCACCAGCATACAAAGTGATTTGTCCCACCCTGGTTACAAGTAATAGTATTATTGTTTATCTTAAACAATTGTAGTAAAGATACATCATCAGTTAATACAGGTACATTTGTTATTGTGTCCGTTTGTTTTAATTACTAATTGCAAGCAAATTATATCTATTTCTAGGCATTCTCTATTGACATTTTAAGACATAAGGATGCCATCGATGAAATTGTGAAAACTGGAGAGGCAATAATCAGCAGCAGCGATGAAGAGGAGAAAAAATCCCTACAGGTGAAATGAACATTCAGGATATTTAGTACCATTCATACTGAAAATGTCTCTGATACCAATGCTGCTTCAATTTCAGCATTGCAAATCAAAAACAGCTGCTTAAAGCTGATTTCATGCTTTGTTCTTGCTGTTTAAAAGGAGTACGTTTTCAATTATTTAATATTTGTTATACGAAAAATAATTAATAGGACATATATCCTAATGGTAAAATATTACAAGGCCTCCAGTGTTATATAATGACTACAATTGAGTTAATAAAGTCATCGCCGCTGGCTGACCAGTACAGATCCTATTAAACCCCCTGTATTTGCTATGATGTCCGTCTCAAATTGTTTGCATTTAATGTTATATTTCAGGATAAAGTTCAAACTCTTCTGGAGAAATATGATGTTGTCAGCCATATTAACGCCGAGAGATGTCTACAGCTTGAGCGAGCTCAGTCATTGGCCAGTCAGTTCTGGGAGACCTATGATGAGCTGTGGCCCTGGCTGCAGGAAATGAAGAGTGTGGTCTCCCAGCTTCCTGCTCCTGCCATTGAATATGAAACTTTGAAACAGCAGCAAGAAGAATTGAGGGTAAGTCTAAGAGACAGGAACTATTTGGGCTACATACATCACATTTTGAGAAAACAGGCTTGTATGCTCAGGCACAATGATTTTCTCAGTTAAGTTTCATTACGGCATTAAAATTTAACTGTTTCACAGTCACGTTTTAAGCTCAGGACATATTGATGATACAGATAAGACGTGCATAGCTGTGTTCTATGATTCTTTCAGTTAAGTTATGTTACCAGTGTTGTCGAGTGATTGGTTATATCAGTGATACAGTGTTTACAAACCATTCAATCACTTCAGGGTGTTTTATTTTTGTTCTTAACAACTCCTGTTTCTAGTTCACTTACAGCTGTTGCTTATGGTAGAATGTATCAGATCACCACCTCATTAATCAGAGTTATTTAATTAAAGCTAAGGAAGTAAAAACCTTGAATATCCTTAATCCAAGAGACAGTTTATTAAGGAAATTAAGTACAAATCCAGATCATACAGATTATATTATAATGATGACAATAATACCGTATTCATTGTTTACTTAAATTTAAAGGTTAATGCCATACAGTATTCAGTATCTTTAGCAGTTTCACAACAAAGAAACAGTTAAAGCATTCTGGCCAATTCAGACATTTCTTATGAATTAAAATAGCATTCTTTTTCTGACAGTATTTTGGCCGATACATTTAACGTTATAGTCCATAATCAGGACACAGAGGACGTAATCTCTTTAGAACTACACATCAGTGAAGTGTAATTAACTATCAATTTGTTATGAGCTGTATAACTAGAAAGATCAAAAGCAGAAAGATGACATCATCTCATAGGAGGCCTGCTAATTGTATTTTTATTTTTAAATTAGATTATCTTCCACTTGTTCATAATGGAAGAAGTCCAAGTTATTATAGAAGATGTGCCTGAATTACAAAAGAACTGTTAGTTCAAAAAGTACTTAATGAAGTAGTTCAAATGTGCAAGCCTTATGTACACAATGAATAAGAGTTGTTCAAGGGTCTAATAACAATCGTAGTGTTAATATATACAATATTTTTTTTGTAAATGTACTGATAGACGTGATGTTTGTTACAGCAAATGCGTGAGTTGATTGCAGAACACAAGCCTCATATCGACAAGATGAACAAGACTGGGCCCCAGTTGTTGGAGCTAAGCCCTGCTGAAGGCCTTTCCATCCAGGAAAAATACTGCGTGACTGACAAGCTTTACATGCAGATAAAAGAGGATGTTAAACAGCGAGCAGTAGCTTTGGATGAAGCCATTTCTAAGTCAACCCAGGTATGGTCTTCATTCAAAAGATCTATTTAAATCAGCAGATACTGTACACATTTTGATTTAAGTGAATGAAAAAACTCAAGGTACACACACAATGCATGTTTTTTAGTGTGGTATACGATACCCTCCAAGTGTAAAATTCTGTTTTTTTTTTTTTATCATCCATGATTTATTTATTCAATTCTAATTTTAGCTGTCTGTGTTTTTGTATTCATTAGCCATCTCTCAATTAATCATTTGACATACATTTTACCTCAACTGCTTTTTCATGCTTAATTTTTGCAGTTATGCTAACAGTTATAATTATTTTATATACATTTTGCAGGGCTTTATTAATAATTATTTATTTGTCATGTTTTCTTTCTTTATGCTTCTTTCGTTAAATATTTTCTTATCCCATTACTTGGCTACTTTCACTTTTTCTTAACAACATAACATGTATCAACCAGGTTAATGAGGTGAGGCCCAAGGCATGGCTTTCCCCAATCCACCTTTCTTACTTACTGCTTGTAGATGTTGTTATGTATCTGTATGGAAGGAGTGAATGTCCACTCAAAACAATCCAGTTCCAAATAAGGGTTTTTTAATTACATTTCGACCCCTCGATCAGCAGTGGTGCGAGGGGTGCGCACAAACAGGGTTGCAGTCCCAGAATAAACAGCTGAAACACAAAATAAACACAGTGCAGAGTACAGTGTTGGTGATGTGCAGGGGAAAGTGAATCGCGTGCGTGCTGGCTCTGCGGCTTCAGCTCCTGTCAGTCCTCCTCTGTAACAGTAAACAAAACAACACGGCAGTGTTCCGGCTGCATTAGCATTCAGCGTACGTAGCTGCATTCTCTTTGTACTGCAAAAGTCCTCCCCGTAATCAGTGCAGTGCCACGCTCTCTCCAATCGCCGCCCGCAACACAGCTTATCACAATGGAGTTGTTCCGCAGTCATACAGCTACGCCTTTTCCCAAGATGGCCGACTTTCGGTTTCGTCCCACCATTGAGTTGACCCATCTCGGAGAAGGCGTACCACCAACCTTACCCAGCCCCTGAGGTAAACTTGCAGCTCAGATTCCTTCTCTCCCTGTCACAATATCATCTTGCTTGCTTTGTAGTTCTTAGTTACTGCTAGATTTCTTAAACTACCCAGGCAGGAGTAAAGGTAAACAAACTTATTGTAGGGAAGCTTAGTACTAACACATTTTGTAACGGACTTTTCTATGATAAAACACCAATAAAGCCAGTAAAAACAGTAATGCTCAATTCAATATTTTTGATTTCCCGCCTCCTTTCCTGGGTTAGACATATATGGTTGCTGTTACTTTACTGTAGAATATACATGCCTAAGAATATACTGGAATGTTTTTTTTTTTTTAAAGTGGCTTTAGCAGTTAACAGGTATGGCAGGGGGAAAGTGTGTGTTTTAGAGTAAAGCTGTAGTCGGTGCTCCAGATAAGGTTTTGGGTCAGGGAGTAACTTGCACTGAGAGAGTAAAATGTATTTTCAGGGGGTACAATGCAACATTACCTTGAAGTCATGAGTAATCTCGATTTAAATACTGTACAATCTTTAAAGGTAATAGGGTAGGCATTAAAAAAGAGCCTTCCATTTTAACTGCAATGTTACTTTGAACTAGTGTACAACTACACATGTGTTCTACTAAGGGTCTTTACCGGGTCAGCGCATGTTTTTCGAGGTATCACACGAACTGCAAATTAATTACGTTAGTTATATTTTCATTACTTACATTTATTACACTCAGTGAACATGTTAAAACTTCAATTAAAGCCATACAGATAAATACATTAAGGAAATGCATTCATTCTTTATAAAATAGTTTGTTTAATATTATAGGCACCTTTTTTTAGCGGTTGCCTCTGATGATGGCTCCAGTTAGATTTGTAGCTGGACTGGGGTGTTTACACTTTAACATGTGTAGCTTCGATTTTTTTCTTATTCTTACTGTGATTGGCTGCAAAGACAACAGGGCTAACCAGAGATTGGATAATGTTTATTAGGTTGGTTTTCCTTGTGTACAGTTTCTAGTAACTGAAGACATTGTATTCTGGGAGATGTTGTTAGTGGAAGTTTTAGGGGAGGCGGGAGTGAAGGCAGACAAGCTGTGCAGCAAATTGCAGTGCGTATTTTTCCACATTTCCCCAAGTTAGCTGGTACTTTGTGAGCGTTTGTGCAATCGCTGTGCTGACGGAAATAGTATCTACAGAAGGTATGCACATGACATCAGCACAAAACAAACCAGGTTTATTCACCTTGAAATCATAAAAAGAAGAGAAAATTGACAGAACTGGGTGGTGCAAGCCATCGGGAGACGCGTCAAAAATCACACTGGACATTTCCATCAGTGCATTCCATGTAAGTTTACCAACTAAAGCAACACCGTTTTCTGTCATATATTTACAATTAAGATTGTCGGCTTTAGATAATGTTTTAGCTGATGGACAGACAGTCGCACAAAGTCACCAATACATACCTCTCTGCAAGAAACAGTGGCTGTCCAGCAAAGCACAGCGCTCTAACAAAGTCACACAGTCATTCTGCGCTCTTTTATTAAATCATGTGTAAAAGCTTCATAAATGGATTGCATGTCTCTAGTTCACTTTATTGTTTTAGTTTAATGTGTCACTTTTTTTCAGTATGTTCTCTTATTGTCAGTGCGAACATGTACCTCAGTGCAGCAGTATTTGCAACGCTATGCATCCTCTGCCTCATCTGACACACCTCTGCTATTTTTGCTTTTTGTGTTCTTTGACACATTCAGGTTTTTTTTTTTTTAATATTCATAAAGTGATTTATGTTTTCTCCCCATTCCTCATCCACTAAAAATATTATATTTTTGTGCAAGTATTTCAATTTAGTTTTTGATCAAGTTAGTAGTTACCAAACCCAGCAATTGCCACAATAATCAGACTTTGATTGGCCAACATAATCAGGTGATACTGTGAAGTGAAGTGTGTTTGTGAAGTGACAGAGAACCACGTTTGAATGTTATTTGATCCTCTGACATCTAAACGTCTGCTGTATCCTAGGATACAGTGTAGGTCTGCTTATTACAATGACAGAGTCAAAATAAAACAGCATTTTAATCAAAATATTGTGTATTTCCTAGAAAATAGTACCGGAAAAATATTGAATAATAGACAAAAATCGGGTATAAATCAGTAAAAACCGACGTCCAGTTAAAAAAAAAAATTCTGTAATTTTTCTGTAAAATTCAGAATAAACCGCAAACGCGGAACACTACTTATAACCAACTGAGATCAACATCATTCATTTGAAGATGTATGGCATTGGCGTTCAAGTTGGCCAAATTGAGTGAAGTCATGTCGCATGGAATGCAAAATGAGCATTTATTGCATTGAAATGTGCCCTGGGAAATAATGTTTTGTGCTGCTGTGTTGTTTCAAACACATAACAAACAATCTGCTCTTCTGCAGTTCCATGATAAGATGGATCCAATGATGGAGACTCTGGGGCGGATAGTGGAGCGCTTGAGACAGCCTCCTTCCATCTCTGTGGAGGTGGAGAAGATCAGAGAGCAGATCAGCGAGAATAAGAATGTGTCTGTAGATCTGGAGAAGCTCCAGCCTGGATATGAAACTCTGAAACAACGCGGGGAGGAGATGATTGCACGCTCTGAGGGGGCTGACAAAGATATATCTGCTAAAGGTATCTTTTAACCTGCCACATGTTTAAAATGCAATATATATTATTTTTGTTCACTGTCATTTTCATCTTTTTTATACAAGTCGACTTAGTTGTATTCTGTTTTAAAACTCAGTAATGTATTATTTGGTGCCTTACCTTTTTTTTTAACATTTTTGTACCTAATAATATTCTCTTAGCTGGCAAATTGAATATATATTTGGGGGGCGCATGTAGTTATGCTTTAGTCCACAGTACAAAACCAACACCCAGTGCAGCAAAGCCTCAAGACCCAAGACTGAAAGGCTGGACCTAATCTATTAATTTTCTTCATTTAGCTGTGCAAGACAAGTTAGATCACATGGTGTTCATCTGGGAAGATATCCAGGCCTTGCTTGAAGAAAGAGAAGCTAAGCTCTTGGATGTCATGGATCTGGCTGAGAAATTCTGGTTTGACCACTGTGCGCTCATAGTCACCATCAAGGACACACAGGATCTCCTGCGAGACTTGGAGGAACCTGGGACCGACCCTTCTGTGGTGAAACAGCAGCAGGAGTCTGTAGAGGTTAGTGGACACTCATCAGTCTTGAGCACAAATTCCAGTTCTATTCCGTTTATGAATATGGAATACTGCACTGCCCCATTAACCCAAAGAAGACAGGTTTGTAGCACACCAGAAATAAATGATAAAGACCACTTAAAGATATGAAAATAGATGGGTAGTTGTTCACAAATATGTATGGAATGAGTGTACAGGAAGTAGAATGTGGATGTGAACTAGGCTTAACCAATAATATTTGTGTATTGCAGCATACAACCCACAGAAATGTTATTCTGTAGATGAAATATCTTCAGTTCTATGAAATATTTAGTTGTATTATAGTACCTGTATCCCATCCCTAACCCTAGCCCTGACACTAAACAGGTAATTGATAGGTAACAGATCATTCATTTAACTTATTACAATACGTTTCTTAAACCATGGTAATGGTGTGTCTTTTCTTTCCAGAGCTTTAAAGAAGAAACAGATGGACTGCAGGAAGAGCTTGATTTGGTTCAGAACCTCGGGGATGAATTGATGGCTGTCTGCGGCGAGCCTGACAAGCCTGTAATCAAGAAGAGCATAGATGAGGTAGTGACACTGTGAATGATGGCCTAATACATTGATGATAAGGAAGTGGCAAGTTGTCAAAGACAATTATTAAACATGTAGTTCGTTTAATTAATTGAGATCAATAAATGACCTCCTGGGCTGTGAAATACACATTTTGAGCTGGTTGAGTATAGTCTGCAGTAGCCTGTACTAAATTCATTCTGATCTGGATTATTTTATACCATCACCCCAATCTATTATTATTTGTTATTATTTGTTTATTTAGCAGACGCCTTTATCCAAGGCGCCTTACAGAGACTAGGGTGTGTGAACTATGCATCAGCTGCAGAGTCACTTACAATTACGTCTCACCCAAAAGACAGAGCACAAGGAGGTTAAGTGACTTGCTCAGGTTCACACAATGAGTCAGTGGCTGAGGTGGGATTTGAACCGGGGACCTCCTGGTTACAAGACCTTTTATTTAACCACTGGACCACACAGCCTCCTGAAAACCAAATCTAAAAACCTTGGTAATTCTTCATGTAGGCAATAATACCTGATGGAATTAATTGTCTATAGGGCATTACCTGCTAGTTTATTTCCCAAGCTGAAGGCAAAGACAATGTCAACTTTCTACTGTCAGACAATGCCCACTGTGGAGACTATTATTGCTTTAATTGATATGTTTGTGTTTGAATGAAGTATTTTATGTACTGGGTAGCATTCAGGTGCTTGTACCTAAACCTGCATAACACAGACATTTTATTTTCCTGCTCAAAAAGATGCACCTGTTTGGTGTGCATTCATGTTTGGAAGCCAACCAATCTGTTATGCTTTCCAGCTGAATTCTGCCTGGGACAACCTGAACAAGAGCTGGAAGGAGAGAGTGGAAAGACTAGAGGAGGCTATGCAGTCTGCTGTTCAGTTTCAGGATGGATTGCAGGTACTGTTTTTAAACAGTTTATGAAGATACAGGACTCAATACGACCACCAAAGAGTCTGATTAGAGAGCTTGTCCTAATAAAATTAAATCTTTACAATGTCTCTTAATTGAAATGACCAAACAGGCAGTGGTTATAATGGTGACAGTCTGTATATGGGTCCTTTTGCAAGCAGGTAGATTACAATACTAATTTCTGAACTAGAAACTGAGCAAAATTATAACCGTATAAGGAATATTACTAACAAGATGCCTCATTTGTTTCTTTACATATCTCACTTTGTTTATTTATACAAGCTCATAATTGTTGGTTGTTTAATTTTTATTTCCTTGAGATATCCATTTCTTAATACTTGCTAATGTTAAACAAAGTTCTTTATGAAAAGGAAAATAATATTTTCCTAGTATGCTTTGAATAAGGCTGATAGTTTATGATTCCGAGTTAGAACAAAGATGAAAAGATGACATTCTCTTGTTGGGATTTATTATTTCTTTCTTTATGCTAAGAATGGTTGAAGACACAAAAGTAAGCTTAAGTTACCTAGAATTCCAGTTGTTATGTGTTACAGACAATTCCAAATGTCCTTTATATAGAATAACAGTTAGTTGTAATAGAGATGTCTGGATGACAACTAAAATGGGCATCCAAACCCAGTGCGAGTTGGTCTTCCAGGTGTGTTGCTGAACATGTGGGGACAGTTGCAACTGCCAGAAATCTACACACCAGATTATTAGATTGACTAACATCCATTTTTGCTTTGATTACAGGGATTGTTTGACTGGGTGGATATTGTGGAGAGTAAACTTGAATCAATGTCACCTGTTGGCACTGACCTAGAGACTGTCAAACAACAAATAGGGGAAATGAAGGTACATAAATACAGATTAATAAATATTATTGCGAGCAGCAAGAGGAAAATAAGATAGAATGTAATGCATTGACCCTTATATTTGAAGACGCTATCTTTACTAAGTATCACCCCGAAGGTAACAGTATTTTTCAAAATAACGTAGGTTGTTTTGTTTGGCAGCCTATAGGAAATGCCAATTATAACATATGTCCCTTGTTTAATTTGCACAGTAAAAGTATGTAAATCTGTTATAAGGTAGGCAATATAATGTCGTTTATATAAGTTGCATTTAAGTAATTATGTAGGCAAGATTTTATGTATAATCTCCTATATCTATTTTTGACCAATGAGAAGAATTTTTAAGTAACTTTGTCAGGTTGACAGCAATTGGCCTTTATTGAAGATTGTGCTACCAATGTTGTTTACCATCTGTACAACAGGAATTCAAGTTGGAAGCCTACCAACTACAGATAGAGATGGAGAGGCTCAACCAGCAGGCAGAGATGCTGTTGAAGAAAGTTGTTGAAGAAATGGACAGACATCCCATTACGGAACCGTTAACTGAGCTCAGAATGCTGTGGGACAGTCTTGATCAGAAGATTATCAACAGACAGGTAAACCTGAAAAGCAAAAGAAAAACAACATGCACAATAAAAGTCCTGCAAAGGATAGGACGTTGATCAGGCCTCCATGGTTTAAAGGATATGCAGTGTATATTGTCAGTATCATATAACTCTTAGAGATGGTAGAACTATGGAGTTAATTCCTTATGATTTATGACTTCAGAAATACTATCATAAGTTTTTTCATCAAAGAGCACATAATTTAAATGAACTATTTGAAAGTCTGGATTATTTAAACACATTTCGTATAGTTGTATGCAGTAGAAGCATATTCATTACAACCTTGATTTATCCGAAAAGCAAGATAATTATATTTCTTGATGTTATAAAATGCACGGAAATTTATAGAATATAATAGTTGGGCAATTAAAAAACTAATATTCTTAAAAGAAAATCGTTACTCCTGTTATTATTATTATTATTTATTTCTTAGCAGACGCCCTTATCCAGGGCGACTTACAGTCGTAAACAAAAATACATTTCAAGAATCACAGTACAAGTATTAATACAATTAAGAGCAAGATAAAATACAATGACTTTGGCTCTAGCCAGTACAAGTATATGACAAAATACGATTCAATAACGGAGCAGATAACAGTGTCAGTGATAATTACATCAGGATATAATTAAATACAAAATACAACAGATTAAATTACACTTGACAGATTACAGTACTCTAAAGTACAGGATTAAATGCAGTAAAATAGCGAGCAGATAAGAGCAAGTAAAGCGCATTTAAGGAAGAGTGATAAGTGTCCAGAGGGAAAAGAGGAGTTCTACAGGTGCTGTCTGAAGAGGTGAGTCTTGAGGAGGCGCCGGAAGATGGTCTATTAAGTTATATATTGGGATTCACTTGAACATGTTACTCATAAAGCTAATAAAAACATAAACCTGGAAAAATATTTTTTTGCTATCTTGGGTTGCTTAAAATTGTTAGAACATTTTTAGCTCACTGGGGTTAGATCCCCGGTCCAGTCCATACACCAGTAACCGTCTTCCTGTCTTTGTAGCACAAACTGGAGGGAGCCCTGCTGGCTCTGGGGCAGTTCCAACATGCCTTGGATGAGCTGCTGACGTGGTTGACACACACAGAAGACTCACTGAAGGAACAGAAGAAAGCAGGAGGAGACCCAAAAGCTATTGAAATTGAGCTCGCCAAGCATCATGTAGGCCTTTCAAGTGTTTTCTTGCGTTGTTATAGCTTGTCATGCTTTTTTTTTTTTTTTTTTGGGGGGGGGGGGAGTGATTGTTTTATTTTTGTACAGTACAAGATAAATACTGTACATGGGGATCTATTTAATGATCTAAACCATGACAGGTTTAAATTATGCTATAATAGTTCACTGCGATTAATAATAATTTACTGCAATTAATCCAGGGTAATTATTAATTTGATTGCTATCCAATAAAGCCAGAGTTTAACAAACAGGAAATATTTGTCTGACAAGTTCCATCAAATCCTTGCAGTTTGCCAGCATTAGCAATCAGTGGAGTCATGAGCCACAAATGTAGACAATTTATACATTTCTCAAAAAGTGTATTTGTTTAACATAAACATCTTCCATGAAATACTGGTCATTTTTAACAGTATTTGAGATAAATTAAGTTTTATTTCAAATCGTGTACTTCACAACATGTTCAATGAGGCAGTAACTTGTGTTTCTTAAACAAAAATTGCTTCCGTTCTATGGATATGCCAGTAGATATGGATGTTCCATTGGGTTGGACGTATTTTAGCATACTATAATTGTTGCTTCTCCTGTATTTGTGGTAGCAAGGCAGTTTGTATCAAACATGTTCAATCGAGTCCTTAACTACATAGACCCAATAAACAAGAAAACTCCATACCCAGGCATATTACAAACAGGGCTATTGTATAAACACCTTGATACACAGATTTGGTAGTATAGAATTGCAATTTTTGTGACGTGAACTGTACCGCAAAACTCATTTCACTTAGTACTAGTTCCATTCGCACCCAGACTTCCAGAGATGAAAGGCTTGGGCATTAAACCCCCTTAGCAATTGTTTTTAATGACATTTGTTTTGTGTATGTCTTAGGTACTCCAAAATGATGTGCTAGCCCACAAAACCACAGTGGAAGCTGTTGAGAAAGCAGGAAATGACATGATTGAGTCCAGTGCCGGGGAGGAAGCTAGTAGTCTCCAGAACAAGCTGGAAAACTTGAATCAGCGGTGGAAGACCGTCCTGGAAAAAACAGCACAGAGGCGGCAACATCTGGAAAGCGCTCTGCTCCAGGTAGAGATCAAAATAACTCTTATAGCTGCAAGTTATCTATTATCTCATCCGTTCTTGTTTTAAGCAGGCCAGTGGGAATTACAATTACTATAGAAACAACTATTTCTTGTTTCTAGTTTGGTTCTGGTATCTAAAAAAAAAAAAAAGAGTGCATAGGTAAAATCAGAGCCTGTAAAATCATATACAATAACTGTCTTCAACATAAGTCTACAGTATTAAACCCACTCATGGAATATTTTTAAGGGATTCAATTTTAACTAGACTAATACTGTGGCATGATTTAAAAAAAAAAAATCAGGATGTCAATTTACATCTGGGCTGCATATCGTTTAAAAGGACTCAAATTGCAAAAATTACCTATTTGACTTAGATTAATAATTTGTCCCAGATGAACTAATAGTTATTATGATAATGATATGTTTTTAGTAATATATTTCATAATGGAAAAACTAGACAATGTAAAATATTGCATCATGTCCTTTGAATTTATTGGATGCATTGCACAGGATGAAACTATTAATACTATTAGATTCCAAAGTCTAAAACAGTGTTTTTGAAGTTGCAGATTTAAATTTCATCACAATTTTGAAAGCCTTATAACAAATCCAATAAAGTTTTGCAACATATGAAATGAAGTTTGCTTATTAAAAAAAAGTATAACAATGTCACCTGAGAGTATCAGTGACACCTAATTATATACACAGATGTGTAGGAAAGACCCCAGTCTGTCCCTTGGTTTTAATTAACTGTTATTTTATTGTGTTCGTTAGGCCCAGGGTTTCCATGGCGAGATTGAAGATTTGCACAAGTGGCTGAAAGACACTGAACGTCAGCTGTTGGCATCACAGGCTGTTGGAGGTTTACCAGAAACGGCAAGAGAGCAGCTTAATAGCCATCTGGTATGTATTGTATGATAACAAAGGTTGGATACAGATGGTAGACATGTAAAGACCATGGATACTTCTATTCACATCATAGAAGTGTGAAAAGTAAATTACATTGTGAACTTGTTTTACAGTTACCTTTTTAAGCTAAATTAAAGACATACAAAAGTTTATATACCAGTTATTAAAGATTTTAAAAGTGAAATATACAATTACAGCTACAGTGGATGCTTGTATTTAAAGCTTTTGTATTCTATTCCATTTAACAATAGATATCAGGCATACACATTAATGAAACAAGACGGGACAGATCTTTCTTCAATAGGGGAAATTATTTATTTTTAAAAAGTAGTCCACAACTCACAACTCACAATGTAATAATTCATCTGTAAATCCTACTTGTTCCTTATTAGTAATGATAATATCAACAGTTTTGTATCCTCTCCATTTTATACAATATACAAAATGTATCTTGTTTTTTGTATATTGTATAAAATGAATCTGTATTAAATAATTGCCTTGTAAAAGTCCAAGTCCCAAGTGTTGGTATATGTATGCATCTAAAATCTGAATTGTTAAGAATCTGTGTTTTCTGTTCTTAGGAACTCATGAATATTTTTGAAGCAAAGGAAGAGCTGTACATCAGACTGATGCAGAAAGGACATCAGCTGATCACTATCTGCCCAGAGGGACATGATAACAATACAGAGCAGGACCTAAAGAACTTGAAAGAAAAATGGGAATCTGTGCAAACAAAAATGACTGAAAGAAAGGTATGCACACTACTACTAAACCACTAAACCCCTTGGGGAATGTTTCATGGAAATTGTAGCATGACTGCAAAAAAAGTAAGTAAGTAAATAAATAAATAAATAAATAAATAATAATAATAATAATAATAATAATGAATACCTTCATTGCTCATTTCTTGTAAAGACCCTGATGTTGAATTTTGGTCATCACAGTTTTGGCGGGGTATGGGATTTATAGTTTTTAGATGTTTCTAATGGCACGTGTGCGCCTAGATTAGTATAAGTTCTCACAAGCAAATTTGTAGTCGCATTGTAGAGCCCTGTTATGTTGTTTTGTTTTCCAATTAGTTCCTTAGAATAGTCGCCCCAGTTATTATTATTGAGGTGTACTTGCCACTTGCTGTGTTATTTTCTGTAAAACATTGATATCCTGTCAGTTAAGAAAAGGCTTAATGCAAAAGTGTGTTTAACATTGTCTATTATGCTGGCCAGAGACCCGCACTTACAACTGCATTGTCATATTTTCTACATTATCTTTAAATTCTCAAATTAATAAATCGAAACCCGGGTAAAAAAAAAGAGACCCGGGTAACATCTGGTAATTTAACCCGGGTTTTCAAGTACCCGTGCTGACTCAGTGGGTTTTACCGACGTTTATCGTATATAAATCTATTTCAGTCTAACTCATATTTTTTGGGAATTCAAAGTTTAGCGAGCTTTACCGATTAATATCGAAAAGTAGCAAGCATATATATATTTAAAATGTTATCTTTGGTCTATGAATGTTTCTTCCAGGACAAACTAATTTTGCTTTGATTGCATCTGTAGGTTAAACTAGAGGAAGCCCTGACCTTGGCCACAGAGTTCCATAACTCCCTTCAAGACTTCATCAACTGGCTGACCCAGGCTGAGCAGACTCTAACAATGGCCACACCAGCAAGCCTTATCCTGGACAACATCTTGTTTCAGATTGATGAACATAAGGTAGATAAGGATTTCAACTTTTGATGCTGATGGTAGTACATTGAAAACCTCAATAGTGATTTGTGGAGTTTGAATTTGGCGATTTGCAAATGTATGAAAGGGTAATGTGAGATTCAATTAACCAGTCGTTCTATTAGCAGTTTCCGTTGTATTAGTAGAATACAGGTTGTAATTGCTGCTGTTGATAGTGGTCTGGTTGCCTCTGAGGTAAGGGGTATGGCTGAGGAATCCTAGAATGTATGGAAGGAATTAAAATATAACAAACCACTTTATAAAGACCACCATCAGTGGCCATTACAAACAAGGGTGATGTGAACAACTGTTAACCACATAAATTTAATAGTTTTTATGACACTTTTTTCTGTCAATCTGAAAATGACCACCTTGATTCATACTTTTAAATCACGCAGACCTTCTTTGCCACGTCTGGCCATATCTACTTGCACATCAAACCAAACCTTTTTCACAAGACCTGCGGCAGTGTCAGGTGACAGTGCTGGGGTGGTTTTAATTTTTTAATCGTCCTTTGTGATCCGGAGGTAGTGACAGGAGGTATCCATTCCAGATTTGCGGTACTGCTTCACACTGGCAACAAAGATGTTGTTTGCATTTTGAAATACTCGGTCACTTATCAAATTCACTTTGCAGTTTGTGGCTGGAATGTTTTTAAAAAAACGGTTAAGACAGGCTCATAGGGTCACATAGCATGAGACTGAATACTCCTGTCCCTCTGAGATACACACAGTGGCATAAAACTCCCCTAGCAAATTATTTAGATCAGACAGAGGAATTACTTTGAAATCAATATTTAACAATTTTTGTTTTAGCCAGTCAAATAGGACATCCTTTTGTGTATTTTTTTCTTCCTTTTCTTTTTCTGTGTCCAGAAGCTGTGCTTCAGTAAGTTCAACATGCCTAGTAGTCGGACTTGATTTTTAATTTTTTTTCACCACTTGAATTAGTGGTGGTGTCCGATTCAGACTCATCCAAAATCTCATCTAGAGTTTTGGTTTCCCAAAAGATCAAAATTCACATAAATCACATTAGTCATTGCGAATTTAACCCTTTGCGGTCCTATGTCGGACCAGGTCCGGCATTACAATTTATCCTTTCCAGTCCAACGTCAAGCACAGGTCCCTAGTCGTTTTTTCTCCGGAAAAAATAGAGAAAAGCTTTCAGTGGCTGAGAGAGGCCGAGAGAAGCAGAAAAAAAAAATAACGGAGGCGGATCTGAGCAATACGTATAGTCCCTTCACCACAGACATAACACGGACATAAGAAAACAAGATAGCTCCTTCCGCATCCAACGCTCAAAGAAAATCACAGACATTTGCCAAGCTTTTTGAGATGTTATAGTAATAAAATAATGACTTGGATTGCATTATTGAGGAGTTTGGTGATAAAACGAGTGATCAGGAGATGATTTATCAGTATCCTGTTGATATGCAGTGCCTTTTAAACCTGTTTTATTGTTAATAAAATTACTTTTAAACAGGGCATGTAAAATAAACAGCTTGTGTGAAAATAATATAAATTTAAGTATGGCTGCTGTTTTTTTTTTTCCAAATTCTAGTGGTGTATGGATATCTACAAGTGATTCACCCTTTTTTGAAAATAAGTTACAACCCATGGGGAATAGTCATGCCTTCATGTGACCTGCTTTGACCAATCAGGATTGAGTATTTAAAAGACCCACTTTGCAAAAAAAAAAAAAATATATATATATATATATATATATATATATATATATATATATATATATATATATATATATATATATTCTACAGTAGCTAATATAGACAGGTTGTCTTGCTGTAAGATAACATTGGTTTGCTTCTCATTTTAATTGAAGGTCTTTGTCACTGAGGTAAATTCCCACAGAGAGCAGATAATAGAGCTGGACAAAACTGGAACCCACTTGAAATATTTCAGTCAGAAGCAGGATGTTGTCCTCATTAAGAACCTGCTGATCAGTGTGCAGAGCCGCTGGGAGAAGGTGGTCCAAAGATCAGTGGAGAGAGGACGAGCTCTAGATGATGCAAGGAAACGTGCCAAGCAGGTACTTGGAGATTGCAATGATTTCATGATTCGAATGTCTTTCCAATTAAATATGTATTACACAATCACAATTCAGTCGCTGCACGTACAATTCAACAAGAATATACTTTATGTAGTTTGACTGAATGGAGTGTGTAGTATTATCAGAATGCTACTTTGTTTACATAATAACAGAACTATTAGACTGCATAGTTACAGTGAGATGCTGATAGATGGTCAGTCATCATTGCTAAAATCACTAACGCCAGTACTCCCTTCTCAAGTGGAGTTCATTTGGCTTTTAGTTTGTCACAATAACTAAAATGTATGAGGGGATTCTAGCTTTTTTGTGCAAATTCCAAGTTTTCAGTTTTATTCCATTTTAATAGTTCCATGAAGCCTGGAGCAAATTAATGGAGTGGCTCGAGGAATCAGAAAAGGCCTTGGATTCTGAGCAGGAAATCGCAAATGACCCAGACAAGATTAAGATGCAGCTGGCACAGCATAAGGTAATACATTTAAATGCGTCCATATCACTACAATACAAACAAGTTGCCAAGAAGATATTTTGCAAACGAGAGGCAAGTACCCCTTTGTTTATGTAGTTTTATTATCATTTACAGTGGTTGCCTCAGCTATTTATCACTGTAAGAGACAGAAATCTTTTAATAAATTCCATGTTTTCTGCTTGGCCATTATCTTAGTCACTGTTTAAAATATATGTTCACACTACAAGCAGCAAACTGAATTTCTCTTAATGCAATGTCTCACAAGACTGATCACATTTGAATATGTTTTAAGCATTATGTGAAGTTTGCAGTATAAGAACCATAGTTTTGTAATGCTTAGATCTGGAAAATTAAAATGGTCTTTTAAGTTATAGTAAATCCCAGTATTTGCTAGCGTTGGGAGCTGTACACAAGGCTGTGTGAGAATGCAAGTGCAAATGTACTAGCATTATAGGGATAATGGGAGCTGTGACCATACCGCCTTATAACCTGTCCCACGGTATATTATTTTCTGCTTGGGAATGCAGGACTTTCAGAAAGCCCTTGGAGGCAAACACTCAGTGTATGACACTTCAATCAGAACTGGGCGCTCTTTGAAGGAAAAGACCTCTCTGAAAGACGACAACCAGAAACTGGACGACATGCTCAGTGAACTGAGAGACAAATGGGACACTGTCTGTGGTAAATCTGTGGAAAGGTACATACACAGGACTTCAAAGACCAAATTGATAGCAAAAGTATTAATAAATCCCCTGTAAAATGTAACCTAATAATGTATGATTTTAGGACCAAAATATAGCAAATGTGTTTCATGTTGTAATGTGTAATATAGCAGCATGCTTGTTCACAGCATCTTACATCTTACAGTCAAGTCATTCACAAGTACTTTACTTGCTGGTTTGAACTCGCTCCAGTTGTAGGGTGACTAATTTGACTTGTGTTTTTAGGCAAAATAAACTGGAGGAAGCTCTGCTGTTTTCAGGACACTTTACAGATGCTCTCCAGGCTCTCATTGATTGGTTGTACAAGGTAGAGCCCCAGCTTGCTGAAGACCAGCCAGTGCATGGAGATATAGACCTTGTACTGAATCTGATAGATAACCACAAGGTATGTCCCATCGGTATAGTATAGTATGAACGCATTAGCTTCATGTTTGATTAATTTATCAGAAACATGTAGTGTATTATACTTGCACAGATTGATAAGAAAAACATTTTGTGTTAAGGTGGCGTGAAACCAAATGTAATACCATCATAATGTTTACATTATTTCCTATTGAATTTCTGGGTTCAAATTACGTTACCTCCTTGGGACTGACCTGACCATAGGGTAAACTGAACAGTAACTGGAAGTGAGAAGTGGCATTCTGGTATGGGCTGTTCTTTGTAAATGCTTACAGCAAATTGTTGTATAGTGTCCAAGCGAATTCAAATAGAGAATTTCAGAATAAACTATTTTTTTGTTTGTTTTTTTGCATAGGTCTTCCAGAAAGAGCTGGGGAAAAGAACTAGCAGCATCCAGGCTTTGAAACGCTCAGCACGGGAACTAACTGAAATCAGTCATGATGACTCCTCTTGGGTCAAAGTTCAAATGCAGGAGCTGAGCACCCGCTGGGAGACTGTGTGCGCTCTCTCTGTGTCCAAACAAACACGACTAGAACAAGCTCTCTGTCAGGTAAGCTCCTTTCAAAATGCAGATTTTAACATGCATTTGCAAGCCTGTTTTATGATAGATTTTTCTCCCCCTTCACTAAAGAATGTGAGCGAGAGTGCTAGATTCTTTAGTGAAGGGGTCATCCAAGGAACTGGACATCTGCAGCTGCTAGTTACAGTAGATTCTGTAATGTGCTGGATGTTGTATTTTTGACAAAATGCTGATTATCGGGGAGTTGTATTTTAGATAACACTCAAAGAGGTTGTTTATTACACCTAACAGCTTCAGGAATTTATTAAGTGACATCTTTCAAGACTGCTTTCATCCTTGGCTTGTTTTTTTATCCTCAGAATGTAATTTAATTTAAAACACATTCTCTGTGATTTACACCCCCTTCTCTTGCACTCCTTGCAGGCAGAGGAATTCCACTCCACCGTGCACATCCTGTTGGAGTGGCTCGCTGAGGCTGAGCAGAGCCTTCGTTTCCATGGTGCCCTCCCAGATGACGAAGAGGCTTTGTGTGCACTTCTAGATCTACACAAGGTAAGTGTAATAACTGAGAGACATAGCCTACGCGTCAAAACATCTACATGACATTAGCTAAAAAAATAACAATTCTGAGCAAGGAGGGCCTACTAATTACTTACTATAGGCAACAGACAATGGGACAGAGATGTAATTTATTCAGATTTTCCAGGAAAATATTCAGCTAATGCGGAAATGCAGAGTAATGGGTTATGATTAAGTACATACATAAATTAGTAATACATTAATTCACATATTTCAAAGTTTTATTATACATATTCTATAGATAGTAACATTTTCAGTGCTTTATTTATTTAGTTATTTGAATTATCTGAATAGTGGCAGTACTCAGGGCCACTGTATTTTTATGCGATTGGAGATGCTAATAAGGGGGTCAATAAATGCCCCCTGTGCTGTGTAAATCTGCAGCTGTTTTGGTCGTTAAAATATAATACATTAGCCACATATCTCTGCAAATTGCCATACTTGGCTTTTCCAGGATGATCTGTTTGTTGTTTGCAGAAGTCAGTTACAAGACCATTTCATTTCCTGTAAGTATGACCTAATGTTTCAGACTCAATTACCCTTAATGACCTGTATGTATTATTAATCCATTTTTAAAATAATTGGATATTCACCTGCCAGAACAACATGCTGGCCCACGTAACTAGAGATCCTTCAGGTTAGCCCTAGCCTTAGATATTGCCAACTGGTGATTGAAAACATTTTTTATTTGCTGCGTTTAGGAGTTTATGAGGAAACTTGAAGAAAAAAGAGTGGGGCTGAGCAAAGCTACAGGTTTGGGGGAAGCGATCTTGACCATCTGCCATCCAGACTCGATTACCACCATTAAACACTGGAACACCATCATCAAAGCCAGATTTGATGAGGTCAGTATGTCAATAAATCACATATAGGATGACTCAGCCATTGTCTCATATGAATAAATGAATGTTAATATATATATAAAAAAAAACAACATTGGTGTATGTGAAATGTGCTGTATACTTTAGTACATATTTTGTCTGATAACTGCATAACTTCCATATATTTAAAATGGAAACCTTTCTATAGTACTGTTATTTGAGTATACATCAGTAAAATATCAACATACCTGTACAGTTTAACAATTATAGACAAAAGGGTACCTAATTGTACGTGTATGTTTTATCACAGTGCAAATATCAGTATTATATGATAAAACTATGTGGGGCCTACCTTGAAGCTTGTGCAGAGGCATTTATTTTTTACAGAGGATTTTAGCGGTATAAAATTAACAATAAACTACGCATTTTGTCAGTTCCATTCTGCAATTACAGTACATTGTTTCTTGCTAGTTTTATACCATTAGCATTTTCAATCCTCTGAAAATGTGCCTTCACGCTGGTTTCATTATTTTTAAAAAGCTGTGTATAATGTGTAAGTCATTTCATTGTGCATTATAAACACCCCTGTTTTGTTACTGCTTTTCAGGTGTTAGCATGGGCCAAGCAGCACCAGCACAGGTTAGGTAGTGCTCTGAAGGAATTACTTGCTAATCGGGAGCTGTTGGAGACCCTGCTAGGCTGGCTGCAGTGGGCAGAGACAACACTCAATGAGAAGGATAAGGAGACCATCCCACAGGAAATAGAGGAAGTCAAGACACTCATTGCTGAACACCAGGTATTTAAAAAACATAACAGCCTCCTACTTTATATTGCTGTTTAAAAAGCAAATGTGACTCTCATTTTAGGCCTTTTTTTTATAACAATACACATTTCAATGTTAAACTTTATAGTGGCATGTTCAGTAAAATATAGATAAAATATTCACAGATTACACGAAAAGCTTAACCCATATTTAGAGGTTCCAAGATTTCAAGTCATCTTTTTAAGTACAGTACGAGGCAGCTTATATTTTATATTTATCTTGTGCTTTAAAAATAATAGTATGATAACAGGTACATTATACATTATGGAAGCAAATAACCTAATTTAAATGACAGTAATGTGCAGTAATATAGTATGTTAAAAGAAACAGCACTTCTGTAACAGCACTTGAAATGTTCTACAGTTTGATGAACTGAACTGATTTACATTCCAATATGCACTTTCTTGAACAGTAGCTTTCTTCAATAAGACTGGAGAATAACATGGTCAGTGTACCGGTGCATAGCAAACCTGAACTGAGCTTCTTACAAATTGCCTTTGTATTTTCATATTCAAGACAGGCTCCACTGGTTTAAAGAGTGCAATTTAGCCTGATAGCCAAAGTGAGAAGCAGTGCAGTAATTTACTATTTTTAATTTTACATTTTGTTATAGATCTTTATGGAGGAAATGACAAGGAAGCAACCCGATGTTGACAAGTTAACAAAGACATACAAAAGGAAAGCTGCACCAGAACTTACCCCCATCCATTCCAACATCCCCGTCCTGGATAAAGGAAGAAGAGGAAGTATGTATACACTAGAAAAATAAAAGACATTTATTAATGAGGAACATCTGCTGTCGTTTTCTGCCCAGTCAATTACATAATATCCTTCATATCCTAACAAACGCAGCATATTTACCATCCTGTATACAAAGGCATACTATTTTATAATCTTTTTTTTTTCAACATTTCCTTTAATATTATGAATGAATTATAGTTGGACTTAATATTTTGTGATTAATGTAAACCTTGTATACATTTTGAAATGTAAAATAAGGAGGCTGTGTGGTCCAGTGGTTAAAGAAAAGGGCTTGTAACCAGTAGGTCCCCGGTTCAAATCCCACCTTAGCCACTGACTCACTGTGTGACCCTGAGCAAGTCACTTAACCTCCTTGTGCTCCGTCTTTCGGGTGAGACATAGTTGTAAGTGACTCTGCAGCTGATGCAAAGTTCACACACCCTAGTCTCTGTAAGTCGTCTTGGATAAAGGCATCTGCTAAATAAACAAATAATAATAAGATACACTTCAAAATACAGGCACATCAACTTATAAATCAATACCTCAAAATACATTTAAATGATTTTCAAAGAGGACTGAAGTAAAATGTTTTAATAGACACTAGTTTTAGTTTTAGTTTATCCTGTTCAAGTGCAGTCCTAGCTAACAATGGATGGCATAAGGCATGCAGTTAGTTCTAAACAATTAACAATGCTAAATTAATTATGTTCATTACGCATTCTACCTTCATAAATATTACATCACTAAGTATCTTGGTAAAGAGTATGTAACAGTACAGCCGTTGACTATTTGTATTTATCTTTTGAAGGAAAACGGTCCCCTACACAAAGGATATACCCTTCATCGACAAATACACAGATTGAGACCAAAAACCCTCGGGTCAATGTCCTTGTTAGCAAATGGCAACAGGTCTGGCTTCTGGCTTTGGACAGACGACGAAAACTCAACGATGCTTTAGACCGGCTAGAGGAGGTACGAGTTTTTTTCAAATAGCAGGCATTTTAATTTCTGCGAAATAGTGACACATTGCTTAAAAATCCTCTCATATTCCATTTCCCTCTTACCAAAGTCTAACACTAAACATGTCTAGTGTTCTGTCAGAGTGTTAAAGTAGTGGTGTGTGATTAGTTCATCCTTTCTTTGTTCCAGTTGAGAGAGTTTGCCAACTTTGACTTTGACATTTGGAGGAAACGCTATATGAGATGGATGAACCACAAGAAGTCTAGGGTAATGGACTTCTTCCGTCGCATTGACAAAGACCAGGATGGAAAGATAACCAGGCAGGAGTTCATTGATGGAATTCTTTCCTCAAGTAAGTTTTTTTTCTTTTCTTGTAATAGCAATAGTAAAGAGAAATATAATAATTAAAAGGGATAGTTGTGGCAAACATTCATATTTGCTTCTTCCCATAAAGATGTTACTTAAAACTGAAAGAAATGTGTTCACTGCCTTACACAATGTAACAATATTTTACCCCAGTACCTTAACGCAAGGCTAGTTTTGAGACATAAACCATGTATATTTGAATTCTAATAGTGGAGAACATAACATATATGCGTGTGTGTGTGTGTGTGACTCATTGTATACTTTCTGTTGTTGTGTAGAGTTCCCAACTAGCCGTTTGGAAATGAGTGCTGTGGCTGACATCTTTGACAGAGATGGAGATGGCTACATCGACTATTATGAGTTTGTGGCAGCACTTCATCCCAACAAGGATGCCTATAAGCCACTTACTGATGCAGACAAGATAGAGGACGAGGTACTGTATTATGAAACATTTACTGTTTCGTTAGTTGAGGGACACAACAAATAATCTTTATCAAAGATGGAGTATCAAATTTGCATGGTTTGGTGGGGGTGGATGGAAAGGCAAATGGAATCCACTGATGTCTGCACCAACAGGGCAAAAATTTAGATTTGGATCAAAATTGGAGAGGGGGCCACTAAAGACCTGTCGTTATTACTAAGTGGTGAATACGTATGCAATTACTTTTGTGTTAAGTCTGGCATAATGTGGACATTGACAAGAACGGATCCTGTAATAATTATTTTGCAAATATACCTATAACAAATGTATGACCCACCCAATTGAACTTGCTTAAAATTCTTGTGGTGTTTGTATCTTGTCTATCTTCACAGGTGACTCGTCAAGTGGCAAAATGTAAGTGTCCAAAGCGATTCCAGGTGGAACAGATTGGAGCTAACAAATACCGGGTAGGTTTGGTCATAGTTTTGTAACAGGCCCGCGTGGAATTGTCCAACTTTTACTGATGTGGTGACTTGAATGCTTGACATTAAACATCTATTGTTGCCTAATTAATAAGGAAAGTAATCAGAGTTAGTTGAAAACAAAATTGTCTAAATCACTGCACTTCAATATGCACATGTGAGGGTCTAGAGCTAAAAAAAAAAAAAAAAGCACACAAAAAAAAATCCTCATTGAGTCATGGATAAAGATACGTTGAGTGTATGTTTTTATACTTTTAGTCTTTAGTATCATCACATGTATCTGGGTAAAAAAAGAATATATTTGGATCCAACATACCAAAACCCTTATCTTTAGTTACAGCTTTGTATATTGTTCATTAGCATCTTTTAGATTTAGATGGCACTCTTGAGAATGGAAAATTGCCATTTTTATCCTACCCTGCTTAATATCTTTGAAGAGTCACCTCTAAGGGCTCTTCTGCATTTGCCAAAAAGTATGACTTAATACTGAACACTTAAGACTTCTTATGCTGTGAATAGGGGGCATATTCAGGCAAAGATAAAGGTGCTAGATCACATTTATAAATGGTAACATAGGGGTTAAGAGACCTCTGGTATAGCATATTACAAAATGGGGTCATTTCATGCAAATGTTTATTTAAAACTAATATTACCTTGTATTTGTTAAACAAATCCTGCTGTTCTCACAATCAGTCACATAACAGTATTATCATTCTGTAAAACTTCTACAAATGATACTGTTTAATATTTTATTTGTATTACTTTGGTTCACAAAGGGCCCATATTCTATATGATCCAAAACCCTTATATTTTCACAGTCTTCAGGTATGGCTGGTAAACCATGTAGCCTGATCAAGTATGTGTCAAAAAAGTTCTGTAAGTTAAAACTGCATTCTTTATGGCAATTAGCCCCTACATGCAGATGTGACTGGTGTGTTAATGTTAGCTGTGCAAAAACCTAATTGTTTATTTCTTTATCATTTTTTTGCCATCAGTTCTTCCTTGGAAACCAGGTACATATAAACAGAGTTTAATTTTGGTGTTTTGTTTGTTGCTGTGCTTAATTTCATTGTAATTGTATTGTGTGGGCTGAATCCCTTTCCAGAACTTTTAATCCAGGATTTAATTGAATTCAAAAGTGGCTAGGGTATAGTGTTGAAATGTGTATGATTATGTAAAAGTACAAATTAATATGTAAACTTTACGTGATATCAATCTATATCGTATCCACTTTTAAGTAAAGTGTTGTAATTTTATCTATAAAATAAATATAATGTGAATGTTGGCTTTAACCAATGAAGATCGAACCCTCCTCTTTTTCTTCTAAAGGTTTTGATAAACATATTTGGGATTATCACTACCTATAAATACGTTGCTTTCCCCTAATGCTTGGCATGTCATGATTAACTTACCACCATATTGTGTTTTCTACAGGAATATGATATATTGATTTTTTTTTTTTTTAATACTGGCTGGGTGTTTCTGTGGGATTACTGCCTTTGTGGTTTTGTACAAGTGTAATTAACTTAAAAAAAAAAAAAAGGGTTCAGAAAAAAATCTACTTGCATTTCTACAAATGCATTTTTAAATTCAAACCTCATAAATCACAAGCCATAGGCCACTTGCTTTCTGAAACCTATGAAAAATTACTAAACGTAACTGAAAATGTCATTGAAAATAATTTATAGGAAAACATGTACAGAAAACCATGGCAAATGATAATCATACACAAAATAATATATTTTAAATCACATGTATATATATATATATATATATATATATATATATATATATATATATATATATATATAAAAAACATATACAGTATTGTTTTGTTTTGTTTAAATTCCATGCATTTATTGCCCTTTTTGCCATGTAAACTCATTTTTCAATACAATACTACATATATCTACTTAAATAATTCTTTTAACAGTTTGGTCTTGTACACTGCTTACATGAACCATTAATCGTGGATGAGACACTAGCAAACAGGGACAATCAAAATGTAACCCCACAACTACAAGTTGCTGTATTGGAAAGCTGTATACTGGTAAATAGTTATTCTTCAGCGTTTGTCGTGAATCTTTGAGATCATTACTAATCACCCAAATTCACCAATCGCATAATCATATGGTAAGAAACTATGATAAAACCAAAGATCATCATAAAAACGTGTAAATAAAGCAGTTCGCTGCACATCGAGAAGGTCATTGAAATGTGATCATCTCAAATTTACACCATGGTTTATTATAGTAAAAAGTAATCATTTATCATTCTTATGAAATGTTTCATTTAGAATAATTACATTGTTTTTCTGTATCGTGTCAGCACATTTGTTTTAAGATGGTGATTTATAGTTATAGAAAATCTCACAATTCACTTTATTAATTTGCAGAAAAATTCATTTTTTTTTCTACAGAAAGCATGAGGCCATAGCTGTCTTTTTGTGAAGCGAAGTGATGTATCCTGGCAGTATCCAACTGGTTGTTAAAATCTGCGAAAGCAAGGCAGGCAGAAAGCTATGGCAAGCCGAATGATCATTTACAAATATCTCAAATTAATTTAGAGTTATCTTTAAAAATTTAAAGATATCTCTAAATCATTTATAGATATCTCAAAATATTTGAAGAAAATGACTTCCTGTGAAAATGCTCTGTGTTTTTGAGATATCTTGAAATGGCTTCCTGATCATTTGAAGATATCTTTAAATGATTTAGAGATGTCTCTAAATGAACAGGAAGTTATTTAGAGATATTTTTAAATCATTTAGCAATATCGCTAAATGAACAGGAAGTTATTTAGAGATATCTCTAAATAACTTCCAGTTCATTTAAAGATGTCTCTAAATCATTTGAAGATATTTTCAAATGAACAGGAAGCCATTTCAAGATATCTCTACATTACTTCTTGTGAAAATACGCTGTGTTTTGAATGGACTTCCTGTCCATTTGGCGATATCGCCAAATGAACAGGAAGTTATTTAACGATATCTCTAAATGACTTAGAGATATCTCTAAATAAACAGGAAGTTACTTAGAGAAATCTCTAAATGACTTAGAAATATCTCTAAATGATAAAGGAAGTTATTTCAAGATATCTTAAAATGGACTTCCTGTCCATTTAGCGATATCGCCAAATAAACAGGAAGTTATTTAAAGATATCTCTAAATGACTTAGAGATATCTCTAAATGAACAGGAAGTTACTTAGAGACATCTCTAAATGACTTAGAAATATCTCTAAATGAACAGGAAGTCATTTAGAGATATCTTCAAATGATTTAGACATATCTTTAAAACCCTCATTTTAAGACATTGCTAAATGACAGTTTGGCATACCATGCTAGCAAATTCCACATGGTTTCCATAGCATTTAAAGATATCAGTAAATCATTTTTAGATATCTGTATTTCATTTTTAGATATCTCTAATTGATTTACATATATCTTAAAATGAATTTTAGATATCTTAAAAACTGCACAATTACAGATAGTGTATCTGTAATTCAATTTGAGATATCTCGAAATGATAATTTGGCTTGCCATAGAAAGCATAGCACCCTTTGTCTTCCAGCATACATTACAGATATATGCTGGTGGACTGACTTAATTTAAGAATGTTTATTACAATTAAAAATCCTTATCACTGACATGACAAAGACAACCAGTATTTTCAGATTAAGTATAAACACATTCAACCAGTTGGATTGATCCAGCGTTTGTACCAGTGGGAATGTCTGTCACTGTTGTGCATTTATAGTGTATACCAAGGGCAGAAATAGCAGGAGTGGAGTTCAGTGATGTTTCAAAACCCTTTTCTTTTACAGTTTGGAGACTCACAGCAACTTCGTCTTGTTCGTATCCTGCGCAGCACCGTTATGGTTCGTGTGGGAGGTGGATGGATGGCACTTGATGAGTTCTTAGTGAAAAACGATCCTTGCAGAGGTACATGATCAGGATTTGCATAACTTTTCCAGAAAGTTGTTTGAATTCCTTTCCATTCTTTTTAGCCATCTCCTCTTGGAGAGAGGCAGTAGAAAGAAAGCTAACTTTAGTATTATAATTTGTAAAAGTTACCTGTCAAATTACAGTATTAGTATGTTCAGTATAGATAATTTGGTATAGTACATTTTTCATAAATGTTTGTATTTTATGCAACATGGATTATCTCACCGTTATCTGAACAAAATATATAATATGTGGATTTTTGAAAATGAGGTGAAGGGGGCCATATTCATAAATCTTTAGTGTGACAGTAGTTATAGTACACTACATGGAAGGCCAACGCATTACTGACACACTAATGCTTTATGAATACTACCCAGTGCATTTTAAATGTAGGGTTTCCTTATTTAGTAACAGTTGGCTATGCTGCTGACATTAACTGATGTATAGAAACCTTTCAGTCACTTCCATTAAAAACCATAATGTTTACAACCCTAATTATTAGAATAAACTTGTTGAAATTGTTCCTCATGGGGCTAGATAATGAGGACTTGAAATTGAATGTTCTATTTCTTGGCTTTAGAGCTTTTTACTGCATTGTAGAAATGATTAGTAGAAAAATAGAAGAGCAGAAATCCAGAAAAAGCTATATGGAAGTCATTTTCTGTTTTGTATGTGTAATAGTCTGCTGAATGTGAACGCTTGCACTACTGTTTCACTATTGTTTTTATTCCTGCTAAATATTCCTAATGCTTTCCTTTGTGACCAGAAACCCTATATCGTTTTTTCTAGTTCATCATCATGGAAGTAAAATGTTACGTTCGGAATCAAACTCTTCAATTACTACTCAGTCTCCTATAGGTTGGCAAATCTCACTCTTTCTTTCCTGCTTCTAATTGTGTGTGTGTGTGTGTATTGTGTATGGCTTATTCTTTTTAATCAGCTTTCATGGTGCTTTTAATACTTTGAGTTTTGTCAGAGACACTTAGAGGTTTCATGCATGTTTTATATTTCTTTGAATGATTTCTTCTCCTGTAGTAGAATCTGCTTATCAGTGAAGTTCTGTATGTCTGTCTTTATGGAATATTCTTAGTTTGTGTGCTCCACCTTTTGCAGTGCTGTATAATTTATCTAACTTGCTTGCTGTTCACCTTTGCAGAATTTTAGCGGCTTCCTTCTTTAATATGTAATTGAAAAATAACTATTATAGAAGGTACCTTTATAAAATAAAATAAAAAGTTATAAAATATGATTTAGCTTTAAGTTCTCCCATAGGTGATTTTCTTTTTAGATTTTGTTCTCAATGTGTCGGTCGGCTCAGTTCTTTTGAGTCTCAAATTTTTGTTTTCTGTATTTACATAGTCATCCAGCAGGTGGTGCTGTAGGGTACAACTGCAGACTTGATGATACATTTTCAATATATCAATATATTAATACCAAAAGGATACTTGCAAGATTTTTTCGCGAAAATAAAACAAAAGTGTTAAAATGCTACAAAGCAAGTAACAGACAACTTGGAGAATTAGTGTAATGACTCTAAAAGCCGGTCTTAGTTGTTTGTCATTTATCTCGTAGCATGCAGAGTTTCATTTTTCTATCACCAGTTGCTTTTTGGCCCTGTTGCATTTTGGTGATCAATCTGGCCCATTGTGGTGACAGAGTTGCACCTTTAGAAGAAACTCAATATCCGGCAATTAGTTTAGAAATTCACATACATTTATATATAAAAAAAAAAAAAAACATTCATGGGTCTTAATAAAAATGTAACAAATTAAAAATAATGATATGATTTTACTCAAAACAGATTTAAAAATTCCTAATTAGGGTATTGAGATGTTTTTTACACAGACTCATGCCCAGTAACTGTGGCAACCTACATTAAATAGAACAGTTTTGATATTTTGATTCACATACACTGCAATTACACAGACTCATATTGCACAAAATCCACAGCACAATCCAAAATATGCCACCTCATTACCAATGTAACATTGAGGCCATCTGTATTTACCCAGCTGACCCTGCAAACAGTGCATGCTTAGTACAGTTTACACTTTGGGGTTTCTAATGTCATGGTCATATGAAAAAAGCATGTTGTGTTTCATTGACATCAGAGTGTTATATTTATTTTAAAATGACCTGCTTTGATAAAAAGCAAGATCTAATATTGTATTGTATTTTTTTTTGTATCTACCCTGTTGTGATTAACCTATGTTCTAAAATGTTAACGCCACAATGTACTTAAGTGCCTAATGTCCATTATACACAACATAAATAAATAAATAAATAAGGAAATCATCTGAGCAAAACATGACCATCCCTCCTATATAAGTCAGAAAATTGTGGAGCATTAATTAAAATTACACTGAGTGGTGCCAATGAGATACATTTAATGTGTTATATAGCTGCTATCCAACCCATATAATCTTCAGTAGTTGTAGCTATCTTGCATGATTAAATATTTAAAAAATCTCTTTTGATAGTCAAAAGGCAAAATGTTTCTGGAAATGTTTGTTAATTTAAAGTAGAAGCCAGGTCTACCGCAACTATATATTCTGGAAGCATCCTGAATGTTTTTAAAAACATGTTTCCTTGTGTGTGATGGGCTGAGAATTATATGACTCAGTTGTTTGATTCTAGTTTTGTAAAATTAACATGTTTTTTCAATATAATTTCAAAGAGTTATTTAAAGACTAGAGTAAATTAGCTTTTAAATATGCCCCAATATGATGTAATATGAACATTGTAATGTTTTCAATGTTCTGCTACTATTTTCAACTGTTATTTTAATTTTAATTTTTTAGCCAAAGGCAGGACAAACATGGAGCTACGGGAAAAGTTCATGTTACCAGAGGGCGTGACACAAATCATGGGTAGCTTCCGATACCGGGGTCGTAGGTCACGGCCATCCTCAAGAGCTGCTTCTCCGAACAGATCAAACTCCAGTCACAGCTGTGCTTCAGTACCACCACCCCCCCACCTAGCCGCTACCACCACCCCAAAGGTGAGGTGTCCTTTCGGTTGGAGCATTGGTCAGCTCCAGTAGTCATTTGTAACTTGTATTTATAAAGGAATAAATACATTGCTTAACTTAGAAAAAACTTGATTATGAATGGATATAAGTGATCAGAAGAATGGATATAAAAGAATCAGAAGAATATTTTTTTGTCTCAGGATCCACAGCTTGCATTTTTATGCTGTGGCCAGCTGGGAACCTAAGCATTTCCTGCCCTGCTTCACCCAGTAGGGTGTGCTGTGAAGTAAAAGAAGGGAGCAGGAACCACATGGGGCTGAAAAATAACTGAACACGACTTTCCTTCTCAGTACTCAATCTACTCATCTGCACTTTACTTTAAAACTGGATTTTCTTTTTAGGACCCAATCAAAAGCACCTTAATTAATCGTGGCATTTTGCTTACATGATCGACGGATGGCACATGCATGAACTTTTTTCTTTTTAAAGCCATATACATATTTTGGTCTATTTAGTACTTTTGTTTATTTATTTATTTATTTATTTATTTATTTTTAAATTTTCCCGTAGATGTGATTTTTGTTTGCCCTTGTCTTGTAATTCTGTGATTCCTTACCATTTCATTTTTCATTGTGTTTTTGATTTGCCATTGTTTCATACAGACTCCCCAACATATAACCCGCAATTATGATAAACCATGGTTGACAAACAGCAAAACTCCTACACCTGTTAGGTCAGCAGAGTCCCCTGAATGTCAAGTTTCATCTACAGAGGTATAGTAAGCCATAAGCTTCAAGTTATTAAAGTGACTGTCCCCCACTATCTGACTTTTCAGACCTTTCCACCTACTTAATAGTAGTATAACCGTGGTGTATAAAAATAAACTCACTAAAGAAGGTATAGAATTGGGAATTTTGAAGTCTTTTACAGTTGATGGTCTGTTTATTCGCACAAACTGTAAATCGAGACATATACAAATTCAGTTTCACATATGTAACATGAATGATCTAATCGACCACTCATCATACAGTCCTAACAGAAAAGTTTAGGTCCAATAAAAAGGTATGAGAAACAAAACCTACCATTTTGTTTCTCTGTTTGGTCATTAATTTACTGAACTGGGAGGTAACAATCAATACAAAGTTGGTAACCTTTACAATAGGTTTATTGAAACCCTTAGGGTACACCTTAATATGTATGAATTCCAAAATTGGAGTGTACAAAAATACATTGTTGCATGTATACCAGATGATACTCTGTGTTCGCAAACTCAAGATGGATTTTGGGGTACAGTCACTTTAAATACTTTTAGAGGTAGACCAGTGGTCATAACAAAACTGTGGCATAGGAAAACCTTTCATGCGTCTGCCTTGTGTTCGCTCTAACTCCTTCTTCGCTTTGGGTTTCACTTCAAACTGTATTTTATCACTTCACCAGCACAAGTGTTTACTTCTTTTCCACTGTACTATTTATATGCCTGGTTGGATTTGTACACACTGACCAAAAGCGTTCAGTCCTTTAAAGGCTTGGTCATAAATGAGAAGAATGGTAGCCGATTTAGATGGATTAAACTGTTTAAACTACTGGGATAAAAGCTCTCACTTAAAAATGAAAGGCTATGCCCATTTTCTTATTAGAAACCATTAACTTGTGCCGCTACATAAATCCAATTGAAGTGGAAAAAAATAGGGTGTCTAAGTCAAATTTCATCTGGCAGTATGAAAAGTGATTAATAAAGGTGGAAGGGTTCATTTTCTTGAGAGAAAACAATACCCAAGCACCTGAAAAAGATGTATACAGTACATTCCATACAATTTACAGTTTAAATTACATTCTGTCTACAGTATGTATTTTTTATACATCTGGTGGAAAATCCAACAGTTTCCTTGGAAATGTTTATCTTTTTGGCTTGAACTTGTGGCAGGTGAAGGAATAAAACAAGCGAGAAGTGATATACTGCTGAATCCACTTTAATTGCCATGTATCTTACTAAATTTAAAGATGGTTTTTAAAAGCTGTGACTATAACTTTTAATTCTGCATTATCTATCTTGGTAGGGTACACCAATACAAGGAAGCAAACTCCGTCTTCCTGGATATTTGTCTGGAAAAGGCTTCCATTCTGGAGAGGAGAGTAGCCTCATCACAACAGCGGCTTCTAAAACCAGAACACAGTCAGCAGGTAGGTACACAAGAGGAACAAGACAGAAATCAAAACAACAGTCAAAGATCCTGGACACATATTTTTGCGTGATTACAATGCCACCCATACATGTTTATCTGATCAGTGTTGCTGATGTACAGCTATGTGTGTGGCAGAGCAGAGGAAATCGCTAAGACCAGGCGAGAAACAGAATTCAGTTTGACAGTAGAGAAATAGTTTTGGTCTCGGCTCTAAATCCCTGGGAGCATTGGGCTAGCCATCACCCAGAGCCTCAGGCCATCTAAGTGGCAGCCCAATATGGAATATGGACTGATGCAAGGGGATAGTGGGGAACTGTTGAACACTTAATAATGGTGACACAGTGCAAGTAAGTTTTAGTAAAATATAGTTAGCTGCAGGCTTGTCTTGATGTCTTTTAGAGCAGTGAGAAAGCTTGTCATCCTGATAAAGTGACTAAATTGCCTTTTTTGTTTCTAGAAACTAAGAAGACACAAAGCAGGCCTGGAAGCCGGGTAGGGAGTAAGGCTGGCAGCAGAGCAAGCAGCCGACGAGGCAGTGACGCCTCAGACTTCGACATTTCAGACATCCTGTCTGTGTGCTCAGACATGTCAGAGACTGTACCGGACTTGAACAAAACAGGGCCTAGAGCCGGACACCGTCCCTCTTCCGCCAAGCCTTCTAAAATCCCCACGCCTCAGAGGAGGTCCCCCGCTGCTAGCAAACTGGCCAAGGCTTCCAAGAGATAGTTGGGACAGGCCCAGCAGAATAACTACAATGTGCATTAAATATTTAAGGTTGTGAGGTGTAAAATAGTTAAAAATGAATGTGTAATATTGAGTGAGGCAGATTTGAATGCAGATGGCCTTATGTGTATGTGTCTTGTATTTTATTTTATGTGAATAATGTTATGTCAGATATTATTATAATTATTATATTATTATTTTTGTTGATGCCATATCCTTAAGAGGGTAAAATGAGAGACTTTATAATGTAAGTTAAACTAACATTTTTACACAATAATGTGTAACTGTAACACTAAATATTGCTAAGAAACAGCTACTGAATGTCCTGTGGTTTTCTGGAATTTAACTTGTCTATTTAAGTAACAATTAATTTGTATCTTCTGACAATGCAACGAAGAGCAGTCAAAACACATAAAAAGAGACACAGTTCTGGATTTGCTCACTAAACACTAAGATAAGGTTTCAGACTACTGTGCAAAAGGGTGTGAAGTTAATTCACACAGCAGAAAATTGAAATAAAAAAAGCAAAGAGTTGTATTCACAAGTCATAAACACTTGCGATTCATATTATGTTTAAATACCTTGCAGCAAATTGTGCCATTTATTTAACTGACTAGGGCCTACAGACTCCTAGAAACTAAAATATCAGTATGAAGTGCATTCATGTCAATGTATGGTTTTATTTTGCTTGAGTGAGCGGGAGTGCTGTATCACTTAATTCTGTAATAAATTTGCTTGCAGAAAGCTAAAAATGAACCATTCTTTACTTTGTGTTGACTGCTTTCTCAGAAACAAAAAAAGTCCTAGTCACAAAGCTGTAACTCATGAGAGGCCAGTTTTGGTGGATTAAATAAAGTTTGCAATTCATGAAATTGCTGACTGTTGTTTTTTTTCTACCAACAGTTTGAAAATATGCATGAACGTCAAACTTTCTGAGAAGAGGCCCCAGTGTTTCATTTAGAGTGAATGCATACAGAGATTGTAGAGCCATATGGCTTGGTCTTGCCTTGGTCTGCAGAGTAACCTGGCAGGTGAAGTCACCAAATACTGGCCAGCGAGATTCAAGAACCCACAAGTCATCATCGCTATAAGTGCCATTGCATTAACTGCACAAAATGGTTCAAGAATGGTCTCAGAACATTATCAAAATGATACTGAAAATTGCATAGTGCAGCCTTTTCACAAACCCATATTTAGGGATGCCTTTTATTCCTAAAAAAAAAAGCAGTTACTTAAACTGATTTTAGTAAATTACTTTTCTCCCCCTAGGGAATGTATAACCTGATTAGTTTAAGTCATCGACTGGCTTCAAGTCCTTAAATAACTGCCAGGTCTTTACCCAGAAACCAGCAATTATATTAACATTGTTAAATGCTGCTGGAATGAGTTTAGGGTAACGGTTTAATATTTCTTGACACATATCTGGCTGTCTGTAAATGGTAGGTAATTTCAATAATATTTTCATTGTGCAAATGTCTTAACTATTGTGTTCACTGTCCAACTTCCTATACAGGCATGTTCATAACTGGAGTGCTCGTTTTGTCTTGGGCAGGTTTTAAAGAAATCAAAGCTGTATACATAGTACATTCATGTTTAGCACTTGTTTATAGGTGCAGCACAGTTTACACCTCTGGTTCATGATAAATCTCCTTTGAAATCTCATTACTAAAAAGTGGAATACAGGCATGTATTGGAGCCAGGGGAATCTGTTTGGCTTTTCAACATGTAAGAAGCATGACTGTGAAACTCAAGCCAAGGAAACTTTTTTTTTTTTTTTTGGACAACTGAACTACACTACATACAGACATTCTTCAGATTCCCAGCATGGATACATTCTGACAAAATAGGTACAGGCATTGGGTCTTGAAATAAACACTTGAACTTAACATTCCTTATCCTTACCCCACACATAATATACCGGTTCTATTTTTGTATTAATGTCTGAAAGTCTGCACAGCTGCAGAATGATAAAGTGGAAAAACATTCTACTTGTTTCCTGGATATTGGCAAAATGTTTGGTACAATGTTGGCTCTCTTATGTGGGTTCATATAGTTGCTAAGTAACCACAGAAAATAATAATAATAAATAATAATCTTTATTTAGCGCCTTTCATATTGGACCACCATCACAAAGTGCTTTACAGAGGTATTATTATTATTATTTATTTCTTAGCAGCCACCCTTATCCAGGGCGACTTACAAGTTGTTACAACATATCACACTATTTTTACATACAATTACATTATTTTTTACATGTTATTTTTACATACAATTACCCATTTATACAGTTGGGTTTTTACTGGAGCAATCGAGGTAAAGTACCTTGCTCAAGGGTACAGCAGCAGTGTCCCCCACCTGGGGTTGAACCCACACCCCTCAGGTCAAGAGTCCAGAGCCCTAACCACTACTCCACACTGCTGCTCCCGGTAGGTAGGTTGTGAACTGTGCATTATATGCAGAGTCACTAGCAATAGGACATTGATTTAACATCTCATCCGCAGGATAGAGCACAAGGAGGTTAAGTGACTTGCTCAGGGTCACACAGTGAGTTAGGCACAGCTGGAATTTAAACCGGTGACTTCCTGGTTACAAGCCCTAGACATTAACCACTGGACCACACTGCCTCCTATGCAGGGCTAAAAAAAGCAGCTGATATATCCTAGTATGACAAATCTGAACTCCCATGGTATGCAAAAAAACTGTCCTTTATGGTCTTGAAGCTAAATTTATTGCATAAATACCCTTCAACACAAAGTACTTGAAGCCCTGGGCATACGACAAAAAAAAAAAAAAAAACATCTTACAGTTAATAAATGAATGACTTGTGTTTGCTAATGTTTGTGTATTCAGGTGAGTTTGTATTGTCATGGTAATGTATACTATATTTGGATTGATTGTACCTGCATCAACAGTAAGGGCTTGATTACACATGTGTGGAAACACCATTTTCTGATTTAGTTAGCTTGCCTAACCTGAGAAGCAGTTATATCCAGGCATCCATGCAAATGAGCAAAAGGGAGATTAGCCTGTTGTGGGACTGTTTCAAATGAATCTCAGCATCAGCAAAGCCTCGCCATTGATGCCCTGAAACCAATCTCTTACACTGGTGTCAGCCGAATCTTAATTATATTGTATTCCTTTTTTTTAAATTTAGTCGTCGCCAATGGTTTTTACCCTGGTTTTTTCCCCAATTTGGAATGCCCAATTATATTATTTTTCACCCGGTTCACCGCTGCAACCCCCTGGCTACTCAGGGGAACGGAGGCTGAAACATGCGTCCTCCGAAACGTGTTCCTGCCAATCTGTCATTTTTTGCACTGCGCATCCACCACACCTATAGTGCCGGAGGACAACACAGATCTGATGGCTCCACTGCATACCTGCAGGCACCCTATCAGCCACAAGGATCGCTGGTGTGCGGTGAACCGTGGATTGCCCTGCCGACCTAAGCCCTCCCTACCCGGGCAGAGCTTGGCCTATTGTGTGCCACCCCCTAGGAACCCCCGGTCATGGTCGGCAATGACAGAGTCTGGATTCGAACCTGCGATCTCCAAGCTATAGGACACATCCTTCACTCCACGCAGAACGCCTTTACTGGATGCGCCACTCGGGAGCCCATTGTATTCCTTTTTGTTCCAGCTGTTTTGGTGTTAATCTTTTTCTAAATTATCCTAGAATGTTAACATATTGACACTGTTTTGCCTTACTCTTAATGACGTGCCTGGCAAACAGTTCTGTCAGTAGACACACTGCATGCGTGTCCGGATCAGTTGAGGCCTGTATTTGTCTTTTCGATAGCAAGACAGATAAGCAATTGTTTTGGTCTGGTCTTCAAGATCCTTTTCAACACATACATACACAACCTCTTTTTCACAAAAAAAACTAAAGAAACTGAAAGACAAGCTTTTGAAAATACACCAAAAAAGACACATTACAAGAACATTTGTCAACTAGAATACAAGGTTTCTTTTCCTCAAACTAAATTTGCTAAATGTTAATGATATGAGGCTATACTTCAAAACATCATACTGCATGACCACACCAGGCAGGAGGGTTAAACTAACACTGAGTAACAAAATATAAGCAATTTTTGCCCGGAAATAAAGCTTAGAGAACCAGGCCCTTCAAATGGAAGGCCGACATGAGCTGATAAAGTGATAGTATATTTGTAGCATCTTTTGAATAGTTTGTGAAATACTTCCTATCCAAACACAGTTAAGCTCGTCTTGATGACTTCTTTTTTCCAATTTTCAGATTAAATTAGGATTTAATATAATGTTTATGGCCGGTGAACATGAAATTGCAGCAGCACTTGAAATATTTACAAGCAGGGGCATTCGTTGATGTTCATTTCCTGTTTCAACCCTCAGTTATATTTTACAGGTTATCATTTTGCATACCTGTACACACCAAATCACATTCAAATAATCATCCTGATCTTTGTGAAGCCCAAGGCTATGGCATAATTGTTCTACATTTGGCACAACAGTGCAAAGTGCTTTAAGAATACGACCATTGGTCTGTTTGTTGCCAGGACCTGTTACACAAATCAGTTCAATTGCCTTGAACAATTGTTTGGGTTGTTCTCTGAAGACATATTACAGAATGGAAAAAGGCATGACTGAAACAGTTATTTTACATTTGGTTCCAATTTTGGCAAGAGCTTACAACTAGATTATTTAACAAAGCTGTAACTGAAACATTAGACAACTGCCTTATCTTAAATGAGTATGGACTGTAATCTCACTCTTTATTATGACAGAGTTGCAGACAAGCATCACAAAAAAATAGCTACCATTTAGATTTTCTGGCTAATTAGTTGTATTTAATTTATTTGACTAAAACCTTATAGCCACTCTGTTTCAGTGGAATAGGTTTAACCCTTGTGACCACAAAACTTGTTATGTCACTGTTTCCCCCAAACTGTACAAATCTGGAGGCAGAACTGTGTTATTGTGTTTGCATTCTGCAGAGCTGTGAGCTGGACTGGGTTGCACGACCCCACAGCTGTGCTGTTCGTGAGCTCGAACAATTTTTCCCCATTTGCAGTCCTATTCCCCACTCTGTAACTATATGCAACTCTGCACCAGTGCTGACCCTGCTAAGCACAGGAAAGGTGCCTCAGGGAATGCTTGACACACCTGATAGGAGTGTTACTTCATTATTACAATATGTATGAAAAAGATGGTGATCATCACATAGTTCACAAAAGCATTCATATCCTCTATAGAGGATCTTATTGCTTCATAATTGATCTGTCGTTATATGCACTTTATGTGGTCAATTATCAAGCTGGAATCAAGCTGACAGAATTGAATTGATTACATTGCCGTATGATTTGAAGGCTGTTAGTCACTTAGGATTCTCCAGACTGATGACGGTAATAACTCAATAGTGGAGAAACAAAACCCAGAATACTATAAAATAGTAAGTGAAACATTTAAAAAAAGCAATTACAATGATATTGGAAGCTACTTTTTATTTTTTTCTGGATGGTTTTGGAAATGGATGTAAGAACAGTAATTGTTTTCCCCCAAGGAATCTTTTTGTACCGAAACCCAGAGTCAGCATGGGAACCTTTAAAAGGGCTTTACTGTACAGTATATAACATTCATGTGAAAACCCAGTATTCTATAATGATGCTGTAGATCAAGTGTTGTCTGACCAAAATGTAGATAGCTGCACAATGTTTATTGTTGTTGCAATTTATGCCTTTAATCACACACAACGTTGCAATGGGATTTATTTAAATACAGACATATTTGTGTTTTCTTTAAAAGGCTTTTGTAGTTTCTTCTTCAACACAGACTTCTATAATCATGCAAGCACAAATGGATCAAAACAAAGAACTTCTTGTATGTTGCTGGCATGACGGTACTGAGAAATAAAAAAAAACAAAGCATCTTCTGAATCTGCACTTTGCCTTTTACTCCACATTAAGATTACTGAGACCTGAGGATATAGAAAACTCTTTAATGCCCTCCAGTGGCCACAACCTTTCCTAGTAAATACACAAGACACGCCAGTATATGTTCAGAATACTAACCAGGGGATGGATTCTCTGTTATTTCCATATGGAATATACAGTTGTACCAAAACATGCAGCAGGGGATAAATAACGGATACTTTTTCAAGAAAACTCACTGAGAAAAAAAAGGAATGTATCACTGAGATGGTGATCAAATGTAAGGTTATGAAGTCAGCCAATGGCACCAGTTAGATGTTTAAAGGATACCAGCATAAACCTGCTCAAAGATGTTTCAAAGTTGTTGTTGTTTTTTTTTTTTACAAAGTGGCTTAAGTACTGCATACAGATTATTAGCATAGTATATGTAACATATATTGTTCTGTTTACTGAAATGGAGAAATTATGTTTAATAGATGCTTCTTATGAAAATCGGGGCAGGATTGTTAATGCCCCTTATTTACATGTTTATAATCTGACACATGTACCAGTACCTCAGTTCTATTTGGCATTTGATCACATGGGGTTCAGTGTCAGATTTTATATCAAAGAACACTCAGCCTTGAGTGTCCTCCTTTGCCATGTCTTAAGAAAGTAATGATTTTTTATTAACTAAACATGTGACAAATTACAGCTCAGTGCAGTTACATTTTCCATGATCATCTACTGCAAAATGAACCTACAGCAATGGGAAAATGCTTTAACCTTCTTTCATCAACTCATCTGTATATCTTGTGACATGCTGGGTTTAGTGTTGGTTCCACTGCTGGGAAACTACATTCATTCCCTTCTATGAAGGAATGTTTGCCTAAGATCTCGTACCTGCATGTGACATACTACATCTTCTTTCAGCATAGACTGAGAAAGACTATTGCTGTGATGCACATTTTAGACATAAACAGTCACAAGCCCTTAAGCGTAAAGGAAGAGAAAAAACAAAAATGCCACAGAATACCGTGTTTTGGTGAAGGAAGTTAATTTACTATAAATTTGACACATTTGGTCATGCACATTCAAGCATGTAGATGAGAAAATGGAAAGTAGATGACATGCCTTTTCTGCCTTTTTGAGAGTTTGATTGTTCTTTGTCACAAAAATACCACTAACTTAAATAAAATAAAATAATAAAATAATGTTTGAAGCCTGATGTTTTCTTGACTACAGTACTGTATTTGTCATACAAACAACTGCTAATATATGAAAACAATGTGCATTATGACTTTATATTCAAAATACTGGTAAATGATGACTAATCATCAGTAAAACGTGTATGTCGGCCTAGTCATGTACTGTATGATACATTAAAGAGGGATTTAATGCAAGCAACATGCATTGTTTCCATTTAATTAAACTTTCCAGAGGCACAGTTTAAATGTGCTTTGAATCAAAGATTTAGGAATTGTAAACACAGCAATAAAGATGGTGCTGATATACATGGAAGCTTGGTGTAATAGTGTCATAAAACAGGCAACAGAGCAGTGCAGTGTGTTCAGATTGAATATTACTAAGTAATAGAATAAAACATAGGAACAAAAAGATATAGTATTCTAACCTAAAACCCGGACACCAAAGTCATTTCGTACAAAAATAAATAAATGAATAAATCATATACTTTGACATTTAATGTCCCAGGACAGTGGCATCAAAAAGAGAACAATCCAGGCAAAACCAGAACGGGTGGCAACCCTATACAGTATACATGTCATATTGAATTACTGTAATTATCCAGATGAGTTGACCCGGTTGAGCAAACTTGTTCCACGATAGGCTGAGATAATATGCACTCATTTCACACATAACAGAATCAGCATCCTATCATATTTGAAGGCTCTGGGGAGAGGGCAGATCCCACTGGTACCGAAGGTGGAGCGGAGCGCTGGGGACGAACTCCCAGGGGCACGAGGAAGGTCTTTGGGAAGGTGCTACCAATTTGTCACCCGGGGATGTCACTTTAAAATTGGCTATATTCACAGAACCGACACAACAGCAGCCCGTCTTGTGGACCCGATTTATTTATTTATTTTTTTGAATAATATGTAAGTCTATATTTTCTTGCTTTAATATATGATTATACAATTGTTTACTATAGTATAGTTAATAAATACAATTTAAAAAACAAGCAATGCTGCAGTGGAATGCTGCACTTTAGACGAACCATCATTGACTTAAGGGAAAAACGAATATTTTACAGTTATTTGTGTTTATTGTAGTATAGAAGTGAATAGCTGTCTATATTGTAAATCGCCTATTAGCAGATGTTTTACAGATCTAAGGGTCATTTTCGTTTAAACATACATTCGATTAGCCTGTCTACATAAATGCATTGGGTTTGGACTGTCGAATAGCATTATAATTTTATGAATGGTTGCCATTGTGTAATTATTGTGTGTTCTTGGCAGGACCGTTTTAAATATATCAGCAGTCAGACACTGAACATTTTCAGGCACCAAAACTGCTTGATTTAATTTTGACAGTGGTAATTATTGATTGGTACTTGCTTAATCATTTTGACACAATTCATATTTATTTGTTGTAACCCTAATACAAGGGAAGTTCACTTAAAATGTACGTTATTAATTTTAGTTGTTAATCTGGATGGTTGATGTGCCTCTTAAATGATCTATAGTTGAATAACAAAACACTATTAAAAACACTTTTGATTTTTTAGATGTCAGGCAATATCTAATCTTTTTTTTTTAATGCACTTATACATATTTGGCTAGATTTCTGAGCTTGTACTTCAATTCAATGGGAAAGCAATCTATAAACTAGCAGGAAACATCAGTGTTTTATTAGAGGTCCTATAGTAAAGAACTGATACATGTAGGTACTTTCAGAACCATATTCAGTATGTTCTAAGTTTTCAGGGGCCCTTTTCCAACATGCAGTGGGACTTAGCAGCAGGCTGTAGGTGTTAAGTTCAATATTGGTCTTTTTCAGAAAGTGAACATTTGAGATGAAGGAGCATGTTTAATCATATAATTACTACAGTATAAAGAATAACTTGTGTTTTAATGTTTAATGCAATAATGTTTTCTGCTAGCTACAGAGTTGTAGCAACAGAGATTTTGAGCACCATTGGAAAGGTCCCTTTTGTCGTTTTGTTTCTTGTTTTGTATTTTAGACCACTTTCGATCAATTAAATTCATTTTGGTCTTGAATTTTTTCTAAAGACTCATTTGGGATTAATGTATGTTTTAATAGAATTTCTAACCTTAGAATATGTTCTAAAAGGTCATGCATGAGTTAAAGCTTTATGAATTTTTTGCTACACCGTCATGTTGAAAGGGCAGTCTGAAAAGGTGAGGTGAGAATGGAAAGGTAGCTGCCATTCCCTTTAGGATCTTGTGCTATCACTGAGGACCAGGGGGTCACGCAGGGGTGGCACATGAGTAGAGAAGAGGCAACCAATCTCTTTGAAATGCTTGCCTACAAAAAGTGTATGAGAAACCAAGATATACAGTAAAATACAAAAGTTATCTCAGTGTCTAGGATTATTACCACAGAGCAATATGATCACACTACCATATAATGTGTTGGCATAGCACCCTGCCATAACTGCATATTTCAATACAGTCCAGGGTTTACATTGTTCTGAATCAACATCTAGGGCAAAGTATTATTTTAATGGTATACTAAGTACATTTATGAAACACAAATCTGTTAAATACAAATCAATACATTTCAAAACATTAATGTGTCACATTCAAAATTAAAGAAATCAGGTCTTGTATCGTTTCACCCTTACTCAGGTGTGACAAAAATGAGAAGGTCTATTCAGCCTCAATAGATTGCTAATGTAAACCGTGATACAGTCATTTACAAACTTAACTACATTTATATTATTTCAGAATTATTTCACAAATGTTTTTCTTTTCATTTTTCTTTCCTGTTTTGAATAAGTGCAGGATCATTGACTCACTGTTGTAATGTCATTAGTTTTACCACAGTTTACACGAGAAGCTTAAAGAAAGCCTGCTTACATCTGTAAAACACAGTTAATTGACACCATAGTGAAAGTGTTAGATGCTAAGTTGGCTTTACACAACCATTAAATAAGTAATGTAAAGGTGGTGTACCCATTTCCTACTTGTATTTGCCTTGACACTCCTTCTCGTAGGACTGCAGTACTTACATTTACTCCAGCTATAAACTGGGTGCTAAAAGGTCGCTAACTAGCTTTGTACATATGGGGCAACATACATATAGAGCTGCAGGGATATTATGAATCTAGTTTTTCTCTACAGCTAGTATTTAACAAGGCCACAGACACATGTATACACAGATATGCAGAATCTATGTGGTCCTGTGTCCTTTAAATAAAAAAAAAAAAATATATATATATATATATATATATATATATACACTGCTGTGCAAAAGTCTTAGACATGTTGCATTTTTCTACTGTGATGCATTATGAGCATCAACAGTTTACTCAAAGCCTCCACTAGTGTTTTCTACTATTATAACAACCTTGACTTGCATAAAGAAGGAAAAACACTGAGCAATACTTGAAGATAATATCCTTAAGGAATAGAAAGAACACCAGCGTTGAATTGACAACAGAACTGACAGAAGGTACAGGTGTCGTTGTCCATCCATCAACAGTCCAAAGTCCAGTCTTCTTTCTATTGCTTAAAGCTATTATCTTCAATATTGTTCATCCTTGTTAGACAGCTTTTTGGGTCTTCCAGTCCTGGGTTTGTCAATTACAGATGATGTTTCTCTGTACTTGTTGATTATGCTTTGGATACCACACCTTGAAAATCAAGTGATGCAAGCTATTTCACTCAATGGTTTCCCTTCTTTATGCAAGTCGTTGTTCTTATAATAGTAGAAAACACTAGTGGAGTAAATTGTTGATGCTCATAACGCAACAGAGTAGAAAAATGCAACATGTCTAAGACTTTTGCACAGCAGTGTGTATGTATATATATATATATATATAGCATGCAAAAATCCCATTGTCAAGTAGTAGCCCTAGTATAATAGAAAATAATTGAGTTATATCGGTACCTATTTTCCCAAGGGGTAATATAGATGCAAAAAGAGTCTCGTCTCAGACATTTGCCAGCCCTGGTCAACAGGTTTGAAGTGTTGAGTTGAATGAATAATGACACATTGTGACTAATATTTGGCAATACATTTTCAAATGCACTATTACAAATTTTTTTCAATTTACTCCACCAGTTTGTAATATTTAATTCCATTCATGTGTATTTTAAAATTACAATATTTTAATTCTTTAATCTTTTGTTTTAGGTGTATATAAACCCCAGAATCTCCAACCATGAAAACTCCAACCCTTAAAACTCTGCTGGTTTACCCAGTGCTTCTTGCTTTCCTTGGCTTGACAAGAACTGAGGAATTACCAAGTAAGTATGATAGCAGCAATCTACTTGCTTAATGCCTTATCTATTTATTAATTGCTGTGGAGAACATACTTTTTTTAACAATGACGGCATATATATTCTGTATAGAGGTTAATGTATTCATATCTAAATATGAATATTCATATCTAAATAAATAATAATAATAGTACTCCGATAATATGTCATTCAGGCTATGGCAATCTGGGTTGTTATCAAGGACGCCAGTGTTTGCTTTTGTATCCGTTGCTTCCAAACTGCTAACACAATGTAAGTGATAATAATGCATGTATATACATTACCTCCACATAAGCAGTTTTGATTAATATACAGTAACTAATAAGATCAGGGGCCAGTTTCACTTAGGCTGCTAGATAGCAAGCTATCTTATTTTTACCTGTTGCAAAAAACAATATTTTAAGATTGATATTTAGTTGAAATTACACTCAGCAAGTCTGTATGATTAAAGGGTAAATGTGTATTTTCTTTCTTTTTTTATGGAAGTGAATTTGATTTAGCAGACTGCTATCTAGAACGACTTTGTGAAGCTTGGCCCTGGCTAAAAATGCATTGTTCACTGGAGGGTAATGTTATATAAATCATGCAATCCTGTCAAGTACTTTCTTCACATTAAAGAACTCTACAGTGGAATCTCTTTCTTCCATATGGACTGATTAAAATGGAATAGACCATTAACGGATGTTCCGATTGAACAGGAATTATCTTTAAATAGAGAAGGAGTGGTCCTCATGATAAACTGTTCTTTGTATAGATCCGGTCACAGCTCTAAATAAAGACTATTTCAAGATTTAAAACCACACCTCTCAACTGGAAGATTTACTGAAAGATGCAAGGTGACAGTTTCTGTCATCAACTTAGTCTCGCCTTTCTATCTAAGGGAGATTGAGCTGAAAGTCAATACAATCTTAAATGGTTTGATAAAAGGCAAGACAGTCAGATAGCACTAGGGAGCCCATGCCCATTTACCATTGCACTGTTGATTATTTTTGCAGAGTTTAGTATGTGAGTGTATGTATGATGCACGACTAAAGTTTTTAGATTTTAATTGATCTTAACTATGGTGTATCTAAATACTGCTACCATAAAACTCCTCAACTTGTTCTATTATATATGGTTTTCTCGGATTATTTATTTATGTATTTATTTATGTATGTATTTATTTAGAAATAAAGGTTGTCGCTGTTTAGATTATTAAAAATATACTTTAGTCTTGTTCATACATACACTTTGATGGGATTCGTTTGGTGTTGAGTTGTTTTTTAAATGTAATTTAAATTGTATTGTCTTCTGCTTCAGACATAAATAGATATTTACAATTTGATATTTAAAGTGTTATTCACATACTAAACTCAATTGTGTCATTTAGCATTCCAACCTAATGTGCGAATGACACAGATCCTAATTTATATTTTATTACAACATATGAATCCCACAGTGGTATTATATACAGTAAATAAATTATAAGGTTGAGTAAATAAAGCCTTTATTGTCTGTACATTCAGCAGATTTAACTGTCATTCTATATATGAACAGCAGATGGCATCAAGTATACAAATCTTCAAAAGATCCCTTTAACACATTCCTAGCTGTACATTGGGTTTCTATTGATTTGCATGCATTCTTTTCCTGCTTTATTTTAGTGTTGAACAGCATGTATTTACACAGTGAAAATGTTTAACTACAGTAGTACTCCAGGAAATGAGTTGTACATACTAGGTCTTATTTCTACTGCCCTATCATAATAATAATACAAATGCCCTGGCTTTATTTGATGTTTCTATAAATACTGAAATGATTTTGTTACTGAGCTGCTGTATTGCCATACATTTCATAAGGTTTTAGGTTACTGACTGAAGTCCCACTTGTAATCTTTTCAATCAGAACAATCATGCGTTAAATAACAACCTTTATTATAATCCAAAAACATAGAACCCAAACAGTGGTTGAAGAAAAATATGTAGAGTAAAAATTGTTGGAGCATAGCCTCATCCTTCGGAGCATGCCTGTGCCGCCTGCTAAAAACATACAATAAAATAATAAATCTATGCAACGTGTTCATCCCGGTGATCTCTGGACGAGGCTGGGAGTGAGGTGGTGGTGGATGGGGAGGAGGTTGCGACGTGTTCATCCCGGTGATCTCTGGATGAGGCTGGGAGTGAGGTGGTGGTGGTTGGGGAGGAGGTTGTGACATGTTCATCCCGGTGATCTTTGGACGAGGCTGGGAGTTAGGTGGTGGTTGTTGGGGAGGAGGTTGCGACGTGTTCATCCCGGTGATCTCTGGACGAGGCTGTGAGTGAGGTGGTGGTGGTTGGGGAGGAGGTTGCGACGTGTTCATCCCGGTGATCTCTGGACGAGGCTGGGAGTGAGGTGGTGGTGGCTGGGGAGGAGGTTGCGACATGTTCATCCCGGTGATCTCTGGATGAGGTTGGGAGTGAGGTGGTGGCGGTTGGGGAGGAGGTTGCGACGTGTTCATCACGGTGAGCTCTGGACGAGGCTGGGAGTGAGGTGGTGGTGGTTGGGGAGGAGGTTGCGACGTGTTCATCCCGGTGATCTCTGGACGAGGCTGGGAGTGAGGTGGTGGTGGTTGGGGAGGAGGTTGCGACGTGTTCATCCCGGTGATCTCTGGACGAGGCTGGGAGTGAGGTGGTGGTGGTTGGGGAGGAGGTTGCGACGTGTTCATCCCGGTGATCTCTGGACGAGGCTGGTTAGTGAGGTGGTGGTGGTTGGGGAGGAGGAAGTCATTCGAAAGCATGGCAGGACTGAGTTTGACAAGTAAGTTTATATACCTTATAGGTTGATGGGAACCTGCAGGTAATTGGATTGTAGATTGACCAATGAATCATGATTCTAAAACAATTCATTACTGTAATCTAAGTTCCCTTCAATTTGTTCAATTTGTTCATTGCTGTTCAGGTTTTGATCTTCTTGAAGAATTCCGGATATCTCAGTCAGAGGGTGTGAGGACAGTGGATGGCTCTGAGCCAGATGCATTAGCTTTCCGTATTAACCCTACAATTCATTTAAAAAAATCAATGGGGTAATTGTTTTTTTACACTATTACCTTGTTCAATTCTTGTTGTGGTTAACTATAGATATCTGACCCAAAGTATTCATCATATTAAATGCTTACTGTCTACCAAAAGTCATTTTAATAAATAGCAACATGGATGAAAATAATCTTTTCATGGATTCGTAAGGGTGTTCAGCCAACGTGTCTTTTAAGAAGTAAGAGACATCTAGTGATCTGCCACTTTGGCTCAAGTTTTCTTTTGTTTTGCTGGCAATACACAACAGTGCTCTAAATGGGGCTGCCACTTACTAATTAAAAGACACTTGACTGATCTTGGCGGATCAAACCAATGTCTATAGCAGGTAAGAGCAGCTCCTGAACGCATCGTCAAAGCACCTTAACACAAAACATAATAATTTAGTAATATTTGCAAACATGATAAAATGTAGGGGGACAATAAAAATAAACTTTCTTACAAGAGTAAAATGTCAGTAAGTAATTGGCTTGGTTTGTAAACCAATAGAAACTGTCACGTATGTCAGCCATTTAGTATCTTAAATGTTCTGTATACTGTTCATGTGAAAGTGATCCAAAACTGGTGTGGGAGGATGAATGGTCTTCACAATAAAAGTGAAAATGAAGTATAGAAAAGTAAATGATCTACAAGAAAATAAAAAGGTTTTTTAGGTGCAAGCGAGGTAAGGGCTGGTTATTACCCATTAATTCTGCTTGATTTTGCTGATTGTGTTTTATTTTCTATCTTTTTCTTTCAGTGATGTGTATCCTGATGGCTTGCCTTCAGACTACTCTATCATAGCCACATTTAAGATGCTGGAGGACACTGAGAGCTCATGGAATTTGTGGCAAGTCAGCGATTCTGATGGCAACGAACAAGTTGGCATTCGCTTCTCAGGAGACACCAAATCCTTGGACTTCTTTTATGCCACTCCACAAAATACCCAAATTCTAAGAACATTTTACAATGTGGAGAAACTTTTTGATGGGTCATGGCACAAACTAGCCCTTAGTGTGAAAGGTGATCAGGTGAAATTATTAATTGACTGCCAGGAAGTTAGCACCATTCCAATTAATGACCAACGAACGGTGATTAGAAGTGGATACACGTCTATAGTAAAAAGGGCTGTTGATGATTCATCTGTTTCTGTAAGTATTATGTCACTTCAAAATAACTTAAGCCATCAAACCTTGAAACTTCAGTTCTATGCTTACTATTTTGGCTACTTACAGTACTTACAAGACTTTGGTGGCATGCATCTACACTGAAAATGGTGTTATGTTTTTAATTTAGTATTTGCCACACAGAGTGAAACATTGTATAGGTGAATGGTCCAGGTGGTTAGATAATTAAACAGTTATGATTGTATTTTTATCATTTGTATGCCAGCTGGACCTACAGCAAATAGATCTTAATTGTGATCCAGATCAAGCCTATTCTGAAGGATGCTGTGAGCTTTCCAATGTTGTAAGTATTTGAATTATTTGTCTGTTTAAAGGTAAAAAAAATCTAACGATAAGTCAACGATTGTCACATTTCATTTACCGTCTATTTTTGTAGTGTGGAGGAAGTGCAGAGATTAGCCTTACTGGAAATCCATCCGGGTGTAGATGTCTGAATGGACAACCTGGAGTTCAGGGTCCCTCAGGGCCCAAGGTAGACATATACTGTATATTATGTATTTTTCAAAAGATGTCTACATTAATAAGAGTTACAGTATGTAACTTATTTATTTTTTTTTATTTTAGGGGCGCAGAGGTCACAAAGGCCATCACGGTGAAGCTGGAAGACTAGGAAATTGGGTAAGTATCTGATGCATTTTGTAATGCACATACAGGATTGCAATTTGAAAACATACACAATTATCCATATACCATTTAATAACCAGTGCAGAATATAGATTGTGGTTGTACATGCATGAGGTGTATTTTGATACATAAATAATCAATGCTTATTCTCCACATTGCATCCTCCTAAGCAGTAATCATGCTTGCTACAGATTTTTTGCTGACCCTGCAGACCATTCTCAAAACCTTAAAGACTTTAATTAAATCAAGGTGGCTGTTCATGAAACCTTTGGCAAGTATTTTAGAGAGGGTTAAGCATTTGCTGTCACTATTTAATCAAAGAAAATGTTATTACATACTCTTAAAAAAACATGAATTTAAACAGTCCTTTTTTTAAAGAAGGCCCAATGGAAATAATGCATTTTAGAGTGCAGCATTAGAATCTGCCACTGTTTAGATTATTAATATATAACTACTACCTTTTTTTAAAAACTGCAATAAAATAGCAGTGTGGCTGTCTGTTTATCTGTATGAATCAGCAGAAGATACTGATCAAACACATCTGTGCTTTAGAAATGTTTTTAATTCACAAGGGAATATACAAAAGTTCAACAAAAAATTAGAAACCCCTCAAAACGTAATTACTATCGCCTCATCTTGGGAGAACAGACTTTATCTTCAGTTTTCTACCCTTGTATCGTGCATTTCGTGTATCAGTGCAAAATGCAAAATGTGTAGCTGCTGGATTATTTCCATACATGAATATGCTTGGTAAAGAGAAGGTCTCATATGAATATAAACTGTATATTTGCTAATATAAAACAGAATCATATTTCTGGTGATTAAGTGTTCAAACGACTGCCTAAAACTTCCATATAGCCCCTTTTAGCTCCAAACAGCTTTAAACAATTAGCAATATTTTTTCTTCTATTTGAAGATTGAATTCCAGGCGGTTACATAAGGGTAACATAAGGGTTTTATGAGCTTGTGTTGGCTTCTCTGTCTTCTCTAGAGCTGCATTGTTGAGCCAGGAAAGCCCTTATAATGTATTCAGTAATGGATCAGGCTAATATAAATATGATTTACAGTTGGCTCCCATTTACTAAAGACTCCTCTAAAACTAGATAGAAAAAGCCATGGAAATCCACCATCAAAGCCCACTGTCAACCACTCTTCCCTAAAGCCCTGTTTAAATTTTTACTGGGACAAGAAAGAAAATAACCACATGTTCCCTCATTATACCATCTTTACGAGAGTAACTGTGAGTAATACGGACATCTGAGTTTTATTAACGTAACCATATTGACAGATACCTATGAAGAAAAGCAAACAACAACCCAAGGTCCCAGCCTGAGAGTGTTAAAGATAAATAGTTCAGATACATAAAATCCTACTGTCATATGAGAAACTTTAACAGTTGTAATAAGAGGACAGTGTAACTGGACACACAAGAAAAGGGCAGTAGATCAATTTGCGTGAACTTAATAATGCTAAAGCAGGGATGAACAAAAGTATACACTGGAAGATGAAATTAGCACTGGAAAATAAGATACCTCTATTATATGAGTTTGAATCAAAGCAAGTAAACCTTTATCATACTTCGTTAAAAGCAAAGGATAAATAAAAGGTATCAGAAAACCACTTACTGTATTACTGAAGGTCTGGGTGAAAATGAACATGAAATAAATGACCTCGTGGTTTTAATAATTATTTTACAGATTAATACCTATCTGCCTCGTTTAGTATAACAATATAGTAAATATATTTAAAGATTGCCTAATACGTGAAACGTCACAGTAATCTCAAAAAAAAAAAGATGAACTTGCTATCTTCTCACCATTTCCCTGTTAAACTCAGATTTCAAAATGTTTATGAAAGCTATATCTATAAGACTGGAAAATATAGTGCACAATATTGTACAGCCAGATCAAACTGGATTTGTTTTCGAACGAGACTTATGCCAGACAAAAAAAAAGGACCATGAACATCATCCACTTGGCTAAAGGATGCAAAGATACAGCAATTATGACAAATCTCTTTATAGCAATGAAATGCAATGCTAGCTTGGTACATATTCTCAAGACATACTAATATATGTTTTCAGATTGATTTTCCATTGTATTTAATGATGTATTGACCTTAAGGATTATTATTTTACTATAATAAAAAATGGCTTTCTTCTAGGGTGTCCGTGGCAGTCCTGGTGACTATGGATTCATTGGTGAAACTGGGCCTGAAGTAAGCCTCTATTTTATTAGCTGCATTAATATACAATCAAGTAGGATTCTTTGCATGTTTATGAAACATGTTTACTTTCAGGGAATTGCTGGAATAAAAGGAGAAAAGGGAACGAGAGGACTCCACGGCCAGCGGGTACGTTTTCTAACATTAACAACTAAGCATTTCAGTGGCTTTTGAATAGCAACATTTGGCAGTAATTGAATACTATCTATCTTACAGGGTGACCTGGGTCCCAAAGGACTTCATGGGTTAACAGGAGCTCTAGGTTTTAAGGTAAGTTTACACATGTGCAGTGTAAATGTTAGGCAACTGTTTTCTGCAGAATGCTGCTGGGAAAATAATGAATTTGTCTGATTGAAGGAAGCCACCTATTGATTAGGTTTACCTTGCTAGATTTTGTAAACACATGTTTAATTAAGTAAGTGTTATTATTATTATTTGTTTATTTAGCAGATGCCTTTATCCAAGGTGACTTACAGAGACTAGAGTGTGTGAACTATGCATCAGCTGCAGAGTCACTTACAATTACGTCTCACCCGAAAGACGGAGCACAAGGAGGTTAAGTGACTTGCTCAGGGTCACACAAATAGTCAGTGGCTGACGTGGGATTTGAACCAGGAATCTCCTGGTTACAAGCCTGTTTCTTTAACCACTGGACCACACAGCCTCCTATGTGGGGAAGGAGTATGCCTAATCTTTTTAAATGCAGTTGGATTTTTTTTTCCAGAAAGTGCAACCCAAAGGATATAAACCAAGGTCCAAGCAATAATAATATTTTTTTTAAAAATCAGTGTAAAGTACATTTAATTCTTAGGACAGTTCTACATAATGCCTGAAATCCCAAATACTAGCATAGCTCATAATGCCACTTCCTCTATTTTCTTTGTAAAGCTAGTCATTAAGAGATGTTGAGATACCATGTAGGCTTTAAGTGACAATAGTGTTAGAATTGTAGGGTGTGACATGGGTGTTAGTAGGAGAATGAGAGGTTAAAGACTTCTTTTTCAAAACTGTGTGCCATATAACTTCTCATTTATTCTACTTCGATGATCTGTCTGTCACCTATTCCGCATTGATAAGTTAAGACATTGGTAAGTTTGCAATAACTTGATTATTTTAAAAAGATACATTTAAAATCGCACAAATCAAATATATTTTTGACAGCGATGGAGCCTGCTAACTTTTTTGTCATTTATATAGTGAAACAGGATGTATAATATTTTTTTTCTGCCCTGACAGGGAGTGACTGGGGAACCTGGGGAGAGAGGAGAGGGAGGTGAACAGGGGGAAACGGTAGGATTGTTGAGAATGTGACATTAATGCCTTTTTTTTTTTTTTAGAAGTGTAGGACTAAGGGTTATTTTTATACACATTGGTAACATAAACCCCTTTCTAAGGAGTTTCATTTTTAGGGGGTCTTTCTGTCATGTATCTTGATTTAGAAAGGATGTATTTAAAAAACAGCCACACTCCTCCAAATGCTTTATAGAATACAGTAGAACCAATACCCATTTTCTCTTTGTATACAGATGGCAAGTCTATTTTTATTTACTTGTATGTATTTTGTATGTACAGTTTTTATTCATATTGAAATACCATTTTGGTTTGTTTTTTTTTTACTCCAGGGAGATACAGGTGAACCAGGTTATGAAGGAATTCCAGGATTTCAAGGCTCAAAGGTAATATTTGCTTTAGTGGTCAAATCCATCCTTTTCCTTCTTTTGAATTTATTTTAATCTTTTATAATATTATATACTTATTTGGCAGTTATTATAGAAATATATTATACTGTGACCCAAATGTGAAGGTCTACCATAAAAGCACCACCAGATTGCACATGGTAGGCAGTTAAACAACCTGGAAATCAGGAAGTGTTTGTTAATACCTCTTTATTTTGCTTTACATTTGTAAATTCCAAGCAATTCTGCAAGTAAAATGTACTTTTTGCTTCAGGTTTGCTTGGTTTCCTAAAATGCCAAAGAACCTAATAGTTTTGAATAAAAGGGGTGAATGCTTTTTTTTTTAAGATGGAAATGATATATTGTTATTCACACATCCCTGCGATACTGTTTCCCTGGTTACATTTTTAGGGTGATGATGGGTTCTCTGGATCTGAAGGATCACCTGGCCCTCAAGGGCAGCAGGTAAGAATAACAAAACATTCCAGACAGAATTTGTTTATGTAGACCTTTTATTGAATTCTATTGAATTAAACAAAGTGGAGGTTCTAGAAGAGAACAGATCAAATCACTTTATGCGCTTCCCATACCAGATCAAATCGTCAATCGAATCGCTAGTATCTACATCCAATGATCAGCAAGGAAAGGATTTATATCTTACCTCCCATTACATTACGTCCCTGGGCCAGAGTTCACCTCCTGCCCAGCTTCCATCTGCTTTTTGACTTTGTCTAACGGGGATGGCAGCTATCCTATGGTCAGCGCCTGCCGTTATCTGCAAGCTAATTTATGGGCAGGGGTACCTCGAAAGGTGAGGCCAGAGGCCAAAGGCTAAAGGCCAAAGAATGTAGTGTAAACGATGTATAATGTAGTAGTGTTGTCTAGTCTATGTTTCAATAAATAATCTATCGCATGAGTTTCATGACTGAACAAATGTGTTTTTTGTAGGGCATTTTTGGAGATCCAGGAGAACGGGGAACCCAAGGATTCAAAGGAAGACCTGTAAGTCGGGCACTGTAATTTACTGTCAGCATCAGTCATACAGGAGGTCCCGGTGTCCTGTAAAAAAAAAAAAAAAGAGGGGCTCTGAGAAAATGATCTGAGATAAAAAAATGTTTTTGATGATTCGCATGTGTTGATTTTTTGTCCTGTGCAAACCACGCTTTAGTTGTTACCCAGCTACAAAGATGAAATAGTCCAAATTTAACTAGTTTTAGTTAATTTACTAAAGTCAAATTAAACACAAATAGCAAGCAATTTACAATGAAGTGTCTATTTATCCACCATAGCAGATACATTCATACTGATTTACAGTCAATTATTCCAAAACATTTTGCATACAGTACATTAATTGAGGAGCCTACCTCTATTACTATGCCTACTGTACCTACCAGAATTTGAATAAGATACATGGGGATATGGTAATGGCGAACACTGTAGAAGTATACAGCTCATGGAATCGTTTCACATAAAGCCATACAGGTTCTTTGAAATTTATAATCGAAAAATCTACTTTGTGAAAAATGACTGGGCGCATAATATTAAGAGCAACAACACTGATGTCATTATTGCCAAAAGAGTATTATTACAGAGTGCTGAGGAGCTTTCATCCTGTCTGAGTTTCTATTGTGATTTACTGTCAATATCTTTCACTGCTGTGATCTTACTGGCTTGAGATATTGGCTTCATACTTGTTACAGAACTGTATTCTATGATTCGATTATGGGTATCGTACAAGAAAAGATCACCCTTTTGTGGCAGCCTTATGTCTCCGAGGTCATTTGAGGTACTGACTTCATATTTACAGGGTTACATGTGTTGGTGACCTTGACCTTATTTGGCTGCCATATTGAGCTTGTGTGGCCTTCAAAGTTTCTGCTGTATCGAGACTGCAGATTTTGAGTTATTTTGTTCAAATCTGGTACACGTGTATTTTTACAGTTAAATTCCAGTAAAAAAAAAACAACAAAAAAAAAACTGTTCAGTAAAAATGTACCTTTTCAAAGCCACATAGGTTCTGGCCATATCACTGTTACAGTCCACCTGCTTTTTTACATATCATTTTTACTTCATATTTACAAACCCTTCAATTAACGATGCCGTTCTCTGTACATTACGCCCTACAATACAAATTAACAGTGTAATATATAAATAAACTGCTTTTACTAAATGTTATTTATTTTGTGTTTGATAGGGTGTTCCAGGACCTCAGGGAAGGAAAGGGTTTGTAGGAATAAAGGTAATAACATATCTAATAAAATACATATATTATCAACATTTCATTAACAATGAAATAAATGTAAACACGCTTATATATCTTTTCATTTGTAGGGGATTGTTGGCGACCCGGGTATGCCAGGAAGAGATGGGGATCTTGGTATAGAGGTAAGATTCAGGAACATGGAAGGGCATAAATATTTCCTCTTTTGACCGCTTAATTTTATTTTAAAGTCAGTGCTTTCAATGCGATTATAATTTTCAAAGTGTTTTTCTGCATTAGGCATACCAAGGTCCTCAGGGTGGAGAAGGAACTCTCGGCCAAGGAGGGGAATTGGTAATTATTATAGAAAACATATTCATATAATTACTGGTTTCAAGAACACAAATAAACAAATACGTTTTTTTTTTTAAATTATTATTTTAAAAGGGAGAGAAAGGTGCTCAAGGGCCTGTGGGGAATGAAGGGCCACGAGGAATGCCTGTAAGTAGCTGTTACATTCGATTTGTATCAGTGTGTTTACTACAAACCTAAAAGACCAATGGAAAGCTATCGATGAAGTGAAACATACAATTGTGGCAGCATTTGCCGTTGTCTTACCTTCAGTTCAGAGAGCAATCCCTGCGTGGACATTTTTGTTGGATTTTAATACTTGATATATTTTAGAAGATGTTTGAATACAGTCTCTGAAGTTTTATTCTGATTCTTACTTATGGTGAAAAATAGTTGCCTTATTTGACTGGTAATGAGGGTAAGAAACTTGAACACTCCCTGACAAACCCACCCACTAGAGAGGAAGCCATGATACTTGATGCTGACATCTTCTGAGACCAAAGGAAGCAGATTTGACACCTTTGTGTAAAAATGTATCAATTGTGTGACATTTCACTGATGGCACAATTGTGTGTAGGTGTGAACGAGGCAACACTAAAGGGTTAAAAGTTCAGTCCAAACATAATATAGTGAGTAACAATTGTATTAATAAAAGACCAGTTATAGTTACACAGTAGATCAGGTTGGGGTTGATGCATTGAATTGGAAAGAGGTTTTTGCCATGAAAATGTTTCTTTGCAGGGTCAACAAGGTCCGAAGGGATCAGCAGGAAAACCAGGAAGACCAGGATTTATTGGCCCACCAGGAAGAACTGTAAGTTATGCTTTTATACAGTATATATTCGAAAAAGATTTTAAATATGAGAGAAATGCGCTTTTCACAAAGTGTAATAAACATTCTAATTTTTCTACAGGGTCATCTAGGCTTACCAGGGAGACCAGGATCTAAGGTAAAGTTTAAAAGCATTAGAACAAATTCGGACTACTAAGAAATCTGGATATTGCCATTTACTACAGTAAAACTATAGCAATATATATAGTGGTGTAGTGCTATATTCAGTAGTTATCGTATTTGAAAGGGCTAACAAGTGTACCAATTCATTACAAATTCAGACAATCAGGTAAGGTATTATTGTAAAGCAATAGTGCAAGGCACTAGACAGCTAGTTATAGTAAAGATAAATAAATAAATAAATAAATATTTTCATAACCAGTTTCATACACTAATACACACATGATTAAAACACTGTCATTATTATTATTATTATTATTATTATTATTATTATTATTATTATTATTATTATTAATAATCCTATGTGTAACCCCCCCATATATTGAATGGTTTGGTCCAGAATCATACTGTCCTATTGCAGCCACTTAAAAGCAAATGAGACTGAGGTTTCGAAACAGAAATGCATCCGTTTGCAAAAAAACAGTTGTGTAAGGCCACAGGTTTATGTGTTTGTTGTGATTGAGTTTTATCTTTTAAATAAATGTTTAGCTTAGTTTATCTATTTGATTTCTGATATATGGGTCTAAAAATAAGAACTGTTCCAATTATTACATCTAATTGTAAAACGCTGACACCTCAGCACAGCGTTGAATCAGGTTCCCTTCAAATCTCTACATTATTCACACCTTTTGTTCCAGACCAAAACATATTTGTTTGGGTCTGTTTATTTGTAGCTGAATTATATATTAGACACAGGCTTTTTTATATTTCTTTTGTAAAGCAGAATTCTTGCATAAAGAGGTCTATGTAAGTGACATCTGTATTGCATTGTCATATTATTATTATTATTATTATTATTATTATTATTATTATTATTATTATTATTATTATTATTATTATTAATATATCCAAAAAACAACCCAGCATAAAAAAAACAGTTGTCCTGTTTCTGGATTAATATTGTTGCCCCTTCTTTATAGTTTTATATTTATTTACACAGAATTATACAAAAAGTTCCAACATTTGGTGTTAAATTGTTCGAACAAACTGCTAAATCACAGTTTTTTTTGTTTTTATCTGCACACACTTCCCTGCCCCTCTGTTACCAAGGGAAGTCAGGAAGCAATCTACGCAGTGCACAAACAAACTAATCTGATAAAAGCCCTGTGTATTAATACAAAAATATGTTTTAAAAAAGTAAACATCAAGAAATAATAAAAATATTTCAATACAACTTTCTGTAGTATATTTATATTTAAGCAGTGCAACAAGGTAATGCAAGAAGGTTGGTTTGATTCTCTCCAATGACAGCGTTCTACTGTCTGAACGTAGGTAAGGTAGGGTTAAAATAGTTTGTTCTGCATCTAAATGTATAATTATTCAGCTTGGCAACAGGCAGAAATGGAATCTAGACATATTAAGGAACAAAATTATACCAAAAAACCTTTGCCTGACAGGGGGTGCAGCCAGCTCAAAAATGAAGGGCTTTCTGAGTTTTGGCTCATGGACTATAACTGTCTATCTATGCAAACGCTGACTGCACTCGCTCAAGTACTGTATATTAAAGGTGTTGCAGGGAATGAATTACTGGTATATGTACAAGTATCACAAACAAGAGGAAAGGGGGCGTGAACCCCAAAGACTGGGATAAAGTTAGAGGTGTCTGTACATATACATAGGGCAGCAGTGTGGAGTAGTGGTTAGGGCTCTGTGGTTTCAATCCCAGGTGGGGGACACTGCTGCTGTACCCTTGAGCAAGGTACTTTACCTAGATTGCTCCAGTAAAAACGCAACTGTATAAATGGGTAATTGTATGTAAAAATAATGTGTAAAAAAATAATGTAATTGTATGTAAAAATAATGTGATATCTTGTAACAATTGTAAGTCGCCCTGGATAAGGGCATCCGCTAAGAAATAAATAATAAAAATAAATAATAATATACACATTTGTAGGTTTGTCAGACTTTTAATCTCAGGTTATTGAGAATATCAATTTGGACAATATGTGTGGATGTTCATATGTCACACTTGCATTTTTACATACAGTTTCTGTTAATTATGCAATTCCAGCATGGCAGGGGATGTATGCTACTAACATACAGTACTTTTTATGTGGCAAAAACTTGGAGCAGCCTTTTCAAATTAGCACCCCCTTGTGTACAGACCCAGAAGTAACAAAACCTAAAAAAGCAATCTTTGAAAAAATACTACCACCGGTATTGCAAGTTTATGAACATTGAAGACATGTTTGTGACACCAATTGTACCTAGAGCTGCTCAAAGCTAGTATAGCAAGATAGTTTGTTTTAGCAACCAGCAAAGTGGAACTCACTGGTAGCAGTAGCTGATGGCAGTAGCTCATGACATTAGCTGAACTAATTAGCTGAACTGTGTCTTTGGTTACAAACATATATATATAAGAAGCCTAAAATTACTATCACTGTAATAAACAATAGGGTGTAACGATATACAATCTGTAGGTAACAATATGCAATGTCTCACGGTATGTTGGTCACAATATAATATGTATTATCATACATAATAATAACTGAGCATTTAAAATGTTGTTACATTGAATATTTGCGTTTGTTTGTTTCATAGGGCGACACAGGTATCCAAGGCATTCAAAGTGTTAAAGGTGACAAGGTAAAATATAAATATGTTTTTAATTTCTTTTCAGTTTTTTTATTTATATTTTGTAATGTCTGGTTTTTAATCTTTTATATTATGTCTTTACAAAGGGACAAAAAGGAGTCAAAGGCCCAAAAGGAGAAGTGAGTACCAATCAAATCACTGTTTTAAATGTGTTAAAAGTTAGGTTTGCAAACACTCCCTATACTTTATCTATATTATAACATTAAAAAACAACCCATGCCTTGATAGCTAAAATGGGTTATTATGATTATATTTTGAGTCTTAGTGAGATTCAATGGCTACAATCTAAACAGAGGTAAAAGTAGTACATTTATTTATTTGACCTGTGTAATGTTTTTGATTTGTCTCTTTAAAGAAAAAAAAAAAGATTAGGTATGTCTTTATTCCTGTAACTCCTAATAATATTCACATGTTTAGGTTGGAGACAAAGGACTATTGGGGCCACTGGGAGTCCAAGGTAAAAGAGGCCCAGGTGGGGAGCCTGGATCTTCAGGGGCCGTTGGAACAAAGGGTGTCCGTGGAGACGAAGGTCCTGTCGGATTCCAAGGGCCTCCCGGACCCCCTGTAAGTGTCTTTAAAAACATTCACTATGCACACATTAAGGCAGTAATGCTTGTCATGTAAAACTAACATTATTTTGTTACATAATAAGTTTTGCACGGTGCATGTTTTGAAAAGCAACGTTTGACTCAAATTGCAATAACATTTATTGCTGAACATGTATGTTTAACAGTACAGAATGAATAGCTTGTTTTATTGATCTGAAAGTAGTTTTATAAAATATACAGGCAGCACATACATATTGTGTTAAACTGCATATTTGTGTCTTTTTAAAATAGGGACCAACATTCCCTGCAGAACATGTAATCGAGGTCTGCCAGAGAGTTGTGCTTGAACAGATGTCAGTATATGCAAATGTTGTGAGAAGGAAATGTGCCAGTGCATGTCCACTTTATGGCGATGTACCAATGGGACCCCCAGGACCCCAGGGTTTGAACGGAGAACCTGGACCACCTGTGAGTATAAACATGCATCTTTTAAAATGTGTGTAACACAGTCTGTTTAATAAAGTACTCTAAATAAAAAAAACAAAAACACATTTGCAATCTATGAAAACTGATAGTTTCTTTTAATTAGTATCATACAAAGATATCATTAAATTCATATCATTTTAACCACCTGTTCTTACACGTAATTTATTTTCTTTAAGTTTTTAACATGATTATTTTCACGGGCCCCATTTCCTGCAATGCTTAAAAACTAAGTGGTTTGTTTCTCTTTTTTTCTCAGCCAAATTAGTGCTTGAATGTCATGGTGTTAAAGTAAGAAAGCTGAAATATTTGGCAGTATAGGTTGGAATGAAAACATTACAACTTTCCATGTCTCTGTTAGACAGACACCATGTTGCAGACAAGGCATTCATTCTGTGTTTCAGCAGAGAATGACTGTATCTCAGCTTGGAAATATTTCCTCACATTTCTTATGTAGTTAGCTTCTCTGTATGTTACAAGAAGATGAACTTTAGATGCTAAAGTTTTATGGAAAGGCTATATAGGTCATACTTTTATAACTGGGCCTCTTTTATAGTTAAATGACAATGTTCTTGACCTGCTGGGGTCTATTTTGAGATAAATGACACAGACCCCTTTTGTTGTATATCATAATAGTTAACTGATCTTAAACAGTTTAAACGTATATACTATTACACAACTCTTGAATCAAGTTTGAGTCTCTACTTTGAGATGTTTGCTTCTGATAAACCTTCTTCCTACTTCTACTTGAGATCACTTTAGAGTGATGAGCGGTACAGCATGATGAAACCCAGGCTACGAATGCACTTGCCAGGCAGACCTCAAAGGAAAATCAGTTGCATCAGTCTGAGATAATGCTCAACCATTGCAAATATACCTAACACCAAATTTTTCAGTGGAAACTTATTTGCAGAAGTGATTGCCAGCGCCTTTATAGCCATCATCCATGACTCTCCTTATCATGTACTGAAGATCTTTTCACCTACAAATGCAGATTGCTTTTAAAAACGCTATAGGTTAAAGACACAGATTAAAGTCGGCTTCTTCCTGTTACCAGTCATTCCAGTGCTGTATTTCAGTCTTACTATAATATGACCTAAAGCACAACACATTATTAGGAAGCAGCTGCTCAAACTTTCGTAATCTGCTGTATGATGTTTGGCAAAACTGCATATCCATACTTAAAGTAAGAACAAACAAACAAACAAACAAACAGCAAACAAGATCATTTCAACCAGTGATACCCGTCCTGATACCAATCAAAGAAAGAAAAAGTAATCTAGTTTGCTAGTATATAAAAAATATTTATGTCATGTGTTTTGTATCTTTGTCATTGTTAGGGTGAACCAGGTTTAAATGGGGTGGATGGTGAAGAAGGACAAGAGGGTTTCTATGGAGACGCAGGTGATCCAGGCAAACAAGGAGAAATAGGTATGTGTTTTGAATGCTACCATGGCACTTTCTATTTAAGTGTATCTATCTTATTGCAGTGAATGCATCAGCATTTGTGTGATGTAAATAATGATCCTTATATTTTCATGTATTGGTTTGTTTGTCTTTGTGTTTACCAGTTAAGTCATTTAGGCAAAAACAATACATACAAATGTTTTAAAATGTTTCTTGTGGGGTTTGTTGTGGATCATACTGTATAAAGTTTTGATACGTTTCTTGTGAAGGTACACATTGATGACTTACAGTATGTAAGCATGCTTAATATAAAGATAGTTGGTCCATTTTCTACCACATTTGTACTTTTACATCTTAAAAATCCCTGATGAACTTTGTTGTAAACTAAACTTTTTCTTTTCAGTAGTACGTACTTATACTGATGCAGTAGCTATATTTGCATTCTTCAGATTTTTCAATGATCATATATGGTTGTGTGTTTACTTCCAGGTGATCAAGGAGAGTCAGGTGATAAGGGAGCTAAAGGTTATGGTCTACCAGGTTTTGTTGGAAATGAAGGACCGAGAGGTAAAGATTGGCTTTCGTTTTGCAAAATCTTAAGAACAACAGTAATTATGTCTGTACACCCCAAAAAAATAAAAGATATTCTACCAACACGACGAGTAGTTAGCCCGAGCAAGTATGGCATGTATAATAAATCAATGAGGAATACTTTTAATGGCATTTGATTTACTGACACATCTTTAAAAAATATGACCTGTTTTATTGCTTAACTGTGTTTGCAACTGATAATTCCTTATTTTCTAAATAAAACAAAAAAAAACTAGGCAAACGGGGAAGGACTGGAACAGTATTTGATGGTCATCCAGGTGAGCAAGGTCCTCAGGGACACATGGGCCGGCCTGGTTTGAGAGGATACAATGGACTTCGTGGTTCTCCAGGAATTTGTATGGCCTCAGGTTGTGATATGAACAACACGACTGACAGTGCTGTAGGATCCTCACGACGCACATAGAGACAAAATGAAATTGATTACATATTGAGCGGATTTCATGTAAACTAGTGCCGTGTTAGTAACCAAGCTGAATACACTGACTCTCAACTGTCATACTGTGAACCAGCAACATCATCTCTATCAATGTAAATAAGCAGACAGATTCTTAACAAATTAAATATATCATGTTGGTACTATATTGTGCTCAGTTTTTAATTATTGAATTTCTTTTTTCTGTCATGTCAATTACCCCCCCCCCCAACAGAATATAAATAATTTGTACATTTCTATGAATTCCTTTAGTACAACCATAGATTATTGTTAAACATGTATCTGTGGTCAATCCACAGCTGCTTTTCATATTTTGTTTGCTATGAAGCGCGTGCCATTGATTGAAGTTGTCAACCTAATAAATTATCACAATGTTCTTTATAATAAAATGTAAAAAAGCGAAACACCTTTGTTTTACTGCACCAGCTGTTAAGCAGTTTATTTATGGTTATAGTTTTTTTTAAATTTTATCAAAATGTTTTTATTAATATTGTATTGACACAGACCTAATCTAAGACACCATTTTAAAATGTTCAATCATTATCTCCTGAAAGGAAAATTGTGCAGAACTGCACTAGATTCATCACATTGCAACTACCTTTTACATAAACATGTGTTACAAAGTGCAGATGACTTCATGTATTTGTCCAACCTTTGGCATGTTAATTTCTACACTGTATACCTATTTCATTGTAGTTACTGTTTTTTTTGTATATATTGTTTACAAAATGTATAGAATATGTTTGGTGTCTTGGAGAATGTTTAGCAAAACGTTTGCTTTTAGTTTCTAGTTTTGCATGACAAGTTAGTCGACAACGCACGCATTGGAAATTAAAAGCAGTACAAGGAAATACCTAACGAATTCCTGACAGATGAAAAATCACTTTCATGTTTTAATGAAAACATCATTCAAAGGAAATACAGTTGTGATTTACAGAAACTGTGACCTGGTAAAGTGTTGATTCATGAAACTAGACAAAAACACATTTTTAAATAACTCATGATGGTAAACATTTGTGAATAGTAACATATACATATATCTCAGAGATACTGTATTATATTAGGAATTTTGTAATAGGTAACAGTGACAGAATATAATAAATGCAACTAGGTGGCGCAATTGCATAAGAAACTTGAAAAGTGTGGTAACTAGTGGCCATTGATGTGATATATATTGGTATTAACATTAATTTGTTCTATTAAAAGACTGAATAGTTGTAAAAAGCTCAGTGAATTGTTCATTACTGCAGCTTTCAGTTTTGTCAATGTCTTTGTCAAATTAATATAAAATGGTAACATTACAAACCAGTTATAAACAATACAGATGGATAATTTAAGGCCCCCAAATTTTTATTTCCTTTTACAAAAACAAAAAAACAAAACAGAATTCAAAAACTCTAGACCTTTGAGTGGATTTCATGTTTTTATTTCAGTTAAATGTGATTTCTGTTTAAATAACTAACTAGAATGCTTTGAGAATCACTTCATTCACAGACTCACTAAATGAATAAGTAAATGAATAAGTTGCTTCTCAAACTCATCTTGTAAACATAGCTTTTTCATTGTGGAAATAACCAAAATCTAATCAGTATTATCTGGCACTCTGCAATAGCGCTGGTCGTGTCATCAAAGCCAACCCTACATTAATGTCTCTCACTGATACGCAAGTTAGAAAGGAAATTAGAACTAAACGTGAAACTTAAAGTATTGAACATACTATTCAATTATACTAATTATACCAATACACGGGCAGTTGGGCAGTTCATGAACCTTCCCCTTTAAGAAACATGTTTCACACACCTACATACCAGACCATCATATCACTAAATGCTAATGAAAAAGATCTATTCTTTCAATCTGAAAAAACATAAATAAGTGCTCTGGGTTTTTTGTTCCGTACCACCTAATGGATTGTTATTGCTGTGTTATCTGTTTGACAATGTGGGCAATAATCCTTACACTATCAATGCACTGCTGCTAATTTGCATAACAACAGACAACGTTCCTTATTGTTCTACACTTGATATTTTGTTTTGCAAGCTTCCATTTCACATTGATCCAGTGAAGCCAATGTATCATGTATGTATGATGAAATTCTTGATTAAGTGCCCTCTCCACACACTCCCTGAGCTCTGTTCTAAAGAAAGTCCAAAAGCAAATGCACATTTTCTGAGGAATATTAATAAAAGTCATAACAGCATAAGAGCAAGACAATACCTGGTAAGCCATTCAACTAGGAGATATGTTTGTAATGATACTGAGATGTATGCTTTTCATAACCTTACTACACATGCAGTCCTATTATATTGGTCTAAAAGGTGGAGATGTACGATTTGAATAGACCCCTGTGTCTTAAATGGTGTAGCTCAAATGAACGCAAATACAATTACACTAGAATTTAATCTGGACTGGAAACAGCTTCTTATTTTCTCACATACTTTCAGTTCATACAGTAGGTGTATCCTGGAAACATAACAATGATGTGTTCTACAATATGTGTTTGTATTGAAAACAGTGGAACAAATATCAATCTGTTTTCCTTTTTAAAGCAGTAATCATCTGGAAGGAAAGTCTTGAGAAACTAAACAGCTGTTGTCAGCTGTATTACCTAAAGGGGTTTGATATGAGTCAGTGCCAAAGAAACATAATATATGGTACATATGATCTTTAAATGAACTTGCGTCCTTGCTGTCTCATCTGCATTACGCTGTTACTATGGTTTTAAATTCTTTGTTCAGGAAGTTCCTCAGGGGCTTATATTTTGCATCCCAAAACACTCCTCTACTGTACATGGTTGAAATTGTATTGTTTCACAATGTGCTGCTTATATGTTACACAAGGCTGAGTCTGATAACACACATGACGACATTAGAGCTACTTCTAACATACTGTATTTAATGGATGCTTTTGGTGTGGGGAAAAAAGCATTTCCCGGGGTTGGCTGATTTATAATTGGTTGTTAACAGTAAGCATTCCACTTCCTGTTGATACCATAACTTTGTTGCCAGGGGGTACAGAGCATTACAATATTTTAATCAACTGTAGCTTTTATACGGAATGGTTGGACAAGAAATATTGTTTTTTCACCATTTTTTTGCAAATGTATAAAGGTCAAGTTAATAAAACTAATTCACTAGAGACAGGTAGATGAAAATTGCCAGACATGTCAAATCCTACTTATTTTAGGTACTGTACCAAACAATTTTAGAAGTCGCACAAAAAAAAAGGAAATAACAATGCATTTTAATAGATTATTTCCAAATTTCAAATCTCTGACCTTAGCATTTCAGAATTACTGATATGTTTTTTTGAACATTGTCATGAACCATACCTAATTGTTTCTACTTTTTATCAAGATCTTAGGTTTGTGTGTTTGGCTTAAAAATGCTTTTTTTTCTTTCTGATTGTTGCTTATTTTTAAAAAGAACATTTTGTTTGTTTTTCCAGTAGCACACGGGCTTGTGTAAGTAACTTTACAATCCAAAAAGTGTAAATCGTAGAACCCCAAAACCACCCTGAGTGACTGTAAGCATTGCTGATAGGTAGCGATGTAAAACCATGCAAATCCAATTTTCACACCCCTCGAGCCTTAGCATGTTGATCCAGACCTGCCAACACAAACTTTGTTCCTCTAATTTGCACTCAGTCTCATGATTCAAAGTGAATCCCTGTCTGTCGTGAGTATTTTTTTAGTTTTTCATTATATCAGTATTCTCTCCCTTTTTATAGTTAAATTGGTTAAATATGGGGCTGTTTATTCAGTGTGTCTACATACTAGTACTCATAATTGTCTTTAAGAAGTATTTATCGGCAGGTATTGAATAAATCCATTCATTTGAAAACAAGAGAGGCTGTCCTTTCCTCACTTTTACATTGAGTGTTTTACCGAGGCTGTAAACTGACACGATTATCCGAACATCCCTACTGTTTGTGTATCTGAAGTTTAATTATGAATACGAGTTGATCCATATTCTCGTTTTACTTCTACGTAATTACCCTAAGAAATCATTGACAAACAGAACAGTCAGATGGACAAAATAATTCCAGGTGAGCAAACCAAAGCAGTTGGATTATAACAAGAATCAGAATTGGGAAAAAATGGGACAACATTCTTTTTTTTTTTGGTACAAAAGCATTGTGGTGGATCCCCGAGCAGCTCACCTTGTAAAGGCATGGACGCGTGGTGTGCAGGTGAGTCATACAGTCAGGGGAGTGCAGGTTTCCTTTCTGACTGTGAAGTCTTCCATGGGTATTCCAAAGCTCAAGGGGACACCTGCTGGGCTGGCTTTTTTCTTCTGAGGCTGGTCGCTCATGGACATCTGATCTCAAGCTGCTGGGTCTGAAGAGGCAACTGGCTTGGTCATGACATCAAAGAATGGCCACTGACCTTCAGTTCCTTCAGGACCTTCAGATCTGAGCTCTTGTGGGGAATTGCTGCGGCGAGGGAGTGTAATTGGACTTTAATAACTTTTTTTTTTATAAATCAACCAGGATAGACATCACTGTGTGGACTGCTGGCTTTTTAATAACATATCTGAGTATGAAATAAAAATAATGAAGTATTTTGCTGAGCATTTGGCAGTGTAGCGATATACATAAATAATTCTTCATGCTCTTCTTTTTTTTAAAATTTAAAACAGATTTGGTCAAGTGATACAGGCCTTCCTCTCAAGAAAATAAGCCCACGGCAGTTTCCTCTCTCCTCCCAGAACATCCACCATGTTTTCCATGGAAAGTCTTTATACATTAAAGCCCTGTCAACCAGAATGCTTGTTCAGCAGTTCACCTCCCAAACCATTTAACCATTTAACCATATGCACACAGATTAAAATATACACTCTTTGGGTTATATTCCCTTCAGTCCCTGTATTAATTTAATACAATTTACTTAATTACATTATTTTCCCCACAAAATTGCGTAATTACTGCATGATCTATTTCTGCTTTTTGGTTAATGCAGTTAATTTGGTTTGGTAATTAGTATTTGTAATGGAAATTGCAATGCACATATTTCCAATACAAATTACCAGCATCTTACTGGATATGTTTTTTTTTTTTTTAATGACATTACAGTCTCTTAAACCAGCATGGATAGCTAAAAAAAACTGCAAACTTCCAGTTCTGACAAGGATACAACAGTGCTGGTAGTTGATAGAATTACAAAACAGGGCTGACACTTTTCTGAGCTGTCAAGAGTTTAGACAGTAATATTGTCTGGTTTAGGTGCTCTTCAGCTGTTTTGTATAGTACCGCAGGTTGTTGCTATGTTACCACCTTTGACATAGAATAAAACCCTGCTTTGGAGCAGGGTTGCCAGTTCCACTTAAAACTAGCGGAATTGGGCTTGCCCATGCAGGCAGTCGCTTACAATTTTCCTTTGTCGCTTTTAGCAAATATTTTGTGCTTTTTTTGTTACTGTTACTTATCGCAAAAGTTAAAAACATAACAAATGTTTGTGGTTAATACATGCATAAAAACTGTAGGTTCCTGGACTCAGTGTGCAGCACAAGACTATAATCTTCCATGTCTGCACACTTTCAGCCTCAGACCCCTGCCCTGGTCTGCTTCTCGCACCGCTGTCATGCCAAATTCTGCCCATTGCTGAATTTTGCACTACTTTGAGATATGCGAATGCGTAATTGTCTCGTTGAAGTTTGTGTCTGTGATTACTAAGCTATTAATCTATTCATCGCCGTGGTTTACTGTGAACTTTTGGTATTAAAAATTAAATGTATAATTTTGGACATCATAAATATATATATATATATATATATATATATATATATATATATATATATATATATATATATATTGTAGCATCGGGTCTCGCACACACATTTCTTTCTACACAGTGGAAGAAGGGCTTTCTGAAATGTCCTGAAATATATATTTTTCAGTGATCAGAACCTTTTGTGTTGATCCAAAAACATTTTTTCGTTTGTTTTCCTTCATATCTTTCAGTTCTGTACACTGCAGTTATACCTCCTTCAAACCTACATAAAGCTTCATATATACTGTACATTGTAGCGGTGGGTGCAGGCAGACTGGTTTTGTCTGTTGCTGTGTTGCTTCTCAACTGTTAACTTGACGGACTTGATTGCTTGCACCATGCGACAGGGTGCTCAGATTCTGAACCGTGCGGCAGGGTGCTCAGATTCTGAACCGTGAGGCAGGGTGCTCAGATTTTGAACCGTGTGGCAGGGTGCTCAGATTCTGAACCGTGTGGCAGGGTGCTGATTCTGAACCGTGTGGCAGGGTGCTCAGATTCTGAACCGTGTGGCAGGGTGCTCAGATTCTGAACCGTGTGGCAGGGCGCTCAGATTCTGAACCGTGTGGCAGGGTGCTCAGATTCTGAACTGTGTGGCAGGGTGCTCAGATTCTGAACCGTGTGGCAGGGTGCTCAGATTCTGAACTGTGTGGCAGGGTGCTCAGATTCTGAACTGTGTGGCAGGGTGCTCAGATTCTGAACCGTGTGGCAGGGTGCTCAGATTCTGAACTGTGTGGCAGGGTGCTCAGATTCTGAACCGTGTGGCAGGGTGCTGATTCTGAACCGTGTGGCAGGGTGCTCAGATTCTGAACCGTGCAACAGGGTGCTCAGATTCTGAACTGTGCGACAGGGTGCTCAGATTCTGAACCGTGTGGCAGGGTGCTCAGATTCTGAACCGTGCGACAGGATGCTCAGATTCTGAACCATACGGAAGGGTGCTGATTCTGAACAGTGCGGCAGGGTGCTCAGATTCTGAACCGTGCGACAGGGTGGTCAGATTCTGAACCGTGTGGCAGGGTGCTCAGATTCTGAACCGTGCGACAGGATGCTCAGATTCTGAACCGTGTGGCAGGGTGCTCAGATTCTGAACCGTGTGGAAGGGTGCTGATTCTGAACCAAGTGGCAGGGTGCTGATTCTGAACCGTGCGGCAGGATGCTCAGATTCTGAACCGTGTGGCAGGGTGCTCAGATTCTGAACCGTGTGGCAGGGTGCTCAGATTCTGAACCGTGTGGCAGGGTGCTCAGATTCTGAACCGTGCGGAAGGGTGCTGATTCTGAACCAAGTGGCAGGGTGCTGATTCTGAACCGTGCGGCAGGATGCTCAGATTCTGAACCGTGCGGAAGGGTGCTGATTCTGAACCGTGTGGCAGGGTGCTCAGATTCTGAACCGTGCGGAAAGGTGCTGATTCTGAACCGTGTGGCAGGGTGCTCAGATTCTGAACCGTGCGGCAGGGTGCTCAGATTCTGAACCGTGCGGCAGGGTGCTCAGATTCTGAACCGTGCGGCAGGGTGCTGATTCTGAACCGTGCGGCAGGGTGCTGATTCTGAACCGTGTGGCAGGGTGCTGATTCTGAACCGTGTGGCAGGGTGCTGATTCTGAACCGTGCGGCAGGGTGCTGATTCTGAACCGTGTGGCAGGGTGCTGATTCTGGACTGTGTGGCAGGGTGCTCAGATTCTGAACCATGCGGCAGGGAGCTCAGTTTCTGAACGGTGTGGCAGGGTGCTCTGATTCTGAACCGTGCGGCAGGGTGCTCAGATTCTGAACCGTGCGACAGGATGCTCAGAATCTGAACCGTGCGGCAGGGTGCTCAGATTCTGAATCGTGCGGCAGGGTGCTCAGATTCTGAATCATGCGGCAGGGTGCTCAGATTCTGAACCGTGTGGCAGGGTGCTCAGATTCTGAACCGTGCGGAAGGGTGCTGATTCTGAACCGAGTGGCAGGGTGCTCAGATTCTGAACCGTGCGGAAGGGTGCTGATTCTGAACCGTGTGGCAGGGTGCTCAGATTCTGAACCGTGTGGCAGGGTGCTCATTCTGAACCGTGCGGCAGGGTGCTCAGATTCTGAACCGTGCGGCAGGGTGCTCAGATTCTGAACCGTGTGGCAGGGTGCTGATTCTGAACCGTGTGGCAGGGTGCTGATTCTGAACCGTGTGGTAGGGTGCTGATTCTGAACTGTGTGGCAGGGTGCTGATTCTGAACCGTGTGGCAGGGTGCTCAGGTTCTGAACCGTGTGGCAGGGTGCTCAGATTCTGAACTGTGTGGCAGGGTGCTCAGATTCTGAACCGTGCGGCAGGGTGCTCAGATTCTGAACCGTGCGACAGGATGCTCAGATTCTGAACTGTGCAACAGGATGCTCAGATTCTGAACCGTGCGGCAGGATGCTCAGATTCTGAATCGTGCGGCAGGGTGCTCAGATTCTGAACCATGCAGCAGGGCAAAGTTGCGTAAGGTTGCATCACAAACAGGATTTTCACTGTCTCATAAGCATAGTGTATGTCTTCTGCCGTGTAATGCGCTCCGCCGCTCATTAGCCATGGACTTTAAGACGTGTCAAGCCTTAATTATATGCATCGGCAAATTGTAGGTGGAGCTCATTTGTAAATAAAGTCTGTGATATTAAAATTAGATTCATGAAGCGGCAGAACAGCTGCGCCAGCTCTAAAAGGGTCTACAAATAAGTCAGATTTCAAATTGGTCTTATTTGGGCGCAAAGAAAAAGTCAGAAAGCAGCTAATAGGAAAGAGCATTATGGCAGCAGTCATAGGGGCCCTATTTTAAAATTCAGGGTATTCAAAAATCAACGAATGACAATAAAAAATAATAAAAAAATGAATTTCAGAGAATATCACGAAACCAAGATTTTTATATACAGTGCTCCCTCGCTATGACGCAGGTCTCGTGGGACACCCAATATGAGCGTTGTAACCGAAGAGCGTTATAAACTGGGGAGGGGTGGGGGGCGGTGCGGGACACATAACACACATCTGACTAATATTCAAAATAAAATAACTCCCTCTTTATAATGCACATATAGTGAAGCAAAAATGTAACTTTCCGTGAATTAACCATGCATAAAGCACCATGTAATCAACGTTATATTCTTTAACAAAAAAAAAAAGGTAACATTCCCACTCATGGATCATATTAATTAGCAGTTTTTAAACTATAAAAAATCCATCTTGAAAGCAAGGTAAAAAAGGCACTTTACAGATCGTTTAAAAGGGACCAAAAACAAAGTACACAGTAAGAGTACTTGGAACTGCAAACACAAGTCAAAAAGGAAGTTAGAAAGGCCAAGAAAGAGATGAACATTGCTAAGGGGGCTAAAACCAATTCCAAAATGTTTTTCCAATATTATAACAGCAAGAGAACATTCAAAGAGGAGGTTAAATGACTAAGAGCAAATATATTAAATGATTACTTTTCACAAGTTTTTACAAAGCAGGATACGGACAACATGCCCCACATGTCGACCTGTTCCTGTCCAGTTTTAAATAACTTTAGCATAACAGAGGCAGAAGTCTTAAAGGGACTAGGAGCTCTTAAATAAACAAATCCCCTGGTCCGGATGAGATCCTCCCAATAGTACTCAAAGAAATGAAAGAAGTTATTTACAAACTGCTAACTAAGATCATGCAACAGTCTCTTGACACAGGGGTTGTACCGACAGACTGGAGAATTGCAAACGTAATACCGATCCACAAAAAGGGAGACAAAACAGAACCAGTTAACTACAGACCAATAAGCCTGACTTCTATTTTATGTAAACTTATGGAAACTATAATAATATCCAAAATGGAAAATTACCTACATGGTAACAGTATCCTGGGAGACAGTCAACATGGTTTTAGGAAAGGGAGATCGTGTCTAACTAACCTGCTTGATTTTATTGAGGATGCAACATCGACAGTGGATAATTGCAAAGCATATGACATGGTTTATTTAGATTTCCAGAAAGCTTTTTACAAAGTCCTGCATAAAAGATTAATTTTCAAACTGAACACAGTAGGGATTCAAGGAAATGCATGCACATGGATTAGGGAGTGGTTAACATGTAGAAAACAGAAAGTACTGATTAAAGGAGAAACCTCAAAATGGAGCGAGGTAACCAGTAGTGTACCACAGGGATCAGTATTAGGTCCTCTGCTATTCCTAATCTACATTAATGATTTAGATTCTGGCATAGTAAGCAAACTTGTTAAATTTGCAGATGACACAAAAATAGGAGGAGTGGCAAACTGTTGCAGCAGCAAAGGTCATTCAAAATGATCTAGACAGCATTGAGAACTGGGCAGACACATGGCAAATGACATTTAATAGAGAAAAGTGTAAGGTACTGCACATAGGCAATAAAAATATGCATTATAAATATCATATGGGAGATACTGAAATTGAAGAAGGGAACTATGAAAAATACCTAGGAGTTTATGTTGACTCAGAAATGTCTTCATCTAGACAATGTGGGGAAGCTATAAAAAAGGCCAACAAGATGCTCGGATATATTGTGAAAAGTGTTGAATTTAATCAAGGGAAGTAATGTTAAAACTTTAGTAAGCATTAGTAAGACCTCATCTAGAATAGTGTGTTCAATTCTGGTCACCTTGTTACAAAAAGGATATTGCTGCTCTAGAAAGAGTGCAAAGAAGAGTGACCAGAATTATCCCGGGTTTAAAAGGCATGTCGCATGCAGACAGGCTCAAAGAATTGAATCTGTTCAGTCTTGAGCAAAGAAGACTACACAGTTATCTGATTCAAGCATTCAAAATCCTAAAAGGTATAGACAATGTTGACCTAGGGGACTTTTGCGACCTGAAAAAAAAAACAAGAACCAGGGGTCACAAATGGAGATTAGATAAAGGAGCATTCAGAACAGAAAATAGGAGGCACTTTTTTACACAGAGAATTGTGAGGGTCTGGAACCAACTCCCCAGTAATGTTGCTGAAACCGACACCCTGGGATCCTTCAAAAAGCTGCTTGATGAGATTCTGGGATCAATAAGCTACTAACAACCAAACGAGCAAGATGGGCCGAATGGCCTCCTCTCGTTTGTAAACTTTCTTATGTTCTTCTTATGTTCTTAAGTATATATACGTGCAAACTGTTTATATTTATTACACAGTGGCCACAACTTCTTGATAAAAAAATTACGGGATTTTATACAGCCTTATTGATATGAAAATAAATCTGCAGGGCATATCAATTTCAGCCTTCATCTCCGTGAAAAGCTTTTTGATAGGAACATTTATTTAGGGGTGAAGGTGGCGGCCACACTATATATATATATATATATATATATATATATATATATATATATATATATATATATATATATATACAGTATTAAAATAGGTAAAATGAAGACGGAACAGAATGCATTGTACAGATGACGTTTACATTTAACAAAAACAATGTTATTTTGATTCTTGCACCCTTCCATGTATATACTTTATCCTTCAGGCACCCTCTGCTGCAGCAAACCACAACTCACAACACAACTATTGCGACTATTTTCATTAACATATTTTCTCTTAGTACATACGATAAAATGTTTTTTTTGCTAAGTGTCGCAACGAAAATGCAAATTGTTTTGTATGTTTGCCCTGCGACTGGCCCATCTTAACTCACCTACCCCTAAGTGAGGTAAAAAGGGCAACAAATGCTGCACGTCTGTGTTAAATATTCTGTCCTTACTTGGAGGATAGTTTACACATTAACCCACACGTAGATAAAATAACTGATTCTTATTATACTTTCTTGGGTGGTATCTCAGTCACACATAAATTATTTGCGCAATTATTTGAGCCAAACCACATCTGATCTTACTTTAAATTAATGGTGAATTATTCAAACATTCACTAAAACAAGTCCCAGCTAATGTGCTAGCCTATTTGTATTTGCACATCATACCCTGGGGAGATTTTTGACAAAACATGTCTAAAGAACATACTGTATACTGGAGAAACCACTAATAGATCCTGCTTTAAAACACAGCTTTGAAGAATCACATGTGGTTAGTTACATACAGCTAAAGTAAATACTTTTTAAACATTAACAAGTGAACAAAGTGGTATCTAGTTTCTGTAATTTTAAATATATGGGGCGGGTAACCATTTCAAGAACATTCTTATTATTTCACCACTGTGCTCAGAATGCCTAAAAAAAGTTTTATTAAATGATCAGATGTACATAATTGCAAAAATTAGCTGCACACCAATATATAGTAAAGCCTGCAGTACTGTATTATCCCAACAATAGCTACAATCAACTAGCAACTACCAGTTTTCAAACTCATTAATGCACAGCAGTTTGTTTATTTTAAGATTTGTTTTGCTTCACTTCTGATACTGCTCAACCAATGAAACAGAAACAAATTACCTATAAAAACAAACATCTTGCATCTGTTCTAGGTTTAGATAAATTTAACTAAGATATGCCTTTTATAAACACCTTGGTTATTGTGCCCCACATCCACTCATCAATTATTTATACTTTTGATTACTTTTTCTTCCATTTAATAGCACACTACATGGCACTACATCGTCAGAGGGTGTTTTCTTGCAGGATTTTATGTGCATATTCGTGCATCTGATTCACTGGTTCCTGACAGCAGCACAAATCCATCTTACCTTATCCATGTGAACCAACAAAACTGCCGGTCTCAATTGAGAATATTTTTAAAGCTCCACATAATTGAATGTCTTTGACCTTGACTGAATTAGTATTACCAATTTCCCTATCACTGCATATGTTAAAAAAAAAAAAAGTGGGTTCAATCCCCGGTGGGGGACACTGCTGCTGTACCCTTGAGCAAGGTACTTTACCTAGATTGCTCCAGTAAAAACCCAACTGTATAAATGGGTAATTGTATGTAAAAAAATAATGTGATATCTTGTAACAATTGTAAGTCGCCCTGGATAAGGGTGTCTGCTTAGAAATAAATACTGTACTGTACTATGAACAAGAAGTGGATCGTTGTTGATGACAAAGCAAAATGGAACATTGAAACCAAAGGAGATTTATTTTAACAATGCCAGGATGATATTGGTGCTTTAAGGGTACATTTTCAGCTGTACAGAGAGAAAATAATTTGTAACAAACCCTACTCAATAAAAAGTGAATGTCAAGTGTCAGAGATAGCTCTGTGGTGATGTCAGGCCAGGAAGTAGACAGACAACAATACTGTGAGTGAATGCGCTGTTACGTGGTTTATTATAAATGAAAGGTTTAAACAAACAAAACACTGCATACAAAACAAAATGGCATGTTGGCCAAAACAGACAGACAAACAGACATGGAACACACAAGTATCATGCTGGTATAAACCCAGCACGAATAGTAATTGTATTTAGATATTAGTTTCTTTATCTCATGACTCATGTCTCTCGTTCCACCTCAGAACACACCAAACCCAGAGTGAATGATTCATGCCTGTATATATACAGCTGTGCTGGGACTCAATTGCTAATTAATCATTCACTTGAATCCAGGCACATGAACTAATTTGTGCAGTCCCCGTGCTCACATACTAATACTCATTTTATCTGCACGTGAAGTGATTGTGCAATTCCTGTGCCTAAATACAAATATTCATTTTAAATCACTTGTGCTACATAGCCCAATTTATATCCAGTGCACCAATATAAATACACCACATACAACATAAAATACAAAATACGCAGGGCAGCGTGCCACAGTTAGTCACTCCAGACTGGGTTCAACCTGTACTGCAGCACATTAAATTGATTTTGTCAATGGGCCCCAAATACGTATACAGCTGTGTCACGGATAGCTTGGTGGTGATGTCAAACCAGGAAGAGTGACACACACAATACTACGGGGTATGAAGAGCTCATGCGCAGATTTATTACAAAATATATGATTTAAACAAAGCAAAACACTTGTGAAAACAAAATGGCACGTTGGCCAAAACAAAACAGACAATAAACAAACACTAAAGCAAACAAGTATCATGCTGGTTTAAAGCCAGCACGAGTAGCAATTGTTATCTTAATTCTTTAGTTCTCTTTACCTTACATTCTGCCTCTGAACAACCCTACTCCGATCAGCAAAAGCTGCTGGTTTTTATACTGTGGTCGAGGGATTAACTAGCTATCAGTTACCTAGTTTCTCCCTCGACCACATTCTACACAGGATTTCTGATACGCATGGTCAACAGCCGGTTTGTCAATAATCACCCGCTGCCGACCACACATTCTCACGATTTTAACCCCATCCATGCTGTAAAACAATAATAACAATAATCGTGTTAAACACTAAACAATACATTCAAATCATAATAATACAACACAAATACAAAATAAACCAAAATACACACAAGGGCAGGGTGTACCCCATCACAAGCTGTTACAAGTGGATGTTGGAAATACAGCTTAAAAAAAACAAACATTTTCCAAGACAGTTCTTCTGTTAGGACTTATTAGTCACAGTGGTGCAGACTTAAACTAAGATTAAGGGTTCTCTAGTGCAAGAACAGTGCCAGAGACTTGCTACAGCAGGTGGTCCAACCAGAACAGCTCATGGAAGGGGATACTAACACATTTACAAGATTAACAGCATACTGGCTAGCTTTACAAACCTTCTTGCAGTGGAAATAAAAAACATTGTAATTTTTTTTTTTATCACAACCTATTATAATTTGTTTTATCACAAATTCAAATAATCTAAATTCAGCCATAGTTGGATTATTGAAACAAAGGTTATGCAAATCTGTCAGGAAACACATGTTGAACATCAGCAAGGGTCTTATTTTTTAAGTGGTAGTGTATCGATGAAGTCTCTATCGCGTTGTAATTGAGAGTGACTGGAGTGCTTATGAAAGTCAAGGGCAACTATCATACGGTAGAGCCTTCACACACTTTAAAACCTAGATTAACCTTGAACTTGTAAAGATTTGTCGGGCACCCTTCCGCTGAGAAAAGTTTTAGGAAAATAGTTCTTAAAAGAACACATACATAATTAGAGAAAAAAAACAACTTTTAAACAAATAACTTTTTAATTGTCAGAGCTGCTTATAGTTTATCTGGACTGTGCCAAGTATCTGAATTGAGCAATATTACTGAATTGTCCATGTCTCAGTTTGTTATTGTTGAAAGATGCTGAGCTTCAGTCGACCTGACAGACTGTGATTGTCTGATTTGACAGTTGTAGGTACCTTTGTCGGTACAAAGTACTGATTGGCTGGTTTTGGTGAATAATACATTTAATTTGGAACCATTGTGTCTTTGTTTAGTATTTGTTGTCCAATAGATCTAAACTTCTCATTACAGCAAGGCCAAATTAAATAGCCATTACTTGCACGGATTGATTTTCAATTTGATTCAAGGTTGATGCTGTGACGTTCCAGCGGGCATCTACTGTGATAGAAGCCTGCTAGAGCTGGAAGCTGATTGGCTGCTGGGACTGAATCGTTTTCTCATATAGTTTAAAGGACTGTATTTAGTTCTGTCACAATTTGAATCAATTGAAAAAACCCTGCTTTGTATATTTATTTTTAAATGAGCTTAGTTACTGTGCCAAAAAAAAAAAAAACTGGCTGTCTGATTTGTTTCCTTGGTTCAATTTTTTTCTGACTTCAAGTAACTACAAGAAAGAATGCCTATTCTCATGTGGATAATGTATGAAATTATTTGGAATCTCAAATGGAGATTTTCCAGCTGGTTAAATAATTATAGTACTATTTTAACTGATGCTGAAAAAAATGGTTTAGAAATCATATGCATTTGCATAACATTATGATCACACAGTGATCGGTGTTAAGGGGTAATTTGGAAAACATGCCTTAGGCTACACCCAATGGACAGGAGGAGTAGCTGGAGGGTGCCAGTTCTGGAGCTGGGAATGTGTTAATGAAATAAATACATAAAATTAATAAACAAATCATATTTTTGTTTGTGAATTAAAATCTGGTCTCGAACTGCTATTGGATACTCACCCAACGATTACATTTTTTAAAAAAAATATTGAAATGTGTTTTAATACACAGCACCGCCCACAACACATGACACAGACAGTAAAGAAAGTGTAAATGTTTAGTGCTGTAAAAATGTCTCTCAGTTCAGCGTCTAATTTGGGCTTTTTAAGATCAATTATAATTGTATGTATCTGGTTACAATTGCAAATAAAATATTTGAATCTGTGTTTAAGTAACTGTTACTGCTATTTGCATGTTTTGACAATGTATAATGCTCTTTAAAGTTGAAAAATACCTTTCCACTGTGGCAGTAGAGTAGGGAATAATTAGAATTAAAGTAGCCAGCTTCTTGACCACAGATAAGCAAGTATGTAAATCCAGTGTATGAATAGTTCTGTACAAGTCAAACGCAACTTTCCCTTGCAGCTGCTCTAAGTTGTACTCAGCATGCAGTTCGGAACAAAATCAACTCATGTCAAAAACCTTCGGATAGTATACTTCCAGGGATTTGAAAGCATCAACCAGAAAATGCGTCCATAACTTCGTGAACCTTATTTGATTTCAGTAACTGAAGAAATTCAAGTTTCTCTACACTTTCAAATTGTACCAATAGCTGTTTTCTGATGTTGTCAATGACCTCAAAGAGGTGATGCTTATATGTACCTTTTGAACTTTCTTCCTTTGTCCCCTCCCCCCCTTCAAGGCTCATGTTCACCTAGCTCCAACACCTCTTTCCAAAACTCGTCAAAAGTTTGTCACTTTCTGCGAATTCGCTCTAATGTCTGCACGAATCTGCTGAATGCAAAACCTGATATCGTACATTTTGGTTTGAAGAACATCAATCAACACTTCTGTCACTTCAAATATGTAGCGGCAAAGGAGAAACACAAACTAAAAATCATCAAGCATGGTCCCTTAGCTGAGGAAAAAGACTGAGAGTCCCAAATGTTTTGCACCACACTTTTGAAGTGTTCAATCAGAGCTTCTCTGCTCTGATTGAACAGTTTGTACAAGCCTTGAAAGAAAATTTCACCTTGTGGTATGAACAAAAGGCAGTCTCTGTTTAACTTTGTATCAAAGTAATTGAGCCCGCTTTGGAGATCGAGAAAAGAATGCAGATATTCCTTCCAAATTCTGGAAGAAAATCTGACATCCTCTGATACTGTTTGCTGAAAAACATGTGTGTAACCATGCACAAAAAGTGCACATGGGAACTTCTCATGGACACGTTTGTGAAGCCCACTTACTTTACCTGCCATTACTGCTGCACCATCATGTGTCTGAGCTTCCAGCTTGTCACCACATTTAAATTTCTGGCACACCACTTCAACATGATGGCAAACACCAGCTGCAGTTTGATTGTTACTAACATCAGTATAGCCAATAGAGTGTTTCAGAACGATACAACCCGCAGTAACGCAGTACCGTCGAGACTTATTGGCAATATCTGAGGTTTCATCAAGTAGAATAGCAAATAAAGGTACTTCCCCAATTTCTTTGGCAATGGCATTAAGTTATTACTGCTTCAAGTAGGTCATTCTGCATTCTGTTAGATGTTCCAGAAAAAACAGTTGAGTTTTCCAAATGCTGCTTGATTAAAGGATCAAACTCACTGACTAATTGTAAGGTTTCTACATAATTGCCCCAATTCAGGGAGTCATCTAATTTGTCATGTCCACAAAATGCCAGCTCTTTTTCTCCGAGATGGCATACAACATGAATTAGTCTTTGTAAAATAGCCAGATTCTGACTAACTTTTTAATTGTGTTGTCTTCTCATCTTACATCTCCCGTTCCGTTCCCCCTAGTGAACCAGACGTCACTGCACAGTCGGCAAGACTCTTGTCTTTGCCTGTTGCTGCAGCTTACTGGTCAATGTCCTGTGCTCCCGTGTCCTATCCACTTCGTCCAGGTTCCCTGCCGCCGGTTCTCGGCCTCTGCCTGGAGACGTCAGAATACGGACAGACCTGCCAGTCAAAGAATGGATAATTTGGGACTTGTGGGAAAGTGGTTTCGGTTTAAAGGGGGGGTTACACAAGCATAGTGGGCTCTGCACATGGGGGTGCACGTGTGTGGGTGTGTGTGTATGAGAGTTTGGTGACTGACGACCATCTTGGTAAAGGGACAGTCTTCATGCAACGTGTGCCATCTAGGCAACAGCTAGGGACAGATCAAGCATTTGTCAGTCTTCTATGTCAAAGATACTGACTGATGTCACAGATGCACTTTTCCGTAGGACAAAGATATATACTATTTCCAAATGGGAATGTAGAACAAAATAGAACCAAACACAAATATTATCAGTTGTCTGGCTTCCCAAATGTGCTAGGTGTAATAGATTGCACACATGTTGTAATATTCCCAGATTCAAGGAATGAATTAACTGTTAATTAAGTTTTATGTGATGCTCAATGTATTATCACGGTTGTAGTTGCTAAGTACCCTGGCTCATGCCAAGACTCATTTACCTTGGAGAACAGTGCCTTGTTCAGAAAATTCCAACAGGTGCTTATAAGTGGAGGCTGGCTAATTTTAGAATATATTAAATACATAATTAACATATGACCATTTGAAAACATATTTTTATTATGATTTTTCACAAATATACATAAACATTCAGATATTGCATGTAAAGAATATGAATATTAATATTGCATCAGAGAATACATTATGACATTGAAATAAATTAAGGATTTTTTTTCTATTATTATTATTATTATTATTATTATTTAGTCATTTAGCAGACACTTTTATCCAAAGCGACTTACAGAGACTAGGGGGTGCATCACAAATGTAGGACTTCTTTTGACCTTTTTATGGAAGAGTTTGTGTTTATTTTTTTGGTTATGTCCTGCCATATTTTAAACTTAGCAGTGGCTCTGGACCTTTTGCTGAAAGTAATAGTTTTATGAGCTAAAATATCATCAAGCAAAAGCTCAACTTGGGTGGCTAAGAATTTATTTTTCCTTTCTTTTTTCCAATTGTTGCGATGACATGTGCACTGCCTCGTTGTTTTCCAGTTAAATGGAAGTCCAGACATGTGACTAATTGGCTTGTTAATTAACCTGAAAATCAGTTGTCATTTCAACTAAATCAGTCATAAGCAGGAGTCGCAAAGGGCATTGCGAGTAGGAGAAACTAACCTGCCCCTGTTGAAAATCGAGACATAGACTATAGGTGGCAAAAAAATGCATTGCGACCTCTCTCTAAAACGCGTCTTCTGAAAATCAGGCTGCACGTATGAAATATAAACGAAAGAAAATAAACTGCTAAATAAGCACCCAATTCCTGTGAATGTCGAAAGCAGAAATATGTAGCAAAGCTTTAAATAACATGTTTACACAGATAATCACGAATAAACTAACATAAAAGGGGTGAGAGTCTCGCTTTTATCTTGGCGAATTTGTCAACACGACTTGTGTGACCAGCTTGCAATAATAACCAAAAGATTGCTCAATTCTCTCTGTGACAGAGATCGATTGATTCTTGGTGTTCGATCTCCCTCCCGATCTACGAGGGTGTGGTGTAAAGGGAACAGAATACCCTGCACTAAATGGCACGACAGTTTATTCCCAGGGTTAGGTGGAAGTCGGCCATCTAGAAAGGGGGCTTCAATGACCTGGACGGGGTCATGGGTGACGTTATAAAAAGGGGGGCGTAGTGATGTGATCTGTTCCTTTGTGAAAGGTTAAAATAAATGACCAGAAGGAGAACCTGTGCTGTTTGTTAGTTTGTTTTTGTTTGTCGTTAATAATACTGTTTGTAATTATTTGGACGGCTAACACGATCCGGAGCTGTCGCCAAAGGCCAGCACTAAACCCGGATCAACAACACTGCACTTTTGTTGTCACCAAAGAACGGTATTCACCATGAGCACTAGAGCACACACTGTGGACTGGTGTTTGTGTTTGTGTATGTGTTACGTGTGGGTGAACTGAAACGGGACTATTATTTTGGGGCCAACCTGTGGATTATAAATAAGCAATACACGCTGCTGTATTGCTTCATTAACATTGTTATTGTTTACTGCTGTTATACAATTAAACCTTTTTGCACCTGGATTATTGTTGTTTGTCTGATTACTGATCACCTGCACCTGCACACTGTTAACCACTTTGCCACAGTCTCATACCCCACTAGCAGTACGCAGGTATGTTTTGACCCTTTTCATGCACAAAAATAACCTTCATTTGCTGAACTAATACGTGTTAGAAAAATAAATTCATTCATTTCTATGTTTAGCGTTGCCTAATCATTTATTTCCAAATAAATGCATATTTAAGCAATGTAGCATTTTAAAAGTAATTCTAAGAGTACATTTCAACCAGAATGTATCTAATATCGTAGTGTATATCACTTTAAATATCATTTTCTTCTAATTCACTGTGAAAAAGATCAACTATCCCCTCCATTTCTCTTTAAATGCCATTCCTTACCACCTTGTGAAATGTGCCTCATACATGTATAAATAATGTTACTTGCGTCACATAAGCAATATTAATAGTTTCTTCCGCAAGTTAATCCCTCCTTGCTCATATCATTTAATTTCTTCTGTTTTCCACCTGCTGTGGCAAACATATCTGAAATGTTCCTTTGACTAATCATTTCAAATAGTAATTATAATAGGAATAATATAATGCAATGTGTAATCCTGTGTTGTTGATATAATCACTGGACAACGATTAACAATCAATAAAAAATGAATGAATTCCCGCCGACACCCTGTTGAGACTGAGCGTGAGCAATTACATCACATGGCAACCGTCGCCGGGCTGGATTAGAAAAGAATGATTTTTGAAAAATGTATTTTATTCTTTTATGAAGAAAACTTTGACCATCTTATATGTGATTATATTATATCCTGCTGTGTCTGGGGGCAAGTGGAAGACATCATTTAGGATATAGATCATTGGGTGGGGTGCTGCCCCATAGCATATGACGCCCCTGCTTAATACTTATGCTTGGTTTTATAGTCTTCCTGCATTTCCAGAAACAACTTCTGTTTCATGATTGTAATTTTGAAGCTGGTAGTAGTAAAAATCCAGCCTGGGAACTGTTGCTAATGTTACAAAGAACAGTCATAATTCACTGGTGTTAAACTTATCCTTATCTGAGCCTCTCCTCCATGGTAATTGCAAACTGCAGTGCACCAGTAAGAGACTGTGAAGGAGACAGCAGGCAGAAAGGGCAGGCGTTATTCTAAATAGAACAACTGCAGCAGCTCAGCTCTCACACAGCTGCCCTTCAGATCACATCTGCTCAGCAATGCTAAGTACAAGTCAATGAAGAGGTGAGATATTAACTGAAAGGACCTGGTGATCCACTAACTCGGATTCTGGTAAGTGTACACTGGGAACTGCATAGTTTGTAAGATCATGTATTCAACGGATATTGAGTCTAATGAAATTAGCACTATCTTTTGGTTTTTATTTTGTAGGTCATGTTAAAGTAACAGGTCTTACTGGTCAGCAAGAAAATACAAGGTCTTCTTGATAAGTAAATATATTATATACTGTAAATCTAAATTTGAGTAAAACTTTCAGATTCATTTATTGTGCTTTTCTTTGTTATCATGCTTTGCACTCTATTGTTTGAATTATATGAGAAATGTATCCACATTTAAAAAAGTGTAGATGTTGAATACATTTGGTTTGCTAACTCCTCTTCAAGAAAAAAGGATTGTTTTGCATGTTACTATTTTCAGATTATAAAGAATGCAAAATTGGGAATGTGTACAAAATCAAAAGCATATTAAAGATATTAGGCAATGGCTATCAGTCTGTCATCTGTGTGCCAATATGTCTTCAGCATGCATTCAATGAATGGAGAAAACGTTTTTTTTTTTTGCTTTGGGTTAAATATGCTTAGAGACAATGTGTAGTTCTAAGTTAGTGTCAGAAACTTTCAGAAATTAAAATAGAATGCTGTTTACACTGGAACATTACCAAGTCTTTTATATTTAAACTATAAGAATGTAACATTCACATATACAACTTAAGTTAATTTATCATTATTATTTCAGTGAAGAACTTTAATACCTGTTTTAAAAGTACTGGAATTCTCCTAAAAAAAAAAGAAGTTAGCCTAATATACAGTATGTAACATCATTATTATTTTATTAGTATTATTTGTTTATTTAGCAAACTTACAGAGACTAGGGTGTGTGAACTATGCATCAGCTGCAGAGTCACTTACAACAACGTCTCACCCGAAAGACGGAGCACAAGGAGGTTAAGTGTCATACAGCTCAGGGTCACACAGTGAGTCAGTGAGTGAGCCGGGATTTGAACCGGGAACCTCCTGGATACAAGCTCTTGTCGTTAACCACCGGACCACACAGCCTCCTGCATACTACCTGATGCGATCTCATTTAGAACCGGACTTGAGACTCAACAATGACAACAGCAATTTAAATGAGCACTAGACTGGACTGGCGATTGTTGCTAGTGTATGCCTTAAATGATACTTTTAAAAGAAAAGCTGTTTCTAAAACTAAAATGTTCTGGTGGTCCAATATTGATTTATCATATTTCTCTATATCTGTCTTTGAACTTGCTTTGTGCATACTTGACAATTATAGCTGCCTGGCATTTAACACACACCCTCATTACATACAAATCATCTGATAATGTGACTTTTCAACTATTCCCTCTATGAGAATTAAAAAGTCACCTTGTCACATGATTTGAATGGAATGAGGAGGTCTATTCAATGGGAAAATTGTTTGGCAATATTCGCTATTAGAGACACAGAACCCAGAACCTCTCACATTGATTGCAAACTTAAAAGAGGAATGCAAAAGAAAAACCCTTTACTTACTTATTAAGGGTTTAGTTAGCCAATCCAGAATGCAAGTTGTTTACAGTTTTTTTAGCCCCTTCAAAAAACTATAGGTAGATCAAAAATAACCCATACAGGAAAGTGCAAGAAATACCCCAGAAACATAAGCAGAACAAACCAGTATGGTATCAGAAACACAATAGAATATATTTTGAACAAATAATGTGTGTGAAAATATCATGTCATGAGAGTTTTAATTATATACAGTAGCCTTGATTGACTTTAAACTGATCTCTGTAGGACTAAATTACAAATGAGCAGTCATTCAAATACTTCCCTAGATCTGACTTATAATCCCTTGAAAGTCCCCATGTGTTATACTATTGTCTGAAACATATTTTAGGGCTTAAATTTCAGTGCGGGATTGCAGGAATCGTGCATTTTCCAAGTTGATTCCGCATATCTGCAACTTTCAGTCTTGGGAAAATCCTGCAGAGATATTTTAAGATACCAAGCTAGTGTACTTTTCACCCAATTTAGAATGTCTGAAACGCTACAACAATCTATAAGGAAGTGGGTGTCAGTGACGAAAGCACTATGAGCCGCATTCTGAGTAGTTCTGGTCAAAATAAATAAATAAATAAATAAATAAATAAATAAATAAATAAAAGTAGTGCTGGATAGTTTAACTGCTGCGAGACTATTCTCTCATACGTGATATTCAGCCGTTATCTTTAAGGATTATAGAAACTCTTTTGCAAGCGGTGACTTTCGCTTTAACTCTAAAACTCAGCCCCATTCATTTTGGGGCGCCAGCGCACTAAAGGTTACGTGCATATTACTCAGGCATCGTAAAAGCCACCTACCTGGTTCATGGCTTGTTTAAAAGTACAGACTCGGGCTTTTCCAAAGACGTATTCAGTGTCTGCGTCCCAAACCGCACCCTTGCTCACTCGTTACCTTCCCTTGAGGGGCGGAAGTACTATGTTCACCATCTTAAGGGTTGTCTCAATTCCTTAGGGAACGAGTCAAGGGTGTTTTATGTCCCCTTCACTGCACCCTTAGACGGAGTGTACGAAACAGTTTTCTTCTGCGAAAGTGTTTTTGTGCTGAAGTCCCAGAACTGTTTGCGTTAAAGGCGGAGACAAGTAGGATAATTTGCAAATATGGCAGACGTGGCTGCACATAAATGTAATTAGCTAGGAAATTGTAGATATTGTTAAGTTATTTAACAAGCAATTTTTTTGTGAAATGTATGTTGTATTGAGTCTCTTTGCTAATAAAATTAATCTTTTTAAATCTATGATCACGATTTAAATATATGATTAGAAAGTACAGCGAAAAATCTTTTCAGTACATATCGATTGCTGGAATTAATTATCTATCAATTAATTAATTAATGAACTAGATAGGTAGCTACAAAACTAGGAGATGATATAAGCGAGCAATATATATATATATATATATATATTCAGTATATATATATATTTAGTATATATATATATATATATATATATATTTTACGAAATACAGGGACAGAGGAAGAGAACAGCTGCGTACGGCAAACGATGTCGTCTTCACGGGGAAAACGATGTCGTCTTCACGGGGAAAACGATGTCGTCTTCACGGGGAAAACGATGTCGTCTTCACGGAGATTCAATGGTGCATTTTTTTTTGAGCCATCTGATATACAATACATTTTGGAAAAACTTTTCTTTTTTTATTACATATATTCTCATCTCTACCCCATAAAGTATGTCTGATCCTGTTGCAACTTACATAATATAAAAGGAAATTTTGTGGCCTTTCATTTGATATGTTACATGCATGCAGTACAAACTATCCAGCAGTTAAACATATATAAATGAAAACAGTGAAAAACAGGCTCATGGGAAAGTGGGTTATAGTGCGCAGGTGTAGAGGTGATGCAGTGCGCCAAACACCGACAAACACAGTTCTGATGAAGTGAAGTTATTTATAATCCAACGGTCGAAACTGATCAACAGAAACTATAAGGAGTATAGGCAGGAGAACTACTCTGTATTAATAAATGCACAGGGCAGTCCCAAATGATAACACACAAATTCACAAATAGACACACACAGACAAAACATACACGGGCACCAGTCCTCAGTGAGTGCAGTAGTGCTCATGGTGAATTTACAATTATTGTGCTTTAGTGCAGTGATGTTCAGGGTGGGTGCTGGCCTCTGTCGACAGCTCCAGAACATGTTTAGCTGTCTAACAAATAATAAGCAACAGTTAGACAAACAAACAAAACACTCATGAAACAACAATACGGGTCCTTCCGGTCTCAAAGCTCAGTAACCAAAATGAATGAACAGATTAGGTCGTTTCGACCCCTACTTATACTGTCACTCATGACCCCTTGGTAAACGAGTGCAGCTGCTCCTCCAATCCGCGGCTGCCACATCATTTCTCTTCCGGGTCGATGAGTTAATGTACCGAAGCTCCACCCCTTTTCTAAATGACCGACTTCCTTTTAACCCTAGGAACGAAGTGTCAGGCCAAGCATTCCAGGGTACTCTGTTCCCGTTACTTAGCGCCCTCACAGTTCTGGAGGAAGATTTACCACCAAGAATCATTGTCTTTCTGTCACATATCCCGCCGCTCAGAGTGGAGCTGAAGGAACACTCAGCTGAATCTGCCTTTCCTATTACTCCCTCCTCCCGGGAAAAATAATTCGCATTTTGGTGGTCTTTCCCCACATGGTGTACCATGTGGTACATGAAGGGCTACAATGCTAGATACCACGAGTTATCCAGCATTAATGTCCTTCATTGTGCTTAACCACTTGAGTGGGGCACGGTCTGTGACAAGATCAAATGAATGTCCCAGCAGGTAATAGCGTAAGGAGTGAGTAGCCTATTTAATGGCCAAACACTCCTTTTACTGATATACAATATCGGGTGTTCTACTCCGTCTACCTTTTGGGACAAGACCGCACCCAAACCCAATGAATGATGAATCTTTTGGTGAAATCTGGTGTGATGAGAGTGGGGGCCTGGCAGAGTCTTCGCTTAATAGTATCAAACGCCCCGTAAAATCTGGTCCATCAGTCTCTGAAAGGCAGCGGGCGCACCATGTAGCCCAAACGGCATGGTTTTGAAATGAAACAGCCCTTCAGGGGTTGAAAATGCGGTTTTCTCTCTAGAACTACAGGTTAAGGGGATCTGCCAATATCCCTGTTTCAGGTCCAGAGTAGAGATAAACTTCGCCTTTCCCAGTCTATCTAGAAGTTCGTCGACCCGAGGCATAGGGTACGCATCGAACTTGGCAATAACATTTACCTTCCGGAAGTCCACACAGAAGGGATTGGTGCCGTCTTTCTTGTCCACTATGACAAATGGACTGCACCACTCGCTCCTGGAAGGCTCAATCACCCCAAGTTCCAGCATGTCCCATACCTCTTTGCGAACGCCACTTCGTCGACTTTCCGGGATCCGGTAAGGTCTCTCTCATACAGTGACACCTGAGAGAGAGAAAATGTCATATTCAACCAAGTTAGTCCTGCCGGCCAAGTCAGAAAAAACATTGCTGAACTCCTCAATAAGCTTACACAGTTTTCATTGCTGATCTGGAACCAATTGTTCCCCCATCAAAATGATTTTAGTGCTAGTAGTCTCTGGACAGGGGCCTAAATCATTCTCTACATTGCCTGGGGCTATAAATAAGACCTCCCTTGCCTGCCAGGGCTTTATAATAAATTGATATGCTAAATGTCACGTTCATTCCGGCGATCGGGCTGTCTAATTTCATAATTCACCTTTCCTATAGTCTGACTCACTTCATATGGCCCCTGCCACTTAGCACATAATTTCGATTCTAAGGAGGGAAGCAGCAGCATTACCTTGTCTCCAAGTCGATAGGTTCAAATTCTTGCATTTTTATTGTAATGCTGCTGTTGCCGGTGCTGAGCCGATTTGAGGTTGTCCTGGGCCAAACGACTGACCAAATCCAGGCTCTCTCTAAGTAGGAGCACATGCTTCACTATGTTTTTGGACGAGCCCTGTGCTCCTCCCACCCCTCTCTCAGCAGATCGAGGATGCCGCGAGGCTGTCGACCATACAAAAGCTTGAAGGGGGAGAACCCTGTCGAACTCTGCGGCACCTCTCTCACTGCAGAAAGGAGGTAGGAAAGAAGAGAAGCCCAATGTTTTTGCTCTTGTGTTACAAAACGTCTCAGCATCTGCTTCAAGGTCTGATTAAATTGCTTTTTTGTTTTTTTTTGCCTTTATCCAAGGCGACCTATAGAGACTAGGGTGTGTGAACTATGCATCAGCTGCAGAGTCACTTACAATTACGTCTCACCCGAAAGACAGAGCACAAGGAGGTTAAGTAATTTGCTCAGGGTCACACAATGAGTCAGTGGCTGAGGTGGGACTTGAACCAGGGACCTCCTGGTTACAAGCCCTTTTCTTTAACCACTGGACCACACAGCCTCCACCAAATTGTTCCACCAAACCGTCCGTCTGTGGATGATAAACAGATGTCCTGATGGGACGTATTTTTAATATTTTATATACCTGCTGTAATGTTTTAGACAAAAGGTTGGTTCCATGATCAGCCAAAATCTCCTTGGGGATCCCTCTAGCCATAATCTGCACTAATTCTGTGGCTGTTGCAGTAGCACTTGTGGACCTCAATAGAACTGCCTCCGGGTATCGCGTTGCATAATCTACCACTACTAATATATGCGCATACCTGGAATCAGAAGGTAGCAAAGGGCCCACTATGTCCATTGCAATGCGTTCAAAGGGGGTGGAAATAATCGTCAGTGGAACCAAAGGGGCAGGGAGCACTCGACCCGGCGCTACTTGCTGGCAGTCTGGGCATGTGGCTACACATTTCGACACATTAGTATGAAGTCCTACCCAATAGAATCGAGCCAATATCCGTTCCCTTGTCTTGTCAGCTCCGAGGTGCCCCGCAAAAGGGATATCATGCGCCAGCCTCATGACCTTGGTCCGATAAGACGGGGGAACCAATAATTGTGTTACAGGCTGTCCTGTGCCTGCCGCTAGGTTTACCCTATACAGTAATTGCCCCTTGATACTGAAGTGTGGAAATACTGTGTGTTGGCGCCGACCACATGGCAAAACTGCTCCACAATTATTGCCTCACCCATTTGGAGATTGGTCTTCCTGGTGGGGATCAGCCAGTGTACCATGTGGTCACACAACTTCTGCGTGACCATCCTCAGGCGTGTATCCGGGGATCTTTGGTACTCCCTGAAATGGACACGGTGTGTCTCCGACGTGATGTTCAGACGACGAACAGGCAGGGTCCCAGCTGGCTTGCCCAGAACTCTTTCGGCCATGATGCTGTGAGCTGCTCGAATGCGACCAAGTATGCCTCCGGGTCATCCTCTGTCGTCATCTTCTGCCCATGCCTTCGGGGCCATCACCCCAGATGCTGTTGCGGTGTGTGGCCTCATAGCCAGGCCCACCCTGTGTACCTCTTCGTCTCTCCTCTGCCTCCCGTCGGCTATCCGGCACCCCCAGTAGCTCCACCAGTGTTGTGTGGCCCATAATCATGTTTTCTGACCGCACGTGTGGGAAAGTGGGTTATAGTGCGTAGGTGTAGAGGTGATGCAGTGCTCCAAACAATGACAAACACAGTTCTGATGAACTGATGGGTTTTTAGTTATAATCCAACGGTCGAAACTGACCAACAGAAACTATAAGGAGTACAGGCACACACAGACAAAACATACACGGTCACCAGTCCTCAGTGAGTGCAGTAGTGCTCGTGGTGAATTTACAATTATTGTGCTTTGGTGCAGTGATGTTCCGGGTAAGTGCTGGCCTCTGGCAACAGCTCCGGAACATGTTTAGCCATCTAACAAATAACAAGCAACAGTTAGACAAACAAACAAAACACTCATGAAACAACAATACGGGTCCTTCTGGTCTTAAAGCTCAGTAACCAAAACGAATGAACAGATTAGGTCACTTCGACCCCTACTTATACCGTCACTCATGACCCCTTGGTAAACGAGTGCAGCTGCTCCTCCAATCCGTGGCTGCCACATCATTTCCCTTCCGGGTCGATGAGTTAATGGACTGAAGCTCCGCCATTTTTTTAATTACCAACTTCCTTTTAACCCTAGGAATTAAGTGTCAGGCCAAGCATTCCAGGGTACTCTGTCCCCATTACTTAGCACCCTCACAGGTCGGAAGGGAGATTTACCACCAAGAATCATTGTCTTTCTGTCACAGCGGAAATAGGGCTGAGCGTAAAGAGTTAAAAAAAAGAAATGGAGCGCTGGTTAAAAAGAAAAGCACCTAACATCATGTAATCAAAGAAACTAAACAATGATATCTACCGGAACCATAATAGTAGTACAGTATTTCATGTAAGATTTTGAAATGTCACATTTTTAATTTTTTTGTTTTTTTCATTAAGTATATGGAAAACTACAAAGCGGTATGTAATTGAATATGTTAACGTAACATTATTTAGCAGATTTCATTTGATTAGTTATGCAAAACCTTTGGCCATAGCTGTACTATTGTGGTGCTGCATAGTAATTTTGATGCAGTGTGAAATGTGAAGGTACATGTGTTTGGTACACTTCCAAGTTGGGATTTCACTGTCTGACTGTACAAATGGGTTCCATGTGGAATATACAATGATGTAAAAATATCCAGCTTGGAAAGACAAACGGGAAGCCATGGTGGGTGCCTCTACAGCTGTGGTGTTTTCCAGCTATCTCACAGCTGCAGTTCAAGTAACTGTTAGATGAGTGCCAATTGAGTAATGGCAATCGTATAACTCTTCACATATATCCTAACCTGAGGTCACACAGTATGGAAAAACAAGGTCATCATGGTATAGGCAGTTAAAAGATTACATGCCGGAATATGCTTGATATTTTTCAAGGCGTAACATAGTTGTCATAGATAGCTTTAAGTAGTACATTGTGTTAATTAAAAACGCTGTGAAGGGTAGTATCTTTTCAGGCGTATTGATCAATTTTATTACCTTACTTGTACGAGAACTGCAATTGAAAACAGCCAGAATGAAGCAAGGTTTTTTCCCTGATACCTGGCTCATACTTTTACCTTTCAGTTTTTATAATGATTCAATTTTTAACGTCAACTGCATTTGAAAGGCATGAGTACTCGCAGTGGACAAAATTTAAAGTTAGTTTTACACCATAGGTGTGAAATCTAAACCAAACAACAATAAGAATTGATAGTGCAGATTTAACTTTGATTGCTTTTACGGGTACTCCTGAAGGGGAGGCAAGGCAAAGAGATACAAGCTTGAAAAAACCCATCTCATCCTGCTGGATTCATCATTTTGTAAAGTGGTTATGATGGTAATGCTGTATGATATACTACCATTTCAGATTCTGACCACAAAAAAGCAAGGGGCAGCTATATAACTTGTGAAAGAAACCAAGCCTGGCTCTTTTACAGAGTGATATACAGTAGACACTCACAAGTGTCTGGTCGCCGGTTCAATGAACAACTGTGCATTGTGTGTAATTGCTTGGGTATTGTGAGGTTGCTGTTCATGTCCAATCTCCGCCTGTTACATAGGTCCTTCTGTGACTCAGATTGTTTAATATTGGTGTCAGAATGGTGAGTGGTGTTGGAAAAATAACCAGTCCAACAAGTAATAAATTCCAAATGGTCCGGCTTTATTTATTTCCTGTAGCCCCACTACCAACAATGGTAGGGAGGGAAACAATAACTGGCGGGTTGAGTCCCGAAATCAAACAACAACACTAATAAATAATACGTCCACATTAGACTCTGCGTCCCCGTAGCGCAAAAAAGGCTCCGGTGCAGAAATGGTGCCAGTGCAGGTTGTGGTTGTGAGCAGGGGTAAGTGCTCCAGGGGTGTGTGCTGGCTCCGTGGCTTCAGCTCCTGTCAGTCCTCCTCTGTAACACAGAACAAAACAAACCAGCAGCCTTCCGGCTGCATTAGCATTCAGCATAAGGGGCTGTACTCACCTAGTTGCATCCCCTTTGTACTGCCAAACTCCTCCCTATGATTAGTGTGGTGCTCCACTCACTCCAAACGCTGCACGCAACAAGATGTCCGACTTCCGGCTCATTTGCCTCCATACTGTCGATTTCATTTTCTTCAGTTGTTGTATGTGTGGCACTATTATTTGCATCGCCAGAATCTGATTTTCTAAATTTTGATCCAACAAAATCAAATATGCATTTTTGTTTGAATTTACTAACCATCTGTTTTTTTTAAGAGGATACAGGGAGCAGTGGAACCATTTTTACGCATTGCATTGCGTAAAACTACTTAGTAATATAAACAAAATTATTGGACAGGGATGAAAAGGGGATCTGCGTTTTAGAAACGCACTGCCGTTATTTTTTTGCGTTTTCTAAAAATTTTCTGCGTATATAACGCATTAATTCTGCATAAACGCGACCTGTGGTTCTCAGCCATGGTTCACTTTCGCTGGACACAAAGACCGGAATCAAACAAAAGAACAAAGAACAAAGGACTGGCTTTCCAGTCCCCTTTTAAGTGTTAATAGATCATAAATTAGTAAATTCACACCTAGCCCTCACACCTAGCCACTTGCTGCACGATTAAGTTTCAAATGGGCACAGAGGGAAGTCTAACCTCCCAGCCCTGCCATATCTTGCACACACTTTGTTTTACACACATGCTATTTTTAAACCATACAAACCATATTTATTTTTATAAACCCAAAAAATACACTATTTGCAGGGGCAGGCCTCAGCCCTGCCACAGGGGGTAACACTTTTTGTAATAACTGTTTGAAATTCAAATGTAGTTACGTACAAACAACAGTAGTGTATCCAGACTTTCATGAAGGGGGTAGGGTGTAGGGGGTCAAGACTGTCATGAAGGGGGGATACCTGATAAGAAACATATCGTTAAAGTAAACAATAGTTTCACATTTAATGTACGGAATATTCTCTAATATAGTTTATGGCGTGGGCGCATTCTGTGTATAGCCTAGCTGTATATGATAAATTCTTTCAACATTTCATCAGTCTTAGCTTGGAAACGAATCAAAGCTAGTAGGTTTCCCTGGTTTGTCTCTGTTAGAGCTGTTCTGTCATCTCTTTGGCCCCTAAGAGGTATTCCCTGTTTACCACAAAAAACAATGCAGTCTACTATGTTTCGCAATGCTTCCTTGTTTCTCATATACTTCTTCTCTCTCTGGCTAAGTAGAATGCTATCAATGCTTAAGGATGGTTCCTGCTGTTTAGCACTGCAGCTTGATGATACTAATTATTTTCATGTAGAAGAACACCTTCTTTTCCCAGTGCTTTGGAGGTTCAAATAAAACCTATACACTGTTTTATTGCAAGGGAAAACTTCGAAAGACATGCCTGCTCTGATTTTAGTTACGTAACTGTAGCTTGTTTAGAACAATGCTGGTCCGACATTAAGCATTGTTATCTCTGATGAAATTCACACAGCAGTAAGACTGATTTGTAGACACCGCAAATACAATTGTGGACATTGGGAGCCTCACCATTCCTCACATAACTAAGAAATACACCGGTTTTTTCGTCTATAATGTTTGAGCTCTGTGTATTGTGTCGTTGTTCAAGGATAATTATTTAGAATAACTCAACCACCAACCCGATCTATATTTTAGTGGAATTTGTGTTAGACATAACAAGCCCTGAATTAAATGTAAATGTAAGTTCTTCACTAAAATTTCATAACTCCCAGATGCATCAATTTGCAATTCTAATTCTTGGATGTTCTTAGTTTTATTCTGTTTCCCACCCATATAGCAAATCTAATTAGCTTTTCAAATAAATACATTATAGAGTTTAGCCAATTGTGCTTTATTTAAAACTGCAACATCTGCAATAGATTCTATTCCATTATTGTAAGCATGCCTAAAGTAAAATTCTTCCAACAAAATAGCTGCAGCAATCTATTCCTTTCCATTCTCAATTAACACCACCCTTTAAAAGTGTAGTGTGTTATTTAAGATGGTTTAAAATATTTCTGCCCTACAAACCAATGTTGAAAATAGGCATTTAATGAAAAGCGTTTTTTTTAAATGTAGTTTTTCTTCTTGAGCTAGCTTTAACAGAGCTCGAAGCTGCCATGTATAACCCCTCCTACTACAAGTACTTTAGCAGCAAGAGCATTCCTGCACTCCCAGAGTGAAGTAGGTTCAAAGTGGTTTCAAGGGGGGGGGGGGGGGGAATTGTTGTGTTCCTATAACTAACAATGAAGGCTGTTTTCCAAGGTTTTTTTTCTTTACCCAATTAATTCTAAAAACAACAATTCTGAAGTCCAGCGTTTTTACCACATAAAAAAACCGTCCAAAACACAGTTTCCTATTATAAACTATTGCATGTACTGCAGTATGCTTTAGGAAACAATAGTGTTTTTGATGGTACTATAGTATTTCTTTTATTTGGGAACTCCCCTGTGTCTCCAGGGGCTTTTGCACTTATAGCTAGCTCAAGAGTGTCCTGTGTTAGTGCTTGTGAGAATCCCGCAAAAAAGTTCAATTCTCTCAAGGGTATTTGGAAAGCACACTTCAAGACTGATCGGGTTGTTGTTGCACCTTTTGCAAAATATCTTGGTAACACTTTACATTAAGGGGGTGATGTAAGGATACACACAAAGTGCAAAACCCCCATAATGCTGCCAGAATTGTGTTTAGCAGCCATAAAGTCTGATTTTAGCGGCCACTAAAAATGCAGCATGGTGTTCACCTGGCCTTCTGCACGCGCTATCAAATTTGCACTTTGCCATCATTAATGCATTAAAATTCATTCACATGAAGAAAAGAGCATGAAATTGGGCAGGATCTGTATACTAAGTGGGCGCAAACAGGGCCACTTTGTTTGGGAGGGCTAAAGCGTTATCGTCTCACTCCGCAGTTCATCCTAGACTTAATAGCTGAATTGAGGGATGAGCTAGACCTCAGCATCAGTCTAGGGACCACTATCTCTGCACATGTGAAAGTGCTGTGTTCTCTGTGCTAATTAGCCTCTGGTTCCTTTCAGACCACAGTTGGAATGTCTGGAGGGATAGCCCAATCCACCTTTTCCAGAGTGCTAGGCAAATTTCTGGATGTCATGCTGAAAAGGACAGGCCAATACATAGAATTTTTTAAGGATACTTGCATAATTGTTGTTGGCTGAGGCTTTTCCAAACAATTTCGTTTCATGCTGAGTGACCTCAGCCGTAAGGACTCTCAGCTCCTTCTCAGAAAACTTTTTTTTTTGTTTTCGTGCGCCAAGAGGACTTTCCTGCCCTTCCTCTGACACACTTTTTTGCTTTATATTTTCGTGCTCCACAAATGTCATACAGCGACTACTGCTCTCTGTACCCCTAACTCTGCAAGTGCAGCCACTAAATAGACTGATGCGCTCATAGAGACTCTCATTATCATAATTGCGGATCATTATTTGTGCGTGTTCAGTAATTTGCATTGCTCTTAATCTTACATAGGGAGCAGTGCAAAATAATTGCCTGGCCGCAATGCAATTTGAATTTTGCAACCGCAATTATTTGTACTGTGCCTATACTTACAACACTCCCTAAGTGTCTCTAATTACTCTGTATTTACATAGTAGTTACTTATTAAATACACATGTACTTACACATAACTACAGTGTTATTATGCATATTACAATGTAGTGTGGGGTAGATGTACTAAGATCGCCAGTCGCCTACTTGGCCTACTTAGTAGCCTAGACAATTAACACAAAATAGATCATGGCGCCGCATTGACAACCAGCATTCCCAAAAAAGTTACTAACAGCATTGCTCTTGTTTAGTACATTTCACCCTAGACTTCCGACTCGTTTGCGACTATTGCGACACCCGCAACACTTTAGTAAATCTACCCCTTAGTGTGTAAATATTTTTGCATGATATATATATATATATATATATGTACACATTTGTATCAGAAAAGTGTTAGAGTTAAGGTTAGGGTGGGGTTACGGTTAGGGAAAGGGTTAGGGTTATGTCATGCAAAAAGATTTACACATAAAGTACATTGTAACTATGCATAAGAACATTGCAATTGTGTAAGTACACATGTTTTACTAAGGAACTACAATGTAAATACATAGTAATTAGAAACACAATGTTAAGTGTTAACAATATCTTGAAAGAACAGCTACTGCTGTTATTGGGCAACTATCAACAAGGTCTACAAAGGTTTAAATGTTGAGGATTAATATCTCCTATTATCAGGGAATCTGAGGGTAATCTGAAATTGGTTCTTCTGTATGGTCATCTATCAAAGTCTTACTGAACTGCTGCCTTGGACATGTGAGCTCAACGTACAGTGCTTGTAACAGGAGATGCAGCTTTTATCTCTAGTCAGGGATGCCACTTGGGTGATGCAAGCTTCAGTCTGTTTTGTTATCAAACCCATGTAGATTTGCAAGATTTTGGTACACTGCAGGTTTAATTTGTTTTGCTTTCTTTCACTGTTTCTCTTTAAAGGTTGGAGAGGAGCTTGACGTGTTAGGATATATGCAGCATGGAACAAAAAACAAAGTCCTTGAAGTTTTTTCTTCAGTCCTTCCTTATTCTGGCCCTTCATAATTTTACTGGAGCGCAGAATGAAGATATGAGATCCAGTAAGAATGTTTACTGTACCAATTAAAATGATTTCTGGCTTATTTTTAAGTGCTGTACTGAGACTCACCAGTATAAACACAATGGAAACAAAAATACTACTATATGTGCATGTATTAGCATGTATATCTGTGTATATTTCTCTAATTATGTTCTTCGCAGATTTGTGGTTTAATTATTTTGAATTGAATTGACTAACTTTAAATGGGAAAACATAATTAATAATGTGTTATTGTAGGTTTCATTAATAACACTGCAGTTACATATGAACTACCAGAATATTTACAATATCTGCCTTCTGTTTACGATAACACTGCTACTGTTCTTAATTAATTAATAAAGCATCCATAACTATACGACACTCAACAGTGCTAAAGTTAGAAACACTAAAATAAACTGAATCAATTCAATGACAAATGTTTTGCCTTTTTCAGTGTCTTCAAATACATTACAAAACGACTTTGTCGAAACGTATGTCATTGAATTTGAGACACAGGGGCGTTTTATAATGTAGGATTGGGGTTTAATAACAGATGCCTGTAATTTACAAATAATATCTACTTCACATGAATTTAAATGTTATTATGATATAGTTACAATTAAATAATACTGTTATAAATTAATTTATATTTGTATTAACATTTGCAATTTCTGTTTAGCAGATCATTTATAACATGCTGTTTTAAATTGTTTGCCTACATTATGTATTTTTTTCTCTTCTCCTAGGCTGTAGAACTGCTGCTAGTGATCTAGTTTTTATTTTAGATGGCTCTTGGAGTGTTGGGGATACAAATTTTGAAATAATTAAAAGATGGCTTGTCAATATTACTAGTAACTTTGATATTGGCCAAACATTTACACAAGTTGGGGTTGTTCAATACAGCGATAACCCTCTCTTGGAAATCCCACTTGGAAAATATGTTTCAAGTGAAGAACTGATAGAAGCCATGGAATCAATACAATACATGGGGGGCAATACCCAGACAGGTATAGCGATAAAATTTGCTTGGGAAAATATGTTTGCTCACTCTGCCAGAGCTGCTAATGGTGTAACAAAAATAGCAGTCGTACTGACTGATGGAAAATCCCAGGATGAAGTGAAACACGCTGCAGAGGAAGCAAGGAAGAACCGAATCACTTTGTTTGCCGTTGGAATTGGATCAGAAACAGAGGAAGCAGAACTAAACGCAATTGCCAACAAGCCATCATCCACTTATGTGTTTTATGTTGATGACTACTTAGTAATTTCCAAAATTAGAGAAATGATGAGCCAAAAGCTCTGTGAAGGTATAGCACATTTTAATATATATATCTGCATGTTTTATATATGTACTGTGTGTAAATACTGTTTGTGTTTAAGTCTTCGTATGCTCCTTGCATAATTATTCTTCACATCAAAGTTCTGCAATATGTGACTCTTGTTCTGTTTGGACTCAATTGGCTCTGCATTGTCCAGTGAACTAAATGCTGCTTATTACAACATGGCTTAGCACAATAACTTACTACCACTACGACTACTAATATAAACCCTGTTTTACTATGTCAGCCAGGCATGAGCTGTTTCAGTCATCGTGGGTGATGAATATTCCCAGTCACTGGAATATACATTAGTGGAATTGCATGTATGCCTTTTTTTTTAACAGCAGCTGGTGATGCATTTCTACTGGCATTAGTGAAATCTAGTAGGGGCCCCTGATCAGCTGAATCTCCTTCAATTTTATTTGTTATTGGTTTGCTTTGTGTCTGTTAGAGGCGATCGGGAGATTGACATGGCCGTGATAACTTCTCCAGTCAAGTACTGCACTGGTGTTAGTGGATCGATAATAAGAAAGGCAGATCTAACAGATCGAGACACAAACTGCTTTTTATAATATACTATTCTAAAGCTTGTGGGTGTGGGAAATGGTGACTTCAGTTCGGTCAATGTGTATTAGTTGGTAACTAATTAGGCCAATGCTGTCTGCTTCCAAAAGGGGGAGGGGGGACGGAGAGAAAATAATAATACAGAACCCCTCAGAAGTCCCTGTGTTATATCATTTCATTAAGTGCACTAAATAAACCCTGCAGCAATTTATAATGTATGATACAGGGTCTGTGGATTTTGATGATCACATACACTCCAATGTATAAAATATCACCAAAGAAACACAGTAAAAGAGTTGAGATCATCACATTGTGTATAGTTCTCTTAAGTCATTGAATTATGCAGGAACTTACATGCATTCCATTTTGGGATTGCACATGTTAGCCATCACTAATGTCTCTTGACATTAACTTTGGCTTACATCCTATGACACTGAATGTAAGATGTCCAAAATGCAGAACAAGAAGTTAAGACAAAGAAACTGGAGTCAACCAAAATAAAGAAATAAAACAAACACTTTGAATCATTAAAAATGCATTCAGAGAATGTAATTTGTAATGAGTAACACGATGAATGACTAGATAGATGTTGTCAGATACCGTTTACTGCTAACATTGTGTTAACTGTTGCTTTTTTATATGAAGGCCCTTAGAATGAAAGGCAAATCGATTTCTGCCCTTGTATAATCCATACCTTTTTAGACAGAATATAGGATTCAAGCAGTTGAGACTTTAGAATCGGTAATGGTCCCATGAAACTCTAATAAACATTACTGACAACATAGAACAGCACTACCAATAATTGCCAGATGTACATTATTAAATTTGCCGATCCATCATGATGCCATGATGGCAAGTACTATCATCCATTCATTTTTAAGTATAAATACTGGAATTCTAAAATAAATATTAGAATCTTTACAATATAAATGTAAATCAAAACTGTATTATGCCGGGTAAAATATCCTGTTACATTGATTTTGTTTTTGTAATTGTAATAGTCACAGGTTTTAATGTCCCAATATTTCTTGATAGCTTTGTATGGAATAATACAGTTCTAAGAATAAGCAGATGTTGTGACAAGCAGTCTCAGACTTTCCCACTGGAGCTAAATAACTTTTTTTTTTTTTTCTTAAGGGATTTTCCTTTGCTGAGAACATTTAGCTGCCCACGATTGTACAATGCCAAAACAGCTATGTGCCAAATTTCCAGGGTGCTGGGATGTACAAATCTGCCCACTAGGGCCATGTTTGAGGTTTCATAAACTCTTGTGATAATTCGTGCAAGATATTATAGGATTAGAATAGAATGATAAATAACAGAGACCAAAGTTGTGGGTTATTCCCCCGTTCATTTTCTGGCTTTCATACTGGAAGAGATCTGAATGACTGACGGCATACTTGCTAAAGGTCCAGTATTTTGTGCCAAGAATTTTCACTACAGGCTCTATTAGTTCAGCTTTAAACCAAAAGAAACAAAATCCCCAGTTCATTTATTTTAGCATTGACCATGAAAGCTGTACTACTCTCTTAAAATATTTAACTCAAGACGCCCTTTTCATAAAGTTCAAAGAACTGCTTTTAATCCTTCTCTTAGGTTAAACAGTGCAAAATATTCCATAAAATTGTCATTTCTTGTGAATGATAATCCTTTAACACAAGTCCTTTCATTTTCTGATTAGCCATTATTTTCGGTTTGTAATGTATATTTTAAATTAATTAATTTATTACATAACACTGAAAAAGTGAAATGGTAAGTAATTGCATTTTAATTAATTGTTTAATTTCAGTCTTACAGTGATAGCGAAATCATCTTGTCTATGATTTATCAGCTATTCACTTTTAAGCTTCACTTTGGTTGAGAAATGAAATTTTCCTCTTAAAACAGTTGGAAAAGGTTTAATGAATTGGATATTTATTTAAGCAAAACATCCTTTAAACATATGAGAGCTGCTACATGCTCTCACGATCCTCTTCCTACAAAACTATTAAAAGATGCTCTTGGTGTTATTAATACCCATATTTTAAAAAATATAAATGGTTCACTTTCCTCTGGTATAGTTCCCTCAGCACTTAAAGTAGCTGTGGGAAAGCCTATGCTTAAGAAACACAATTTGGACCCTCAAGTCCTCAATAACTATAGGCCAATCTCCAACCTACCATTCTTAGATAAGGTTCTAGCAAGAATTATTGCAATTCAATTACAAAAATGTCTAACTCTTAATGGTATATTCGAGAAGTTTCAGTCTGGTTTTCGTGCTGCACATAGCACAGAGACGGCCCTTGTCAGAGTTGTGAACGATCTGCTGATAAGCTCTGACTCAGGCTTTCCATCAGTATTAATTCTTCTAGATCTGAGTGCTGCCTTTGATACTGTAGACCATTCCATCCTACTGAATCATCTTGAAAGCACAGTAGACTGTCTGACCTTTCCAATCCTGGTTCAAATCCTATCTGTCTGACAGGTCTCAGATCGTCTCTATTGGGGAGGTAAAATTGGCATTATCGGAAGTTGTCTGTGATGTTCCACAGGGCTCCATTCTAGGTCCCTTGCTGTTTTCATTATAAATACTACCGTTAGGTGACATTATCCGCAGACAGAGTGAACTTCCATTGCTATGCTGATGATACCTAGCTATATTTGCCCCTAAAACCAGGAATTTCTTCTGCCTGGGTGTTATGCTAGTGGGGTCACAGAACTAACTTAAAGGAAATGTGGAATTACATGAGCTCGACCCTTGCAGTCTCTCATCAAAACTTAAATTAGAAATTAAGAGTTTGGGGGTCATCTTTGATTCTGATCTATCATTTGAGACTCATATTAGGGAAGTTACTAAAGTATTTTTTTAGTATTTGAGAAATATAGCCTTAGTCCAATTATTTCCATAACTGATGCCTAGAGACTAATGCATTCCTTTGTTTCATCTAGAATTAATTATTGTAATGCACTTTTTTCTGGTGTCCCAGAATGTGTGGTATCCTGCTTGCAGCTTGTTCAGAATACTGCTGCTAGAATTCTGACTAAAACCAGGAAAAGTGAACATACTACCCATGTTTTGGTCAATTTACATTGGTTCCCTGTGCAGTATGGAATTGATTTTAAGATTTTGCTGTTAAATTACAAGGCTCTGAATGGATTAGCACCTAGTTATTTGCAGGCGTTACTGACTCCGAGATCACAGGATGTGGGGTTGCTGTTTTCAAGTCAAGACTAAAAACGCACTTTTATAAAATGCCTTTCTGATCTTAGAGGGTTTTAACTTTAAAACCACTGCTTTTGTATTATGTGTACTGTTATTTAAATGGTCTGACTTGGCAGTTGTATGTGTGACATGCTATACAAATGTATTGTGGTTTGTTCTTTTCTGCTATGTACTGTATAGTGCTTTGCGATACTTTTGTATAAAAATATAAAAAACGCTATGTATATAAATATGGATAAGGGCATCTAATAAGAAATAAATAATAATAATAATAATAATATATATATATTAACGCACTGCTTAAAGTGAATAGGATCCATTGACTGTTGAAAAGTGTTTTTTTGTTAATTCCCCTGGTTGGATATTTTGTTGTTTTCTTACCAGTGGTTACACAATTTTATTACATTTTACTTAATGGAATACATAAAGTTTCTCTGTCAGTATGACATCTTGCTCTAATAAAGAACATATTTTGGTGGTTATAGTAAAAAGCTCTGTATGAGACCCAGATTATACTTCTAGCTACATTTCCTTGAACACAAATATATTTGATAATGAATTCAATATGATTCATATAAAGCTAAAACAAATCTCTATTAATTGGAGAGTAAGAAACATAGAATGCAAAAGAAAAGTCTCATCCCCTTAGATAACTATTTCGCCATTTTGTTTCGAAATATATTACATTGACAGTAAAATCATCTACAGTTGAGTTTTGTCTAAGCCCATCATAAACAGAAATTTCCATTGAAAAATGCTATGTTAGGTTAAAAGATTTTTTAAAGGTTTCTTTCAATATTAAAGAAAAATGGTATTGAATAACGCTGTAGTTATGACACACGTATTGCTTCTACCTTATAATTTCTCCATAACATTTTTTAAAATATATTTTATTGACACAGTATCATTCTGGGTCCAAAGACTGCAAAACATGTATATTGAAAACTAAACAGTAAATGTAGTTTAAAGCACATGAACTGCCAAATAGTGAGCCACTGGTGTCAAAATGTTACTCTTAAAATGGAGAGTGCTGGGGTTTTCCTAGGGGAGATTCCGTTTTTGTTCAGCTTTATTCCCTCTCTCTATCTCTCTCTGCTGTACAATCTGACAAAATGTTTTCATTGAGAAATGTAATATTTTTTTCTCTCCTGCTGTAGCTACTAATTGAGTCATTGCATATCACAAGGATTCATCAAACATTTTATTTTTCTCCAGAAACGGTTTGTCCAACAAGAATCCCAGTAGCAGCTCGTGATGAAAAGGGCTTTGATATTCTACTTGGTGTAGACATTGCCAAAAAGGCAAAAAGAACTCAAGGATCTTACTTCGGTAGTAAAGCCTATCTGGTGACATCACAGGTTGACTTAACTGAAAGCACAAGGTATTACCTTCTAAGAGTCGGGTTTTGATTTTTTTTTTTCCAATTGTGATTCATTAACTTGAGCTTTTATAAAAAATCAAAGAAAAAAACGAATATCAATCATACTTAAGATCATATATGGGTTTTATATGAGAATTCAACAGCTAAGACTTTTTATTTTTATTTTATTGTAGCAATATATTCCCTGATGGTCTACCTCCATCTTATGTCTTCGTCACCACAATGAGGTTTAAAGAGCCAGTAACTCGGGAGAAGTGGGACCTCTGGAGGATTCAAGCTCTTGATGGGACTTCCCAAATCGCTGTTACATTTAATGGACAAGACAAGACAGTAACGTTTACTACAACAAGCATGGGGAATGGTACACAGAAAGTGACCTTTACGTCATCTGGATTAAAGGTACGCCTCTGCATGAATAAGAAGCTGCTCAATAAGAAGCTTTCAAATGAAGTCCCCTCTTACCATTTTATTTACTATTGCTTGTAATGTCGTGTTCATTGAAAACAACCATATCAAATCTTGCTCATATAATTTAAAAAAATTCTATACGCAGTATAATCAAGTTGATGTGACCCAAACAGAAAAGAAACAATGTGAACAGGGTTCCGTTCTTATTTTTCTGTGCTCTTGTAAAGCATTCACTTCAGAATGTTTAGGTACCATAGGAATGTGCAGGTTCAATTTTCAATTTAGCACCTTTTAAGAGTGACTTTTTAACCATGTAGACATCAAAACAAATCATAATAATACAACATACAGTGAGCATTACAATAAGTTAATGGAAGGAGTGTAAGAGCACCAGAAAGGATGCTTTTCTTTTAGTTTACATATCTTACATGTTTTCTTTACTTGTAGCTATGTCTCATGGGCCAAGGTCTCACCAAGAATTCTAATTCTAATTCTAATTATTAGACTCATGTGACTCTATCCTTTTAAAAGAAATGTGCGGCTTTAGCTGTGTATATTTATATTTAAATATTGGTATATATATATATATATATATATATATATATATATATATATATATATATATATATATATATATATACAGTACTGTGCAAAAGTTTTAGGCAGGTGTGAAAAAATGCTGTAAAGTAAGAATGCTTTCAAAAATAGACATGTTAATAGATTATATTTATCAATTAACTAAATGCAAAGTGAGTGAACAGAAGAAAAATCTAAATCAAATCCATATTTGGTGTGACCACCCTTTGCCTTCAAAACAGCATCAAGCATCAATTCTTCTAGGTACACTTGCACACAGTTTTGAAGGAACTCGGCAGGTAGGTTGGCCCAAATATCTTGGAGAACTAACCACAGTTCTTCTGTGGATTTAGGCAGCCTCAGTTGCTTCTCTCTCTTCATGTAATCCCAGACAGACTCGATGATGTTGAGATCAGGGCTCTGTGGGGCCATACCATCACTTCCAGGACTCCTTGTTCTTCTTTACGCTGAAGATAGTTCTTAATGACTTTCGCTGTATGTTTGGGGTCTTTGTCATGCTGCAGAATAAATTTGGGGCCAATCAGATGCCTCCCTGATGGTATTGCATGATGGATAAGTATCTGCCTGTACTTCTCAGCATTGAGGAGACCATTAATTCTGACCAAATCCCCAACTCCATTTGCAGAAATGCAGCCCCAAACTTGCAAGGAACCTCCACCATGCTTCATTGTTGCCTGCAGACACTCATTCGTGTATGCTGTCCAGCCCTTCGGCGAACAAACTGCCATCTGCTACAGCCAAATATTTCAAATTTTGACTCATCAGTCCAGAGCACCTGCTGCCATTTTTCTGCACCCCAGTTCCTGTGTTTTCGTGCATAGTTGAGTCGCTTGGCCTTGTTTCCATGTCGGAGGTATGGCTTTTTGGCTGCAAGTCATCCATGAAGGCCACTTCTGACCAGACTTCTCCGGACAGTAGATGGGTGTACCAGGGTCCCACTGTTTTCTGCCAGTTCTGAGCTGATGGCACTGCTGGACGTCTTCCGATTGCGAAGGGAAGTAAGCATGATGTGTCTTTCATCGGCTGCAGTAAGTTTCCTTGGCCGACCACTGCGTCTACAGTCCTCAACGTTGCCCGTTTCTTTGTACTTCTTCAAAAGAGCTTGGATAGCACATCTGGAAACCCCTGTCTGCCTTGAAATTTCTGCCTGGGAGAGATCTTGCTGATGCAGTATAACTACCTTGTGTCTTGTTGCTGTGCTCAGTCTTGCCATGGTGTATGACTTTTGACAGTAAACTGTCTTCAGCAACCTCACCTTGTTAGCTGAGTTTGGCTGTTCCTCAACCAGTTTTATTCCTCCTACACAGCTGTTTCTGTTTCAGTTAATGATTGTGTTTCAACCTACATATTGATTTGATGATCATTAGCACCTGTTTGGTATAATTGTTTAATCATACACCTGACTATATGCCTACAAAATCCCTGACTTTGTGCAAGTGTACCTAGAAGAATTGATGCTGTTTTGAAGGCAAAGGGTGGTCACACCAAATATGGATTTGATTTAGATTTTCTTCTGTTCACTCACTTTGCATTTAGTTAATTGATAAATATAAACTATTAACATGTCTATTTTTGAAAGGATTCTTACTTTACAGCATTTTTCACACCTGCCTAAAACTTTTGCACAGTACTGTATATATATATATATATATATATATATATATATATATATATATATATATATATATATATAATAAAAACGTGAAATATTAAGAACAGTGAATTTGTGAAAGGACCTGTCCGACATAACAAATTAATAAAATCATGAATTATCGTAACTAGGACAATCTATAAACCTCAGGCATTGATTTCAAAGATCCTAATATAATATTATCAAGCGCATTAGTAAGAACTTTCTTACTGGCTTCAGAGCCTTAATTCTATAAAAAAAAAAAATGCTTGTGTGGCTGTATTTCATGGAGACAGTCTGGAGCTGGAAAGTTGAACTACTGAAGCTTCTCTAATACTAGAGCCACGCTTGCCAAGCATAAGTGTTATCAACTCCTTCTGTCACAAGATTCCCCCGAAAAGACTCAAGAGAAAAATCACTAAGCTCAGTTTAACATCAATGTACACCAAAAAAACATCAAACATTGTTTTTTTTGGTGTTCGGCCTATTATACATATGGATAGATAACATTTAAAAACAGAACAGTGGTACGTGCAAAGACTGACACTTGAATATCAATGAAGGAAGGCAGGCAGGTGTAGTGAATTTGACTGTTGTAAGCCAAAGAGGTAGGTCTCTACTAAATGGGTAGGGTGGTTATGTTGGTCTAGTACATGTTGACAGGCACAAGTGCTTCCTTCGGGCAAACACAGTCAGGTGGAGGAATAATTAGGCTTGCATAATCTGGAAGGGGGCCCCACTAGATTGAATCTGTTTGGTATTTATTAGGTTAAATCATTACGGACACACACACATGGGTGACAGCAGTTCAGGCTGCATAAAAGCATTAAAGGCATCATGCTTTCAGGGCTGAACATCTGCCAGATCAAATGTAGGGAAGTGGACCTCTTGCACAGGACTCCAGTGGTTTGTTGTGTTTACGGCTCGTCTGAATCTAAACCCTGCATTGAGATTTTCAATGCTAGACTGTGATATACGAACTATCGAGTACTGCACTGGCCTCAGCGAGCACTATTTTACCAAACAGTGTACACATCTTTTTTGTTAAACTATTACATTTCTAGAAGCCTAAATGTCCTCTTTCTCCCATTATCCAGCTATAGCATTGAAAACTCTTTGGCTGACTTTTAAATAAGCCTTGGTATCTCTCTAAACAGCATTTGCTTTCTTTTCTGACAAACAAGAATTGGCCGCAAGAGTTACTTTCATAAATATACATAAAGTATTAGTGAGACCTATAGCAGTTGAAAACATTATAATATCATTACATAAACAACACTTAACAAATAAGTTAATTAAAACCACTTGAAAATCTTAACTTACTTCCATGTGTTGTAGCACTACCACATTCACTGACCGACGTACCACTTATAAACATTATTTCTGATCCGTTAACATTCATTGGACCACAGACTCTCACCAAAGCATCTGTTTTTTTATTTTTTATTTAAGCAAATCTATTGTACAGTATGCATATAAAGGAAATTAATTCCTGATAACTTAAACATGTTTCCAAATGAGCTTAAAAGATATATCATATCAAAGCCACTGACTACGGAAATAACATTTAGCAGATAGGCACAAACAACATCTTCACCTGGTTAACAAATCAGATTCTAATGACCCCTGTTGGAAAACTTTATTACACTGGAAACTGGCTTGCAGACATAAACAGTATTTTATTTTAAAGCCAGGAAGGTAGTTTTTCTTTGTACGGCTCTGTTATTTTAATAATCAGATGTCACTTTCCAAATGCTCGTTAATGTTGTTGCTTGCATCCTCTTGGTAAATAAAGGCATATACTTCAGCATACATCCCTTCTTAATGAAAACATTAAAAGAAATCCACATACTAATTATTAGAAATTGTACATTTTAAAGATATCAAATCAAGGTGGTCTTAATCTTTATACATGCGACTCTGAATGTAAGGGCATTGAGTCATTGTTACACATCTTTTTTATACTGAAATGTTTTTGTCTTTACTCATTAATAACAAGCATTTGACTATATTTACTGTCACTTATTTCAATCGTTAATTGATATAAAACACTGCTGTAATGCATTTACAGACATTTCTAAATACTCATCTGTATGTCTTATTTACAACTGTGTGACAAAACTTTATATCACATTTTCTTTGAATTGTTGAGCTCCAGTTTCGAATAGTTTGCGATTCATTGGCAGTAAAGACATATGGTGTGTAGGCTCTTTCTAACCTTGATTATTCTTATAATGTGGTCACGAGCCAAGAAAGACCCTTTTATCAGAACTAGGTTGCTTTTTATTTGCAGCCTCTACTAACTTTATGCGGTCTTCCTGCACCTCAGCCAACAAACCCAGAATCCTCAGCGTTCCACATATTATATGTGTTGGAAATCCTCAAGAACCCACCTCTGCTGAAAAACACAATACCTTCCAGCCACTGTCTCTGCATTCCTTTTCAGTTGCACACTACTTTCCTCTTTAACACTGTGCTGTCTACCTGTGCACTTGGATTCAATAGATTGCTCTTCTTTGACCTAAATCTGAGCTGCTGCCAGTGTGGTTTCCTTTTTTTTAAATCTGAATGTAATCTGTACTAGAAGCCAAGTTTACCCCAGTACTGCAGATACCCAAATATATTGGTGTATCCCCATCTTTAGTCCACCTTGTGTATCCATGAGACTTTTAATCCAGTTTGCAAGCCAATTGTTTTCTTCCCTATACAGAAATCAGTTGCGTATCTGCCCATCAGATATCTGCCCTAACCGTTTATCTGCCATGATCAACCTCTTCTGCAACGTTAGTTTGCTATTAAACAGAGAAAATTAGTTCAGATATTGTAGATCCAACCAAAGTTTTGTACACTGTGTTGTATGTGTATGTTGTATGTTTTCTAATTCTTCTTTTGACTACCTTCAGTGCAGAATGAGACTCCAAGTTTTATGAATTGGGGCTAATGCAAACAAGGACTATTGGACTAACATGGATTAACTTTCATGGGAATTAATCTATCCTTTCTGCTCAGTGGTTTTCATTGCACTGCATTATTTACAGTAGGATAGTTTTTACTGGATTTCCCTTGAAAGTCATCATTTTATTTACTATGCCTAAATAGCCAAATTCATCATTGTATAGAAAGCAGTTTAAGTACATTTATCACTCAGTGGCATTTAATAAGTATTTCGTTTTTGCATGCAATTTGTGCCAAATTCCAATTAATCAAGGCTGTCTCGAATTACAGTAGGTGCTAACTTGATCTACAGTGTAAATATGCAGTCATGTTGTGAGCCCTATTGTGCATGTTATACTTACCAATTGTTTACTTTCAATTTCTGATTAAAGCCATGTTCAAATGTGCATTTAATTTAGCTGTAAATGAAATGCTAGATGTAGAAATAGAGGGCAGGATTTTCAAAAAACAGTGTGATCGAACTCGTGGTAGAGTAACGAGAGCTTTAGTAGCAAGCGATTTTCAAATGAAATGTGTTAATTAAATCAATCCATTAATGCTTTGAAATTGAGTTGATGAGGTCATTAATGAACGCATTTCTCGTTAAAAAGCTTAATTGTCGCAGATCACTTCCTGTCTCACCGACTAGATAAGAGGAACTTGTTCATCAAAATGCATGTTAAAAAATCAAGAAAAGTGAATGGAAGCATAATTCGTTTTTAATGGAAACGACTAGCTTATAGGGAGACAGCTCTCCCACCAGCGAGCAACAGCCAAATGGAAATAAAAAGTAATGGGAATATCTATTTTGTGTATAATTTGTAAACTTAATTTAAAATTGTGCATTTTGTCATGAAGAATGTACATTTATTTAGAACACTTCACATACAAAATGCTGATTACCAATTAACAAAAATCAGACGGTATGGATTAATGAAAAAAAAAATACCGTAAGCCATCGTATATTGGTTGGAATTTATTTGATTTCAGATCAAATCCCACCTCAGCCACTGACTCATTGTGTGACCCTGAGCAAGTCACTTAACCTCCTTGTGCTCCGTCTTTCGGGTGAGACGTAATTGTAAGTGACTCTGCAGCTGATGCATAGTTCACACACCCTAGTCTCTGTAAGTCGCCTTGGATAAAGGCGTCTGCTAAATAAACAAATAATAATAATATGAAGTACTGCATTGAAAGATATCGTGTGAAATGGAAAATTGATGGTCAGTGTCAATGCTTTTGATTATCAAGTAACAGTGCATCAACAACAAGTAGTAACTTTTGAATCTTTGATATACTGTATATGTTATTTATTTGAAAGATATGAAATGAGAGGTATTGCAAAGTGATGTTAAACAGTCACGCCCATCGTGTCCAATACTGTTTGTAAGATCACATCCCTCCCTTTTTCCTACATACTGTATAGACAGTTCACCACTCTACAATTGTGCGCACATACAATGTAAGAAATAATGAGAAGTGAAATCATTAACTTCAGGGGCAGTTATATTTACTCACAGACTGAAAGCAAATTTGTTGGGTAATAAAACAAACAGATTACATCATTAAAATATAAATCCTATACTCGGTCCTAAATGTTTTGCTTGGGCTATGCTGATGCAGTACAAAAAGAATGTGTTCTCTAACTTAAGCACCGTGTGTTGTCATAATTGTCCAAGTTTATGTGTTTCCCCGCTAGCCATTTAATCGTTCAATTTAATTTCCAATTTAACAAGTTTTTACTCCATAGAGAACAGAAATATAAAAAATAACATAAAGAAATGTCTTATCCTTTTGAAGCCAACTAGTTTTCAGGTTTTAAGCCAACAAATGACATAATTTACAGTCCTGGCTGCAAGGGCTCTTTGCTTTAAATGGTCCAATGCCATACTTTGGTAAAAGAATGCCCAACTTGTAATGTTTTTCCAAGCAAAAATGTATTTAGTCTCCACATGTTTTTTTTTTCTTCCTGCTGATTAGTTGTCTGCTACAGTATCTAAAAATACACATGAAATACATTAATTGAAATGAATGCTTCTAATTAAATATTTTATTTTGCTTAATTTTAATAAAATCAAGAAAATGAAATGTGGGAAAGCAAAAAAAAAAAAAAAAACTACCACAATTACATAAAGCTCTCATATAACTATGTACAGCTGCTAGTCATGTATTTAAATCATGGAAAAAATCCAATGAGAATACCAACATATATTATACATATATCTCATCAAAGCTGAAGAACCTAATGTATAGGACAGATGCTAATTGAAAGAAGTAGCAAAATTTATTTACAATGTTCATACAGCAATATTGTTTCCTTCCTCGATGGCTGCCTTCTCAAGGTCTGCAGAATTTATAGGCCTACTGAGGTTAATGCCAATACTTATTGGATTCATGTTGGATGATGTGCTTGTCATCAGGAATGGTAACATTTTAAAATAATGGCCGCAAATTCATAATGAATTCCGACTGAATACCACAGGAATAACACCTACATATCTTTTTGCACTTCCTCTGAGTTCTAAAGTAATTCATTTTGAATTCAGTCCTGTTAAGGCATGCATCCATGCATGAATTAACACTACTCAAAATCCCCTGGTGGGCGAGTAAGAGGGTATGAATTAGTGAAGAATAAACAGTGAATTTATTAGGAACTGATAGAGGGGAAAGGCGGAACTAAATGTTTTAACCATGACGAATTAACAGGGCTCAGTTAAAAAGGAATTACAGTAATCCACCCTAACCGTTTTTCCGCCATTATCAAGCTCTTCAGCAATGTTACTTTATTATTGAACAGAGATTAGTTCAGAGATTGTAGATCCTACCAAAGTTTTTGTACATTGAGTGGTATGTGCTCCATGCGCTACCATTGCTGGTTGTCACATGAGCTGTTCAGTGTGTTGACTTGATATGTAAATAAATCCTGTTTGCCTGCGGGGCATATCAACATCAACCTCCGTCTCGATCTCCTGCCTGTCACTCAGCAGCGAATGCACGCATCCACATGGCAGACGGCTACTCTGTCACAAGCATTAATACCTTGTATCTTTCTAAACAAGGGGTTTAAGGGAGCTCCCTAATAAAAGCTGAATCTCAAAACAATAATTGTGTGAAATATAGTAATTGTTACAGCTGTGTGTAACGATATTTAAAATAGGATTCATTTGTCCGACTTTTTACACCTCCGTCCCTACTCTGGTCCAACCGCAGGCAGATATGCGACAGACTCCTATACTTCAGAACAGAGGAAGTGCATAAGATATACAGGTGCCTGTGGTATTCAGCTGGAATTAACTTTATTTTAAAGTGTTACGTAAGGAGTTGTTGAAGAATTATTGTACCTGAACAGAGAAGTGTGACAATTGCTAATTGGTAGACACAAGAAGAAATACCTCTTTCTAGTTCTGTGGAACCGGTTTGGTTTACTAATTGCAACTGTGTTTTTGCCTGCTTTTGTATACTATGCTATTAATATGTGCATATGGAATGGATAGTATCTAGTAGTGCATCTGAAGATCTCCCTTTACAATGACTAGCTCTCTATTAGGAGCATTGGTGTTTTTAATAATTTTTCTTTCTATTCTAACATATTGCAAAATGTATTTATTTTTTTCTACTAGAAACTGTTTGATGAAAACTGGCATCAGGTACGCCTCCTTGTAACACAGGAGGAGGCTACATTGTATGTTGATGGCCAGCAGATTGAAATTGTGAAACTGGGTCCTGTTCTTGGTATCTACATCAGTGGGAAAACACAAATAGGAAAGTACTTCAGCAAAGAAGAAACTGTACCGGTAAGTTTCATTATGAATAGATTTCATAAGCTGATTGTAAAAAACACAGAAGTCCATATAAGACAAACATTTTGCCAAGTATCATTTTTAATGTACAGCTATGGCCAAAAGACTCACCTAGAATTTTAGGATTGAGACATGATAAAAACTATGTGAACGTAATTTAAATCTTTCATTTAACATCATGTAATAAAAGAAACTATAAAATGATATCGCAAAAGTGTGCCGGAAGCCATAATAGTACTACAGTATTTCATGTTAAATTTTTGAAAGACTACAAAGTGGTATGTAATTCAATATGTTAACGTGACATTATTTGGCAGGTTTCATTCAACTTTATGAAGCAAAATGATTTAATTCTTTAGGGTGATGCAAAACTTTTGGGCAGAGCTGTATGTGTATCACTTCCAAACAGACACATTCTTTATTTCTTATAAAGAGGGCCGAAGCAGTGGAAAAAGGAAATGTAATTTTGTGTGAAACACCAAACCAAAGATGTATAGAAAAAAAGAGGGTAAGCAAGCACAAGGCTGCATTTTTATGGTTTGCCATTTTGGATTAACTGCTAGCCTAAAAAACATGCTCACATCCAACTGCATACCATAGAACAGTTTGATCCAAAATAGTGGAAAAAACAACCCAGGACATTCTGTATGAAGTCTTAACACAAACTATGGATCCAGGGGAAAAAACAAATTTGTAGTTCCCATGTGACTGTTACATTGATTTGCAGGCCACAGAAGATTGTGGGGTCTAAATGATCCAAATGCAGCAGATCTAAATGCTGCTGTTTAACACTGTGTCCAGATGGGCTTTTCTCCTATCTCATAAACTCTCATAAATCCCAGTACCTAATATTGCCATGTGCAGTGATTGTGTAATAATGTGTTTCCAGTTTGAGCTGCAGAAGTTAAGAATCTACTGTGACCCAGAGCAAAATAATCGTGAAACTGCATGTGAAATCCCTGGAATTGTAAGTACAGATTACTCATTCATACACAGTATTTTGAACAAAAACCACGACAGATGCCATGTGTGCATTAAAAGGTATAATCATGGGATAAGAGCAAATATTTATGGCAAACCACAGTACTGGAGTAAAATGAAACCAGAGTATTTTAAACAAGACCCGATGCACTCACAATCAAATATGATTTGCAACTTGTTCTCTAGTATCTGCTTATGTATTATTTTACTTATTAAGTACCGGTAATTGTAGCTAACAATGTTCCATAAAGTTGCCTTGCCAGACATCTCAATTGACTGTATAACTCTCAAAGGTGCCATTTTGAAAGAAACACATGTTTTAACAAACATGTATTTTCATTTTAAAACATGATATATAAAACTACAGCAGGTTAAAGAAACGTCTGTTTGTAAAAAATGCTTTCAGGTTGGCTTACATTTCCCGGGTGAAATTGTCCCCATTCCTTAAGGGCATTCTTTCTCGTCAATAACCAACCAGCTGCTTCCTCTAATGACTAGCATGCGTTGGAGCCAGAAGCAGGGGCGTCATTTCAGAAAAATGCTGGGGGGTGCAAAGTTGTGTCAACATTGAAGATTCTCTGTCCCAAATAGCATCATGAATGAGAAAAAGTTTACAACGAGATAGTTTGTTGTGCTTTGTCAACATCTTTCTTATTTTTTAAGTAAATTATACAAAATGTGCAATGCAAACATTTTAAAGCATGGCACTGGTTTATAACAAACTTGAAAATGTGATTACACTAAGTCTCATTTTATGGTAATAAAGTGTGTCAGGTTAGGGTCGTCGTTTTCACTGAACATTTGTGGTTTAAAAGTGGGTAGATGTTTTAACGCTAACCTAATTGCTCCGCTGCCAACTTCCGATATCACAGTTAAGTATAAATGTAAACAAACAGCGGTACAACATAATTTTTTTTTATCGTTTTAGAGTAGCTGCTAGGGACATTAGACTACTCTTATTTCAGATCATGAAGAAAAAAAATGTCATGTATTGCATGGGCTTTACAAAGAGCCAGGGGTAAGAATGCAGTCTAACTCTTTAGAGTGTCCATCCGAACACATCTCACCAGATTTGATACATACTTACAACCTCGACTTAAGTTTGATGCATTTCATCTGCTTTCTACAAAGAATGACACTTTCAGCCTGATTTTCAGAAGGCGCATTTTCAGACAGAAAATAGAGGTCGCAATGCTTACACCTAATTATACGTCTTTATTTTCAACAGGAGCAGGTTAATTTCTCCTACTCGCAAAGCCTTTTGTGATTTCTGCAATTGAAATGGCAATTGATTTTCTGGTTCCTTAACAAGTCGATTAGTCACATTTCAATAGTCTGGACTTTCATTTAACTGGAAAACAACAAGGAAGCGCACATGTCGTCGCAACAATGGGAAAAAGGAAAGGAAAAATAAATTCTTAGCCACCCAAGTTGAGCTTTTGCTCAATGAGATTTTAGCACATCAAATTGTTCTTTTCTGCAAAAGGTCCAGAGCCACTGCTAAATTTAAAATACAGAAGGATATAACCGAAGAAATAAACGCAACCTCTTCCATAAAACGGTCAAATAAAGAAGTCACAGGCACAGAACAGCAGTTGTGATGGAGAGTTCACCCCCTATTCTCTGTAAGTCGCTTTGGATAAAACCGTCTACTAAATGGCTAAATAATAATAATAATAATAATAATAATAATAATAATAATAATAATAATAATAATCCTTAATTTATTTCATTATAACAATGTATTCTCTGATGAAATATTAATATTCATATTCTTTACATGCAATATCTGAATGTTTTACTGCATGTTTGTGAACAATCAGAATTAAAATGTTAAATATTAATATGCGTTTGTTACAGATATGTTTTCAAATGGTCATATGTTAATTATGTATTTAATATATTTTAAAATTAGCCAGCCTCCACTTAAAAGTCCCTGTTCTAATTTTCTGAACAAGGGACTGTTCTCCACGATAAATGAGTCGTGGCATGAGCCAGGGTACTTGGCACTACATCAGTAATAATACATTGAGCAGCACATAAAACTTGCAGTTAAAGAATTATGATGTTTTCTGTTTCGGAAAGCAATTTAATTCCTTGAATCTGGGGATACTGCAACATGTGTGCAGTCTATTACACCTAGCACGTTTGGAAAGCCAGACAACTGATAAAATATGCGTTTGGTTTTATTTTGTTCCACATCCCCAATTGGAAATATTATATACTCCCTTGCCCAATGGAAAAGTGCATCTGTGACATCAGTCAGTGTCTTTGGCATAGAAGACTGACAGATGCCTGATCTGTCCCCAGCTGTTGCCTGGATGGCACCCGTTGCATGAAAATGAAGGGATCACAGACACTACACGACAGCTGGAAATTTGCCAAATCTTTCAGAAAGTATGATTACTAACAAAAAAAAAACGTAATAAAAAATAGCTTATTATTATTATAGGCCTGATGATAATGGCCAATATATTAGGCGATATGCATTTAATCATGTAAGAAATTATACAAACCAGACACGCCCAGATCATTAGAAATCGACTTCCATATTACATTTTTGGCTTCGGTGTTTTTATAATTGCTTTGACTCTTGTCAAAAAGGTCAGGGAAATTAGATATTGCAAGTATGATCTCCATTTTCAGTGAAAGTGAAACAGAGCTTGATTTCAAACCACATGACATGAAGCTGTTCTCTGATTGCTCAGTTGTGTAGTTGTCGCACGACGAAATCGCAAAAATAGGACCAGGTTCTATCTTTTTTTTTCATCGCTCGCACTGGAATTTGTGTTGCAATGACGTCGCTTGTTGTGTCGCCTTTGGTGTGAAGGGTGCTATTGAAAAGCATAGGTTTTATTGATTTTTTCGCATTGCTTTGTCGTGTCACTCTTCGCGTTGTGTCTGGTGTTAAGGGCCTTTAAGCAGATCACATAGCTCTACTATAGTGCCTATATACAATCTGCATCTACGCATAACTTGTATTGGAGTTAGATCTAGAAATGTCTGATGGGGATGAACTATTCTGAAATGCCATTGCGCAACTGACTTATCAGACTTTTTTGAAAATACAGTTTGCCACCTATTTGGTGTCACAAAGGTGTTTTACAACCTGTTTTTAACTTTGCCCCTTCTGAAAATCAAGCTGTTTGTATCAAATATAAACCGATGAACATAAACTGCTCAATAAGCACCACATTCCTGTGAATGTTGAAAGCAGAAATATGTAGCAATGTTTTAAATAACATGTTTACACAGATAATCACGAATAAACTAACATAAAGGGGGTAGCGTCTCGCTTTCATCTTGGCACATTTGTCGGTTACAATACACTTACCTCACACACTCAAAAACAGTTTTTGTCGTTAAGTTTTAAAAGGTCATTTTAAGAAAAATAAAAGAAAATACAGAAATTATGAATTTATGAAATATAGGTTAAAATATTACTGCGTATTACCTTTCAGTTCAGGCAGTGAACGTCAGATGTAGTAGCTACTAGAGGGTGCAAAACAAACGGTGTTGAAATAATAGTAACAGTTTGATAGTAAAATTAGGTTTAGGGGTAGGGGTTAGATTTATGGGGTTAGGAGCTAGTTGTAAATCGCATATGACGTGGCACGGACTGAAGTTGCGCACAGACAAATAAATGGTGTTGTTAGTAATTGTAAATGAGGTAAGGTGAATGATGGAGTAACGTGTCATTTAGTTCAATTAGTTCTGTTGAAGGGAGGAAAAAAGGTTTTAAAAATATGATTTGCCACATTTGCCAAAGATATCCTGTTTAATGAAGTTTAATAAAACTGAAGTTTGGGAGGAAGGACAGCCGCTACACATTACGTCATCTAATTGTAACCTATCAAAATGTATAAATACCAATGTAACTCACCCTCTTGAATTTGATTCATTCATTTCCCTCCACCTCTCTATCTCTGCCAGGAACTTTTCTTAATTACAATCACTATGGAGGTCTCCTGCCTCGTCCAAACGGCCAGGCAGTGGTCCCTCAAACCAAAGAGGTTTGATGCTAAATTGTTTTCCAATCAATTCAGAAACCTCACATTCATTGAATTTTCATTATCATAAATACAATCTTTAAACTCATATTCTGTGTCAGGGGTTTTGTCCTGAAACAAAAAAGAAGCTGTGCGAACGCAACGAGAGTCGTAGTATGTATGGAAAAGCTGTATTTTTTTTTTCTATATTTTTGTAAATAAGTTAAAATTTTTGTATTCTCCGCATTTTTTTTCTTTCTATTAATATAATAAAGGTCAAGGATGAGAAAGTTGGTAGAATTTTGTGTTTCTGAGTGTGTGAGTTAAGTGTACCGCGCCCAATTTGTCAACTTTTTGTAATTCCAATTTTGTAAGTCTAATGTTTTTATTTTGTCGGGTTGGCTCACAGTAACCAAAAGATCGCTGAATAAATCCAATGATTTTCACTTATAACATTGCCTAATCATTTCTTTCCATATAAATGTATATGTAAGCAACATTACATCTGAAAACAGTTATTCAAGCAGTAAATGCCAATAAGAATGTATCTAATACTGTAGTGTACCACCTTAATATCACTGCCTACCGATCCACTGTGAAAAAGATAGCAATGAGTTTATACAGCAGCTATGCATTCCTGTACCATCCAACTAGTGCAATTTGCCGGCACACTTTTTTTGGTGTTTAAATTATATTCTGCGAGAACTGCAATGCTGTATAATACTATTGATAATTTAAATAATGCCGTATTCACCGCGATCATGAAACCTGAAATTTAAAGAAATTACAAGAATCTAAAATCGAAATAGAGTCAAATTGAAACCCAAAAAAGGCACAGCACAGCCCTACACATGAGCCTAAATCTTATGGTACAAGTTCTGAGGATGTGGATGAGGTGGACAGGGACTCTGCCCCATAGCAAATGATGCCCCTGCCCAGAAGACACTAATAGAGTGAAATTACTTAGGAGGTATAGCAGTAGCAGGCAAGCAAGGCAAGGAAATTGAGAACTTTATTTGTATTTAGTAGTGCTAGATGTCATGTTATTACATATCTGAAAACTATGAAGTGTATAAAATGCATGACAGATAAGACTTATTAAATTGCTTTGTTAGCTACTTTAAAAATGATTGTATAGGAAACTAGCATGTTTTTTTAATCTGTTTTCAGAATGGTGAGGTATGTATTGCGGCTTGTGATCCTACTAATTTACAAGGTAAATGTCCCTTGCATTTTCATTTTGGACCTCAATAAACAGACTACAGTAGGTGAGTTTTGGCAAGATTGTTCCTATTTTTGTTTCCTGCCAAATCAGGGGATCCTATTTTATTATAGTAATAAACTTAAATAGGAATACAAAGGGGTAAAGTACTTTTAGAAATCTGATGAAAATAACATTTGTATTATTAAATATGTATTTTATGAGATATATTACAGAGACAGTTATTTTTATAACCCTTTTTTGTTACTGTTAATAATGTGATAATTTATGATTTGCTATGCATTTCCCTGTTATATATATATATATATATATATATATATATATATATATATATATATATATATATATATATATATATATATAAACACACACACACACACACACAAACAATTATTTGTGTTTCAGTGTCTAAATGGTCCTGGTGATATTGATATTGAGCCAACTCCAGCTCCTTGCACATGCCCTCCAGGACCACCTGGGCTACCAGGTTTGAAGGTCAGTTTACAAATTACAAATTGCCTTTCCTTTTGTGCTTGCTTCAAAATGGGACCTAATGAGGGTTACTTGTTGATAAATGTACCAATAAGTTATCGCACCCAATGACTTGCTGTGCATTTAGAGATATCGGTTAATTATTTAGAGATATCTTTAAATGGCCTCCTGTTGCGATATCATAAAATAAACAGGAAGTTGTTTAGAGATACCTTGAAATAAAATCCAGATATCTCAAAGTGAACAGGGAGACATTTCTATATACCTTTAAATAAGTAGCAAGGTATTCTGGCATATCTTAAAATTAACAATAATGAATTAACTAAAGATATATCAAAATGCTAACTTGTCTGGCAACACAATTCACATTTAGAGATATCTAAAAATAATTTCAGTGTATCTGTAAAGCAATTTGAGATGTCTTTAAACAATTTGCAGATATCTCTAAATCTATTTTAGATATCCTCAAAGGGACCTTAATTAGATAGCTGCAAATTATTTAGATATCTGCAGTTTGTTTAAAGATATATGTACTTGATTTAGAGATAACGTGAAATATTTAAATTTGAGATATCTCTAAATGATCATTTGTTTTGCCATACTTACGGCACCATCCACATGTGCTCTGATCTCTGTATCAGACCTTGTTTATTAAAATATTGGTTTCATCGTCTTCCCAAAGAAAAATGATTAACTTACAAGTGTCCTTGCTCATCCTTCTCCCTCCATTCATATGGAAAACTAATCCAAAATGACCCAGGTCTGTTCCCAAAGTTATCTGCTTGAAGTCTAAAATCACTAAGGAACATTTATCAGCACAGGAAAGTCAGTGGGCAGGGAAAAAGATCAATCTCAGATATCCTGTAAATGTGATCAAAAGGGCATTTCTTCCGTGTTGGGTCTGGAATACAGTATAATGTCTGAAGCTAATGTAAATGAGTTCATTTGGCAACTCCCAGAACATGTGTAGAGATATGTTAACACAAAAAAAGGGAAGTAAAGTATTTGTTTTGTCAAAACAAATTCAATCAACATATCTTTGCATGTATTAAGTTAAGTAACTAATGCAGTAATAAATTAACATTTCATTTTGTCCACCAGTGATAATATTTATTGAGGAAAAATCCAAATACATGTTATGTCTTGTGGTCCCGTGGTTAAAGCAAAGCGCTTGTAACCAGGAGGTCCCCGGTTCAAATCCCACCTCAGCCACTGACTCATTGTGTGACCCTGAGCAAGTCACTTAACCTCCTTGTGCTCCGTCTTTTGGGTGAGACATAATTGTAAGTGATTCTGCAGCTAATGCATAGTTCACACACCCTAGTCTCTGTAAGTCGCCTTGGATAAAGGCATCTGCTAAATAAACAAATAATAATAAAGTAAAGCAAACATGGTTATTACAATCAATCTGGCTTCACTAGTGCAATTAGCAATCAGTTAGCAGATGCTTTTGTATCCAAAATTGTCAAACTGATTAATAGTTAATGAAAAGCACAAATTTAAATTTGAAAATGTATACCCCAACTTCCCTGAGTGAATTAGAGGTAACAATCTTTGAAAAATGATCACATATTTCTACAGAACAATTTAAACCGTAGACTCACATTGTTAGTGCCTCCCCTGGCTGCTCATGTACCTCGTTCAGATTCAGTTAGACCCCGTTCACACTACTGTGCTGGCCCAGGGCCGTCGCATATTCAGGTCTACAACCCCGTTCATATTTGCAATTTAAGGCGCTTTTGTGCGTTCACATATTTGACTGAAAAGCAGGCCTAAAATGTGGCGAATTGCTTTTTTAAAAAAAAAAAAAATTATCAAACGATAGCCTGCACGCAGAACGGAAGAGCTACCGGGATATACAGTAATCCTTGATTTGTAGCAGCTGTTTCTTATTAATATATATTTTTTCAATGCAGCACAGTAGCAATTGTATGGTATATATATACACTACCGTTTCGAAAGAAAAGCAAATTTTTTGTCCATTAAAATAACATCAAATTGATCAGAAATACAGTGTAGACATTGTTAATGTTGTAAATGACTATTGTAGCTGGAAACGGCTGATTTGTAATGGAATATCTACATAGGAGTACAGAGGCCCATTATCAGCAACCATCAGTCCTGTGTTCCAATGGCACGTTGTGTTTGCTAATCCAAGTTTATCATTTTAAAAGGCTAATTGATCATTAGAAAACCCTTTTGCAATTATGTTAGCACAGCTAAAAACTGTTGTGCTGATTAAAGAAGCAATAAAACTGGCCTTCTTTAGACTAGTTGAGTATGTGGAGCATCAGCAATTGTGGGTTCGATTACAGGCTCAAAATGTCCAGAAACAAAGAACTTTCTTCTGAAACTCATCAGTCTATTCTTGTTCTGAGAAATGAAGGCTATTCCATGCGAGAAATTGCCAAGAAACTGAAGATCTTGTACAACGCTGTGTAGTACTCCCTTCACAAAACAGCACAAACTGGCTCTAACCAGAATAGAAAGAGGAGTGGGAGGCCCCGGTGCACAACTGAGCAAGAGGACAAATACATTAGAGTGTCTAGTTTGAGAAACAGACGCCTCACAGGTCCTCAACTGGCAGCTTCATTAAATAGTACCCGCAAAACACCAGTCTCAACGTCAACAGTGAAGAGGCGACTCCGGGATGCTGGCCTTCTAGGCAGAGTTGCAAAGAAAAAACCATATCTCAGACTGGCCAATAAAAAGAAAAGATTAAGATGGGCAAAAGAACACAGAAACTGGACAGATGAAGATTGGAAAAAAGTGTTATGGACAGACGAATCTAAGTTTGAGGTGTTCGGATCACAAAGAAGAACATTCGTTAGACGCAGACCAAATGAAAAGATGCTGGAGGAGTGCTTGACGCCATCTGTCAAGCATGGTGGAGGCAATGTGATGGTCTGGGGGTGCTTTGGTGGTGGTAAAGTGGGAGATTTGTACAGGGTAAAAGGGATCTTGAAGAAGGAAAGCTATCACTCCATTTTGCAATGCCATGCCATACCCTGTGGACGGCGCTTGATTGGAGCCAATTTCCTCCTACAACAGGACAATGACCCAAAGCACAGCTCCAAACTATGCAAGAACTATTTAGGGAAGAAGTACGTAAGAAGTGCCCATCAAGCCAATCCAACTTGTGGGAGGTGCTTCAGGAAGCGTGGGGTGAAATCTTTTCAGATTACCTCAACAAATTGACAACTAGAATGCCAAAGGTCTGCAAGGCTGTAATTGCTGCAAATGGAGGATTCTTTGACGAAAGCAAAGTTTGAAGGACACAATTATTATTTCAATTAAAAATCATTATTTCTAACCTTGTCAATGACTATATTTCCTATTCATTTTGCTATATTTCCTATTCAAACTCATTTCATGTATGTTTTCATGGAAAACAAGGAAATTTCTAAGTGACCCCAAACTTTTGAAAGGTAGTGTATATATATATATATATATATATATATATATATATATATATATATATATATATATATATATATTGCTTAGTTACTAAATAACAAGAAGAAAAGGTAATTATGACAAGTTAAGCTTAATTATGAATGCACTGCAGCTTGTATATTATGTGACAGAAACAACCTGAACGTTAACCCGCTAGATTTTTTTTAATGTAATATTTTTATAATTTAAGTTGTGTGATGTAGAAATAATTACCATTCAATACTGATCCAACGCTGTGTTGGCTAGCAGAGCATTCATCTTTCTATTCACCTTTCGCACACGTGGGAGTATGGGAGTACTGAGCGATGTAACCAAATTGGTCATGTGATACGAAAAGGCGGCCCTAAGTCTGCTTTGCGTTCATATATATGTAAAGGCTGGCCCTGGTCCTGGATTGCAGGCCCTGGGCCCAAATCTAGGCCGGCCCTGGGCTACCTTTTCTTTTTTGAGGCATTCAAATATGAGAAAAGGCAGCCATGGGCCGCCTTAAATTGCAAGTGTGAATGGGGTCTTAGATTCAAGCTTCCTGTTTGGAGGAATCGGTTCTCAAATTGTATTCTGCATGTAAATGAGTTGGGATCAGGTTGGGAGTTTAATTAGATTCAAGTGCATAGGATCAGAAGGAGTGATTCCTCCGAACCCGACTGATTTTGCCGCGTAAACTCTACATCAATTACAAAAGCCCTAAAATTTGCATTGTTCCTTGAACTATTGCCCTGTTTACCATTTGCTTCTTCCTTAATCAAGACAGTCGCACCTTTGATCTAAGTTAAAGAGTAAGTAGTGGGGTTCCAAAAAATATAGCGTTACCCGTCCCCACGGGTTGCTACAACTGTTTAAATAACGTACCTGTAATTTTTCTTTTCATTGTTAACATCCTGACAACTTTTACACTTATAACTTTAAAGTCTGTTTCAAAGTGCTTTTCAAAATGTCAGCTCTAGTGCACTGATAGTGTCAGGATTATTGCCCACATTGCTACATTATCCACAAAATGTTGGAAAGAAATCTGAGCCTGACTAATAAAATGCAGCCAGGACTTTTTTTTAACTGGAATCACTTATAATCTTGCTGTAGAATTCAGTAATTTTATTTATTTAACCAGGACTAAATTACCCTTTGGGATTTGATCGATATTACAAAACAAAATAATGAGAATTACCAGAAATGAAATGTGAAATGCATTTAAATATCTTATGGTAATACATGCATGGTCAACCAATTGACTAGCATTTTCTTGGATTTGTTTTTATGTAAGGTTTTTTAAGGGTAGTATGTTTTGTGCTCATGTAGTATTCATTTTAAGTGTTCTAGAATTCTCTGCTGCCTTCTGCAATATGCCTCAGATGTGTTCTTCATCATAATCACACATACTGGTAATAGATATTATTCCTCTCGGACATGCAGTGAAATTCATTCCATACATTCATTCTAAACATCATGTCCGATGTACTTGGATCATTATCACGTAAAAACTAACCTTATAACAACTTTGGTGCTGTACCGAAACCATATAAACCTGACCTATACGCTACCTTATCAAGACCATGCAATACTTTCCAAATCCACTGGGTGCAACTTTTTTTAATATTGTTAACTCCTCTGTTGATCTATTCATGCACACCATGGTGATAAATAATACCTAATGTAACCTTATTAAAAAAGTTACATTTTTTCTTGTTATATACTAATATTTTCAGCACATTTCTCTTAAAAAATACTTCAATGTTTGAGTAAAGTTTCAAAGTCTTTAGACTTAATAATCCTGACTTTAAATGAGCCATTTTAGCAATAAGCATTCAAGCATGAACATGCTGTTACTTTCTGACATGGTTCATTATTACAATATGTTTTGTATTTCAAACCCTAGCTAGGCTTGCAGCCAACGTTATATGGAACACTGTATTTTAATAATATCTGCTTGAGGGGTGCAGAAAGAGGTCTGGTTAAAGCTAGTTGGATGCTAATGATGAACTGCTTTTTTACAGGGAGAGTGTGGGCAGCCTGGGGATCCAGGGGACCCAGGAAGACCTGGTACAGATGGTAAGCCTGTGAGTACTATATAGTTTAATATAAAAACATCAATATATACATGTGGTTTGTTTTTTGAAATCTATGTACTTGAACAAACTGGGGTCAATTCAAAATTTGAGTTTGGTAAAACTTTGCAATGTGTTTTTTAAGTGTTTATTATTATGGTTATGTATTACATTGTACCTACTGTACATAACCACATGTGTAAATGCAATTATATATATATAGTAGATGGGCTTCAGTGAGTTACAGGAAAATAATTCCATCTAGGATTCTGTGATGTCATAAATCACAGAAACCCGAGATGGAATTGTTTTCCTGTAACTCAATGAAGCGGACCATCTATTATTTTTTATAATACATGGATACCCTTGTGATGCTAATATTAAAGACAGGTTCAGCAGTACAGTTGGGGTTTTTTAAACGTAGTGTTTCAGTGCTGTACAGACGTTCTGTGTTATTATCCGTTAGTGCTTCAGCTTTATTTGAATGATTGCCTTTACCTTGTTTTAGTTTTCAGTTCCTCTCCAGTTTCTCTGAGATACGAATGTACCTGCTTTACATCATTATTTTAATGTATTCTCATTTTGTTGATCATTAGTGGACATTTCTGTCCTGTGGGTGTTGTCGAGCGATTGAAAAAGAGACATATATTATATAGTAATTTAAACTGCATTTAGTTGCTTATCATGTCATACATTTAATGTAAATATGAATCATTTTTATTCTTATGAGATGAGACTATCTCAGTTTGCATAGTGGGCATATTGTAATGTTTGTAATTTTTACCCACAAAGATGTTAATGTTAAAATAAATAGGCATTACCAGACTTAATTAAACACATCTATTTGTACATACAGTAAGTAAGTGTTTCTTACAAGACTTATAACATTATATTTCTAGTTTGGAACTTGTACTGGCACTGATAGGGTTTTCTTTAAGGTGGAGTAACGAAATATTATAATGCACAGTTATGCACAGAATATTATCCCTACATTTTAGTACTGTAATTTAAGTGACTATCATTGTGCAACTAATTTATGTTTATAAAGGCATTAAACATGCTGGAATAATTTGCTTATTAATTTATAGCCTCAAGAACTGGCCAGTCACTTGGCATATGCAAACTATTGTTGTCATGTTTATATACAATCTTCTAGACAGCCTTTTAAAAATACATTTTTGTGCTTCATATTTACTTTTGAAATTGCATGTTGAATAGAAGTGTTTGCATTATAGTACACCTAGCCTTTAGACCACAATTAAGTGTGGAAAGCACCATTGTTGTCAGTGCTTTTGTGAGTTGTAACTCACAAAGGGATATAATGGTGAGGACCCAGATGTAGTTATTTTGACTTTATTGATGCCTAAATATTCTTGTAAGAAATGCAGCTAATTGGTACCAGACCAGGCAGGCAAGGTCTAAGGCAGTTATTTGGCCACAGGCACATGTATGTGTTTCTTATAAGGTTGAGGGTACAGTATAATATGTTGTTTTCTTATTTAACTAATTTTTCCAAAATATAAAATAAAATGACATTACAATACACACTGATCAAATTGTACAAAAGCATACACAACACTACAGCTATGGCCACAAGTTTTGCATCACCTAGAATTTTAGGATTGAGACATAATTACATTATATATACAGTACTGTGCAAAAGTTTTAGGCAGGTGTGAAAAAATGCTATAAAGTAAGAATGCTTTCAAAAATAGACATGTTAATAGATTATGTTTATCAATTAACTAAATGCAAAGTGAGTGAACAGAAGAAAAATCTAAATCAAATCCATATTTGGTGTGACCACCCTTTGCCTTCAAAACAGCATCAAGCATCAATTCTTCTAGGTACACTTGCACACAGTTTTTGAAGGAACTCGGCAGGTAGGTTGGCCCAAACATCTTGGAGAACTAACCACAGTTCTTCTGTGGATTTAGGCAGCCTCAGTTGCTTCTCTCTCTTCATGTAATCCCAGACAGATTCGATGATGTTGAGATCAGGGCTCTGTGGGGGCCATACCATCACTTCCAGGACTCCTTGTTCTTCTTTACTCTGAAGATAGTTCTTAATGGCTTTCGCTGTATGTTTGGGGTCGTTGTCATGCTGCAGAATAAATTTGGGGCCAATCAGATGCCTCCCTGCTGGTATTGCATGATGGATAAGTATCTGCCTGTACTTCTCAGCATTGAGGAGACCATTAGTTCTGACCAAATCCCCAACTCCATTTGCAGAAATGCAGCCCCAAACTTGCAAGGAACCTCCACCATGCTTCACTGTTGCCTGCAGACACTCATTAGGTACGCTCTCCAGCCCTTGGTGAACAAACTGCATTCTGCTACAGCCAAATATTTCAAATTTTGACTCATCAGTCCAGAGCACCTGCTGCCATTTTTCTGCGCCCCAGTTCCTGTGTTTTCGTTGCATAGTTGAGTCGCTTGGCCTTGTTTCCACGTCGGAGGTATGGCTTTTGGCCGCAAGTCTTCCATGAAGGCCACTTCTGACCAGACTTCTCCGGACAGTAGATGGGTGTACCAGGGTCCCACTGTTTTCTGCCAGTTCTGAGCTGATGGCACTGCTGGACATCTTCCGATTGCGAAGGGAAGTAAGCATGATGTGTCTTTCATCTGCTGCAGTAAGTTTCCTTGGCCGACCACTGCGTCTACGGTCCTCAACGTTGCCCGTTTCTTTGTGCTTCTTCAAAAGAGCTTGGACAGCACATCTGGAAACCCCTGTCTGCCTTGAAATTTCTGCCTGGGAGAGACCTTGCTGATGCAGTATAACTACCTTGTGTCTTGTTGCTGTGCTCAGTCTTCCCATGGTGTATGACTTTTGACAATAAACTGTCTTCAGCAACCTCACCTTGTTAGCTGAGTTTGGCTGTTCCTCACCCAGTTTTATTCCTCCTACACAGCTGTTTCTGTTTCAGTTAATGATTGTGTTTCAACCTACATATTGAATTGATGATCATTAGCACCTGTTTGGTATAATTGTTTAATCATACACCTGACTATATGCCTACAAAATCCTTGACTTTGTGCAAGTGTACCTAGAAGAATTGATGCTGTTTTGAAGGCAAAGGGTTGTCACACCAAATATGGATTTGATTTAGATTTTTCTTCTGTTCACTCACTTTGCATTTAGTTCATTGATAAATATAATCTATTAACATGTCTATTTTTGAAAGCATTCTTACTTTACAGCATTTTTCACACCTGCCTAAAACTTTTGCATAGTACTATATATATATATATATATATATATATATATATATATATATATATATATATATATATATATATATATATATACACAGATGAACATAATTTAGATCTTGTTTTTAACATCATGTAATCAAAGAAACTACAAAATAATATCGCAAAAGTCTACCAGAAGCCATAATAGTAGTACAGTATTTCATGTTAGATTTCAAAATGTTACATTTTTCAATTTTTTTTCAGTTAGGTATATGGTAAACTACAACGCAGTATATAATTCAATATGTTAACATAACATTATTCAGCAGGTTTCAGTCGACTTTATGAAGTAAAATGTATTAATTCTATAGGGTAATGCAAAACTTTTGGCCATAGCTGTATTTTATCCTTTGAGTACCACTCGTCTAAGGTTAGCCCAGGCAGTCCCAAGTATTTTTTTTTCTGTTGTTGAAAGGCAAAACTAGTCTTATAATCTGATAGAAAGAACCCATCCCCAAGTGCTCTGCTCAAGATTGACACCCAAATCATAACTGAAAGCAAACCACAGGGACTCAATTATCAAGGAGTCCTCCTCCAATTATGGATCTGACGAACATCACCAGCAGCCTGTGAATACCTCTGTGAACTAGACAGAAGCTGGAGATTTAGCCACGCTGTCCTATAGGGGCGACCACCCCAGAATCGCTACAGTAACCTTTTGTCCTAGCTGGCCTAATAAACATTACCTAATTTAGTTTAGATTTTTTTTTAGGACTTCGGAAAGATATCTGCAGACTTTGAAGTCAAAAGATGTAATTCAGCCAAATCTCCACTGTTTTGCAGAACTATTCAGAGGCTGATTTTTTTAATTTTTTTTTTTCATCTGAGAAAGTCATTAAGTTTATAGCTTATGCAGAAAATTATACAAATTTGGATGACACCCTTATCTTAAGGGAAAGCGATCACTTTAAATTACAGTATGTTGACAGATCTCTTTACTATAATTTATAAACCTTACTGTAAAGCTGAGCCTTTCAGCCTCATATATAAGGTTCCATGTGCAGCCTACTGTACATTGATTCAAAGCTAATATAAGGATAGCAATACTATTTTCATTTTCTCAATTTCTCCAATGTCTAAGGCCTGGACCAAATTAAAACTTTGACACACCCGCTAATCGCAAATTAAAAACCAATGTTAATGCCGGGTTCCCTCTGGGGTGGAAGGAATAACCTTCTGGCAAATTGGATCAAAGTTTTGATTTGGTCCAGGCCTATGTAAGAAACATCTACAGTCAGCAACTTTGTCAGATCCTTTTTAAATCTCTTGAAATAAAGGCTATTTATTCATAATAAATTTACCTATATGACTAAACTTAGACAATATGGAAACACTTTCAAAGGGAAGATTTTATTGTTGTCTAACAATTCAAAGACTATGGGATGGTGCACACTGGTGAAGGATCAGCAGTTTTTAGGTTGGCTTTCAAGATAAAAGAAGAGATAACTCAGTCACATTGTCTGTATGAAAATCTAATGAATAAGAAATAATAAATTACACTAGGGGTGCACCGATAATCGGGAATTTATCGGCATGGCACCTATATAAGGAAAAAAAACACAATCTGCGATCGGCAGATTTTGTTATTTAAGCCGATAATGTACACCGATATTCATGCTTGACTTTCTTACAGCACAGAATGTAGTGTTTGGTCAGGCGCGCTTACTATACTAATGACGCTGAGACAGTCATTTTACTTGCAGTGTTATGTAACGTGCGGTCAAGCTGCAGTAAATATGTCTCAAAAGACTGTGTTTGGATTTTTTTATATTTTTTTTATCTGAAGACAACAATAGGATAGCCGAGTTGTGTGCAACAGAACAGACTTGATGTTACATTAAATCCAACAATGAACTGTGAGTAGAATATTATTGTGATGCTGTTCATTTTGTTTAGCCATATTTTTGTTGCTTGAGACACACTATGAGCCAGATTGCAGCAGGGATGAAGAAACGTTTTCTCTAAATCAACATTTGGGCAGGATCTGTTCAATCCAGAGAAGCTTGGATGGAAGCGTCCGTAACAAGCTGCTTCCGGGGCATTGATACACGCATTGTTTACTTGCGTCTGTCAACCAGTTCAACCCTGCTTTATCAAAAGCAGTGTGAAATCGCATACCCGACCTGCATGACACCGGGTCCTGCCCGGGTAGGTTCAGACCCGGGTAGATCATGCTTGTGTGAAAGGGGCTTTAGTTAGCGCAGGCTGCCGGGTCATTACATTATATTATTAATATATTTAAAAAATATATATATGTTTATCTTACTTAATGTACATTGGTTGCGGGTGTATTCGGTGGCATTTTGAAGTAGATTACTGTGCCGTCTTTTGTTTGACTGAATTTTGTAATCCGAAATGTAACGTCCCTAGTCGAGAATCTTTGTGAAATCCCATAGATTAAGTTAGATCAAAATCCTATAGGGTTTTGGACTATGACATCTTTTTTTTTTTGATTAAGTGAACAATTTAAGTTGTGCTGCATTTTTAAGCAGTGTGTTCTTAAAATAAAAAATTAACAAAAGTTGTTGTAGTTGACACTGGGTAGGCTACATTTTTATTTTCTATACAGCACAGGTAGTTAGTTATGTTATAATACGCAATGTTTGACAGCACGTGGCTGTAAGAGTTAATGTCACATTATATATTTTTTTTTCTACAGAGGTGTTTTTACTAGTATAAATGCAAAATGTTGTTTTTGTGTGACTGTTGTAAAATAAATGTATAAATTGCTATCAAGGACATATAATACTACGTTATTCTTTGTATTCATTTTCTGAAGTAAATGCAACAAGTAAACAATGCCTGTTCATTTTTGTTATAAATACAACACGTAAATGATATCTGTTCATTTTTTAACATTTATAATTATTAAACAGTTTAAATATAGGTCATATTTCCTGTTCTAGTAGTTTACAATAGCTTACCTGCACTGTCTAGTATTATCAGTATCAGCCAAGAAAACCTTTATTGGTGCACCCCTAAATTCTACATTTGTGGTATGGTGTGGCAGGGGGAAAGCCCTGCACATGTAAATATTGTGTTTGTGTCTAAGTAAAGATTGTGTATTTTGTATTTAAATTTGGCAGTTTAACTCTAACCCTAACCCTAACCCCATCCCTTCCGAACTTAAATACAAAATACACAACCTTTAATTACAGACACAAACTCACTATTTACATGTGCAGGGCTTCCCCCCTGCCACATATTGGTTCCTTAAATGTGTTACTTTGATTCTGGTGTGTGGAGTTTCATCAAATCATTTGGCTACTTCAATAGTTCTTTTTTTTAGTGAAGACTTTCACTAGGATCATTGTTTTCACATAATTCTGGGGAGTGGTCGGGTGCATTGAGAATATCCCAGAGGTGTGTGTGTGGAGGAGGTTAGGAGGGCTGGGAGGTGGAGAGCTGCTTTGTGTGTTTTCTAATCATTTATTCCACAGTGGAAGTGAATCGCACATTGTCAATTTGTCTGAGCCAAATGCTCCAGCAACATCCACAGTTCCACAGGAGCGTCGACACATAAATCTAATCCTAACCTTAAATCACAACTTTACCAACAAACCATTACCTTAATACAATCCTAAAAGTCGATGTTACAGTGCAGAATGGACGTTCTCCATTGTGCACCAACGTTATCAGCCCTGTGCTTGTTAGAATACACTTTATATCATTGAATATCTCAATAACCACCAGACAATCAGACAGTGTAAGGCCTACAGTATTATTCCAGTGACCATGCAGACATAGCTTTTGCTGTGAGCATTATGTACTGCTCGCTGTTTTAAAATTGATATTTGTTTTCAAATGTATTGGTTTGATTCAGCTAGTATTGTGAAATTGTGAAAAACTGCAATATTGAGAGTTAATGTCTAATTTTATTGGTAGACATTTGCAGATTTCAGTAGATATACAAATTATATATATATATATATATATATATATATATATATATATATATATATATATATATATATATATATATTTTCAAACTTAATTTATACTTGATGTTAAATATTAAAGATTAATGGGGTGTGGAAAGATTGCTTATTGCAGATGTTTCTTGCTCTACCATGCAAACACAGAACTAGTGAAGAGGAAACCTGGACCCTCTACCCCTAGCCTAGTTGCAATAAAAACACACATTTAATGGAAATATCACATACTATTTGCATGGGGGTTGATGTTCATTGTTCCCATTTAAATGCTATACATCATCCCTAGAGGATCATAACTTTGTGAATCACAAAGGAAAAATACATTGATTCTGTAGACATTTGTGGGATAACAATTTGGCAAACTTTAAGCTTTTCCAGTGAATGAGTCACATTGATAGACTTTTAGATTATGAACGTGGAAAGGGTTTTTTTTTGGTAAATGTGCACAAAGGGGTACTGAAACCAGGTAATGGACAAAGCACAAGATTGTGTGTAATATAAAGAGGTGATTTTACCTCTGACTATTTGCACCAATGTGGAAATACATAGGTAATCTGAACAAGCCACACTTATTTCCTTTTAACATTCCTTTAAAAAGTTTAATCCAAAAAATCAGTAGCTTTAAGTCCTTTCTGAAATATAGAATTTTTTTGTGGAATGTCTGTTTTCTACTTTGGGTTAAGTCATCCTACATTTGCAAGCTGTTGTGGGAGCAAACAGTGGTCACGTTGAACAACTCTAAACACTATGACAGTATAAGAGGTAGTGTTGTGTGCCATTACAGAGTCTGCTCCTTGTCGGCAAGATGCAATTAATATAAAAGGTCGATAGCTACGAATGTAGACGAGCATGTCTGTTTTGCAGAGTTGTTAAGATGTTCACATTCGTTGTACATGACCGTCAGTTAACGTCCATCCTTTGCCCTGTTACAACTGCACGCCCTCATATAGAGGTCAGTGGTGTCCCTGAGCACCTGTAATGTTAAACTCTCCATGACAACCCCCTTTATATCGAGTTTAAAGTGATTGTACTGTAGCTCAACAAAATAGTTCCGTATGTGTTCCACGCTATACACTTCAGTTCACTATATAGGTCTCATCTTTCTTTTTCGAAAGAAATCTGGTTTATCAAACATATATTGTTATTTTTAAACAGACATTTAGAGTGCATCTTGTGGAGTTCATCTATTTTTTTCTCCAAAATATACTGTTGATTTCAAACCTTTTGAAAAGTTTCTAGATTTTCATGCTAACAGTCAAAGACCACTTCCTCACCCACTCCACTGCCAAACATTTTGCAATAGCAGCAGTTATGAATATGGTTGGATTATAAATTTACTTTTGATCCTAGGGTTTTTATAGTTTTTCCAGATTTCCATTAAAGATCTGAGACTGTAATTGTCAGTTAAGTATGTGGGCGTGTAGCTATGAAAGCTAAATGTATTTTATTTCTAAAGCTAAGGTCAAGTGCTACTGAGAGAGTCTTTTGTACACATACAGAAATATTCCTTGCACATCCTACTTGACATTTACACACCAGAAACGTATTAAAGAAGCTGTTTGTTTCAGGATGTTTTAACAAAAGATATGCCTTTTTAAAGTGAAGTCTATCATTGTTTTAAAAATAGCAGGGGATTTAAAGATGACTGTGCCAACGGCATGGTTCACATGAAGGCCAAATCGTTAGAAGATGAAATGCCCAGATTCTTTTAGCAGATCATGCAGTATTGTTCTTTGTTTTATAGAATAATCTCTTTTTAACCCCTTTCTACATTCGCCGCCAGAATAGTTTGAACATCTCAGTAATACTTTCTGCAGCTGCTGTAGCCAGAAAAAAAAGGAAAACCTATCCACTACTGAGTTATGAGCTAACCCTCTGCCAATGTCCTTTTTTGCTTGAAGGCACCTTGGCATCAAATCAGTAAAGATCTGAATTCCACCCGACCAGCTGTCCGGGAGAACATCCTTGAACTCATACGATAGTTTCCTGTCAAAATGATCCCTTAAAGGGCAGCCAGTTTAGGATTGATACTGTATAGTTCTAGAATGACGTTTATTTTCAACAACAGAGAGATACATGCAGCCAGATACTGCCTTGTCCAAACAGTTTTTAAGTGACAACGATGCCCCACCGTTTCAATTTACGTAAACAGGACAGTTAATCGCAATGTTTAACATATGGTTCTGTGAATTTGGAAGTCTGGAAACTGTGTGTCTTGCAACTTTGACAACATTTAGAACTGGTTGATAGATAAGAAATAGAAAATGGATTATACTGTAGTTTAAATCTTGACCAGTTTGTAATGTGTGCACTGTTTATAAAGTTTAGGAATAAGATATTCTTTATGTTAATACTTTTGGCACATATCCACTGTGATCCAATTGAATAAGTTTATTTCAAATGAGTTTATCCCTCAAGGAAATAGAGAATTATATTGCAGTAGTGAAGTGACAGGCAGTATTGTGAGATTAAATACTGTTTATATATATATATATATATATATATATATATATATATATATATATATATATATATATATATATAAGCTTGCTTGGGGAATGTGAAGTTGCTGGTGTGTGCCCAGCCTCTACCTGTTACAGATGTGATTTTTTTTAAAGTGCTTTTAAATGATTAAACCTAGCTTAATCAATGAAACTAATCACTTTAAAAACCTGAATTGAATGCCCTTTTTATTACATTTTAGGGTATGCCGGGATTTCCTGGAAATCCAGGACAGCAAGGCTCACCAGGTATTCAGGTAACACCAAATCTGCATTGATTAACACTTTATAGAACTTGTTCGTATTTCACAAAAATCTCAGCTAAGTGTGTTTTCCTTCCTTTGTTTTTCAGGGACCACGTGGGATGATAGGATACAAAGGAGAGCCCGGAGGTCCTGGTGATTCGGTAGGAAGGTCGAAAAGTAAATGTATTTGTGTTGTGATAAAAATCTTTATTTAAGTGCCATTCACACTGTAGTTAGACTGTAGTTGCACGTACTAATGTATATTTACTGTATAACCACATGCAACTGCTTTTTTTTGGTAGAGCTTTTTGTAATTTTGTGTAGTTACAAAAGAATTGCATTTGTAAGTACAATGGAATTACAGTGTGAATAGATGCTTAAAATAGAGTAATGACATGTATGGTATTTTCATCTATGGTTTGCATCTGTTGTCCTAACTGGCTCATGTTCATGTCTAAAGAGTGATGTATTAAATATACTTAACAAAGAGTTTAGCGATCGATTTGTTTAAATTCATTGCGTGAGATAACATTCAATGCAGCGTGACTAAGGCTGGGACCAAATCAAAACTTTGACAACCCGCTAATCGCACTTAGAAAACACTATAAAATACAGTTTTGTTAAGTGCGATTAGCGGGTTGTCAAAGTTTTGATTTGGTCCCAGCCGAAGAAAAGATTGATCACAATTAGGTACAGAAATGCTCTATTGGCCCCTCACAGGACTGATATAGCTATTTAAATGACCTTTTACATTATTTTATTTTATGATATTCCTATTAAAACAAATGCTACCAAAAGCTGTTACTGATTTGTCAAGTTACATAACACTAAACAGCTGTCCGAAGGTTGTGATCTGGTCTGAGTTAAATGTCATTGGAACTGTTACTGTACAGTGTATTAATATCACCATTGGTGATGATAAATTCAGATGCTACCAGCTACTTTCTAATACATATTGTGTTTGTTATCATTGGAAGCCAATTACTCAGCATGTGTTTCAGTGCTGAAACAATTTCTGCAGTTCTTTAAATAGAGAACATTTGTCATTGATAGTTCTTCAAGAAATGTTGATTAGTCATAAATTGATTGAACTATAGGACTATAGTTATTAAATATGTATCCTAAAATAATACATAATCTATTGTATACTTTTCCTAGTTTTTATTGTACAGAAATTATAATGCCAATTTTCTTTTTTTAATGCCATGGAATAGTTAGACAATAAATACAAATCTGAATTAATAATTACAGATTTATGTGTGTTTGGTTTAAATGCTTCAGGCATTTAACTGACAAGTTTGGGGTTTCTTTCAGAAAACACTACAAGTAGCTTTCAGCATTTGCTTAAACAGCTGTGGAGAAGTTCTCTTACAAACAGACTCTTGCCTGAGGGCTTTCGTTTATGTCTAGAGAACTTTAGGGAGACAGAAAAGCAAATAAACAGTATATATATCCCCTTCAAAGCTATCACCTAGTGAAAAAGAAAAATGATGTATCTTCCAAACATATAATATTTTTGATTTATAGTTCACCATTTAATGTTGTACATCAATTAGCATTGCTATTTGAATGAAGTCCATTAAAATGTTCCTGACTGAACAGTATAATTTATAGTGGATGATAATTAATAAATGATAAATGATTTTAACAAAATTGAATTGAACCAGTTTGTTTGTTTTTTTCATTTATGCATCATGTTAAACCCTTAAGCAGTCTGACTGGAAAATGAACTGGCGCTTCATGATACAGCAGGAATTTCTGTCCATTCACTGGCTTGGTTTATGCATTCCATGATTTTTTTTTTTGGGGGGGGGGCAGGGAGGGATTTATTGCAGGTTTGAAGGATAACATGAGTCATTCTGCTTCAGGGGTTGCTGGTGTTAAACTATCTGACAGTGAGGAATGACATTATTATGACCATTTGGGGTTTTAAAAATTGCTTTTTTGCCAGGTTTTCATTTTTTCTTTGAGAAAAGCTATTATTTAAACCTTATTTCGCTGTCAATGAAATAGATGTAGGAATTACTAAATTATGAACGACTTTAAATTGTTCTGCAATTTTCCTTTAACAACAGCTTTGTTTGTGAAGAGCAATCATTTCAGCTCTTATTCCACTGGTCAATTCAAGCTCTTTTGTTTTAGAAGGTTTTTTAAGTGTTTCTTTTTCAAAGTTCAGCAGTAACCACCAGCCAACTTGTTGTAGTCCCAATTTGTGCCACATGTCCAACAAATACCTGGTACAAAGAAAATTGGTTATGTTTCACAATAAGAAGAATTATTTCACATTTATTTTTATGATTACAGGGTGAGCGAGGAGTTCCTGGATTACCTGGTTCACCTGCACCAAAAGGAGAAAAGGTAAATGGCAGGCCTATGTGTTACATATGCCATTATCAAAGACAACCCATTTTGAGAAATGGACTAAGAAAAATACTTTGGATTTTACTCATCAGCATACACTGTATGTGTATATTTATTATAGCCTTGAGTTTTGTTTTGCATGCATTTATTTTAAAAAAGAAATGTCAAATGGACATTTGTAGATTTAGTTGAGGGTGAGAGTTGAGTTTCCAATGGGACAACCATTGAATTATGAGGAGCTATTCTCTAGGGACAGAAACAAAATGGCGACCAGTACCTCACCGTATCTACATGTGTGAATTAAATTATATCATTGAACAAAAGATGCAGGTAAAATGATTTATCTTTTCTCATTTCACACAAATATTTTGTCTGAAGACCTCTTCTCATTGTACACTGCAGCATAGCCCAATATTTAACGTTTATGACCTTAAAGCAGCGGTTTACTGATTTAGGTAAAGTAATCTGTAGAGCCTTTTAAAATAGCCAGTACAAAATGAGAGACGCTAGAAGAATACAAAAAAAGTAAATCCCCAAGTGAGGCAATTCATTAAGGAATGCTAACTGTAAAAAGGCCTGTGGCTCTCTGTGTTCTGCAAGCCTGCTCGCAGAGGTCTGATCAAATTGCCAACTTTGATCTTGAAAATCTTATCCAGCTACTGTTGTAAAAATCCATACTTGTCTCTTGTTTAATTCTATTCCAGCATTTCATAGAAGCCTAGCCAAAGCTCTTTCTTCAATGTCCTTGAACAATAATGAACGCAATGTCTGTGTTAAATATAATGCTATAAATCATGCATTTTGCTTTATCTGGAAATTGCAAGTTTTTACAATAATGTTTCTGTTCAGGCTTTAGGCACAAATAATGATAATTAAAAACATTGTTCCCATCATATCATCATTATGACTGGTAGTAAGAGACTCTGTATTCTTAAAGAATGCACAACAATCGAATATAATGTGAGCTATATCATCCATTAAAAAACATAGCATACTACTCAAATATTTAACTAATAGTCAATAGCAATTTAAGTCCCAGATTGAGACTTTTATAGCACAGCGTTACAATTACAGTTCAGAGATTCCTCACACTCCCCATACTTCCCCTGGGCCTTGTGGCATGGGCAGTAGACAGTACCTGTAAACACCATAGGGGGTAACCATATTGTATTGTTGGCCTAACAACATGATAGAGAAATGTAATTATTAAGCATTATCCAAATGTAACTGCTTTCTAACTGCTATTATAATATGAATCATCTAAAAAAATTAACAGATGCTCCAGGTCAGTTGCCAAGTCATTGGCAAAGGCACATTAAGCATCACATTCTATATAGCTGAACATTCAGACAATTGAGTTGTTTCTTGTCACTGAACACAAGTGTATGGGGTGCCTATTGGCAACACTGCAGCAGTATGTAAAACCCAGAGACTTCAAGAATGTTGAGCAGATAACTGCTATTAAGTGATGCAAGGTATTTAAAGGAATTGAGGCATTCAATGTGCTTAAGTGACTGACACAGCAAATCTGGAACAGATTATTTAACGTAACCACAAATGTGTGTTGATCTACTGAAAATCCTTCCAAAAGTGTGGTACAGTATTATTAATCCACTCTGACATCAATACTACAGAGCACAGAGACTAAATAACAAATAGTTTCAATAAAAAATTTGGGAAGTGTGTAAAGCAGTGGTTTACTTTGAACTAAAGTATTGAATTGTGTATTTGCAACAGAAGCAGCTAGGAACTCTTGTACATGGGCAAAATGACCTGGAAAGTACACTGTTTTAGCAGAATTTTGAATCTTACCTGGGCTGTCTGTGATTAAATGGATGTGTTTGTTCATTCAGATACAGATCTTGCAGATCTTTATACCATAGTACCCCCTATCCTGCCTGAGAATTCTTTATTAAGTGGATTTCATTATACAGCAATGCCTGTTTACATAAACACTCCCTTCATTTTGTGATTGCATCTGTAGATAAATAGTAACTACACTATTCATGTGTGAGTTTACTATTGTAACATTAGTCACTTTAACACAGAGGGAGTGTAAAATCAAACCTGGAAAAAAGTGTATTAATACAATGATATACATAGATATCACTATTAATGTAAATCACTATGTACAGTATTATAACTATTTATAATGGTATTATGGAACAGTATAGATAGCTCTGTGTTCATAAATGCAACAACAACAACAATAATAATAAAGGCATAATTTATACTGACAAAATACTGTAGTTACTCTCATTGAAAAGTAATGTCCTCATCAATACTGCTAGATTCTTGGCAGTAATATAATAAATGTTGTTGCTTTTTCATATGGATGTGAAACTCCAAAAAATGTCTACTTCTTGTAAGGGTGCAAGGAGTTATGTGTATTGTGATAATGCTTGGTGTTACTTCAGTGCTTCAGTGTCCACTGGGAGGCCAATGTTTGTTTTTCCTTTGATACTAATTGTTATATCTGTATTCAAGTATATTGGTTAGTTTTTGGTTAGTTTGGTTAGTTTTAGTGTGTGTGTTTATGTACCTTTCCTTAAAAAAAAAAAGGTTAAGCCTGGGATTTCAAGTTTTGTCAGTGCTGGTCTGTGAGAACTTGCTTCATTGAAGACTGCTCTGAATGTTTTCTGGAAGCTTTACAGCATGTGTGGGGATTTGTGTTTTCAGGGCTCTCAAGGTCCTAGAGGGGAACATGGACTGTCTGGGATTGATGGGAAAATTGTAAGTTCCATTTAATGTGTTAAACATGTTTAAAAGATAGTCCAAAGTCAACATGGTGGATGTAATATAATGAATGGGTTTGTAGAGGAGAATATACAGTAGCCTATTCAGTTATGAACTCAAGGAGCAAAGGTAGCAGAAATATAAATATGAAAGCAGCAACTAATACAAGAAAGGACTTAAGAAAATGAATTGATGTATTGGTTGTCACTGTGTGTCTGGGACTATTTGTTGTGTTGACTAATTGGAGGGCTCAACAATATGACTAGATGGAAACCATCTGGCTCCAAAATGGCTGACTGAATATCTTAATTTTATTGAGAGATGACCTTCACATAAAGGTGTGCTGACTAGAAATTGGAGATGTCCATATCTTAACAGACTAAACATAAAGTAAACAGCAATCTATGACCTTAAGAGAAGATTTTGTAAGACGTTTAAGTACAGTATGTATAGTATTTGATTTTTTAAAATTATTATTACAGGGTGAAAAGGGAGACAAAGGATCTGCAGGATTGCCTGGACCATCTGGACCTCGTGTATGTTTTTTGTTAGATATATATATATATAAAAAATAGTAAGGTGGCTGAGTGTGCATGCAACCAAAAACTTCTTTTTAGAGATCCAAAATACAGTTGCATTTACTTTTATTCTTTTAAACTGAAATTGTCAAACGATAATACTTTTCCGTATCTAAAGTTAGGACAGGTAAGCTGTTTAACCAACAAACCAAATATAAACATGTTTATTTCACACAGACCATCGTTGTTTTTCTTACCCGAGTTTCGCAAACACAACACATTTGTTGTTCACCCACGGCTTACTCTACACACCCAGAGTTGGAAACAAACTGGCTGTTTATACAGCTGGTTAATTAGTTAACGGGTTAACCACCAGTGAACCATCATAAAATTGTTGCCTTTAATTAAGGATCATTACATTGCTAATTTGACATTTTTCTAAACAGTGACCTCTAGTGTTCAGGTACTTGCAATTACAGTTTTACCATCCACTGACAGGAAAGACAGACCTTGATAGTCTTAAACTTATGTACCTGTTCTCCGTGACCATGCCACATATATAATTGTGCCAATGTATAATTCTATACCTCTGCCAGTGGACATAATTATGGTTTCTATTACAGGGAACCATTGGTCGTAACGGACAAGATGGTATGCCTGGAATTGATGGTCAAAAGGTTGGTAGTGCTTCCCAATAATATAAAGAGGTACAATAAATATCTCTCTCGAATGGTAAATATCTGTTATGCATCTAAATCTAAAATGAGAAAAAAAACAGTAAACAGCTATTGCCTTGGAACTGAACTGTATGTTAGTGTTGTAGCTGTTTGGATGCACAGGGGCGTTCAATTGCACTAGAAGACAAAAAATAAGAAATGATAAAAAAGCAAGTTTAAAGATGTATTAAAACAGAATTCAATAATCCAGATATATAGACTGATATATTTGAATGTAACAACTGCTAGCACCACAGTCTGACAGAAATTACATTATTACAAACTATAATAATGTAAATGCAGCCCCAGGCTCTGTTTTGCAACAGATTATTCTATGTTCTCATCATAGATAATGTTAACAAATAAGGATGATTTCAAATGTTTGCTGTGAAAATTAATTATACAACACAGCTTATTGTTGCATCTATGAGTAGCAGCTTTGATCTGACCCTATTCACATTTGCTATATTTTACTTAATAGTTTCATACTGTATAGTTTCCCTTAAAAGCAGGTTGTACCACATCTTCCCTTTCTCTCATTTCCCCATGCATTCCCAGACATCTGGTTTGAATTACCTATCTGGCAGGGCATCTTCTGCTAGGTGGTTGCCTCTATTGTAAATTGTGTGATTGGCTTTCTGTCTGTGAACTCTTTATTCTATTATTTCTGTTATTATAACATGCTTAAGGAAAACCTTGTCTTTCATTGCCAGAATGGGTTTTTTTTTCTCTCTACCTGTCATAGCACCTTAACGCTGTCCTCCCTGATGGTTACAAATGAATCTTTTAATTCAAGAAGAGTTACAGTACACAGCATTTATGGAAAAGTACCTATTTATTCTGTCAATTGGCAGAAACAGTATTTTGTACATTGCAACAAGCAGATGTTCTGTTAAATACAATAATGCTTTGCAAAGGTCAAGAAATAAATCTCCTGCAAAGTCTTGAGTCCTGTCAGAGTCAGGCTGATTCACTGCCCTATCTGTGTTTAAGACACCTAAAATATTTGTAGGCATATATTTTAGTTTATTATGATTGAGTCAATATAAGTTAATAGTTTTACATGCAATTGTTACTATAAAGATTAAACATGCATTGCATTATATTAGGAACAAAATAAACTATAATTCTACTGATAAACTTGAAATGTGTTCTTGCTATAAGGAAAGTATTTTCTTTATTTTAAGGGAGAAGCTGGACAGCCGGGCATTCCTGGCAGAGATGGAATTCAGGGTCACCCTGTAAGTAGTATTTTTATTGCAAAGCTGACAATATCATTTATTAATGTGGCACACTCACTGTATTCTCTGTCCAGACAACTTTGCCCGATGTGTTTTAAATGGATATCTAGAGTTTTAAAACTATTTAAAAACATTTCCAATATGTGTTTAAAACTATTTAAAACTATTTTGTTCCCAAACATAATAGTTTAATATTGTGGGAAGTCTTTGGTTTGGCAGCAGTTACCCACAGGTATTATTGTAATAATATATGAAACATATTTCTTAGGGGTGCAACAATTAATCGATGCATCGATTTATTGATCATCTGTCCTTAAATTTGCTGAGCTTCGATTACATATTGGTGAATCGATGCATCAAATTAGAACCCAGTTTGAAGTCACCTGTTGCTGGTTTGCATTAAAACCTTGAGTGTGCGCTTCTTTTAGTGCTTGTACGGTAGATTGGCGCGTTGCTAGGATACACACTTTAGGCCTCTACATTCGCGAACAAGCCTAAGTAGGCCTATTGTATTTACATTTTCTTGATTTAAAAATTAAGGCAATAGGTTTTTATTTATTTATTTATTTATTTAACTTTACTAAATCTACCGATTTTACCTTTGTTTGTTTCAGAGCATGTTGTGTTTGGATTATATGGCAATATTATATAAAAGAAGCTGAATTTAGTACGATAGTTAATTTAGTCAGAATTTGTGAGATTAATTCAAATATTTTGCTTTTGGAAATACAATGTTAACAGTAATGAACAACCATAGTTAAGATAAAAATTACTTCTGTTAAAATATAGTATTTTTTATTATTATTACAATGTTAAATGGACATCTGATGCAGACAGACACATATTCTTTTCAGTCGGCCCTTTATTTATTTTTTTTACAATCAGAAGTATTCCAATTTGAATATACCTTTTTGTTTATCTATTATGCACAATCGTGTTTTTAGTTATTGGCTCTTCTGTTAAAAAAAAAAACCAATGTTCTTTATTTTGAAAAATAAAACGTCACTGCATCGATTATCATTGATAAATGTCTATACGATAATCGAATACGAAATTAGGGTGCTGATTGCACCACTAATATTTTTTGTTATACTGTATACATTATATTGTTGCTCTTTGATGTGAAACAAGGCCGACTGTATCAATACAGTTGCTCTGTGACAGAGCGGAATACAAAATTGTGTCTCTGTATTTAAATGCCCAAAGTCCTGTTGATTGTAACTGCTTTTTCCTGTCTTGAAAATGTATTTCCCTGTTGAACACTAAAGAAAAACAATTTTATTATTATCATTATTTTTTTTAATACAAATTGATTCAGCAATGAAATATTTGGCATATAGATATGGCCATCATGTCTACTTATTTCAACAATGCACAGTACTATCTGTGAAAACTGTTGTCAATGTATTTAAGCTTGGAAGAATATCAATAATATATAGTAAGACAATTGTTCCAAAATTCCCACCAGGGCCCTAAAGCCAGCTAATCGAGGAAGAGGCAGAAGACAAATATGTGGTCAAGCAAAGCACCTTTATTGCATTCATAGTTGCGTGGAGAAAGATTGAATAAAAAAAGAGAGAATCTTGCTCAGCGAAATCCACAGGCTGTAACTTCAGCTGGGATATTCACAACTCTTTTTCCTAATATTGAAAGTGGAGAATAACCCTGTTAGCCTTAACCAACCAAATCGATTGCCTAAATAAACCTCAACACTATTAGAAAACAAGGTTTTTTCAAATCATATAATACCTCAATACCAGCCTCTCCAGTAGCCATGTTATGTTCTTATCATAAAAAGGCGGAAGGCAGATACTACATTATAATTTTTACCTGTTAAATTTGTATTATTTTCTTTTATAACAGCATGAGCACAGTACAGAGGAAAATACCAGAAGATCACTTGAAACCTCTGGGGACCCACAGCTTGTAGGGGTTTGGCTACAGAATTCAAAGCTATGAGTGCTTATTACAATTACATTTTACAGCTTCAATTTTGAAATAAAATGATTTATTTCTTCATATATTCCACAACACAATAACTATGGCATGATTTTTTAAAAGCTTATGTTAGTATGTTTTGACTAAACTATACTTATATGATTAGCAATCATATCTATGTAATTGTGGTAGAGTGGCTTGCGGCCAAGGCAGACAGCGGAGAAAAATAGCACAAACACAGGACTTGTAGTTCAGCGCTAGTTCAGTGTGTAGGTCAACCCTACACACTGAACTCTTCAAACTAAACAAAACAGTACCCAAGCCTAGCTATCACGGTACCTTACTCTGTTCCACTCTGTTTTCTCTGCTGCAAGCACTCACCTACGCAACCCCCAAACATTCCTTTGTTCCTTCTAGAGGGTGTGGCCAGCAGTAGATTGACAATTAATCATTCAATTTCCTTCTGGCCACATTCCACACTTTTCCAACCATACTGCAATCACTCAATGAAACAATTAAACACAATTTCCATCACCAGACAACCACACACATGTTCACCCATGTGCAGGACCTCTGCTCTGCACACATCAACCCCCTACTTTACCACAAATGCATAACCATTTTTTGTAGGTTCTAATTTAATTTAATGGTTAAGTAAAACAGTTTGTATCCAGTTTTTTTGTGGAAAAAAATGTATTTAAAAAGTCTTGTTAGATGAGACAGGGGAGGTGTTAATATTTAAATATGTGTTTCATTGCCCATTTCAATTCAGACAGAAGAATCTCTCCCAAGTCTTTTTTTTCTTACGTTGTTTGAACAATGATTTTGGTTTCCTTAGTGACTTGACAGCTACACTAACCACTTTGTTTGCTCTTCCACATATCACTCACTTCTTTGAGTTCTGTATCTCTCAGTCAGGGAACTCTTGAAATCGGCATTTTATTGTGTCTTTTCAAAGCTAGTACTACCCTAAAATGTCTTGTACATAATTACCTTACTAGACAGATCATTTATAAAAGGATAAACCACACGACTGTTTCCTCAGATCAACTGGTTTAAGTACTATTGTTTGCATGTTAAGATTTTAGATATTTAAGATGGATTTTCGTAATGATCTGATTACTTAAATATCTTATCTCTTTTTGACATACAAGAAATACTACTGAGTTTACGTTTAGCACTGGCAAATGGAAAGGACATTCAAGAGCCAAAAGCAAAAATATCTGTAAAAAGAAAGCAGGGCCACACTGAACAAACTAAAGTGAGTTAGAATGGTAGTAATGCCCTCTGACATTAGGGTCAACATAAAGCCTTGTCACAAGAGGCCGAATAGTTTAACAAAATTAGGGTAGTTGCAGTTTGTTTTTACTTAATGATAAACAGCATACTGTTCAAAAGCCATTGGGCTCGATGTACTAATATTACGTGTTTGTAAATACTGCAAATTCGTAGCCTCCTTCCTTCATAGGATTTTTGCGTGCGATGTACTAAACAGCTATTTTTGTGAACAACCACCGTAATATCACTGCAAGCTTACGAACAGCATACATTACCGCTCATTATACAGGAGAGATCAGAGTTTGCATCTCATATAAGTTAATACGTCATGTGAAGGGTGTCTTTTATTGTATAAGAGGTTCTGGCTGCACAAACTATGCGAAATGATATCGCTTATAGACACCCTTATTATATATCACACACATAAGGATTAGATACACAAATATCTTTACAGTGAAAATAACTTTTATTTTCGTTAAATATAACATTCAACCCCCCTTCTCCCCGTTTAATAATGGTTTGGTCCAGGATCAACCATAACTGACCTGGAGTAGCCGATCTGTTCTGTGTTTTCAGACTGGTTAAACATGACAAATGTATTTATTAAAAACAAATGTACATCCTGTAAAGCTTGCACCACTAGCATGCAAGTGTCCTGAAGCGTTGTTAGTAAATGAAGAGTTGAAACAGTTGCTCTGATTTGGTGAAGGAAAGGTATTACTAGCATCGCTGTCACAGCAGGGGGGACTTGTTCCTGAAGACTTGCGTGAAGAAATGTATTTATTTCCCTTTTTTGCATTTCATCCGTGTTTGTCACGTAATGCTTGAGACTGAGTTCACTCTTGTGTCCAGAAACTGAAATAATGTGCATATCTTCAACTCCAGCAGCACTTAAAACTTGGCAGTAAGTGGCACGAACACAGTGGTTGGTATATACTGTAGAGAGAGCAGCTTCTACGGTGATTTTTTTCATCAAACTGGCAATAAAACATTCACCGAGGGGATACTTCCCATACCAGATGTCATCCGATTTTTTTTTTTGTGGAATTTGAAAAAGCTTTGGCTGTACAGCTGAAAGCTTGGACATGTACTGCTTAAAGCTTTTTACAGGACAGTTTTTGAAATCTGGCTGCGAGTACAGTCGTATATCGGTGATATTTTGACCACCGTGGTGATTTTTGGTCTGTAATGCTGATGTTTGGGACATATTCACGGCCAGTGACATCGGTACATAATATGTCCCAATTACTTACCCAAATTAAAACAAAGGTTGAAGTTAGTAACAGGATTTTCCATTTTGCTATGTTTTTATTTAGAGCGTTTTATAGGAATGTTTGGAAATGCTGCTTTCTCATATGTGATTTATAATTATAAATAGATTCGCAATGCCAAAAGTCAAGATTTAGAACTTCCTTCTGGCAAAGATAAATGAGTGGCATAGTGAATAGAAAGAAACAGTACCCAGTGGCACCAACCAAAAAGTAAAGAAAAACTAATTTCCACAAAGACAGGTTAGTTAGTGAAATGGAAAAAAAGCAAGACATATTATTTAACACTTTGCAGGGCCAAAAAGGCTGAAAAAGGCTGCAGTTGTATTTTATTTTATTTATTTATTTATTTTTGTTTAATGTGTATATTCTGCAAATGAATTTATTACTGTAAAAAACAGCTATAGAGGGCAGGTTTCCAGATCAACATGACATAATACCTTAGTGCAAAAAGAAAAATGCTCTTTGCAATGGTACTACTTATGAACTCTAAAAAATAATAAAAAAAAGTTTGGCATGAACACTATGTTTTACAGCTAGCAGTAACATTCACAGGAAAACAGATGTTACACTGCCATAAATTACTAAAGAGTATCTCTGTAGTTAATTTGGATCATTAAGTGAAGCTGTCTTGTATAGGCGCTCCATTGTTAGCTTCTTTACATCTGCCACAGCTTTAAGACCACCTGGTGCTTATTATCTTTTTCCCCCAGTTCTGAAAGGAATCTTCCAAAAGAGTTGGCAGTTTCATGAATTTGTTTATGGAACACATCCTGAAGTGTTTTAAACACCTTGCGCTGTTTCTCATTAACATTAACGTTTCTGATTTTTATTCATAGCTCTCACTGGGTTACCACATTGTTTTCTTGTTTTTTAGAATACCCCGCTTACTTATTTACTGTTGTCTTATTGTTCCACAGCTTTGGACGACTCTTAGCATTTCTTGATAAGCTAACACCTATGAAAAGTGTTTATCATTGCTAAGGTTGATCACTTGTATATTCTCTACAGTGTGGAATGTGAAATTGGTCATTCCATTTATTGGCTTAATCACAGTGCAAATAAAGAACTGTTGCAGCCAAAATTTCAGGATTCAGATTTCTCAATGTATAGCAATTCGTAGGCAGGGCTGTAGCTGGATCGATGTGGGAATGGGGTTTGGAGGAGGCTGACCTAAGGAATGATTTGGCATAGGTTTCCCTCTCCTGACAGATGTCAACAACAGGGCTTTCCTAGCTCAGGACCTTGAACCTATTAAACTCCCTGACAGTGAACTGAAAACACAGATTAACATAACATTTAAATAATAATAATAATAATAATAATAATTTGGATTCCTGTCTCACATTAGATGCTGATTATTAAATTGGTCAAATTGAATTGAAGCAGCTTTTTGAATAATTAATGATTCCTTGTCTTTTACATACTAAAAAGATACACTGTTAGAGAACTGTTTTCTAATGATCTGGTATTTGAATCTGCCCCTGTTATTATGAACTGAATAGACCCCTTTGTCTTGAAAAGCTAAATATAAATATTTTCTTCTTAGCTTTTGCTAGTGAAGACATTAAATCCAGAGTGTACTCTCCCAGTTATTATAACCCTGGCGACAGGGCGACAGTGGATGCTGCCATGTGTGTGTCACACTTTACAGTTTTGCATATACTTGTATCTTGAGAAGCACTTATCAAATTAGAATACATTTGTACATTCTTTAGGACAAGTTATTGAGTGCATCCGAATCGGGTGGATAATTAAAAGAAGCTGTAATTTTGTATTTACAGTTGTGGCAGGGGATGACTGTTTCAATCCCTGAGAATTGCCTCAGTATTTCCTGCTTCTCTGGATGGCTCCTTTGAACCTGCATGTTTTTGACTGGGAAGGATTTCAAGTTATACTTAAATCTTACAAGGCAAATGCAGTATTATTATTATTATTATTATTATTATTATTATTATTATTATTATTATTATTATTATTAATAATTTATTTATTTATTAATTTATTTATTTATTAGCAGATGCCCTTATCCAGGGTGACTTACAGTTGTTACCAAGTATCACATTACAAAGTGTCACGTTATAGATAATAGCAGTTATAGAATACAATAACATCAGCAGTAAGTAAGAACAAGTTAAAATCAGAGAATACAAATTACAGTAAATAATGACGGTATTCCTTAGAATTTAAGATGTAGCCCAAATTTACCACCCTCAATTTGAGGAAAAAATAAAACATCAAATAAATACACATTTACAAAGATACAACCTCGATTACACTGTTGTATCGTACAAAACTGACACGAAACAGTCTTGTTTTAGATTAAACACAGAGCTTGTTTATTGTGCTGCGCACTGTATAATACTTAAGATAGCGTCTCTGTCGTACACTCACCACCACTCACTTACGGCATCACACATCCTGGCAACAGCAAGCATAACACAACACTCCACGGCATCAGGCAACATGTAACCCAGCAACCACAACAGCATTGAAGATTGCTTGGCATGTCCAAAAATATGGCGGTCTGATCAGCATTTCCGATCTGTCCAAGCCGGTGCTGTTAGAAATGCTGAAATTGTAAATGTTTCACTTGGAATTCCTCAGGAAGCTTGGTTTGTCTTTTCTCAGCAGTGTCATGTTGCTGCTTGTGTACTCGGGTAGTCACGTCTTTTGTTTTGCCAATTTCAGTACACGTAACACTATACTGTACTTGAATTTAAGACGCAGGGAATTTTGGAGAAGCAAAAAAATTTGAAGGAATACGGTACATTTGAGAGTGATTATGACTAAGAGCAGTTAAACTTACAAATATTTGGTTATAAGAGTAAATTCCATTAACAGCAAGTAATAAGTACAATAAGTGGATAAGAACGATCTCAAATAAGAACAATTACAAAAAAAAATGTGAATACGGTTACCTTCAAGAGGAAAAGTACAAGTTACAGAAAGTATAATTATGATTGAGAACAGTAGTTGAATACAGCAAAGTGCAAGTACAAGATGATGCAAGTACTGATACAGTTGGGTGCCATATAGTCCAGTATAGTCGAGAGTTTACAGAAATGTACAGATATGTCTGAACAGGTGTGTCTTGAGTAGGTGCCGGTAGGTGGTCAGGGACTGAGCACTCCTGATATCCGTGGGTAGGTCATTCCACCACTGAGGGGCAAGGGTGGAGGAGGAGCGGGCTCTGGAAGCGGGGGAGTGGAGGGGGGGTACAGCTAATCTGCTGATGGCAGAGGGGGTGAGAGGGGGTGTCGAGACAGTGATAGGTAAGTGCAAGAGTTTTGAATTGGATGCGAACGGTGATAGGAAGCCAGTGGAGAGAGCCGAGCAGCGGAGGGAATGGAAAAGACAAGGCAAGCAGCAGTTTTGGATGAGCTGGAGTGGACGGATTGCGGAAGGAGGGAGGCCAGCGAGGAGGGAGTTGCAGTAGTCAAGGCAGGACAGTACCAGGGACTGGACCAGGAGGTCTGTGTGGGAGTCGATGAGGAAGGGATGAATTCTGTGTATGTTGCTGAGGAAGAAGCAACAGGAGAATGCCAGAGATGTGCTGAGAGTAGGAGAGGGAGGGGTTGAGGGTGACACCGAGGTTCTCGGTGGATAAGGAGGGAGAGAGAGGGTGGTGGATTCAAGAGGAATAGAGATAGAGAGATCAGTAGTAGAGGAAGAGGGGGGAAGAAAAGGTCTGATTTGGAGGTTGAGTTTAAGATGATGCGAGTGCATCCAGGAAGAGATGGCCGAGAGACAGGTAGAGATATGGGAGGAGATGTGGGAGTTAGAGGGGGGAAAGGAGAGGAAGATCTAGGCATCATCAGCATAGAGATGATATGAGAAGCCATGGGAGATGAGGGGACCCAAGGAGCAAGTGTAGAGAGAAAATAGGATTGCAGACCAGACCAGCCAAAGTGCCTTTATTTAGTAAGCACCAACACCATCTAGTGCAAAGCAGTGTATCGCCAGCAAAGCAAATGGAAATTTGGCAGATCATTAGGTGACATTGGCATCGACTTCTATTAAAACACTGTGGGTGATCTAGCCTAATAAAAACAGCTCAGTATTTGAGTATTCACAGTAAGAATCACTCAAAATGAAGTTACTAAACTTTTGGGTTTGTGCAGACTGTAATTATGTTACATGTGCAGATCTAGAACTATTATAATCATGGTGTTATGTTAAAGATATATATATATATATATATATATATATATATATATATATATATATATATATATATATATATATATTGTTTCCATAGTCAAGCCAACTCGAGTACACACCCTAATTGCCCCCTCCCCCCCAATGCTGCGTTTCCATGTTTTTGTAAAACTTGAGTTGGCCTCCAATTCTGGCGCGTACCTGAGTTCTTTGATACCATTTCACTATGCAGAAAATGTGTCACTAATCATGGAATCCCGGGTCTTAGCAACAATCTCTATGAAAGCCAGTGTCCGTTGCAAATTATGGTTAGAAAAAACAAAATGATAGCTTACCTGTAATTTAACTCCGTAAAAAAAACGATTTAACATGACAGCACATTATGCAACGTGGAATCATGATGAAACGTTATCACTGATTACTGTTTGGGGAGATCAGATCTTTTCGAAATCAAAAAGTGTTTCTAAGTATAACAATGTTACAATGTCAATAACAATGATACAGTAATCTGGTTACCTGGTTACTATCTGGCCACCTCTCGCGGTAACATGAGTGAGACTTGTCCAGCTCACGTAATAACTCGAGAAACTCAGGAAACCCTGGAACCGCAATTTTTTTAGCCAACTCGTGTTGCGCCTCAACTTGAATTTTGGAAAATTCAGGCTAACCCGGGAGCACTTGAGTGCACTCAAGTTGGCTTGGCTATGGAAACAAGGTAATAGAGCTTAATTTTTCTGCACTACTTCTATCAGCTTGTAGAAACTGGGTTAATCTTGCAGAGGATTTCCTAAAGAAGTTACCTCCTCTGCAAAGCCAACAGAAAATTAAATATTCCAAAATTCCATAGCATCTTTGTTGTCTTTTCCAGTTGGTGGTACTTGGCTTATATTCCAAACTGTGGTCTGCTTTCCTAAGTGGTTTAAAAATTGCACATCAGATCTGTTTTAGATTATGTTCTGGTCAAAGAGATGTATTAAAACACAATTTAAACTAAAACAGGCCTTTTCAACATAATACCCCTCTAATGTGCAGGAATTATAAAGCTTTTGCTTATAGTGTTTGAAGTTTAAATTGGAAACTTTTTAATCCAGTTTAGGATTTGATAAATAGTGTATGTTTCAAGTGGCCTACATGAAATATACACAGCCTGGCCACTTGTTATTCGAAGCTGTCTACCCAGTTAGATACGGCAATACCCTGGTGTCGGGCATGTTCTCCTCGTTACCCTGTGTCCCTCTACAAGGCCAAACAAATGCAGTGGTTTACTAAATTATTGCTGCAGATCAAATTCATCCAACAATGTTGCCCTTGTATTATGATGATGATGGCTTCTTCCAAGATGATAACACAGGATTGTGCTTGAATGGTATGAAAAGCAAGATAGAGACTTCATGCATCTTCCACGGCCACCACAATCCCTGTATCTCAATCCAATTGAGCATGTTTGGGATGAACTTGAACAACACGTTCACCATCTGAATCCTCTGCCTATCTCTATGCACCAGTTGATTGACATTTTAGTCTGAATGGATTAACATCACTCAAGGCACCTTCCAGCACCTTGTAGAGTCTATTCCACATCGTGGCAAGGCTGTGATCAGGACAAATGGTGGCCCATTTGACCTGATATTAGTACTTATAAACTGGCCAGACAGTGTATAAATAAAATATATAAGGTGGTGAGGAAAGCTATTAATGTTGTGGTTTTGGAAAAAGAAAGAAAAGATTACTGTGCTTTGGTCCCTGTAACATGAAATGTTTTTTCTTTGTTATTGGTTTGTTTTGGTCAATCACTAATGGAGTACATGTGGGTTGACTCAGTATTTTTAGCTACAGGCTGGACCTGTGATGTCAGCCAAGGCAGAGGGTGTTTAGGAAAGAATTAATATTGAAGTCGGTGTTGAAGCCAGGTGGAAGATAGAGAGAGAAAGCCTATTTAGGCTGCAAAATACATCCCAAGTGTGTGACAGATTGAATTAGCTCCTACTGGTAACACTTTATTATTATTATTATTATTTATTTATTAGCAGGCGCCCTTATCCAGGGCAACTTACAATTGTTACAAGATATCACATTATGTTTACATACAATTACATTATTTTTTTACACATTATTTTTACATACAATTACCCATTTATACAGTTGGGTTTTTACTGGAGCAATCTAGGTAAAGTACCTTGCTCAAGGGTACAGCAGCAGTGTCCCCCACCTGGGCTTGAACCCACGACCCTCTGGTCAAGAGTCCAGAGCCCTAACCACTACTCCACACTGCTGCCCCAACTTTAGTTGAATTTGACATTATGTAATATCCAGAACACCTTCATAAAGGCTGCATAACACCATAACAACTTGCATAATAAGTTACATAAATGCAGTTGAAATACAGAATTTTCAATTACTGGACATTTTGGTTTTTAACAAATGTTATGACACTATGTTATTCAAACTTATATGCATGCTGTCTGTTTTCAAAGTGATTATGATTAATTGTGTATGCTGTTATACAGTGAATTCTACATAGTGTTTTAATTTAAATAAACACTTATCATACAGTACTTTTCTTATAAAGGACGGTGACACAAGAGGGCACACTGTTGTATTTGAAAAATAAGTCATTTATAGTATGGTATGTAAAGTTATTGACGATAAGTTCTTGACGATGAACACCACATGGTCTGGCCAATTATGAAATTGCTGACTGGAGATCTTGGCAGTATAGATATCAAAGTGAGTATTGTTTAAGAGGCTAATTAGAGCCTGGTTAGATTTTGTAAGCTGTGCTACATAGGTTCTAAGCTTTGCAACAATCTGTTTTATAGTTTGTAAACATACGTAATTACTTTAGGATATCATTTATACCAATCATTTCTTTCCTTCAGTGGGAACAGAAAACAAAACATTAAAGGTTGTATTTCTTAATTATGTAAAACAAGGCCCTAATTTGTCTTAAATGAATACCAAGTATGAACAAAGAAATCTTACAATTGAATACATTTACTTCAAAGTGCACTGTTAGGCAGTGAGTAGGCCAATTTAATGTTTCTGTAAGAGCATTTGGTTAGGAAATCTGTATTTGATGAAGCATTTCATTTTCAGCAAAGAAGTCATGGTAACCATTACTATTAGGGTACAGGGTCTATTTTAGTAATATCTTTGAAAGTTACTTACCCATATTTTTTTTACCATTAGTAAAAAAAAAAAAAAAACGGCAATAGTATGTTTGAAAGTACTGACAACCTCTCTTATCCTTATTAAAAATTGTATAACTATGACTCATTGTGGTAGTGAGTTATATCTTTTGCCAGTCTTCTCAACAGATAAAATGCTATTTCCATTTCAGTTACTTTGCACTTGAAGACTGTATTCTTTTCCTCGTCCTCTTCAACTCGATCAGCAACAATCTGTTGGATTCAGAACTGTATATACTGGCCAAGAACCCTAATGTTTCCACCACATATTTAAAGAGGAAGACTCATTCAAAGTGTATTTATTTCCCCTGAATTGTGCTCCCCTGATGATTTGTGCACGTTTTCAGTTTGACCCTTATGTCCTGGCTCGCTGGCATGTGTATTGAACCCTGTGCTTCCCTTTCCCATAATCCTACTGGAAAATGCTGTTGCAATGCAGTTGAGAGTTACCTCTAAATCGATGCATAATACAATCTGTATCCTAAACCAGGACCTGTCAAAGTCCGACTTCGAGAGAGATGTTAAACTAAACAAAACGCGGCTGTTTGAGGTCCATTTCAGAGCCCCTACAGTTATGAGAGTTGAATACATTCCAAAATCTGTTTTGGGTCTTGAGGCCAACAGATTTCATGAGAAGAGGCCATGGTACGATGAAACAAGATGTGATCATAGTTCAAGCATCTACACAAGTTTTTATGAACAAAAGAATAATCTTGCTACTGACTTTTCAATGGAGTCGTTCAGGTTTCTATCTCACTGTAACAGCATCTTGCATGTAACGTGAGACACCCAGCTGCTCCACATGTCAGGGTCCTGCAGCACAGCAGTCAGAACATGTGGGTAGCTATAGCAATTTTATTTGCAATTGCAAACACATACATTGATATCCCTAATGAGCCTTTTAGACGTAGATTTACTAAAGTATTGCGCCTGTTGCAATAGTCGCAAACGAGTCAGAAGTCTTGGATGAAATTATTATTATTATTATTATTTGTTTATTTAGCAGACACCTTTATCCAAGGCGACTTACAGAGACTAGGGTGTGTGAACGATGCATCAGCTGCAGAGTCACTTACAACTACGTCTCACCTGAATGACAAAGCACAAGGAGGTTAAGTGACTTGCTCAGGGTCACACAATGAGTCAGTGGCGGGATTTGAACCGAGGACCTCCTGGTTACAAGCCCTTTTCTTTAACCACTGGACCACACCGCCTCCTAGACAAGCGCAACGCTATTTGCAACTTTTTAAGAAATGCTTTGCGGCAGCAGTTTTTCTTTGCGGTTCAACCTTAGATGAATATGTAATTATGGACATTCCTGCATAAATTCTCAAAAAGGGGGTAGTGATAGTGCAAATATTATAACAAGATGTATGAAAGCTGCAGGCAATTGCGACACTTACAATTGCATCAATTTGTTAAGAACTTGAAAACATGTTTTAAACAGTCGCAATTGTTGCTGGCATTTCCCAGTCCGCTTTTTTTTGTGCGTTGCAAGTTGTGCTCAATGCATTTTTGAGGCGAACAGCCAAATACCTGTTTTTCCCTAAAAGCAGGGTGTACTTATAAGCCTTGAAAACAAATTTTTATGACATTTCTGGTTTCCCCAATGTGTTGGGAGCAATAGACTGCACACATGTGCTGCTAACCCCTCCAGCTCATTCTGAACATCTGTATAAGAATAGGAAACACACCTATTCTATTAATGTGCAGGTGGTTTGTAATTGTGCACATTTTAGCACTGCACCCCTTACTAACTTAAATAAAAACTGACAGCATACATTTGGCTTAGGCTAATAATGATAATACAAATTAGTGGTATAATGCAAAATTTGTTGCTGGTCCTTTTGAAATTCGTCAATGCGGCACTGTGGCAATGTGGCCACGCCCTTGTGCGTAGTTTGTGTTGTATGTTGCATGTTGCGTGTGTTAATGTTGGTGTATAGTCATTGGTACACGGGATATAAACGGGTGTGTGTTTCACGTGTGTTTAAGATGTAATTGTATTTAGGCGCGGGATTGCACATCACTGCGTGCATTTAAAGTATTTAATATGTGAGCACGAGGTTGCACGTAATTAATTCACGTGCTGGGATTCAAGTGAATAATTAATTAGTAATTGAATCCCAGCACAACAGTATATATAGATGACGTTTGACTCACTCGGGGTTGGGTGTTAGTGAGTGGAGAACGGGTGTGGAGAAGGAGAGAATATAATAAGAAGAAGAAGTGTTTTTGTACTCACCGTGTTTGTTTGTCTCCGTGCACCGTTTGTTAAGTGTGTGTTCGTTTTGTTTATATATTTATTTTGGCGAAAGTGCCGTGTGCTGTTTTTGTGTTCTTTTATTTTGTTTATTAAATGCTGAGCACAACCAAGTGCTCAGCTTCACCAACCTCACTGTCTGTTGTGTGTTACTTCCTGTTTCTGGTCTGACGTCACCCACTGTCCGGCCGTCTTTGTGACAGGCACCATGATCTATTTTGTGTTAATTTTCTAGGCTTCCAAGTTAATAATAATAATAATAAAAAACACTAAAATCATTTAGTTTCAATTTAAAATAATCTTTTATTAGCATTGTACACCTATGTGTACAATGCAGCAGCATGATTTGTGTTAGGCTAAAGTAAAAAGAAAGTGCGCTAAGTGTTCATTTGATTTTACTACTGTACTGTATACTGTATAGAATTATATTTTTGGTAATAATGTAATGTGTAGCCGACTCAAAATATGAGCGCAATGATTTATACATTTAAAATACGTTGATCACTATAAATGTATGTGTGTTAATATTTTACAAAAACAGTGTTATTTTGATTCTTGCACCCTTGCATGTACAGTCGTCACCACCTAATCAGGATACTGATAATCGGGATTGCTGCTTAAATGGGACACAACTCTAGGAGGCGGTTCTTCCCAATACTATTTATGTTGTTTAATTGGGACATCACTTCTTTTATTTGGGATACAGTATTTTCAAATGATGAACGGAGATCGCCTTTCAGAGCAAGACAGGTTGCGTAGCACGGTGCAGTGAGTACGTGATTATACTGTGACTTGCGTAAACCACGTTGAACTCTTGAATAAGGAGAAGTCTCCTGTGGTTTCTCAGGTTGTTGTTGCAAATAAAGTTGGTGTGTCAACATCACAGGTGTGATTTATTTTTGTTTAGGAATAAGAAAAAACATTGACTCATATTTGTATTTATATGTATTTAATATTTAACCATAATGTGATGTAATTTCATTCTTTTTCTTTTCATTAAGAATCAAAAAAGTGTGACCTAAGGTCATCTCAGCTGCCTCTCGTTTAATTGGGACAGCCGCTTATTCAGGATATTTTTCTTTCTCCCGAGACGTCCGGATAAAGTGGCACCGACTGTATAGACGTTATCCTTCGGGCACCCTTTGCTGCAGCAAACCACAACTCAGGACCCGCTTTGTATTTGAACAATCTCGACCGACCCTCGCTATAGAGATCTTGCTAACACATTTAAATTAGTATATTGCGACTCTTTTCATCAACAGATTTTCTCTTAGTACATACGACAAAATGTACACTTTGCGAATTGTCGCAACGAAAATGCAAATTGCGGTATGTTTGCACTGCAACTGGCCCATCTTAGTACACCTACCCCTTAATCAGAATCAACATTTATTGTAGGCTAATCAAGGGTAAAGAAAACTGAAATGTGAGATGTTTTAATTTGATGATTAATGATCCACATTGCAGGGATGACACAAGCAGTGGCAATGTTCAAGAGTTGTTGTTCAATTGATATTGTTTGTATACGTTGCCACTTATTCATCACTCAGCAAAAAGACTCATTAGATTTACAAGCAGTGCTCTTAAATGTTCCATTTTCCAGTAAAGTCTTATTCTCAGTGAAACCATTAGGGGTGTTCTGGAGAGAGTATATCAAAGACATATTTAATTGTCCATAAAATACAATGCAGTATGTGCAATGTAACACCATTTATTTATGCAATACAGGATAAAATAATTCCAGATGCTTTAAAAGGTGTTCGGCATAAAAATGGGAATGAAAACGAACCATCTCGGTTTACATACAATCTGAACATTGCTGGACTTTCCACACTACTATATCCAGAGCCTATAAAAAGCAGTCACTTTTTTGGCAGGAAGTACCAGTTCCATAGTTTATATATTTTTTTATGGATTACGTGTCCCTTTTTTACAGGGGATCCCTGGAAGTCCAGGAAATGAGGGCCCCATGGGGGTTAAGGTGAGTATAAAGTTGTGTTTTATTAAGTATTTATTGCTTAAACGCCATCTCTGTAATTTGTAAGCTAGTTATTGAAATATATATTCTAGTACTTACAAGAAAATAGGATATACATTTTTTTTTTTTTTTTTAATGAAAAGCCTTCTCTATTTCTATTATTTATTGGACATAGTTTAGAATGTAAGCAACTTAATTATAACACAATAGACAGTTTACTTTTGGTAGATGCAATTTACTATAGCCAGAATGCTGAATTGTTCAGTACATATTATTTGTTAATGTGCAAAAATGTGTGTTTTTATGAAAAGCCTTACATTTATGAACAGCATATTAACTGAGAACTGTTTCAAAATACAGGGGGATACAGGGTTACAAGGTGAAAGGGGGCCAAAGGGTTCCACTGGAATTTCTGTGAGTTTGAGTTTCTTATTTTTAATACTTTCTATATTTAGTCGTCAATATGTCTCATTTTTAAAATTGCAGTGAGTCAGAGGGTGCACTCGTGGCAGCATTGTCTACTGGACTTTCCAGGAGACGGCACTGCCAGTCCTGTACATATTTGCCGCAAGGGATTGTGGGAATTGGGAAAATTATTGTTGTAGTTCACTCTGGGTCACCCTGTATGTGTTCCCTAGTGTTTGACTGTGTGTCGTGCGAAAGTTTGGTGGCTGTGTGTGTGTGTGTGTGTGTGTGTGTGTGTGTGTGTGTGTGTGTGTGTGTGTGTGTGTGTGTGTGTGTGTGTGTGTGTGTGTGTGTGGTCACCGTGACAGTGTGTGAAAGTCTGTGTAGTGAGCTAAGCTCCCTCGGCCCACTGTTGTTGATGCCTACTCTCTCTCCTTGCGTTGCTGTTTCTTGTTAGCAACATTGCTTTCAAGGGGCAGGGCCTTCATCAGAGGCTCTGGGCTCATTGTAAGGCTGGGGATTGCTGCCTAATAAAATAACTAATTTCCGTGATCTACGTGCCTTGCCTGTGGTTTATAGACCCAGTAGGTGGCGTCTTTTTCAAGATTGCTAAATATGTTTTATTCTTACTGTACTAAGTATAGGCCTCGAAAAAAAGGTTAGCCAAGAGGTAGGAAAAAAATAATTAAAAATGCTATTCTGAATCATTTAAGCAGCAATATAGAAAAATAAACAGCTCCTACTTATGTATACTTAATTGATAAAATACAGTGTATATCATGGGTACAAGTATTTGATAAGTGTTTCCGTCTCCTTGTTTTAAGGTGCTGTTTTTTTTTGTTTTTTTTATTTAAAAAGTCAATCATACGACCCGGTGACAGGCTGCTGTCACAATACTGTCAATGTACCATTTGTGACATTTGGTTATCCAGATTGTAGAAAGTCGTGTCAGCGTATGATACCAAGTTTGGAATTACAATTTAAGTGAATGGAAGAAAGTTTCCTTATGTCATCTACCATAAAATAAACAGTCAATGCATGACTACAGTGTGAGATATTATAAATCTGCCCTTAATCCTCAAGAGAATTCCACTAATTGATCAGCATCTGAACATGAATTATGGGTCACATTTTATATTATCTGGCAACAATTACGCAAATTAATGAGGTAATTCATAACGATTCTGTTACACAGTAATACCTGGTAATATGAATTATGTTAAGGCTAGGATTGAGACAAAGGTTAGGGAAAATAAAATGAAATCATACAAAATGTCTTTTACCAATGATACCAAATTATATGATGGCATTTCCATCATAGAATTATTTAATGAATAAAATATCTCTGTGAGGTGTATCTCTTCAAGACATTATTGCTTTGCCATTGATGCGACTTACAGTCTGTCTCTCATTTACAAAAAGTTTTAAAATGTGATTGCTCTTATTGTCACTGAATAATACATGCTATGTTTCTTTAGGGAGAGATGGGGTTACCTGGCTTGCCTGGTTCATCTGGAATTCCTGGATTTAAGGTGGAGCTATACTATTTATAGTCATTTTATCTCATATATTTTTTTCAAAATGATTATTATTGATTATTGAGTATTAGTTATTTGGTTATTCAACAAATAACTGATTATGCCAGTCTGCTATTAGAGTAATAGTGATCATTTAGCAATTAATGAGCAAATGTGTTAATAAAGGTTTGGGTATCTTGATACACTGTAATTGGACTATAGTCTTAGTGCTTACTAACCAACCTAAACCAAAACATAGCCTCAATACACTGTGCTTAGTCAGTCAGAATGTAGCCTCCTTACTGCTATGTTTGTCAACAACCACCTTTTGGAACTGGGCTACACTCAAGGCACACTATACACTAGTTAAATGGTGGACATGCATGTTTTCATAAGCTCACAAATTACCACATGGGGGAGGTCACAGAAGTAGTCAAGCAGTAATAAAATAGGTTGCTTTTATACTGTTAGTGCTATATAGGGAATACATGTAGACCTGACTGAATCACCATTAATTGGGAGTGTGCCGAGTACTGATAATAAACAGGTATTTGTAACGAGTATGTTTGTTTTTTGTGAGTGTCATACAGTGCAAAGTTTTTAATATGAGTAATGCACCGCTGCACATCCCTAGTATCAACCTTTTTAAATAACTACAAATGCTGTTCATTGGTCTACTGTGAATTATCACAGTTATGGCCACATAATTACTATGGAATGGAATCTTAAGGTTTTTGGATGTTACCAATCAAAAGTACCCAATTGTAATCCAACTGAGTATGCCTAGACTCTCATTAGAAAATACACTCCAAAGATGAAGCCAAGCAAGAAGTAAGTGTTTTAGGTTAATAGTAATAGCTTGGAACAGTGTGATTAATTATACAGCTGAAAATGATTCAGAATATGCTTGAAATTGTGCTGAAATATAGTGAAAGATGCTGGAAAGACTACATTGTCATAACCAGATGTATTGTTCATTTTGGCCACAGTTGTACACCATATGCCATTTTGTAGTATATAGATATTTCAATTTTTTAAATACTTGTTTTTGCTTTATAATTCTACAGGGCAGTAAAGGTGGGACTGGATTGCCAGGCATGCCTGGACTTCAGGGAATACAGGTAGGCTGTTGCTGTTTTAATACTGTAGCAACATGATGACAAATATAATCTTATAAAGGACTTGGAATAAAAATGTTCTTTTAATATTTTTTTTCCAAACATTGGTGGTTTATATTCTACAGCCAAAGCCATGATTTTTTTTTTTTTTTAGGTTTGTCTCTGGTGGGTTACTGGAGTTAACCAAAAATTGTAATAAAATGTAAATTATACACAATGTTCAGTACCACATTGCATGCGAAGTTCAGCAATATGGTGCATGTGTTTAGTGTAAGTTTGTTTTGTGGTAACTTGTAAAATGTTACTTTTTAAAAAAAAAAATCAATATGGCAAACCAGTTATTTAATGAAGAATGCAGGTAAATAGAAGGGTCACTAGGATCACTGACACAACTGCCAACATAGATTAGTAAAGAAGTTTGGTTGCATGGAAAAAACTCCATGCTGACTTTACATTCAGCTCCCAGAACACATCATGCGTCTGATTTAGATGAGGATCGGTTTTCATAGAGTGCCATATAATACACTCATAATACAGGCTGTAGATGAGGGCAGCCCGGACAAAGCTAGCTGGGTGATGAGAAACACTAAAAAGAGAAGAGCAAATGACCTCACGAATAGTACCATGATATTAAAACGCTTCCAGACATAGCATACATTTGTATACCTGTTTTTCGAATTACTGTGCTTCCTGCAATATGAACTGTAATGGAGTACATACATTTTGTTTTTTGTCACTCATCACAAAAGGATGCAGTGTTGCATTAAATAGCACATACTTTTAGGGATCATTCAGTTATTTACTAAATCAGTTATTTTCTACATATAATACGTTTCAGTACTGTTCCAGATAAAAGATACACATTTTATTCCCTAGATATTGTATATCAATATGCTTGTAAACAACATTAAATTTCATTTGCAACATGTTGTTATTAACTAGGGAAAGGCAGGTGAACCGGGAATGGCAGGTGAACAAGGGCATCCAGGTTTGCCTGGGATTAAAGGACACAAGGTATGTATGTACTTATAATACAATGTCCCTCTTTTAAAATAGTGTTAAGATTTAATAAACTGTTTCCATTTCCATGAAGATCAAAGAACAATACATGACGGAAGAGAAATCCCTGCTAAAATATATTCAGCTGTTTACAATGTTTTCAAAATGTACATGCATATGCAGTCTACAGTTCAAAATTGAGTTGATAAATAAAAACTATGTAGCAGTAATTGCTACTGTGGTTTTGCAACAAGTGACCCAGCGACCAAGCTCTAAGTTTACTAGATATTACTGTTAACTGTGGTAGTCTTAAATTCCCGCAATATAGCTCTGAATGAGATATTCAGTTTTGAATAATATAATACAAAACAACTGATCAACAAGAACTGTTCTGTACACAGTAACCCTTTATTAACTGCAAATTGTTACAATAAGTGAAAGACAAACAGGAGTATGCGTGGCTTATGCACTGTAACCATGAATTTACGATTGTGAAGCTGATCTGAACATGTAATGATTAATGCCTTCAACCAAAAGTAGGGGACAATTACTGGTGGTATATCAAAATCCTTCCACTTAAGTTCATGTAGTCATATTAGCTTAACTGTAAAGCATTGTGGAGTTTATGTGAAGAGAAAACCCCAGCAGTTACCACCTGTTAAAATGTGAAACTGAAAGAACCGCTTCATAATAAGCCTGTACTTTTTTTTTTTTTTTATATATAATCGCAAAAATGTATAATGCTAACCATTGTTATATACATACATACATGCATGCATTCACTTCATGAACTTATTGATTTAAAATCAACCAATGCATTAATCTGTATTACTTATAGCTGTTGGCGAAGCATGAAACTAAATATTGCCAGACTCACGCCACAGTCAGATTTCGGCACTGTATATTAAAAAAAAAAAAACCTTATACAGTAGTCCAATATATTATCATAGTGTAGACTCATACATCAAATAACATACTGCAGTATGTTGCTGCAAAATCACATATTAATATAGTTTTTCAGTCTTTGAAAAATAACAAAGAAATAAGCAGATACGGCCTGACAAAATGAACAAATGTGCCCGTATTATTCACTGCAAAGAAATGCATATGACTCAAATGTAATAAAAAAAAAATACTTTGAAATAATTTTGTTGTCTACAAAGCATTTGTAGTTCAAAGACAACTAGATAGATACAATTAAAGACAAGGTAATCTTTACAATAAAACACAGGGAACTAAAGATCAATTGAGGAACTACAGATATTTTCAATTCACAAATAACTGGATTTTGTATGCTTTGTTAAAGAATTAAAAAAAAAAAAAGTTTATACTGTGTGTATTCTGGATAGGGGTTTTTATGGCAGGTACCACACTTTAAAATGTGAAAAAGTCTGAATTTAAATGACTTCATCAGTGATAAATTGCTGTTACAACTTACATTATTACTACAGGACAATTATTAACTAAATGAAATATTTTGCAGAAAAAAATGATACTGCCAGCTGGTGGACACAATTTGTCCCAAATCTCTAGAGTCAAGGTTATACTTCTCAGCCAGTCTTTCAGATTACTTGTCGAAATTTGCAAATGACCATAAACTACAAAAGATAAAAAGCTGCTAATTTAATTAGATTGGCAGATACTCCCTTACAAAATCAAGCAGGTTCCTACATTCCCTACATAAAGTCACTGTCTCACTTTATCATGTGCATGCATAAAGCATTGAAATCTATCATGTGGTCAACCTTTCTTTCTGACCAGTATGCATGAGAACAAGTTTCAGGGTGTAGTAGAAAAAAAGTCCACTTTTTAGATAATTAAATGAACCACAATGTGTTTTAGAATAACAAGCTGCTTTCTGTTATTACATTATGTGCTCCCGGGCACACATATTAATTCACTGTAATATAATGCCATAAGTTTTAGATGAGTTCTAAAACAATAGTATATGGAATTTTAATAACAATATACAATAATAAAAATTGTAGTACTGAAAAAAAAAAATAATAACACTTATTCGAATTATTACTTTTCAGGGTGACAAGGGCAATCAAGGTGAAACAGGAATCCAGGTATTGTTTACTAAAGAAAAATAAACAAATGGAGGTTATTCAGATATAAGTTCAGAGAACAAATGACAAAAGGCTATCAATAGCTGTTTACAATGAGTAATTTTCTGCTGATCTACTGTTACATTATGTGCTCTGTTTAAATGCATAAACAATATATCATTATGGTGTTACCAGGTAATTCTTTTTTGCTGTCTTTCCTCTTTTACGCTTATGAATCAATCAGCGTCTTGCAATGTAATCGTCCAGAAATAAAGCGCTAATTTTTAAACTAAATTGTAATGTTATATTCCTTGAAGAAAGCATTAACATTAGGATAGTACAAAAATGTATCCGAAAGTAGAAGTTAAAACTGGGTTGTTTTCTTAACTTGTTTATGGAGTTATAATGTCTACCATTAGCGCACACAGCCGTACGCACGTTACGCACTGTGCGTACCTTTTGATTTGCAGAATTTCGTCTTCATAAGAGTGCACTCGCATGCAGCGGTCCAGATAAGCTGCGTACCTGCTGTTTATACGCATTAAAAAATCCCAAATACGCAATCAATTTTAATAAAGGCGTAAAAATTCGTATAGCAATTTTGCTGCACAGTTTGTCTGCATCCCCTAAAACTTTCACTAACAACTATATCTCCCAGAATATAATGTTTTCAGTCACAAGGAAACTGTGCACAATAAAAACCCACCCAACAAAACATTATCCAACCTCTGGCTAGCCCTGTTGTCTTTGCAGCCAATAACAGTAAGAATAAGAAAAATTGAAAGCTACCCAGGTTGAAGCGTAAACACCCCAGTCCAGCTATAATATTAAACAAACTGTTTTATAACTTATTAATGCATTTCCTTATGTTATTTATCTGTATAGCTTTATATTGAAGTTTTAAGTTCACAGAGTTTAAGAATGTAATGTTAAAATATAAGTTCTGTTTCTGTGCTTATCTTTATATATATGATTTGTTTCTGCGCTTGTCTTCAAAGTGATATTGGCTGTGGTCAATAAAGTGAATAAGAATAGCTGTTATCTCTGATTTTATTTTAATACTATGTTTTTGTACAGTAGTTCAAAGTAACATTGCAGTTAAAATGGAAGGCTGTTTTTTATTGCCTACTCCATTACTGTACCATTAAAGATTGTACAGTATTTATCGATGTTGCATTTTACCCCCTGAAAATACATTTTACTCTCTCATTGTTAAAATTATAGGGCAAGTTACCCCCAGACCTAAACTGACTTCACAACAGCACACAAACGGGCAGTTAATGAAAATGATGACCAGATTTCAAAATGTTACTCATGAAAACAGAAACGTGTTTATTGAAAATCAGGAAAATGCTGCCACAAGAAAAAAAGACATTGAGTGATATACATTTACTAAAACTTTTAGTAAAAGCGTAACTGGAAAAAACAGGAAAATTCATCAAATACCAGTACAGCAACTCGACAACATTATGATATACTGGGAAGTAAAGACAGGTGTTTAACGCCACACAAATATGCCAGTTCAATTTATTACGGTAACCAACCAAACTTCACAAAACAAAGTTTAGTGGCAAAAAATAAGTGCTACTTTTCCAAGCTTTTTTAAATGGCTACAACTAATTATAAAAAATAAAGTACACCAAAGTGCAATAAAAAGCCTGTAATTGTATCCACCTTCAGTCGCATCACAAGATTTTATTCCTTATATTATTGTTATTATTGTTATTGATGTTTTATTTTGAACTGCCTGTTTGTCACGTGTAACAAACAAAAAAGCTTGTTTATACACCATGCTTAGGGGAGGAGTAATGATTAGTTGTCGTGATTGTGAGAGTAAAATGATTAGGAATAGAACCAGCATAAAGATTTGTGAGATTTTCCCCTAGTTTAAGTCTGTATTTCAAATGGTTTTTTGTAGCTTTTATTGTTCGTGTGGACTATTTTGTCACTTTTTGCTGTTCTGTCTTGATGGCAGTGTGCTGTGTTTATTCATTTTTAGAAAGGGAAACTCAGGAAAAAACAGAAATGCAGCTCTCTGATTGGCTGAAACACTTTACAGCATGTTGATGCAGAGTCGTTATCGGCATGAGATGGGGATATTGGTGTGGTTAAGTTGTGTGTACCATGTGAAAGATTTCTTGGGGCACGCCTGACGTCTACTGTATATCTGCCATCTATTTCAGAATTTCATAAAAGCCCACACAGACTAATGAAGATATCTCAACCATAATCTTCCTCCAAAGCCAACCTGTATGATGCCGTTTTTTGCACTAAGTTTTTGCACTAAGTATTTAGGTAATAGAAAAACAACAGTGGTAAAAAAAAAAAAAACACCAAAAAACCTGTTGCTGAGGGTTCAGTTTCAGTCTTGCTCTAGAGATAGGATTTGAACCACGACATACCAGGCAGAATGCTGCATGTTAAGCAACATATTTCAAAGTAGACTTCTATAGTGAGTACGAGATCTGCCTTGGAAACAAAAATGGTGCGTGCTAAATATCTAATACATATGCACAGTACATCACTGAACTGAATCATTATGTTTTTTTCAAGAGACTGTGCTGTTATTTTGCTTTGCTATTTGATTAACAGTGCATTTATTTTATATTTATATTGCTATACCGCATGTCCCAAATGTATTTTAATTTTAACTTTTCATTAAACTTCATTAAATTTCATTAAACAATTTTAGCATAACCACACCTCAGGCCAGGTGTATCAGTCCCTTTTTTTTCCAGTTTCTACTTTTCTTTTGTAATGTAGTATAGAAAAAGTGGGCATGACGTACAAAAATATTAATATTTAAAAAGACGTTGTAATGATTTGTTTTCTTTTTAAAGGTACAAACAATAACATTACATAATTAAGTATACATCTTGTGCCAGGTCATTTGGAAGCGATATGTTACACTCTGACATGACATAAGCGGAAAAATCACATTAAAACCATTCTAAGGTAATGCTAATGCCACTGGCAAAATAAACAGACTCATAGGTGGCTGAATATTTTCCATTAACCCAGCATGTAAGTGTTTACATGACAGAGAACATTTTGGAAGGGTTGCTTTCCTTCACAGCTCCCAGATGAAGAGGGATTCAGGCTGAATGTACAAGATTTTTGTACAAAACTATTTTTCCCTTTCATCAATCATTATTAACTAGCACAAAATGTATGGCAAAGGGTAGTTGTTTTGCCTAAATGTCACATCACATTTGGTTTAATTACATCTGATGATTTCCATGGTATTCAAACATCTAATTCAGTATACAATACTATCCTACCTGGCACCTTCTATGCAATTTCAATTTTATTTATTTATATAGTGTCTAAATATCTTTTTATATCACTCAACTCGGCTTCCAGTTCCTCTACAATGCTTTTCTTCCATTGTATTAACATTAGTAGCATTGTCACTAGCTTCTCTATTCTTACTGGCCTATTCTCTCAGATTTTATTAACATTAATGTAAGTATGATCACAAACCATGCCAGCCCCACTTCCTCTCAGGCTATATACATGTAAAGAAGGTGGGGATGGCAGAGTTCGAAGGTCATATTGATTTGAAATGGCTACAAGATCAATCAAAAGCTTTCAGTATTCAGTATGTGTTTAATATTTTTAGGGCATTGTGGGAGGAAAGGGAGAGCCAGGAAGACCAGGAAATCAGGTAACTGACACAGGATAAAAACACAAAATAATAAATATATCTATACACATATTGATTTGTAAAAATTGCAGATTGCATGTTGCTTATTTTAGTTTTTTGTGGGGAAATAATTTTTTAACGTCAAAATTCAGATATTTACGTAACATTGATTTGCACAAAATAGTATGACATTGATTCTTAAAAATATGTGAATGGCAGTGCAAGATTTCTGTATTAAAGATTAATAAAAATGGCCAAATAAGGGTATTAAAATATTTAAATACATGTAAATGTATATCAGATGTAATAATACAAATATTGTATAATGCAGTGGCTCTCTCATTTATTTTGTCAAAGATTCAAAATGATTCTACTACTAAATAATATTTTTGGCTGTGCCGTTTTCCAGGGTATAGCTGGACCATCAGGATTAAAAGGAGTGGTGAGTGTGGAGTATGCTTACAACCATATAATAAAACAATATGAACCACACAAATATAGATTTTCTTTTTACTTACCTGAGACATTGCATTCCATTTCCATTTCTAATAGAAAGGTGAACATGGAGAACCTGGCATAAGAGGTCAAGATGGCCATAGAGGAGAACATGGTCAACCTGGCATGATAGGACCTCGAGGTCCAAGAGGATTAAATGGCGCTACAGGACCTTCTGGATCACCAGGAATAGAAGGGAGACCTGTAAGTATGTTCCTTCTTTCTGTGTAATTCATATAATGACACCAAAATAATTAGGTTTTTAGGTATAGATTCAATCAAAAGCCTTGTCACATAATCAATCCCATTTTCCAGAACTGCAGAGATATACAGCTATGGCCAAAAGTTTTGCATCAGCTACAATTTTAGGATTGAGACATAATAATAAAAAATAAAAAATAAACCATATGAACATAATTTAGATCTTTTATTTAACATCATGTAATCAAAGAAACTACAAAATGATATCGCAAAAGTCAACCGGAAGCCATAATAGTAGTAACAGTATATATATATATATATATATATATATATATATATATATATATATATATATATATATATATATATATATATATCATATACAGTAAACTTATAGATATTGCTGTATTAACTGTGGCCACAAGAGGGAGCAATGACCTCTCAAGAAGTAAAGAAACGCCCCACTCTAGATCAGTGATTCCCAACCTTTTTCAATGTAGGGATTATTAAACATGGAAATTAAACCTGAAATTGATCGTTCACACTATGGGACAGTTCACAAGTCAAACAACAAATATAGCCTCTTTTTCTTTCACAATAACTTTGGTTACTATGCAGCTAACCTATCCAAAAACTTCTAATATGGAGATATTTTGAATATTCTTATATCCATTCCATGGCAATTGCACTATAACACATGTTATACTGTTGAAAATGAAAGTTACAAACACTGTGGATTTATTTATTTATTTATTTTTAATTTAGTCATTCCAACCCAGTTAGAAATATTGAATGCAGTGCACTACTTTTATGCTGAGTGAAAAGGCTGGACACAGATTACGTTTTTTTTTTCCCTGAACAGTGAAAACAAGCAGTAGAATTAGAGCACAGATTAGAAAGATGTGCATTTACATGAATACAATTACTGGCTAAAAAAAGATATCTGTAATTTTGACAAGACAAATGTGCCTTCATAATGTATAACAGTTATTTAGGTAGTATTTGTTTCACATAGAAAGCTGTTTCAGTTAATGGTGGCTTTGAAGGCGATGTTTGGTATTGCATCACTGGGAGCTAATATAAATTATAAACATACGTATTAAAAGACAACAAAAAGGGTGGGGCAAATGCAGACTATATACATATCTTATTATATATAATGTAAGTAATACATATTGTCGTAGTATAACGTGTGATTGTGGAGAAATGGGCTTATGCAAGAACTGCTTAACCGAATTTTGGGAGTTTGGAGAAAGAAATGCACCTTATATCAAAGAGTTCAGCCCTGTGACTCTTAGAAACTGCTGTAAGAAAGGGAAAATAAACCTACCTCCTCAGTGCTGAATTGACATTTCTCTCTTGTTATTATTTCCCTGTCCACGCTACACTGGTATGTGTCCTTACCTAGTCAAACACTGATCTGATCTGCGAGCTCAACAGCGTTCAGTTTAACGTTGTAGGACTTCCTTGCCATCCTGATCAAGTCGTATCTGCAGAAATAAACTTCAATATATGCCTCCCTCAAATACTGTAAAAAAATTAATGCAATAAAAAATGGTGCCTTTCAAAAACCATAGTATTTCTAATTCCCGCCACCCTTCAATAACTGCCGCAGCTGTTATTAGCAATTTAAAATAAACGATGCTGTGTTAATTCAAAGTAATACCGTATTTACCAGTAACCTACAATTTTCAGCAGTATGAAGATGAGATATTACAGATCTTAGGTAAGAAACTATTTTTTTTAAACCGTTAATATAAGCTTAAAAAATATTTTAAAATGTAGATAATCAATCAATTAAGGTAAGTCAGTTAAGAACAGATTCTCATTTTCAATGAAGGTTGATTTTCAAGGGTTAATTTAGTATTTAGTGTATATTCACTTGGATCACATTGTAATGATTTTGCCCAGTGTTACATACTTTGAGAAGTACTCTACACACCACATACTAACTAAAAATATATAGATTGTATAGCTATCACAAGTCAATTATATATATGTAATGTAGTCATACACATATTGACCTTCAATATTGACCATAAAAACGAATATCTTGCTTGCTGATATTCTTTTTCTTCTGTATTTTTTATTTCTTCCTTTGTAGTTCTTGAATGTATGGCTAAGGTCAATCTAAATTGTACTTTATATTAACAGGGAAGAGAGCTTTCAGAAGAATTCATTCGACATATTTGCTTGGATGTCCTAAGAAGTAAGCTGAGTTTCATGGTTTGGGAAACAATTACACCTCAGTGTCAACTACTTCTAAGACATTCTCTCATAATCCCTGTATAGTTCTTAAACATGGAAAATTATTATAATGCAACAGTAAAACTTTTATTCTAATATGATAGCCTGTTTAATGTTTCCTAAGCATAATTAGACCGATAATATTTGGGCTATATAAAGGAAACCTTACAACTTATTCAGGATTTCACAATTGCCTGTAATACATTGTGTACAGTGGGGTTCTGGTGTAAATAACCAGTCAGGTCGGCAACTACTGTGCAGGGCTACAATTAAATAATGACTGTGGCTCACAAGAGGTTAAATAAATTGTGTAAAATAGCTGATCTTGATATAGTTGCTCAGAAAACCATGACGGAAGCAGGATGCTTTAGAAATATTGTTATGCCATAACCATTAATCAACAACAAACCCAAGTAAAGGTTTTAAAGTAGCAAACCACACTTGTCTCTCCCTTGAGAGTTAATTTACGAAGTACAACACAGGAACAAAACACTAATCTCCACTTCATTTTGATTTCTGACCTCATTATGGGCAACTATGAAAAGGTCTATTCTATCTTGTTGGTTCCCAGATAGTTGCAAATATTGTAACTCATGAGTTAAAGCTATGTGAATAGCACTCTATATTTCTCAACACTGAATTATGTTTCAGGTTCACCAAAACAAACACTACCTGTATATCTTAGCTGCCACAGATTAACACATATACATCTTTCTTCTTGTTATCCGTTAAACTGTAGCTCAGCTGCCCTCCTTCTTACATAATGGAAGGACTAGAAGCTGTGATGTTTGTCAAACACGAAAAGGTTCGCCTGGGACACCAGGGCCTATCGGGCCCCAGGGCGCGAGAGGATTTTCTGGCCTACCTGGTTCAAATGGTTTACCGGGGCGTAGGGGTTCACCTGGCCTTCCTGGTATCCCTGGAATTAAAGGTAACTGTGATGCCTGACTGTATACATATATGAAAATTGGTTTACACTAATGGTAAACTTGATTAGTATGGATTATGAGATGTCATGTGATGCAGTTTCAACGTATAACTTAGATTATTTACTTTTATGTTTATAAATCTGAAAAACAAAGAGTGTCATATCTGATATTATTAACCTTGTATTCACAGGATATGCTGGTGAAATCGGGCCAAAGGGAAACCAAGGAATAGGAAAACCTGGTGATCCGGGCAGTCCAGGTCTACCAGGTAAATATTTAACTCTTCCCAAAACCAAGTGATATTCAGCACATGGAAATGATGTGAATAATAAGACAACACAACAATACAATACACAAACAATAAAGAGAACACAACCAATTTACAACAAGATAAGTCAAAGAACCAATGTAGACCAAGAAACAATTAGACTTGTTTTCATAATTAAATTCCTATAATACAATAGATAATAACTATTACACTGAAATCACACAAATCATCAAGTTACATAGACATGTATAAAGAGGTGAATAGACTTGCTGGACAATTTATTATTATTATTTGTTTATTTAGCAGACGCCTTTATCCAAGGCGACTTACAGAGACTAGGGTGTGTGAACTCTGCATCAACTGCAGAGTCATTTACAACTACGTCTCACCCGAAAGACGGAGCACAAGGAGGTTAAGTGACTTGCTCAGGGTCTCACAATGAGTCAGTGGCTGAGGTTGGATTTGAACCGGGGACCTCCTGGTTACAAGCCCTTTTCTTTAACCACTGGACCACACAGCCTCCTATTTTAAACAGGTTAAGCTATTAGTCTGACTGGTCTTTGTTACAATATAATGAAGCTATTTTCACCTGTGATTCCAATGTAGTGTATATCCATAAGCACATCACAATGCAAATGGCTGTTTCCTCCTTCGGAATAAAAATAACATGTCTGTTGTTGAGAAACATGCGAACCAACAGATGACACATTATAAATTGTATTTCATAAGTTATATTTCAGAAGTGCTGAAACAGGAGATTTTGCATTTTGGGAAAAAAAAACGATAAGTCACAGATGGAGCAGAATCTATTTGGATTGAACTGAGTCATCACTGATGAGAGTTGCTACTAAAAATAATTGTATGTGGTAGCAGATGCATTGTGTTCTTTGGCAGTAATTGGTCAATGTTTGTTATACCCCTAGGTCCAATAGGACCGCCGGGAATTAGCAAAGAAGGCTATCCAGGAAAACCTGGTCCCAGAGGACACAACGGGGATCAAGGGAAGCCTGGAATACCAGGGGCCCCTGGGGAACCTGGAATGTGTGACCCATCTTTGTGTTATAGCGTAATGGTGGGAAGGGATCCCTTCAGGAAAGGGCCCAATTACTGATCTTGTGATACTCGACCAGCCAGGCTGGATATGGTGCTTAACTAATGAAAACACATCTTTCAAGTCTCAGGAAGATCACTTTTTAACAGTTTTTCCTGTAATGGGGGCAGGAGTACCTCTATTTCACTCGCATGTATGAAAAGGCATACACGGGCAAACAAAAAAATATGCTTGAAATCAACGATCAATATAAATTCACACAATGGATTCTGATTATGATCTAAACAACAGTTGCCAATGATCTCACTACTGCCATTGTCAACACTCATTGTATTTTTTTATATTTAGTGGTTTTTAACAAGAAGCAAATAAATCACCTCTTGGGGAAAACACCAACGGGTTACAGTATTAAGATTAGATTAAATGTTTAGATCTTAATAATAGTTGCCATGATCACGCGTTCAACACTTTAATACTGCACTTGTGTCCAAAAGTGAGCAGTTAAAGTTGGCAACTTCAGGATCAAACACCTATCAAAATGTACACAAAGCATATACATGCACACCCATGTATGTTGATCTTAGACAGCTATACTTGCCTTTTATACTCTGTGTTGCTTTTTCTATACTTAGGTTATGATAATTGCCATGATTACATATGCATGGCTAAGCCACTGTTTTAACGTATTCAGTGATACTTTTATAAGATTAAAACCTGCATTATTCTGTTTTTTAAGAGACCCAGACAGAACTGAGCATAATCAGGGCTTCCTTTCCTGATATTGTGAACTGGTGGCACAGTAACTTGTGCTTAAGCTTTACCAGATGTTATTGTCAAGTTTGCTGTCTCACATTTTAAACCCTAAAAGCAGTCCATTGTGTGCAGCATTGCAGATTCACTAGCACTATTTTCATGAAGTTGACAAGCCCATTTAGTTACATTTGTTGTTTTATTGTCATAAAACGGTTCATTGTATTGCTCCCAAATAAATACTTCTTCCCTTTTGATCACAGTGAACAAGAAGGAAAAAAAATGGCCCTCTTCTCTTGATAGTTAACATTAACAGTAAACTCTTTTAACTATGCTGTTATCTTTTCACTATTCCAGGCTTTTAGTTTTTGAATATGTAGATGTGTTTCTTAACTTCAGTAAATGTTTCTGAAACAAGCCAGTCATTGAATCTAATTAAATGGAAATGTCCAATTTTCCATCCACTTGACTGCTTTTTAGAAAAACAAAGAGATCATTACCAAATACAGTTATATGCTACTGCTTATGCTTTGGCACTTGGGAAAGCAAGAATAGATGTCGACCTATTCGCTTCTGTAAGGTGTTGTGATACAGCTCATCCCAAAGTGTTCATTTTCAGCCAAGGAATAAGTCCATATTTATATTTATATCGATAATGCATTGTTTTATGTTGCTTTGTAGTCATGCATTATCTTGTAGCTTCAGCTCATTAAATATGGAGACAGAAGAATCAGCAAATAGTTCAAAGCTCATACAGCAAGATGTCTTACTGTAAGTTACTGGCACTTTCCATGATTTACTTTTCCTCTGTTTTGTTAAATACTATTTAAATTAGAGCATCACTTTTAATGTATGCTTACCTTCATTTAAATGCTTAATAAAAATTGCAGCACAAATACAATACAGAACATACAGGATTGTGGCTATTGGTGAATGTTATTATTATTATTTTTTTAAACAACACAATTTATGTTGAGTTTTTATGGGAATGCATTAGCCTTTTTGATAAACCCTCACCCTAACCCTAGTCAAAAATCAAGCTCATTCTATGGATCTCAAGATGTTGTACAATAATGCGGTTCTCTTTAGGCAGTGATACAGCTAATAAAATGGACTCAGACCATTACAATCCATCTGGTGATTGACACAGCTACCTTTTCCTCTGTTCTCATGCATAAAATGAAATTGCTTGAGGGAGAAGAGTGTGATCAACCAGGTCTTGGACATTTGTAATAATATTATATTACAGTATGTGGTTCAATAATAAACAACACATTTTTGTTCAACTTCATCCACAGCTTTGTTACATAATCACGTTGAACTTTGCTGATAAGCTTATTTTGTTAAGTATTCATTGGCTAGAGTTTTGGATATTTTATTTAAGTGTCTACCAGAAATGCAAAACCTCAAAAGTTGTGAAGGGTAAAACGAAATCTATTGAACACAAACAAACATTTTTAGTGACATTTAACTGCAGGAGTGAAAAAAAAATACCAGAATTGCATGCATGACCTAAGAAACAAAAACAAGTTCTGTGGGAAAGAAAAATAAATGAGAACAAATGAAGGGAAAGTCCTGGGTGCCAAAAAACTGCATCCACCTCCCATGATGTTGCTGCAAGGGCTTATACAATGATACAGTAATTCAAATTAATGAGCATTGTAACAATTTTTTAAAATAATTTACTGTAATCTCTACTACTTTTTGTGTAAATTGGTTTTATCAATACAAAAAGCCAATAATAATAATAATGTGTGTTATTAGATACAATTCTACTCATTTCTGTTTCATTGCTGCATATTTTCATTTTTCTTGGACTAATGGTAGCATAGATTAATACTAACTCTTTGAAGTAAGCTTACTGTATCATGCTGAAATTACATCCATTAAAGAACACATTTCTTCTATGCATGGAATTGTGCTTGAAATGTGGCTTTGTTAGTTTGGGAATTACCACCTCATCGACTGATCATTATTTATGAAATGGAATGATTTAGATGTTTGCCAGTGTCATTTCCTGGAGCAAATTCTAGTTTTTAAATCTAGTTTGCATTTTATACTACAACTTTTGTTATGACCTTTGCTGTCCTGAACATTAATAAATACGTTTTTTAAAATGATTCTTTGTTTATTCATTACATTTAATCTTCAGTGGTATTATTGTCCTGCCCGGAAAACCTACTTAAACCACTTGATTGTGGTGACTAATTGTATCCTGGGAAAAAAACTGCCATTATTTGCATGACTCACTAACATGCCAAGAGCAAGTAATTAACGTGAGAAAATCCTCTGAAGACCTATAAAAATCTGTTTGAGAGTCACTGTTCAGCAACAATAATGGCAAAGAAGAAGGATCTCGGTGACTTCACAAGGGTCACGATAGTGGGTGCCCATGCAACCGGCTCATTCCTCAACTAAATGGCTGTATTGACCCACACATCCATCACAAAAGTCTTCCAGGTGTTTCTTGAATGGCAACATTTGAAAAAACCAACACCAGAAAGCACATCTCCTGTCACAAATGGGTCATGACGGATTATGTGCAAAGTATTGTGACAAGCAACTAACATACATCAGTGGCCCAAATCACATGATCCTTCAACACTGGAATAGACACACCTGTTTCCACACGAACAATGTGCTTGGAGCTACATGTTCTACACCCTGTTAGAGCCATTCTGTAATATTTTGGCTGGTCAGTGTAGTATTGTGCCTCTAAGCCCTTTCTTAGAGTGTTAAAGCTGTACTTGTTAGAGCTACCTTTACAAGTAATTGCATCTCAACAGCATGCCCAATGAAATACCTTATGAAAACAGTAATTATAAGAACTCCACGAGTACTTGCATTGTTGAGGTCATGGAACACTAAGCAACTTTCAGTCAACTTTTTCTGGAAACTTCTTTTTAGATTCTTCACCAAGTTCCTGAAACCATAAAACGTTTCCTAACAGTTGCCTGGTGTTCAATAGCCTTAAGTAAAACACAGGGCCCTATTTGGATTCTACCTTCTATAAAAACCTAAGTTTATATTGAATTAAATTAACTGTTTAGACAGCTTACATTTTTTAAACAGCATGCTTCTACCCTTTTTCTTCAAATCAGTTCAGTGTTTATCAATGTACTTACTTAAATGTTTGAAGTTTATACATCCTGTTCTTATTTTTAATAAAGTGGTGCCCTCCAGTGTTTGCAAATATATTGTTTAAGACATAACTCACGAGCAATGCAATTTTCAGGCACTTTTCACAGCATTACTTTTATTTATTTATTTATTTATTTATTTATTTATTTTTTAACTTCTGCACATCCAGATCATCAGTCCTGGACGCAGAAGAATCTGTCATTGAATTTCCTACAATCTACCCTCTAGCAATCAAATACTACACATGGCAGATATTTAAATGCTTTTGTTTCAATTGTATTTTATATTACATCTATTTAAACATTACTGTAAACACAGAAACATTATAGAAACTCCTAACATACTAAGAGATGTTGATGGTATTTGCAATCCCTCAAAATTAAATCTTATAGCTTTAAATTATTATTATTTATTTCTTAGCAGACGCCCTTATCCAGGTCCAAATTACCTTGAGGTCTGAGGAGTTAATGCATTATAAATATTAGTTTGTACTTTTTGTACAGATAAGGGTCCTGGTTATCCTGTTGTATAATTCTGACAAGCTGTAAAATATATTTGCAGTCTGTTCTGAGATTTGCACACACTCTAATGCAATGTGGTCAGTAAATTACAATTGACAACATTGTAAACACACTGGGATTTCTGGTCCTGTGTAGTTTTTAAGGCTATTAGAAACCAGACCTTACACTTTCTGGAGATCGGATTCCTTTCTGAGACATCAGTTTATACATTAAAGTTGCAGTGATCCACAGTCATGTTTTCACAATGTGTTTATTACATTCTTCCAATGATTCTCCTTTGGCACTACATTTCCCCCTCACCCCTCCCTTTTTAAGATTTGCTCTACAAGCTATAATATTTGCAGCAGTGGGGGGTTATACAGGTCATCATTCAAAATATATCAGAAATTAGAACGGGGATTTATTTTACTGGAAGCACCAACAGCAGTTTTCCCTCCTAAAGAATGTTGATGGAATTGCTTCCCCTTATGTGTCAGAACTCATTCTGCCTACAGACTTTACATTCACTCTAAATTCAAGGTTTCTTATAACTTCCATGTTTGAAATAAAAGCAACAGATTGTCTCAGAGTGTGCTCTTTTTCAGACTTTTCTTGTTTTGGTTGTTGTTTTGCTATGCTACTTTGTGCTACCTTTGCTGCTGCAGGTGGGTTCATAATTATGTACACCATTATTATTATTATTATTATTATTATTATTATTATTATTATTATTATTATTTGTTGTTGTTGTTGTTGTCGTAGTCGTAGTATCAAAAATATGTAGAAATGCAAAAGTAATATTTCCACTTCACAATTACTTAAAACACAATTCTAATATAAACAGTTATCATAGAGCTATCCAGAACAAATTACTAAAATTAACAAACTGATGTACAACACACTTTTCGCTATCAGTAATTTTCTTTTCGTATGGGATAGCAAGGCTGGTTGCTATTGAATTAGTGTCAAACTTTATATAATATGGCCACTTGGGGGGGATGGGGTGTATGGTATCAAAAATGATGAAAGATACAGTATCAATTGTTTAACCTTCAACCAGACACAGCCGTATATGGGTCATTCTATGGAAAAGGGACAAATTGCGTCCCCACCTCAAAGTAAAGTGTATTTAAATATTTAAAAAATGTTTTGATTTACATCATGAGTGTTGTGCTTTTCTTTTCAGTTTTATATGTATTTCCAACAGGCATTTATAACTGTTATTATTATTATTATTATTATTATTATTATTATTATTATAATAATAATAATAATAATAATAATAATAATAATAATAATAATAATTTATTTGTACTGTCCACTCCTGACGTTCCAGCAAGCATTTATAAATTCTGCATTGCCTATAATTTTATCTTAACACATACTAACTAGAATATCCTTACATCCTCCTTCCATTCATTTTAAAATGTTATTTTGAACTATTATTGTTATTATTAGAACTGATGTGGTACTGCCACTAAACATTTTATCAAAATAACTTTAGTAACTAAGTGTTACAGATTCCGTCTGTCTTGAGGTGTTATTGTACGACTGCACTTCCTCTGCACAATGTCACTTTGTTCACCAGGATTTTGTTGTGGTCGCTCCTCTGAACTTTCCTTTCTCAGAGTGCCATCCTGGTTTGCTTTTGTCTCTCCACTTGACCTGCTTCCTCACTAGTCGTCTGCAGTGGCAGTGGAGTGTCTCCTACTCCACTGTCCCTTGGCTTTTGAGGAGAGGCCTGCTGTTCCTGTGCAGGACCTTGCCATCTTCAGTCAGAACCTTAGAGGATCTAGGCGCTAGCTCAGTCAGCACTGTAGCCTTGTGATTCCACTGCTCACGTTCTGGATCATAAACTCTTACTGTCTCTTCTGACTTCAAAGGAAGCCTCAGTAGTTTAAACTATCTTAACATATGCTAACTAGAATATCTTTACAGGTAGTAGAAGGATGTGCTTTCACCCTCCTTGTGAAAACAAACATCTTGCCAATATACCACTCTGGATTCCAAGTCCCTGCTGCTACATATAGTATAGGAGTCTGAGACAACACCTCCATGGTCTTTCTCAGGGAAACTACTTATTATTACTGAGATTGTCAACAAAGGAACAAGCTTCATACATTAAATCAGGAGAAGTTACACAATCAACCACTAGATGGTGCTGTAAATTTACTGTTTTGCCATTTGGTATAACTGCACTTAAAACCATGTTATCCTCAATAATTGCTTGTTCTAAAAAACAGGACTTTCAGCATCACAAGTGCATCGCAGTAGTTTTACCATAAATTGACCACTAGATGGCACTGTTGTCTTTCCACTGTATTCAATGTTTCCTCTTAGTCACAAACAAACAGTGGAACACTGCTGTGGAAGATGGAATGCCTCGCTACATTACATTGTTGAATCGGTATGACAGTGTAATTTCATACATAAGAACATAAGAAAGGTTACAAACGAGAGGAGGCCATTCGGCCCATCTTGCTCGTTTGGTTGTTAGTATCTTATTGATCCCAAAATCTCATCAAGCAGCTTCTTGAAGGATCGATTGACTGAATAGATTCAATTCTTTTAGCCTGTCTGCATATGACATGCTTTTTAAACCCAGGAATAAATCTGGTTACTCTTCTTTGCACTCTTTCTAGAGCAGCAATAGGGATATTACAGAATTCATGTCAGGTATTCTATTTGCATACAAATCAATCAGTAGATGTGGGGCGGTAATGAAAGTTTAACTACAGGTAATATTACATGTTACAGGTGTTTCCTGTGTTTTAGTTTAAAACCTATACTTTGTTCACCACTTAGGAGCATATACAAAACCAGTCACAAAATGAAGAATTGCCATTCAGGGTGTTGCAGGGTGTGGTTTTGTAATTTAAAAGATGCTTTGTAGCTAAGAAGAGGTGTTTACCAAAGGCATTTTTATTCATGACCAGCCTGTCCCTTTAGCCTAGCAATGCATAGAATCAATAGTGTAAATACTCTATTAGCTGTTTTCACAGACACTGGCATTGCACCATACCATAACTAATGTGACATTTGCGTCTGCAAGATTAGTGCTAATTGAGGTCTGTGAAATCAGTAATATATGTATTGAAATAATTTACTAATAAGACATTTTAAAATATTAAACTAGTTTATTTTAGCTGAAAAATCAAACACTACTGTCAAGCTAATAAGCATGAGCTCCACCGAAAAGTATACCTGCAACTGTTGGTCTTGGCATTGCATCATTTTTGAGACCTGGTACCATTTTTTATAGATATAGTATTCTTAACATAAATACTTGGTCTTGAAGTATTAAAAAAAACCTGCACCCACAATTTAAAAAAATCATTACGGAAAGTAGCTACAGGAAATGTAATGAACAGATGGGGTTCATAAATAGGTTTGGAAATAATTGACCATTAAAAAAAGAACATATTCATATTGCCCTAGATTCCACCTCACTCTTGTACATAAGAAAATGTTCATAGACACTGCAGAAGACATCACTGGGATAAATCACTGCTATGGGAGTGACAGGGTAGCGTCACTGGCAAGGCTGTTACTACCAGGAAGCGAGACTCAGAGACAAGAACTTGCAAATTTAAAGCGCTAATGTGCACTTTAATTATAAAATAATAAACAGAACAAAACAAACAGGCACAATGGCCAAAACAAACAGTTTAAACAAATGTAATATATACTTTTAAAATTATATATACTGTAAATAAATATACTATAATGTCATATTTTAAAAAATTTTAAATACAGCAGTTTCAGACTGAGCCATTGCTTTCAAAAAATAAACACGGCTTCACAAACTCCCCTAAACCCCAACAATATTTCTTCATATATATTTCATCACCGCACAGCACACAAAACCCTTCACCCACATTAATTCTCACCACTAATTCCTTTTTATAGACCTGTGGCTTTTCCCCCACGTATTTTTACATGGAAGAATTTAACCCCCTCCCTACCACCCAATATTCCCCACACACCTGTGCACCAGCAGGGCTTTCACCCTGCCACCCTGCCACAGAAAGAAATGCAGCCAGGAAGAAAAAAGAATGCAAATTAATTTTGAAATTAGGCACTTGGGAACCTCTTGGAATTAACATTGTATTCTTTTGAAAGACAACTTGTTTTGAACAACAGCTTGTGAACAGCACTGCTTTTCCATCCAGCTGAAAAATGACTTGTCTGTAGTCTCAAACATCCTGATATAATTTTTTTTTTTTTTATTATCGATTATTCACATTTTTGGGTACCTACATTACCTTTTTCTTTTTGATTTTGCTCCTTTTTGGTACACAGCAGCGTTCCTTTTTCAAATTATAGGCTATACGTAATAATTTTGAATTGTTCTATTGAAAGATATAAATTAGAGATGCAGCTTTATAATAAAACAACAAAGTATTACATGACATGCATAAAATTAAAAATAACATGCAAAAATTAATTTCATACCTTGACAAAAGTATTTGGGCAATCAACATATTTAGTATGAAACCCATTTGTTGCTAATTATTGATAATTATCATGATTGAAAACCAACACCTGGTAATTATAGAATAACTAAATACATCATCATCAAGTGCTGAAAAATAAATTGGAATGAGTACAACAACAATCTAAAATGGCAGTGATACAACTAAATACAAAGGAGAAACTACCAGAAAAATAGCAGAAAGACTCGACTAGCTCCAGGTGTGGCAGACCAAGAAAGATTTCTGCAAAATCTGAAAGAAGAATCATTCGAGCAGCCCAGCAAAATTCTCAGATTACTGCAAAAGATTTAACACAAGAATTGAGAGAAGATGGTCAAGAAATTTACGAGCGAACAATTCAACGATACCTTAACAAGATGAATGACGATGCAAACATTTGTTAAAAACAATGCACAAAAGAAAACGATTGGAGTTTTCCATTAAATACTTAAAGAAGCCTGATGATTTATTCAACCAAATTTTATGGTCAGATGAATCCAAAATAGAACAATATGTTTGGAGGAAGAGAGGAGAAGAATTTAAAGAAAAGTTCATCATGCCCAGTGTTAAACATGGTGGAGGTTATGTGATGGTAGGGGCTTGTTTTTCTTCCTCAGGCACTGCTGATCTTTGTATTGTAGAAGGATCAATGAATGCTGCAAAATATAAATACATTTTGCACTCTCATTTCTTACCAGGGCTAGAAGGCTTATTGGATGGAAGTTTATATTCCAGCAGGATAATGACCCTAAGCATTCTGCGAAGTCTAAAAAGGAATTTCTGAAAAAAAGGAAGATTAGTTATAGATTGGCCACCTTAGTCCCCAGACTTGAATCCCATTGAGATGATGTGGATTGACTTGAAGGCTGCTGTTGCAAAAAGGAAACCAAAGTCGATTGCAGAACAAAGCTGTACTGTATGTGTTGAAGAATGGGCAAAAATATCTCTGGAAAGATGCCAGGAACTGGTTTAAAAATACAAAAAAAGACTGCAAGCTGTAAAGGAAGCAAAGGGTGGGCACACAAAATACTTATGTAAGAGTGCCCAAATACAACGTATGAAATTAGTTTTTGCACGTTATTTTTCATTTTATCCATGTTATGTAATAATTTGTTGTTTTATTATAAAGCTGAATGTCTACTTTAATTTATATCTTTTGATAGAACAATTAGAATTTTTTTCTCATTTTGTTAACTGCCCATATATATATATATATATATATATATACACAGTATATATGGTAGTCCCAACCCTCTGTGGACATTTAGAAATCATTGACTGAATTTAAGAAACGTACCATGCCAGTAAACTGCAAAACTGATCTATTTTCCTCTATTCACCTCTTTTTAATGTTAATTTATTTTTCCTTCCAAGATTAAGTTTAAACTTTTAAATACCATGTATGTATATTAATACAGGTGAAAGAAAACTAGTTATTTTATATTGGTTTTAACGAAGATGTTTTTTGATGAGCAATACTTTTTTTGTTGTTGTGCTGCCTTGGCTGCCATTAGGAAGTCATTGTAATAGACTATATTTAACAAGTAATTTGTGTTAAATAAATCTCAACCTTTCAAAATTAGTTCACACATGGGCATTTCTGTTAGAAGCGCCCCTAAGAACATTTAATCATGATGGCCCCCTTTTGACCCCATCCTATTGCATGACACAGAAATTGTAAAAGGGTTAGTCCCTAGAGGATTGTATGGGTGGACCCACATTACACAAATACTGTAATGACCCTCTGGAACCTAAAATGTTACAAAAAATAAAAAGGTTATTTTTACATTTCAGGTACACCAACACCCACCCTTACAAGGGCTGATTATTTTAACACCTGCACTATTTGGGAGAACAAGGGTGTAGTATATTAACCAGTGTTACAAGGCAGTAGAGGGTCTTCACAAATAAGTTCATTTTTCACATATGGTTAATTACATAAAAGCAAAACTCCATCTAGCCAAGTGGGAAGGATATATTAAAGAGATTCTGACAGTGAAAAAGCTCATTCAAATATACAATTTGTCATTCAGAAATCTAATTTGAATGTACAATTTCGAGGTCAAGGACTTGAACAGCAACCATCATAAATAATTTTACTACAGTGTATATTTGTAATGTACAAAAAACGATTAAAACTTTATTTTACTTATCTTGTCACTAGCCAAAGTAGCGCATGACCTCTAACTTGACTTAATTGGATTTATTCCTTTGTCCTCAGTAACTTAATGTTTCTGCCGGTGTCTTGTGTTGGCATGTCATTAGCATAGTATTTACTGCTCAATACAATGCAATATACACCATATGGTAGTGATCTCAGTTAACGCAGGCAGGCACATCACACAGGGCGAGGCAATCCACACACAGGCGGAGAGCGGGCGCGAACCCGGGACCTCTCGCACTGAAGCATAGCGCCGATACCACTGTGCAAAAGAGCCAGCTCCTTTGCAAGGAGCGTATATCAGGCTTATGTCTTTGTGTGTGATTACGTCACCTACCAGCCCTGCTGCTGCATTCCCCCGTGCACGCTACACTCTCCCCTGCCAGCCTCAAGTCCTCCCCAGCTTGCTCACCAGGCTACAGTCTGACGAGTGCATGCTGGGGTACCTGTGTCCACTTCTAATACCAATGTGGTGATCTCAGTTAACGCAGGCAGGCGCATCACACAGGGCAAGGCAATCCACACACAGGCAGAGGGCGGGCACAAACCCGGAACCTCTCGCACGAAGACATAAGCCCGATATACGCTCCTTGCAAGAGTCGGCTCTTTTGTACAGCGGTATCGGCACTATGCTTTAGTGCGAGAGGTCCCTCCACCTATGTGTGGATTCCTTCACCCTGCGTGATGTTTTGATGGCAGTCACAAAAGAGACATGTGGGTCTGTTTGGTTGTAACAATAAAGTGCAGTTCCTGATCGATAAATTCTGTCTTGTGAATACATAACAATGGTATCCAAGCAAAGCACTGGGTGGAATTTATTTACCAAGCAGGAGAAAATAGAATTTGCAAAGTCTGCCAAGGAAATATTTCATTCAAAGGAGGAAGCACACTTACTTAATGTGCTCAACATTATTATTATTATTATTTTTTTTATTTGCTTATTTATTTAAAGACTACTTATTTTATCTTTTTGGTAAGAAACTATATCTGCTCAATAACTGTAGATAAAGCATTCTGTATTGGAAGCCACACGGTTATTATTAATGGATCACAGTTATCACTGAGATAAGCCCAACAGGATGTTATGTTGTTTTCTTTCCAATTTAGGTTCTGAGAAGAATAGTCACCACAGTTATTATTATTGAGGTGTTCTTGCCACTCGCTATGTGTTATTCTTTTGTGTAAAACATTGATATCCTGTCAGTTAAGAGAAGGCTTAATGCAAAAGCTTGTTTTAATGTCATCTTTACCGGTCAGAGACCCGCGCTTACAACTGTATTGTCGTACCTTCTACATTTTCTTTAAATTCTCAAATTACTAAATCTATACCCATGTAGCATCGGCTAATTTAAAACCCGACTGTTACCCGGATTTTCGGGTACCCGTGCCGACCTCTGTTTTATTTTGTAGTGTGCTATTGTTCTCTACCGTTTATTTGCTGAGATGTAATGGTTTACATAACGTCACTGCAGCAGTATTGGAACCATATTTGATTACCACCAATATCAAGATTGGGTCTTACCCTATAGTTCTCTGCTGCCAAACCTGACTAGTTATCTATACCCAAAGCTATGTGGGTCCTGACTAAATACCCCATGTCCTTCACACCGCATGCAGCCGCAAACCAGCATTTACTGTCCCATCCATACAATACACCTAAACTAAACTTAAATACAAAAGCCCCAGGATCCTTCCCCACTGTGTTGGTTAGGGTTAGCCCAAAACTAGTTCACCCCAGGTGGTTGAGCCAGTCCCCTTAGGGGATGCAACTGAAAAATAAAATTCCCCAATACTCCTTCAAATTAAAGGAATTCTTAATCATTGATTTTTTTCATTTTTATAATAGGCTACTGATGTTCTATATGTGTCAAATAACATATTATATGTATTCACAACGATTGTGAATAGATATTTTTGTTTACTACATCAGAGTTACCACAGTTGCAGAGGGTGTATAAATTACAGTTGCACACCCAAATGATGATTTTTAAAAGCTAATTCTGCTTCTAGAAGTCTTTTCAGAAGCAGACCCCATGGATGCAAAAAGGCCAGTCGTTTGTAGGCCTGTTAAATAATGTTCTAAGCAGAAACAGCAATAGAGGATTATACAAAAAAAATAAATAAATAAAGCAACAAAATATTAAATGCATAATACATTCAGTATTTAGTTATCCCCTTTAATCTATGAAAAAATACACAGTAAAACAGTTAAAATACATTTACAAATATCTGTTACAAATTTAACAGCCACAGTCTTTGGGCTGTTATTCACAAATCTATCTATCTATCTATCTATCTATCTATCTATCTATCTATCTATCTATCTATATATATATATATATATATATATATATATATATATATATATATATATATATATATATATAGTTCAAGAAAGTATACATCTTTGCTTGATATGTTGCATGTTTTTAGAACCTTTACCCCCCACATCTGATTCCAGTAACATTGCAGAGGCTCTGGCAGATAAACTATATATTCGCCCATAGATTACGTTTAATTGAAGACTTCTGTATTTCTCTGGAACTGGTTTTAGGTCGTTTCAGATTACAAACAGCTCTCTTCTTTCGCAGCAGAGTAGCACTACATTCCTCTTCTGGTCGGCCAGTAAGTTTAGATATGCGGTAGTTTTGTGTTTGCGCCCGCTAGAGGTGGATGCATCACTGCTGTTAAGGGTGGGATGGACTGGCAAAAACAACTGGGTTCTACACATTCCATCGGAATATACAGAGGTGCTGACGTTACGCTTTGAAATGCAAATATAAAAAGTGGTTTACTTATAAGCCAGCTTAGATCCGGGAAAAGAGGGTCGCTTTTAAATTTCTTTCACTACAGTGAGCTCAGCCTCACGTACCTGCTTGTCATGTGTCGGTGACCGAATTGCAAGGTAGTAGGGGAAACAGTGAAGATTTTGAGAATTGTGTTGGGCACATTAACACAGACTGCGATGCTGGAACTTGACATTTTGCGTTTTTATACACGTGGACGTTTTATTACTAGTCAGAAGTACATTTGAGATGAAGAATACTTTTTGTTTCCACTTTCGGGGTATTTGAACGAAAAAAAATACATAAAGATATAACCCATTTCAAGGAAAACATATATTCATATCTAACTTTTAAAAGGAATGCATATTCAACATATAGCATTAAAAGAGGAAACCCAAAGGATTACTTTAATAAAATGAAAAGTAAAAACGTTGCAAATATCAAATGATGGAACACAGTCGCTGAAGTGAAAATTAAAACAAAAAGGAAGAGAAAATAAAATTGACACAAAGTAATTTCTGGAAATGGAAAGACTACCACTGAGGTGCCATTGAGATGAAAACGTGAACGTTGTATTCTCTTATTGCATACATTTTTCGAAAGCTGAACTAAAATTAAAATGAAACCCGTAACACTTCTATATCGAACCATACTTGGACTTGTGTGGAACTGTTGGGGTTTGATGGATTGTGTTCATTGTGGTTTGGAGGGCAACCATGTCCATTCTAGTTTTATTTACAGGAGGTTGCGCAACCATGAAAGAAGAGAGATTCAGAGAGAAATTCTTTCAATTCTGGGCTTACCACATCGGCCCAGGCCGTTTTCCCCTGGCAAACAGGCTTCATCTGCACCACTTTTTATGTTGGACCTGTACAATGCCATGGCAAACGAGGAGGAAAACGAGGTTGTGGACAGCACCACAAAGGGGTCCCGCAGAAAAGCACAGGGAGGCTCGCGCAAAGGGTACCATGCCTTTCCAAACGGATTCTCTCGTGCAGCACAATCGAACCGCACATCTCCCCTAACAACCCAAAGACCCCCACTGGCAAACTCGCACGATACCACATTTCTGAATGATGCTGATATGGTTATGAGCTTTGTTAACTTAGGTATGTATGTTTTTGAGTTATTTTTAGTTTTGTATACGATAAGTTATAGGCTATTCCTAAAACCTACTTCAGCTACAATGACGTGTCTCCAAAAGTGTTTTTATTTTTACTTCCATCTGGGTATGTACGCAACTAAAAAAAGATACATCTACGTGACACACACACACACATTATTTAGACAATTCTGTTCCGAAATTAAGAGTAAGATCTAAATAGCTGCATTAAAGGTAGGCATATATAACTTAATTAATCTTGTTTAAATGTTGTCCTACTACAGTATCTAAACCATGTATGTTCCATGTGAACTATACTTTTTTTAAGGGCTTGTCCAGGTGTTGCACTTGGTTTTCCCCGATATGTAACTGGGATGTGCTTCCATCCAATGTAAAGTCTTCAGGTGTGTTCACTTTGCAGGTATCGGTTAACTATCTGGTTTGGACGTATGTAAGCATCATTTGTAAATCTCACATTTTTCTTGGGCTGCAGTCTGGTCATTTCTGTGTTGGTATAGTTGCAGAATGCTGTCTCATTTAGCTGTTAATGTTTCCTTCCTGTAACTATTTCTGTACAGTGCAGTGGGCTGACTTGGTTGATTTTCTGATAACGTGTCCACGTGTTCGTTGTTATGGATTAAGAATCAGCGTTTCAATTTCAAACTGTAATTTTACTTATTATTATTATTATTATTATTATTATTATTATTATTATTATTATTATTATTATTATTATTACCCTACCCAACCAAAACAGCAAAACAAATATGCAATGCATTTTGGAGCCACAAAGAAGAAAAAAAACAGGTTGTCATTCTCCCATTCTAATTTGTCAATATTTAAGTCAAAGGGTAATATTTTAAAATTGATATCGTAAAAGTAAAAGTTACGATATGTAAATTGCAATGACAAATATGTTACTCATTTTCCAATGGAATTATTTTGCAATGTGTGTACTCCTAAAGTCAACAGAGATTTTATTAGTTATGAAATTGCCCTATTTTTAGTTTAGTAGTTTAGAGTTAGAGTATTTGCTATAGTATACAATAGTACTTTACCTACCAGTGTAGCACTTACTGTACAGCGACCCCGGATCCCTTGGACCTGTATCTACACGTTTGCGATATTTCCACTGTTAACACGTTCCTGGTTTTATATTTGTGCCTGCTGTGTAAAAACCCAGATCAGTAGTCCATTAAGTACAATATTTTACAATCTAAGTTAGTAAAATGTAGTCACAACTGCAGCTTTGGTTCAGTAACACAGGAGAATTAACTCATTCTGTAAACCAATCCTCTAAAAGCTCTTGGTCTCTGGACCCTGCAAATGTGGGGGTTCCAGTCGCTTCCTTTTAATAGGCTGATGTACATGTATTGTTATCTTTAACATGTGTGTCTGTTGGTAGCTGGTAGGGCAAAATAATAATGATACATTTGTAGAAAGAATTGTAGTACATTCAGGGGCAGACTAAGTTTGATGGATCTTCATTCATCCCTTTACTGTTTTACCACCACCCATGCCCGAAGTCAAACACTATTGTTAATTTACCTTGGTTATTTCAGTTCCAGTTTTTAAATGTCATCCAATTGTAAAGCTGAATCAAAGTTAAAATGATCAAAAGGTCAAGTCATATGATCAGGCAGTCGCAGCTCCAATGGAATACAGCTTGATAAAATCCCTATTTTCCAACCCATACAGTCACACAGTACTTATTTATTATATTCTAAATGAAATATATTTTTGGGGGGCCCTCAAATTCTGAGGCCCCAGGCTGCAGCCCCTAAAGCCCCTGTATGTTTATCTGGTCCAAAGTACAGGTACCTGGAAATAAACATATTGCTTGTGTGTGTTTTTTTTGTTTGTTTTTTGTGTCTACCTGATGCAGCCTACACATCTCATGATTTGGGCCGATGCATAGGATCTAAACAAAAAATAAATGAATATTGTTTAATATGAAAAGGCTTAGAAAACACATAGCTACAGTTTGGAAAGGACTCTGTCCTACTTTGTGAGACTAATGAAGTTTAATATTTGTATTTAAAAAAAATTCTAATAATAAAATAGTAAAGTCAGTCAGTGCTTCATTCCCATTCCGACCACCTGTTGATTGTAGAATTCTAACATATAAAGAACTAAATTGTTAAATATTTAGGCAAGCCAACATTTAACTAAAACCAATCTAGTTAAACTCAAACAAATGCATTTCAAAAGGACCAGTTACTGTGGTCTTTTTCTTCATGGGAATCGGTTTGTTTTGGGTTTATCATTTTAGGTTTATGTACATGCTGAAGTTGAGACAGTAAGATGCCAATTACACTGCTGGTTAAAGAGAGGCACTCGCGGAATTTAGAAAGCCCTTACTGTTTCATTCCCTTATAATTACTTCCCACACATTTCTCTTTTTTTCTTTTCTCTCTCTCCCCCTCTCTGACCTTGGCAGCAAAGGCGGAGTTTTAAGTCACTCAACTTTAAACTGTAAGACTATTTCATTTGCTTTCCAGCTGGAAGAGCAGCTTCTGTAGGCTACCTCTGTAGGTGAAAGGGGGGCCCTGAATATTTTTCCTAATGAAGTGACCAACCAAGAAAAGGGAGGGTTAATACTAATACCTCCATCTGTTTTATTGTTTTTCATTATACTTCCATATGCATTGATTAGCAATAAGTGATCTTACATTTTCAGTAAGGTTATGGGTTGGTTGGTTGTGATGTGGTTGTTATTATCCCATCTAGAATGTTTTAATTTGAAAAACAGTCAAGATGGGTCCACAGACCCATTTGCGGTTTCACAATGTACCATTAGTGTCCAAGATCAGTGCGAATCTGGGTCAGTGAAGCCAATCAATTGCACATAAAATTGTTTAATAGTAGGCACTGAATGCTTTATGATAATAAATTGTTGTTGTGTCAAATGTATTGTGTCGACTAATTTAAACCTTCAGAAGTTTGTAATCCTAAATTATGTGTCCACAGATATTTATATCAGAGCGTCTATTTAAAATGTTTTAATTATGACAGGGATAGATAACATGGGGGTTACCTAACACATCACGTCAGTAGCCCTGACCCCTGACCTGTCAGTGGTCTTTTCTTGCTAATTCTTATCAGATGACCGTTTGCCCTTCAGATAATTGTATTTAATTATTTCCTTTTGTAAAGGTTAGAAACATGGAGGTCAAATTATAAATAGTAGGCTATAACTGAAGTATTTGTACCCAAACAAACAGCTCAAAGAAAAGAAAAATCCATATGAGATACAAAACATGCATGTACTGATGTTCAGTTTATAGACCACTGTAGCTGATAATCACCAAATTGAATGCATGTCTAACTGAGGGAACATACTTGTATATACAGTACCACTTGTCTTATGATTAAAAAACAATCGTAACTTGTTAAAAATTAGAAATTAGGCTTGTGAAACATACCAAAGAGTCAGTAACCTGTAAGTGAAACATGGAATGGCCAACACATATGCAATAAGCTTATTATGAATATATCTACCAGTATTTGATTAAAAAAAGTTACATATTGTTAAATCACTGATACAAAATAATAATACAAATAAACTGTTTTATGTTTACAATATTTTTTAACCAAATGTAGTCTCAGTAACTAAATACATTTTTTTAAATCAAGAGGTGCATAAATATGGATAGAGACATATTATGAAGCATTCAGGCAAAATACTGTGCGCTGCATTCCAAGCATTTTGGAAATATTCATTACTTTTTGAATTTGAAATGATCAAACAATGTATCAAGTTCCACTTTATTCATCTTACAACTTCTGTAAGTGTAGTAGCAGCAGGTATTTATGGAAGGCCACCAGGTTCAAAAGCATGTATTTTAGTACACGTTTGAAATATTTAAAAAGGCATTCTAATTTGCAATATTACATGTCATACATTTGGAACAATCACATAACATAAAATAGGATGTGTTCTAAATCAATAAGTACACGTTTTCTAAAAACATGTAAATTAATTAAAATCTTTTACTGAGGGCAGGCCGACCACAGGCTACGGGTAATGTTGATGTAGTCTTATCAATCGTATTATAGCAGTTGGATCAGTATACCTTATTTCAATAATACACAGTAAAATTAGGGAAAAAAAGTTACTGTTATATATAAGATATTGTAAACTGGCAAATTTACATATTTCAAATGTGTACTAAATGACACGCTGTTAACCCATGTGATCTTCCATAGATATCCACCAGATGGCATATTGACAAAAATGACCTATTTTATATCCAGATTCACAGCATAATACAATCTGTCCTAAAATCGCACATGTGTGGTGTTTCGCCTCAACGTTTCATATAGTACGCATAAAACAGACATTACTCGTTACTGAAGTTTACATTGAGACGCCTTTATGGTTGAAATAATTTGAACTAACCGCCTTTTATTTGGAAGAAGAGGCCCATACTTTTTAAAAAAAAAGCTTTTAACTATATGTTCGTTTGTTCCAGAAACTGTTCAAATGAAACACAAGATACAATACATTTACATGACAAAATGGCCTCTTTGAAATTATATTTAATTTACCAGCTGGTACTAATTATCTCAGTGCTCAAAGTTAGCAGAGGCAACATGGCCATCAGCCACTTTGAATTTGTAACTTATTACAAAATCCCCCCAGTTTTCAGAGAAACATATGCATATTGAAAATAGAATTATGACACCCTTTGGAAAAAGGTTAACTTTAAGCAAAGATGCACTGGCGTGTTAAAAGTTCCTTCAAAGTGCCACATGTTAACCTGAAGTACCTTAAAGCACACGATACAATATTGGAACTGTTGGAACTGTGTACTTAGAATTAATGTACTGTAAGTGTATACCAATTATGTTACCATTACACTTTGGTTCATAAATGAAATGTTACTTAAAATGTTGATTGTGATATTTTACAGACTGAAATGTAAAACAAATAATTTGAACACTTGTACTGTTAGAACATTTAGGAGTTGAATGTTAAGTCAGGAGAAACAAATGCAGGTCCAGTTTTAACTTAAACATAGATTACTGGTAACCTGTCATGAACTATACTCAAACTCGAACATTATTCTTATGTAAAGTACGTGGTCTATGTCTAAACCCCCAAAATAATGAAAACTTATACAATTATAAAAAGTAAGTATAGCTCTTTATTAAAAAAAGGAATTTAGTCCCACAAAACAAGATATCAAAGGGTTAATACTAATGGGGTTTCTGTTTCTTAAAAGCAACATTAGAGCGATTTCCAGAAGCCTCTGACCTTTTAGTGTCTCGTAACTGAGGCATCTACATTAATCTGTTGCTTATCTGTCACCCAACATGTTGGATATGTTCAGCCTCTGCTTCCAATTACCAGTCATTACAGGCTATACTGAGTAATGCCAGTAAAACGCTCACACAACCTTTGACATTCTTGTGTTAAGTAACCACAAGCTTCCACTGAAGATAAACTATCATTTCGCTGTGCCCAGAATAAAAACTGTGCATTCAGTTTATTACTGCTTTGCTCCACCTGAAACCTGCTTGCTATTATTTTGTGAATAAAATATGTGCAGCAGCTGAAGGTTAAAATCATATTCAAGCTCTGTTAAGCTCAGAAAGCTACACTGTGCACCTGCTAACTGAGTGCAGACTGTCAATCTATCAAAGCTGTCTATCAGATTGTGACTGAAACTGGCTTGCAACAGAGAGATTCAGCTTTGTATATATAGTATACAGTAACCTCAGTATACAGTGTGGCATATGTATATATAATCATCATCATTAAATGCTAAAACAAAGTAAAATAAAGCATTTTCTTTTTCAGATTTGAATCTGAATTGATGATAATTGTACAGTACCATGCATTATTGAGTAAAAAACATATTTGCCACAAATTGCAAATGATTTAAAAAAAACAAAAAAAACCAGACAGAAATACCGATTCCTTCAATTTAAGACATGCTTTTTAACCATTTTTTGCTTCTCAAAAATAGCCTGCGTCTTAAATTCAAGTATAATATAGTGATGCGTATATTAAAATCGCCAAACAAAAGATGTGACTACCCGAATACACAAGCAACAACATGACTGACTGCCGAGAAAAGACAAACCAAGCTTCCTGAGGACTTCCGAGAGAAACGTTGACAATTTCAGCATTTCTAACAAACAGTACCAGCTTGGACAGATTGGAAATGCTGATTGACCCCCGTATTTTTCAACATGCCAAGCAATACCACAGTTCAGTGCTGTTGTGGTTGCTGGGTTACATGTTGCCTGATGCCGTGGAGTGTTGTGTCATGCTTGCTGTTGCCAGGATGTGTGATGCCGTAAGTGAGCGGTGGTATGTGTACGACTGAGACGCCATCTTAAGTATTATACAGTACGCAGCACGATAAACGAACTCCGTGGGTAATCTACAACAACACTGTTTCGTGTCAGTTTTGTATGATACAACAGCATAACTGAGGTTGTATCTTTATAAATGTGTATTTATTTGATGATTTGTTTTTTCCTCAAATTGAGGGTGGTAAATTTGAGCAGCGTCTTAAATTCGAAGGAATACGGTAATGAGTTCTACTTACAATTTTTTTTTTTAAAGTCTGCTTTTATACATAAAATAAATTCTGATATCCATGTAACTATTTAATAAAGTGTAGGAAAGTTTTTTTTTGAATATCAAAATATTTTATTCATAGAAACAGACTTTGGAAAAAGTTAAATCTGTGTGAATAGGGAGCATTGAAACCTTTTTATTTATTTAAAATACAAATGTATGTGCGTCAAAGATGTGCAAACTTGGTTGTTGACCAGTTTAAGGAATCCTTTGGAAGAATTCAGATATATTTTTCAGTGAATTAGAAAGCAAAGGAAGGTGTCTTTAATTTACGATGCCCTGTTTTTTTTCATTGACAGACCATTTATCACCAGATGAGAAAAAAATGCTAGGATTTTGTGAGCTGCTACCCATAGTCAATTGGCTTCTTTTATAAAATATAAAGTATTTGTTTTTGTAATGAAATTGCACAATTTTTTTTTTAAAAAAAAGCATGGATTTTGTTTGACAGTCCTATTAAAAATGAGGTTCTAAAGTGATGAGGAAAAGTTTAAAAGACATCCTAATAGCATATTTGGCATGTCAGTATTTACACTGTGTACTATAAGTAAGAATGATTTATGTGTACGATGTAACTCCAATATGTGTTATTTTCCCTTTTCTTTCAGTTGAAAAGGACAAGGATTTCTCCTATCAGAGAAGGTATTACAAGGAGTTTAGGTTTGATCTCACTCAAATCCCCGACGGAGAAGCAGTAACGGCTGCAGAGTTTAGGATTTATAAAGATCGCAGTAACGCTCGATACGAGAACAAAACCTTAAAGATTAGCATATATCAAGTCATCAAGGAATACCAAAATAGGTAAGTACCAAAATATCAACACATATTGCCCTGCTTGAAAGAGTGAAAAGACAAAGGCTACATTTCTGAATTGAATTACATTCTAAAGTCATACAACTAGCAAAAAACTACTCAGAACTGTAAATTATAACTGCTTTGAATCTGCACTGAGTCAGTTAAGTTGCCTTTGCATACAGAAACAATACATATGATTCATAACTATTAAACTCTCAATAGTGTTACATTTAGAAATACTAAAATAACATAATAAACGTTTAGACTAAAAGTCTTTCTCAGGCTTCTTTTTTATTTCTTTAAAATACGACTTTATTTGTAGATTTTAACTTCATTTGTTTAACGACTGATTGTATTAAAGAAAAAAAAACAGTAGGCGTTTCAAATGTTTGTATGCTACAGTATCATAACAGCAAGTCATTTGTTTTTTTTTATGGCACTGATTTGGTCTGTCTGTCTATCTGTCTATCTAGCTGTCCGTCTGTCTATCTCTCACAATGATAACTGCCATTCATTTTCACAGATCTTCTCCAAACTTTTTCTTGTTGGGACATATTCACATCTGCCACCATGATAAGTTACCATATAATGATGTGGTAAAGCTTTAAATAAACTGTTTCTTACAAGTTCAGTAATATTAGGCCTTAACTTAGCATGGTGGTAAATGATTTGTGAATATGGCCTGTTATACTGTCTCATATACTGTAGACCTGTTGGATAGCATTTGGGTATAATCAAAAAAACTGTTAATACAAATGATTAATTAACAGATTTATCTAGTCGGATTCTGAGGACCCTCCGTATCAAATTTGGTTCCATTTGTATTTTTCATTTTTCTTTGAAAAAGCATTTTTTGTGTGTTTTGTTTTATAATAATGATAGATACACTTTCAATGGTTACACAGCCAGCTGTGTTAAACAATAGCCAAGAAATGAGAAACTATATGTTGAAACTGCTTATGGTTTTCACCTGCTTCTAACTGGGATCCAGCATTGTGCTTAGCACTGCAGTTTATCACTCAATGGTTTTATGGGTCTCTTGGCAAAAATAATCTCTCATACCCTTTTTCTGAGGAAGAGAATAACTATAAATCTCAAGTTTCGTTTTATCTTTATGGTTTATATAGATACACAAAGTGATAGAATGAATGGGGTTTTCCATAGAAGAGGAGGGAACCTTACACTTTTGTTGAGTCATTGCTGCATATTAACAATCAAACTTTGATGAGTTTGTATTTCACTTATTGTTTACCATGAAATGGAGGGAAACACAAGCATTTCAAATGGAATTTTAAAACAACTTATGAGCCTGTCTGTTGTTAGCCTGTTACTGGGTAATGCACATTCCAATATAATTGAACATGCCCCTAAATGGTAAAAAATATATATATATATATATATATATATATATATATATATATATATATACAGTATATATATATATATATATATATATATATATATATATATATATATATATATATATATATATATATATATATAGACAATTTATTTCTCCTGATGCGTTAGTTCTGTATACATTCCTCACAGTCTTTGAAAATGATACAACCACATTGAAATAATATTTACATTAAATCCTGTATGCTACAGTAAATATGTACTGCTGACCTTGTTTACTGTAGTATAGGATTGTCTTTTGTAAACACCATGGGTGGTCAAGAGGCCTGTAAAAGGTTGAGCCAGAATATAAACTGGAAAATGCTATAAGAGTATAATAACTGCACAATTTATAAATAACAACAGGACATTTACGAAGAAAAAAACAACAACAAAAAAAAACAATGCAATCAAAAGTCACAGTCTTATAACGGGAACTTACTTTAAATTCAATTCAGCAAAAAGGACTGTGTTTTAATTGTGTATTTGCTAGTTCTACTAATCGTGGAAAAAGGAAGGGGGTGCTGACCCATGAGTTTCAGTCAGCTTTAAAAGCAATTATTGACGTATTACTCCTGCTATCCTGTTTTACTCCTGTTCAAAGAGAGAACATTACAAGTGCCCTTTCTACTAGTGAATTGTTGGGAATGCCGTGTACTGTTAAAGTTAGCTCATAAAACCTGCTGATAAGGGGGAATCACCTTAACTAATGAGTTGGTTGTAATTATACATGCCTGTGTCTGTGAAGTAAGGGGGTCAAAGCATCATAAATCACTAAAGTTAACACGAAAGCACCTCTCAGATGAATCTTAGAGATTAATTGACTAAAATGTAATAGATACCACCTACTTTACACCCATTCAATGGATATCACTTACTAAGGGTTTCCAACAGATTGCAACTCTTTTAAACTGTTTACAGAATCATTCACATAAAAGTTTATTCCTTGAGTATGTCCAAATGACAGTAAATTCAGAGTACATTACAGCTAACAATCCATTAGTTACTTATGTAGAAATAATGTATTTTAGAAGGTGACTCTGAAGCTGTTGCTGAAAGCTGTCGATCAGTTAACTATGTTGGACTCATTAGGGATTACATTAGGAATACATTTGAAATGTAAGACCCCAGAGGGTTGCATTTGTTAGCCAGTGGTACCATGTCTATGTAATTAGTGCCCGAGTGGTAGGCCAGAGCCTCTTGAAATATAAGATTGTTTCCATGTTACTTACACAAAGGGGAGGTCAATGTTTTCTCAGTGTGTGGCCCTTCATTTGTTTGAACCATAACTGAAGGGAATTAAAAAGGAAATTATTTTAATGTAACTGATACTGTCTTTATAACAGTACTTTTTCTAGCGTGCTTTCCCCTTAATATCAAGTAGCATTTAACTGATGCTTTGATACAGACCCACTTATACTGAGCAAGATACATTTCATAATCCCGTATCTACTGCACAGGGCGTGCCGACTTGGTGAAAACACTCTGCTGCAAACTATTGTCGTTGATACAACGTGCTCACAGTATTTGGGTTATTGTGCATATTCATTGATGGCTTTCAGATGTCACATTCATACCCAATCAGTCACCAGCTTTCTCATGGGAAGTATGAAACAGAGTTACAGTACATGTCTGGGATACAGATGCTGTGTCAATCATGTCCCTTTAAAATCAACTAACAAAATATATACTGATTTCAGGTTTTATCAACTAATGAATATTGCTTTAGCTCTAATAATCTCCCAATTTGTAGTATTAGTGACCAAAAAGCAACCATTAAAAAAGATCTGAGTAGCCTTATAGATTAGGTAAAAAAGGCAGACTCATTGGTCCTAATTAAACTATGCTTTTGCATGAGTACCATAAATACTTTCTCTAACAGCTTTGACTTGTTTGGTATCCAGGTCACACAATGTCAGCATTGCTTTAACATGTTTACACCTCATTAATAACCACTCCTCCATCAGTAGTATCTGCTTTGCAGCTAACGTGACACATATTTAATACCAGCTGCTACTTTAGTAGGTACTCCACCTGTAGCAGGGTAGCGTTGGTCAGCAGCAGGAAAGCAAACCCAGCGTCAGGAAGCTACAGTTTAGCACAAATGCACACTTTTATTAACAAAACAGAATAAACAAAACAAAGAAAGAAGGCACAGGGGCTAAAATAAAAGATTCTTCGCCATCGCTATCGCCTTTGCCTCCTGCACCAAACAGAAGATTTAGCTTCCTTTTTATACCATGTTGCTGGGACTTGATTGATGATCAATTATTCAATCAAGAACCAGCCACATTCCACGCATGTATTTGGCAGGGATGGAATTAAACACAAAATGCACCAGCCGTATTTACACCAGCAGGGATTCTGCCCCGCCACATCACCTTTGAAAGAAATAAAATTCTATATAAAAGGGTTTATTGTTAAAACATTTTTAAAAGTTTGTGAATGGTCAAAATAAGTATTTGGCACGAGCTGACAGCAAGCAGATATATTGTGTACAGTGTACAGTTGGATTTTTTTGATCTATGTATATTTTAAGGCCCAATATAAATTTAGCTACAGATAAACAACATTGCTTTGCAATCCCTTCATATACACTGTATGTCATTTATACTGTATGTCCACTGCTTCTGAAAGCCTTTAAGTATGTTTAAGTATTGTAACAGAATATTGGGTAAAGTAGTCGGTGGCAAATATGTTGGTTTGCAGTTACTGCACAGCCTGTATCCTCAGCAAAAGGAAAATGTAGTCGTGATGCGACATAAAGAGACTACATTTCCCAGAACGCTGTTAGGTAGCATGGCCGAGCATGATTTTTCCCCAGGTGTTTAAACACCTGTTAACAGTTGGCACAGACATTTAAGTGGGGCTGGTGCATTTATCAGGGTCGGTGTTAAGGCTGAGACCTGAACAAAAACCTGGAAAACATGCTTGTGAAAAGGCATTGAAATACATGAAGAGTATGTGTTTGGTTACCGGTAAACGGCGTAGCTGTTTGTGTTAGTTTGAGAACTGGTGAAAAGTTTAGTTAGCAACAAGTAATTTTGTCACGGTATGTTTAGTATGGGAGAATAGACACATTTTAGCATATTATTATTTTTGTCTGATACTATAAGTTAATACAATGTGTGTTTGGGTCTCTTATTAATATATTCTGTTTGCTCAATCTGTGTGAAATAATTTCTGCTTATAATTCACACTTTTTATGTTTTATAGTAGTTCCTGCATACAGTTGAGCTTTTGTGATGTATTTATATGTATAAGTTAGTATGTTGTGTGCATGGTGTCTCTCATAACAAGAGATGTCATTTCACACAGTTTGAGCAGGCCGACTGCAGAAAAGGACATCTCTTAAACAATAAGAGACATCCTACACACTCATCATCCTGATTTTGGTGTATTTTATCTTAATGTTTTGAGCATCCATAACTAGTGTGCACTTAATTGAAGACACTAATACAGACTTCTAGTAGAAACATACATGTGGAATGTGGAAGAATTTTACTTTAGAATTAATGCAAATAGTTGATAATTTAATGAGGTGTTTTCTTTCTTTCAGTGTATCTAGATTTGGGTTATTTCCTTTTTTCTTATTTTGTTGTCGCAAAGTCAAAATCATGATCTTTTGGTAATTTTGTTTAGAATGATGGATCACAACATGGATAAATCATGAGTGATTACATTTTTTGAAAACCCATATAGACATTTCCGATGCATGATATATCATATAAATACATTGCAAATAGGAATATATTTATGTGTTTTGGTATTTTATTTTCAGAGATTCAAGTATTTTCTTGTTAGACTCAAAGAAGGTAAATGCCTCTGATGGTGGCTGGCTGGTTTTTGACATAACTGCTACAAGCAACCACTGGGTGCTAAGCCCCCAACAAAACATGGGCCTTCAACTTTGTATTGAAACAACGGAAGGTAAGAAAAAAAATACGTAGCTGAATGCATGATTTGTGTGTCCTGCCAGATTCTAGTTAACTATTATTTGTGGCTGTTTGTTGCTGGGAACTATTGTTTAAACAGGAAAGCAAGAAGCATCATTAACACAGATTTTATTGTCGCCTAAGGCTCGGATAAGTAGTTTAGATGGGATTTTAAAAAAAAAGTTCTTTAAAAACACGCTTTGTGGTGAAGGGACTGTACATTCTACAGCTTTAGTGTTGCCCTTTTTATCTAAAGCGGTGACTTTTACCACAGTTTTCAGTACGGTTTTGGGATTCAAATCCATCCCAGAATGGGGAAGGTTTCCAGGACTCAACAGTGCACAGCAAGAGGTCATCAGAAGAATAAAACCCTGGCAGTTCCAGCAGATTCTTTACTGGCAGTCCCATGACTGGCTGTGGATCAGGTGTTGGCAATGGCACGGCTAGGTTTCAGTGAGCATCTACGCTACCCCAACCACACTTCTCCCAGCAGGGGTGGAGGGAGTCACTTTAGGAATGGAAAAATGCATCATAAGAAGGGCTGGGGGATTATAGAGGGACTTAAAGAAAAATATTATTTTTTTCTTGTATGTCCTTCTGATTAGTTCCACAGCACAGAGCCACCCATTACTTCTCTTCTTACCCATGAGTTATGCTTCTGAAAAGCGTAGTATGAATTGGTTTTGAATAAAGACACTGTCCACTTCAGACATTGCATATGATGAATTCAAAAGTTTATGTCACATTAAAAGGATAATACAGTTTTTCTTTGGGGCAGAATTGAAAAGTCATATTATATTACAGCTAACAGACTCTTAAATGTTAAATACATGTTTTTACATCATGCTTGAAATATCGTATTGCAATTTTAAATGTAGGAGGAAAAATAAGTTTCTTAAATCCTAGTTCATTGCACATATCTATATGTCTATAAAAAAAGGCAAGTTACTTTGTGATACTTATAATAACTTTTGTCTTTTCACTAAACATTTACTGAATGAGTCAATATGGCCTTTGCTTTTACTGTATACATGTTAACATACTCCTGTATGTTGGAGCTCTACTGCATGTCACTGAATACATCTTCAAACAATTTAGAGAGAAGCACCTGCAGAAACATGTTGTAAAAGTGTTTATATATGAAGTGGATCAGTTTGACGTATGGTGTTTGACTGTTCTTTTAGTAACTATCAAATATTCAGTCAGGGAAAGGAAATCTGAACCAAATTGTTATAATAAAAAAGAACGGCATCATTGTAGCCACAAATTAAGTCCCTTTGTTATTTCATGTCTGTTATCAATATTTGTGTATATACCTTTAACATTAAGCATCAGTAAGTAACTTTAGAATTTTCTGAGGAATCTTCCTGGCTTATTTGTTCTAGGGTTTTTCCTATGTTTACTCTACCCAGTAATACAGAGTTAAAGTCATATTATTGCAAATTTGGGACGCATATGCTTTCTATAAGCCTTAAATAATATTGGTTGTACAGAAAAACATAACTAAAGTCTCTAATGACACAGAGGCAAACTATACATTACATAGAATAATATATGAATGTCTGTTGTGTTGGCTAAAGGAGGACACATAAATCCTTTAAATACAAGCAGCTGCTTAGCCTCACACGGCAATGCCTTCTTTTCTAACTTAAAGTGGTCTCTGGTACACCAAATACCTTTATCCTGCCAGCGCAAGTCAGACATGTCAACCCCTAAGTGTTCATACCAGTGAGACCCCTGCTGAAAAACCTTTGGATCGATTAAAAAAAAAAAAAAAAACCTTAACCTAGACCACTCGATTATGTTTTGGGGGGGGGGGTTGCTGGTAACGGATCAAGATTTTTACACATGGCTGACAGCTACGCCACTGACCTAGACTTAAGGGCTATGCACACCAGGAGTGAAGCAAACGACACGAATACAGCACAAGTACATACAAAAAAAACACAACTGTAGCTAGTCATGAAAATAAAATACTGTCTGCTTTTGCTTCTTTTGAGGAGACAAGACGAAATAAAATAAATAAGACAAAGAAATAGTCTGGGTACGCCACACACTAAAAAAATGACATTTAACAGTGAATGTTTATATGTGATCTGGTTTAACATGTAAATTATTCAAAAAGAATACATCTACACATAGGCCATTTCTTTGTAAATACTGAGAATTAGTTTAATATACTTTTTTTATTGATTTTCAGTTTTAATAAAATCTTCAGTTAGTATGTGAATGTGATTATTATTATTATTGGTCAATATTACTAAAACAAAGAAGCGTCATTTTACAGAAATACGAAAACCAGTGTTTGGCTCTCCCCGTCACTTTGACTAAAATTAAGGTGAAATAAAAGAGAGACAGACATACCGTCAATTTTCAATTATTCTGTTATTTCTAACCGTATGGCGTCTTTCTTTTTATTGTCTTTATAACCACTGACACTGGCATCATAAAGAACATTATAATTTTCGACTTTAATAATTAAATTCTCATTGATGTCTGTAACAGGGTGAGGTGCCCTGTTCATTGTTTTGTTTATTTATTTTTAGAACAGGGTTTCCCCCTCCGCCCCCGTGTTATTTTGTATTTGATTATTATTATTATTATTAGTATTATTATTATCGTTTTTATGTATAAATATAGTGGCATAGCCGCATTGGATGTTTGTTTGTTATTGTTTAGTAGCGTCGATGGGAAGCCCCATCCACACAGTAATTTATAAAACTCGTGCAGATTGTGGCCGAGGGGTAATAGAATAATTGCCAGCTAGTTAAATCCCTCGGCCACGATATATAAACCGGCAGCTCTCTGCACTCGAGGTGGGTGTACGAGAGGCGTGTAGAGAGTGGAGAGAAACAAAACGAAATGAAAATTCAAAGATTCCAGGATCAGTGACAGCGACTGCCCAGCCTGACCTGGGATCGTATTATTTTGTGTTCGAGATTTGTTTTGTTTACCTTTTTTATTTCGCTCTGCGAGCACAGTTTTTCTGTTTAAACAATTTATTTATTTTTGTTATTTTTGTATTTAAATAAAACAGCGGCCAGCCGCGTATTTCTTTAAAAACTGCAGTGCCTGGTGTCAGTGCTTTACCTTCCTGCTTCTGCCGTGACGTCACCGACTCAGCCACCCTGTCACAATGTCCATTTCTCTTTTATTTCTGCGGTAATTTCTGCGTGAACGAGTCTAGTGACAGTCTGACAGCCTCTCCTTCGACTCTATATGAGTAATGAAGTGTTGTGTACAGAAACAAACCGTCAATTTGAGACAACAAAGGCAGTTCTATCTTTGGAGTAAGGGGGTAGTTTGCGTAGCAGCTACAGGAATATACAATGTAATGTACACCTCTGCATGGAGACCCCCTTGCCCAAATGAAATAATACACTTGGACAGTTGTATTGGATTTACTGCTGTATCATGTATAAAGGGTTTCGCAGCCTCACAAACAATAGTAAACTTAATGCACAAACGTGAGAATCCATTGCACAGCCGTAAGACTCTCAAAATTGTGAAAAACCGCGAGTTTCACGGGTAAATCTTGAGACTTGACATTCATGGCGCAAGTGTTTCTGTCGTAGTCATAGTTTAGACCAGCGGTTCTCAACACAGGTAAGTAATAATAGTATAAACTATTTATTTATCTGCTTTGCTTGTTTTTTGCTGTTTATCTAATCAGATCAATTGCGGAAGTTCCAGGGGAATTTTTTTTTTTTCAGAATGTAGTGTAACATTAAATTGTCCAGAACAGTCATCACAGTCTTCAAAAATAAATGTAAAATCAATTCTAATTGTACTGATACAGTTATTAAATTGTTGACTAATAAAAAAGAACTGAGCGTTTGTGTAATTCGTAATTTTATTGAACGCAGAGCTCCAGAAAAAAGACGAGGGGGGTGACGTACTACACTATACAGGGTATCGTAGTGATGACCTCAAAATCGAAAGGAATAGAAAAAAACATGCATGATAAAAATAGCCGAAAAATGACCAAACCACCAAAGACAACATTTACCCGCCTTATTTGCTTTCAAAACAAGTCAAATTTGCCTGGAAAAATGCCAATCTGGCAGCACCGAACAAGGGGAGTAGCCTAAAAGTCGAATTCGAGACACATGCATTACCTATTAAATGTTACCTCAAGTTCAATGTACAGAGAAAACAGAAATTTGCATAATTTGTTAAAGAAAAATTGATATTTTAATTGCCGTTCTGGTACTTTCAGATTTAGGACTACACCACTGCCTGAAATGTTGCAGCAGCATTTTTTAATCCAAATGGCAACACACAAAATGGACACAGGCCGAAAGGAGTGGTGCTGGACTCTTCCATGGCTACCTGCCAATAACCAGATTGGAGATCTGAGAAACTAAAAACTTCAGCTCCACTTAAAGACTCCAGGATGTCATTAACATCTCACTTCTAAATCAGAAATATTTGAATGAATGTTCCAAGTACATTGTCTAAACCATGACCACAACAGAAACACTTTCTAAATCCAACTAATTGCAATTATTACCATGTTACAGTTTTGCCAAAAGATACAGAAACAGAACAAATCACTGATATCACATTTTATAGATTTAAATAAATAAACCACAACTGTAAAATTATTTGAACTGGCAGGATAACGTTTATTTGGTGTACCAGAGGCCACTTTAAGTTAGAAAATAAGACATTGCCGTGTGAAGCTAAGCAGCTGCTTGTATTTATAGGATTTATGTGTCCTCCTTTAGCCAACATAACAGACATTCAATATTATTCTATGTAATGTATAGTTTGTCTCTGTGTCATTAGAGACTTTAGTTATGTGTTTCAGTACAACAAGTAAAGGTTAGTGAGTGATACAAGCCTACTCATATTGAAATAACAATGTGATGTTTTCATTTAAAGCTACAGTATTATCTTTAACTTTACACATCACTTTGTTGTAGGTCGCAGCCTCCACATCAAATCTGCGGGCATGGTCGGAAGAAGTGGGCCTCAGTCGAAGCAGCCATTCATGGTGGCTTTCTTCAAGGCAAGTGGAGTGCTGGTTCGATCAGTGAGGGCTGCCAACCATAAAAGAAAAAATCTAAACAAGAACAAAGCCGGTCGTCACCAGGACTCCTCGCGGGTAACCAATGCTGGCGGTAAGGTCAACATTCTTTAACCTTCCTAAACCGTCTTGATATCCAGGCAACATTTGCAAAGTAGATTAGCGTTTGAAAAGGGATAGAATCTTGCACCCCAGTACTGCCCAAATACCTAGGGTGGTGTAGAAATGTGTATGTATGTATGTATGTATGGCTTTCCACAAAATAGGGTCTTATTTTCAGAAATATACATATGTCCGTGAGCATTGATTTAAAAATCAAAAGCGATATTTAGAATTGTCTTGCAGTACAGAGTTTAATTACAAAATTACCTTTTTAATAGAATTTCATAAATCTCTATCAGTACTGATCAAGGAGCATACACCCATTGCATTGTATACTCCCACATAGATTAAAAATAATAAAAACAAGTTCAAGTTAATAATAATAATAATAATAATAATAATAATAATAATAATAATAATAAATCATCCAGCCTTTAGGGTACAGTCAGTGCACGCAGGCCTGCAAGGAAAGGAAAATGGCATGAATTAGAGTTACTTGAAGCAAGTCAAATAACTTATTTTATTGCTAGTTTGCATTTAAATGCACCATTTATACTTTTATTTGTAGTTCTTATAAGTGCTCCTCCCAGGTTACCACCCTTTGATTGATTTCCTGTAGTTCTTTCAACTCCCTTTCACGACTGGGTGCAACAAAGCCTGACGAGCAATAGGGCAGTAATCATACGGTGACAAAGCCTGACGAGCAATAGGGCAGTAATCATACGGTGACAAAGCCTGACGAGCAATAGGGCAGTAATCATACGGTGACAAAGCCTGACGAGCAATAGGGCAGTAATCATACGGTGACAAAGCCTGACGAGCAATAGGGCAGTAATCATACGGTGACAAAGCCTGACGAGCAATAGGGCAGTAATCATACGGTGACAAAGCCTGACGAGCAATAGGGCAGTAATCATACGGTGACCAGATTTTTAAGTCCTGAAACTGGGACAGTATGGAAATATTGTGAATAACTTCCAACGTCCAAGCTATGGGGAAGATATCAGATTTTTATCTTTACTTTGGCAATGTTTGATCTACTATCATATTGAAAGTGAATGCAGAGACTCGTGGTGATATTCAAAAATGGAATATTATACTTTCAAAAATGTTTTTTATGAATTTATGAATAAATGATCTTATTGTCTTTATAATGTCATTTCTACACAACAAGTTGTGGCAAAGTGGTAAGTGGTAGCAGGTGTATAGCAGGTGCAGTGCGGATACAGTACTTCCAAGAACGCACAGACAACAAAGTACGGGTGAAAATGATTGTTTTAATGTTTTATAATCCAATGGTCTGATGACCCGCCAGTAAATAATAAAGAGCTGGCAATACACAACAATGTGTATTGCACAGTAATAAAACGAAGGGTTGCAGTCCCGCAAATAATAAACATGGTACAAAACACACACAATTAGACACACACGATCACTGTTCCAAAGTGAGTGCTCTCCGTGCTTGTGGTGAGGTACAATATACTACGTGCTATTAGTGAAACAAGTGCTGATAACAATGTTTATTCATGACAGTAGTGCAGTGATGATCCGGTTTCGTGCTGGCCCTTGGCGACAGCTCCGGATCTGTGTTTAGCCGTCTAGTGAGTACAAACACAGACAATTACTAAACAGACAAAGAAACAAACAAAACACTCACGAACTCCTTTCTTTATTTATTTGGGAAATCTCCGGTCCTTCCAGTTTCCACGTAAAAAACCCAAGCGAAGGAAAAGATTTACAATACTCCAGCCCCTTTTATGCGATTATGCATGACCCCTTGGCAAACGATTGCAGCTGTTTCTATTGCCTGCAGCTGCTACCTCATGTACCTTCCCGGTCAATACATTCTCGCACTGGAGTCTCGTCTTTTTCCAGGCTGATTGACTTCCCGACCCAGGGAATGAACTGTCAGGACAACCTGTCCAAAGCCTTTCCCTTTCGCTACTTTGTATCCTCACAGGTCGAGAGGGAGATTTACAACCAGAACTCATTATATTTCCGTCACACAAGTATAGTTATTATATTACACAATAACAATTCAATAATATCAAATTCCAAGATTCTATTTTATTGCTGATTACTGCTGCAAATCTAGTCCCTTTTCTGCCTAAGAAACTGCATGTTCTGTCTTTGATTTCCACTTTTCATCTCACTCTATCTTTATCTCTATGCTATCCTCCAGTGTCCAATCTGCAAACCAGGTCCTTCCTTTATGAAAACATTACATATCTCAGTATTTATATTTATTAAATTGTTACTTCATAGAATCCTGTTTTTTCCCAAAATATTGCATTTCTTACCATTTAATATGGCATGGTATTTTTTCTATTGCAGTTTCTGCTTGAATCATTAGTGTGCTGTGATTTAACAGTTACTAGGATTTTTTTTCAGCCACTTTCTACAATTAAACGATTACTATTAAAGGTGTTGAAATGTGTTAAATACCCTCTTTTGACTGTGTGCAATAAATGAAGCCCACTAATCAGCTTTTCTGTTTTGTTTAGAAGCTGCCCTGATTGCAGAAACAGGAATTTCCTTCTGAAGTAGTTATTAAGTCTGGTAAATAGTAAATCACATAGGCAAACCCTCTAAGTTTCTCTGAATAGTTGTATTTCCAAATTCACCTTTTACCATGCTGTAAGCTTACAGGCATCACTTAAAATGGAAAGGAACCTGTTAAAAATGTGTGAGCTGCATGATGAAATTTCCTGCCTATTCCATTTTATGGTACCAATCAATGATCATGAGAAAGCGCCTTCTTAGCTTCTTTGCTATATCTTGGTTGGAGTTTATTTTTTTGAGTCAACGGTATAGGCTGAGACATGGATCAATGTTTAATAAGATTAAATCGTATTCCTGTTCTGATCAAATTAAATGTTGTCACTTCTTTACTTATGAAAGGAATACTATTTAATGTTCCTTAATATAAGCATAGCATTAGTCTATTTAAAATGCGCAGTTTTCAGATTGTCAGGAGATGCTTTCTCATTATCATTGATTGGTACTGAAAAGCTGCATAGACAAGGCAGGAAATGTCACCATACAATTAACACGTTTTTAACAGTTTCCTTTCTGTTTTAAGTGATACCTGTCAGCTTAAAACATGTTAAAGGACTTTTGGAAATAAAACTATTTGGAGAAACTTAAAGCGATCCCCAATAATTCGAGCCCTGACATTTGCCTCTTTTGCTGAAGGACAAACATATGTTTTTATCAATGTGTTTTCCTTCTATTAAACTAATAGCTGTGATAAAGTAAAATACCTTATATAACTATCACACCTATGCAACAGATAGCATTCATCTTAAATATGAGTATTGTCTCTATTTTATTCTTAAACTTTGAAGGGTAAAATATACTTCTTCTATAATACAGTTATACTAACAATTCACCAAATTAAAAAGAGATGTATCCTACCTCTAAGGCAGCTTATTAACATATTTTTTAAAGAAAGGTAAAATGAAACGAGGATGTGGTTCTTTTTTTGTAATTGTTTTAAACTATTTGTATCCTATACAGTAGGCCTACTCAGCTATCAATGTAAATATATATTTTTAAACAAATTAAATTGGCACCAGGAGACCTGAAACTATTGTATTTCATTATTGCTAAAAACAACATAACATGTATACTTAAAGAAATAAAAAAATATTCTGAAACTTTTACAATATTTTTACAATATGAATATCACAAATATGAAAATAACTAGTTTATAAATTATTTTGTATTATTCACGAGCATACATTTCTCAGAGGGTATCTGTGGTGAACTGAAAGTGAGTATAGACTTATTTCAATAGAAAATATGTTTCCAAATACTTTTGTCATGTTTTACAGCCCCTCCTATTGTGATGGGCTATTTTAATACACCAAGTGTTCAAACCAGTGCACTGTGCTGTAGACATGCCACGGTAATGTGATATGACAGCGTTGGTTTCCGCAATTGTTGCCTATAGCTACACACGAAGCAAAGTTGTTTGCACGCAGATATACAAATATCATGGATGAAGAGAATAATGCCAACACAATACAATGGTACCTGTATGAGTCGTTATTAGACTACAGTAGTCTAACCTCTTCAGGCAGCGCGAGTGATGATTCAGGCAAGGATAGCTGCCAGTTCATTTTTTTAGCAGCCAGTGAATAAACCCGCCTGCAATTCTCTGTGACTGGTTGCAAATATGAACGTTGACTGTTCAGTAATTCTCCAGATTTGCACACGCTGTACAGCTGCTTTTAATGCTACTGGCCGTTCAACCTTCTTTAGTCACATCAAGTGCTGTACTGTAATAAGTTAGATATGGTAGCAACACAGCAGCCTGCATGAAAATACAATATTCTGTTACCAGCCTGACGATGCTCTGGTAAAAAAAAAACGTGACGAAATAAGCATCCCAAGAAAGATTTTGGGGACCCTGGGACCAGTGTTCCAAAAGTGGTGCTGTCCTGTCCAAAACGGGACATCTGGTCACCTGAAGTAATGATAATGTCCGGCTTTATAAATAGAGGACTTAGTATAAGATCTGCTTACTACACTGAAGGCTACTGTTTGAGATTAAGCTTTCACCTCTTAATACATATTTAAACTAGCAAGAAATAACAGAACCACAATGTTCCTAACATGTACTTGCTAGCTTGGATATATATATATATATATATATATATATATATATATAGATATAGATATAGATATAGATATATATATATATATATATATAGATATATATATATATGAAAAACGTGGCATTATCTGTCTAATAGTTCTAATAGTACCTAGTAAAAATAATAATAATACTGGTAACAATGCTCCTAATATACAGTGCATTACTTTCTGTGCAGCTCTCTGAATAGTTTGTAAAGAAGTTTACCCTGCCACTTTTGTACAATTTTACAAATCACAGATCCCTGTCTGATTTTAGAGCCTACGACTTGGCACAAAGATCACTGGCTTAGTAACTGTGTGTCTGTCAGACTCATTTTTTTCATTTTCTGTTACTACATTAAAAGTGGTTCCCCCATTACACAGTACAGGATGTTATGTCTACTACTGCTGTATTTCACTGCCAACTTTCTACATCGGGTCCCTTGTTTTAAATCTGTGCAGTTCTGCTTCTTGTATGAAGAGTACAGTATGATGTAAGCAGAACTCTTGCTTATCTGAGCTCTATAATAAATCCAAAAAATATCTGTTATCTTTGACCATGGGGTTTCAAAAACATAATTAAAGAGCAGGATGACAACAGAAATGACTTCCTACTTCCTGTGTCTATGAGCTAGTGTACCGCTCTGTTGTACTGCTGTGTAACACTGTGTTGCCCCTGGGTCACAGCTGGCTCTCAGCAGTTATCAACTCATCCCTCTGAGGAATGATGACTGAAATCATGAACAGGTTGTTTGCCTACACTCCCTATTCACAGCACATTGAAAATGTCTTGTTTCAATCTTTAAACACTCTAATTGAAAGGCAGTAGATATTGCATATCACAAGGAACGTGTGAAAGTTTAAGATAAATGAAATAGAAAAAATCAGATCCTTTACTGGTAGTGTAAGGCCCTGTCCACAGTACATAACCGATCTCGAGAACCATACTCAAATGTTTGAATTAATCCAGCTCAAAGCGTCCACACTAAAGTACCGTTTCATGTTTAGTCAGGCTTAATGCGAACACTAATAAAATAGTCTGGTTACAGTTCCTAGCAGTGCAATGGACTGTGGGACTTAATATGACATTATCCCACCATTCACTGTATTTTATGTTTACAACCCGGCAAATATGGAGCCCGTGTTGACGGAAGACATAGCGCTTCTTAGCATGACTGTTATGACTTTGTTTCTTAAAAATATAAGGTACATAATTCTCCTTGACCGATTTCGTCGCTCCTGATATCAATGTGCCTTGATTCATGCATCTAATCACTTCATTCCATGATCCACCATTTTACAACAAGCCTCAGAAATTGTATGTGGTACCGCAGTATTGATAGTCATTCCCAGCTCCTTCAGATGCCTGTACGGTATTTGTAATGTCCACGCGCCAAAACATATCGGAAAGCGTTTTGGGATATTTAGAACCGAACTCGAGACTACCCCGTAAGGTGGTCTCGAGTCTGGTTCTTGAGTACGGTATTAAACGCTGTGTAGTGTAGACGCTAACCGTATTAAGCACTTTTAAGCCGGTTTAAAGGCAACTAATACGGTTTAAAGGCACGGTGTTGACAGGGCCTAAGTGCTGTAACTGGAATCAAAGCCATGATTGAAAGAAGAATGTAGTAGTTAGCTATGGATAAGTGAATACGGATGTTAAAATAAGAATTTAATTTAACTCAAAGAGGATTATAGTTAGTGTATCTTGAGTTTTTCAAAATTCCCCAAACTCTGACACACTTAACTTGTCAGTGGTAAAAACGAACAACACACTGTAACTACATTTTCCATATAAAATGTGCTATAATTGCATAATTTCAGACACAACTTAAAGTGTTTCTGATTTATGAATTGAAATATACCATCCAAAATACTGTTTTAAAGATTGTATTGCCATACAGATTTAGGCTATTCCAGTAACTTCCCTCAGCATGTCTGTGCAAACATGAGAACTTGTGTTGTTGGTTGGTTTGCCGAACATGTTTATTAAATGTTTGATGCCAGGAGGATGTTTGCCTACATTCCCTTTTGTGTTGTGGTGTTACATTGCATAAACCCATAGTGGAAGGGTGGTGGGCAATTCACTGACACACAGGAGACTAAACTTTATTTGTAACGCCTCTCAGGCACACTAATTTATTTTTACCCGCAGAGGGCGCTGTTGTCCGTGGCCTGAATACTGCAGTAAACAGTAATCAGGACCACAGGGTTACCAATACGGTAGACAGTCCAGTGCAATTACAAGTGCTTAAAATAATAATGAAAACAAAAGGCACAAAGAAAAAGGGAAAACAAAACACTGCTAACAAAACTACAAAATAAAGGTGCTCCACTGCAGTGTTTCCCCGACTGTCGCTACCCGCACGGTCTGGGTCTCAGTCCTACACTCCACCGTTACCTCAGACTACAGTCTATACTTTTGGGCCAGCCCATGGTTTCTCCGCTACCCCTATATTTATTTTATTTTATTTTGTTTTGTTTTCGTTCTCCTGCCGTTCTTGGTCCGGCAATAGAGCTTCCGCTTGCTTGTTTGTCATCCTATAGGGGCCGACCTGAGGGAACAACAGAGCGTTATTTTATAGGCCAGCAATCCCCCAAGGCCCACCTCCCACCCATTCAGATAGAGGGAGAGACCACACACCCTCGTCCCACCTCTCTGTGTCATTGGCATGACTGACAGGCAGATCTTACGGGTTGCTGCCCTCTTCCTGCAGAATCATGCATGCGCCAGACAGTCAGCACAGATCTCCCCTGTTACACCCATAAAAAACCTTATAATATTGCCAAGAAAACTACTGTTTGAATTTCTCTTTTTAATGTTGTACAGTATTTAGAGTTCTATACTGTTCTTTTGATATGGGATGCTTTTATATTATTTGAAACATAATGTATAAACCAAAATAAAGTTATACCACTTACTTTCAAGTTAAGATACCACTCCATGTCCACAAACAAAGTACCAACTGTTTCCAGTATTTAAAAGAAAAGTGCTTGGAACATCCATGTTGTTGCTAATTTAATCGACTTTGGCTGTTAAATAAAGCCGAACAAACCGATAAAATCTTTAAACCAATTTCAGCTAAAATGTTTCCGCAAGATTCCAATAAACTACACTTGTGGAATTAAAATTGTGTAAACCGATGCTTTAGAAATACATTTTAAAAAAAGTAACAGAAACATAGTTTATTTTCCCCAATATTAATAAAACTATATTTCATTGTTAGTCCTGCTTTACATAATCTCACCCAATCAAACAAATACAGTAAATCAGCAAACAGTATACAGGTAGGTCTAATTGATTGGACAATCATATAAAACAATAAAACACATTTACTAAGGTAACTCCTGCAATTTAATATTCATTTTTTTTGTAATGTTTCCTAAAATCAATTTGTGGTTTAGAGGAGAGGGAAAAGGCGTCTTACTGTAGAAATGTGGGGCCAGGTGGTTACCCTGCATTTGTCTACTGAGACCAAGAAGTTTAGTTTTATTCAAATGTTATGATTACCGGGAAGTTTTGTGGTATTTATCTGCTATTGTTACTGACTTTAACATTGAAAGCATTGTATAATATGATTTTACTTTTTTTTTTACCATCCATCAGATTACAACACCAGTGAAAAAAAGCAAGCCTGTAAGAAACATGAACTCTATGTAAGCTTTCGTGACCTTGGCTGGCAGGTGTTTACATTCATGTAACTTTCTTCTACGATTAAGTTGTGAATAACATCTTCTTTATACTGTACACCACCTAGAAGTTTGCATCATTTCAACACATACAACAGGTACGTTCTATGGCACCACTATGTATTTTATCACGTGTTTTCATTTTAAAAATGTACCCCAGTAGTTTTAGCATGAATGGCCATCTGTAATGAAAACCACATGACTTTTATTTTCTTTAGGTTTATGTTTCTGGGGGTGATAATGTGGTGCACGGGGCGCTAGATACATGACAGCCTGTTGAAGTGTCTTCTAACGAATGGTTTTTATTTGTTATACTAAGTGAAATCAACTTTTAATGACACAAGCTGAAACATCTGCCCGCTTGACTTTGATATAGTTTTGCTTTCTTAACATACTAATTCTGATCCAAAATGAAGTAGTAATAATTCAGATTTTCTAGGTGACAAAGATCAGGATTTCTCAATCTAGTGTTTCTAAATATAACTTGTTTGTGTGCTGTAAGTGAGTGTATTCAAATAATAATAATGCATTGTAAACATTTAATGTACTACATTAAATAGTTGTTTTTAAAAACAAGATTCTCTGTTCATATATTTTGTTGTGCTGATACATAATTTTTATCGTTGTATAACAGCAAAGATACTACAATGTCAGTCGAAATAAAGTATTCAGTTTTTTCAAATCTTTTAGGACTGGATTATCGCACCCGAGGGCTATGCTGCTTTCTACTGTGATGGAGAATGTTCCTTCCCCCTCAATGCTCATATGAATGCTACTAACCATGCTATAGTGCAGACCCTGGTATGTGACGTTTTGCTGTTTAGTTTTCACTTAAGTTTTGATTGAACACAAAATTGTTTGACGGATGCGTAATGTGAAGAAGTTTGCCATCAGCATCTTCTGTAAAAATCTTTTTTTCTTTCGGGTCGGTAAGCATTCTTGGTTATGTAAAGCAATTTAGTATGCTCTCTGGTAATGCTGTGCTTTAAAATCATAGTATATATGGTAATCGAAACCGAAACCTAAGATACTGAAATGCTGCACCTTATAGTAAAAGGTTTATAATAAAAGGTCTATTGGCCTGGAGCCTTAGTGAAATGCATTTTGATTGGAGAGTCATGATATTGATCCTATGAATATTTCACTACAGTTAATATTTTCTTAATTTATATTTGGGTTTATACACATTTTGTACAATTTAGTATTATTTCTGGTAAGCTTGTACTTGTGATCGCCGAAGCTGCCGACAGAAGAAAAAGAAAAAAAAAAACTCACTTGTCTAGCTTTCTGTCTATCTAATGGTGATTTGAAACAGCTTAAAATGGGCATCTAACATCACCATTACATCATCGTTCATATATGAATGATTTCTAGTGGCACCGTTGCGGAAAGGATCAAAAGACATTATGTCCTATTCACAAAACAATGTTTAAAGGGAATGTTCTTTGAAGAATGCTTTTTTTTAAACAGTACTTTGAATAATGAAATCACATTTCTCTAACGAAAAACTGCCCTCAAAGACACCAAAAATCTATAAGCAGTTTGACCAAACATGCACCACAAGTCGTGTATATATAAGCCTTGTTCAGCAATGCAATAGATACTGCTTATGTGTGCAGTTTATTAATGTCTTCTGAATGAAAAGAGGTCTGTTGCAATCTATAACTCATGACATTGTGAACCCTGAAGCTTCCTGGAACTGGCAGTAGATAAAGACTATGAGATTTCTGTTGATTAGTAACCCACCCTAAGAACTACTTCTGTGTTCAACTTGAATGTATGTTAAGTATGCTAAAGTGAAAGTTTGCCACATTAAGGAAAGGCAGTACTTAAAATGAACTGAAGACAAGGCAAAATGCAACTTTATCCCTTAAACTAAAATAATGGACACATTAATAAAAACTTTTGTTTACCAGCTGACAATTCCCGGATAATGAACAGTGAACAAGCTTCCAAAAGTGACTATATAATATACTTTGCAATAAATGCAAATTAATTATATGAAGCAGAATTTTATTATTTTTTCTTATTCTTATTTGTTCTTATTTTTTTACAGGTTCATTTGATGTTCCCAGACAATGTACCAAAGCCTTGCTGTGCACCAACCAAACTGAATGCTATCTCAGTGCTGTACTTTGATGACAGTTCAAACGTGATCTTAAAAAAATACAGGAATATGGTTGTACGGTCATGTGGATGTCATTAAAAGGGGAAGGCTGCTTTTGGAATGGCTGTTATCAGCTCTCAAGATGTCTGCTATTACTGGAAAAGAATATCAATGTTACACATATTTAATCTTTGGTTTTATGTACAGTATTGTGTATATAGTAGTTCCCTGTACGTGTTATTTATTTATTTTTATTTGGTGATAATATTCTTTTCCATAATGTTTAAATGTAAAACAGATAAAACCTTGACAATTGGAAAACACTTGGTAAATGATTTGATTGATTTAATATTTTAATTACGACTTTTGAAGTGATTAGTTTAATCCTATAATTAATATTTCTAAATCTACAGCTGGCCATTACATTGTTTATAATTTAGAACACCACATGCTCTCTCTCATTAATCCTAAAAGGCATGAGCTCCTTTTAATGCAGCTGACATTTATATAAAAATAAAGTTTATTATTTTTATTTTTTTTATTGCACTGAAACAGTATAAGGGGCTTAAGGTAAACAAACCCCTTATTTATATTTTGTTAAATATATTTTGAGAAACAAGTACCATAACATGGTGCTTAGTCTATAAACATTTAGTTAACTATTCAATAAAGTATTCATTTTACCAAGATTATCTTTATTTAAAAAATAATCAGTATAAAACAATACAAAGTAATAGATAAGAAAATATTGATCTTTATTTTTCATGTGTTTTGGCCTACATATTCTGAAATATCTGCATGCATGTAGTGTTCTGGATTGAAAAATACAATGCAAAACAAATAGCCCAATCCTTTCTTGGCATTGTATGGAAATATAAAAATAACTTTTGGTACCGTTTGAGACACAGCGCCTGACAGATTTGTTATTAGCTTTCAAATTATACTGAAATGCTTTTAAGATTTGAGGAAATAAAAACATGCCTAATATATAAGGATTAGTACCTTGTCGTTTGCTAAATGTATCACCTTTGTGTAGTACTTTCATCCTTCATTTTATTGTATTATTAAAATTGATGTTGGTATTTGAGTAATATATTTTTAAATAAAGATGTACCGTTGTTATTTTTTGAGGTGTGTGTTTATGTTTTATTAAAGCTAATTTTGGATCATATCTATGTCTTTCATTATCTCTGAATACTGGGTTTGAATTCTTTCTATAATTCATATTGGCAATGAAAAAAAAAAATTATATACTTTTTTTGTGTAATCTACAGTTACAGCTTACGAACAAAGAAACATTTCCAGTAATCTTTGTGTTTCCGGAAAAAATAAGATTCCAATAGGGAGTTTTCGAAAAACTGACTAGAATATTAAAGTACAGTATCTTTATGAAAATTGTAACCGTTGTTGTTATGTAAACATCATTTTTTGATCCGTCCTTGTATGCAACAAGCAATGTTTATTTTGCCAAGGAGAAATACTTACAATAATAGATTTGGCTATGGCTTGGCTTACTTGCAAACATAAAAATAAGTCTGACCTTTTTGGCACCCTGTGGCTTGGTTTACATGACATTTAGGAACTCCAAGTCCTCTCTCCATTGTCGTGAGAATATGAAGTTGCGAGGATATTGCATAGCATATTACATATTTGAGTACACAAAAAAAGCCTTATATATTAGCTACTAGTAGAAGAAAACACATCTTTTTTTTTAAATGCTGAGGCTTGACAAGTGTTAAGCTATTTGCATATTAAATAGAAGGACCCAAATTAATTATGCAATGTTTGTAACAGCAAAATTCTACAGTAAATGTATTCAGTTTGAAACTGTTGCCAATTTTGTTGCCTTGTTCTTAGTTAATATTAACAGATCCCAGCTTGAGTTGCCCTGTAATGACTGCACACAGCAGCTTCTGTGCTGTTGCTAGGCAGTCGTCAACCACTTCTCTGAGCATGGCACCGGCGAACTTTAAATGTTTTAATTGGTAGTAATGTTAAACTACTGTAACGTTGAAATTTGTTTTCTATTGTTTTGGTCAGGTTACAATATGTGCACTATTCAGATTATTTTATGAATGTTATTGTAGCGTTTAACAGGTAAGGAAGGAAACAGAGGCACCTATCATCTTCAGCTCTAAACCTGCCATGTACTATCTCTGGTAGAGGGCCGGCTTTATGGTTAATATTTAAATAAACATGGACATTTTTGAAAACCAAGTACAATCTGGACATTTTTTGTGTCACCCACACCACTCGCCATCTGACACAAGCCTATTGGCTCTGTCCCAGTGTACTGTAGTTTTAATTGGAAGAGTTACGCGCTGTGACGTTGCTGCTCAACTGCATCTTGGTACAAGTTTCATTAATTCAGTAAATAAAAGGAAAAACCTGTGCCTACGGAAATAAAGAGTATTGAACGAAGAAATATCATCTTGGACGTTACTTGTACTCTTTGTAACTTTACCAACTTACAATGTTATGCTGTCTGCTTGTAGTACACATACGCATTTGCCTTTTATTTTTGGGAGTGTAAGAGCAGGGACTAGTGACATTTTGGACCCTGTGTATTTGAATAGGAAACTATTCAAAATTCCCATCCCTACTTCTCACAGTAAAGAGCTGCGCAAATTGACTAAAATCAAATAAAAAACATATTAGCAATATAAAAGCTATATAAAAATTTCATTTTTTGATCAAAAAGTGCACACTGCCCTCAACCTCTCCAACGCATGATTTGTAAGCTTTCAGAAAATGTTGGTATTTTGGACAGCCCCTAATATACAACGGAGAATACAGTCTGGATTCCCTGGGAACTATCAAAACATATTTAGCAGGAATACAACACCATTAACGCCTTGCGTGCATTCCCTGCCCTCCTCTCTCTCCTATCCCTGCTGTTCGCCTTCTGTTTAGGGGAATGGCAAAAAGTTTCCCTCCTCCCTCTTCCTCCCATCTCCCCATCACTTCAGATATATACTCGTCTCATATCAATTCTGCGCCAAGGTTGTTTTTCTCCTTTTGATGATCTAGTCATGGAATCCCTTTTTCTGCATTCTTCGGTTTTCTTCGTTGTTCTGAGTTTGCTGTCCCCTCCCCCTCAAGTTTTCCATCTCTGGGTCTCCATGCCTGTGACCTCTCTCTCATTCCCGACTCTCACTATCTAATTTTCCTTCGCATTTCTAAAACAGATCAGCTACGTCAGGGGCAGATCATTCAGCTTTGGAAATTCAACTCTCCTCTTTACCCTTATTCCTTTTTATCCTGCTATCTTTCCCGTCAAACTTAAAAGAAGGTCTTTAATAAGAATGATATCAGTAGACCATGTAGTATTACAACTGGCCTGGTGCAATCTTGCTGTCAACCTCTCCATAAGTGAGATATCTAAGAGAAAGTGTAACCATGCGCAGTTATAGACTATACCAGGTTCCAACCAGCCCTTCAAAATAACCTTTTTTGCTGCTGTCAGCCCCGCAAGAAAGAGTCGTCTTGTCTGTAAATTAAGCACAACTTGAGAGTCATCCCCAAGCAGGAGCAGACCAGGATACAGAGGCACCTCTATATTAATAAGTTTAGAGAGAGCTGTAGCTACAAATTTCCAGAAACTTTGGATACGTGGACATTCCCAAAACATATGGAGATAAGTGCCGACTGCCCCTAGAGTGCACCCATGGCACAGATTATCAGTAGAAACATTCATTTGAAATCGACGATATGGGGTAGCATAAAATCTATGTACAAATTTAAAATGAACCAATTGGTGTGCTAAGTTTTTAGAAGATGTGAATATATTTTCCCAGATTCTATCCCAGACAGGGCTAACACCCAGCTTGTTGAGTTCCCTATCCCAAACAGAAGTTACAGCAAGAGAACTGATATTGTGAGTTACAAAGTTATTATAAAGAGATGATACAAGACCTCTTGTGGCAGGAGTTGAACAAAGTAATTGAGCTAAAGGGTGAGTGGACAATGCCACATTCCATGGAACTCCATAAGCACGAAGGGCGGAGCGAAGCCTAAGGTACATAAAATAAGAGGACCCAGGGAGTGAGTAAGTCCCCTTAAGATCTTGGAATGTGCGTAAGCCTGTATCATCAAAAATATCATTCAAAACGTGAACGTTTCTAGTGGACCAGGGTGGGTCCTCACTCATTTCTAAAGCTGGTATTCCTCCCCAATTCGATTCCCCCATTTATTCCTTATAACTGCAACAACATCAGCAGCTAAAGTCAAAATCAGCCAGTGTTGGGGCGTTGGTCGTCCTCTGCAGTGGAATCTTACATTCGTTCCGCTCTCCCCGATATTCTTTCTGCTCAACAAATTATAGCTAGCAAGCCTGGAGTGGGGGCTATCTCTCTGCCAGGACCACCAGAGGTTTCCTTCCAATTCCTCTCCGCCAAGCGGCTAGATTAGTCTAAAATATATAATGTAATTAATCACTAACTTTCTTTTCTAACTAACATTTTTCTTTCTTTTTTGCATTGGCGGCCCAGTTGCGGGGACACGGGGGTCCTCTTTTGGGGGCAAATGAAGCTCACTTCCCAACCTTAGAGGCTGAGTACGTCGCCTCGCCCTCCGAGAGGAAGGTTCCCGCTGGCCAGAGGGGACCCCCGGCCAAATAACCTGACTATATTTCGTTTTCCATTCTCAGCTAATCATTTGCACACGTGCCGGTCTCCCCCTTCAGAGAGCAAAGCTTGCTCCCAACTTTTGAGCTAGTCATTTGACTCAACCTATCGAATGTGGCTCTTATAGCTGGGGGTGGAGAACCCTGGCCTTCTATATGTGTTTATTTCTTATTCTCTTTTCCAGCGCTTTTGTTCTCCCTGCATAGATTGTGAGGCTCTCCATGTGGCATCAGAGCGTCGGCCGAGTCTGACCTCTCTCGACTAGACGACTCAGTAAGCCAGGGAGACCTTGGTTTGTCCTCCTATCCTTCCTTAGTTTCCCCTTGGAGGAAGCCCGTCGCTTCCTGGCCTTGGAGGTCGATCGATTCAGCCTCACCTCCGCGACGGCAGTTTTCCGAGTAGTCAAGCGGAAACCCCTATTCTATTACTAAGTCACAAGCACTTTGTCCTTATTCTAGTAGACCTGACTCCTGCCGCTTGAAATCTTCTTTATGTCAGCAATCTTGTCAGGAAAAAAACATGAATTATGGTATTTATGTGAGTGGCGGAAGAAGACCAAATTCACTCTTTTTTTATCGCTGCGTCCACCCATCACATAAATACCGTAAATCCTGTATACTATACTCTATTTATCTAGTATCTTGTAAGTCCAAAAGATTGTGGGTCAGTAGAAATTAGTGTCTACAGCTTCCTTAGTAGGAAGAAGTTTCCTAATGAACATTTTTGTGAATAGGAGCCACAGTATATTTTTGAACAACTTACTTTTAGTTCACTTGCATGTTAAAAGCAGCAGCAGGTTTATTTTGTCGAGCTGCAGTCTTTCACGTTTTCCTAATTCAGATATGATTTGTTATTGTTTGAATTCTCTGCATGTTTTACGCACATTTACAGTGTAACTTTCTGAGAGTGAAAAATGCCTGACAAGCATGATATAAACACCAGGGTCCACCCAGGGAGACTTGTACATCTGGCTCCAGCTGTGTGGTTACTTCAATAGGGAACTGAGTAATTTCACTTTGGACAGAGTATCTCATTATTTTTATTCTAATGTGGAAGTCAAAGGTGGTTTATAAAAGGTCAGAAAAGGGCACTGGATTTCAATGCTTAGAAACAGGAAAATGTATACATAGCAAATGTTACAATGTGGCAAGATGTTTAAACATTAGTGTAGGGCCAATGAATGGGGAGTGACCAGCAGTTATAAATAAACCAGATTTACGACTTAATTAGATTGGCTGAAGAAAGTACTGTTTTGTAGTTAAGCATACTCAACTGTTAGTACAGTTTACTGCTGACTACAATTAAATCTAATTTACCGTTTTCTCTCCTATATTTGTTTATCTTCCTTAATTTTTTATTTTTTTATTTTACAAAAGACCTGTGAAAATTGTTTTGAACACAGACAAAATAAATCAAAGCAAATAAAAATGAAATGTTAATATATCACAAAAATTGTCAACGTAATAATAATATTATAATAATATATTTATTTTGTATAGCGTTGTTCATTAAAATAAATCCCAAACTGCTTTACATTTTTTTTAAAAGACATAAAATACATTAAAATACATAAATATACATCAAACAATACAATAAGAACTATACAGAGCAGTAAGCCAATGAATAAAAATGGGTCTTGAGGCGCAATTTAAGCATAGGCTGGGACCAAATCAAAACTTTGACAACCCACTAATCGCACTTAACAAAACTGTATTTAATAGTGTTTCCTTTTTATGAGTAGAAGAAATAAGATACTTACAAAAAAAAAAGAAAACGCTATTAAATACAGTTTTGTTAAGTGCGATTAGCGGGTTGTCAAAGTTTTGATTTGGTCCGGGCCATAGACACGGACTCTGAGTCCCTGATTAACCTTGGAAGGGAGTTCCAGAGACGAGAGGCCAAAGAGCAAAAGGCACGATCTCCCATAGTTCGTAATTTTGTTCTTGGCACGGAAATGAGTTAATTTTTAGCTGACCACAAGTTGCGTTGGGGAATGTAGCAGCAAAGCACTGTTTTATTAAAAGTCTTCCAAGCAAAATGGTAATACAAACCAATAAAACCAATATACTTACCATAGGCAACTCACAAGATTAAAATACCCATTAGTAATTTATCCACATCCTTAAAATAAAAAGGGCCATTATACATTTTTAAGGATCTTGTTTAACTCATGTTGCACAGTATGCACATAAAAAAGGGCTTTTAACAAAGATAACAAACATCCGGCTTTAGCAAACTGCCACTTTTCTAGGATTGCTTTAGTCTTATTACAGTATGTTTCCCGTGTATATTGTGGGAGGCCTTTTAATCTCATTTGTTTTGCTACAGTGCATTCTATATGTATTTGAGAATGGGTTTATATATTTATAATGTATAAAACCAGTTATTGTTTTAAGAATAATAATTTCCACAATATCACTCACAGTACATACCATTAAACATGACAGGCTACAAATTCCTTTTAATAAAAACGGTATTAACTGGTAGAGCAGTATGTAAGTACCGTGCTTTCTTTCATCTTTTTATATTTGTTTCCTTTCTATAAAGCGTACTATTGCAAATAATACTATGTCAATCCATTTATTTATAGTATAAAATTATCAAACAGAGTCATTTTTCTCTCAATAAAAACTGGTACATGGTACAACGTTAATATTGAATGGTTGAGGTTCTCATAAGTCTAAATTTACTCATAAATTTAAGAATTTCTGTCTTTTCTTGTTAGCCTTCCACCCCCTTTCTTTTCCTTCATCACCAGTGATTCGATGATAAGAGGCTCAATAACATTTAATTGTTTCACAGCATTTCCTCCCTTAGATCCTCTTACTTAATAAACGCTGTCTCTTGTTGCTTAGAATCCTTTTGTGTTTAGGCCTTTATTTTCTTCACAGGGAAATTGGGCTATCAGTTACTTGGAGTTAGCTTATATTAAATCTAGCATCATTTTTTTTTTACTGTCCCTTGATCTTCTATTATGTTTGAAATCATTCTGAGTGTTTTTTATTTAAATTACTTAAATGTGTTTGTTTGCTTTTTTTTCGTCTTGATATTTTTTAAGCTTTCAGAAAATGTTAGTATTTTGGACCAGCCAACATGTCTTTATAAAAAAAGGAACCAGTACCAACTAATGAATAGGTACAAAGGATAAAGTTTATTTTTATATTACTGGCAATACACAGCTGTGCACAAGATAGAGAAGGCACTTTGAGTAATCTAGGTAAAATAATATTCTTGATAGATGCCCAGGATAAACTGTGCAGGATAAATCTAACATACAAATCTGTGTCTTTTCTAACAACACATTCATATTATTATTGGCTTAATCATTTAATCAAGTCAGCCCCTCTTCTCCATGGGGAAAGAAAAACTACTTGCTGAGCGTAAACAGAAATGGCTATTTCAAAAGCGGCTTGCTGAAGGTAAACAGAAATAATATTCTTGATAAACTGCTTCCACTGTTTCCGGACATAGATACATGCAGGACTAGATACGGTACGGTATATGTCCTCATAGTTGTGTGCAGCAAAAAAAAAAAAGAAAATGTTGCCGCCTCGGCCCTGCCGATCCATTCGGGCTCCAGAATTAGTAGCACCATATTCATTCTTACTATGTCATTACCGTCCACAAATCTTTGGATTCTCTATGCATCTACTGTTGGAACCTGCTCCCCCCCCCAGCTCTCCTTCATTTTGCTACAGCTTCTAAAACCAGTGCTTACTCTGCTGCTTTCCTCTGCTATAACATAACTGAAGTTCCAGGATCCATGTTTAATAAATTGTCATCCTCAGCTCTCTTCCTGCATTCTCGCGTCTCCTACACATTCGGCTGGTGTGCCTTCACAACCTTGTGCAAGCAAGATTGTACCTGCCCGTCACCCTTCAGGCAGGATTTCTTTCCTTGCTCACGTAAAAGACCATTTATGATATTCAACTTAAATTCATCAATTTCGCAGTCTCATCACGTCCGTGCAATCGCATCTCTGCTTTAATATAGGCAAGCTAAATACATCTACCTGCTGCTTCTTAGGTTAAAGATCATCCTTCCCTCTGGTGTGTTTATTCAGGACAAGCTGGCCCACTGCTCGCTGCAGTATTGTGAAATACTAGCCTGCAAATGCTTTTAAGCCATAAGTGTTTAGATTTTTTTTTTACACAAACTATGCCATGCAGACCATGAAGCGGTTCCTTTTTTCAGTACTAGTGAATGAGAGAGGTACCTTCAATAAGTTAGTAGTAAGCAGTAGTTCCTTTTTTATTTTTTATATTTTACGAGAAAAGGGCTTGTAACCAGGAGGTCCCCGGTTCAAATCCCACCTCAGCCACTGACTCACTGTGTGACCCTGAGCAAGTCACTTAACCTCCTTGTGCTTGTCTTTCAGGTGAGACGTTATTGTAAATGACTGCAGCTGATGCATAGTTTTCACACCCTAGTCTCTGTAAGTCACCTTGGATAATAAAAATGTGCTACTAAATCACAGCCTAGAAACAATAATCAATACATCAGTCAACCCAGATTGCGTAAAGAGTAAGTGGACTCAGATTAAATGTTCACTGTTCCCTTTGCTTTGTGTGCTTTTTTAGTGGTTCTGTTGCTTAAACATTGTGATTTTATTTGTTGATGTCTGCAGTAAATAAAGGGGCTTATAGGTTGTTATGGGTTTAGGAGCTGCTCATCAGTTCTAGTTTCCTGTCATAGAAATAAGCAATCTAGGCTAGATCAGCCAAAATGTCTTTATATTAGCAAACACCAGCACCATCTAGAGCACACAAGTGCCAGCAAAGCTAAAGGAAACTTGCTACAAAGTGGCAGATTACCAGATGGCTCTTACTTCTAAAAAGGCACTCTCGCCAACATTATATATTTTTATGGCAGCAACTACTCTAGAACTGAAGAGCAGCTCCAGAACTCAGATGAAAGCAGCTTAACAGAGACCAGTAAAAAAAAAGCAAAGAAAACCACACACAGTATTTGAATAAATGCAATAAGGACTACTCAGAACGATTGCAAACATCAGGGAAAGGGGCAATAACTAGTATCTATTTAAACATGAGAAAAAACAAAGCAGAGAAAATAAATACAGATCTCTACTGTATCTTAAGAATTATACGTCTGGTTTCACAGACCCTGATTAGTATATAGACATATAATGGGCTTATCTAAGTCTAGTCAATTTAATTGATAAAATCATGTTAAAAGAGATCATATCCTCTTTGATTAAAATTAAAAAGCTGTTACGCTTCCAAATCCCAAGTACTAATTGAATGCTTCATTTGCTGAGGCTGATATCTATTTAGATAAAAAAGGCAATGTGTTTTATATCAGTAACATGGCCATTCACATTGTTATCGTTACAACTAACACCCTATTCATACGGAAAAGAAACAACTGATGTTTTAACCCTTAACTGACATATTTTACAGGAATATGACTTGATGGGCTCTCTACACACTGTTTACATTTAAATGTTCTACACACAGCAAATGCTGTGGCTGTGTTTATAACGGAAAAAAATGGTACGCTCCAAAAACTGTGAACTTCAAATTAAAAACATTTATTATAGTTTGTCATCAAAAAGACAATAGAGCTTGCAAAACTCTTCTTATTGTATTTGTACTTTGGCATGTCATCTTATAGATATGTTATAAGCATATTATACAATAAACCAGTGTATTTAGTTTCAGAATTTAAGTGGAATTGGGTATTCATTATTTACATGTATTTAGTGCTATTGTTCTCAGTGATGAACCTGGGCTGCATTCATGAACCCTAGAAGCCCAATGCATTTACAGTATGATAATTTAATATGTTAAATTTGGATATAAAAACAGATATGATGTGCAATGGCCTTTATTGACTATACTGCTGTGATTTCTGGTAAAAAAGGTGATCATCTTTTAGCTACATACAGTAGGACAATATTTACAGAGCGTTTACCACTGTGTGAAGTTTACACCATTTTTTTATAAGATGAAAACCAAACTACTTCTGTTACAGAACCAGCCAAAGCAATTATATTGCATGCAGGAGCCCCCTGGATAATTTATTTTAAACATTTTGATTTGCATTTTGAAGAAAGTGGTTTTAAATAGTGGGAAATGTTTTGTGAATATAGCCAGTAATTCATTATACTGTGTTGAGGATTAAACAGTACATTATATTACATTTTGCTACATCAGTATAATTTAGTAATTTGATTATTACCTGGAAGCATAATGCTATGAAAATATTGGACAGGGAAAAAAGACTAAATTGAATGAAAGGAAAATATATTCCACAATGACCAGGAAAGCGTTCTTAAAGACAGAAGTGCGTAAGAACATGCAATTTTCCATGGAATTTACATAAACGTTACAACAGCAAAAAGCCTTGGAAATTGAGGTAACCAAAGGATTAGGTTAAAGATTAATATTTATTTACATAACTGGGTTGACCTTCATCGAACACAGGATATGTACTCAGTTATCCTTTTTTTACTGTGTGGTTTGTTTGCATGTAGGAACATTGAGTGACTGTATTTCACTTAATTAAAAGCAGGCACCAGCCTACCCAGATGTTATGCGGGCTTGATCTGAAAAGTGTTGACATTAGATGAATAGAGGAGGCCACCTGCTAACTTTACTCATGGCTGTGTGGAAGATTTGCATTCCTGTGGCCTGTTACTCTGCATGAGTACCCTTCGCACTTCACAATCCCATGTACTGTTTAATATCATGGATTCCTTCCAATCATGCAAACTATCTTCCTTGCTATAACGCAGCTAAAATGAATAGACTCCTATTTAAGGGACATTCTATGTAAGTGTATAAACTTCTTAACGTAAATCCTAAACCACATAAGAAAAAGGAAAACAGTTGCTACCCTGATCGTAGATTAACACACTGCCCGTATGCTCTGGGAACAGTTTAAACACTGTCCTCTATGACTAAAACAGGCTTTTTTTTTATGAAGGCTGTTAAAGTTCCGGAGAGGTTGTAAAATTCTTGCTGTGCTACAGGAAACACTGATAAACAACCCTCAACTGATACAGTTTAAGCACTTGAGCTTCTCCATTGTATCATCCCATTTACTGGGATATGCTACAGAGAGGGCAATCGACCTCAATAAGAAGTTTGGTTAGAATTGTACTGTACATGTTAGAAAATTTAAATTTAGTAATACTAGTAAGGTAGTGAATTGAATTATTTGCTCCGAAAATTAAGGACCTTTATTAAAACCAAGTGCAATTATTTCATATTTTCTCCATGGAAAAGAATACAGATGAAGCATTACAGCAAAAAATAGACAAAATACAATTAAAACAATGTAACCATATAGATTGAACAATGTATGGTGCACTATATAGAGTTTCTGTCAAATTTAGTATGTATGTATTGTAAAATTGACCTTAAAATATCAGTAGTTTTTTGGCATATTTATTATAATATACAACTGTAAAAAAAACTGTGTAACATACCTAAATTAAACAACTATACAGTACATCCTTGCCTCTACTCTAAGAGATGCCTGTCTATCTGTCTGTCTCAAAACCCAAAACAAATCTCACAGATGTTCATGCAGGCTTGATCGAAAAATCCATACCACATTTTCCAAACAACTGTATAATATAAACAGGACTGAACTTCTACCCAAAAAGAAATGTGCTTATGATATATGCACATCTTATTTAATTATATATATATATATATATATATATTAAAATGAAAGTCTACTGCTAGAATTTAAATACCTGTACCATTTTACATTTTAGGCTAGCCAGGCTGAAAACTGATGTTTTTGTGTCACAATGCTCCAAATTGTAGAAACCTATTAAGGCAAATTAGTCAAGGCTTCAGCTAATGCCTTCTTCAGTATAATGCTTCAATGCCCCAAATCTATTACACTGCGCTAGGCAGATACATGTTATGTATGCGGTCAGAGAAACAAGTGCACTCTATTTTTACAAGAGATTCAGTCACAGAAATCCAAGAAGTCCAGTGTGGGTCTTAAACAAACACCAAAACAAAAGGCCATTGATCTGTTGTATGATAAAAAAAAAAAACAATAAAAGAACACCCAACATCCAGATTTGAATAGGGTAGGGCAATCTAATCGAACGTACAAAGAGAACCCTCTCTCACTATGCATCTCAAATGTCAGGCTAACTTCCCTCCTCCAGATGTCTCATACATATCAATAGCACTAGTTCTATGGGCTTTATGATTGATATTCAACCTAACAATAAGGTTTCATATTTGACAGTGAAGTCAAAAGTAAAAGGAACTCCCTATCAAGGGTAAATCCACAAGACAATCTGTGTCTACTGAGGCAACTCATACAATAAAATGCTATTATAACCCAAGATGGGCTGTGTTTGAACTGAACCATAGCGCATATTTGTGCTGATACTGCATAATAAATGAATGGGTATCTGTATTCCAATTGGCTGAAACGACTTTGATTGTATATCTGTACATGTTAACCTGTATAAATGAATTAGAACATATTGGATTAATTTGAATACCCTTTTTATTGGATCAATTTAGTTGTACACAAGTTATAAACTAACCACTACATCAATAGTGAAAAGAACACCATAGTTTGTAATTGCTGTCTTTCAATAGATTTACTGAAATTGTAAAGTCTAAATCTCTGTGGGTGGCTGGGTTTTTTTTCTTCTCCAGTAGGATTGTATGGAATAATGTACTGCTGTCCAACTGGGAGTATACATTTACAGTGCTTCCATAACAATTACATTATGCTGTTTAAAGTTTATTTTCAAAGTGTCATTTTGCAGTACATCTACAAGGCCGTTGAAAAGATATCTAATAAAAATGTTTATCAAGTTTTCTTAAATTTTCCACACATGGTTCTCTCTATCTGTTCCTTGCTGGGTGGGCTTCTGGCTTCCAATTCAGTTCAATCAAAGTTTCTAGAATAGACAGACCATGTGGGCCATATTTTTCCTTGTTTTCACCAACTGAACCTTATAGAATGACTCACACATTGAATATTCTAAATAATGAATTCAGTCTGATCTGTTTTTAACTATACCAATTCACTACTGTATATTAACACATAGTATTACCTCAGCATGTTATATAAACAGCCTATGTAAGGATTAACAACCTTATCATTTCAATGATTATCTTAATCATGAACCAACTCAAAACAATGTATAGAGGCAAGCGGTAAGGATTTACTTGAAATGCATGTGCTAGTTATCTGACGCAGCATGCCAAGGGATATTGTCACATTCCAATGCAATGGTCTTTAGTTATAAATAGTTGTATTGTATGCAATGATGACTATTGCTCTCATGGAGATACTGTAGATGGATAATCTATCTACCACTTAGTTTGGACTCCATAACCATGACTCGTTTGTCTGTAAAAAATAATACATAGACATTACAATAATTGAACAGCAATGCACACCTCAGTTTCAAGAACATGTTTATTTAGAACAATTAGTACATAGGGACTTTGAAGTGTGATCTAAGATGTGTGAATTATATTTTGCACATGTTATTCTGGTTCATTGCGGATGGTGTGTTATAATCAGCTCTGTATAGTGTTGATTTTTTTCCTAGCAACAATATCAGTCAACATGGCAGCCTGCAGCCAGCAGAAAAGTGTTTTTTTTCATGACACGACAACTAACAGGAAGCTTTTTAAGTAGCTGATAAGACAAGTATTCTAAGTGGTGCTCAGATATGGGTATGTTTAGATTTGGAACAGCAGGGGTAGGCAACTTTGGCTCTTCCGGTCCATTTCATCGCATGACTTTATTCCAAGTAGGACAGTTATTTCTTTGATCTTCAGCAGTTTCAATTAAATAATTAAGTAAGTGTTAGGAACAAAGGTCCTGCAATGAAACAGAAAGGCAGAACCAAGGATACCTACCCCTGAGCTATGATATAAGGGGGGGCTCATGTTTCTGTACATAAAGTAACTCCTAACAGCAAATCAGTGAACAGATTCATGTACAACGTTTCAACTGGTTTCCATTAAATGCACTATATTAGAAATATATGTTGTACTGTATTATAATGTCTTGTTTTTTTATTGTACATTTACAACGACTGTTGGCACCCAGAATGCAATGTTTTTTTCTAGAATATTGATGTCATAGTGCTGTCATCATACTGTACTTTTCTATATTTTGGAAATGCATGTTCCAAGCATGACAGAAATGCTCTTTCTTATATCCTGTGTTGAGAAATCACTCAATTTCAGAACAAATAACGCTAGGGCCAATGAAACTGTGGTATACGCAGCACACCCTCGCTATAACGCCCTTTGTTATAACAAACCTTCGGCTATAACAAACCTAGGCCCTGGACCCCAAATCAAAAAAATAAAATGAAAAAGAGAATATAAACACACACTGTCAACATCACGGTGTGTACGCACAGGATGCCACCTCCGTAAGTGAACACTTTTGACTTAATAAAAAGCATGCGCTGTGTAACTGTCTCCGAAACAAAAATATTTTTTTTTGTTGCAACAAAGCTGGAAATTATATTGATTGTTTGAAAAAAGCAGTAACGCAGGCATATCTCTGTCGTGACTATAGGTTGTCAAAAAGCACTCTGTTTTTTGGCTTGTTCTGCAACCATGCGGCAAAGCAAAATTGATTAAAGAAAAAAACGAAAAAAAAAACTTGAGGATCTGATGAACTTTTCTGTCAATTTTTTCATGTCGCGTTGATTTGGAATAAAAGCTCAGTTTGGGATTCTTGAATGTTGGATTATGATTTGGAGCACTTTGAAACGATTCATGTCAGATTGATTTTGAATAAAAGTTTATCTTCAATTCGGGATTTTTGCTTTTTGTACTGCGTTTTAATTCTTTAATGAAAACAAAGGTAGAATACTGCATACATGAGATAACAGGTACTTGTAATTCTCCTTTTATTCACAAATCTCATCTCATTAACTTACTCCAACAGTTTATCATTCATTTTAATTGTCCTTTATGTATAACGAACCCCTTGATTTAACGAACAAAAGTCTTGGACCCCAACAGGTTCGTTATAGTGAGGGTGCACTGTATGCAGGAATGCTTGGAGTAGGAGGGGCTGTGTTTCACATCAGTCAAACAGCCTATGGGCGACAGGCATGGACCATAGGAGCTGCTGGTGATTGGCCGTGAAGTGGGACGAGGCGGGACTAACTGTGGCTAAAGACCAAGTGACGGGGAGTGTTGTTGTTATAAAGCAGAGAGAGAAGCGAATAAACAGAGACAGAATAGTTCAACCCTGAGATTCCTTAAAACAATGAATTAGTTTTAGCGGCGTAGGTCGTGGCCCACAGTGACCTGTTAATTGTTAGTTATCAATTGGCAGATTGTCTTTGATCATTTATTAGTGTAATAGGATCAAGTTTGGCCCTGAATCGACTAAAGGCTTGTTCTTATAGCGTTAAGGATTTTTGTTACAATATACACACACTGTCACTGTTATCATTCATTTTGATTGTCCTTTCGCAACCCTGCAATTTTCAATTTTTGCCAGCTGACAGTGATTAACAAACAACTGGAGGCTTGTCAGCCCCGTGGCCTTCTGGGAAGTGTAGTCCTGTAACTCCACAGGACTGCACTCTTTGCTCCCTGTCTCACTATATATATATATATATATATATATATATATATATATATATATATATATATATATATATATATATATATATATATATATATATATATATATATATACTGCTGTGCAAAAATTTTAGAGATGTTGCATTTTTCTACTCCGATGCATTATGAGCATCCACAATTTACTCAAAGCCTCCACTAGTGTTTTCTACTATTATAACAACCTTGACTTGCATAAAGAAGGAAAAAAACATTGAGTAAAATAGTTTGCATCACTTGATTTTCAAGGTGTGGTATCCGAGCATAATCAACAAGTGCCTTGTTGACACCTGTGCCTTCTGCTTTGAGTATATTGTTGATGTTCATATTGCACCAGAGTAGAAAAATGCAACATGTCTAAGACTTTTGCACAGCAGTTTATATACAGTATATATATACAGTATATATATATATTAGGAAACATGCCGGAGCAACGTGGATGAGTGATGCAGCAGACAGGCTTCATCCAGCAGTGGATTGAAAAAGACTGATGATGATGATGATATAAAATGACAACCAGCAAAAGAGCACAGAGCTACATCATTGCTTTCCCACGATAGTCAAAAGTACATTTGTTAGTAATTTCATAAACAGACTTTTCTGGAAAAACTAAAAACAGGTTAATCTGTTTGTGCTGTACATTTTAAATACATATACATTTTAATTGCAATATACAAATTCAAATACATATCTCCAGATTGTGGCTGATAAATTACTGAAATCTCAGCAATGAGCTTGTCAAAGTAAAAAGAAAAGGACAGGGTCAAGGTTTTTTAGGAATAATAGCCTTACAGTTGTAGCATGCTACCTCTATTTTTACTGTAAATGAAGCCATGTTATTATTATTATTATTATTTGTTTATTTAGCAGACGCCTTTATCCAAGGCGACTTACAGAGACTAGGGTGTGTGAACTATGCATCAGCTGCAGAGTCACTTACGTCTCACCCGAAAGACAGAGCACAAGGAGGTTAAGTGACTTGCTCAGGGTCACACAATGAGTCAGTGGCTGAGGTGGGATTTGAACTGGGGACCTACTGTTTACAAGCCCGTTTCTTCAACCACTGGACCACACAGCCTCCTACCACACAGCCTCCATGTCTTGGCAGAGGTTCTGGGAACCTTTCTACTTTTTAAGGTATGTGAAAAAATGTCAAGTAACTACACAGATCAACTCTTTATCTCTAAATGTATGTTTCTACATATTACAACAAAAGCTTCAATCAAACTTTTTCTATAGAAATACAGACACCGAATTCTGCAGGTGTGGCTTTGATCAAGCCTGGAGCAGCTTTGTACCCCCCACAAGAGATGCATGTCAAGGATATACAGCAGCCGAGGTGCCATGAACATACATATGTACCTAATCATACACCAGCCATTTTACTTTCTGTTTTGTTTTACCATATTCTCCCCAAGACCTTGTAATCCATACTCAGGTTTGGAACCATCCCTGGATTTTACATAATCTCATAATCAAAAATTACTTGTACTGTGATTCTTGAAATGTATTTGTTTACGGCTGTAAGTCGCCCTGGGTAAGGGCGTCTGCTAAGAAATAATAATAATAATAATAATAATAATAATAATAATAATAATAATACAAGCATCATTTAAGAAAAACAAGTTGTCTTCAAATTTCTGTTTGTTGACTTTTTTTTTAAATGAACAGGTGCAAAAAGGAATTAGAAACCTGGCTCTATGGTATGTGCTAATCCTTCAATGAGTTGCTTGCTTGGTTTTTTTTTCTTTGTGGTGTTCTTTTGGCTTTCCTGCAGGTAATCACACTTGCTGCTGTGGAAAAATGTGAACCCACAGTTCCACTTAAATTTAAATCCAAACAAAGCAAATCCTCTTTGAAATCAAATACATTCATCTCTGTGTTTTTTGTCAGGCAATCAAAAGTGACAGGTTTCCTATTATATTCTTTATTCTGTATTGTCCGGTGTTTTATTTCTGCCCTGAGCCTGTAATTAAACACTGAGGTTCAAGTTTAGCTTATAAAGGTGATCTCCAAACAAACAAGCCAGTCATCCGATTAAAGCCTTATATAGTGACGCCTACTAGAAATCTTAATTATCAAACACAGTTAACCTGTTATATGCTTTCACATGAAATAGGTGTTAAAGTCAAGGATCACAATTTAAATGACATAAAACTAACCAAATAGTTCCAGTAAATTTTACGTAATAAGTATTACAGTCACTTCATAGGTCTTATTATGGTAAATGTGAGTTTGATATTCACTTTTTCTGTGAAGATTTGTGAAGAAAAATGTACTGAGTGCTTTTTTAATTCTGCTGCTCTGCTCCAGCATTTCAATATGTCACATGAAGGAATGCTGAGCAAACGTGTGAGTCATAATAAAAGCAGCAACTAGTTACTGAGAAGGAAAGTGAAAGCATGCAGTGGCTTCTGGGAGATCTTCTAAAGCAGGGGGTTGTCAGCAGTAGAGTAAATATAGTTATCCTGCAATTGATGGCTAATTTTTGGGCCCAATATTCACACTCCATACTGTAGGTTAGTTCACTTGGTTCATATAAAAAACAATAAACTGGGAAACAATGTGTTTATGTTTACAGGTCCTTTAATTTGTGACAACCTTGTTGATGGTTTCAGTTGTGTCTGACTTAAACAATAAATGTGTGTTAATAAAATGTATGGCACTAAAAGGACAAAATCTACTAAAGGCTAATGGGATAAAGGCGTCAGCTAAATAAATAAATAAATCATTTCTGTGGGAACGCGCATATCAAACAAACGTCGTCTTCTCCTCCTCTCTCTTTGTCTGGCCACATAGAAATCCAGTGTGCACTCCATGTTTCTTTTATTTCCCTTTCTTTTCTTTCTCTTTTCTTTACCTGCTTCCCTGCAGTATTTATAGTCGACCACGTAATTTGCGCACAGTTTAGACCTGGTTTTCACATGTCAGTTGAAACACAAATGCTAACACTGTTGATGGTTTGCTAAATTGCTACATTTGTAAGTAGATCTGGACACTCCCCAAAAGTTCAGCCCATGTCCAGTGCTAACACTGTCTTGCTGGGTGGACACTAAATCATGGCTGCTAAATTACATATGTGGCAAAGTCTGTTTGCCCACACGTGCGCCTGATTTTGGTGTGCTAACTGTCTGCAAAACTGTTTTGCGATTGCCTTAGGGGTTTGCAAATGTTGCTAAATCAGGCCCAAAGTGTTTGTTAGTTTCAAAGTATAGAACTTTATAAACAGTGGTGTTTAGCTCTTCCATACACATTACATTAAATAATGTACTTTATGTTGCACTAATGTATAGGTATTGCCTTGTAAGTAGTAGTAGGGAATTAGTTCCTGTCGTACTGGTAGATATTTTTATATACAGCAACATTTATTACACAGTTAATTTAGTTACAGTATGTACCAATTTTCCCAGTTTCTTTTGTGCCAGAGGGATTGCACTATGTATTTCATAAATGAAGAACCTGGATATACATATTGTAAAAAACAATATTACAATTTTAAATAATACCCCTTCATCAAAACAGATCATATAATTACCATACCATACTTTATAACTGTTTGTGGTCTTTGCAGTCATTTTCTTGCAGTGCGTATTATATAACTATGGTAAATGTCTTTGATTCACCTTACAATATGCAATGAAAGCAGTCCTAAAGACAACATCTAAAGTAAAATGATATCTGTTTGTATATACCTGATATTCTTCTGCACACTGTGCCAGATACACCCATATTATATTAAATCACAAGCTATTTTGGCAAAATATTATCCTGCAAGCATTTCTTATCTTGAGTGTGTTAAGTTTACTTTATACAGTAAGGTGTATATTTAGTGACATTAAGCAACTAAGGACAGTGTTGTTCCTGTATAACTGACTGAAGTAGTGCGGTAATCTGCCAAGAAACTATTCATCCCTGTACAAATATTGAATAGCCTACTTTAACAGGTCATTATGCTTTAGTACAGTACAACCTAAAAGAAAAGGTGCGGACTAAAACAGATCAGTGGCTTTTTCTATACCTTCGACACTAAATGTCTAAGTGCCATCTACACAAATAGATCTGCAAAGAAATGTGTTTCAAAGTTTAAAGTCTTCTGTGATCCTTGGCCTACACTTGACAATCATTTGCAGAAGATGACCCCTATATATTAAACAAGGCCATGAATTTGGTAACAAGAAACCATGGGTACCGAAAGAGGGAACTAGTGTACAATAATCTTTAATGCATATGGTAGTCCTCATGAAGAAAGAGCTGTGGGAAGTTGGCACAGGGCGTCCTGGAAGAGCTGAAAAAAAGGTAACCTGCTGTTTTTACATTTGTAAAAAGTTAATAAAATTTTTTAAAAAAAACACAGAGGTTAGTCAATTTTACAGGACATGTTCTATAAATATTCACAAGTAAGCAAATGTCCTGTATTATTGCATACCAGGACCAAGGCAATGTGTGGTTGCTGTTAAATCAATAGGAACCAAGAATATATATTTTAGACTCCAGTTGCAGTTTGTCTATATTTACCAGTATTTATTTGTTTTGCTTTTTTTTTTTTAATTAACAGCTTTTGAACATAACTAATCACCATATACTAAACTATAGATAAACTTTTACATCTGTCAGTTTCAATTACTGTGTCAAAAGTCTTTATAAATGGCCACCATTGTTAAAATCGAATACTATGAACTGCCCATAACAGCACTACAACATCACCGCGAGGGACATTACAGCGACTGCCCATAACAGCGCTGCGACATGACCGCGAGGGACATTACAGCGACTGCCCATAGCAGCGCTACGACATCACCGCGAGGGACATTACAGCGACTGCACATAACAGCGCTACGACATCACTGCGAGGGACATTACAGCGACTGCACATAACAGCGCTACGACATCACTGCGAGGGACATTACAGCGACTGCCCATAACAGCGCTACCACATTACCGCGCCGGACATTACAGCCACTGCCCATAACAGCGCTACAACATCACCGCGATGGCCATTACAGCGACTGCACATATCAGCGCTACGACATTACTGCGACGGCCATTACAGCGACGGCCATTACAGCGACTGCACATAACAGCGCTACGACATCACCGCGACAGCCATTACAGCGACTGCACATAACAGCGCTACGACATCACCACGAGGGACATTACAGCGACTGCACATAACAGCGCTACGACATCACCGCGAGGGACATTACAGCGACTGCCCATAACAGCGCTACGACATCACCGCGAGGGACATTACAGCGACTGTCCATAACAGCGCTACGACATCACCGCGAGGGACATTACAGCGACTGCCCATAACAGCGCTACGACATCACCACAAGGGACATTACAGCGACTGCCCATAACAACGCTTATGACATCACTCGCGCCGCCATTACAGCGACTGCCCATAACAGCGCTACGACATCACCGCGCCGGCCATTACAGCGACTGCCCATAACAGCGCTACGACATCACCGCGAGGGACATTACAGCGACTGCCCATAACAGCGCTACGACATCACTGCGCTGGCCATCACAGCGACTGCCCATAACAGCGCTACGACATGACCGCGCCGAACTACAATTCCCAGAAGACTCTGTGAAGTTCACAAAAGTGTCACTTACCAAGAACTCGGACACACGGCGCAGTCAGAGCCGGGTTCACCACAGATTTTCTGATTGCAGAAAACTATAGTTTTTTTTCACTTTTCCCATCACAACTAGACTGGTAAATGCGACAAGTAAAACCTCAATGCAATAAAAGCGTGTTTCCATGAGCATTTTTTGTATTGATTTTTTTTTTGTTTTTCACTTGTTGCAGAATTATATTCAGCATGTGCTTATATATATATATATATATATATATATATATATATATATATATATATATATATATATATATATATATATATATATATATATATATATATATATATATATATATATATATATATATATATATATATAATTTAATTGTGCATTCATATTTTTATTTGAGTGAGTCTGCCACCCTCAAGGTCTCAGTGTATATTGCAATTGGCCAATATCCACAGTTGTTTATCAAAGGTATCCCAATGTATGCTTCTGCTGCACACATTAAATGGTGATTCCTTGTTTCTTTGAAAATATATTTATTCAGGACTGCAAGAGCACAACACAAACAAAGCAGTAGGTAACTGTAACAAGCTGAACTGACAGTTTTTTGTTTTGGAACTTTTTTTTGTATTACAAAAAACAGAATAATAGGGTTTTTTTTAGGAATGTACCATCTACATATATTCACCATAAATAAATAGGGGTGTTTATAGGAATGTACTCTATACATGTATTCAGCATAAATTTTAGGGTATTACACTTCCATAAATTAGGGTTTATAAACTTTGAACGACCACTGTATACTGTATACGCACACACATAGTATAAATCTATTATCTAGCAGCTTACAGGATTACATTTTTAGGTGCGCTGCCAAACAGGCAAACGAATGTTTCTACGTATTGTGGCGGCGGCAGACAAAAGAAACTCACCAAAGGCAGTTTTGGGCCAAAATAGCGGTAACAACAACCACTGTTTATTACTTCCTTGAGAAATGGATGCTCTTAGAAATGGGATGGGGGGCTGCTAGTAAACAAAGAGAAAACATACACACAGTCTTTCAAGGTGCAGGGTAGAATGATTTTAAAGTTAAACAAACATAGTAACCGCACACTTATATATTATGCTCCAAAGTGTTTATATATTTTTTTATTTTACCCAAGATCAACGTTTGGATCTGCAAGAGATCTTCATCAAACCTGGTATGCAACTGCTTTGCAATTGTGCAAAGCAGTTGCATATTACTATCTCACTGACACTGCTAAGTCATATTAAAACCTGCATACTGAGGAGGGCGGTGGGAGTTCCTGGTAAGTGACACATTTGTGAACGTCACAGAGTCTTCTGGGAATTGAATTGTAGTTCAGCACGGTGATGTCGTAATGCTGTTGTGGGCAGTCGCTGTAATGGTCGGCGCTGTTATGTCCTTCGCGGTGATGTCGGCGCAGTTTTGGACTCGCTGTTATGTCATGTAACTCTATGAACATCATGTAATCAAAGAAACTACAAAATGATATTGCAAAAGTCTACCGGAAGCCATAATAGTAATACAGTATTTTATATCACTTTTTTCAGTTTTTCATTAAGTATATGGAAAACTACAAAGCAGTATGTAATGAAATATGTTAACATAAGCTTAAATTGCATAACCTGCATGTAAGGATATCTGAATCAACAAGAAAGAAGTTTCAAAAGCAGATTTATTTCCTGTTGTACTTTTATTATCAAGGGCTCATGCTTATTGCTTCAGAGGAGCACAGTTTTCCTCTCTCTGTATCATAACTTTTTTGATGTTGCCAGAAAGCAGCCTTAATGATGGCTTTTTGAAAACCAACAAATCCACCTGCAATTTTGACTTTTAAGGAATCAACAAAGCATCCCTCAAGGGGGCTACAGATTTGCTTTTAAGTAACTGTAAACAGCTGTTATTTCTAATGGGGGACCCTTTTTAGATGTATCATATTCATGTCATTTCAAATGGCTGGAGAGATTAAAAAAAAAGAAAAAAAATCTGTTCATACGGGTATGCAACACTAGTGTTCCAGATTAAAGTCAGTGACTGGTAAATAAAATATATTGTTTTGACTATAAGTCTTCCATAAGGGCAATCCTTGTTTTCATTACACAGAATCGTTTATGATCTACTGTTATATGTTCAGTTTACAAGATCAAACAGAACAGAATTTGTGAACATAAAAAAGAAACAGGTCAAGCAAGACATGCAACGACATATAAGCAAGAATTATGCATGGATAACATTTTGTTCAGGGCCATATACAGGCCTTGCACAAAATGACTTATTTGGATAATAAAAATGGTTAAAAGAATCACACAATGATTTTAATTTTAATTTAGAAAAGAAAAAAAAGAAATACTTTAGGATTGTGCATTTTGTTGTGCAAGATATTTTCAGAATCTATATATATATATATATATATATATATATATATATATATATATATATATATATATATATATTATACACGTGTGTGTGTCTTGCAAGTTGCTGATATGCATTGCGTAAGTGGCCAATGTAACTACTAATCACCTTGTGTAAATGTATATAGATTGTGTCCACTTCACGAGTCCTCAATTGAGAGCTTAGTTGGGTGGGTCACATACTGTATGTGTGCAATAAAACAACTTAACCCATGCCAAGGAAAGATGGCATCTTACAATTCATAGACATGGAAAATGTGGTGGGGCTCCATCTTCTGTTTATCATATGTTCAACCACATTTACTACATTATGACGTGAGACAGGAAGGAGTTATGATTGTGCTCTAGGTTATTATTGTTCAAAAGTCCAGCATTAGGACTGCATTAGATCTTGTATTGATAACAGCTGCTTTTTGAAGAATAAGTCTTTCACACAGAAATTGAGTCGACCTTTACAGGGTATTTTATTACACTTTATAGTTGATATTGGCAAGAGTTTCCATACCCAAAGTGGACATTTTTGGCTGTTTAATATATATGGGATCATTTGGAACATCATATTTTCATATATTTTAGCATGTAGCCTTCTGCTGTTTAAAGATGGGACTACATTTTAGTTGTTAGAACAGTACCATAGCTGATTAAGCACCTGTGCACTACTGTTTTTTATGCATTTCATTCCTTGTAAAGTTCTATGGCAAAGTGGTAATTAGTGTGCAGGTGTAGAGCAGGAGCTGTAAACCAGTGAAACAAACAGACAACAAAGTATGGGTGAAATGGTTTGTTTATTTATAATCCAACTGTCTGATGACCAACCAGTAAATAATAAGGAGTTTGTAATACACAACTATGTGTATTGCACAGTAATGAGAAAGGGTTGCAGTCCCGTAAATAAACACAGTACCAAACACATTTAGACACAAAACACGGTCACAAGTCCAAAGTGAGTGCTGTAGTGCTTGTGGTGAGGTACAATTTATTACATGCAGCAATGGTGAATACGTAGTGCAGTGTTGTCCGGGTTTAGTGCTGGCTGTGGTCGACAGCTCTGGATCATGTTAGCCATCTAGTCTGGTGAACAATGAACAATCACAGAGGTTTTAGACAGACAGACAAAACAAACAAAACACTCACGTTTCTCTATAACAACAATAAAGGTCCTTCCGGTTTTACTGTAACCATAGCAAGGAACAGATCACCTCGCTACGTCCCCTTTATATACTGTCAACCATTACCCCTTGGTTAAAGAGCGCACCCGCTCCTCCAATCCGTGGATGCCACACCGTTAACCTTCTGGGTCAATGATTTATTGTACCGTAGCTCAGTACCCTTTCTAGATGACCGACTTCCGCCTAACCCTGGGAGTGAACTGTCGGGCCATCCAGTCCAGGGTCCTCTGTTCCCTTTAGACAGCGCTCTCTCAGGTTGGGAGGGAGATCAAACACCAAGAATCATTCTTTCTCTGTCACATATCCCACCGCTCAGAGTGGAGCTGAAGGAACTCTCAGCTAAATCTACTTTTCCCATTACTTCCCCCTCCTGGGAAAAATAATCTGCATTTTGGTGGTCTTTCCCCTCACAATGTACCATATGGTACATGTAGGGCTGCAGTGCCAGATACCACCGAGTTATCCGGGCATTGCTGTCCTTTATTGTGCTTAACCACGTGAGTGGGGCGTGGTCTGTGACGAGATCAAATGAATAGTATCATAGTATTATAAAGAGTATCGTAAAGAGTGAGTAGCCCATTTAATGGTCACGGAGTAGTTGCGCTCCCGAGGGAGCATCTTTTTACTTAGGTACAGGATGGGGTGTTCTACTCCATTTACCTTTTGGGACAAGACTGCACCCAAAGCAACATCCGACACATTGGTCTTCAGTGATGAAAGTGGGGGCCTGGCAAAGTTTCTGCTTGATATTATCTAATGCTCCTTGACATTCAACTGACCACTTAATTAGATTTAGTACACTCTTTTTGGTGAGGTCGGCTAAGGGGTTAACCACTGTGGCATACTCGGGATAAATCTTCGGTAATAACCGGCTAACCCCAGTAGAGACCTCACCTGAGTCTTGGTTTTCGGGATTGCCGCATCAACCAAAGCCTGGATTTTGGTGACCACGGGTTTCACCCTTCCATTCCCCATTAAAAATCCCAAATATTGTGTCTCTGTTTTGGCTAAAGCACATTTTCGCAAGTTAGCTGTCAGCCGGGCTACCTTTAGAGACTGAAGGACGGCCGTAACCCTAGTCAGATGCTGTCGCCAGATGGAGCTGTAAATAACCACATCGTCAATATACACTGTCGCATATTCCCGATGTCCATCAGTCTCTGAAAGGCAGCGGGCACCCAAACGGCATGGTTTTAAAGTGAAACAGCCCTTCTGGTGTTGAAAAGTGGTTTTCTCTCTAGAACTGTGAGTTAAGGGGATCTGCCAGTATCCCTTTGTCAGGTCCAGAGTAGAGATAAACTTTGCTGTTCCCAGTCTATCTAGAAGTTCGTCGACCCGTGGCATGGGGTAGGCAACGAACTTGGCAATAGCATTTACTTTACGGAAATCAACGTAGAAGCGGTTGGTGCCATCCTTTTTGGCCACTATCACAATTGGACTGCACCACTTACTCCTGGAAAGCTCAGTCACCCCAAGTTCGAGCATCGCCCATACCTCTTTGCTAACGCCACTTCGTCGACTTTCTGGGCTCTGGTAAGGTCTCTCTCGTACTGTGACACCTGAGGGAGAGATAATGTCATATTCAACAAGGTTAGTTCTACCGGGCAGTTCAGAAAAAAAAACATTGCTAAACTCCTCAATAAGCTTATGCAGCTCTCGTTGCTGATCTGGAAGTAACTGTTCCCCCATTGAAATGACTTTAGTGCTAGGGGTCTCTAGACAGGGTACTAAATCATCCTCTACTTCACCTGAGACTATAAATAAGGCCTCCCTTGCCTGCCAGGGCTTTAATAAATTTATGTGATAAATTTCTCTTTCATTACGGCGATCGGGCTGTCTAATTTCATAATTCACCTTTCCTATAGCCCGAATCACTTCATATGGCCACTGCCATTTAGCACATAGTTTTGATTCTGAGGAGGGAAGCAGCAGCATTACTTTGTCTCCTGGTCGAAATTTGTGTATTTTTATTGTAATGCTGCTGTTGCCGGTGCTGAGCCGATTTGAGGTTGTCCTGGGCCAAACGACTGACCAAATCTAGGCGATCTCGGAGTAGGAGTACATTCTGCACTACATTTTTGGATGAACCTTTGTGCTCCTCCAACCCCTCTCTCAGCAGATCGAGGATGCTGCGAGGCTCGAAGGGAGAGAACCCTGTCGAACTCTGCGGTACCTCTCTCACTGCTAAAAGGAGGTAGGGAAGCAGTGATGCCCAATGTTTTTGCTCTTGGTTCACAATTCGTCTCAGCATCTGCTTCAGGGTCTAATCACACAGCCTAATGAGAAAGGTTTTAGTAGGTGTAAAGGTTTCAGTAGGTGACAATGATAATACAAAAAGAAGTTAATGCACCTAGACCCAGTACTAGCAGGGATCCAGGTTCTCTTACAGACAGAGAAGAGCCTAGTACCAGCACCAGTAGTGAAGAGGTTAATCCTCTATCAGACCACCCAGCGGTTGATGACATTGATTTACCAGACTTAGAGGTATCGCCCACTACCTTTAGGACTGCGCAAGCATAGGACCTGAACCTGTATCATGCCAAAGAAAACATGAAGGTAACCAATGGGGTCCCCATAAATAATGAAAACATGCCTAATACTTAACCAATTTTATGATGAAGAACAACTTATTGTACAGAGTGGATAAAATAGGAATAGAAGTGATTGAACCATATCTGATTTTTACCATACGTGAGGTTCCACAATTGTCACTGGGGTTTTCACCTTTTGAGCTTTTGTAAGGGAGGTGCCCACGGGGAATATTAGACATAGCTTGGGAAACCTGGGAGCATGAGTCCACACCCTATCTGAGCGTGATTGAGCACACCACTAGCATGCATGATAGCATAGCAGCAGTCACCCCAATCGTGAGAGAGTATTTGAGACAGGCACAAGAGCACCAGCGTTTCACCTATAACCGACAAGCCACATTACGGGTGTTTCAACCAGGAGATAGGGTGTTGGTGTTAGTCCCCACTGAATGTAAATTGCTAGCCACATGGAAGGGGCCATATGAGGTGATTGAGAGGGTGGGGGAAGTGAACTATAGGGTCCGACAGCAGGCCGTAGGAGCCCCGAACAGATATATCACATCAACTTATTGAAAGCTTGGAGAGATAGAAACGTTTTGATGACAATCGAAACATATCCCACCCAATCAATAGAGACCCCTGCAGTCAACATAGCACCTACACTTTCCTCAGAGCAGATGCACAATGTGAGGGATTTGGTGGAAAAAAATAAGAGCGTGTTTTCAGGGATACCAGGTAGGATAGAGATGGTAGCACATTACATTATCACAGTACCAGGAAAAAATTAAATATGAGACCATATCGGGTCCCAGAAGCTCGTAGGGCATCCATAGGGACAGAAGTAAAGAAAATGTTAGATCTAGGGGTTATTGAGGAGTCCACCAGTGAGTGGTCAAGCCCTTTAGTCTTGGTTCCCAAACCTGATGGCTCATGGCAGTTCTGCAATGATTTTAGAAAGTTAAACAAGATTTCAAAGTTTGACGCATACTCTGTGCCCAGAGTAGATGAACTATTAGATCAGATAGGGAAAGTCTGGTACATCTCCACCCTTGACCTTACAAAAGGATATTGGCAGGTCCCCCTAACCCATCAAAAAGGCCGGACTAATGGCTAACCCGGCCAAATGCAGTATAGGCATGGAAGAAGCAAAATACCTGGGGTACATTGTAGGGAGGGGGATGGTCAGACCACAGACATCAAAGGTGGAATCCATAAAGAATTGGCCCAAACCTGTCAACAAAAAACAGGTGAGGGGGTTCCTGGGCATAACAGGGCACTACCAAAGGTGAGGGCATTCCTGGGCATAACAGGGCACTACCGAAGGTTTACTTTGCCACCGTAGCAACCCCACTAACTGAAATGACTGCGGCCGGGAACCCAATATGGTTAAGTGGAATGAAAAGGCAGACCTGGCCTTCGATAACCTCAAGGACGCACTATGTAGCGATCCTGTCTTGGCTGTCCCTGATTTTGGTAAAGAGTTTTTATTACAGACAGATGCCTCAGAGGTGGGGCTAGGGGCAGTTTTGTCTCAAGAGATAGATGGGGTTGAACACCCTGTTCTATTCTTGAGCCGGAAGCTGGAGCCCCAGGAAAATAATTATGCAATCGTGGAGAAAGAATGTCTAGCAGTCAAATGGGCTCTGGAAAGCTTACGATAGTACTTGTTGGGCCGACGATTTACCTTGATCAGTGACCATGCCCCACTTACCTGGATGCACAGATCTAAGGACAAAAATGCCAGACTGATGAGGTGGTTTTTGAGTTTACAGCTTTTTAATTTCACCCTCAAACATAGGTCGGGGAAAGACATGGGAAATGCTGATGGATTATCCCATGTCCATTCTTTTTTTCTGCTGTCACTCAACCCAGGGGGTTGATGCTGGGGGGGGAGGATATGTGGTAAACCTCGGGTCATGGTCCTCAATGGGAGGTATGTGAGGGCAGAGGTTGTGCTAAGCTCTTGCCCTTTCACAAAATGGAGGTCTCACTGAGAACTACATGTCACAAAATGGTTGCCAAATAAAAACTACATAGCCCAGAATCCCATGCAGGTAATTAGGTGTGTGTCAGCACACCTGCATATGATTAAGGGAAATGATCAGCCCTATATAAGAGCAAGCTGTGAGCACCACAGGGAGAGGGGAGTAAAAAGAGTTTGGTGCTGACACACACCTAATTATCTGAGAGTGCTGTGGATGACTTTGGACTGTTCTGATAACCCTGTTGGCTGTTTTGATCTTGCTTTGGAAAACCTGATTATTGTTTATGAACTCTGGACTGGCATATATATATATATATATATAGTTACCCCTATGAGAGCGTAGTCATTAAGCGATAGCACCCATCGATGAAGGTGACTGGGGTTATGCATCCCCAGCCGAACACACTATTGCGATTATTTTCTTTAAAACAACACTTTAAACCCTAGATTTATCTTGAACTTGTAATGATTAGAAGGGACAAAAAATGTAGGAAAATATTCATAAATGATCACATACATAATGAGAGGAAAAAAATAATCTTTATTAAACAAATACATTTTATTTGTCAGTTACAGTACTTATGATTTATTTGGGCTGCCCCAGATATCTGAATGGATCAATAGTACTGACCGTATTTATTGTTTATTGTTATTACCGTTTATTGTTGTCGAGCTGACAGGCTGATTCGACGCATGTGAGTACAGGCCTAGTTGCTTTCGTCAGTGCAAAGTATTGATTGCCTGGTTTTACGTGGATATTACAATAAAGTTGGATCAATTGTGTCTTTGTTTAGTATTTGCTGTCCAATAGACCTGAACTGAGCTTCCAATACAGCAAGTCAAAATGAAAAAGCAGGCACTTGAGTGGATTCATTGTGAGTTTGATTCATAGTTGATGCTGTGACGTTCCAGCAGATATCTACTTGTCTGATAGAAACCTGCCATTGGCTGATGGTACTGTATCGCTTTTTTACTGCTTTATAACTGTAGTGCCCAGTTTGAAGGTTATAACATTTTTTCTGCTATTACTGGAGAGGTAAACAATGATGGCAAATCTATTCATATATTTGTAGAAGAGTTAAGAATTAATTAGAGTGGAAATAATGACGTATCAGTACTTGATATATGACATGATATCAGACTTCAAAAGAAACAGTGCCTGCAGCAGCTATTGGTCTTGTGTTACACGTGGTGCAAGTTTCTGGTTACCTACATGAAAGACAAATTCACAAAAGGTTTTCAACATGCTACTAAACCCTCCCCCCCCCAAAAAAAAAGGATACTTGCAGGTTGCTTTTGTACACATTCACATTAATCAGTTTGCAATTATTATATTTTTATGTACTCAAAAACTGTTCTGCAAGTAATTACACCTGTAGATATTTTTTATTTTGACTTTTTTTCTGTATGAACTTTTAGAAAAAAAGTGCTTAGCACAGGACTAAGCCTTTTACTGTGTTTGAGGGATGGAAATAGGACTTCGATTGCCTAGCATTTTGTCATTCCAGGTTTTTCTGGCCATGTGACAGGGTGAGAAGCCCTGCACATGAAAAGGGAGCAGGGCAAAGCCCTGCCATAAATGTTTTGTTTATTTTTAGAACAGGGTACCCCTCCGCCCCTGTGCAATTTATTATTTTGTATTATTATTATTATTATTATTATTATTATTATTATTATTATTATTATTATTGATTTATTTATTTATAAATATGACGACATAGCTGTGTTGTTTTGTTATTGTTTTATTAAATGTGACAGTGAAGAGCCATAGGTTTTGTTTGGCAGCGTGGACGGGAAGCCCCATCCACAATTTAAAAACCTCGTGTGGAAGGTGGCCATCTCCCAAATTAATTAAGTGATTCATTTGTTGCTAATCGGGAGATTGTCACCTGCATATAAGCCTACCTGCACAGGGTGGGTGTCCAGAAGAGGAGAGAACAAGAGAGAGTGAGGAGAAAAAGGAAAAGAAAAAAGACCAACCTAGGATCAGTGAAAGCGATCTGCCCAGCCTGACCTGTGTGTTTGGGGTTTTGTTTTGTGTTCGTGATTTGTTTTTGTTTGAATATTTATTTTGCTCTGTGAGCACTGTTTTTGTTTAAATACTTTATTTATTTTTGTTATTTAAAAATAAACTGCGCATGTTGCGTCTTTTGCCCTGCAGTACCTGTCTTTGTTTTCTTCCTGCATCTGGCCTGACGTCACCACGTCAGCCATCTTGTCACAGGCCACTAAATTGGTCACACTTAAATTGGAGGATTCAACTCAGGTGGGCCTAACTAAGCTCTAATTAAAACCTGGAATGGCTCAAATTGCTATTTCATGGGACCCTTCATTCCATCCCTATTTTTCATGTTAAAAGGCTGATAAAACCTGGTTAATATTTGGATAGTTATGAGAAACACCATGTATTTTGTATTCTTAGTTCAAATATTCTGTTCACATAGTAACCTTGAAATATGTAGAAAACATATCATTGACCCTTGCTTTACCAGATGTTTCATGTGTTTGTTTCATGTAAGTCACATCTAGACCAGTTCCATATTTTGATCTATACTGTTGAGAGGTATAATTGTTTGCTATTTCTTGTTGAGGTAATTGCATCAGGGAATGTCTTACGACTTACTGACAGGAATAGGCTAAACTTTGCTCAACATATTTCAAAGTTACTGCTGCACTACATCCTGCCCTGAAGCAAAGATTATATTTGTTTTAACAGGATCATATTGTATTTTTAATCAAATAAATGTGTTTGTTACAGGAAATCATTTCAACAAGAACACAAATTCTGCTAATTGACCTGCTCTCAGAATCAAAACTAACTGTTATTGTAACAATGAGCTTTGTCGCATCAAAATGGGTGCCACAGGTAAGAAAAACACATTCCTTGAAAGTATAATGCAATGTAGAGCTATCTATATTTCTAGTGCTTTCCACAGTGTGATCCCATTTACTGTAGCTGCAGTGATAATGTATGTCTTCACTGACTTGAAATAGGGCTGCTTTGATAAAAGGGTGAATTACCCTAGCTATGGTTGCACATCATTTTAAGACTGTTGATTCTGTTGTAGAGAATGTGGTGGCTTCAAGAGATATCAATTGATTGGACTACATGGTTCATTGAGCTTATAGTTTAAACCCCAATAGACTTGTTAACCTGAAAATCTTTGGCAAAGATGCATAGATTTGCATAGGCCTGAGTTGTAGACAATTCCTAAACAGTTATTGCTAATGTATTTAATAAACACAAAGTCGTAGCCCCTCCCTAAAGCCTATTTTAAAATGCTCAGCTTTCCATACAAAGAGCTAATGAAATACAACATATATTTTAACTGTAATTTCTCTTTCTGAAGATGAAAATGAGATTCAAATAATATTGTGTCACTACCTTTGAAGAACAGAAGATGGCCGCAGTTCTTGGTATTTTATGTCTAAAGAGACAGATTCTGTCTAGCTAAAGAAAGAGTGGCAAGGGAGGAAATGACCTTGTGGCCAAATATGTGAATAAGAGAGCCAAGCTATTATTATACCTCTGGGTGTGCTAAACCCTATGTACCACAAGTTGAAAAAGATATCAAAGTATAGTAGAGGTAATTGAAAATAAATACCCTATGAGCTGCACAGGGTAAAAACAGAGTAAAGCTGTCCTCAGCATAAAATGGGTGTGATGTTGAGTAGGAAGGAGGGTGGTGTTATACTAATTTAATATATATATATATATATATATATATATATATATATATATATATATATATATATATATATATATATATATATATATAATATATATATATATATATATATATATATATATATATATATATATATATATATATATATATATACAGTATATATATATATATATATATATATATATATATATATATATATATATATATATTAGTCACAGAAGCAGGAAACAAGTAATGTATTTGATAGCTCTTAAATCAATCTACTGTTACTTATTTGAAGATTTGTAACATCAACTTTTTTTTTCCCCATTTAAAAAAATAAATAAACAAGTGTAAATAGGTTAAGGCTTTGGAAGGCCCCTAATGAGGTACCAGTGTTCTAATTGTCTCAGCTGTTTGTAGTTTCTGTGGTAAAAACTGAATAATACAATTATTCAGTTTGATATATTTGTTTTTATTTAAAATCTGTATAGTTTATGTTGTTTATTATTGATCTAAGATCAGGATATTAGTTTGGAAGTCCACCTTGTCTTTTAGACACAGTTTGTAAAGCTAGATTGGGACACTGGATGAGTTGTAGCCCAGAGGGTTAGTACTCCCCTACTGAGCCAACTGCATCACTTCCTGCACCTGGTTTTGACTAGGCCCAATTTTGCTTAGCTTCTGGGGAATAACTACTAATGACATTGTGGGATGGATAATGAGTTTGGGTTTTTTTTTAAGCAAACTAAATTAAATTACAACCTGTAAACCAAAGACTGAATGCGTATGTAAAATTAAGGTTCAGACAAAGTTTTTGTAAATGGACTCCTTTGTGATGACCTTTAGCTTTTAAAAGGAGTAAATGAGTCCATTGACTTCTGTTTCCTATGCCCATGCTGAAAAAAAGAAGAAAAAAAACTAAATTAAACTGAATAATTAAAAAAAAATAGACAGCCACACATAAGAGTCCTTTGTTGTTGTTACAGAAAAGTGTGGACAGGTATTAATTTTGTACTTCTTTAATTTAGATGCTCCCCAGCAACCACTGAAATCCAATTCCATTACAAGACCCTTTGAAAAGGCAATACACTAAATTAAGATTTGAAATATGAGGATTGCAGCTGGCTAACCAAATTATCAGAAGCCAAAGGGCATCATTCAAGAGGATTGATTATTCTTGACTTGTTCAAAAGAAACTGAAGCACCAGTACATTTAGAATTGATACAATAGATTGCCTCAACTAATTGATTTGATTAAACTATGCAGCGTGCAACAGGCAAGACAGGCAGTGTGTGCCTGTTGCAGGGTTGCGGCAAGAAAGAGAGGCAAGGAAGCTGTAGTTTAAGCGCTAAAGTGCACATTTAATAAACAAAACAGGACACAAACAAAAGGGCACAAGGGCCAAAACAAAAAAGGTAAACCAAAACAAAAACATAGGCTAGGCATTTGCCTTCACTACTTCCAAAATACAATATGCAGAAACACAGTAAAAACACAGATTCAAACTCACCAAACTCCACTCCCCAACCATAGGATTTCTGCAGGTGGCCACTCCCCAATTAGCACCAATCTGCATTAACTGGAGAGTGGCACACTTGTGGTTGCTGGCAGTGACATTAACCCTGTCCCTGCCACACAGATCCCCTCGTGCATAGCACACATGGCCTCCACAGCCACCTCCCCCTTTAAAATTCAAAAAGTCATGTCCATTGTCCTGGGCCATGAGTGAAGGCATCCAGGTGCCCATGGGCAGCAATGTTATCACTAGCACAAGCTGGCAGCTGCAATGCCGGCAGCAGCCACACTGACAGCGCACAGGCTGGCTCCTGCAGCTGTGTCGATCCTGGCAGTGGAAAGGCTGCTTTCTCCAACATGTGGCCAGCAGGACAAAGCTGGCAGCCCAATGTTGACAGCGATGCAGGGCACTCCAGCAGTGGAACTGCTGCTTCCTCCGGACTTGGAGCCTGCAAAGGCAATGCTGGGCAGCGGAAATGCTACCAGCGGGGCAGACCAGGCCATCCCAGGCAGTGCAGGACCGGCAACCCAGGGCGGTGCAGGACAGGCTGGAGCAGACCCTCGGGAGGAGACGGCTGGAACAGACCATTGGGATGGCAGTCTCCTCCCCCTTTTGCAATGGGGATGGCAGCAGCTTCCTCTCTAGCACTGCCTTCCTGGCTTGCCTCCGGGAATGGCTGCTTTTCACCCTGGAGTAGGCAGCACACCATATAGCTCCCAACCTGCACAGGTGAGGCACCACCTGGTATGCCTCCATAAAGGAGGGGTCTTCATAGGGGCACTCTTCCGTGAGGTGCCCGAACTCCCCGCAGGCTATGCACCCTGGAGCCCCTTCAGTTGCTGCTGCTCGTTATGCCAGTCCTTGTTAAAGCCCATGACAATTAATTTTTTTTTTCAAAAACAAAAAAAACTGCAGTCCTGCTCCGAGTATCTATGGCACTTCCCACTTCCAACACCATATGTAGCAGGGAAGCATCAAGAATAAGACTCAGGGGCAAGGAAGAAGCAATATAAGCGCTAAAGCGCACATTTAATAAACAAAATGACACAAACAAAACACAGGAACAAATAAACAGGCACACAGGCCAAGACAAAAAGGTTTAAACAAAATACACAAATATACACAAAAAACTACTGTCAGGCTTTCACCTTCACTGAACAGCTCTACACGAACAGCTCTACACGAACAGCTCTACACGAACAGCTCTACACGAACAGCTCTACACGAACAGCTCAAAAACTCACCAAACTCCTCTCCCCCAACCATAGACTTTCTTCCTGCTTTTATGCAGGTTGCCACTCTCCAATTAGCACCAATCTGCACTAACTGGAGAGTGGCCACACCTGTGGTTGCTGGCAGGGCCATTAACCCTATCCTTGCCACAGTCCGTAAAAGGACTCGAATTTTAAGTATCCTTTTAAGGCTGTACTCCAATTTTCCATGATTTCAATAGGCTTGTTTTTAACATTGATGATTTGATATACTTCTTGCCAAAGTTTTTTATTTTTTAATTTAATTAGACTTTCTTCCTGCCTTTTCATGTTCAATTAAACAATGTACACGTCATTGGCTTATATAGTTTAAGTTATTTTAAATAATACAAATACCATAGGTAGTTATGAGAGTGTTCACATTTAAAATTAAAGACAGATGTAAAAAAATAACTTGAAATTAGGCATGTTTTACCAGATGCAGACTAGATTAAGCATGCTTTAACGGATGCAGTCTAGATAGCCTAGATGTCTCTCCTAGATACTGTACACGTAGGAAACTGATTCAGGAGCTGCAACTTTTCATTTCAGTTGGACACTATACATAATTAATAACACTGTAAAACTACACTATATCCATAATCACTTTAAAAACTAAGATTGTTACAGAATATGATTATTCCTACCATTGGCTGGGTTTCTAAAATAAGCCTCACCTTTTTCTCACACTATTTTGGTAGTACCTTTCGGGTTGTGTGGGTTTCCATGTCGTTTTCTTTTTTCCACAGAAATTCTCCTTCCAAATGCTAATAACCTAATTAATATTAAAATACAGGAGGGTATATTTAAATGTTTCTGTCTGAGTTCCTATTTGGCATTGTGAGACTTCCGATATCATGTTGCTTTCTTAAACTGGGTTTCCACAAAATGTTTAGGTTGTGTTGAAGCACTGCAAGTACAGCCTGCCTCATCTGACTGCCAAAAAAATGAAATAAAAAAAGCATAGGAAACAAAACATAAACCCAGACATAGACTAAAAAAAAAAAAAAAACATTCAATAAGAAAACGTTGTGTACTATCCTTGGATTGTATGCTAAACATGTTGACTGCATACGTATTTATTATAACCTATTACACATGTACATATAAATATATACAAGTTTTCCTACAGAACTGTAGCTTCAGCAATTATGATCCTTGTGGTAGTCTACAAACAGAGCTAAAATACTTGCACTTTAGGTTAGATATACAAATTATCTAGTCAAAATGTTTAGTACAGCTCATTTTCTAAATTCTGGTAGTAAATCTACAATAGGCTACCCTAGTCGCCCACATTTCCCATTACATCATATAATAAAAATAATAATAATAATAATACTTGAATCTGAATTCCATAGGGACAGTGCAAGGCTCTCATTATATATGTGGTTATATATTTTGTTGTTGTTGTTATTTGGGATTCAGTATACCGGTAGTCCAAACGAGTTCAACACAATTCTCTGTCGATGCTAATCCACCCTGAACTTTCTGGAACTTTGTTATGTAAGTCTTGCAGCAAACTGATGTTAAGCCCCGTATTTGTCTTTTTGAACAAATTCGTGGAACCACCTTTTTTTTTTCATGGTTTTGTTCTTCTAAAACAAATCTTGCACAGTTAATTAGGTTTAAGAGATTTTAATTCAACTAGGTAGCTGGCAGCAATAATACAGGACACCACTGGCACCAATTCCCAGCTATGTTAATTAATACATTTTGGGGTACAAATGTGACTTTTATTGTTCTTGGTAGGTACCCATGATAGATGCTACTTAAGGCTAGTGTACAGCAGTGGCATGCCGTGACAAAATGGACTGGGGTAGCAGAGTCGTTGCAACCCCCTCCCCCCCCTTTTAAGTGGCAGCTACCTGTAGGCCACATATACCTTTCATAATTTGAATTCTGAAAGTGCCGAGTATATCCTTTCCCTTCCTGTGTTAGCTCGGGGATCTCTGGTGTATATCTCCCTTTTTTAACAATCTCCAATTTTTCAGAGAAAGTTCTCCTTGAAAAAGGATTCGTAACCAAATCGACTATGATGTCTCAGTTTCCTCATATTTTTGTTTTATTTTAGTGTAAAATAAAATTTGAAATAATTAGATGTTGTAAAGGTATTTGTATTTATCAATGTATATTTATAAGCAATATCATGCAAAATCCAGCTATCCTCCTAACTCACTAATGATTGGTCAGCTGTCAGAGCTTTGACTACTTTCCCATTATTATTATTATTTGTTTATTTAGCAGACACCTTTATACAAGGCGACTTACAGAGTCTAGGGTGTGTGAACTATGCATCAGCTGCAGAGTCACTTACAGCTACGTCTCACCCGAAAGATGGAGCACAAGGAGGTTAAGTGTTTTTCTTCTAGCGTTTGGTCGTTGTTTTAGACTTATGCGGGGGAAATGCAGATCTCTTAGTGGCTGATCACATCCCCTTCAGGAAACCCCTAGACTCTTAAAAATCCTCTAGTAAACCCTAAGTCGTCTTGGATAAAGGCATCAGACAAATGAACAAATAATAATTAGAGTAGTATGTTTCATAGTATAAGCAAGCACACTGTAAACAAGTGAGTGAGGCAACGTAATGTCATTTGACTTACGGTTTACTTGGCACTGTCAGGTCAGCAGAGAATACCTTGAAGGTCCTGACGGCACGCCACTGGTGTACAGTGAATTGCATCTTATTGCTAAGGGACAGAAAAGTCTAGACTTTAAGCAATCAGCTATCCGATGACCAAACATGCAGATGACTTTCTATGCGTTGCAAAGGGCTTCGTTATTAATTTATTTGTTTATTGCAAAGGGCTGCATTTTTTTTTTAATTTGCAGAAGTATTTTTTTATAACCTTGCTTATAAAACATCTAAACAATAAAAGCACTGCCATTTGACCCATTTTGTGAGTCAAATCGCAATAATTTGAAACACTGAATAAGCGATGTCACATAAAAAAATAAAAGAAAATACTGAATGAAGAGGTCTCTATAAACCCCTCGTACTGTATGCTTTTTTTTCTATTTGGTCAAAAAAGTTTGCCAAGGCTGCTTCCAGCAGATCCCAGGTACTAAAGGACTGTTTAGTGTGAGAAGACGCTTTACCCACCCTTTAAAGTTGGGTTTTAGATGCACACTGGTATGTGCTTGCTACGTCACATATGTCAGTGGAGAGAGATCATAACAGTGGAGAGCTGTGTTTCATTTTTTATTTTTTTTAAATGTCCGTCAACACTCGATATTGTGCCGACCACTGCTTGGATTGCTTGTAACAAACTACACAAATAAGGGACCTGTAACCTAAAGATGGCAGATCACACATTTAATACCCTGTTCTTATACCCACTATGCAGGGTTTTCAGGCTGCTGTAAGTAAAAGTGTTCTTCTTTCTATTGCGACACACAATGAAATAACCTGACAACATTAGGATCTTGGGAGTACTACAGTATAAAAAGAATAACTAATAAGTAGCGATACTAAGTCAAATATGTAAAGTAGTCCTCAGAGTATTCACAGAAACAACAGAAGTATTCATTGTTACAATTATGATTCAAATTAGCAATACACTGGATCTAATTCTTTAAAATATTACTCCAGCCCTGTGTTTGCACCGTGCAAACAAGCAAGCACTGGAATGCTTAGTGAATTTGGGCCAATGTGTGTTGATAATGCCTTTGTAATGATCCTTTACCAATTGGTTACTGTACCTTTAAGTGATGTATATAGTTATTTTGCACCACCCACTGGGCTGTACTCTGTGGAGTATCTCTCAGTTGCGAAGAGGGTGGTGCGGGTGAGCTGTGTACAGCTATGGCCAAAAGTTTTGCATCACCTAGAATTTTTGTTTTAAAAAAACAAAAAAAAAACTATATGAACACAATTTCAATCTTTTATTTAATTTCATGTAATCAAAGAAACTACAAAATGATATTGCAAAAGTCTACCGGACGCCATAATTGTAATACAGTATTTTATGTTAGACTTTGAAATGTCACATTTTTCAATTTGTGTCAGTTTTTCGTTAAGTATATGGAAAACTACAAAGTGGTATCTAATTCACACAATTAGTTAATTCTATAGGGTGATGGAAAACTTTTGGCCAGAGCTGTAGCTGTACCTCGGATGTATTCGGAGTAACGTGGGTTAAGCAGTGGGTACCTGTGACATGTATATTCTAGAATGGAACAGTGGAACTAGTCTATGTATGGTCTGAAGCATTAAATAAATGTGCTCTGAGATTTTACCCACAATCTATGTCTGGACTCTATAGTACCTTCTGTCCTGGATTAATGACAAACCAGCCTGCCCATCTTTAAAACTTCTCATCTAAACTTTGAGTTTCTGCTCATCATACTTCTGTTTTTCAATGTATTTTTATGTGTTACCTTCAATGTTAATATAAATTTTGCAATCAGCATATTTAAACCAGAATATACGGATTAGCTGTATCCTTTTGGAAACCAACAAGTGGTTGTGAGATTGTAAATGTTAACAGTACATTTTATATTACAAGATGTTATGCACCACATACCACCCTTTCATGTAGCACAGTTTTTTTCAGAAACATGTTAGACATAAATACAGATATAGTAGTAACTCTTGCAAGCCATCTGGACCTAAGACTTTCCAAAGTTAGCATGCCAAGCAACTGGTTTAGCAAGCCGTTATCTCCTCTGGACATAACTTAAGTGGCCTAATTATTTTTTGGTTGTGGCCAGGCTATTGTTTATTCTGATCAAAGCGTGTAATCAAGTAATGCATGATGAAGTGATAATGAACTTCTTTATAGCTGTGTGACCTGATTTTAATTTTGTTAGGTCTCAGCTGGTGCTACAGAAGTCACAGTGTTTGGGGCTACCTCTGAATCTTTTAGCTGAAAGAATATTATTATTATTATTATTATTTTTATTTATTTATTTATTTATTTATTTATTTATTAGCAGACACCCTTATCCAGGGTGACTTGCAGTTGTTACAAATTATCACAATACAGAGTATCACATTATAAAATATTACAGTACAGAGTATCACATTGCAGATAAGAGCAGTTATAAAATCAATGGCAAATAAGAAAATTTGAATAAGAGTAAGATAAAGAAAACAGTAAATACTTACATATAAGGGCGAGTTTGACTGAGAGCAGTTAACTTATAGAAAAAATATTTGCTTATTATACGAGTAAAGTCCAGTAAGAGCACGTAGTAAGTATGATAAATGGGTGAAAACAATTTCAAATAAGAGCAATTACAAAAAAGTGAGTAAGGTTACCTATAAGAGTAAAATCATGTACAAGATACAGGAAGTAATTATAATTAAGAGCAGTAGTAGAATACGGCAAGGTATGGAGCAGTTCAGTGCAAGTACAAGCTGATGCAAGTACTGGTACAATTGGGTGCCATATAGTCCAGTATAGTCGAGAGTTGTGAGGTTTACAGATGCTTTCTGAACAGATGTGTCTTGAGGAGGTGCCAGAAGGTGGTCAGGGACTGATATCCATGGGTAGGTCGTTCCACCACTGAGGGATAAGGGAGGAGAAATATCAGGCTCTGGATGAGGGGGAGGGGGAGGGGAGGGAGGGGGGGTACAGCTGATCTGCCGGTGGTGGAGGAGTGGAGGGGGCAAGAGGTGTAGGGAGAAATGATGGTCTGGAAATAGGAGGGAGCAAAAAGGTTGAGGGGGCAATAGGCAAGTACAAGAGTTTTGAATTATATCAACTGCTCCATTGAAGAAAGTCTGCAAAAATTTGAGGAAGTCATCAAATCTGCGAAAGCGGTCAATATACCAGTCCATGGGTTTGTATCATCTCTACTTAATGCCAATTTAACTTGTTATAAATTGTGCCTTCATGCCTTTACAGATCTTCAAAAGTTTAAGCAAAAGAGTAGCATTTCACACAGCCTTTTCTTGTAAATGTTTATTTTTATGCTGTGAGCTTTTTTTAATTCAAGCCAACTGTGTAAAACATCTGTGGGAGATGGACACAGAGCCAAACAAAAGTGAACCAAACTGTAAACAGTGTGGCCTATGCACTACTTGCCACACAGAAACTGAGGAAAATCAATTTTTGTTGCATATTTAATCTTCACGGTTTGTGTCAGGTTTGAGTGAACGTTGTTTGAAAGCAATTAATTTTTCGCTTGACGTGAGCCCTGGATATATTGTGGGTTTTGTTAAGTTACCACCCAGGTTGCTTAACTGTTTTGGATGTTGTTCTTTAGTTTTCATTCCTAGATGGTACGGAGTAATGATGTGTACTGTGAGGCAGAACTGAGGTAATGAAGCAAGATGAATCAGTTTGAATATCTGTTTAATCGCTGTCCAATGTAAGACCTTTACCCTTTACCCATCTCTTTGGTGGAGTGGGTGTTCAAACACTATTGTGTAAGGACAATCTTTCTGTTATAACTCATGCATTTTAAAATAGGTTTGACTAGTGCTTGAACTTTTTGGTGTATATTTTTTTCCGACCACCCAAAATAATGCAATAAACTAACATTTTTGTTTTGAGCTGACTCTTGTTCTGCAGGAAAACATCATGAAGCATGTTAATTGTAAAAATTTCAGAAGCTTTGCCACCTAATAGGATAACTTTTAATGTATTCCTCATTTATAATAAGCTGCGATAAACAATACCAATACAATTGTCTGAGTAGGTAGAAGTATGCGTCTGTTACAATATGTTACAACCTGCCTTTTCATCACAGTTCTCTAAGAAAGACCTAAGGAGCTCAGAAAGACTTACGCAACTAGGGGCCTGTGACAAGCAGGCTGTAGTGGATGACGTCAGACCAGAAAGGAATACACAGAGACAGACAGTACTGGGGTTGAAACTGAAAACGCAAATGGCAGTTTTCAGTATTTTAATAAACAAATAAATAAACGGTTGAACAAAACACAGGACACGGCACTTTATGCCAAAATAAATAGACAAACAAAACAGACTAACACTTAAACAAACGGTGGCTGAACAGACAAACAAACACGGTGAGTTTGTTGTAGCACACATGGCCTCAACGGCCACCTCCCCCCTTAAAATCCCAAAAGTCCAGCACAAAGTCCCGGGCCAAGAACAGGGACTTTAAGGGGTTCATGGGTGGCAATGTTGCCAGTAGCCAGGCTGCTACTGGCAATGCTTTCAGCATAACTGCTGACAGCTCCCAGACTGACTCCTTCACCCGGGGCAGTCCTGGCAGCGGAAAAGCTGCGGGGCAAGTGGTTCCCCGACGCCCCCTTCTTCAGTAGCCGGCAGATCCCCGTGGGGCTCCGGCCACAGCACTTCCTGCAGCGCAAGTGCTGCAGTGGGAGCAGGTCTCCTGACCTCCTCCACGATCTCCGGCAGCGAAACTGCTGCTGGGGTTGGTGGTCTCCGGACCTCCTCCCCCTTCTTCAAAGCCGACAGCTCCCCTTGGTGGAGCTCCGGCCACAGTACTTCCGGCAGCGAAAGTGCTGCAGTGGGAGCAGGTCTCCTGACTTCCCCCACGATCTCTGGCAGCGAAACTGCTGCTGGGGTTGGTGGTTTCCAGACCTCCTCCCCCTTCTTCGTGGCCGGCAGCTCCCCTTGGTGGGGTTCCAGCCACAGTACTTCCTGCTGCGATGCGGAGCAACAGGCAGCCCCAGACGATGTGGAGCAACAGGCAGCCCCAGGCGATGCGGAGCAACAGGCAGCCCCAGGCGATGCAAGGCAGGCATCCTTGGGCGAAGCGAGGCTGGCATCCTTGGGCGAAGCAAGGCTGGCATCCACGGGCGGTGACGTGAAGACATCCCCGGGCGGTGACACGAAGGCATCCCCGGGCGGTGACGTGAAGGCATCCCCGGGCGATGGCAACCGCAGCTGCAGCTCCTCTTGTGGTGGAGGTGGAAGCAGCAAGCAGTCCTCCTATGTTGAGGAAGGCGGAACCAGCAGGTATTTACCCTCTGCTGGTGGAGGTGGCGGAGGCAGAGGCAGCTCCTGCTGCTCTGCTCCTTGTGCTGGAGGCTGAGGCAGCTCCTGCTGCTCTGCTCCTGGAGGTGGCGGAGGCAGAGGCAGCTCCTGCTGCTCTGCTCCTGGTGGAAGCGGTTGAGGTGGTGGAGGCAGAGGCAGCTCCTGCTGCTCTGCTCCTGGATGTGGCGGAGGCAGAGGCAGCTCTACTCCTTGCGGTGGAGGCAGAGGCAGCTCCTGCTGCTCTGCTCCTGGCGATGGAGGTGGGAGCAGAGTGTAGTCTCCTGGCGACGGAGGTGGGAGCAGCGTGTAGTCTACTGGCAACGGAGGTGGGAGCAGCGTGTAGTCTCCTGACGATGGAGGTGGGAGCAGCGTAGTCTCCTGGCTGACGGAGGTGGGAGCAGCGTAGTCTCCTGCTCTTGCAGGGGACTGGTGCGACTCTCCCTCTCTTGCAGGGGACTGGTGCGACTCTCCCTCTCTTGCAGGGGACTGGTGCTCACTACCTGCTGCCGACATGGGAGGGGTCCCGCATCTCCAGGGAAAAGGGAGAAGCCCCGCTGCCGTCTCTAGTGCACGAAGGAGAGGAGCCACCACTGCCGTCTCCAGCGCCCAAAGGGGAGGAGCCATCGCTGCCGTCTCCTGAGGAAGAAGCCCCGCCGAGGTATCCAGAGCCAGTGGGAGAGGGAAAAGGGAAGGTCTGGGACGATGGCTGGGAGGCAGTTGCAAGGCGCCTCACGGCGGAATTGTGCCCCGGCTGTGGAGAGTATGGCCACACCATGGCTATCTGCCCCTCCCAGTACCAGGACGAGCCCGAACGTCCTACGCCTGAGTGGGAGCAGCCCAGAAGGGGGGAGCCCGTGCATCCAGCGCCCAGAAGGGGGGAGCCCGTGCATCCAGTACCTAGAAGTGGGGAGCCCATAGGTCCAGAACCTAGGCCTCCAGGAGCAGAGCAGCGGGAGCTGCCTCTGTCTCCGCCACCTCCACCGCCAGGAGCAGAGGAGCGGGAGCTGCCTCTGTCTCCGCCACCTCCATCGCTTCCACAGCCAGGAGCAGAGCAGCAGGAGCTGCCTCTGTCTCCACAGCCAGGAGCAGAGCAGCAGGAGCTGCCTCTGTCTCCAACATCTCCACCGCTAGCAGAGCAGCAGGAGCTGCCTCTGTCTCCACCACCACTAGGAGCAGAGCAGCAGGAGCTGCCTCTGTCTCCACCACCGCTAGGAGCAGAGCAGCAGGAGCTGCCTCTGTCTCCACCACCGCTAGGAGCAGAACAGCAGGAGCTGCCTCTGTCTCCACCACCGCTAGGAGCAGAGCAGCAGGAGCTGCCTCTATCTCCACCGCCAGGAGCAGAGCAGGAGGAGCTGCCTCTGTCTCCACCACCGTGGGAGAACAGCTTACCACTCCCACCTCCACTAGCAGAGGGTGAAGTCCTGCTGGTTCCGCCTCCACCGCCATGGGAGGACTGCTTGCCCCTCCCACCTCCACCATCAGAGGGTGAATACCTGCTGGTTCCACCTCCACCGTCATGGGAAGGACTGCTCCTGCCCTGCCTCGCTCTGCCCAAGGATACCTGCCTCACACCGCCCAAGGATGCCTGCTCCGCATCACCCAAGGATGCCTGTTGCTCCGCATCGCCTGGGGCTGCCTGTTGCTCCGCATCGCCTGGGGCTGCTTGTTGCTCCGCATCGCTTGGGGCTGCCTGTTGCTCCACATTGCCTGGGGCTGCCTGTGGCTCCGCATCGCCTGGGCTGCCTGTTGCCCGCACGCCTGGAGAGCCACCAGTTACGAGGTACGAGGGAGAAGTGGAGCCCCGCTGCTGCCTCCATGGCCGGGGCTCCCTCCCGAGTTCACCTCCCGAGGGTCCACTGCTGCTGCTGCCGTCGCCTCCCGAAGGTCCGCTGCTGCTGCTGCCATCGCCTCCCGAGGGTCCGCTGCTGCTGCCGTTGCCTCCTGAGGGTCCGCCGCTGCTGCTGCCGTTGCCTCTCGAGGGTCCGCCGCTGCTGCTGCCGTTGCCTCCCGAGGGTCCGCAGCTGCTGTCGTCGCCTCCCGAGGGTCCGCAGCTGCTGCCGTCGCCCCCGAGGGTCCTGCCGCCTGGGGTCGCTATCAGTCCTGCCATGCAGCAGGAAATACTGTGGCTGGAGCCCCATGAAGGGGAGCTGCCGGCCACGAAGAAAGGGGGGGAGGTCAGGAGACCAGCTTCCCCAGCCGCACTTTCGTGGCAGGAGAAATTGTGGTCGGAGCCCCATGGAGGGGAGCTGCCGGACATGAAGAAGGGGGGGGAGGTCAGGAGACCAGCTCCCCCCACAGCAATTTCGCTGCAGGAGATCGGGTGGCCGGAGCCCCACGGAGGGCAGCTGCTGGCCATGAAGAAGGGGGAGAAGTCAGGAGACCACCTTCCCCGCAGCAATTTCGCTGCTGGAGTTAGGTGGCCGGAGCCCCACCAAGGGAGCTGCGGCTACGAAGAAGGGGAGAGGTCCAGAGACCACCTTCCTCCACCGCAATTTCGCTGCCGAACATCTGTGGCCGGAGCCCCAGAAGAGGGAGCTGCTGGCTGCAAACAGGGTTGGGAGGAGGACCTCCCACCATGGCCGCCCCTGACATATTGGTGCCCCTGTTCCTGGACCGGACTTTGGGACTATGGGGAGGTGGCCTTTTAAGGCCATGTGTGCTGCACAAGGGGAGATATGTGGCAGTGTGACCCCGCCTTGTGCGTATTGTTTGATTATATGTTGCATGTAATGTGTTAAATGTTGGTGTATAGTCATTGGTACACGGGATATAAATGGGTCTGTGTAACAGGAGTGATTTCATATGTAGATTTGTATTTAGGCACGAGGATTGCACAACACTTCACATGCAGATAAAATGTGTATATTGAGTGTCACGGGATTGCACTTAATTAATTAATGTGCAGTTGTACCGAGATTCCAATTGAATGATTGATTAGCAATCGAGTCTCGGAACAACTGCATAAAAGCAGCATGTTTTCACCCACTCGGGGTTAGGTGTACAGAGAGGAGGTACAGGGAGAAAGAGCGGAGACAGAATTTAAAAATAACAATTGCTAAAACGTACTGGATTAGCCAGCACGACACTTACTTGTTTGTTTGTCTGTCTGGTTTGTCTGGCCCTTGTGCCTGTTTGTGTGTGTTTTGTTTAACTCTTTTATTTTCATTATTATTTAATAAAGAAACCGAGTGCATTCGCGTCTCGGGTTTTGCCCCAGCTGCTGTGTGTTTGCGTCTTCTTCCGGGTGTGACGTCACCACTGCAGCCATCCTGCCACAGGGCTGTTTTAAGGAATATAGTGTTTATAATCTGTAATATTTGTAACACTTTACATTATCTAACACCACTCTAGTAACACAGTAACAACGCATACACATTGTGATATTACAATGTAATAACATGTTTAATTACAAAATGATAACAAATTGTCGGGTGGTTGCATCTTCTGTAATTACACTTCATTTACACATGTGCTTGTGTATTCACAATCTATATGGTGATTAGAAAATAAGTTTAACACATGAGATATGGTGTGTTGCTGTGGTAAACTTACTTTCTAATCACCCTGTACTTACCATGAAACCACACATTTACAGTAATTGCAGTTTAATTACTGTGTAATTAGGAGACACTTAACATAAGTTGTGACCTAATTCTCTTAAAAACAGTTCTTTGAAAAATGCAGCGTACCAAAAACTAAGAATACATTGAAACTTCCAGCCCTATGAACTCACAAAGTCAAACATTATGTTTCGTGCTTTCCCCATTTAATATAGCATACTCACACGGACCTAAAGAAGAAAAAGACAATTTAACAAACCATTCTGGAAGAAACTATAAGGCCTATACTACGGAACTAAAATGTTATTTAGGTGTAGAGATTGATGTTACAGTGATACAGGTAACACATTGCTCTGCACTTCAGATAGACGTGGGGCTTACCTTTGAAAAGTAGAAATAAAAACTTCAACAAGGAAAATGTGCTTTCTGTACGGTGCAGAATAAAGTAGTAAACATGGACAGGTCTTTACAACAGGGTGGTTTGTTAAACTGACTTTTCCCTGTTCAGGTCTGTGTGTGCTATATTAAGTGGAGAAAGCATGAAACTTAAAAATGTGTTGTTAGACAAGAAAACAAAGGAAAGCAAATTCCATGTTAGACAGGGAAGAATACATATGGATCACACACAGGGTTTCCATTTCTGGATAATTACTCTGAAGTATTGCACTAACCCCAATGTCAGTATTGCTGTGTGTGCCATGTTTGCACGCTGTTCATGTACTCCTGAAATACCCCAGTTACTTATTCAATTTTAGTTACATTTGTGCATATTAGCGAATAAGAAACTGGAATGTGAACAAGAAGCTGGGATGTGAATAAGAAACTGGAATGTGAATAAGAAGCTGGAATGTGAATAAGAAGCTGGGATGTGAATAAGAAGCTGGGATGTGAATAAGAGCTGGGATGTGAATAAGAAGCTGGCCGAATAAGAAGCCAACTTCAGCACCATGTTAATGCGGTAATAAATACATTGCAGACATATGCTTTTACATAAAATGACCAAACCATCCATCTAATTTTTTAAAAAAAGCATATGCCTGCATTGCGTTTATTTATTACTTTATACATTTTTATTTCCAATGTATAGTTTGACACATTTGGGGCTACCCTGGAAAATAATTCAGTCTCACTTTGACATGAAGGGGTGGTCAGATCTTGTCCTGGTATTTATTCTTATTCAGGTTGGCTTTGGGTAAAATAAATTGTCTGCGCAAGACGAATAAGATTTAGGCTTTCTAAAAATATCAATGAACATTCCTCAAGACGAACAGGTGGAAAAATTCTGCAGATTTTGCCATTTCCACTGAAAATGAAACCCCTTTCGAAAATCGGGCCCATTATTTTAATCAGCTGTGAGTTTCTAGTGGCTGCATTGAATGAACCACATTTCTTTCAACAAGCTAAATCCAAAAATTTTGCTGCAGGTACATCGACATTTGGTAAAGACAAGTATTTGTCTGCATACAGATGTGCACTGACGCTAACCTAGTGTGCCAGCGCACCGAAGGGTCATATAACCAAAGGGCCAGTAGTCTAAACTGTGGTAGTCCAAACAAGGACAGGCCAAAGTGCGCGCAGTTGAGCGAAATATGAATAAATAAATATTAAGTACTGTTGTTGTTGCGTGTCCACCTGTGTGTTGACCTTGTCGCACAACCCCGCTTTGTCTGTACTGAGCTGTGAATTTTAGCTGCAGTGCAGTTTAAAAAAAACAACAACAGCCAGTCAGCCATGTAATTTCCTCCACGATGGCTGCACTCTAACCTGCGTGTTGGGCCTTCAAAAAAAAAAGCCTGTGTGTCTCCCTGGTGTATGCTGCGCACTAACAAGGTGTGTGACTACACGCGGTCACACAGTGCTCAGTACACATGGTGTCTAGTAATGGTGCGCATAGCGCCCTCGGTGCTCGGTACACTAGGTGCACGCGGTGCCTTGATGCACTCTGCCTGTAGACGGTGCTCCACTCCGCTGTAGGCTACGCGCTGCCCCGGTTGTGTGACTGCACATAGTCCAGGCTAGACACCCTTGTCCAGTTGCTGCGATCGAGCCTGTGTCAAACAGCTATCTCTCTCGAGTTTTCTGGAGTTCCCCTGCAATTTTATTGCTGGAAGCTGGCTTGCCACTTCCCTGGAATTAGAAACTCTGCTTCTGTGAACTGCAATTATAGTCTGCTTTTCTAAAATGACAGCGCTTGCTGTTTTGTGTTTTCCTCTTCTATTGCAGCTAAAAAAGAAAAAAAGAGACACGTGATCCTTCCCAGACCCCGACTCTGCCACACCCCACTGGATTCTGCACCCTTGGTGCCTGAGTGCTTCATTACACAGGTCTACACCCTCCAGTGTTAAAACAACGCGCTTCGGGACATAAAGACATCAAGCATGGCTAAATTCCACACTTGTACGTCCTGCACAACGTGCCCTGCTACCACGGCTGAGCCGTACGCGGCGTTGGGAGCCCCTGGCCTGGCAACAGGCTCAAGTCCTTTTTTTGGCCCCAGCTCAACTTATAACGCTGGCCCCGGAGCTAACCCCGCCTGCACCAGGGGTCACCCCGGATGTTACAGAACTGGATGTCAGCATTGCTGACGAGGACCATGATGCGATTTCGATCGTGGCCTCATGGGAAGGTGGCTCCTTCCTTCAGAAACAGCTACTACCTCCCCTGACCATACCTTTGGACCAGCGGTAGAGGAATTGCTGCAGCACTCTAACCACTAACGCAAGGCGTCTCGGCAGGTAGCCTCAATGCTTCCCTCCTGTACTCTGGTATGGGAGAGAACGAGATGCTGGCATCCACCATACTCACCAGTCTGTCTGGCTGGGTGAATGGTTTATAACAATGGACCGAAAGGACAGGTATTCCACGTCCCTATTCGTCCAGTGCACAGGAAGTATCTCCTCTTTGCCTTTCAGGGGAGCGTCTTTGAGTTTTCCGTGCTGCCATTCAGCCTCTCCTTAGCTCCTTAGCTCTCCGCACGTTTTCAAAGTGCATGGACGCCATCCTAGCTGCCATGCGGCTACAAGGGATCAGGGAACTACCTGAACAACTCGTCGATCTGTCCCAGTCGCAGGAAGGAGCTGTAGCCCATACAGCGATTGTGACGAAGCATTTGTTGAGGCTGGGTCTCATCCTCAACGATGCCAGAGCCAATTAATACCGGTGCAAAGTACGATCTACTTGGATCTCCGGCTGGATTCCCTTACGATGCGAGCCTACCTGTCGGATACAGATAGGATGTATTTGTTTCTCTGTTGTCAAAACAGTTTCTCTCATTGCTCACAATAATGTAATAATAAAAGGTTTGTTTATTTCTTGAAAATAATAATTCCAGTCCTCTTGATGTGATTTTCATTAAAAACAGTTTCATTCAGGAACAGAGGAAAAACCAGTGAAACACAGTAGAGAAAGTAACCACATACGAACTGTATGGACAAATCTTCAAACCAAACAATACTGTAGGTTTAACCCTACAGAACCCTTCAGTACCATCAGGTAGGCTTGATGAAAGTGTAAAGAGTACTGAAAATACAGAGGTAAAGTAGGCAACAAAATCAGCCCCCTTCCTTCCCCTCAGCCGAAGCCCAACACCTTGTCTGTGGGGCCCTGTCTCTGCCAGGCGTGATCGTGTTTTTAACACCTATGCCCAAATCCGCACTATACAGGGGAAACAGCACCTTGAAAACCAGGATCTTCCGCCCGAGTTCTAAGGGTACTTTGAACATCAAAGTAACCAGATCTATCCTGTTTCCCCAGACAGGGCAGTTTGTGGTGTGTGAGATTACAGGGGAGAGATAATTAAGGATGTATTCCTTTATTCAGTGAATTTTAAAATGGTTAGAAATGTCAGCCCATGTTGTTGCATGGTCTTAGTGAGATACATTAAGCATGGAGGAAAAGAAGAGTTCAGGTTTCTCAATGCACACACACACAAATAAAAGTAAAGTGTGTGTGTACCCCAATTGAGAGAAAGGTTTAGAAATAAAAGCAGCAGCCTTAGGAAAAAAAAAACATACAAACATAAAACTTTACAGCTCTAGTTGACAAAAAGAGCTGAAAGGTTGTGGTTGTGTTGGATGGATACAGAAGCACAGGTAAGTGTGAGCTGCAGGCTACAACCGGTGGGCTCCACTCATCCTGCTGAAACACCACACTCAGCCATAGGCGAAGCAATAGCTTGAGCATGAGGCGGACTATAATCCCATGTCTCCTCTGAATTTAAAAGTGCAGGCACTGTTTGGTTTGTGTGCAGCTCCGCTATTTTTGCCTTGCATAATGGCTCCCTGTGCATCATTCATTTGCTCTTTCAATTAATTTTCTTTTCTAAAATGTAACTGGATGTCAGCATTAAGTGCTGCAGCAGAGATTCTTTTTTTCATCTTGTAAGATTTAACATTGTCTTATAACCAATTATCTTGTTGTTTAATCTTGCACACATTCTCCTGACATGAAGCTAACTTTTTATTTTATTTTATCCACACTTTGTAACTTGTCTGCAAGCCCTGCAGTGCAGTAGCTACTTTTCTTTTTTTCTCAAATTAGAGCTGAACCCAATCGCTCGAATTGTTTCTATGTTCCACGCCCAAAAGAACGTCTTCTTTTTTTCCATGTTTCTCAATATATTTTGGTATAATTGCTCCCATTTCTTTAATGGCAAAGAACAACTATGGCAAAATATACTGCTCCTATTCTACTAGTTTTGGGGCTCCACTATTGAGCCCTTATACCCTCAGATTAAGTTGTGTGCTATGCACTATGTCCAGATGCTGTCCTCTGGCCCTCGCGGCAATAACAACTCCCAACTCTTCTACTCGTATGGTAGTGTACTCTGGCAGAACTGTGGCACTTATACCCCCTCACAGCTCTCTTCAGCCACTCTTTACACAACCCCTTCATTCTCCCGCTACACGCTTTAAATCAGGGGTTGGTAAAACCCACACTATTTCCCTACCTATAGTAATTAGGTTATAATCCTTATTTACCAATAGGTTCTCTATATGCAATTCAGTGCTAGTCAATTGTAAAAACTTGTTCCCTATTCACTCCTTACGCTAGGAGTGAAAAATTACTGACATGTTTTAATGCAGGGTAGTCCCAACTTCTTATTGAAATTGAATAGCCGTTATTCTAGATCTTTTTACGTCTCATGTCCCTTCATGGTCACTAGTTTAAAAGAAAACAAGGCCTAATATTTTCTTAAATATCTTTTGAGACATGAAAGTAAACGTGACAAGACACAATTAACAATTTCAAATCACAGTACTCAGGTTTTATTATTAACATGATAATAATACGGGCAGCAGTGTGGAGTAGTGGTTAGGGCTCTGGACTCTTGACCGGAGGGTTGTGGGTTCAATCCCAGGTGGGGGACACTGCTGTACCCTTGAGCAAGGTACTTTACCTAGGTTGCTCCAGTAAAAACCCAACTGTATAAATGGGTAATTGTATATAAAAATAATGTGATATATGTATAATGTGAAATAATGTGATATCTTGTAACAATTGTAAGGCGCCCTGGATAAGGGCGTCTGCTAATAAATAAATAATAATAACATACAGGTACAATTATACAGAGAAATTCACTACTTCTAGAGATTATGAATTAGCCCTGATACAGAGTAACAGATCAAGTAAAATACTTAGCTATTAGCTCTGGACAATTGGCACATGTCAGCCTCTCTCCTGTTTTCCATTTAACATTGTAACAATACAAACCCCACCCCAGCCCACAACAGATACATTCTACAACCCCCACACTGCTGCACATTCCTCAGATGAGCTCATAAGATAAGAGAGACAGACAGACATACAGAGAAGGAGGGAAGGAGGGGGAAGGGAAACAGAGAGAGAGGGGGAGGGACATACAGAGAAGGAGGGAAGGAGGGGGAAGGGAAACAGAGAGAGAGGGGGAGGGACATACAGAGAAGGAGGGAAGGAGGGGGAAGGGAAACAGAGAGAGAGGGGGAGGGAAAAGAGAGAGAGAAAAATCCAGACAGACACCCACACACAAACTGTAATGCCCACACACACACAAGGATGGAAATAAGACTCAGAATTCATAGCAGTTTCACCCCTTCCAAGCAACCATTACATGTATTGAACTAATTCAGTCATCAGCAAGAAATAGTCAATTAAATTATTATTAAAAGTAAATTACAAATACTAAAATTGTCAAAATACCAGATGTTACAAGAAAAAGGTTCACTGCCCAAATAAAGCTCAATCAGTAAATGTTTAAAATGTTACTGTGAATGATAATCATATCACTACAAAAATGCATGTGAAAAACAGCATGTTTATGTAACCATGGTATTCCCCAAAAATATGTACAGCCCAAACAGAAAATGTATAAACAAACAAATCTGGGTTTTGGGCAGGTTTGTAATCCCCCATTTCCTTTGATAGCAAAAGTTTTGGTAAACTAGTTACGACTAATGTAAACTCTGTTATTAAACCTAACTACCTGAATGCTGCATGACTTACTGCGTATGTCATATTGTTTAAAACAATTCAAACAAGCAGGCAGCCCAGAAGCCCACAGCCTTTGTTTAAGGCATACTGACTTCATAAAGTAGCTATTTTGTGAATTCTGGGATAAAACCACTTTTTCATTGCACAGATACCACATTCTCTGGTCCTTGATCATCCTGGTTGCTATACATAAGATATATAATTTTAGTTCAATTATCTTAACTTATATATCCTTTAATTTAATTACGGACACTGTATTTTTTGTCAAACAATGTCATATGTAGAAAAAATTCTGGAATTCCAACATTAAAGTAGATGGGGACACCAGCGTAGTCTGAGTTAAGTGGGAATAACTCAAAGGTGTCTGAAATGAAGTAACTGAATGTCATCTGACAGATAATACATCTTCATTTTCAGTCTTGTCATTTGAAGTGGAAAGAAAGAGTGCTATTTGGACTGTGATGTTGTTTTAGGTTGTTTTAAAGTAAATCGTACACTGATGAGGGCACAAGCTAAAACGTTTGATAACTTGATTTAGTTTCTTACTTGATTTAGTCTTACCTTATATTTCTGATTTAGCGTTTTGGAGTTATAATAACTTAATACTACATTCTAAGCACATTACTGAAATAGAGTCTTTTAATTCTGAAGCTGTAACTTACTTTTTTTGTCTCTATAGCATTACAGTTATATGGAAATGTTCTTTGACCATCAAATAATTCTTTGTAAAATAAATTACTTTGCCAACAGCATTCAGGTTATAATAACAGACATTAGCCAAAATGAACAGCTGTGTCTATACTTCTAGACATATTACGTTTTTTGTGAGTGAAACTCCATGACAAATGTCATTGTAAACCCAGCAAGTGCTACAGACTCAATAGACTAATCTATCACATTGTAATTAAATATTTGGCCATTGCAGTAGTGTAGGTTTTGTTTAACTCGTACCAGTTTTAGCTGAGGTATAATTTCATTTTCACGTACCCAAACAATGTTGGCTGAGAAAGCACAGCTGCACTTTGAATATTGAATTGAGCTAAATGGGGAAGTTTGAATAGATAGGTAATCTATTGCAGAAATCCCATCCCCACAGGTTTTATCTCATTTGTATTTCTCATGAATTCTGTCGCTCTGTTAATAAGTAAATTGCTATTTCACTAGCTTATCTGGCAGCTTATATTGTATATTTTGTGGTTAATGTATTGCTCTTTCGAGTTGGGGATTACTGTAAATCTATATTAGCACATTTTCAAGAAAAATAAATAAATAAATAAATAAATAGATAAATAAATAAACACCATCGATTTTAGTACAAACTGTAAAGCTTTTGTATTGAGCTGTTTGAAGTAAATGTTGAGCAATTAGTAATTACATGTGCATGATTCCAGCATGAATATAGTACATCACTGTAAATTAAAGTAACCTTTCAATCACCTGATAGGTTACAGTACTATTATACCATTCAGTAAAATAAATGATAAATATTTTTTTTTTATCATTCAGTCTTTTAGATGTGTCCTGTGTCCTAGGTTGCCCCTATGACAAAAAACATTGAACCAGGTACAGTTGCTGAGGTAAGCCTTTCCCTTTAACAATTCCTGTGCATTATTAGTATTCTTCTGAAAACATGGATTTTGTTTTACCATTTTATACCTGTAAAACAAAACCAATCCAATATTGTAATCTTTTACTAGGTGGGAAGAGCTGAGACAATGAGATCCAAATACAGAATCCCCCAGTTCAGATCTTAACAATAAGTTACACTACCACTACCCCACGGTCAGAATTACAGTGCCTATAGTAAGTATTCACCCCTATTGGACGTTTTCACAGTTTGTTGTGTTACAACCTGAACTCTTGATGCATTTAAATGGGATTTTTTTTCCTTTGATTTACACAACCTACTCAACACTTTGAAAAAACTAGGGCGTGAAAAAACAAATCAATTAAAAATAGAAACCTGAAAAGTCTTCATTAGAGAAGTATTCACCCCCTTTGCTATGACACTCCTAAATAAGCTCAGGTGCAACTAATTGCCTTCAGAATTCACACAATAAGTTAAACGGAGTCCATCTGTGTGCAATAAAAGTGGTTCACATGATTTCAGATTAAATACACCTGTCTATGTAAGGTCTCACAGTTGGGTAGTGCATTCAAAGCAAAGATACTACCATGAAGACCAAGGAGCTTTCAAAACAACTCCGGGATAAAGTTGTGGAAAGGCACAGATCAGAGGAGGGGTATAAAAAGAGTTTAAAGGCATTGAATATCCCTTGGAGCACAGTCAAGTCGATCATTAAGAAGTGGAAGGTGTACGGCACCACCCAGAATCTGCTTAGAGCAGGTCATCCTCCCAAACTGAGCAGCCGGGTAAGAAGGGCATTGGTCAGAGAAGACAGCAATGACAACTCTGAAAGACCTACAGCGTTCCATGGCTGAGATGGAAGAAACTGTCCATGTGTCAACAACAGCTCAGGTACTCCATAAATCTGGCCTATATGGAAGAGTGGCAAGAAGAAAGCCATTTCTGAAAAAAGCCCATGTAAAATCCTGCTTGAAATTTGCAAAAAGGCATGTGGGAGATTCTGAAAAGATGTGGCAAAAGATTCTGTGGTCCGATGAAACAAAAATGGAACTATTTGGCCTAAATGCAAAGTGTTATATCTGGCACAAACCCAACACAGCATATCACCCAGGTAACACCATCCTTTCTGTGAAGCATGGTGGTGGCAGCATCATGCTATGGGGATGCTTTTCATCGGCAGGGACTGGGAAGCTTGTCAGGGTAGAGGGCAAAATGGATGGAGCTAAATACATGCAAATCCTTGAGGAAAACCTGCTTCAGTCTGCAAAAAACGTAAGACTGGGACGGAGATTCACCTTTCAGCAGGACAATGACCCCAAGCACACAGCCAAAGTGACACTGGAGTGGCTTAAAAACAAGAAAATGAATGTCCTAGAGTGGCCCAGTCAAAGCCCGGACTTGAATCCGATTGAGAATCTAGGCAAGACTTGAAGATTTCTGTCCACCAACAATCCCCATCTAACTTGACAGAGCTTGAACAATTTTGCCAAGAAGAATGGGCAAATATTGCACGATCCAGATGTGCAAACCTGGACTTACCCCAAAAGACTCACAGCTGTATTTGCTGCCAAAGGTGGTTCTACCAATTATTGACTCAGGGGGGTGAAGACTTATCTAACCAAGACATTTCAGTTTTGTTATTTTTCATTAACTGTTGTTTCACAATAAGAATTATCTTGCCTCTTCAAAGTGTTGAGTAGGTTGTTTAAATCAATGGAAAAAAATCCCATTTAAATGCATCAAGATTTCAGGTTGTAACACAACAAACTGTGAAAACGTCCAAGTGGGGTGAATACTGGAGATGCTGGAGTGTGTTTTGAAGAAGTCTCTCATGAGGCTCTTGCAGTTCACTGCCACGAAACATATGGGCAGACTCTTGCCAACTTTCTGACAGCCTTACAAGTAATTCTGGGTTTCTGTCTGTCTTTACAATTTCAGTGTTCCTAATTTTTTAGACGTTTGCACTACCGCTGTTTACAGTCATAAATATGTATAAAATATATGCATGACATTGTTTAACTGTTTAACTTATAATAACAGCGCTGTCTTCACTTTGGTGCCATGTGTGTAAGTGTGTGTGTGCATGTGTGTGTGTGTGTGTGTGTGTGTGTGTGTGTGTGTATGTGTGTGTGTGTGTGTGTGTGTGTGTGTGTGTGTGTGTGTGTGTGTGTGTGTTTAAAATGTCAAATGTATGCCCAGGGTGTACAGTAACTATTTGTTGGGCAGCATGAATGACACTTGTTGAATGTTCTGGAGGGATACTGTAACCCTCAATGATGACCGCGTCTAATTACTTCAGTGAAGCTGGAGGAGGAAATCGGCAGCAAAGCCAGTTTTGAGACTGTTTGTTGTGAAACAGCAGTATTGCTAAACAAAGTCTCAGTCTCAATCCAAAGCACACATTAAAATCTACTTCAGAATGGTTAAAGAAGAATAAAATCAAGGTTCTGGAATGGCCTAGTCAAAGTCCTGATCTAAATCTGATTGAGAATCTTTGGTATGAGTTGAAGAAGGCTGTGCGCAAGAGGTCCTCGGAATTTGAATGAACTGGAACAATTTTCTGTTTGAAGAATCACTAAAGAATTATGTCAAAAGCTCATTGACAAATATCCTAATCGTTTAAAAGAGGTTGTTATTGCTAAAGGTGCCTCAACTAGATATTAATTTAATTTTCCTTGTCAGAGTATGAATACTTTTGAATTAACATTTTTGGAGTTTTGCAATAAATAATTGTAGAAATCTATTTCTTATAGCTTTTTTTCCCTCATCCACAAAAGCAAAACTTTGTTTTCGAGAAATTTCTAGAAATTATAAATTTCCATTGGGGTATATAAACTTTTTACTACAACTGTGTGTGTGTGTGTGTGTGTGTGTGTGTGTGTGTGTGTGTGTGTGTGTGTATATATATATATATATATATATATATATATATATATACAGTACTGTGCAAAAGTTTTAGGCAGGTGTGAAAAAATGCTGTAAAGTAAGAATGCTTTCAAAATAGACATGTTAATAGATTATATTTATCAATTAACTAAATGCAAAGTGAGTGAACAGAAGAAAATCTAAATCAAATCCATATTTGGTGTGACCACCCTTTGCCTTCAAAACAGCATCAATTCTTCTAGGTACACTTGCACAAAGTCAGGGATTTTGTAGGTATATAGTCAGGTGTATGATTAAACAATTATACCAAACAGGTGCTAATGATCATCAATTCAATATGTAGGTTGAAATACAATCATTAACTGAAACAGAAACAGCTGTGTAGGAGGAATAAAACTGGGTGAGGAACAGCCAAACTCAGCTAACAAGGTGAGGTTGCTGAAGACAGTTTACTGTCAAAAGTCATACACCATGGCAAGACTGAGCACAGCAACAAGACACAAGGTAGTTATACTGCATCAGCAAGGTCTCTCCCAGGCAGAAATTTCAAGGCAGACAGGGGTTTCCAGATGTGCTGTCCATGCTCTTTTGAAGAAGCACAAAGAAACGGGCAACGTTGAGGACCGTGAGACGCAGTGGTCGGCCAAGGAAACTTACTGCAGCAGATGAAAGACACATCATGCTTACTTCCCTTCGCAATCGGAAGATGTCCAGCAGTGCCATCAGCTCAGAACTGGCAGAAAACAGTGGGACCCTGGTACACCCATCTACTGTCCGAGAAGTCTGGTCAGAAGTGGCCTTCATGGAAGACTTGCGGCCAAAAGCCATACCTCCGACGTGGAAACAAGGCCAAGCGACTCAACTATGCACGAAAACACAGGAACTGGGGTGCAGAAAATGGCAGCAGGTGCTCTGGACTGATGAGTCAAAATTTGAAATATTTGGCTGTAGCAGAAGGCAGTTTGTTCGCCAAGGGCTGGACAGCGCACACGAATGAGTGTCTGCAGGCAACAGTGAAGCATGGTGGAGGTTCCTTGCAAGTTTGGGGCTGCATTTCTGCAAATAGAGTTGGGGATTTGGTCAGAATTAATGGTCTCCTCAATGCTGAAAAGTACAGGCAGATACTTATCCATCATGCAATACCATCAGGGAGGCATCTGATTGGCCCCAAATTTATTCTGCAGCATGACAACGACCCCAAACATACAGCGAAAGTCATTAAGAACTATCTTCAGCGTAAAGAAGAACAAGGAGTCCTGGAAGTGATGGTATGGCCCCCACAGAGCCCTGATCTCAACATCATCGAGTCTGTCTGGGATTACATGAAGAGAGAGAAGCAACTGAGGCTGCCTAAATCCACAGAAGAACTGTGGTTAGTTCTCCAAGATGTTTGGGCCAACCTACCTGCCGAGTTCCTTCAAAAACTGTGTGCAAGTGTACCTAGAAGAATTGATGCTTGATGCTGTTTTGAAGGCAAAGGGTGGTCACACCAAATATGGATTTGATTTAGATTTTTCTTCTGTTCACTCACTTTGCATTTAGTTAATTGATAAATATAATCTATAAACATGTCTATTTTTGAAAGCATTCTTACTTTACAGCATTTTTTCACACCTGCCTAAAACTTTTGCACAGTACTGTATATATAACTATATATACGTATATACATGTATATATAGTGGTAAAGTAATTCAAGGGAGGTACATAAGTTTGAGAATAAAGAGAGCATTGTTCCCTGACATGGCGCATTTTGACAACTAGAGGTCTCCTGAAACATTAATGTTCAAGTCATTGAACTTTCGAGCAGTGGTGGTCAAGTAAGGTCTGTTCTAACTTCAGTGAATAGGAGTTTATATTTGTCCTGTATACGTCAGTCATATCTCTGTAAAATACGATCACTTAATGTGGTGTGTGGTCAGGGCAATGGCTGATCCCCCCTGACGATAGTCAGGGATAGTCGGTGCTCCGAGTCGTGCTGTGCATGCATTTATTTATCTTTTTATTTGCATTTAATAAACGTGCTTAAACTGCCATTTCTGAGTCTTGGTCAAATATTTCTAACAACAGACCACCACTGACCAGGGCACAATACCACAATATATATAATCAATGCAGCAGCGCAGGGAGGTTTGGAAATCTGTAAAAGCTACAATATTAAAGAGTTTATTAAAGAAAATGAGTTTCCAGCTTGAATGGTTGTTTTATTGTAAAGCCTTTGTGCTTCATTCACGGCTTGTCCTCCCCAAGAGTGTAACAGTACTCTTCTGGGGCTTCATCTTCATCAGGTCAGCAGATGTGAAGTGTCTGGACAAAAGCTTGCCTATTAAATGTCTGCGCACATGACAGCTCACTGTCTTTCTCACTGCCTTCAAGTTCAGTAGAGAATATGCCCTGAAGGGCTCCTGCTTCATTTGTTTGAGAGCTGTTGAACTCTGTGGCAAGGCTGTGCCAAACTACCAGGAAACAATCCATTCACTGCCTGTGCATTGCAGAAACACATGGCAATTGGGATAAAGAGAAAAGATCTCGGAGCATTGAAAGCGGCTGTCTAAATTGAGTAACAACACAAAAGCTCAAGGTATTTCATAGGCACGTGACGTGCCATGGGAGTGCACTATTCAGATAGGAGTTTATGGGGCTATTGTCTTCTGTAGCTAAAAAAGGGATTAGTCAAAACACACTCCCTACCATTTGTGTTGATGTGAGCAATACTGACAGATAGTGTCCCACTTTAATTAGTTGAAAGGGTCCTGTTCAAATTGTAGCTACAGCTTGTGAAAAAATCAAGTTGCTTGTGTTTATGAATAGACACAGACATAGCAGACGTATGCATGTAACAAAACTTTTAGTACATCAGTTTACCAACATGCCTCAAGCCACAATAGTAACACTGTGACTTTGGATTTAGCACATTTAAAGTGATTGTAGCTACCAAAATAATTCCATAAATCATCTGCCTTTCCATTAGCTACATAGGTCTCAAATGTGCAGTTTTGAAAGAAACATATGTTATAGTTAACATGTCTTTTCATTTTAAAATATGTCTGGTAGTACATTATGTTACTGAAAGTTCTTGGTTTCTAAGACTTAATCTCATAAAATATGTAATACTGGTACTTCCTAGATAATCTCACCTCAGCAGTGTCTTCTTGGTCAAACGGTGTTACTGGCTAATATAATTTCAGTCAGTTTATTTAGGTACTTTCTCCTTAAGCATTGATTAGGCCAACTGCCAATACTGAATTGAAACCAGCAATCACACTTCACTCCTGTTAACCAGATTCAGAACCTATAGTATTCATACGCTGCAAACAATACCGATCTGGTGAAAAATACAGTAAATAAATGTGTTCATATTTTGAGAAAATTGAGAGATAATGTCCCTATTTACCAAAACTAGTCATTAGCTATGTAAAGATGATATCTGTTATAAAAAAATAAATACAAAAAGAGAAATTACATTTATCAATGCTAGACTGTTAACCTACCTAATCAGGCACCCTCCCACTAGCAAGATGTGTGTGTTTATGTACAGTATATATATATATATATATATATATATATATATATATATATATATATATATATATATATATATATATATATTCAATCTTTGACTTCAGAGCTGCTGTTTGTCTTTTGTGTGATCTTCTGGTCGCATTTTGTACTCTGTGTTCCTGCAATGTTTTTTTTGCTGTTTCTGCAATTACTTGCATCACTTCCTCATAGATTTTGTTTACCTCGATTGCTTCATCTTTTTGCAGATCTTGTAGAGCGCTGAATCTATTCTTCAGTTCCAGTTGAAACACCTCCTGGAGCATTTCTACACTGATTGTGTTGGATTTCGTCATCATGAGTTTTGCTCTCTGCAGTGCTGTGTTTAGGTGTATTTTGCATCTTACAAGTCTGTGGTCACTTCCTGTGTTAAAATTGTTTAGTACTGAGCCAAAGCATACATTTTGATTTACTACATTTACACAAGTAAATATAATAAATAAAAAACGTAATATTTTTGTAGCTATAGTTACTGTTTTGTGATCGCCAATGTCCGTTTTAGTTTATTCATAGCAAATGTGGAGTACTTAAAGAAGTCAATTGATCAGGTTAATAATAAAATAATAAAATATACTGTATATATATATCTATTAAACCTATCTGAAGAGAAACAAATTAATACTTTTTTAGATACTGTTGTTTGTTAATACCACATCCGATTCTGTAAGCCTGCTTGCGTACAACTTTCTCAAACTGTTATCTTTGTTACTAGTGTCTCGAACTGTACTGTGGATGTTGTGAACTTTATAAAAATCATACAAGTAAGCACATCATTAAAACATCCTTGTTTTCAATATCAAATTACAGTAATGGCTGGCTAATGTATTAGAACTTAATAAAAAGCAATGCACGAGTGGTCTTTACCAGTGAGTTACAGTGCTGTCAATCCTGGGTCCTGAGTGTATGAGCCTGTGTATATATATTTTATAAAACTGACGCAAAACTCTATAAAATAAACTGTAGTTATGAAGACTGCCAATACATTCATCCCATGTTTGTGAGTAGGATTTCACCTTACTAGAAAGACCAGGCGGAAATAATAGTGAAGGAGAAACAGCCAACCAGTTCTAATCCCTAATTTAAGAAAGCCAAAGGAATGTATAGATTTTATCGTCATTTTTCATTATATAGCACCATGCCACCAACTGTGACAGAAATGAAATCTTCTAACCCTGTCAGCACACACAAGAACCTTCGCTTTTGTCCACTGTAAAGACATTCCATGATCCCTTTTGTTATGCCTTTTAAAGACGATTAAACAATGTAGTTCAGCGGGCCGCATATTGTCAAAGTGTACTCTTCCATTCCATGGCTTTGACTGTGGTGTTTGTCTGTATAGAATGTGTCAAACATTTAGATTAGTAGTGTACATAACAGAGAGGTGGATATAGACATTTTAATATTGATAAATCAAATGCAAATTAAACAATTGATTTAAATGAGTTAATTCTATAGGGTGATGCAACACTTTTGGCCATAGCTGTAGAGGGGCAGCTTAACTGAAATGGGCAAAATGCAGGGTAATAATTACATAATAAATGACTACTGAAAAACGGTTGATGTGTAACAGAGACTGATCAATTGATTTCAGCAATATACTGCTGGTATTGAATATCTAATTTGTCTACTCAGCTATTGCCCCTTTCTCCAATTAGCATTTTTCTGTTTTTGTAATAGGTAGCATACTTTCGTTTAAATTACTGTTTTTAAATTTTTTGGAGTAGTTTGCCATGTAAGCAGGGAAACTGACCTGAAACAGCATTCTATTTTAAAGGCCTAATGCAATTCTAGTCTCGTTAGTTATTATTATTATTATTATTATTTATTTCTTAGCAGACGCCCTTATCCAGGGCGACTTACAATTGTTACAAGATATCACATTATTTTTACATACCATTACATTATTTTTACATACAATTACCCATTTATACAGTTGGGTTTTTACTGGAGCAATCTAGGTAAAGTACCTTGCACAAGGGTACAGCAGCAGTTTCCCCCCACTGAGATTGAACCCACGACCCTCTGGTCAGTCCAGAGCCCTAACCACTACTCCACACTCCTGCTCTTAGTTATAATAAGCAAATTATACAAGTGTGGTGCTGAAAATGTCTATTGAGTACTGTATGTACAAGGGAAGAAAACTGCAATTCAAAAGGAACAGCTTTACAGCCGCTAAAAGGAGATCATGATATAAGGCCTTAAACAGCTTCACTGGGATTACTTTGTGCATGCTTTTAATTATGATGTTTTGTTTTACAAAGTAAAGATTATGTTTCTTCTTTTAAATCTAGGCATCTTAGGGGAAACATTAGAATCCTTGCAGTGCTTCATATTATACTGACAGAATGATTTTGAAAGTGGAATATGAAAGGAAGCCACTTTGTTAATTTAGCTGCAGATAAGCTAAGAGCAAAGGGAAAACTGCATCGGAGCTGCGGGAATACAGTGGCAGCTGCACCTGCTATTAAAAGGTTCTTTTAAATCAGGCCACATTAATGATATGACAGGGTGCAATTAGCTGTCATATTTAAATGTACGTTGCACTAAGTGCCTCGTTAGGAATGCCTTCTACCCTGGAGCATGTCTCGGTACCTGGTTGGAGTGCCAGGTTATTATTATTATTATTTATTTCTTAGCAGACGCCCTTATCCAGGGCTACTTACATTTGTTACAAGATATCACATTATTTTTACATACAATTACATTATTTTTTACACATTATTTTTTACATACAATTGCCCATTTATACAGTTGGGTTTTTACTGGAGCAATTTAGGTAAAGTACCTTGCTCAGGGGTACAACAGTAGTTGTCCCCAACAAGGGATTGAACCCACGACCCTACGGTCAAGAGTCCAGAGCCCTAGCACTACTCCACACTGCTGCCAGAAGAAGAAACTATTGGCAGAAGATTTTAACAAAGAAAAATAACATTTAGTTAAAAGTCTTAAAATAATAGCTTTAAACTAAATACCATACACTACTTCCAAAAGTAAAATTACCGATAATGAATATTAAAACTACATATGTTTTGATGGAAAAGAAAAGCGGTAGAGTGGAAAGCTTTTCTCCAGATCAACTTGTATTGTTACTACAGTTAAATGACCAAGAAATTTGCCTGAATGCTGTGTACTACTTACCACTGATGCATAGCCCATATCCGGCTGTTCTAATTGTAATTCAACCTTGCCAATGTTGGTTGGTTTCCTGAACACTGTATATAGTAGAGAAATAGCAGTCAATGTTACCATTCAAAGCACTTTTCAAAATTGTCCATCTGAGAACCCTGGCCTCTTGCAATTAGAAGCTGGAATGAGTAGACTGACAAGGTAAATTACCATTTAATGTTTACACAATAAAACTTGTGCCCAGTATAATATCCTACACTGATGTTGGAAAAACCAAAAGTCCGGAAATGTAGACTACAAACCAGGCCGGGTACATTCTCTGTGCCAATATAAACAGCAATTAAAGCTTAGTGTGACAGAAATCCCATGAAATACTGCAACAGATCAGCAATTTAAACAAGTTAGCAGTTATTGTAATTGTTATTAAAGAAGGGCACTTCTGTTTTCTTGGGATATCTCAGTAAGAAGAACCCCTAGCCCATTTCACATTGATTCTTGATAAAACAATGTTGGGGTCATGAGAAGGATACTGTGTTAATTTCACTTCACTGTGGGATCTCTTGACATCTGGCTGAGCAACGGAAGCTGGAAAACTTCTTTTAATATTCTCCTGACAGTAGAAGTGGACATGTGGAAAACATTCTGATCTCTTCATCTTTAATGCTTTTGAAAAAAACGACATTTGGCTACATAATTTGTAACAATGAAGACAAAGATTCCAGGATGCCTTGTAAATAATTTAATAGCTTTGAGGGTCTGCACGGCAAACGAAATGCTCATTTCCCCAAGTGTGGGAGTTAATACATGCACCTGCATGACAAGCTTTAATAAATATAACACATTTTTGTGTGGCAGTCACATGGTTTTTTAATCCTGCATTGTTTAAAGAGTAAGTAGCATCAGCATTTTTCTTTTTCCTATTACTTTCCTATTCCTGAGTTTTTATGATTGTTGGTTCTTATGCCAATTACTCAGATGTCGTTTATTATAAATACTATATATTGCTGCTGTTCAGTTCTAGATCAGTCTACATGTCTTTATGTTAGTAAACACCAGCACCATCTAGTGCACAGCAGTATATTGCCGGCAAAACAAGGAAACTCATCCAAAGTGGCAAAAGACTAGATGGAGCTGGTTCTCTTATATCATGACACTTGGTTGATCAAGCCTCTGTTACATGTAACTATAGCAAGCACATAGAACCAAAATGCAGCTCCTCAAATGATCAAAATAATAATCAAAAACAGTATTTCAGAAACAACAATAATAACAATTGAGAATGATTACAAATCATAAAAGGTCAAAGTGATGATCTGCAACAACTCAAAACAGTGCACAAACAATACAAAGCTAGATTGACAGAGCTAGCCTGTTAGCTCATTATTTTGTTTCTATATAATAATAAGTGCAAAAGTAGTATTATTTAGAGACAACACGTGGCAATATTTGGATGAAATTACAGTGTGCAAGCTAATCGCATAGTTGAAATGTATAACTTAAATTATTAATATTTTCCTTATGCCTGTATTACATTTCTTACCTGTTTAATATTCTAGTTCCGTTATATGCCATGTTGACTTACTATTTCAACAAAAAATTACTTCAGAAAAGACTCAACAAGGTTGACTGTGGGTAAGAGGGGAAGCCATTTAGCTATGCTCAGGCTCCACTGCACAATGGTTCACTTATGTGCATCAGTGGAAAGTGAACTTGTATGCTTTCTCACATCACTTTCCCACAGTCAGCCCAGATGAATCTTTACTGAAACATTTTTGTTGTAATACTGAGACTGAGAAAGAATGAATCTTGGTTATAAATCTCCCTCCCGACCCGTGAGGGCGCTGTGTAAAGGGAACAGTGTGCCCCGGACTGGATGGGCTGGCAATTCATTCCAGGGAAAGGTGGACGTCGGCCATCTAGAAAGGGGACGGAGCCACAGTACACCAAGTCATCACCCCAGATGGGAGGCGATGTGGTGTGGCTGAAGGTACAAAAGGGGATGTAGCAGAGCGAACTGCTCCTTTTCAATGGTTGCGAGAGAACCGCTGAAGGACTGTAAGCCAGCCGTGAGTGTTTAGTGTTTGTTTGTTTTGTTGATTTAATTGTTCTTGTTAGACGGCTAACACGTACCGGGAGCTGTTGCTTAAGGCCAGCACCAACCTGGACAGCACTGCAGTACTGTTCACTAATACATTGTATTTCACCACTTGCACCAAAGCACTCACTCTGGACTTGTGATCGTGTTTGTGTTCTGTGTGTGTTTATACCGTGTTTATTATTTCGGGACTGAACCCCGAGGTTTCACGGTGCAATTCATATTGCTGTGTGTTACCATGGGATTATTATTTATGGTCGCCAGTCGACCTGGATTATAAAAACAAATAAAGGATTGTTTGGACCGTGAACTTTGTTGTCTGTCATCTGTTTAAGCACTGCATCACATCTACACCTGCGCACTGCAAACCACTTTGCCACAGATACTTAATAGCAAATCATGATCTAAGTAGAAATGACAATAGAGTATCATACAGAACACACATGATAGGATATTAAAAGTGTAAAACATTATTATTTAGATAATATAAAGTATACCTCAATGTTTAGAGATCCACTAACAACACATTTTTACACTTTTTATGATTACTTTTGTGCTGGGGTATATTGTAAGGTTTTTTTCACATCATACTGATCTCTAACTTTTACTGTACCATGCTTTGAACCGTATTTGACATTTAACAAATTATTTCTAATAATAGGGCTTCTAATTTTCTGTTTTAACTGATACAACCCGATAAAACACCCCTGATACAAAAAAATGAAATTGGTTGATAGCCAATAAACACCGGAAAAACTGTGGAAATGGTTAATCAATTCACGTTGACTTTACCCTTTTTCCATTAAACAATAAAGCCTACTACAATAATAATAATAAATACATTTCCCAGAAAAAAAAATGGTCAAGCATTTTGGAAATTAACCAAAAACACTAATTTCATACAGTATATCAAAAATGAAAGCTCCGAAAAAAAATGGTTTAGATAAAACTCGGAAATAGCTAAGAATAAGCACCGAAAAATACAATGAATAAAACCCGAAAAACAGAAGCCCTAGTTATACAGTAGTTGCATCTCTATGCATACTGTACCTTAGCGCTGGCTTCAAATTCAGATAATGAAACAGGGACACCTGGTGGTGAAACTGATATGACAGTTCTTTGTCTCAGCATTGTGCCACATTTAAAAGCACTTTTTAAAAGACAGGGATTTCAACCAGAGGAGCAAATCGTTTTGAAAATTGATGCTAAACTGTTTTGAAAGTTTAGCACCAGAGAATATTCTGGCCAATAGGGTTTGCTGTTGCACAATGAGGAGAAAGAGTCCCTGCCGGTTTCCCATCCCCCACCCCTGGACTGTCAGAGCCAATGTGACCCCCCCCTTCGGAGTCCCCAGCAAGGTTTGGCCTCTTTGCACAGCCCGGAATATTTGAAAACCGTAAAATGCATTTATCATTACCTGCTAAGTCTACTATTGCCCACGTACATTTTGACTTGCTGATTTAATTGGCAATTGGGTAACAGTGTGCTGTGAAAACATGTTTGCGACCAGTTTGTACAGTTAAACTTCCCACATGACACAAACAGGGTTGCCAGAAATTAAAATACGTTAGTAGCTCAAAGTCAGCCAAATACCAGCCCAAAAGTAGACCAATATTATGTTGCCTAAATTAGCTATAAAAGTAACCCAATAAACATGGTATTTTCTAGTTTCTTGCTACATTTTTTATCTTACGGTACCTGAATTCTGATTACAGGTCTGTGTGAGGAGGAGAAAATGTCATTTATGCATGAACTGAAATGTATAAGTCTTTAAACTTCCAGTTAACTTCCAGTCACCTGGAAATTGTTTGTTAGCCATTATACATGCTCCTGTCAAACTTTGTCAGCAGCTCTGGAGGAGGCCTACTGTTAATTAAGTTAGGCCACTGCTTTGCAGTCTCAAGGCCTTCACACACCAGACGCAACGCGATTTTTACTGGGGTGACATGACAAATTCGCTGCGAAAACACTGTGCACACCAGAAGCGATCACAGACACTACGCAACAGCTGAAAATTTGCCAAATCTTTCAGAAAAGATTTGGGGTAAAATTAATTGCCGACTACTAAATTAAACAAAAAATGTAATAATAATCAATAATATTAATAATAATCATTTTATAGCTCCTTTATACAAATACATAAACTCAAGGCATTGTACAATTTAAAGCAAAGCAAGAACATAATTACAGAATTATGCTGAAATGCCAGTGTAAAAAAATAAGTTTAGTCTTGTTTTAGTCACCATCACAAAAACATTATTTGAATCTTTAAACCGGTAATACTTACCTAACAGTCAGCTATCTTCATTTTCCTTTTCTAGAAGTTTGTTATAAATGTGGCTGTTCTTAAAAATGAACTTACCCGGGATACTTGGCTACTACATTTGTGATTAGTAAATCACAAACCACCTGCACATTAATACAACAGGTGTGCTTCCTGTTCCTATACAGATGTTCAGAATGAGCTGGAGGGGTTAACGGCACATGTGTGCAGTCTATTGCTTCCAACACGTTGGGGAAACCAGAAATGTCACAGAAATGTGTTTTCAAGGCTTGTAAGTACACCCTGCTTTTAGGGAAAAATAGGTATTTGCGTGTTCACCTCAAAAATGCATTGAACACATTTGGCAACACACGAGAAAAAGCAAACTGGGAAATGCCAGCAACAGCTGCCACAGTCCCCTGAAAGCACCAAGTGGAAAGATAATGCAGGGTGGACAATAGTTTGACCACTGCAAGGATGTCATGGCTTCTCTGGGTGACAGGCTCCAGGTCATCTTTTAAATCAGACAGCACCTCAAGAATTATGTGGCTGCCGAGCCTGTACCTGTGTTTAATTTGGTCTTCGTTTAAATCGAAGAGGGTAATGTGGGTACGTAATACCTTTTCTCTTCTCATCCTACAAATCACTCGTTCTTGCTGAAGACAATGTCTCCTTCCTGTAATCACAATGGCCATGGTTAGGGGATAGTGTTTTTCATACTGCCTTCTAACGGTTAGCTAATTATGACTGTTTAAAACGTGCTTTCAAAAGTTCTTAATACATTGATGCAATTGTAAGTGTCGCAATTGCCGGCAGCTTTAGTACATCTCATTATAATATTTGAGAACTCTGATTTGCTCTGATCTCCTCCCCATTTTGCCAACTTATGCTTGGACACCCATAATTATATATTAATCTAAGGCTGAACTGCAAAGAAAACCTGCTGCTGCAAAGCATTCCCTAAAAAGTCGCCCAACAGCATTGCACTTGTTTAGTGCATTTCACCCTAGACTTCCGACTCATTTGCAACCAGCGCAGCACTTTAATACATCTATCTACCCCTGAGTTGCTACGTAGGCTCCAGGCTGATGGGATTTGAAGTTTCTTTTTTATGAGGGGATGCCAGCTAGACCCCAATGATAGCTTGTACATATTACATCTCTGAGGAAAGAGATAGCAGTAAGAGTAATGGACGACAGTCTATAACAGAAATGTTAGAGTTAAGTTTTTGGCTCTTGGTAAAATTTAGTTTGACACCCCTAATTTAATGATTCTCTGTAAAACTATATCTCACAGAAATGTACCAAAATACATTAAACAAATGCTATCCTATTTTTACTGTTTTTGTTGACATTACTGAAAAGCAATAACATTCCACTGTGAAGGACAAGCCTTATTTCATTACTGTCCGTTTTTCTTTACAATTCTGCCACCTGTTGGTATAATGTGGTATTATTTCAATTTTATCCAGGATAAATGTGCAATGATGGTTCTTTGTTTCACCACAGAGAGTGGACCTTTGTAAAGTGATGGAAGCTGGAAACTTTATCTGTGAAGCCTTACATTGGAAGACAAACTCCAAAGTTGGTGAGGCCTGCTACAAGCCGTAGAAAATAATATAAATTATTACAAGACAATATAACTAAATGTGCAAGTACTGCCATTTTTAGCTGTTTTCTAAATGTATTCTTTATAATTTTTTTTTTTTAGTTTTAATTTATCTTGAGTAAATACTACTACCATTACTACTGTATTGTTATTCTTAAAATGTGCTGATGTTGTTCATTATTTATAACAAAACATTTATTAAACATGTTTCACACATTCAACAGCAAATTCAAATTCACAGCTTCTCCCATATGTGATGGTCCAGTTGATTACCTGACTTCTGTGCTGCACCTCTTTCATTAAATAGGATGAAAAATCCATCCACAAATGTGAAATGAATGTGTTTATGGTGTTTATAGTCTCTGGTTATTCATTTCCTACTAAGTATGGTTCTAATTAGATTTTGATCAGGAGCTTGAGCAGGACACAGGTCACTTTTGTTTTGAAACCAGTTGCTTTCTTGTAATGTCAGATCATTATCTTCATGAAAATATATTTTCATTTCCTGAATAGTTTCAAAGCAGATGGTTCTCAACATATCCACATGGTGTGCATGCATATCCAATATCGTTTCCCAAGTGAGCCAACGTACAGGTTAAACGGCACAATCTGTCAGAAACAAGGGCAATGTCTGACCTTCTTCAGTTGAAATTACTTCTTTCAGATCAAAGAACTCTTTCTTGGAATCAGATAAGGCTGTTCATTTACGTCAAAAGGGTTTCCAACAAGAGTACTATTCAATGCATCATAATTAGCTCAACCCTTGACAGTGCCCTCTCATATGTATTTCAAGTTTCCATGTATGTCCTCCTTAACTTTAAACATACAATCATAGTTTGAGGTTTGAGGCCTTCATCAGTGTTATAATCAGCAATGATCCATAACACCGATGAATGCATTAGCTAAAACGTTTGCCAGCTTGGCTTACTTCTCTTGGATTATTTGCCTTATTCCATTTTTTTTATGAGACTTGTACGCTCATAGTCCCAGTTTATATTGCCAGTATGGTTATAATGTAAACAAGCAATATACAAAACTTAATTTATAAATACTCTGGTAGCTGATTTGCAGCGAATGAATACATACCATAACAACCTCACAATAACAAAATCCTAATCACAGCAATATGTCTGTGAACAGGCTGGATTGTGGTGACGTCAGACCAGGAAGTAGACGGACAACAGTTTTGTGAGTGAATGCGCAGGTGTGCGGTTTAATAATAAATAAACAAAACAAAACAAAACAAAACATTTACACAATGCAAACCACTCAAAACAAACGAACAAAACAGAACACGGAACCAAACAAGTATCGTGCTGGTCTAAACCAGCATGCGTAGCAGTTGTTATTTCTAAGCTTTCCTTTGCTTTACCTCCTGACTCTCGTTCCACCTCTGAACACAGCAACCCTGAGTGAAAGATGTGTGCCTCTTTTATGCAGCTATGCCTGGCTCGATTGCTTGTTAAATTATTCAATTTGAGCAAGCAGTCTGCACGGGAACTAATTGTGCACTCCCCGTAGCCCCCATACAAATATCCGTGTGCCTAAATACAAATATGCATTTTAAATCACCAGTGCCACATAACCCACACTCCGTGCACCACTACATACATAAAATACATAAACATAAAATACCCAAAGGGGGCGGGGCACCCTGTCACAATGTTACAGCATATCAAAAAGCAATTACTGTGAGTGTGGATTAGCAGTGGAGCCTTCTAAACAATTAAGGGAAAGATGCAGCACTCAAGAAGATTCTAGCAATTTACCAGTCAATTCTGTATGCAACAGCAACTCTTGTTGCCCCTGATTTCGTTTTATATGCAGTGTTCTGTTACCGTATATTTTTCATGTGCTACTTTTAGCAATGGAAATAAAAATGTTACAAGATACCACATTTAACATCACTGAGCTCTGTGTAATCTTAAATCTCTGGAGGTTAATTTAGCATGCCCTATCTATTATCTGTATTTATTTTTGTTGGATTTAAATGTATTTAAATACATTAATGATGTTGTTTTATTGATATTTGTTTTACTTTGTTGTCTGATGTACAGTATGTCTGATTTATTTATTTTTAATTATCAGTTCAATATTGAGGATGTATTTTAAGGGGTACTTAGTTTTAGTTTTTAAACCAGAAATAAACAAATATTAGAAGTTTTTTTTTAGGAAAGACACATTCTGTTGATTTTCATTGATAGTTCTGTAGGGCTTTATCTATGTATTCATTTATTTATTTAACATTTAATAATTATAAACATAAAGAATGCAATGCTGTGGGATTAATGTGTAAATGTGTTTGCACTATGAATAATGATTGCATGACAGAAAACATCATTTTAGATTTGTGCAAGGTGTCCTGAAAGCTAAAGCACATCCAAGGGATCAGTAAATATTGCATTGGCCCTCGATCTCTGTTGACTTTACAGGTACAAAGCACTTATTTTGGCACACTTATCAGACTTTCATCAGGCTTTCAATAACAACGTGATTTGGAAGCAACAACGTGCTGTTGAATAACCCTTAGAAACACACCACCACTTTAAACAACTCAAACATTAAAGCTACCATGCATCTCACTGCACCATGAGGTGTCATTTTAACATATTTAACTCACATTATCTCTTTTACCCCTTTCGGAACCAGAACTGTTGCAGCATTTTGGTCTGTGTGAATTGCCTATTATTATTATTATTATTTGTTTACTTAGCAGACGCCTTTATCCAAGGCGACTTACAGAGACTAGGGTGTGTGAACTATGCATCAGCTGCAGAGTCACTTACAATTACATCTCACCCGAAAGACGGAGCACAAGGAGGTTAAGTGACTTGCTCAGGGTCACACAGTGAGTCAGTGGCTGAGGTGGGATTTGAACCGGGCACCTCCTGGTTATAAGCCCTTTTCTTTAACCACTGGACCACACAGCCTCGTGTGGTCCAGTGGTTAAAGTAACGAGTAGTAACGAGACCAGAAGACGTTAAGGAATTGGTAACCTTATAATTCTAGGAGTGACAGCTACTAAACAAATGCGGCACTTAGAACTGTGTAGTAGAATCCGGGGGCACAGACCCTACGCAAATCCATAACTTAATGTGATCGGGGGGGACTTCTCGAGAATACGGAGGAAACTAAAAGCGAAAAACAGACACAACATATATAAAACACATATGCAGTTTTTTGTAGCTGTTGACAGAATATGCAATAGGTAGAACTTTTTTGTTATGGTCGACAAGCCTACAACTTTTAATACACTGCAATTGGTATCAGAGGGCTGGGAGCGTCGACCCCTCGCTTCTTGGGCAGGGAGTGCCGAGCCCTCGCTTCTTGTGCAGGGAGCGCCGACCCCTCGCTTCTTGGGCAGGGAGTGTCGACCCCTCGCTTCTTGGGCAGGGAGCGCCGACCCCTCGCTTCTTGGGCAGGGAGCGTCGACCCCTCGCTTCTTGGGCAGGGAGCGCCGACCCCTCGCTTCTTGGGCAGGAAGCGTCGACCCCTCGCTTCTTGGGCAGGGAGCATCGACCCCTCGCTTCTTGGGCAGGGAGCGTCGACCCCTCGCTTCTTGGGCAGGGAGCATCGACCCCTCGCTTCTTGGGCAGGGAGCGTCGACGCCTCGCTTCTTGGGCAGGGAGCATCGACGCCTCGCTTCTTGGGCAGGGAGCATCGACCCCCTCACTTCTGGGTCAGGGCTGGTAATTGACCCAATCTAAAAATAAACACATCTTCTCTGGCTCTTTTGTACAACAGTATCGGCGCTATGCTTCAAAGTGGGAGATCCCGGGTTTGCGTCCAACCTCCGCCTGTGAGATGCCCCTGCCTACGGGAACCGAGGTTCGCCACAGTACATATGTAAGATACAATTCTGTTTGACTGGTCAGCGGATACTCCACTGCCAGTAGGATCCCAGGAGGTCCAAGATTCCACACACCACACACAGCGTCAAGTTACAAATCTTTATTAATATATCAGTTTTAAAAGCAATAGCACAAGTGAGTCATTGATGACATCCACACAGAAACAACACCCAACCTGAGTGCAACCTAAAATGTTTCCCCCAATACATACCATAAAACCACCAATAAAACAATACAATTATGCTTCCTTCCCAGCAGGCTGGTATTCCTAAAACCCTATACAAAATACTAAAATACAAATAATAATGACCCAATGACGCTTCCCCCCTTGCCACCCCACAATTGTCTCAGCAGCCACACTACTTGTGTAATGGTGTGTTTTAGCTTCATTTCCGCCTGTAAGTGCCCTCCTTTTACTCTTCTTCACAGCAGCAAGTTCCACAAGAAAGTCCTTTTCTCTCCTTCACAGCCTTTCCCTTGGCAGGCTTCTCTACTCCTGTATTCCAGCTCTAAATGCTCGGGTTCCTGACGCTGCAGCCCGACCAGGCTGCTCCAGCTCCTCCTCGTGGTGCCGTCTATGCCGGAACAGAGAGGAAAACCTGCTGCCCTTAGTACAGGTGCTTCACACATGCCAGCTCTGCTCTTTAAATACTGATTACATCTCAATTTGGCTATAGCCCCAGTTAAACACAAATCTGCTTTTCCAGCAAGACACTAGTTCTTAACTTATGGGGCATATAGCCCGGCTTTGAGGGTCCTCACTGCAGGTCTCCTGAGGGCCGCTCTCCTCCCCTGGACTTTGGCGGCACGTACAAGGCAGAGCTGAAAAACACACAACACCATGCCCTGCACGGGATTACTTCCCAGTCTATAAACAATAGTTATAGCCGCCTCTCCTCTGCCTTCTCCTCTGTTCTTAATTCGTATGCACACACAACCACTTTTTCCTTGTTTTGTTTTCAAGTTCAGAGCCATAGTATTGTACTAAAAGCAAAGAAAACACTTCCTTTAGGCTGTTTCTGGTTCTAATTCGACAACACCCGCTCCTCCCCTTACTACTCTGCCTCCGCGTCCAAAAAGGTGAATAATTGTGCTCCTGTTAAATCGATACCTGCTACGAATCACATCATTAGAGTAATACAAAGCAAGTCACAGCTCAGATCTGCGGGGTCTTCTCACTCTTCTGGATCATGTTCCAAGATATCTCCCTCCTCTTGATGTACAGTCCACACAAGCACAGCAAGCCTGGCATTTTCTTAGAGCAAGTAGGCTACAAACGTGATTTATGTTTTCCAACCAGTAAGCAGCCTATCCTGTTTAGACGAGTTAACAATGCAATTTAATGTATGTGTTGCAAATAACAAAATGCTTAAATTACATAATTATTGGATAATTAAACATAGGCTTAAATACATGTTACTAAACACAGAAATTATGCTCGGAAATGATACCGTTTTTAAGATGCATCTCATTCTCTGCCTGGTCTAACACGTGTTAATCATGATGCCGGTAAGGATCAATTAATGGCACAATACAGATTTATGAATCAGATGATTAATATGTTAATGAGAGAAAGTCTAAGGGCATGTTATTCTAACATCACGATGAGTGAAGTTTTCTGACGGTAAATGGCATTTATGCATCACCAGATGAAATACTGTTATGATAAACACTATTACTGGCACGATAAAGGAGATGTTAAGTTTTATGAATATGGCCCAATGTGTGTTATAGATCAGGATGTTTAAGGGGATGAACAGAACAAGAGGCAGCAACAACATAAAAAGTTCCTGCCACTGATTTTAATGTTTTTATTTTTTATTATACAGCACATATTATTTTTTATTGACAATTGCAGATACATTACAAAATACAAGTACATTAACCGCATGTAGTTAGAAATGTTTAAACAAAAGCATAGTAATCATTCAGTGTTTATTTAAAAGCAGCCCTGCTGGCACTGGATTTCACATTCCTGAGACAGATATTTAAATAACTCTTCAATATTTTAAATACAGTTATTAATGAATAATAAAATATTGGTATCAAACGCATAACACAAAATTACTTACAAGATTAGTCAACATATGCCAAATCAACAATTACTTCAGTATACCGCAGGACAATCGTTTGTGTCAACAGGTGGAATATACTTGCTTCTGTCAGATGTTCTACAGACTCTAAATAGAAGAAATGGACAGTTAGGATCAATCATTTCTGATTATACTGTATATGGTTTGCAGTAGTAGGAAAGAAAAATGCAAGTAAAATAGTCCAAAATCCCTGCCAATCGTATCACTAACAACCCATTGAATAATAACTGAGTTACATCAAATAAGTATGACTCTCCCAATGGATTTTCCAACAATTATCAGTATGTCTTTTAAACCGAGGACTGTGATTTGTTTTGAAATACCAATTCTAAAGCACAAACAAAACAAAGAACACTGTCTTTGATACATGGACATTCCTGGGCAGCTGAAGGTCATTCTTGGGCAGCTGAAGGCCAATGATATAAAATGACACAAGTAAAAAAGTAAAAAAAATAAACAACAGACACATTATAATTAAGAAGACAGAATTTAAAAACATGGCCTGCAATGGTAGTCAAAACCACCTATTTACCTGCGGTGACACTGTCGCAGTGTGACAACGTAAAAATGTCACAGCTACTGTAGGCTGCATAAATACACACACAAAATGAAATGCTAGATGAGAAGCGGGAGATGTATTTATTTGCTCTGCTTACTGTTGGTGTGCGTACACATTTTAACATTGTTGTTGAACAGGTTCAAATTCCTGCCGGGTGCTCCTCATCCCCTATTTTGTCCCATGCATGCTCTAGCACCAGAGCACCCTAATGACTCAGCTTCTGTGGTTCATTTATATAATATCACCATAATTATCTTCATTTGGGCATGCTGCATTTATCCATCTCTTCAGAAAAAGCATTGCTTAACTTCTTGGTATACTGTAGGCCTCAGCATATTCGAGCTGTTCCCGCAATCGTACAGTACAGTATAAAAATGCCTTTGACTCAATGTAAGCTTTGCGATTTTGGTATTCTCAAGCTTCAGTGTGTGACACTGTATTTCAGTAGTAGCCTTTAACAGTTTCTTGTCAGATAACGCCCCCTAGCGTCCAGAAGATGCAGAGCAGGTTAACTAAACGGCATATTGCATTGTATATGTTCTACTCTAGGAAGATTGCAGACAAATTACCCACTACATAGTAAATGTGTTACATGGGTAATTTGTCCACTGTGGATTATAAGATCCACCATGTCTGCTTTTTTTTACTGATTTGTCCTTTCAAAATGCTCAGTTTGTAAAAAAAGAATGTATTTATTAACCCTCAACCCTTATTATATATACACAGAATCCCCTGGCTGAAAAACATTTCAGTAAATAAATGTCAATTAATATTATAATAAAAGCCTACCTTGCTTTGTGCAAAATCACCATGATAACACCAGCCACCAGTATTATAACTATGATGTAGGCAATAATGCAGATCAAAGTACCTGAAAATGGACATTTCAAATATATTTATTGTGAAAAACAGCTGTACAAAATAAATCAGCTAAATCTCCTTATCTAAATAAGGGCCACTTTTAGGATTTTGACAAATGAAGAGAGAAATGTGGAAAGTGCTGCAACAATGTAAAAAAAAAACTTACATCTGAAAAAATCATCAATTAATTACACACTACAATCTGTTTCTCTACGTGGTGTAACATGATGCAGAAAATAAGAGAAAAAAGTGCACTTAAGTACTGTACAGCATGTTCAAAATTGACAGCTTTTTTAATGTGCTAACAAGACAAAAGTAAAGCCATATTGATAAGATAGATAGATACTTTTCTTCCGGTGATTTTACTCACTGCAAGTCTAAATAGCTAAAAATGCAGGGGACTATATTTTGTCTAAATCAGAGGCCATATGTTACAACATGAGGGGTATTGGAAAAAACGAACACGTTTAAAAAACAAAAAAATCATTTGAATCTTCCCAAAAATATCTTGATGGTAATATTAAGCAAATTGAGATGAATCTGAAATTGTGCAATATCAAGTTTTTTTTCCTGGGCGATTGATAACTTGACAAGTCCATTAGACTTGTAATGCTTACCATTAAATAATGAATACAATCCTGTTGTTGTGAATGCTGTCTCGAGAGTATCACTGGGCAATGGAATATTTTCACTTGTAGGTGTGGAAACATGCGCTAAAATAAAACATTAAAAACACATTTATTGCTGTTAATATGTTAACTACACAGCTGTTATGTAACACATGTAGTAAAAATGTAAGTACTATTAGAAAACATCCTCACCCCAATAACATCATTAATGTGATGGTGATTAGCATAAGTGAAACATGTCTAAGACTAAAGACATACTTCAGTCAAAAGCATGCTTTTTATTTCTCTGTTCCAGTTGATAATAAGGATCCTTAAACAAATGTAATAACATATGAACTTACAAAGGATCTTCTGAATTCACCTTGGGTTGCACCAGGTATGCATAAGTTCATTCCTAACTTAGAATGTAAAGTCTCCACTAAGCTCTTAGTTGTAACTAGTTAGTTTATAACTAAGCGCTCTCTTCTTTCAGTTGCACCACACGTACTTAAGACAATACTTTGTTAGTTTATCACTAAGAGTGGTTCATACTATGTTGGTGCCATCATCGCTGCTTGGTAGCCAATTAGAGGTGAGGATATTTCAGCGGGCTTGGTCAGTGATACAGATCAAAACCCACTGAAGAAACGCATATGGACAGGACCTTTAAACTACCGAAAATAAACATATAACTTCATGGGAATGTTAAGAATGTTTAGTTTTAGAGATTAAAACTGTGGGGGCAAACTTTTTTGTTTGTACTTCATATCGTAAACCTTCACACTTCCCTGTGTTATTTATAAAAGTCTAAAAAAAAAAAAAAAGAAACTCCTGCAGCTCCTAGTGTTGTCTCCCTGTCACTTCTGACAGATGAGCTGACAAGACAGCTAATTTAAGAATATTTTGTACTGGGAATCGCAGATATGTCATTATATTCATACATATACAGTATATGGTATAAAATAGTGAAATTTCAAACCAAGTTTTCGGAAAGTTTATGAATTATTAATATTACTTTAATACCGTTAATTAATGTTCTGTGTGAGCCATTATGGACAATAAATACATATTTAATTACATTAAAATATAACCCTGGTGAAAAAATCGTACAGGAAATTTTATAGGAATCCTTTAGAAATTGAAATAATGACGAAAACTATGAACAAAATCATCTTCAAAGAAAAGCTCACACAGCAAAAGTTGCCGTGTCATGTTGTATTTTGATTCTTCGAACAGCTTACACCTCCCTAAAGGTATGCGTACATTTTAAGCAACAACTAGTCTTACGTTATAACTCTCACAGCTGGTGCAACCCATGAAAAGTTAGTAATGTGTAAAATCAATGTTAGTGAAGACTTACACTTTAACTAAGCTCAGTAAGAACTTACACACAGCTGGTGCAACCCAGCCTTGAAGCGCAGCCTCCTGTCATTCCTAACATCAATAATTCATCATGAATTATCGCTTAATTCATCACCAACATGAATAAGTGTAGAACGTTACACAAATTGGAGTTTAGTTAACTTCTATAGAAATTAAATAGGAATTAAGTGTTTATTACTGTTTTTAATCTGATTGTGGTGACATTTCGGGAAAGTATTATACAGTGATAACCAAGGTTGTAAACCCTCCTCAAAAGCAGGTAAATCGAAAACACATCATATTATAAAGGAACGACAATGATGTATGAGTTCATTTTCCCCCCTTTGTAAATAAAACATGTGTTGTACTCTTGTTATTTTGGTTTTACAGATTTCATTTAAACTTTTCCAGCAATCACTAAAAATCCAGCCATTCCACACATTATCCGTTGCATCTGTGGAAAGTGGGATTTGTATTTCAGGTAATCTGTAAGTCATGCTTATGTGTAATGAGATGTATTGGAAAACCCCAGAATCATTGCATTAAACTGACATTTAAGATATATTTGTTTTAAGAAATATAAGAACATAATAATAATACAAAATATGAATGAAAGGAGATCCATTCAGACCATCGATGCATGTCCGGTCCCCAGTAGCTATTTGATCTCAAATCTTTATCAAGTAGGGTCTAAAGGATCCCTATGATTCAGCATCAACAACAATGCTAAGTAACACATTCTATAACCTTAGTGTGATGAAGTGTCTTCTCAGCTGTGCTGCACTTAAAATATTGGCTAGGTCAACTTTTAATATATTCCCCTAATTCTTCTTTGTTTTAGGCTAAATTCATTAAATTCCCACAATATCTCTATAGTTCATTCCTTGAAGCCTTCGTTGCCTTTAGCTGAACTCTCCAAGGCCACTTGTTCTTTTTGTTCTTATTGTGGGGACCAGAACTGAACTCGGTATACTGTAAGTGCAATCCCACCAGTGTATTATACAACCTCATCAACCTCAAATGTCACTTCTGGGTCAACCATATCAGTTAAAAGAGATAAATATAACTAAGCCTTGAGCATTGGAACCAAGGTTCAGCACCCTGATGCTTAGTGCATGTTTGACAATGTACAGTGGAAAAATAATAACAATAAAGTGTTCTACAACTTACTGGAGCAGGACCTGTGGTGAAGCATGTTTTGGAACTGTTTGCACGTCGATTGTTCTGTATTTTGCAAACCATTGCATGTGCAAGGAACTTGAAGGAAGGTTCCCCTTGTGCCAATGTAAGCTGCTCTACATTCATGATATCTCATACACGTCGTGCTCTCTTCAGCCGTAGTTAATAAACAGTCTTTATCATTATCATAATCTTGACATAATCCTTTTTCATCTCCCCAGCACTTTGACTGGAGTAGTTCATATCTCTCCCTGAGGATTACAAGTAAACAAAAACACAGCATATTTGTTATTAGTCATTCCTATATTAAATAATTATATTGTCACACCAATTGTATGGGTGTAGAGGTATTTCAAACACTGGAAACCTACCCTCTGTCTGAATAGAAATTGTAATATGGTGCATAACAATCAAGTTGTAAGCAAACTATGTATAATTGATGCAATATAAGGTCTATATTCTATTGTGCTGTGAGAACTTCTAAACTTTAATGATTACCGGTAATAACCAGTTTAATGGGAAATATACAATAGTATCACATACTACTGCATTAACAGTTATTGTAATTACAAACACTTCTTATTGATCTGAACTGATGTTATTAAGTCCACAAACTCATACAACATTATACCACATTTAGATCTATCTCCCTGGCTGGAATTGTCTAAGACTTAATGCATCAAGGCCAGATAACAGCAGTACTGCACCTGTGTTCTCAAGACCACTCTTGAATGCAAGTAGAAGGGTCTATTCACTTGATCTAAACAGAGGTGGGCCTAAATACTGCCTTAGTTTAAAGAGAAGGGGATCTCTAACAGTGTGTGCGAGTCTATTTACTATATTTTATTCTTAAAAGGTAAGTACAATATCAAGATTGGTACAATTTGGATTTTTCAACAGTAACATTAAGATCTGCCTCTGTTAGACAATGCATTCCTAATGTTAGATTTCTGGGGAACAGTGATGCTGGAAAGTGCTTCATGAATACTGCAGTGTTTGGTTTTTTTTGTGCAAACCTGCAGAATGTATCTTCCATGCATTTGTCTATCACTTCAAGACATGTTGGGGGTAGATCTCTGTCTCCTGAGCATAACCGAGCATGAAGAATGCCCTGTACTTGTTGACAAGGCTCATCTGAAGGACCGCAATCACAAAAGACCAACATTCCTGCAACCTTTGGTGGTAGATTGTCATAAAACTTCTGCACTGCTCTCTGACACTGGGTAGCATTGCACTTATTGTGATTTTCAGAACATGCTTTTACTTGAGGCACCAGCAGCCGGTTACATATTTCATCCTGGATACAGAACATCGTCATTTCCAAACAGGATCTGGAACTTCCATGCTCTAGGAGACAAACAATGTAATATGTATAATACGTTTAACAGCAAGGAATTTGAAAAACTTGGTGACTTTTTATTTTTGTTGGTATTGGTTGTTTTTATTGTGTTTTCTTTATGACATAATTGTGGGTGTAAAATGCAAACCAATCAGAAATGACAGCGTTTTATTAAAGGAGCGCTAACCAAGGGTTAAAAATCAGTTTCAATTTGAAGCATGCTGACATTTCAAAGACAATGATGTCAAAGAGTAAGCAGCTTCATGTAATTTTATTTTATTTTTTACATTTACATTTTGGTGTTTATTTGAATTGTTTGAGAGAGGAAATAAACATGATGGTTTGCAGTATATGGCTAAGAGCACATATGGTTTGCATGATATAACTGTTTATTTACCATTAAACATTAAAGCATTCTAATATATATATATATATATTGTTTCTCTAAATCTATTGGCAGGACAGCTGAACGGTTAGACTGTCACAGAACGAGGAAGGCTGTTCAATGCTGACCTCTGGATCAAGTTCAAACAAGCTTGGGCAGACAAAGACAATTTAGAGAAAACTGAGTAGAAATCCATATTGGAGTACCATAACCTAAAACTTTTCAGAATGATTGCAAAGACTATCCACTTACTCATTAATAAAGATAAAGCTGCATTCAACAGTTCTTTATTTAGTGCATCAACAATTGTTATCATACCTGAAAGTGTTAAGAGGTATTTAAATTAATTATAGCTATTCATAAACTCACAAAGTTTCAGTTACCTGCATACACTATTTTAATGATCTAAACCATGGTGGACCTTAATACTGCTGCACTGAAATAAAAAAAAAAATTAAAAAGATTTTTCTATCTACCTTATTTCACTGGGTTTTTTATTGTAACAATATTTCACTAATTGGTTTTGGGCAGTACCAGTCCAAAACAAATAATAATGTATTCTGATTGTATTTTATAGTCCTTTATTTTAAGTATTTAATCTGTGCTGGTTGCAGATTAATTAAAACGGTGTTGGGTAGCATCATGAGGTACAGTAGGAAGTCGTGAACATGAAAAGTACAGATATATCTATTGAAAAGATATATCTTTTCAATATTTAGCCACTGTTAAGATCATTAAAATAGACTCCTACATGTTTTGTTAGCTATGTTTACATAAAGAATGATTTTTAAAAAATGGGTTACCAAATTTGGCAAGAGCACTTGATTCCCATAGAAGTTTGACATCGTCTTCTGGTTCTGCTATAATAATAAATAATAATAATAATAAAAAAATAATAATAATAATAATAATAATACATAGAAGATAGAATAACATCAACACTATAAACAACACATTGATAAAATAGCAACAACTTTAGAAATGCATTATTGGCAACTTTAGACATTAATCAGTTGCTCCTGTACTGTGCTTTCATCGTTGCTTTCTGTATTTGAAGAGCATTTTGCAGACAGGTGTTGTTAAACAAGGATTATTCCAAACTCTCCACCCTTTTCTCCCTATATTTGAACAGGTGCACTTTCCCAGGAAGGTGTTTTTCAGCTCTTTCCATGTTGACATACACACGTGCCACATGCTCTGTGTAGCACCTTGGCCTTCCTCTGTGTTACATAAGCGCTGAAAGTTTTCATAGAGTGAAGAGCAGTGCCTGCTTTAATACTTACTTTTGGTATCAAGTTTGTGTCTTTATGCCCCAGTTCATTCGCAAAGAATAAGATGTAAATATGGATGTATCTAAAGGCCAATGTTTAACATTGTCCTACCTTCTGTGTTTCTTAACTCCAGCGTAGAGAAGATAAAATGAATGTAGAGCAGCTTACATTGGCATAAGAGTTTCCTATGATTAAACAGCAATAATGAACTTTCTGGTACAGTATCTTTAAAGACAACTAAAGTGCATCCCTGCAGTGATACTAAGAACTATGAGTGTTCTTTATGAAAAGGGTATGTTGCTTCACATGTTACTATTTACATTTCTTTTACATTTTAATAATGAATGCAAATGTTTCTTAGTTCTGTTGCTCCAGTGTTGAATTATGCTCATTTTGTTCTATTGATTTAACTTTACCTGGTTCTGAGCTTGGTTTGAGCTTGCCTGTAGACTGCCTGGCATTGAACATATTTCTTAATTCCATTAAAGTCAGGAAGTCTGTTCAATGTCAGGCAGGATTGTCCAGGGAAGCTCAATGCAAGCTGATAGCCAAGTAACACTGATACAGAGCCACATTATAATAACTCGTAATCACCGGAGATGCAAATACCTGAAAATAAGTAAAGGAATGTAAAGAATATATCAAAAATGTGACGCTACTGATTCTGTAAGGTATAACACAGAACAGGGAGTGTGTTGTGATGGTATAACAGCACGCCTCACTTGTGATGTTATTAGTTTGTTTATTTAGCAGACCCCTTTATCCAAGGCGACTAGGGTGTGTGAACTATGCATCAGCTGCAGAGCCTCAAGTACGTCTCACCCGAAAGACGGAGCACAAGTGACTTGCTTAGGGTCACACAATGAGTCAGTGGCTGAGGTGGGATTTGAACCAGTGACCTCCTGGTTACAAGCCCGTTTCTTTAACCACGGGACCACACAGCATCCTATTGCACCTTGTCCTGTTATAATACCATTTCTGAATAGAACTGTAATGGGTTAAAGTAAGGAATATACTGTACATGTGCAAAATGCAACCAGCACAAAGGTGGTAATGTTATCATAAGTTTGTAATACTAGTATGAATTTTCTTTCGCACATTTTTCATTTTGTCATATCTACAGATTATATCATTAATGTTCCATGTAAATCAATAATTTTGTCACCTTGTTACAGATCCACCACAATTGATTTTCCCACTTTAGTAACCAAGTCGTCCTGCAGCTGTGTTCTGTCTAACTTTACTGGAATGTCTCATAATTGAATTAATTTCATGTATTGCTTTTGTTGAATTATTGAATCTATTAGGATCATCAAATCAAACAGCAAATATGTCAGCAACATATTACAATGGGTCTTTTTTGAAATCTACACCTCTTATTCTTAAAAGGCGTTTTACCTGTCATATTGCAGAAGTCCTTATGTACATCCGATGTTCCTGTGCAGCCACTTGAATCTGCATTACAGTTTTCCTTACCCATTTCACAGTCAGTGGCCTGGCTTGAAATTTCAGCGAGACAGCAGCTTAGCAAAATAGCTGAAAAAGTATAATTATATATATATTGGTTCTGAATTAAGTAATCAGAACAGATTTTTTTTTCCTTTCTCGGTAACAGCATTAGCAAAAAATAATCGCAATCATAATGCTTATCTAATTAAGTAATTACATATCAGATGGTAGTCTTTAATTTTACAAACATTAGGTGAGTTGAAACATTATGTAGGTCTTTTAAAAAAGAACATGAACACCTATACTTAAATGTACAGTTATGGCCAAACATTTTGCATCACCCTATATAATTAACTAATTTTGCTTCATAAAGTCAAATGAAACCTGTTGGATAATGTTGTGTTAACATATTGAATTACAGACTGCTTTCCAGTTTTCCATATACTAAATGAAAAACTGACAACAAATGTGACATTTTTATATCTAACTTGAAATACTGTACTACTATTATGGCTTCCAGTAGACTTTTACTATATCATTTTGTAATTTATTTGATTACATGATGCTAAATAAACGATCCAAATTATGCACATATAGTTTTTTTTGTCTCAATTCTAAAATTCTAGGTGATTCAAAACTCGCCATAACTGTACATACAAACGTTGTGATTCAATTTTAAGTATAATAAGTATAAGTATAATGTACAGCCTATTACAAACTGTGTCAAACTGAAACCAGTTTAGCATTCTTCACGTAAAAAAAGATTGAAGTTAAAAAGCTAAGTCTGTACACAATGATACCTTGGTAATATGTCTATTCTGTGTGCTATTTACCTCATACCTTAAGCAAACATCTACCTGTTTGTTTAAATATACTACTGCAGTTCTATTTCCCCATTAAAGGGCGCATCTCTTATCGCTGTCCAATGCACCAATCTGTAGTTTACAAATACTCCCCTTTCTTTTACCTTTGATCGGTGGATGCGTTTGAACAACTTTGACTGATTGCTTTACAGGGCACTGACTAAATACAGTTCAACAAAATCAATAAACTTAGTGATGTGAAAAAGCGCTATTGCAAACGACAACTTTATACCAGGAAACATATAAACTACACTTTATATTTATGTTTTAATTATTATAAAAATAATTGAAGTAAAACTGTATTACTTAAGAATTTAAAGTAATCAAATGCAACACAGTTTAAACATTTTGGTGTTTATTTGAATTGTTTGAGAGAGGAAAATAAACATGATGGTTTGCAGTATATGGCTAAGAGCACATATGTTTTGCATGATATAACTGTTTATTTACTATTAAACATTAAACCATATATATATATATACATTAAACATTAAACCATACACACACACACACACACACACACACACACACACACACACACACACACACACACACACTTTGGCTTTATAGGAAATACAGATCAATGCAGAAAGGTATACGAAATAAAAATGTTTTAATACTTTTATAGATCACAAAAACTGTGCATTGAAATCATTGTCTGAATATGCATCTATAGCAGCCAGCGTACACAAACGTAAGGATAGAGAACAATAAGTTAATTTCATGCAAATTATTTTTCAAATCAAAGTATAAATGCATGCATACATAAATAAAATAAACAAACAAACAAACTCACCAAAGAACAGACAAGATTTCATCGCTGATATAGATGATGACCTCCTGTGAAATTAAACCTATCTGCCGACCACTGTTAATCCGCACCTTTGCAAGAGGACAGCAACCAACACGCACGAGGACAAGGGAGGGGGAGCTTGACAAAAACGTCACCTTCAGCAAAACTCCAAGCTATTGCTGTCTCCTGCATAGAGTTGTAATTCCTCAATACAGTAAGGGTTGTCTCCCGTGTTTTTCAGTCAGAATTAAGTTACTAGTGTCGCTTTTTTGTCCTGGGTTGTTTTTTGTACACATTACAAATATCGTTCTTATTTTTAGATATTCGCGCAGCCGATTTTCTTGTATAATAAGAAATGATCATCTTGGCGTTAAGATGTAAATTTATGAAATGTTTCTTGTTTAACTGTCTCATTTGTGTTTGGTAAACTAAGCCTGCTATTTTTAAGCCTCGCTGGTTCCAGATAAATGGTCCTGGTCCGATTAAAGCAGTTATTTTATGTTTTGACGTGAATGATGAATGTAATACATTTATTTTGTATGTAAATGATTTAAGTAGCTATAACTTTTTGTAGTGTCAAACAGTAGCATTTGGTTGTAAATCACTTGTTCACTTATTGTAATATATACATTTCACCGTTCACAGTCTAATTTTCAAGTGAACAAAGATTTTTACACACATTCATTAAAGTTATAAACTTAAAACAGTTAATACATGTTAATATACAGTATTTATGTCCAGATTTAGTCATTTGTTCTAATTCAGCAGTTTTGATCTCACTGCTGATGTATATGAATAGGACTAATTCATATTTTCTTCCAAATGGGCCTAATGACAGACACAAGGAAAGAAGGAATTAGTGCAATACTCCAGCTGCCTTCATCTGATATGCCCTCAGAAAGACTTGTCCTTTACCTGCTCTGATTACCTCAATCTGCCTCTGTTTAACCTGGACCAACATCTGTCTCCACTCACTTTTCAACTGTCCTCTGGTCCTGCTTTAGGACATTTTAAATATTGTCTAGTTAACTTTGATTTTTTTAGGATTTAAAAACTACATTCAAGTCTTCCCTTATCCTTCTTTGCTCTAGGCTGGTGAGATGCAGTTTTATAAGCCTGGACTAGTCTGTTTTCTCTCTCCAAAACCACAATGTCCGTTTTGTCTTGCGGGCACCAGAAGTAAATCCAGTATTCTAAATGCGGTCTCGCTGATGCATTATACAACTTCATCATAATCAAATGGACTACATAGCCAAGCAATTTGCTTTTTAAAAAGTGTCCCTGCTGCATACACATGACTACCTCCCGTTTTGTGTTTTTTGCTAATTTTACAAGCGTGTTAATCAATCCTCCGAGATCAGTAATGTAGCGCCGACACTGTGGCATCCCGCTGAGTTCATGCCCCCCCCCCCAAAAAGTTTCTCCCTTAAAAGCAATGATAACCGGTGTGGATGATGTTTAGGCTTGATTGTACAGGTTTTAGTTTTGACCAACACCCAAATCTTCTTTAAAACTGCATTTCCTAACATTCTGATTATTTACATCCTGATGAACTCGCATCCCAACAGCAACATATGTACAACTACAGGAAGAAAAGTGTGTGCTAGTAAAAATGGATTTCTTGCATACTAAACAACCACAAAACAAAACAACAGAAAAACAAGATAAATAATAAAATGCTTACAGTGCAAAGAAGTCTGAATGTATAATAAAGTACATGGTATTTTATTTAGACCTATTTTTAAGTTTTTACAATAAAGAGTATAAACCACTAATTACAAACAATCAAGAATAATGATTAACCTTATAATTTAAAGTGTAACTGAAGGCAGGTGTCTGGTTTACAACACAACACATAATTAACATTTATGTACATATTCCCGAATTCTAATATTTTTTTTACTTTCACAGACTTAGTCATAATCAGTTTTGAACATTTATTATCGCTTCACATCGGGTTCTTGCCATGAATATGTATTTATGAATATGCATTAAAGGGGACAAATCAGAGCACAATTTGTCAGTTAAAAGATTTACAGCCCTAAAGCCCGCAACAGTGCAATGTTTAAAAAATGAAGCAGGCACACACTTTGTCGGTCTTGTCACTATTGCACTGTGTGAATGACTAATAACTGTTGTTCATTTATTTCAAGTGTGGGTGGAATATTTTCATTTCCATCAGCAGTGGAACAAAATGGGTTACAAATAACTAACAAGCTAACTGAAAACCCTACTCACTGAGCCACACAGCTGATTTCACTGTCTACATACTGTTGATAAATGTGTGAAAACCTGAATCCACATTTTGATGACAAATATTTGATGACAATATTTATATTGGGAGGTCCTCTCTGTAGAATACAGTCCCTATGATGACTGCTGACATTTTATATTAAGTCCCCCTTGAATAACTAAAACAACTGCTCAAAACTGATTTAAGACCAAGGACATGTAAATAAACTATTAAGACAATGGTGAATATGTTAAAACAGATATTGGTGGAATGTGTACAACACAGAAAGCAGCAACGATAAGAAATATGTGTTGCTGTAAATCCTTCAGCCTCTTCAGTAGCATTCTAAAGCTAATATACATCTCAAATGGCTTAATTATTTTTTATTAGACGTAAAGACTTTTTTGAGTTTTTTTTCTTCTTTTTTTTTTTACAAACACAAACATTCCAGCAAAACTAGCATTAAAACTCTGGACATAACTGGTTTGTCTGAATGCTGTTGAATTATGTTATTGGTGTATCAAGATGTATAATTCACAGAGAATACAGAAAATAAATTAAAACAAATTAAAACGGGGGTTGATTTTCAATACAACAATATAAAAACAAACTTGCATATTCTTTACATTCATCAATGGCAGCGATATTTCTATCATCTCTGCTAGACTCAAATCATCTCTGCTAGACTCAAATCATCTCTGCTAGACTCTTAAACATCTTGTTATGCTACCAGTTTATGCTCTCCCCTTCATTGTTTGTATGATATGTTGCTATACTTGTTAAAATGACATGTTCTGATATTCTGGAAACGTTATCAAAATTGTTGATTTGTGTAGTGAGTGATTTACGACTGTCGGTGCTTGCTTGTCCTCTTCTCTGGTGCTCTTCTCTTTGTTGATTCATTCCAAAACAGCAGCAAGAGAAAGCTGCTTTAAATTCTTCTCTGAACTTTCCTAAAATAAAAATTGAAGCACATTAACTGGAAATAAGACATGAGGTGCCTTTGTTAAACATCAACTAAAGGCACAAATGGACGTTTTGTGATTTAAAACAACTGACTTGTAATAATACAATATTCTAAACTGAAATTGTACTCTATGGAGATCAGTTTTCTTTCGCATTTATTTCTAGGTTTTGGACTGATCAATTATTTGTATTATTTATATTGCGATGGAACTGACAGGTGGCAGTGCAGCAGAACCCATTCTAGTCAATTGTGGGAGTGTTACTGCACCACTGACCTGCTACAATATGTATGTACTGTACAGATATGTGAACGTTCAGGTAAGGGTATTCATCATTACAGTTTCTGGGGGTTAAAATGGGAAGTAAGAACATGAGTGGATTTGTCTTGAAAGTTAATATTACTAATGTCTAAAGATTTCTAAGGTAATATTACATTAATTATTAACATTACATATTGTACATAGAAAAACATCTGTATGGTTATTAAAATTCACTACTTATTTACTAGGAAGTACTGGGAGCTGTATAAATACAGAATGATTGGGGTGGGGCATTTGTTGTCTGTTTTATCCCACTCTACTTGCTGACTACATTGGTATCTCTAAATAGATGGCCATTTCATCTTCAAACATATGCACAAGATTTCAATGAGAAATCCTCATCCTCACTGCATTTATTCATCAGTCCTAATACTTGTGTCTATTCCCTAGATTTCATCATAGCATGAAGATAACCTTGCATGCAACTGTTTTATTTCACATGGTATAACAATTGTAAAACACTCAAACATAACAAGGAAAAAACTTACCACTAAGGAAATTATATATGATGGGGTTTGCAGCACTATTTGCATATACCAACCAGTGTGAAAATGTAAACCAGGCATATACAGTTTCTCTGTCATTCGTATAGTCAAAGGTGCCAAATACTCTATAAAATAAAAAGGTAGAAAGCCAAAAATTCCATTAATCTTACCTATTGTAACCACAATAAGTGCTTAAACCGTCACAAGATGGACTCATAATGGGAAAATGGTTTTCCATTTGTAACAGGATTGATTTTCAAAGCCTTTTACTCCTATTTAAAATTGACAAAAACACCTCTTAACTTAAACAGCAGGTATTTAATTTAAGGTAGTTTAATTAATATGTTTGTTTCTCATTTTGTAACATTACTTTTTTTTTATTACAAAAAGCTTTGAAAATCAGCCCTGTCTTCAGTGACAATTTGCAAATGCTGTTTCTCGGGTTCGATTTACAAACTTGTTCTGAAATTATTATTATTTGTTTATTTAGCAGACGCTAAATAAACAAAGCGACTTACAGAGACTAGGGTGTGTGAACTATGCATCAGCTGTAGAGTCACTTACAACTACATCTCACCCGAAAGACGGAGCACAAGGAGGTTAAGTGACTTGCTCAGGGTCACACAACGAGTCAGTGGCTGAGGTGGGATTTGAACCAGGACCTCCTGGTTCAAATCCCTTTTCTTTAACCACTGGACCACACAGCTGGTTCTGTAGGTAGGTTATACCTGAATGGGAGGCTCTGAACTCAAAACAATGCACAGTAAAACATCTTAGTTTAAAGACTGCAGTAGGACCCATTTTTTAGTGTGATCATAATCAAATATTATATAAATACTTAATTTTGCTGGACAACTCCACCTATGCACCCCCAACTACCCCCCACCCCCTTCTTCTCACTTAGTACTTGATCAATCTAGTGCCCCGCGGAATAAGGGATCTTTGTAAATCAATCCTTTAATATTTTTCTTTTCCCCTCTTTGTATGCACTTCATGATTGATCGTAGCTAATCTTATTACTGAGCTAGTGTTTGAAGAACTATAGATCTGTCTAATTTCTGATCTGCAAATCAGGAGATTTACTATATTAAAAAAAAATTGACAGGAACAAGATGAATCATTCAGTGCAAAAACATACTTTATTGGTACTAAGTATCAAGTACCATGCACTCTGGTTTAAGCCATCACAAACGAAATGCTTCATTAATTGGTAATTGCTAGATGCTAAGTATTTATAGAAATATATTATCAAAGAAACCAAATGCGTCACAAACTTTAGACCAGATTTTATAATTATCAAAGCGACTGTCAATAAATTAAGCATGCCACTGTTAATAAAAATTTTTTTTTTTTAAATCCCACATGGAATTTTGTGTTGTTTCAAAGGAAAATAAGCAGACATTTTAAATAAATTACGTCTTGCTAACAGAAAATGAATTTAGAATAAAAAGTACAGTAATAGTTGAAGTATACATTCCCTGAAAGTTGTGGTTATTCCACGAATAAGAAAGGCCAAATAAGTTATTAACAGCCATTCCCATGACGGAAATAAATACATGGGAGTTCATGGAGTATCCTGTTTATATAAAAAAAATGCAATGCAGTAGAAACAGCTGAATTCAGCTGTTGTCTAAATAAATTAAACTTCATTGGTTGAGAATGTATTTTATTTGGACAGAAGCATACAGAAACATTTTAGAATGGAATCTGTTTTTTGTGACAGTATTCAGATTGTGTGTACATTACCACAGTATCAATCCTATAGAAAGTAATCTTACCTTTTCAGGATGTTAAGGATGCTGATTGGTAGATAGCACAGCACAAATACAAACAGAACAACCACTAACATCCGAGCCGTCTTTCTTCTGGCCTTAATCTGTTTAATTTCTGCTGCCACCATGTTTGTTTTAATTTTTATAGTCTCTGGCCCAGAAGATTGGCCTGAACACTGTAAAGGCTTCCATTTTCTTTGAACAACTGAAGATGTTCCTGGAATCTTTGAGAAATAACAAAGGGCAGTCATGAAAATCTCTGCATTTACAAAGAAAATAACATTAAAATATTTCATTTTAAGATATACAAGGAAATACCAAATTATAATATGGTCCAGTTTCACTTACTCCCATTAAAAAAAAAAAAAAAAAAAGTGTTAGTGTCTAATCATTTTAATCTTGAATGCCCAATTTCAATGTCACTGTAACAGGGGAGATCTGTGCTGACTATCTGGTCTGTCCGTGGTTCTGCAGGAAGAGGGCAGCAGCCTCATAAGATCCGCCTGTCAGTCATGGCGATGACACGGAGAGGTGGGGAAGAGGGTGTGTTGGCTTTCCCTCTCTCTGAGTGGCTGAGAGGCGGGCCTTAGGGGATTGCTCGGCCCATAAGAACTGTGCTTGGTTGTGCATTCGGGTGGCCGGAGAGAGGATACCCAGTGACGCTGGCAGAAGACGTCAGTGTAAACAAAGAACAGGCAAGCACGGCTGAGTGAGACAGCCTGCCTTAAAAGAAACTAAAAAGTAAAAGAAATAATTATGTACCCGAGGGGACATGTGTAGTTGTACGGGGAACTCTGGCCACCCCAGTGTATAGGAATTAACTAAGCGTAGGCTGGAGGCTCGTACTGACCAGCTTAGCGGCAGTGGGGGCACTGCGTAAGCAGCACTTTTGTTTTGTAGTTTTATTACTGTATTTTATTTTCCCTTTTTCTTTCGCCTTTTGTTTTCATTTTTATTTTTGAGCACTTGTATGTGCACTGGATTGTATACCAGCATTGGTAAACCCGTGGTCCTGTTTACTGTTGCCAGTATTCAGGCCACAGACAACAGCGCCCTCCTCGGGTAAAAATAAATCAGTGCACCTGAGCGGCGTTACAAATAAAACTTCTGTCTCCCGTGTGTGTCAGTGAATTGCCCACCACCCTTCCACAGTCACCAAAACACACAGGAGGTTAGCAGGCTACTTTACTGTAACACAGTAAGATACACAAAACCCAGGCGATTTTCCTCCCACAAGCCCACAAAAGGACAAACACCAAAGCTGTAATCCCTATTAAGTCCCCAGCTCAGCAAAACCAGGAATCTCACAGTAGTGCTATTACATGGTGAACCAATGGAGCCCCCAAAAAATGTGTGTCTTTTAAGATATGTCCAGCATGGCTATGTATTCCCCTAATATATTTACAATTCAATATATACATTCTGATTACTCAGGAGTTTGAATTTCCCTATTGCTATTAGTATTTTTATTAATATAAACTGAGTGTGTCCATTTTGGAATGCCCAATCGCTTTTCCCCTCACCGCAACACGTCAACACACGGCTCAGAAGACCCGAAGTTTCAGTGGGCGTCCTCCGATCCCACGACCAAGCCAGCTTCCTTTTTCACCCAGGAACTCGAAAGCAGATGTAAGCAAGCTACCGACCTCTGGAGGACAACGGCCAATCCTGCAGGTGTCTGTCTTTGAGCTCACTGGACATCTGGCCAGCAGGGTTCGCTGTAGCGTGATGAGGAGAAACAGTCCCTGACAGTTTTGCCTCCCTAGCCCACAGGAGCGCCAGAGCCAGGATGCAAACCTGCGCTGTATGACTCACCTTGCACACCACACGGCTGCGCTTCTACCAAGTGGGCCAGTCTGGGACCCCACTATTAACATGTTTAATACAACATTTAAAAAAAAAAAAATGTAAAAAAGATGTTTACCTGGCGGCACCAAAGCTTGTGAAATATTTGGATATAAGCCAACACCATTAAGCATAAAGGTGCCAAATACGTAACAAAGAAAAAGCAGACATGGTACACCTTGGGGTAGATTTCATCTGCAATTAAAGCAGAAAATGGATCAACAGCCTGGTACATCAATAGAGAATCATAACGTTATCCCTTTCCATTTAATACTGTAACTCAGAGACATCCTGAAAGCTATAGGAGCTGTAATACTGGCTGTGTATATGAGGTGCATGGGTCAGGTGCATGCTCTTAATGCCAAGTAAAAGGTTTAAAATGGATTTCTAGAAGATTTGTGGTACTCAGTTGCAGTGCCTTATTCCCATGGCTTGCAAAACAACTTAGTACCATATACAATGTTTTAAAATAAATTATTTTGTTTGCTACAACCACTTTTAGTAGAGTATAATTTCCTTTAATTCAGGGAAGATAATTTAGATAAGCTTTTTAACATTAGCAAGTTAACAGTAAATGTTACATGATACTTGGTATATCATTGTGCTTGGTTAAGCATTCAGGCTTGTCTTTTGAGGAAGAAAATTGATATCGCTCAGTCAAGACAAGGCTGCTACCAAATGATTGCCGTTTCTGGGGATATACCTTTGTATATAGGTTAATGTACAGTAGTTATCTGTATGAAACATTTCTTTGCTTTATATTCTGCACATTTTTACAAAAGGCCAACCTGATAAACTATGGACATTAACATTATCCACCGAGTCGCTTATTTAGGATGCAGTGACTGATCTAAACACAAATAGCATTTCAGACTTTGTTACTTTGAAAGCTCACAGTATATTCCTTTGCTGAATGTCAATGGCTTTGGCAGTGATCCTTGCTTAAGCAGTTGCATTAATGCAAATGGCATTCAGTCCCAACATTATGGGGTAGATGTACTAAGATAGGCCAGTAACAGTGCAAACATACAATTTGCATTTTCGTTGCGACAATTCGCAAAGTATACATTTTGTCATATGTACTAAGAAAATATGCTAATGAAAAGAGCTACAATATACTAATTTAAATATTTGTTGAGTCGTGCGACATTGTTCAAATAAATAGCGTGAGTTCAGTTGTGATTTGCTGCAGCAGAGGGTGTCCGAAGGATAACATCTATACATGCAAGGGTGCAAGAATCAACATAACCTATTTTAATACTGTTATATATACAGTATATATATATATATAAAAAAATGAAAGGCAGTTTATGGCATTGGTAGGCTAGGTTCAGAACTTGATTTGCATAATTTCAGGAAACTGTGGTTGTTTGATACAATGCTGAAGAGTGTTTTGACATTCTTGCCAGCTGTAATCATCATCTGTGCCAGTAGTCAAATGTACCAGCTGATGTGTTTCCTGTAAAACAAGATGCTTGTAGACCTCATGGATCTGGCAAATGTATAGGTTTTGACACTGAGTAAATGTTTTTATTCTGATTATCAGCCATCACTGGCAGCCACCAGAAACAGGAGAGGAAATTACTGACATTTTTAGCTATTCAAAAAAAGTGGCATTAATATCCCAACAACTTTAATTTTACTTGTATTTAGTAAACACAACATTGACAGTTGTTACATTATGTTTCAACTTTCATGTTTCAAAATATATTTTGCTCTGATGATAAAATAAATAAAAACCACATTAACTACAACAAAATGAGAAACAAGCATGTCAGCCTAGGCATACTAAATACCACCATCTTAATAATCCAGCAGATTGACATAGTATATTTTAAGAAAAATTGATGAGACATTTTGTTTACACCATCGATCCTTTGCTAGTCATAAATGATTCAAGAAAGCAACTCACCTCCCCAGTGTTCATCACAGACTGTAAATAAACTGGTTTTGTTTGTTAACTCTGGAACCATGCTGCTACATTCCATTACTATGGCCTGGGGGATCATTATAACACAGGACACCATCCAGATAATTACTATGCTTTTCCTTGCTCGTTTAGCTGTGCTTTTGAACATCAGAGGATGGCAAATGGCATACCACCTGTCCAGGGCAATGCAGCTTAAAGTCAGTACAGACACAGAAACGGATACAGTCTGGAAAGAAAATAAAAATAAGAAAACACTAAAAACAAATAGTAAATGTATTCACTCATGCTAGGTTACTCAGTATCTGTTTTCATCCATTAAAGCTGAATTAGCATCCTTGGAATGTTTCTTTAACAAGCCTGTTAAGCACAGCCAATCCCAGCCTTGTATATAAACCTGTTGATTATCTTCAATCAGGTGGCTAGCACTGTTTTGTTTGTATAAAAACTGTATTGGAAAAATACCTATACATTGTGAAAAGGGCAACTATTTGTTAAGTTTGTTTTGGAGGAGCTGAGACTAGCTCTGCATGTTTATTTAGTTAGGTTTGTAAAAAGGGCATATTCCAGTATATGAGGTAGGACCGTGGGAGTTAGGCTTTGTTTTGTTTGTTCTTAAAAGGCCAGTGGGCTTATTGTGAAAGCTAATAAAAGTGTGCCACTGGCGCTTCAGCCCTACAAAAACCTTGGGCGCCATTATTTTTATCAGCACTGTTGACTAAGAAACTGTGATGTTCAGTGCCTGCGCAGCAGGGGGCGCTACGTAACAATGCTGTTTTATTTTCCAAAAATGTTTTTTCCTAGCTATGTTTGTCTATTTGATCTGTCCACTTGATCTGTCCCAATTAAAGTAAACCATTAGGAGATTATAAAAGTTTACCACGGTAAAAGGTGAGCAAAGTGTAATAAATCACTGGTATGCATTGTAAAGCCTAGAGGGCAAATTATGGTAAACTATGCTAAAAATATGCATATTTAAAAAAAAAAGTAATTTAAGACGAAGAGTGAATATCATTTCCAAGCTTTAGAATTAGCTGTTATTTTGTTTGATGTATTTATTATAAATATATTATCAAGAGTTGCATTGATTCATAACATGATTTTAGTTTTGTTTTCATGTTTGCTAGAACTATATATGCACTCGTTTACTCCAGTACATTAACTTCTTATTTATATTCGAATAGCAAGCTCAGTGTTGGCAGCATATTATAAAGCTTACTATAAAGTGGCACCCATGCTTATCTGCACTCTAACCCCCTTTCTGAAAATAAATTAGTTTGGAGAAACACGTTCACACAGTGCTAAAAATGGTGAGTAAAGTTGCTGTTTAGTGAAACATACAATCAAAACACTGTCACAGATAAGTCATTCAATAGAGAGACAATGTAATGTACCCTTTTCTGTCAGGCCCCATTGATTCAGAGGAAGCCATCTTAGGTGTTCTCTCTTTTTTCATTGGCAATGTATTAACATCTTAACACCTAAATAACAGCTGTACATATGTAATGCTTTTATTGTATTATTTGCCAGTAGCAGTATTTTATGTACTTTAACTGGTCCAATACTGTATGTTCAATAAACATATAATATTTAGATAATCCCTGTAATTGAATCCTAGCCCAATATGAGCAGCACAGTCAGTATTGAGTCACAATGGAGATCATCTTTACCTGGTGTGCTATTTTTGCTGGTCAGTGCATATGTTTTTACCTGATTTTAAATAGTTATTGTTATAACTGACATATTCAAGCATAACAGAAATTTCAAGTAACAAATATCATGTGCTTTGACAGGAAATAATTATAGAGCTGACATTTTTAACACAGTTCAAAATGGGTTTCTTAAATATTTTTAAAATATATATTTATAAAGTATTAGTTGGTTTCACCAAGCATACAGATTTTACCAATGTGAGAGAATTATTTTCAGTAGAACAAGTAAAAAAAAATACTAATTCTCACCTGTAAATATGGGAGTACTTTGCAAAGAGTCTGGCCAAAGAACCATGTTTCTGTAATATCAACCACAAGGCTTGCAGGGAGACAGGTGATGGTGACAAGTATATCCGCAAAGGAGAGGTTTACTATGAAGTAGTTTGTAACTGTTCGCATGCGATGATTCTTCCACACAGCAAAACAAACTGAAACACAATCCCAAAAGAAGAATAGAAAGTAACTGGTTACTTTAATTAGATTTTATCCATACAGTCGGTGTTGCAGTTGGGGCTGGCAGAAAAGTCACATTGTCATGATTTAAATTAAATGAAGAAGGCTGTTCCGTGCAAGCACTTACGATCTATAGCTGAAGCTCAAAGTCAGGTAAAGGTACATTTACAGAAAAAAATATTATTCAATACAGAAGCAACATAACCCATTCAGAATGATTGTGAACATATTAACCGGAAGGGTCATGTAACAAAAAAAAACTTATTCTTTAAGATAATTAAGCAAGCTAAACAAACTCAGAGAATATGTTATGGTCTTATCATGTTTTAGATTTGGTTAGAGTAATAAATCAAGCATACAAGGTAGGCTAACCATGTATAGACTTAATAAATAATTACATCTAAAACCTGGAAAATGCCTTGTGAAAAAACAGTATCTGGTATGTGTTGTAAGCAAGGGCCAAAGCTGAAGCTCTCATGAAAATAGCGTTGTCACTTGAAAGAAGAGCCAAGACAAGGTGATCAATAAACAATTCCACAAGAAAAAAAAATGAAAAAAAACAGCAACATCACTTTGTGACTGACCAAAGTTTTCTCTCATGTAACACTTGTATCTGATTGATTTAGTTGCTAAAGTCTGTTTTGTTAGGACAATTTTGATTAATTAAATGTCAAACAAATATTAGAATTCAGTTTTCAAATACCAGTTTACCTCATTCCTTAAAACAGTCCATTACATTTTTATTAATAATGTCCATTACTAGTCTTAACTGGAGTATGTAATGTTATAGTTAATTAAAAAGCTACTATGTTGTATATTAAATTAAGCAAATACAACATCATTTTTAGGCCCAGCAATTCGTGCTATATAAAACTTTCAGATATACACTACAAGGATATTCTTGTTTGAACATACTGTAAGCCTTTAGAAAATCAGCAGGTACCATACTGTCACTTTATAACAGGGAATTCATGTGGGTGCTGTATACATTGAATGTATTCTATTGTTGGATAAGAAACACTTAAGACTTGACATACACTACAGAAAGGAAAATCCCCTTGAGAACAGTTCCATGATAAACTGAGTCATGGATTAAATCAAAATGAAGGTGCTACCATAATCATTACTAATTATAGCTATGGCAGCACCCTAAAACGTGATTTAATTCAGGCTTGTGACAATTTGGTCTATAACCGCCTCAGACACGAGGGTCACCTGTTAGGTTTTTTTCTCAATAAATTGTATTTTTCTTGACCTGAAGCCATAGGGGAGTTGAAAGATGTGTCACTAAATTTCTACATTCACTTTTTTGGTGCAATATATCCCTTTAAATCAGGGGTAGGTAACCTTCTCTCTTCCAATCCATTCCACTGCAGGACTTTGTTCCAAACAGACCATTCATTAAAACTGTATGGGGTGCACTCATGTATTCCGAATCAGCATAATCCACTGAAGGTAATATCGCCTGGGTTACTAATCAAAAGCGACCTTCTTGAGAAAAACGCAGCATTTGCGTACCATTTGTTCAATATGATATTTAAAATGTATCACTGAATCAAGCTATAAACCTAATTATTTTATTTTGTATTACAGTTTCAAGACTAGTGCTAATCATTTGATTCAAGAGCAAGATTCCTTTTAACATTGTGCAATTTAGGTGCAGGTATCTAAATAGCATGGTTTTAGTTTTAGTAGTATTTAAAACCAAACTAGTATTTACTAATTCATTTTGTAAGGCATTGTTGTCTTTTTAATGGTTATGTTGGAATTCACTCAAACAACGTCCACTGACAATGAGGACTGTATCATCCACATACAAATTAAATGTGGAGTATTTAAGAACATTACATGTCTTTTATATAGTCCAAACTACAGCTTGTAAAGTAATCAGCTGTTCAAAAGAAAGACTTGCTTAAATAAAATGTTGATTAAAAAGGTTTCCAATGTTGTACTTTTTGTATTTCTCTTAGTACCAATCAGTGGCTGTTCCTCAATAAGGCATTACACACAAACAGTAGGGTTACAATCACAGCATCATGGTTTCCCTGTGCCCTCTAATGCTTGACTTCAATACTACAAGTATACTTTCAGTTGACTAGCATGCAAACAGGGCCTGTTTCGACTGCATTTGGTTAAACAGTAGCAGAGAGTAAAACCTGCATGCTTCAGAGTGTTTGGACCATATCTGAACACCGTCTAGTGAGTTATTGCACTTAAAAATTGGAACACGTTGGACACTTGTTAGCCAATGAGATTGCTCCCTCTATTCTTTCCATTTTAGAAAGATATTTATTGCGAGTTCAATGCTGTCAAGTGCCCAAACACAGCTTGATGCTGCAACCTAGATTAATGTGATCGGCCTCAATCTATAACTTCATGGCACGATTAACTGCATTAACGGTCCTAAGACACACCTGGTTAAATTAAGTTAAATGACATTTGTATTATGATGTCACTATCTATTATATAAGGATAGTGGCACCATAATTAAAATGTTATTTTTTTTTAAAAATCGACAACAGCTCTTGGAATTCTTTGGCGTTTTTGTGAAATATGTCACTTTTTTCCCCATTATGATTTTATTTTTATAGGGCTGACTCTTCAAAGAAGTTCCCAATGCTAAATGTATTATTCACTCACCTTGGCAATCTTATTCCCCATGATCTTCATGGGGAATAAGATTGGCATTTGCCAGCATCTATGGCAAATGCCACAGAGCGCATGAGATACTCATGTCTCACCACCTGAGTGCAACCATCAGTTTGCAGAAGCCTTGCTGATGTAATAGGCCCAGTAACCCGCAAATGGTAATGTCATAAACAGCACGGCTAGGGGATGTCAAGCAGTTATTGATGCTGAGGAAATGTTTCTTATTGAAAATCAAATGAAATACATTGTACAGAGGCAGGGTGAAAATACCCAGAGGTGCTAATTTGCAAAATATGTGTATTCTTATATACACACCCAATTATACAAAACCAATATTCAGTCAAAAAAAACTAATGCGATAGAACAATATTAATAAAACTTAGACAAGACAAATACTGCACTATACATAGTTTTTTTTTATATATTCCTTGAGTCAGTGCTTGAAAAATCTGGCCTGTGATTGGTTAAAACCTCATCATAGGAGCAAAAATAGATTGAACATCCTTACACCACCAGGCAATAGTCTCTCTCTGACATGTGATTGGTTCACGTCACTGTCAGTCCCGCCCCTTTTCAACACAACAACAAGAGAAAATGGCTGATTGAAAAAACAGTGATTCTGTGACTTAACAGAAAATAAATTACAAAACATACTACAAAAGAAAGAAAAAAAACGTTGATAACTATGCGGTATGAACTTATTTATTTATTTATGTTATTTAGTTATTTACTTGTGCTGTACCATCTTATTTAAACAAAATACTGTAAAGCCATAAATATTTGCAACCAAGATATTTGGCGAATCACACCCATAAAACCTATTTTGCTCCAGAAATGTTGGCGACCTGTTGCACTGGTAGTGGTATATTACTTCATTTTATGTACAGCACTAAGAGATTCGTGCCAAAAATGTTTTTGTTTTTTTTTGCATATGTGAAAAAACGCATACAAATATTTATGGCTTTACAGTATATAAAGTCATATTTACTATCCAACCTTGCCTCTCATTATTTTGACTTTTAAATATGTACTGCAGTCTCAGCACAGTGGAAAATTATTGCCCCGAGGGAAGACTATTGTTATCGACAGGGGGCATTGCACCCTGGATGTCCCTCCTCTCTAGTCCATATTTATATATATATATATATATATATATAGAGAGAGAGAGAGAGAGAGAGAGAGAGAGAGAGAGAGAGAGAGAGAGAGAGAGAGAAATAATTTTGTCATACAAATCCATAATTAACACATCAGCATTTGGCAATACTAACGATATGTTCTATACAATACATCCACACGTACTTGATGTAAGGCTACTGAATAAGAAACCAAAATTGTGCACAATGAGCACATGGCACAGGGTAGGGACATATTTACTTAAGGCCACCTGCCCTGATTCCAAGACACTTTCCTCAGGGTGATAATAAAGCAATTTCCCCTGCAACCTGCAAAAGTTGTCAAGGTTTTGTTAGCTTTTCAGAGTACCTTAGATAGAAGAGATTTTTGATCTCCCCATGTGTGAGTTCCAGACTGTGTGTTTAAAAAAACCACAAAAAACCCATAATTATAATGACGTTTCTAATTTCAATTTAATTTGCTTTTCCTAACAAATAAATCAGAAAAGCTAATCATATAATTTCATATTGTCATTAATTATTGAATCGACTGTACCTGTATGTAATCTTTTAGGAACTAGACTGTAAATGTATCATGAATAAAAAAAATAAAAAATAAAGAGATTTACTCACCTTCTTTATTGTGGACTGCATAAGTATAAACAAATCATGCTTCAAGATCATAGAATGTTCATATATTTTCTAAGGAGATTTTAAAATGTTTCCCCTGGTGCTATCTGGCACCATCCCATATGTTTGTGAAAGCTATCTGAAAGTAGAGAAAGCTCTGTTCACTTTGAAAGGTAAATGTATCTTAAATTCTATTAAAAACAAAGTTCCTGTCTTGCAGGACATAAACAAGCAGCCAAATCAATAAGAAGCCAAAAAAAAAAGTTTCCCTTCGAAACGACATGCTGTATCACTTCCTTGCTGATCTATAAACTTGTCAGCTTATCAAATTAGTATCAAACATAATGGAATTATTGTGATCTCGGCAAGGGACTATGGCTTGCAACATTCAGACACTTTGCTAAGATTTGCGCTAAATTGTCTACAAATTGTCATCCAAGCTGAGAGTTCATCAAATGAATCTTAAAATGCAATAATAAATGCAATATACTCTGAGAGCTGAAAATGTATTATTAGAAGGCACCATCAGGGTGACTTTACCAAGTTCCCAAGAACCACCCCTCACCCCATGCATATTAAGACAGTGTATATCCTAATTTATTTATTTCACTTGCAGAATGTGTGATATCTGTTCCCACATTGTTCTCATTAAATGACTTCACATATTTTCTAAAAACATAAATGCTCTCCAAAAAATGCTTATTTGTGCTGAGCGGACAATATTGAACTGTCCTGTGTATTTCATTTTCTAGATCTAGGCAGTTTTAGTGTGACCATGAAGATATACTGGGCATGAATTAGAGAGGTACGATGTGAGTAAGTTCATTGTTAAGCCTTGTTTCAGGAGCCAGTGTTTTTTCCCATCTTATCATTCATGCATTATGATATGACAATTACATTATGACACATGAAGCCATATATAACAGGATTTTCAAAAAACAGTGTTATTGTATCATACTCGTGGTATAGTAACGACAGCTTTAGTAGCAAGTGATTTTCAAAAAAAATTTGTGAATAAAATCAATCCGTTGATGGGGTTGTTAATGAAAGCATTTCTTGTTGAAATGCTTAATTGTCGCAGGTCTCGTACATCACCTGTCTCAACGACTAGATAAGAGGAACTTGTTCATCAAAATGCATGTTAACGAGATCAAGAAAAATGAACGGAAGCATAATTCGCTGTTATGGAAACCACTACCATGTTTGAATGAACCACATAACCCAGGTACATGCTCAAGTTGCTCCCCCCACACCTCTGACGTCACTCCTCGGGCTGGCCTGAATTCTAAAGTCTGAATTCGGTCTGGGAGGAAATTACATCACTAAATGTCAATCAAACATGTTGTAGGGGCGGGAACATACCGTATAACGGGACATTGTGGCTGGTATTAAATTTGGTGGATTTGCTACCATGGGGGATTTTGACATTTTTTGAATTGGTGTTTTTCGCTAAGCACGTTCACAAAGGAAAATGCAATGCAGCTTTTTCATTTATATTTTTAATTCCAAAAACATTCAAATAAATGTTTACTTAATGCAATCTGTCTGCTAAAACAGTAACTCGTTATGGCAGCTACAATGTCACTGCAGCAACATGGAGAACAACAATAAGGTCTTCTAATCAGTTACAGTATTTGTAGTTCTTATATGGCCCTTACTTTTAAGATAGCATTTGCTATCTGTCAGTTTTAAAACTTAGCTATGGTTCACAACATAACACAGTGGAATTATCACAGTATCATGTATTTGTAGGACAGTATTGCCATGTGTGAAAACTTTAACAATATAAAGCCAAAAATGAAAATGTTTTAATTCGCTTTGAAATAATTTCAAACTGGTTAATAGACTAGCAAGCACTGGTAAAATCAGCTCAGTTTTATACGGTACAGAACTAATTTATTTTAACATTTTGTTTTGTTTATGGGCTTTGCGATACCTGCACGGTGGGGGTCTTCAGTAATAATAGCAGCATCTACAACGTATCGACAATAACAATCAACCATTTTGTTACAGACTTTCTAACAAGTCTGGCATAAACCAGTTTGGCTGTTATTTAATGAAAAATAAATAAATAAAAACACAAAAATGCTTAACATAAAACAGAACAGTCCAGTAACAGGCACAGTTCACAGTGCCTCAGGGTTTCTGATCGCATCAGATCAATTCCAGATTTTTTTAAATTCTTTGATGGAAATGTTCGGTCTACTTTTAATGTTCTCAAGCAAATTGTCTTCATCACTGCCAGTCTCATATCCACTTTGACATCTGACACATTATTTCTCTTGTTCAGCGTTTCTTTAAATGAACCTGTTCTGCATACCAGCAGGATCGCTACGAGTACTGTATGCAACCGTCTGAATGGTGGAATATTAATGGTGATCCGATCAAAACCGCCAATAAAGCAAAATCTATTCTCCACCAAAATATTTGAAAACATTAATATAAGTATAAGGCTTTTCTTTGTCAGATGCTTTATATATATATATATATATATATATATATATATATATATATATATATATATATATACTGTATATCTATATATATATACTGTATATCTATATATATATACTGTATATCTATATATATATAGATGATTATGTAGAGCTATGCATATGTACTGCATGAAACAAATGTGAAAGAATAACTAGATGGATTTATCTTTTAAATCGTAGACAATTTGACTAATTCTGCAGCGAATTCACGTCTTAACATTTAACTTGCAATTATTTTGGCCGGAAATCGGTAGTATTTCCTGCCCAACTCACGTGATAACTCAGGTAACTCGGAAAAGCACAGAAACATCACCTTTTTCACCAACTCGAGTTCTGGGAGAATATATGCCAATTGGAGCCCACTCGACTCAAGTTGGCTGTCCATGGAAACGAGGTATCCTAGCATACAGGGAGATGTCTCTCCTACCAGCGAGTAGCAGCCAAATGGAAATAAAAAATAATGGGAATATCTATTTTGTGTATAATTTGTAAACTTAATTTAAAATTGTGCATTTTGTCATCCAGAATGTACATTTATTTAGAACACGTTACATATAAAATGCTGATTTATGATTATCTTGCATGTGGTTAAAATTCAGACGGCACACTACAAAAAAAATATAATAATTAAACCCTAGTCATTTACCCTCATTCGGGGTAGGATATTTTGCCACAGCTTACTATATACAACTCTTTTAATGTGCATTTTGCGATATTTTTTTATTTGTATAATTCAAATAAAATCTACAGTACAGGTCAGTTGTCATACAATGTACATATCCAGAGTTCAGATAGGCTACAGTTGCATTGATAATTTCTGTAACAATACACTAGGCAAAATATCATTTTAGCAACACAACAAACGTTCCATAATGTTACAAATGATTAAAACAAGTGAATACATCTCATTCGTAACCAGTATAGAAAAGGCTTAAATATTTTCATTACAAATATCTAGGTAGTCTGTAAGAAATCAACCCTGGTCCTGTACACTCTATCACTGTATTGTCAGTGTCACAGCCACGGTCTGTTACATTTCTGTTTCAAGGTGAGGTATATACTCTTTCGTTAATTAAAACCCTCTTTTTCCAAGTGCAGATTAACTCATGATAAATTATGACAATTGACATGGATTTCCTTTTAAATTCCCATGCAAACCAAATAGTTGCAAAAAGCACTGCTCGTTAAGAATTTAACATTATTTTGTAAATCAACATAAATTTGGAAATCACATTAGCACGATTATTTAATAACAAAATAGGCATAACGACCGCTTGAAAATGTCCAAATCAATGCTACATACCGATTTGTTGATTAGTACTGGAGATATCATTTACGACCTTTTGAAAATCCTGCCCATAGGCATTAAGCCCAAAACAATAACATCCTCGAAATGAGTTTAGTTATTTCTAACTAAAATAGGGCACTTAAAGGTCAAATCAGCCCCTGATGTCAAAGTCACCTCATAGCAAGATCAACCTGCTCTCTGATACATATCTAATTTAATTCTGATGCTGTATTTGACACTTTGATGTGAAATATTAAAATTATCATTGATGTGTCACTGCTTCAAAGATACTAACATGCAGAGCAGTATAAAATAGCTGCTGCTTTTTAACTGAAGGAGGTTTTTGTTGGTGACAGGGCACAGGTGGGTATCTACTTTGATGGGATTATAATACATTTAATTACTGTAACTTGTCTTTACAAATACAAAAGTCAGCCTAAAAGCCAACCACCAAAATCTAAGACATGTAGGTTTGAATTAAGAATAAAACCTGTGTTGACTGGGAGCTGTCGCAGTCATTTCATGTTAAACGTACCCTTTTATGTTTTTTTTAAAATCCTTACCCAATATTTCATTTAATTGCAGGGCATTCATGTTGTGTACATACTCTAATCTGTGTATACACTGCTTTGAAGGAGGGTATCAATTCTCCTTACCATACAATATGAAGCATTTTAAACAAACCACATAAAAAGATAATTTAAATCACAAAAACTCTACATTGGGGAGTCATGGTAGGTAATTGGTCAAGGTTAGAATAAAGGACGGAGGAAAACTAATGTGACTACCTTTATTTTATTATTTCTTAGCAGACGTCCTTATCCAGGGCGACTTACAACTGTTACAAGATATCACATTATTTTTTACATACATTTACCCATTTATACAGTTGGGTTTTTACTGAAGCAATCTAGGTAAAGTACCTTGCTCAAGGGTACAGCAGCAGTGTCCCCCACCTGGGATTGAACCAACAACCCTCCGGTCAAAAGTCCAGAGCCCTAACCACTCGTCCACACTGCTGCCCTAAAGGATGGAACTTTATGGGCAATCTACGGTATTGCCACAGCTATCCCAGGTGTTAAGGCGCTATTCATATTATGTTTCTGAACATCTCTAACACCACAAAATAATATTTTTATATCTATAAATAGGTAGTCAAAAAGTGGATAAAGTCCCATGCTGTGTGTGTGTGTAAAGTTAGTAGTGGTCAGACCCCTTTGACTGTGCACCTCAAACTCAGCTCTTGGTGGTCTTGCAACTTGAATGATACTAAAATAAATTGCCACCTGGTTGTCTGAAATAGATCTTAAGTGCTCAGTACTGCATGATTCATTGCACCCGCCAACCTGCTACAGTACTAACAGGGTGTTCCAATTATTTAATTTCTCTTTAATATTGTACTTGTTTGCATCACATGTAAAGTTGAACAAGCCTTGAGTCAAGTAAAATATTATGCACTATTCAACAAAGAAACAGATTGATAAAGGCAGGTAATACCACAACTAACTGAAAAAACTGTCAACACAGAACGCACAAATATCAGTGTGTAGAAAGATAACATTTTACATTGCAGGTTAAAATAATACTGTACTGTATCAAATGTTTAGATCACAGTGGAGAACGCTACAGGAACAGGACCCAGATTTACAGCCCAGTGGTTGGCAACAGGTGAGCACCCCCGCTGGAAAATTATTGCTGAGAGCTCGCTAGTTACAAAAGGGCTGTGGGCAAAATGGGGTGGGCTTGTGTTGAAGGAGGTAGTGCTACAGCGGCGCTGGAAGGAGCCCACGATGGGGCAAAGATCGGTGGCAACAGGTGGTCCCCCGTTCCTTTCAACCCACTGTGCTCACCGCAATCCATGGGACAAATGGCACTGGGCATTTCGGGGTTTCCAAAACACTACCGCCATGGAATGAGTGGGCATGGACATTCTGAGTCACTTTCCTGTATCCGAAGAAGGCAACAGGTTCATGCTGGTGGCAATGGACTACTTTACAAAGTGGCCCGAAGCAAACGCTCTGCCAAACCAAGAAGCGAGCACGGTGGGTACCGTGTTCATCGAGGGATTCTTTGCCAGGTTTGGAATTCCCCTGGAACTACACTCTGACCAGTGGAGGAACTTTTAAAGCAGGCTGCTAGCCGAGGTATGTAACACGCACCACCCCCCTCCACCCCTAGAGCGACGGTTTGGTAGAGTGCTTCAACAGAATGCTCTCCGCTTAGCTAGCCATTGCCACCAGCCACATTCAAAAGGACTGGGACTGCCAGCTGCCACTGATACTCCTGGCCTATTAGATAGCAGTGCAGGAGTCAACAGGTTCTACCCCTGCGCTGCTCATGATGGGTTGGGAACTGCTTGGCGGAGCTACTCTTTGACAGTGCAAACCCCCAGGGTTGGAGTATGTGCGCCAGCAGCAGGACCGGCTGGATGTGGCTTATCAGTTCGCCCGGGAGCTACAAGCAGCTGGTCTGAAGCAAAAGCAGATTTATGATGTCTGGGAAAGAGGGCAACATTTTCAAGTGGGTGAGCTGGTCTGGGTTTATAATCCCAAGTGGAGAAAGGGGCCCTGCCGAAGCTGGACAGTCCTGGGTTTGTCAATTACAAATGATGTTTCTCTGTACTTGTTGATTATGCTTCAGATACCACACCTTGAAAATCGGCCAAATGTTTTGTATCACCTAAAATTTTAGGATTGAGACATAATTCAAAAACTACAAATATATTAACATAATTTAACATGAATTACCTGCAATTTGTAGTTTTAGAAGAAATACAATTTGATAATGTACAATAAAAAAAGAATAATAAAAAATAAATGGACAAACAAGGTCACAAACCCATTCACAGACTTAAATAGAAATATGTGGGTGTAGTTGCCATGGCATCAAAAGCCTATAAGTAAGTACCTTGACTCTGTGACCCCAACCTGTGGTAGACACAGAAAATAAATAATAATGATATATGTGGTCCGTACTTATGAATAAGTTATACTCTAGGTGGAATTTGAAGGTTAACAGAGCTTACACAGAATAATGGAATCTATGATATAACAATAAAAAGTGCAAGGTCAATGCATGATATTGCATGTGAATTGAAAAATGCAGGCATTCAATTATAAGCTGATGAAATGTGCCAAATGGGATTTACCACAGGGCCAACTGGATCAAACCTGACAAGATCTTTGCCCAGGTAATTAAAAATACCCTACGATACACTGATTACCTCTGTCTTTCTTTATCTACAGTAGGGCATCCAAAGGTAATGTATTGAAAAATCCTTTGGATTAGCCTATGTTTCAATAAACTGTATCTATACATTATGGCCAAAGGTTTAGCATCACCTAGAATTTTAGGATTGAGACATCATTAGAAATACAAAATGATATCACAAAAGTCTACCGGAAGCCATACTAATAGAAGAGTATTAATTGTTAGATTTTGAAATGTAATATTTTTCCATTATTGTCAGTTTTTTGTTAAGTATACGGAGAACTGCAAAGCGGTATGTAATTCAATATGTCAACGTAATATTATTCAGCAAGTGTATTTCACCATTATGAAGCAAAATTAGTTCATTCTATAGGGTCATGCAAAACTTTTGGTCAGAGTTGCATTCAGAATGGCTACTAATATAAATTAGCATTTTCTTTTCCAAATTTGTCAACTTCCTGTTCTTGGAAGGTGAGGGACAATGGTGCTGGATTTGGAAAGTACATAATACAGACCAGAGCACCCCGTGACTACCATACAATTTCAGACCTCAAGAAAAGACATTGCTTGTATCATTTTGGATGTGGATGAATTTCCTCTTGGGGCTAAATTTATTTTACTTGGGATTGACAGGTTGAAAGGCATAAAAGACCAGTAATTTGGTCAAGTAAATTGTGCCAGTCAAAGTCTATACACCTTGCCAATATATGCTGTAAGAAAAGTAAGACGGTTGATGGGGAGAGAGAGCCATGGTATTGCTGGGTCTCAAAAGAAAATCGTATATATCAGGATATCAGGCTCTGATTTTATAAAGCTTACAATTTGTATGGCCTGATGTAAATTGGCAGTCAGGGTGTAAGTGTTGCATTTGTGTTTATGATGCAGTAAAACAAACAAGGCAAAACTAGAAAGAAACAATCGAAACAAATTTCAATTATTTTTCAATGTCTTACAGTATTCCCAAGGTCCAGCATTTCAATGTTATATCAAAAATGGAAGTATAAAAGACATTTGAAAATAAATGACTGCTTGTCATATAACCTAGACAACTATATTAAAATACGTTGTTGTCTTTAAAAATGTAATGTTTTGTCGGTTATTTGGTGTTTTCCCCACCATTAATTGCCAAATAAAATAAAAATGGTTGAACATTTTGTGGAGGTCCAGATTTTGAGATGAGGCATAACTAAGCTAGATTTTTTTTTTTTTTTGCATATTAGAAATCGATTTGTATTCTGTGTGCATCAAACCGTTGCAGTGGAGAGATCAATTGGTTCTTGGTAAGCTTCATTTAAAACTTATAATCCAGTAACATGTATAGTGTACTGTCTATGCAAGCAATAACATGCAACAGGGTTTGTGGTAAGACATATGTTTTATAACCCTATATATATATATATATATATATATATATATATATATATATATATATATATATATATATATATATATATATACCATTCTTGAAATTGTTCTCAATTAGCAAGTAGGTTCTGGTGATTGCATTTTTATTCCTCTTAAGAGGTTCATCACAAATATTTAAAGAGGAATCCTCAACTGAAAAACTGCTTTAAAATAAACATCACAGGGTGACAGTATTTAACCCTGCTGTCTGTACCTAGCACCCCCCATACACAATTTATTTCCCTAGCATGAGGTTTCTACTTCAAAGAAAGCATGTTGATCTTGGTACTTCAAATGATTACTTCCAATTGGATTCTAAATGTAGTTATAATCTGGTAGAAACAAATGTGCTCATGATGCACAAAAAATGAAGGCTGCAGTGGTGACTGCCAAGACGAGGTATGCCATTCAAACTTTAGCTCGGACCAAATCAAAACTCTGACCCACCCGCTAATTGCAAATTACAAACCCAGTATTAATAGCGGGTTCCTTCTGGGGTTCCTTCTAGGAATAACCTTCTTGATGTTTTTTTAATGTTATCATTTTGTTTATAAATAATATGTCTCTCTCTCTCTCTCTCTCTCTCTCTCTCTCTCTCTCTCTCTCTCTCTCTATATATATATATATATATATTTTTTTTTAACAGCATATATATATATATTTTATCATGTATGTAGGCTAGGCGACTACTCATCAGTCGTCATGAATCTACTTCTCATAATTCGTGTACTGCGATTTGACCTTCGTTTAAAACTAATTTGTCCATACTGTCGATTAGCAATAAACTTACATTAGGTTAATACAATTTTCTCACCCGTACAAACAAATTTATATATATATATATATATATATATATATATATATATATATATATATATATATATATATATATATATATATATATATATATATAATAAATTCCAACAAGGGGAAATCGTTATACAGATCAAATAATACAAAAGCAACAGACTAGACTGGCGTTTAGTAGTAATACATAACTAGTTCTTGTTGAACTTTTTTGCAACACAATTTAGTTGTATAAATGTTGTAAGCTGTTAGCTAAGGACTGCTTTGACTTGCACACTTATTAACCAACTGCTGTAGCGTGAGCTCTTAATTCCAAAACCCTTCACCTGTATGGAAAGAAAACCTACCTAGTGTATTCCCTACTAGAGAAACGATGAACACGAGGATATATCCGGCGATTAGAACCCACTCGTACTGTTTGGGATGCAAATACTCCCTCCAGATATATTTCAGCAATTCATCGTCGTCTTCAAAAGACGGGTTAAATTCAGATTCTCCAGTTGTGTTCACCTCTTGCGGTAGTGAACAATCCTCAGAGACAGAATCCACGTTTATCCCAGACATCACTCAGGTTGTTGAGCGCTCATTGATGTCTGTTCTGTTTCCCAGTTCTGCATCCACGCTCTGTAAAACCCATTCCTGCTAAACCGGACTGCAGTGTGTCAGAAGCCTTTAGAAACCCAACGGAGAAATAAGTAAGGAGCAAGTTCAGTTGTCATTATATACATGACGTATTTCTCAGACACCCAATGAACCAAAATGAATGGAAGATTTCAAATCCATTGAAGAAAAATCCCCCGTCCCCTCTATTGACTCTATCCATCAATGGAACAGCAGTGCTGAAAATCAGAGTGAAGTCTTAACTTTCCAGGTTAGCCAAATATAGAGAGATCTATGCACCAAAACTGGAATGTCTAAAAAACAATTACATAAGCCTGTTAACTGTTCATTTTTTAAATAAATAAAAATCAAATACTTAATTCTAAAAAAGAAAAATGCATCTATGAAAACAAACACACACATTATTTTTTATCCATTGCTGTTAAAACGGTAGTATTTGTTATTATTATTATTATTATTATTATTATTATTATTATTATTATTATTATTATTATTATTATTATTATTATATTCGATTAACATTTTTGTATGTGTAGCCTACATATTTCCCTTGGGATAATTTTTATTTTTTTATTTTCATTTTTTTGTTTATTTTAATGATTTATTAAATAAAAATCCAAAGTAGGAAAGAGATGTACTTTCACCTGAAGAAGAGACCTTTTGAGGTCTTGAAAGCTTGTGATATAATTTTTGTTTAGTTAGTCCAATAAAAGGTATCACATCTCCTCTATCATCTCTAGATTAATACAGCTACAATTTTGACACAGGCAGTTAAAACGGTTCAGTGCCGTCTCTGAACCACCTCGCAAGGTGAGTCAAACGGCATTAAATGTGACTATAGTCTTTCTTGCATCACTTTGGAAGCCCAAGTAAGTTATGTTATAGGCTCTATTTTTGTCCATCCTTGAAGTGAATTATTGAAATCATCTGACATCTGCCCCCTCCTCCTCCTCCTCCTCAGCCATGTCAGCATTGAGGAGGATAGACCACATCTCCCAGGTAACGCAAGTATGTTGACGAATTGGTCTATTATTATTTTAAAAAATTAAAAAAAAAAAACTTACCCCATTCATCTTTCTGTGTCTCTTTGAATTACAATATTTCTTGATCTTTTGTTCTAAAACATTTCCTGAGTTTTGACACTTTTTAGCAATCAAGGTGAAGAAAGGTCATGCAATATCCTACCATGTACACAGGGCTGTAAATAAATTACTTGAAAGGGCTTTTAATTAGCATGAGGGAGCAGGGCTACTGTATATCAATGAATAATAATGATGGCTTATGACACAACTTCACTGTGGAGTTGTGACAGAAATATAATGAGTTCTGGTTGTAAATCTCCCACTCGACGGGTGTGAGGGCGCTAAATAGCGAATAGAGTCAGCTGCAATCGTCTACCAAGGGGTCATGCATTACCAAGGGGTCATGCATGATCGCATAAAGGGGCCGGAGAATTGTAAGTCTTTTCCTTCGGTTTTGTTTTCGAAATAGACCTGGAAGGACCCGTGCACTGTGTATTGAGAGTATCATGAGTGTTTGTTTTGTTTGTCTTGTCTATAATTGTTACTTGTGTGTTTATAGACGGCTAACACGTTCCGGAGTTGTCGCCAAGGGCCAGCACTGAATCCGGAACAGCACTGCACTATTTGTCACTCTTTAAACTGTATCGCCCACCACGAGCACTACAGCACGCACCCAGGACTGGTGACCGTGGTTGTATATTGTGGGAAATATACTGTGTTTATTGTTTAGGGCTGCAATCCCTGTTACTGATCTCTGTGTTTTACGCATCGTTGTGTATTACCGGAGTTTATTATTTGGTCACCAGATCTGGATTATAACAAAAATAAAACGACTATTTTTCCATACCGGATTACAAATCTCTGTCTGTTTATTCCTGCACTGCATCACCTCTGCACCTGTTCATAATCAGCAACCTCTTTGCCACAGGAGTGTATATGAAAGCAGAGACCTTTGTGTTTGTTGCGGTAGATTGTTCTAGAATGAGCAGGTATGTGTACTGAATTAACAAAAAAATTTGTGTATATATATATATATATATATATATATAGTAGCGTCACAGGGGAAAGCAGCAGTGGGGCTGGTAGGTGACGTAATCACACACAAAGACATAAGCCCGATATACGCTCCTTGCAAAGGAGCCGGCTCTTTTGTACAGCAGTATCGGCGCAATGCTTCAGTGCGAGAGGTCCCGGGTTCGCGCCCGCCCTCCGCCTGTGTGTGGCTTGCCTCACCCTGTGTGATGCGCCTGCCTGCGGGAACCGAGATCGCTACAATATATATATGTATATATATACTGCTGTGCTAAAGTCTTAGACATGTTGCATTTTTCTACTCTGTTGCATTATGAGCATCAACAATTTACTCAAAGCCTCCACTACTGTTTTCTACTATTATAACAACCTTGACTTGCATAAAGAAGGAAAAACACAGAGTGAAATAGCTTGCATCACTCGAAGGTGTGGTATGCGAAGCATAAATCAACAAGTACAGAGAAACATCATCTGTAATTGACAAACCCAGGACTGGAAGACCCAACAAGCTGTCTAACAAGGATGAGCAATACTTTAAGATTATATCCTTAAGAAATAGAAAGAAGACACAAGTTGAATTGACAACAGAACTGGCAGAAGGCACAGGTGTCATTGTCCATCAAATCAACAATACGAAGGCCACTCTTGAAATCAGGACTTAAAGGATGTGTTGCAGTGGGAATATGCCTGTTAAGAAAGGGGAACAAGACTAAAAGGCTAAAATATGCACAAGAACACAGAAATTGGACTATGGAACAATGGTCAAAGGTGTTTTGGACTGTTGATGGATGGACGGCACCTTTGCCTTCTTAGAAGTGGTACATATCATCGGAACCGCACGGCCCGAAGTGGTCTATACCGCTTATAACACCTGTCATTTGGGGGATGAAAAATAATAAAACACATTTTGAATTAAGGCAAAACCAGAAACTTTTATTGTGTATACATCCACAGTGTAATATAGTCCCAAATTTAATTTAATTTAATTTATTGTTTGCTTATTAAAAACAAATTGCACATGTTCGTTTATTGTGAATTTCTGCATTGAAAGTGGCATCACACTAGAAACTGGAGAACTGAGCATAAGCTGTGATGATGGGCGGAGTTTCACTAGTGACACTAAGGAAGTAAGGGGAGCAGCTGCGATATTTGAATCAGGGGTATCTAAAGCTAGACAGGCTTTAGTATGGGAAATCAGACATCTGTATAATGAGTTGTTTTATAAAGAAATTGGTGTGAGTTTTATTTGGATTCCTGCACATATCGGAATAAGAGGAAATGAAAGAGCAGATTTAATGGCAAAAAATGGGACAGGATACAATAAACATGAACATGTCATTAGGTAGGACAGAGGTACACAGTATTGTCAAGAGGAAGATTTTGATAAAGTGGCAAGAACAGTGTAATAGTGATGAAAAAGGGAGACATTGTTTTAGCATTTGTCCAGTGGTTGACAAGAAGGTACACGGTAGGTGTAAAAATGGAAGAGAGGAAATAATTTTGAGTAGAATTAGATTAGAACATTGCACCATTAATAAATTCCTTAATATAATAGGCAAACATGACAGTGGAGATTGGGACCAGTGTAAAACAACAGAATCCATGGAACATTATTTTTGTAATTGTACAAAATATATTCCACAAAGAAGAAAGATGATGGGGAAATTGAGGCAGGAAGGCTTGACAAGTCTTGTATATTTAGACTTTTTAAAACATATTACCACAAAGCAAATATCACAAAACACATTAATTAAGTTCATAAAGGATACAGGGAGATACAACTCCATTTAGAAATAAAATAAATATTTGTGTTCTGTTTTATGACCAGTTGTTGGTTGCAATGAGTCACATCAGTGATTGGAGCAGCGACCCTTTCATTAAAGAAGAAAAAGAGCAGCTACGATGGAGACTGAAGCCAGATCTTGAGGTGAGTTTGTGAACTCGTTATATGCAAGGCACACATATTCTATTACGTTTTCTTCCTTTTGGATCTCAAAAGATGTTTTTGTTAGTTGTCGGACACCTCGCGTCCAAGTCATGCCAGATTAAGTTGATGATCGAACCAGACTTTACGCACCAATCCAACCGTGGTGTCAGGGGATAATAGTGACTCTGTTTCCCGCAGACACTTCAAAGGGGGGAGAAAACAAAAAAAAACAGAAGGGAGACCACATCAAAACAAGGGCAACAACTCAGGTAAGACAACTAATAAATGTATTTATCTTAATGCTAGAAGTCTCAGAAACAAAATGTTAGAACTTGAAGCTACTGCACTAACAAGTAACTACGATGTGATAGGTGTTACAGAAACTTGGTTGTCTGAGAGTGATGGAGACAAATATAATATTAGTGGGTACACACTGAGGCACAGGGGTAGCGCTATACATAAGAAATAGTCTTGAAGCCCAGGTGTTAAATCTGGACAAAGAAAACAATGGCGAATCAATATGGGTCAGAATAATGGACAAAAATTCAAAGGGCATAATAATAGGAGCATGCTATAGACCGCCAAATTCAGACGCTGAGCAAAATAATCTGTTATACAATGACATTCGAAATGTGTGTAGAAAAGGAGAAGTCATACTAATGGGGGATTTCAACTTCCCCCGTATAAAATGGGAGAACCCGGTGGGGAGCACGACGGACGAAATTGAAATGGTGGAAATGACAAATTACTGCTTCCTAACGCAATTTGTCAAGGCACCGACTAGAGGGGAGGCATGCCTTGATTTAGTCTTTTCAAATGACGAAGACAGAATAACTAAAACAGAGGTCAGAGAGCCATTGGCAAACTCAGACCACAACATGGTCTCATTTGAAGTATTTTTTAAAACCCCAAAAGTAATGACTAAAGCTAAGGTTTACAATTTTAGAAAAGCAAACTATGAAGGTATGAAACAGAGACTAACAGAAGTAGATTGGAGTAAAATAGAGAAAACATCCACAGAAAAAGGATGGCTGTTTTTAAAAATGTAGTACTAGATGCGCAAAACAATTACATCCCAAAAGTAGACAAATCTAAATCTAAAACAAAATGGCCAAAATGGTTTAATAGATCAATTTAAAAAAATATTCAGCAAAAAAAGGCACTTTACAAAGCATTTAAAAAGGACCAAAAACAAAGTACACAGAAAGAGTACTTGGAACTGCAAACACAAGTCAAAAAGGAAGTTAGAAAGGCCAAGAGAGAGATAGAAATCAGTATTGCTAAGGGGGCTAAAACCAATTCCAAAATGTTTTTCCAATATTATAACAGCAAGAGAACATTCAAAGAGGAGGTTAAATGTCTGGGAGACACAAATGGCAAAATCATAGATGAAGAAAAAAATAGCAAATATATTAAATGATTACTTTTCACAGGTTTTTACAAAGGAGGACACGGACAACATGCCCCACATGTCGACCTGTTCCTATCCAATTTTAAATAACTTTAGCATAACAGAGGCAGAAGTGTTAAAGGGACTAGGAGCTCTTAAAATAAACAAATCCCCTGGGCCGGATGAGATCCTCCCAATAGTACTCAAAGAAATGAAAGAAGTTATTTACAAACCGCTAACCAAGATCATGATTCAAACATTCAAAATCCTAAAAGGTATAGACAATGTCGACCCAGGGGACATTTTTGACCTGAAAAAAGAAACAAGGACCAGGGGTCACAAATAGAAATTAGATAAAGGGGCATTCAGAACAGAAGATATGAGGCACTTTTTTACACAGAGAATTGTGAGGGTCTGGAACTAACTCCCCAGTAATGTTGGTAAAGCTGACACCCTGGGATCCTTCAAGACGCTGCTTGATGAGATTCTGGAATCAATAAGCTACTAACAACCAAACGAGCAAGATGGGCTGAATGGCCTCCTCTCGTTTGTAAACTTTCTTATGTTCTTCTTATGTTCTTAAATCCAGGCCGGTAATTCAGGGTGTGGTGTCTGGCCTTGTCTTTACCTGCTTTTCTATGCAAGCCATGCTATACACTATACATACGCACAGTCATGTGATGCTGTTTAACCAATCAGATGTTGTTATTTTTCCAAGATATATATATATATATATATATATATATATATATATATATATATATATATATATATATATATATGCCCTGCAAATATGGAAATTAATGTTGGTGTAATTTATATGGGGAAATGGGTTTATTGTGTGTGCATTTTGGAGTTTATTTGTTTGATTAATTGATTGTTTACGTCTGGTGGAGATGGCTCGTGGCGACTGCAACGCCATGCTACAGAGCGGAGCTGCGTATACTCAGGAGGAGAGAGTCCACTGCAGGAACGACAGCTACACATAACCCTGAAACTGCAAGCGGTGCTTGTGAAGACAATGCCCAGAAAAGGCCGTATGAAGCAGCAGGAGTCATCGTATGGATACCGGCTCATAAGTAGGTTAGTTTAGGGGATACTGATCCCAAGTAATGTATAGCGAGGGTTACATTCCATTATTAAGGCTAGCGCTCGCCCTGTGTGGCACCTTTTATTTGTAGTTTTTGTACTGTGTTTTATTTTGCCTTTTGTACAGCCTGCTGTATGTGTCCTCTGTGCGCTACCATCGTTGGTAGCATCACATGACCTGTTTATTTGCTTTGTTTTGTGTTAATAAATCCTGCACGTCTGTGCTGGTGTAATCAGCGGTTACCCACACACATGAGACAAGCACCCTGTAACAATATATATATTGTGATAAATTGTGTGGTAAAGTGATGGAGGGCACGTACGTAGGGCCTTGCCTGGAAAGAAGCATATACCCTTTCTGACCACTGGGATAGGAAATGTAGTTCAGTGAGTGTGGCAAAGTGCCCGCCCCTGTGTGTATTTTGTGTTACGTGTTGTGTGTAAATGTTGGTGTATAGTCATTGGTACACGGGGTATAAACGGGTCAGTGTTTCACGTGTATTTAAAAATGTAGATTTCTATTTAGGCACGAGGATGGCACAAATCACTTCACGTGCTGGTTAAAATGTAATGTGTGGTCACGGGAGTACACTTAATTAATTCACGTGCAGTTGTACCGAGATTCCAATTGAATGATTGACTAGCAATCGAGTCTCGGTACAACTGCATAAAAGCAGCATGTTTTCACTCACTCGGGGTGGTGTGTTCGGTGAGTGGAGAACGGGTGAGGAGAAGGAGGAAATAAGTAAAGTAAAGGAAAGTAAAATAACGAATCTTGTTTGTTTAAAACTCACCGTGTCCGTTTGTCTGTATAGTCCGTTTTGTTTACCTGTTTATTTTGGCCGCAAGTGCCGTGTCCTGTGTTTTTGTGTTTGTTACAACCGTTTATTTTCTGGCTGTCTGTTCATTATTAAATACTGAGTGAAACCATTCGCTCAGCTCCACCAAACTCCACCTCTCTCTGTCGTTTATTTCCTGTTTCTGGTCTGACGTCACCCACTGCAGCCGTCTTTGTGACAGTGAGATAATGGTGGTGGGCTAAAAGACTACATTTCCCAAGGGGCTTTGAGTGGCTAGAGTACAGGAGAATGGGTTGCACCTGTGCTTAATTAATTATGGGTATTTAAACGCCCCTGTCTCTGGGGTCCATTTCACCATGAGTGGACCTCTGGCTGTGGTTAGATCAGTTAGAGGGGCAGCAACCGTAGCAAAATTAGAAATGAACCGCCTGTAATACCGTCAAACCAAGAAAAGCCTGTACTTGTCTCTTATTTACTGGCCTCGGCCATTTCTCAATAGCCTCTATTTTTCCTATTTGGGGTTTTATTAAATCCCGACCAATGGTGTAACCGAGATATTTGGCTTCTTCTAGGCCAATTGAACTCTTCGCCAGGTTTGTCGTTAACCCTGCTACATGCAGAAAGTCTAGTATAGCCTGTACCCTAACCAAGTGTGTGGCCCAGTCTGTGGGTGTGGCCCAGTCTAGGTATGCGGCCGCATACTTACGATGTGGTTTTAGGATCCTATCCATCATTCTTTGGAATGTGGTAGGGGCCCCATGTAGCCCAAAAGGCATGATGGTGGATAGGTTTTCTCCCTAGCTTGTGGGGATAGGGGAACGTGCCAATATTATTATTATATAATAATAATAATAATAATAATAATAATAATAATAATAATAATAATAATAATAATGTTTCCAAACCTGTATTTGCTATAAAATGTTAACATATGATGAATATAAAACATATAAATGACCTAAACTGTGTTTTTCATTAACCCTTTATACTCCTGTGTACTACATACCCCTATATTCAATCTAGAGATAAAAACTTTTTTTTTTTAACAATGAAAACAAAAACGGTGCTAATAACAATAATAACAATAATAATCAGTAAACAGTAATTATCAAATAAAAATTTAACAACATCAAAACGTGTGCCATTATCGACTTGCTCTGTGCTATTTATTGAAATGTTCAATACAACAGAACCCACGGTTGTCTTCGCAACCACTGCACATTTTTCCTGTGTCTTCTCTTTTGTTTTCATTTTCGTAGCAGACCCTGTACCTTTTTTACAGTCTCTGCTTCCCTTGTGTTGGAGGGATAGTCACAAATGCGTGTACACAGCTACTTTCTGATGTGATGGATCTGGCTGCCTCATTGCCTGTACCCAGTACTGTATTTTGATAGTATTTCATCATAGGACTGCCATTTCAAACCAAAGAGCTTCCCGTTTGCAGCTGGCTTACCTGTAAAGTAGCTGCATGCTCTTCTGTTTGTACAGTTTGTACAGTTCTTAGCTCCACATCCTCTTCATCACCATTGTTGAGTGATAAGTCAGCATCACTGTTGCTGGTATCGAAATCCTCTGAACCAGCTTCACTCCCGTTGCTCATTATAGAAAGACCACATACGTTGCCATGTTTAGCTTTCACTATATATACTTGTAAAAGTTGAATGGCTTCCCGCAATATATCTCAGTCTTCTAAATGCCCACAGCTAGATTGGAATTGCTACATGACACGCAATTGGATATAAATGTCCCTGGACCCTCCCCTGACTTTCATTGCACATTCCACAGCAGTAGCACTGCCTTAGAGAATGAAACCTGAAACGCTAGACTGAGAAACTGATCATAGAATAGAATGGGAAACTTGATGTACGCAGGTACGGCATGGTACTGTAAGTGGGTTTTCATTTGACATACGTGCGTACGTAATGGTGTTGAAGTGGTTAAGTCTAAAGCGGTTAAAAACCTGGCCGTACCTAATTGATCCACCAGTTCATCAACTCGTGGCATGGGATAGGCATCAAACTTCAAGACACTGTTTAGTTTTCTGTAATCATTTCATTGGCCCATCTGGTTTTGTGATTAATGACTACTCTCCTGGCTACATTAACCCTCTGACCTGGCTCAGTTATGATGTCATGTTGGATTACATCTGTTTGTCCTGGTAGTTCTGAAAACACCATTCTGTTCTTCGCTATAAATTCCTGGACCTCCCGCTGCTGTTCAACCGACAGTGTTTCCCCTATTTTAACAGCTGGCTCTGCTGAATTACTGTCAGAGATGGTAGCTGTTCCCACGGCACCCAGCACTTCTTGTCCCTCGATGCTTTCAAATGATTTACATGATAAATCTACTCAGGTTTCCTTCTACCTGGCTGACTAACTTTGTAATTTACTGGTCCTACTTGTTCCATAATCTCATACGGCCCATGGCACTTAGCCAGGATCTTACTATCTACTGTGGGCACCAGGACCAACACACAATCCCCTGGTTGAAAAACTCTAGTTTTTACATTTCTGTTGTATGTGTTTCTCTGGGTTTCCTGGGCCTCCCTCATGTGTTGTTTAACAATGGGCATGACCGCCAAGATCCAATCCTGCGTTTGAGAAATGTGCTCAATTACGCTCCGATAGGGAGTTGGTTCTTGTTCCCAGGTCTCTTTGGCAATATCCAGCAAGCCTCTGTGATGTCTCCCATACAACAGCTCAAAGAAGCTTGTGGAACCCCGCATATCGCAAACATTAAGTAAGGTATCAGACAATCCCAATTTTTTCCATCCTTGTCAACTTTTTTTTTAGCATGTTTTTCAGAGTTCAGTTAAAATGTTCCACCAGTCCATCTGTTTGTGGATGGTACACCGACGTTATTAAGTGTTTTATTTTTAATAATTTACGCAGCTCTTTGGTAACACGTGACATGAATGGGGTGCCCTGGTCTGTCAATATTTCTTTGGGAATTCTGACCCTACTGAACATTTGCATCAACTCCTTAGCAATATTTTTCGCTGCCATGTTGCGGGGTGGGACAGCCTTGGGATACCGAGTGGCATAATCGAGAATCACCAGTATGTGTTGGTGCCCTCTAGCGGACTTGTCCAGGGGTCCCACTAAGTCCATTGCAATCCGCTTATACGGCATTTCAATAATAGGCAGTGGAATTAGTGGGCTTCTAAACCTTTTCACTGGTGCTCATTCCTGGCAAACTGGACATCCGGTGCAGTGCCTTTCAATTTCTGCATGAAGGCCTGGCCAATAAAACCTAGCTGTGACCCTATCCTTTGTTTTCTCAATGCACTAAATCCAATACTGTCCTGCTAAAGTCCTGTGGAACCAGTAATTGTTCTACCACGTCAACCCCCCTTTTTTCCACACAATACAGTAAATCGTTTTTCATTTCAAATTACAGGCACCCCATTTATCATTACCACATTCTCATGAGCAAACTGCAGAGTTTGGAATGGAAAGAACTAGGGTTTGAAGTTTTAGGTTTTTATTTTTGTTCACGTGACCATGTTTTGAGCTGATTCAATATCTTAAGTAAACTGTTAATTACTAAACAAAGTCGCTTCTTTTTAACTTGATGTCCTGATTGACTTGCTGATTCTGGCCTACGGCTCTGGATGCATAACTTCAGTCGCGGTCATCTACCACACTATAGAGCCTGCATCGATGGGCTCTATCGCTTAATTATGCTACTATGAGTGCATACAGAAAAGACATGTACATTGCAATACAGCATACTGCATATGGGTTCATTACACTGTCATCTGGGACTTTTTGAAATCCTCTCAGCAAGGAATCCTGCCCCCGAAGGGGTCAGAAAAACTGTGTGTAAGTGACGTTAGGCCACTGTGGAATCTGTAGTTCTGGGGGAGTCTGTAAACAATACAATCACATAGACACGTGCTCCCATTTGAACTACACCTCCCAGAATGCATACCAAACAGCTTGAGAAGTGTTGTTTTATTAAAATAAAAAACATGTCAGTCAGTAATACAAAGTGAATGAGCATGTAAATATATACTGTACACAGAGTCTGTGGAGCTCCACTTAATGTGAAGGCAGCCATAAATAACTTAGTGAAACATTTAACCCCTTGCTATTGGACGTACCTGTGCATTCTCCAAAACGCTCGCTCAGTGCTTCCTAACGTGCCAGTTACGTCCTCATTTATATAGATAGATAGATAGATAGATATTCAATGAATGCTGGATTGCTATTATTTCGCTTGGGATTGCTCATCGAGAAGCTCTTCTGATAATCTGGGGTCAGTATTTCCAATTCCATTATGTTATACAGATAAAAAAATTTTGATGTGATGTGACACAGTTTTTAACTGAATTTATAGCCTGCTTGAGTGCTAGCTCTCTGATGCATCAAGCAAATTTAAAACAATCTGTGTGAAGCTTTCGTTTCTGTTCAATGAGGATCGATAATAAAAAATATTTCTTTTGATTAGGCTTATTACAATAAACTGCAGGAACAATAATACATGCTGTAACTACAGTTTAACATTACATTAAATAGAATCACTTTTAACTTTTGTAAAGAATGAGCAATATGTTAAATCTTTGCTCTCAATTTTAAAAACAATTATTTACATTTATGTTTCATGTTCATGATTTTTTTTTTTACTGTTTATGAAGATCGCATTATAAATGTTTCATTAATTATGATAATTAAATAGATTTTTATGGACAAAACATGAGGCATTTTGAGATCTGAAATGAACCTTAGGTCATTAAAACCTGTTTAAACTGACATAAAGGGCTACGTTACTTTAAGCCACTTATGTTGTCTCGTGTGAACCCACCTTGAGACACTTCATTTCTTACCTTACAATTATGCATCATAGATTTAAAAAACTATGTACATACAAACGATCAACATTATTTTACTATTTTGCTAGAATTCCTGAGTTTGCACTCTTTGCATTAACATGTCTAATAAAATGTGGTAAAATGTAGCAGTCATGTATGGATCACCTCCACAGAAGTGGTGTCGTTTATAATGAAAATAAAAACAGTCTCCTCAAAAAGCAAGGAAATTCATTGAAAAAACGATGTTAATGGTTTTTAACCCAAACTCACCATTCCCACCCCCACACAAGCAGCCCAAGGAACTAGACAACACAAGCAACCGCAGTGCTATCACCAGGTAAGACATAGAACATGCAACTCATCTCAGATGACACAAAAGACATCCATCATCATGGTCCACCTGAACTGCTGTCATGCTCTTGTCTTGTCTTGTGTTATTACGCTCTTCCAAAAGTCTTCAGGCTAGAGCCACATACAAAGTCTACCATTTTAAGGCTGAACCAGATTCTAATTGGTTGCTTGTTCATCCAGTGCACTTCCGGAAAAATACTAGACCTCTTTTGTATAGCGCTAAGACACCGTTCCAGTTTTCAGACAGTTCTCATTTCCATCACAAAATAGATGTCTAAATACACACACCTATTTATTCTAACATTTTACAAAAAATTCTCAGTAACCACCCCTGGCGCCACACAAGGCTGCTCCCTCGCCATTGCAGCCCTGCTAACATTATTGCTTCCTACCATGAGACGATTTTCCTTCTTATATTGCAGAATTGATTCAACTTCTGAAATTGTTTCACGGTGTGCTTATTTTATTTTCTAATAAAGTTGACACCACTGTGCAGTATATAGAATTCCCATCGCAGTGAGTTTCTGATGTTTTCCTAGAACTACTGTCATGTTTCTTCCTTTCTCTTACTATGTTATTATGCTGTTCTGTCTTTTTTTCTTTGAAGGGGGTGAACAAGGAATTGGAAGCTGACGATGTTATATATTTCTTTCCCCTGACCTGCCATGAGCAAGGTACTGTGCATGTTTGTGCAAACTGAACAAAACATGTGGAGGGCTTGGTGGATTTCATCAGAAGCTTTAGAGGGGCCATTTCAAAGTCTTATTTTATTCTCATATTGCGTAATCAGCTTGCTATTGCAATGCTTTCATAGTCTCCTAGTCTTTTTTTAAAAATTACTTTCAAATCATGTTATGGAAATTCAATTTTAACAGCTGCTATCAACATGCATGTCATTGTTTGGATTAGGAGACAGAGACAAAAAGCATGAAGGAGTAGTAGCCAGTATACAGTACATTTCAAAACAGTCTGTAGTTGTGATAACAAACTAGTAAGGATAACCCTTTCATGCATGTAGGGTGCTTGGTATGTTAAAGCGGCAATGAAGTTCAGAGACCTATACTGGGTGTTAAAAGTATTGCTGGGCAAGAAGACTGAACTAATTGTGAACAAAATATGAAAATCTGACAGGAGCTTTTCCTGCTTGCTTTCCATTCTAACCAAGCCCTTAAAAAATGTATTTCTTTAGTTAAAAAATACACATTACCACTGTCTATAAAGCCTCCAAGATTTAAAATAAATCTTAATAATGTGTAGAGTAATAAAGGGTACAGCAGTGTGGAGTAGTGGTTAGAGCTCTGGACTTTTGACCGGAGGGTCGTGGGTTCAATCCCAAGTGGGGGACACTGCTGCTGTACCCTTGAGCAAGGTACTTTACCTAGATTGCTCCAGTAAAAACCCAACTGTATAAATGGGTAATTGTATGTAAAAATAATGTGTAAAAAATAATGTAATTGTATGTAAAAATAATGTGATATCTTGTAACAATTGTAAGTCGCCCTGGATAAGGGCGTCTGCTAAGAAATAAATAAATAATAATAATAATACATCAACATTTATTGCCCAAACCATTTCCAAGTACTGCCCAACATGCAAATAACATTCTGATGCATTTTTTGTGTTTTATTTCCTCTATAAATCCCTCCTGTCATTGCACAATCACAGATCGGTTACATAATAGAGCTTTCTCATAGACTCGTTTAGCATGTTGGTTTCTGTCACAATCACACCTATTGACATATTCCATCTGCACCTTGAAAGCATCTTGTACATCCAGGCCTGGAGCAAGCCCTAGGCAAACTAGGTAGCTGCCTTGGACAGCAAGTTTAGGGGGGCAGCAAAACTATGAAAATGAAAGCAAGGAATCTGCATTGTGTGCGAAGCACCGCTCCTGTGACGTTTAGCACCATGGTAACTGGCATCGCACTGAAGAATCCTATCCAAACATGCTCTTTGGCATGGTATAGTGTGATTGATAGTAAATTGCGTGTTTTATATTTATTATGGCACTCTACATGTATCGAGAAAATTGCTTTACGACTGACTTACATCATCTGTAATGGAGATGCAAAGTTTCAAGAAGGTTTTCACTAGCCTTAACCAAGAGTCTTGCTGCCATACATATAGAAGGATATCAATAAATATAGTTTAATATACATGATAAAGATGTCAAAATAAGTGTGTTCCCCAGTATATTTCCATGTTGACAGAATATGTTCATTGTCATTAAACTTGGATGTCCTGTAATATACCTATGCGTGGATAAATGTGCCTGGGGTCTGCAAAAAAATACGTCTGGAGAAAAAGAACAAGGAGGTGGACATTTTCACCTTCCTTTGGCGACTTATTTCTCTTACTGTATGACAGGTATTTACTTTTTTTTTCTACATTTCATGTAAGAGTGTTGGGATCTACAAATTAAATATGGAATGGTGCTTTTGGCTGATTTACTTGTGCTGCTCCAATAGCCTGAAAACATGTAAACTGTCCGTGCTGTACAGATCCTCTCAATTGTATAAACTCAATCTGTTAAGAATGTTAGATATATCTGTGTGTGAATGAGACAGCACGATAGAGCCACTCAACACAGGCAGCAGGTAAAGGACAAACACTTTCCGGTTCAGATTGGTTTGTAGGTTCTATTAAAGCGGGTCGGGTCGGGTCACGTGGAAGAAGACAATGTTAGGTCAGGTTGGTAGCGGGACGTAAAAATTGGCATCCCCCCCCCTGCCTTCAACACAGTGATAGGTAACTGAAATAAAAGAGTTTCTTACGAATAAGTAAGAACATTAACTGCAGTTACACATTAGCTGTTACAATTAAACATTACTAATTAGTTCCACACATATGGCCTCCCTTCAACCGTTTTAAAATTCTGTGTCCAAAATAGAACTAGTAAATTGCTACACTCATACTTATAATGTCAGAGGAAACTGTTTATTGTTCCTATTAAAAATGTAAACATTGCATCCATACAAACACTGCATAATATATCAGCATTTTAAACATACAACGAATATATTTCAATACTACCAGCTTAATTAAACTAAACATTATTACTATTAGTGGATTTAAATTGATTTTTTAAAAGTGATGTTTTAATCCAAGTCATACCAAGACTACAATTTGCATGTAGCATCGTAATTAACAGTAATTGTATGTAAGTCTGTTAGTTAAAGTCTCTGAAATAAATTACTTTTTGGCAGCTAAATACATGTATAATTTTAAGCGAAACAATAGCAATGGTCAAATATACATTTCTTCCTTTGTTATATAAACATTTATCATTTACCGATCTCTCTTCAACAACTGCATGGATACAACCTTCTCTATGTTAAACATTAACATTGCGCATGTTCACAACACAAAGCAAGAGCTCACCCTTATCATGTGACCAGGCTGCAGTGTGGAATGATGACGTGACTTAGGAGCTGTGCACGCACGACTACAAGGTTGGAACAGGTGTATCTCTGCAGCCTGGATCCTCCAACAGTGCAGCTGTCGTCATGCAGCTCCAGCCGTGCAGTCATGCGTGCGCAGCTTTTAATAGATGTCATCATTGTACTGCCAAAGGCAAGCTCATTCACCTGAGCACCCCAATCACATGACCACATCGTACCTTATCATAATACAGCCGATGGAAACTTCATAAAACCCCCATCAAACGATTACTATTTACAATAACAGGTTGCTTGGGGCAGGACAAGAAGAGGAGACAGAACGATAGTTGAGTGTGATGCAGTTGTTTTTCTTAACGAAAAATATTACCTCTGAATATCGGTTTGATTTCTGTTAAAACTTCTTCTCACTGTAATTTACCTGTTTGTTTGTAATTTCAAAAAAGAGCACATAAGGACCTTTTTAATGTATTGTGTTACATGTTCCCATACACAATACAATAAAAAGGTTCTTATGTGCCCTTTAAATGAGGGCCGCTGCACGTCAACAGGATTTGTTTTTCTTTGCATCTTTTTTGCAAGTTTTCATATGATTTATAGATTTCCTTGAATCCTCCAATGTAAAAAGCACTTTGTATTAGTTGTGTTCTTTTGATATTTTGTCTTTGTGTGACCTTTTCATGAAGATCATGTGAGGAGTTTGCCTGTTAGAAAAAAAATCTCTCTGTCAGAGTAGCTACAATTGATATGAAAATCCTATTTCCCAAAAGAGGGGGCTTTAAATATGTAGCTGACAGTCTATCTTACCACTAATTGTGATGAAGGACATTCATTAGCACAGGTTATTGATAATATCACAATATGGCCATCCACAGTCTTCATTTGTGCCAGAGCATGTCGAGGTATAGCCCTGCCACCTCTTCAGTTGTGAAAGTTCAAAATCTCATACAATTTTTATTAAAATTCTCAACAAAGTTTTATCCATTCTGCAAGTTCTTGCATGCACTAAAGAGAGACATTCTGCTGTCAGGGACGTTCATACTTTCAATTACTTTGCGATTTCAGGTACGTGCCGTTAATTTTTTTTTTTAAGTACGATGACACTGGCTGCAAAAGAAGAACTGTGTCTCTATTGTCGTTTTTTGATACATAAATAAGCTTTCGTGATTTGAAAAACATCTTAAACGATACAAGCAAATTATTGCACTACTTGGTTTGCTTGAATAAGTAGTACACAACAAGCTTTGATATGAAATAAAGAACAACGACAATGAAGAAGAAAAAAATGTTTGTAGATTAGTTCAATAGGAACATTACCCTGCTAACTTCCCCTTTTTCAATTAATAGAATTGAATTAAAAGATAATAAAAACAAACTAAGATAACAACTACCTACCATAGCCTAAGTTTAATTGATCATTTTTGTAATCTCTATAAACTGCCCAGCGGCTTCTGTTGCACATTGCTGATAATGTTAGATGTTAACACAGTGTGGACAATGGATCAAACCAATGTTCATGTCAGGTATATTTTTCTTTTTTTTTTTTTTTTTTTTGTCCAGTGGTTGCTTTTAATCTATTTTTCTGTACCTACTACAACTTTGTATATGATGTAGAATACATGCTCGTAAACATCTAACACTAGTTTGTATAATACTCTTTTAAATAAACTTGTTATGATTTTGAACGTGAGGTTCTTAAGAATGGTATTATTGTCATTGCCTGTGCCCCAGCAGCTCATTCTTAACAAATAAAGCAATGGCTGTCCATTGTATGGCACACTACATTTTTACAAATAGTTATATAACCTCTTGTCCAATTGTTATGAAACCTAGTAAGGATCTTTAGCAGCAGTTATTAAATGTATTATAATCTGGGGTGTATGGAGATCTATCTGTCTGTATATAGCATTTACATTTATCTTGTTATGACTATGCTTGAAAATGGATGTTCTTTGACACAACTTATTAAAAGTATCAGAATCTGGTAAAATATAGATACAGTATATATATAAGAAAGTATTTTAGGAAAAGTTTTTATTTTATTTTATTTTTTAGGTTAAACAAAAAACAAATGTTGCAATCACGACTAAATGAAAAAATGTGAAAAAGGCCCAAAGACAAAAAAAGCTGTGTTTAGCTCCTAGATTTAGCTGAAGCCCCATGGCAAACACACCCCACTAATTGTTTCCCACTATACTTTGTACTTTCAGATACCTCAAATCTCATCAATTGCATTTCCATATTCTTCACACCCCCGCACCAGGTGAAAAGTTACCTTAACCTTTAAGCAAAAAACAACAATAACTGATAGAACTATAACACCAACAGTATATGGTCGACCATAAATCATGAACAAGCATGTGTGGCTATGGCATTTGAATACAGGGATGATTATGAAGCAATACCCACTGTGTAAACTAGTTTGAAATAACCTGGGATATTTGCCAACTAACTTTTACATTTATATGCGCTGTATGTTGAAATAGAAGTCCCAACAACAACCGCTACTGAGGGAACAAACAGCAGCAGGGCTATAAGGTGACTTTAAAAAAAGGTAATTTGCACAGGGGAAGGGAATATTCGGTCCCCACTAGGGGAAATATCTATTTTATTTAGGAATGTATTACTTCTAACACAGGATCATTTAAATGCTCAGTTTTTAAGACAATTGTTTACTTGAGAATAAAAATCATACCTAAAGAAAAAATGCCAATAAGTTAATAAGACCTTGTGATAGGGAGAGCCACAGCTCGAGGCTACTGTACGGCCATTGCTACACAGACTGGCGCTGAGCAAAATCTTGCTGTGTTTACATCGAGGAGGAGAGTGTCTGCTCCATGGAGAGAACTACTACACGAAACCCTTCCACTCCAAGACGGTGCTTGTGAAGGCATTGCCCAGCCGAGGCCGGTTGAAGAGGCAGGAGTCGCCGTGAGGATGCTGGGACTCGTGGGAGCCAAGAAGTAGGTCAGTTTAGGGATTTAATCCCTAACTAAGTACAGTGAAGGTTAGTAGTGCAGTAGGTTCCTGGAGCAGGGCGTTCCTTTTAGTCAGACTAGCAGTCAGTACCACACCTGAGTCTTCCCTAAAGCTCAAGACAGAAGCTCATAAAAACAACTGAGGTTCAGGAAGTAGTTATGACTCCTCCGCTTTTCAAAATGAATTACTATTAAACACCTCAGGGTATGACCTTTAGTCATGGAAGGGGGAATGCGGGAAAACAAAATAATAATAGTTTCCTCGCACCGGCAAGTCCCCAATTTCACAACACAAATCATCTGCGGCAGAACATAACGCCTGCCGCTGTATTACACTTCGCACACATTGTATAAAGTGTGGCTAAATGTGCGCCGAGTTGCAGCGTGTGACATCATTTAGCCTGGTAACTAAATCACGTCACACAAATGCAATTCGCCGCACATTAGAAGCAGCCCCATGTGGTTCACCCTATTAGTGGGAAGTATCAGCAATGGATCGCTGGATAAAAATATGGTCTTTGAATAGGAAAGCGAGTGGAAATGAAGCAAGTGGCAGTGGAGTATCAAGTGAAACTTTGCAACAGAGACAGACTAAATGCAAAATGAGGAAGTACAGTGATACATACTTGGAAATGGGATTTACTTGGACCGGTAGCGAAGTGGAGCTGCGACCACTGTGTTGTATGTTACGAGGTGTTGTAAAGTTTGAAGACAGATAATCTTCGGCGCCACGTAGAAATGAAACATAGTCAGTTCCTAGGTAAGCCTATCGAATTTTGAGCAACAAACTGAGAGATTTCCGTAAAAGCAAGAAAATAATACAGTGCATAGCCACAGACAGTGACAATGCAAAGGCTGTCCTTTACTTATAGCAAATACAGGAACGCCTCACACCACTGGAGAAGAGTTGATATTATCAGCTGTAAAGGAAATGGTCCGTACCATGCTATGAGAGAAGGCTAACAACGTTAAGGAATAACTGATAGCAAGAATATGCAAAAGTCTTTACTATGCCCTGCAAATGTATGAATCCACCAACATTGTCAATATTTCTAATCTACTCGCATTCATCAGGTATGAATTTAACAAAGAAATTCATGAGGATTTCCTCTTTTTCAGGTCGTTGTCTACCTGTGCAACAACAGAAGCTGCTTTGGATAATTGCATAAAAATAAATCTTGGTCGGAATTAGCACTGATGGGTCTTGTGCTACGACAGGCAAACACAGTGGATTTGTTACATGTGTTAAAGCTGTGGAACAGTCAGCCAAATCGACACATTGTAGCATACATAGGGAGGTGCTAGCTACAAAGAAAATGCCTGCTAACCTAAAGAACGTTTTGGAAGAATCTGTGAAAACTGTCAGCTTTGAATTCACGAATACTTGCTGCTCTATGTGACGAGATGGGTAGTGGTGACCGACAACTACTTCTGCATACAGAGGTTAATCAATGTATGTATGTATCCTTATCTATTGCTGAACTATAGTGGAAAGCAAAATTAATAGAATTTCCTTATACAGCAGCTGTGTGTCACTATGATAGTAGTACACAGTGGTCCACAACATTTTTGGAGGTTCAGAAGGGGTCCGCACACCCAAAAAGGTTGGGAACCACTGCTTTAGTCCATCCTTTGCACCTCCGCCCTCCCACAAACATTTTTGGCAGTAGTGTCTTCCCCTTTGGGTGTTGGTGTCTCTAGTGACCCAACTCTGGAGTGCTGGGAACTGAGACAGAGGCGGAACAATGGGCCATATATTTAAACTCTGTAATTATTTTACTAAACACAGACATTGCTCAGGCCTTTTTGAATGTCAGCTGGTCAAATTATTTAAATGTCAAACCAGTTGATGACTGTACAGGATTCTGGGAATATGTGTCAATATTAAGTGTGATTGTGACAGAAATAGACATGAGCAATTAAATGTGGGAATATTCAGGTGTGGAATCTCTCCTGCGATTAGTCAGATGGTATCAGTGTTCTGTGTAAGTAGGTGAGAGAGTAGTTCAGGTCACATCCCTTGAAAAAAGATCTGTCAACAAGCCTGGGAACAAGTCTGAAATAATACCAAAAAATGTGACCTGCTTACCTTAGCACTGAATTGAACTAAATTGACCTTGAACTAACATTTTTCATTTCTTATTGTCTAGTCAACAAGAATAACCAGCATGTTAGTTAAAGTATTACATTTATGATTTTTTTTTTTTTTATTGTGGCCTTTAAGTACATTGTGTCACATGTCAAAGGTTCCATTTAGAGTCTTTGTGGTTTAATTGATTTAACCCTTATAAAAGTTTACCATGGTATATTTGAAGTTTTACTATGCATTTACCATAGTTTGCCCTGGTTTGCCATGTTTATTAATATGCTTTACCATACCTCGTTATTCTGCACAATGCTTACCTATGTTTTACCATACTTTCACTATGCTTTATTAAACTTCACTATACTTTTAATATGATAACACATTGGGTTGTTGTAAAATAGGACCCAGACAAAAATGCATTGTTCAGTGTTCATAAACTTTTCAAAATAATAGTGGTGACTCCTCCATGTTTAGATTAATCAGATAGATCCCATTATTTTTATATTTGTATGAGGGTGATAACACAGGACTTGAAATCAAATTGTGCCTTTGTCATATTTTTTGTTGACTTGTTTTTTTTCTTATTTACCAGTCAATAAATATAAATCACTAAGAAAAGAGGGAAACTGTTTATATGTTGTAAGTGATAAAGCTTTAATAGATCACAGTACTGTACATTGTACATGTGTTTCCATCCCTTTTGAAAGACTTTTAGAGTTTAAAATAAAACTTTTTAGCTTTGTCCAAATTAGATCTGGAAAGGTTAAATAAAATAATTGTAAAAATGAAAAGTGTGTGCATCGTACTAGGTGCTTTGATGGACCTGGGTTGAGTTGCTGTAATCCGATTATTATCTTATATGAATGCATAAACTAAACGCAGGCATATCATAGTGCACTGCCTTCTTGTCACACCCAGTAATTATTTAGTGAATATACATACTGCGTGTTTTCTTTTTCTAGGAGTTTTCTTTCAATGATATACTCGTTTGAAGTCTAAATGTGGTTTATTCTTTGGTAAATAATTGATTAAATCTACATTTAAATAATTAATTAAAATAAACAATACAAATAAAATTGACCATAAGAATAAACCACTGTATTTTTCAGAGAAAAGATATTGATTCGAAGAACACTATCGACTGGTTCCACAGACCCCGGTTAGCAGTAATCTTGGACTACCTAATGTTACCTTAGGTAAGGCAGTCCAAGATTAGTGCTAATCTGTGAAACCAGCCACTAATCTAGCAGCCACAGTAATTGATTATGCCTGTAGAGGCTATAGGGAAATTAAAATCATATTCAAACAATATTTAAAACTAATGTTATTCATATTATTTTAGAATTCCACAAAGTTTTACTTACTGTAAATACCCCCAAAAAAACAAAAGAACACAAAAGAAAATGACACAACACATTTATGGTTTATTTTAATTTAATTCTACAGTTTTTTCTTGATGGTGCAGTGCTTTCACAGTGGAGTCTATTTGAATTATTTAAACAGCAGCAGATCCAACTGGTGTCTAACTTCAGGCTGTTTTATTCACTCCCTTTTATTAACAGTACCAAGTAAAAAAAGGCATTCGATAGAGCAGGGTTCTAAGTTTTAGGCAGAGGAGGGTATTAACATACAAAAGGGTTCATAGCATTAAAATAGACCCACATCACCTTTTAAGATCCAATGGTTTCCTAATTTTTACCATGTGAATTATAACCTACAAACTGCACCTTCATATATTTTAAACTGCATTTGTTATGGGAGAGAAAAATTATAAGTTTATTTTACAAAGATTGTGCATTTCAAGTGCATTGTTAAATTTGTCCCTGCCTGATTGTACAGTAGACACCATCCAAAGCTGCAATAACATTGTATTTTTCCTCAAAAGATTTTGAGTATAAAAACAAAACTGTCATCTTGGAAAGTATAATACTGGACCATTATTCATTTAGAGCTTTAATTAATGTTTTCTGCTATTCTAGTAAAACATCTAATGCCACTACACTACTTTTCCGATCCTTCTCTACAATAGCCCACAAGGAAATTAAAGTTTTGGCAACTTTTAATTCTTAACACATTGTATGTACAGAATCCCTTTAAATCCCACTGTGAGTTTTTTATATTTCCTATTGGAAACAACCATTTCTTGTAAATAAGGCAATCTTAGAGGTAATATAAAATTATAATTCAGTGACAAGAAAGTTCTTCCCCAAGTCCTCCACCAAGAAAAAAAAATATATATAAAAAGCTAACCCCGCTGACCTTTTTCAATTTTCTTTTTTTATTGTAAGACAGTATTATATATGGTGATAGCTGCTGTTTCAGCATTGGCAGCGTGAGTCCTAGAAATGCATTCTCTTACTTGTGTTTGTGAATGAAATTCCCAACGAATCTCTGCATAAACCTGCCAATTTTATTGTCATTGTGTGAATATGTTTGATATCCCGTAGGGGTATGATGTGCAGATGCTGCATTGGTTCTTCCATAATCGCTGATCACATTTTTGTTCTTCTCGGCAGTGTACATGGCTCCAGTGGTTACGGTCTGTTCTCTTGAATCAGTCTGTTTACTGCTGTGGTTTTCAAATGTGCAGAAAGACTCAAAACGGCTATAAACCCGTTTGTCAATAGGACGATTCCTCTGGAGCGCTTGTGATACTGCACTGGAGTTCTCAGGGTGGACTTTTCTTGTCTCTGGTGGATGATGTACTACAGTGGAGGAAGTTGCTGGAGATACGACGGCACTGGTTTTCTGTTCTTTGTCTGTCTCACTGTTGAGCTGTTCTGTACTGAATCGTGGCGCTGACGAATCTGCAACTTTTTCTGAGAAATGGTTCTCCTTCAGCTGAAGCTTTTGATTTATTTTGGTATGTCCAAGGCTATCTATAGATTTGACTGAGTTTGCTGTACTGGTGGAGAGCTTGTTATTTTCTTTATTTGTTTTATGTTTCTGGTCCTCGTCATCAGAAACTAAAGTGTCTGAACTGTCAGATATTTTAAGGTTTGAACTACGTTTGCTTTTAGGTGACTTGTCTGTCAAGTTAAGCAAAGATTTAATCTTTTTGGTGCTTCTTTTGAAGAAGCGTGGTGAACCTTCACTTTCCTTGTTTGCTTTTCCTGCATTTTGCTCTTCTTGCCTGGAATCTGCAAGAGAGGTTGCAGACACAGTTCTCGATGGAGGAGGTTGCCAATTAGAAGTTGACAATGTCTTATTCTCTGCTTCCATTTTAACATTGTGCTGTGAAGTTGACCTTTGGCCATCCAGATTTTGAAGTGCGTACTTGTTTTGGGTATGGTTATTACCCTGACTGGTCACATACTTGTCTGGCTCTCTCCTTCCAAGAGTACCATACATGTAACTGGAATTGTCTTTATTAGCACTGTAATCCTGACTTGGCTTAGGCTCATTAATACTTTGTCTTTTATAACCGTAGCCCTCAACTTGGTGTAAAACATCTGGATTCTTGGCTGATGTTCTACCAAGAGTGGCATACATAGGGGTAAATGATTCCTTATTGGCAGCATAATTCATATGTGTCTTCTGGTCATCATATATCTGTAAACTGCGCCTTTTTTGCACAAAGTCATCCTGTCTCATCCTATTTTCTGTTTGCATGGATGGGTTTCTGTGCACAGCAGGATAATACACATTGGCTGAAGAATTGATGTGTTTATCTTGAGATCTGCCCATTGTGGAAGAAGATAAGTTGCTGTTGCTTGCATAACTGTTTGTTTCTAGCTGCTCTGGTATGGTTGACTTAAAAACGAGAGATGATCTAAGACGAGAATGAACTGGGTACATTTGGTTTGGCTTGTTTTCTATTCCTTCTAAACCATCATACTGTGCTGCAGGATAATCCCCACAATCTTCAAGTGGTGATTCAGAGTTATTAAGGTAGGACTCTATCCGCCAGGTTCGTAAGAATGACTTTGTGGTACGTTCAAGGGTTGGCATATTTTGTTGCAAAGTACGGACATGATTGTCGGTTCCATGAAAAGATTTTCGCATATTTGATCTATAAGGTTGGGTTAATCTGCCTTTTTGGAACTGTTCTCCACCACCACCTTGAAATGCATTGTACTTTGACTTAAAATCAGTTCTCCCTGGAGCTCCATAACCATCATGTTCTCTTCCTGCATTCCAATTACTTGATCCAAAGTTTGATGCCCTGTTTTGAACATATAATGGAGTTTCTTGTTTCTCTCCAGCATAGCTATGTCTTTTCAAGTAGTTACTTGTCTCAGTGGACTGAAGCTGCTGGATTCTATTCTGTACATTCAACCCAGTAGGGCCTGGTCTATAGCCAAATGTTCTTTGTTGATATGTTTCATTGTTATCCATATCCCCCATGTTGTTTGTTACATTGAGCTGTCTTCCACAAGCTTTCATATACACTGTATCAAGAGTATGCCTTAATTTGTCTCTTTTATCAAATGGCTGACTGTGTGAAACATACGAAGACACTGTGTTTGTGCCATTCTGCCATCTTTCTTGCTTAACGTCCAGTGTAACATTCTCTGGCGCCAATATATTTGGAATAGTGGAGCGGGCAAAGAGTGTCCTAAATTCTTCATCATAACATTCAACCAGTTGGCCTGTGATGACCTGTACCATACTGAGGTTGATCTTCTCAAAGGACCACATAAAGCTGCAAAACAAAGCCTTGTGATGAGCAACCATATATTCAAAACATTACTTGTAATTAACAGTGTAATTAACAGTGTTATTTGGTGCTCCTTCCACTAGCAGCCATCCTGAAAAAAAACATCCCATCATCAGAATCAATCGCATGCAGATGTAATAAAATGTCCACACCAGAAATGTTCTAATAAATAAGGCTAATTTACCTGTACGATCCATACACCACTGTGTGACAATCCACCAACAGAAATTTCTGTTCCAGAGCACCATGAAACTTTGCTCCAGATCTGCAGAGATATTCTTGCCCTTTTATTGTCCGCACCCTCATGTTCTGTTTAAATTAAAACAAAGAAACAATGTCCATTAAATAGCTGTTTACTTTTTGTTATTCAACTCTATTCATAAGTTATTTAAATGTCATTGTCTGATATTGTGGATACAGTTTGAAATTCAAGAAACTCATGCAGCAGTCTTCTCTCTCAACCAAATCCCACAATACACTTTATTTTCAACACAAAAACAATTAATAGACTGACTGTGTACTGTTGTTACAGACAATTAGTTTACAGATAATGTGTTTATACTAATCAGGAAAAGGGGAATGTGTTTGGTCTTTAAATTGCATTAAAGGAGAACTCTATACAATTTAAAATCCATTTGCACACCTCTTATTAGCAATACATTCCGACCATGTCACCTACTGAATGCAGAAGTTTATCTATAGCATTTTATTTTCAATATTTTCTGATGGGAAATTAAAAGATTTCTGTCACAATAGAAAGGGGTGATGTTAATGCAGTTATAAGAAGATGAGATGTACTTTAAAAGCATTAGTTAAATTCTTTCATGCATTTATTTCATATGCAGTGAAACAAATTGTGAAAAACTATGTGTGGCATGACCACATTTATGGCCCGAAGACCCCAAGGGGTTTTGCCAAAGATAATTTTAGTAATGTACTGTAATACTTTGTATTTTAATACACAACATTAAGACAATCGTCAATAAGATAATAAATCATGGCAAAGGTTTAATATTATTTGATGAATTACAGTTTATTTGTACTGTAACATTATAATAATATCCAAAACATCCTTATGGTAGATCAGAAAACATTGTTTCTGTAAAATACACATTTAGTCAATTAGTCATAGGTATGCTCCTCAGGGCAGCGGTAGGATTTTATAAAACTCACCTTCAAGTGACTTTATTGCTCAGGATGTAGCAGAACCTCCTCAGGGGGACACTACAGCCAAATCTATTAAAACCACTCATATGCAGTCCTATTTGACTTCACACAGGCATTGCTCTTGTCCAGTAAAATATTATTCAAAGACTGAAAAGTTAACATGTTTTGTTTGTGTGTGTGTTTGATTTATTTAGCATGGGGTTTTGTTTTGCTTTATCCAGAACTGCCAAATAAATGTATTTCACTAAATGTGAAACGTCTTTTGACTATGCTTTAGCCTGTTTCTTGTGAAGCTTTCAGAAAAAAAAACGAAATTATACATTTTCTGACGCCTGTTATTTGTCGGTCACTCAGTTAAAGTAAACTGTATGGATTATGGTTTTAGTAGCTTCAAAAATTACTTTGTTTTTCTTGTTTCAAAGGTAAAAAGGTAATTTCCAAAGTTCTACTTTTGCTTTATTGAAATGCCATGTAGATAACTTTGTGTTTCACTCCCTAATCTGCAGATCTATATTTTAAGAGATACATGTGCTGTGTGACTGAGGCATCTGAGCTGTCAGTGAGTGACAGTAGTTAATATTAGCATCCTTGACTAATGTGAGTTGCTGCTGAGATCCAGAAAAAGTGTCTCTATTAATTAAATACAAATACCAAAATAAAATGTTGACTTTAGGTAGTAAATAAGTGGCTTAGTACACTCCAGCCCCACTACACTCCTGGTAGACTGATCTAGACAGTTCCATTTTCTTATTCTTTTTTTTAAAACTCTTCAGTTGGATCCATTCTTTCTTATTGGTATCTTCTAAGGATATGATGCATGAATAACATCTGTAAGATCAAGGACATACTTGCTAATTTGAACACTGAAGGTTGTATTTTTTTCTGTTGCTATCAACATTGCAAGTTTGTGCATGAACACAGAGTAATGGTGCCATAGGCATAGGTGTGACAAGAGGTGTCTTGGCTGCTTTTTTCTCAGTAACGAAATAGCCACTGCGAACAGGTGGCTAACTTCCCAGCGAATTACTATAGCGATAACATCACCTTTTTAAGGGTATTGTAGTGCTTATTGGCCTATCGAGAGAATCGAGTGACAGACAAAAATAACACAAATGGGTTGATATTACTACAATCCCAGAAACAGTGCTCTATGGAGCTCATTGTGAAATGTTGTTTTTCACGTGGAGGGCCTGGAAGTGAAATACCCTACAATATATCATTATACACACTCCCTTCACACCCCACGTTTACTATGCGTAGGCGCAAGTATGCATTAATACAATGGAGTGCTTTAATTGTTTACTGTAGTTCTTAAAGATTTAAAGACAGGCTGAAACCTGTCATATTGACAGGTTTTCCATCTAGTATCAGCACAACTAATGATAAATTCCAAACCAGCCCAAAGGTCTTTGTTTTACTACAACATAAGGGAGGGTGCATAATATGTTTTGGCTTATACAATAAATGTTGAAGAATTTGATTGTTCAAGTCAAATACATAAATCAATAACAAATCCAAAGAAAAAAAAAATCTTACCCTGAGTCTCTGAACTTGAACTCCTTGTTTCTCAGCCATAGTAAGAAAGCTTTTAAACTGAAATTCATCAAGCAAAATATAAGCTGGAACTCCTCGGACTGAAGCATCTACAATCTCCTTGAATATGTCCACGTCTGTGAATACATCCATCACAATTGCAATGACCTGTCATGAAACAAACACAAAATTGCCCTTTTAGGAAATGTGTATCAGAACTCAAAGTTTTACTCAAAATAATTGAAGGTTAATTTGAGATGCATTGAAAACTATATTATTAGGATGTCAATAACTTTAGGTTTTTAAAGGTTTGCTTTCATTATTATTAAATAGACCCCTATTATTCAAATTGCATTTGAAATGCATAACCTGAATAAGACAGATAAATGCAAATCTCTGTCTAACCCAATTACAGAAGTAATGCAAAACTAATAATGAAGGAATAGTTGACTAGTATTCATCAAACAAGTGTGAGCCACAAATACCTGATTGTACTTGATGTGGGTTATAATCAGCAAAATATATTATGGTGCCAACTAAGCTTTGATTTAGAGCAAGCTGTAGGTGAGGGTTTGCAACTTAAACATATTAATGCTTATAGTAAATACATCTTAATTACTTAATTAAAGCACAAAGGCTAGCCCTGCAGGTGTCCGCTTGAGCTCACCAGGCACCCAGACAATAGGGTCCACACCTTTATCTGGTGACCCACACGTTATGCTAAAAAACACTTGAAAATCTTAGCTTTAGGGTTGGCTATGTGTAACTCGAAAAAAAAAAGAAAAAAAAAACTGTCTCCCTCACTAGTGTAAACAGCCCTCAACTAGCAGTGCATTCCCTCATACACTTAACCAACCTTAAAATTATCACTTGAATATCTAAAAGCTAAATGCAGCCACATTGGACAAGTTACATTAAAACAGTGCTATCCCATTCATTTCTCAATATATGCAGTGACAGTTTGGCTCTAGGGGTGTGATATACTAAGGTTACCATGATATTCACTTCATAAAAGAAAATATGCAGAGATTATAAAATAGTTCTACATGTGGAATATCTGTTCTGCAACAGTTTAGTGTGTTATTTCAAAGGCTAGAAGAGACAGGGCCTATTAAGATGTGTTGCATAAGCATGGCTTTCACATATCAAGCATAACTAAAAATAAAGTTCATCCCATACACTCAAATGTTAATGTGAATTCATAAAAACCTTGCATCAAACAGTATTCAGTGAACACTTGTAGAATTAATTGCACATTGTTTGCCTTTATTAAAAGTACAAAAATCTGATTTCAGACTATCCTAAATCTCCAATATATATGCTTACAGGTAGAAAATGTCCATTTTGGGACCATTATTTTAAATGTATATTTAGAGAAATAATGTGCTATTACAATTTGTCAAAGTTTGTAAACTATAGGTTCCCTTTCAAGTACGAAATGTAACCATTACTTAATGGGTGTTTACCTCCTAAAGACCCTGAAACCTGAATAAGATCTATAAAAGCTGCTCCGTTGACCCTGTGATGCAGTCACGCCTGCCCCCGAGGGCATAAAGAGACTTCACGCAGATCTCGGCATCATTTTTCCTTTTATAGAGAACTGAACCTGACAGGAGAGCCTATACAGATAAGTATTTGCTGCTTTTATCTGCATATATTAATTGCTAATTTTGTGTGACACTAATTTATGTACTAATTATTAACGTGTCACTTTTACTATTACACGTATTTTTTGCACACAGCCTGTTGTTTGTTACATCCCGCAGCGGCCTTGTGTCCCGCGTGAAACAGGTGGCTCGTGTCACCCCTTCCCAGGGACCAAGCAACTTAAGTCGGCTCTCTTCACAGGCTGCTTAGCTCCAGATGGAGTTTAAATAAAATTTTAAAAATCTTTTTTTTTTTTTTTACAATTATTTTTCATTAATTCCTGATTTTCTCCCAATATTGGAATGTCCAATTATTATTTAACCTGCAACCCCTGAACTAACTGCAACCTGCCACCCTCCGAAATGAGTGTCGTCAGCCTTCTGCTTATTTTTGCTCTGCAAGCCCACCCTGCAGCCATCTCAGAACTTACAGCGTTGGAGGACCATGCAATTCTGAATTGCGTACAAGCAGGTCCCCAGCCAGCCACAGGTGTCACTGGTGTGCAGTGAGCCAAGGACTCCTCAGCCAACCTAACCCCTCCCCACCCAGGCAACGGTTGGCCAATTGTGCGCTGCCCCCTGGGAACTCCCGTCCATTGTCGGCAGTGGCATAGCTTCGAACCATCGCTCTCCAAGCTATAGGGCGCAGTTTACCGGATATGCCACCCAGGAGCATATTGTAACAATTTTAATATTTTCTGAACTGTAATTGTTTTATTACTGTTTTCTGTGAGAACATTTTTTTTCTCTTGTGTGCTTTTGTCTTTTTTTCACAGAAATACGAGCATGGCTGCTGTGCTCAACAGCTCTGCGTTGACCGAGATAGATGCTTCGGCTGAGATTGCTTGCAGTCTCTCCCACAATATCTTGTTGCCATTTTTGTGAGTGCTTGCAGCACCATTACGAAGGCTGTTAGGGCTCTAACAAGCAGGTTTCCCTCAGTCACGTACTCATACTGACTGTGGTTTTGCTTCCCTCGGTAACGCTAAACAAGTAGACCCGTACCGTACCGGTACCGAGATCACTGACCCACTCCGTTCCCGACCCGGTACCATACCGAACAGGGAATGAGGTTACCGCACTGGTACAGTACCGAGCTGGCACTAAGGCACCGAACTGGTACCGAACCAACCGATTCCATTTCATCTCGGTGCAAAGTACCTAGGTACCTACAAAAAAAAATAAAAAAATTCAGGTACCATCCCTGGTCCAGTACCAGAGTACTCAGTTTGGGTCTTGACCTGCCCCATGACTGTTTGAACAAACTCAGGCAGCAGCTGTACATTACCGTACACTGCGTTGCTACTTGCATCATGCCTGGGTTTTATCCCTATGACTTATACAAGGTCAATCTGCCAGTTGAGGACAAGCACGGCAGGTGCTCTTCCTGCCTGGGGCCAGTGCACGCCAAAGAGGCACTAACTAAACGCAGTCTCTGCGAGTTTTGTGCAAGTTTCTCGAAGCGCACGCTGGAGAATCGTGCAGCTCTAGAGAGAGCTCAGTGTCCATTACGTATTTTCAGGGAACAGCGTACGAGTTCCAGGTCTTGCCTTTTGGCCCCTCTCTAGCTCCCTGTGTCTTTTTGAAGTGCATGAAAGCTATCCTGGCCCCATTGAGACTCAGAGGCATCTGAGTACTCAATTATTTGGACTGGCTCATTTGTGCCCAGTCTCCAGCTCACACGGAACTTGTCACTGGCCACCTTCTACGGTTGGGTTGTACGGTGAATCATACGAAGAGCCAGCTCACGCCTTCTCAGACAGCCTCCTATCTAGGAGTGTGCTTGAACTTAAGGTCCATGCTGTCCACTCTGTTAGACGGCAGACTGCAGAGAATAGCCGCCTGTTTAGAGCTCTTCAGCTCAACAGAGCGCTCATGGTAGTGACGTTCCAGAAACCTCTGGGCTTAATGGCAGCAGCTTCTCAGACCGTACCTTTGGGTCTCCTGTGCACGCGCCCTCTTCAAACCTGGTTCAACAGCAGGGTTTTTCAGCCCCTGTTGAATCACAACCGCCTATTGACAGTGTCTCATCACTGTTTAATGGCATTGGTGGAAACAGCCTACATCTCAGCGTATCATTTGGCAATGTCACCAGAAGGGCTGGGGCGCTGTGTGGAATGGCAGGGGCGAATAGAGGGTGTGGAACCCCCCTTGGCAGGGTCTCCACATAAATGTTTTGGAGCTGCAGGCAGTTTACCTAGCCTTACGGCATTTTTTGGCTTAATGTTTGAGGGAGACATGTGCTTGTACATACACACAACACAACAGTGATGGCTTACGTCAAACACCAGGGCAGCCTCAGGTCATCCCGGTCTACATCTCGTGGGCCGCAAGCTTTTACTCTGGGCACACGAAAACTGCCTGGAGGGTCAAGGAGGGTCCCAGTGCCTCAGTGGAAGCTAACCCCGAGGTGGTGAGCCTCATTTGGGAGAGGTTCGGGAGAGCACAGATAGGTCTTTTGCCTCCCAGGAATCAACCCATTGTCCCCTCTGGCTCTCCGTAATAGGAGGCGGGACCTGCTGGCGGTAGATACTTTGGCACACCAGTGGCCGAGGCAACTGTTATATGCCATATGCCTTCCCATCACTTGCCTTGCTCCTGCTGTGTCTGGAGAAATTCAGGCAGGACCGGGCCCAGGTGCTCCTAGTAGCCCCTTATTGGCCTTGGAGGCTCTGGTTTTAAACCGTGATGTAGCTCCTGAGTGGTCAGCCGTGGATACTGCCCAAGTGGCATGACCTGCTCAGTCAGGCACGGGGGACCTTATGACACATGGACCCATCGAGCCTGTGCTTCTGTGTCTGGCCCCTGAATAGCTGCATTTGAGTCATCTGCATCTCTCCAATAAGGTTACTGACACCTTACAAAATGCCACAGCAGTGTCCACACATTCCCAGTACAAGTACAAGTAAACCGTCTCAGACGTGGTGTCTGGCTTGTGGGTTCGACCCCACAACTTGTTCCATGGCAGTAATATTGCAAATTTTTGCAGGACCTCTTTGATGAGGGGAAATCCCCTTCTACATTAAACTGACTCGGTCTCCCCAGGAGCTCGGCTTCCTGGAGGGGCAATTCTTGAAAGGAGCTCTGCGTTTTTGGCCGCCTATGAAGGATATTGTTTTTCCTGGAGGCTTAACGTGGTGTTTGAAACACTCATGAAGCCTCAATTTGAGCCCTTCCATTCGGCTGAGCTGAAATATTATTGCTAAAAGCTACTTTCTTGCTTGCTATCACCTTCGCAAAGCGGGTGAGTGAGATGCAGGTCTTCTCCTTAGCGAGAGCCTGCTTAATTTTTACAGAGGACTGGAGAAGGATTACTCTATGTACCAGTCCTGCCTTTTGCTGAAGGCTATCTCGGCATTCCATGTCAAATAGTATGTGGAACTGGAGGCTTCCTTCCACCTCCTTCCAGTCTGAAGGGAGCTGCAGCTCCATATGCTCTGCCCAGAGCGGGCTCTAGCGTACTACGTTGACAGGATGAAAAGCTGGAGGCAGTCCGAACAATATTTTGTCTGTTCTGGGATGAAGTCCCATGGTCAAGCCCTGTCTAAGCAGAGGCTGTCCAAATGGATAACAGACACAGCTTTATTCCAGGGTGCATCTGTCAGGGACATTTGCAATACTCTCTTACTGGGTTCTACAGATTGAATGTCGTCACAATACCCTGGCTTTGGAACTAGAGTATTAATCCTTAGCAGTCCATTTATTCAGCGCGTCTCAGGCGCGTCAGGTCCAATTTATTTTCACACGCGCTGTTTAAAAGTATGTTTTTTCACAGTAAAACAGGTTTAAAAGGCACTGCATATCAGCAGGACACTCAGTACTGCATCTCCAGCCCCGCCCCACCCCTTGATCACTGTATTTTTCACATAACTCTTCATAGTTGTGCATACTGATAAATCATCTCCTGATCACTCGTTTTATCACCAAACTCCTCAATAATGCGATCCAAGTCATTATTTTATTACTATAACACTCAAAAAGCTCTGCAAATGTCCCTGATAAGCAGCTATCCGTGTTATCTCTGTGGTGCCGGGGCTATGTGTATTGCTCAGATCCACTCCTATCGGTCTCACTCGGCCATTGAACGACTAGAGACCTGTGCTTTACGTCTTTTTGATGATGTCGGACAGGGTCTGACATCAGACTGGAAAGGGAAAATTGTAATGTCGGACCTGGTCCGAAAAAGGACCGCTGAGAGTTAAGGGTGACTTCCTGGTCGACCCTTACAACATACACAGAGGTGAGTTTCTCCCTCAATTTTGTAGCCCTAGCTACTTGTTACCTGGGTTCCTAATGGTAACGTACAAGGTAGCCTTTGGTTTAGCCTTGTAGTATTCCAGTCATTCTGCAATCTTCCCTTGCGACAGCTTTGGTACTCTCACCCGTTACATTTCATACTTGAAAGGGAATGTTAGGTTATTATCATAATCCGGGTTCCCTGAAGTAGAAATGTAACCATTAACCTTCAAGGTCGCTGCGTCCATGATTGACGATGAGATTATTTTATTTTAAAGGGATTGCTTTTTGAGCGTTTTATTTTATTTTTTTAATTGTTCTAATAATGAGATGAACCATAAACCAACCAGGGTCATCAGGTAAGCTACCAACAAATGTACACAGAAGTCTATCATTCCCTGTATACATCTTGGTATCTTCACTGTCAATTGTAGTGAGAAAAGGATGGATTCTGTAGCTGTTACTAAGAAAGAAGCGGCAAGTATGTGACAGGGAGGAGATGTGCTAAGAGTAGGAGAGGGACGGATGAAGAGTAACACCGAGGTTGTTAGCAGAAGGAGATGGAGAGAGTGATAAGGTCAAGGGACACTGAGATGGAGAGTTCAGAGAAGGAAGAGAAAGCAGAAGGAAAGTAGAGGTCAGCTTTAAAGAGGTTGAGTTTGAGGTTATGAGAATGCGTCCAGTTCAGATAGCTGAGATGCAGGGGGAAATCTGGGAGTCAAAGGAGGGAATGGAGACAATGATCTGGACATCATCAGCATGTGGCCTTTTTTTAATAAGTAGACTTTACCAGTTATGAATATATAGCACCCACATAGCCAGATGAGCACTTCACACAGAGATGTACATTTAAAAATGTCTGCTATAGGCATGTGATTAATAGAATATTTATAATATATATCTCAAATAGGACATTATTGAGAATAACGAGAACAATGTATCACAGCATTTAAATAAGTGTTTTTGTAAAAAAAAAAAAAAAAACTGCAGTACATTCTCATATCTCAATGCACCTATTTCAGGAAAAAAGAGGATTTACGCAATACATGTTACATACATGAGTCTATCTTCAATTAAATGATTCACATCCTCACAAAATAGGAATGCATTCAAGCAGGACAAACAAGTAGTTTGAATCATCTTAACAAGGAAGCTGATATCAATTAAAATGTACAGTTCACAGGTTGTACATATGAACACTAATTCCAATTGATCAAGTGTGGCATGTGGTGATACAAAACAAGCCATTAACAGTATAATTAACAGTATAACTATATGTGTAAATAATACATTTCTCTTTTTAGTGTAGTGTTTTATATTGTCACGACTAAAGAAACAAAAACTTATTTTGAATCCTCTGTTTAAAATAAGAGCCATATACATAGTATTATTCGCCCTGAATAAGGGCATCTGCTAAGAAATGAATAATAATAATTATTCTACAAGAATTGCTGCTGTTGCTGCTACTTTGGAAAATGGTATATGCCTGTTATTACCTATTAAAAAAAACAATGGGAATATTGATGTGCTGAGAGACACTATATAAGGTATAATATTGAACAGATGTACAGTATGTTTGGAATCCTATTCCTATGCACATTTCCATGCGACACGTGACCTTATTTGTGTAAACCAGAACCACTCAAAACTGATATTAAGATGTGAACAAACAGTAAAGAAGTATTACCTTTCTTGCATCCTGTATTGATTTTCTTATCACTTCTTTTATCGTGGGGCAATTCTGACGCGGTGGGTGGAAATACAGATCTACATTGGTCTTCTTTGACAGTTCAGGCAAAAAACCTGGCCAGCCAATGTCAAGGTCTGGGGTTTCCACGTCAGACTCAACAGGCCAGTAGGTTCCAGTGGAGGATGAGTCATCCTGTATGTCCTCACAGGGATCTAATGGATTTACCTGAGGAGGCTTCTCTGCATTCTGTGTGATAAATGCCAGCTCTTCCTCTGACAGAAAATCGCCAAGCTTTTCATTTGTGAGAAATTCCTGATAAGTTTTCCGACCTCCATCCACCAAAGCATCGATAGCTAAGCGATATGATTCTTTGTAATGTGGCAGAATATATTCCTCGGGTTTGACTTCCCCTGTTGTCAAAGAAGACAACTGTGAAATGGATTCCATCTTCACAATTCTTTAATGCAACACATTTATCAGATATCCAGGGGCTAACTTGAATGCCTGCAAACAAAAGTACAAAGATTAGAATTCCTCCACAAACATGTTTATATATTTGTCACTGTACAATATGTTGTAGTTTTCTATCTGTTCACACACAAGGGTTTCTACATAAAAAGGAACAGCTGGGAGAAGACATTGGTTTGGAGTGTATTTTCTGCATTATTTTACCATGTATTCTTTACAGACTTAATAACATGTCACATACTCTAGGCTACAGACTAATGAAGAAATAAGAAATAGATGAACTTCCAATAATGTGGTTGTTAGTAAATGCCGACCATTACACATCAAAACTGCTATGTAATACTTTAATAGTTGTATAATAGGAGACCAACACAATGTATTTGGATCATTTAACTTTTTATCTTTTGTTGATTTTTCTGATTGGCTGCTCTGCATGTGACTTATAAATTACATGGTTTATCTGATAAACTATTTCTAAGTTATTGTATATCTTGGCTGCTGTTTTTACTGGTATTCCTCTTTACTGGTATTCCTGCTTAACAATAGTTATTGTGCATTACATTTCCCTATATGTGGGAGACCTGTGTATTGTGTTTGAGGTGTGCTGTGGTACTCAACCATTTGCAGATAACACCTACAGAACATGTCATGTGGTATGTTATTCATCTGGACTAAAAATCAGGTGTCGTCCGAGTTTGTCAAAAGCAGAGGACGTCTAGTAACCTCCCCAACGTGGATTCATTTTCATGAAGGAAAGTCGGTAAACTCAAAATTAAATGGGATGTTGTGGCCAGAGAAGCCACTTTTGTGCATGATTTGTAAACAATGAGTTGGATGTAAATAACTTGGGCAAGTTGGAGGAAGAACGAAGCGTATCAACTGAGCGCCTTTTCATTTTGTTGTAACTTGTTTTACAAAGGCTAGAATAAGCATTTAGTCCCTTGAGTGATCTTTAAATGCATCGTTCAAAGCATCAATTTTTTAAGAGTCGGCAATTATATTTTGTATTTTCGCCCATCCCCAATTTGGTTATGCCCAATCGTAGCATTTTACTGAACTGCAGAATCTCAGGACTGATTGTATCAATTCTAACATAGCACTGACATGGTAGATTCACACGGGAATAAAGACACAGGATGCCTGAGTTTGATATTTTCTGTAAAAAATTTTTGATATGTCCTGTAAAAAAAAATCTGAGGAATTACCTGGGATAAAAAGAAATGGACGGTTTGCACGGGACTAAATTCACTTATTGTCGGTAAAAATTCCGAAACTGCCTATTTATGTTGTGATTTTTAGTCCCTTGTGAATCAGGCTTTATACTATTCTTTTGCCCTTGAGTTTACTCTGTATAATATGTGTGTTTCTTTTTTTTTTATAGAAGTATAAAACCACTTGTATGAAGTGTTCCATTTCAGTTTTAAGAAACAGCTATAATAGCTTGGACAGGTCTAAGCAACGATTCTAGGTATCACGAGATTGTTCATATTCCTGTGCTGTATTTTAGTTAGGGATCTCCTTCCCAGGATTCAAATTAGACTTCCTTGGTTTGCCCAATTGAGGCTTCTGGGCAAAACATAATGTCTCTTGACAAGGTGACCCCTACCAAATTGTTTTTGTTTTTTTGTTTGTTTGTTTTTGCCAGGAAAGTATTCTACCTCTTTGTTTGGCTCTAGATGGCTAACGCTGTCTACAGAGTTTGAATGGTCCTTTTGGGTGGGCAAGGCAAAGAAGGCTCAAACCCTGTGCGTGACTCTGGCTCATTATAATTTAACATGTAAGCCAGCTTTGACAAAGACTTTTAGATCTACATGTATGTGGTTAATTATGGTACCTGTAAGCCATTGTGGTGAGCTGCCAGGCTGCATTTCATTTGAGTCTCTTCCAATTAAATGCGCAGAACTAATATGTCAATCAATGTCAAGCTTTCATAATTGTTAAATGAAGTAGTATAATCGTTACGTTTTTACTCCAGCAGTGCTAGCCTTAAGGCTGTGGTATACTGTATCTCATGTTCAAGTTCAATTAAAATAATATATACAGTTCTTTCGTGTCTGTTTATTTCTCTTACTGTATGCTATCGTTCAGCCTACTGGTGAATAACACACCGTGTCCTTAATTATTAATTTGACCAGAAATGTACTGGCCTTATGCACATTCAATGTTTTCTGAAAGACAACTTTGTAGACCAGTTTTTGGAAAGTTTGTTTTTACTGCTAGTAGTAGTAGTCATAATAGCAGCTATAGCAAGACAGAAAACATTAGCTTTTCCAGTCCAGGTTTGTTAAAACCATCTCCTTAATCACTAAATACAACCAATTAAACCTCTGGCCTGATCCTAATACACCTAAAAACGGAATTATATTAAGCAAGACTGAAGGCACCTACCACTGACTGCTGTAACACATACATTTCACAACTCTTTCAACCCTGCTTCCCTCAGCCATCCAAACAGGCATATTTTTGGTAGTATATGCTTTGGTATTACATACAACATTTTGCAGGACAAAGCAGAATGCACTTTTTTTAACAATGGTTATAAACATTTTCAGTTTCTTCTATACTTTAAAGGAAATTGCCTTTTAAAAAAAAAAAAAAAAACAACAATCGCTAGATAACACACCCCAGTAACTTCAGATGTAATGCTCTGCTCTGATATGTTTACACTGTATTTGACTGTAGTTTCCCCACTGTAAATGCTACAATGTATTTTTTAAGTTGCTGTGTTCCATTGAGCATTGTGAGTGTGTTTTTTCCAGTTTTATTTCAATTGGATAGATTTGCATTCATAGCTGTGGTTGGAATTGAACTAGCTGTAGTTTAAAAAGGTAATCATAATCAGAAGCAGATTCTCATCATTTGGGTTTTTCTTCCCTGAGCTGAGCTACAGCGGAGCTTATAGAGTGCATTAATAATGACCTTATTCTACTGCAGCTTGTACCAGGAGGATAGCTTGTGTACCTGCAGCCAAGACCTTCAATAACAAATTGATGTAAAACAATTTGAAAGGCCAAAAATATCTGGTTTCTGATTATGCAGCATGCACAGAAGGGAAGCACTGGAAGAACAGAACATGATTATTGGATACTAGTTTAGTAGTGCTTGATTATTGCAGTGCTTTTTTATATTTTTATTTCATTATAATTTGTGAAACTACATGTTATATTATTATGGTTTTAAAAGCTGAAACCGTGCAGGTTGTCTATTTGTCCACTGCTATTGCTCTGGGAAAATCCACAGGTTAAAAGCATTGGTGCTGTACAGAGAATTATGTATTTACCTGCTTCTGATCTGAATAGCAATTTGGTAATGTGATAGTGATTTTAAGGATTATATTTATTAAGTTTTGTGGTAAAATCGTGGAGGTTTGGATTAGGTTTATATGTAGGTGCTTCTGAATGTATGGCTGTTCCTGGAACATGAAAGTGGCTACATTTACAACACGTTTTGGCAACCAGAATGTAATGTTATTTTTCTAGATTTGTGATGTCATCATACGACCATTTTACTATAGTTTTCTAGATTTTTGAAATGCGGGTTCCAAGTATTGAATGCCTGGAGGGGGTAGGTCAGTGCCAGCTTGGCACAATTAACATTGTTCCATGGGTCAAAATGTATCCAATTCAAGGGACAAATTGAAGAATCTTACTGAGCCAGAAATACTCTTCCTTATCGCCTGTAATCCTGTTGCAAATCTCATATTTAGCCATTTGTATCGCACTACATGAAAACAAATAACGAAGGGCATAAGGGCAGCAGTGTGGAGTAGTGGTTAGGGCTCTGGACTCCTGACCGGAGGGTCGTGGGTTCAATCCCAGATGTGGGACACTGCTGCTGTACCCTTGAGCAAGGTACTTTACCTAGATTGCTCCAGTAAAAACCCAACAGTATAAATGGGCAATTGTATGTAAAAATAATGTAATATCTTGTAACAATTGTAAGTCGCCCTGGATAAGGGCATCTGCTAAGAAATAAATAATAATAACGAAAGGCCAATTAAACTTGACATGAAAAAAAGCCAAACAGGGACAGGACACAGAGCTACATCAGTGCTTCCCCACGATCTCAAAAATACGTTCTCAGAAATCTCAAAACATCTCTGAATAATGTCAAAACACATTAATCTTTTCATACTGTACCCTTTGTATACATATGCATTGCAAATGCAATATAATGTAAAAGTTGATATACCTAACTACAGACTGTGGCTGATAAATCACTGAAATCTCAGCAATGAGCTGAATGCTCCTAAACTCTTAGCTTAAAACCATACAAGGGATTTTTTTTAGGAATAATAGCACGACAATTATAGCATGCAGCCTCTATTGTCATTGTAAATGTAGCCAATGTATGACAGTGTGCTACTACAATAGTTAAAATATGTTATAAAAAATATATAATTTTATTTGAAAATAAGCTATTTATAAGGTAGTTATGGTTTCATATTTTCACTGTAATATGTTTTTTAAAAAAAACAGTTGAGCTGCAACGGCAGCATATACACTCATCAAAAGAAAAGACTCTTTGTTATGTCTTCGTGGTGCATTTGTTCAAGCATTATTTATATTGGCATTTAGTGTGTTTGGACACGCAGATACTGGATTGATACCTGGCACTACCAAACCCTCATTTACAAGGAGTGGAACAGATCCCACCCTCCAAGACGTGAAAAAACTGTACAGTACCAAAGTATTATTTACTTAACAACCATAATAAAACAAAGTTCACAAATACTTTTTATATGTTTGACTAAGCCTTACTCAACTTTGCAATGCACAAAATGAAACCATGTTACTTCATAGAAAACTTTGTCATCAAGCTCTACTGTAAACAGTATCAACATTACCTCAGAGATTTCCCTGAATGGGAGTTTCTACATAAAGTATGCAACAGTTTTATAAATATGGCCTTTTCTGTCTGTAGTACAACCTGCACAGTGATTTTCCACAAACATTTAACTACAACTTAAATAATGCAATTAGTGCAGAATATGTTTTAGATCGTCAGAGAAAGTATACATTGAGGTATAAATAAAATGAAGAGTTTCATACTGTATAACATCAGAAGATAGTACGACACCAGGCAAATCTTTAGGTAGTAGACTTGACCATTATAAGGTTGTTAAACCCTGAAGTTTTTAAAATGCTTAAAAAGGTTACAAGCAGTAAAACTTACTTTTTCATGCTTAGCTGGCGAAAGAGGTTGGTCTCCAATGGGGATTCCTGATTATATAGAATGTTTTGACTTGAGTAGTAAAAACAAAAAGAGTATATAAATATAAAAACAACTAGTTTTCCACCTATCCAGCAACAAAAGACTACTCTAGGTCACTTGAAGAAAGCACCTAGCAATACCAGGATGGGTGTGGATACCAGTTTATGCATGCAAATAAGTGCAACGTGAAACCTGTTGAGGCTAGAAACTGCAGAACCTGTTTTGAAAAAAGAAACCACGCCCCTTCAAATGAACATTAAAGATAACAGCAGTATGCTGGAGCACCAAGGCCACAGGGAAAAAAAAGAAGACATAAATGCATATATTAAATAACTGATACAAAAAATAACTGATACAAAAAATAACTGATACAAAAAATAACTGATACAAAAAATGTTTTTTTTTTAGGTGGGGGTGGTTGGAGGGGTTGGGGGGTATGTAATAGTACAAATAATTATGCAATTGTACAAATAATAAGCATTTTAGATTTAGGTATTGATAGTGAAACAAAAAAGTGTAATACTTGTGTAATAAAAGCCATTGAAACCTTAGTATTTAAGATTTACAGCCATTCATATTTTAAGCACATGGACTGGTAATTAGGCCACATTGAATATTCTTTAATGAAGTTAGTGAGTCAAATCACAAGGGGATCACAGGACCATTTTATCTTACACTTCTAACCATGTCAATATACTTTGAATTTTATCATAATACCAAGATAGAGCTGTACAAACAACATAATTTAAACAGAAATCTTTTTTATTGTTTTTTTTTGTTGATGTTTTTATGGTCTTTGGGCCTCATTCACTTAACGGTGGTAAATTACAGAATTACCACGTGGCAGGTGGAAGCCACACCGTGCGCAAACATGAACCAGCGGTAGCTTTATTCACTAAGCTAATTATATGCACAAATAAAGCGAGCTAAATGATTCATTTGCAAGTTTTCACAACGAGCAGAATTCAACAGACGAACTTATGCATGAGGTTTACACACAGTACTACAGTATATATACTGTATAAGGGCGCTGGAAAGAAAATGTACACAGCAAATTCAATAGTGTTAAAATCCCAGTGTTACTGATTTCAGAGTTGAAGTGTTGGCATATTGGTGTTGTTTTTAAGAGGACTGATACCACCTAGTGCCTAGTTACCTAAAGTATGTGTGTTAAATCGAAGTGTTGCGTCAAACCATCACCACCGAGTATTTAATTAACATCTGGGTCTTCCATTATCAAGCCTGATCCGTTTTTCTTCTTGGATGAGTGGCCGCCATTACACGCGCCGAACAGGTAGGAATTTTAATTTATCTTTACAGTTGACATGTTAAAAGTAGTGGCTGGCTTTTTTGCTGTATGATTTAATGTTCTTGTTTGAATTTTAACGTGACATTTACCAATTCATGTCAAATTGATCGTCTCTCTAGCTAGCCGCACGTTTCAGCTAGCTAACGTTAGCTGCCTAAATCATTCCAGAGTTAGCTAACGCTAGCTAAGTATCTCTTAGTGGCCAGTTCTTGTGAAAAATAGAAAATACATTAAAATTATTAGTGCTTAATTTAACTCGCCTAGCTTGACTTAGCTAATGACATTTGATAGCTAAAGTTAGCTAGCCAGTAGCTGTGTGATGCCATTTTGCATCAAGAAAATTCCAGAACGCCACACGTGTCACATAGCTAGCCAGGTTGACATTAGCTAGCTAGCTCATAGAATTCTAATTGTTATAATTCTAACTGTTATAATTCTATGAGCTAACGTTACCTAATCAACTTGAGCTAAACGCTGTTGTTTACTGTTATTGGCCACCAGAGCAATAACTTAAGTCCACTTTTCTTATCCATTGGTTAGAACTCCAAATTGTTGCCAGTTATGTTAGCAGTTATGAGGTTCAGTCAAGTTGATTTTCGTTTTTATATTGTTTGAAATTGAAATTGGCTAACGTAGCTAGCTAACTATCCAAACTCAAGATTGATTATGTGTTGCAATTTTCTAAGTTTCAGTGAGCAAGCACGCCGGGTTTTATGGTGGTGAGCACATGGATGGAGATGGCATACCGAACTGAAGTGGTGAGTCTACTGTATTTCTTGTCTGAAGTCTGAAGTTAATTAACGTTAGTAATTAGTCATTGAATTAGGTAGCTACTTGGTTAGGTTTACAAATACGGTTTCATATTGATTTATCCCTTCAAGTTAATTATAAGTTTTAAAATATCGATGGGCAGGCTTGTCTGACTTGGTGAGAGAAATTGAAACGTTATTTTTCAGACCATGTTCATTTTGCAGACTTTCAACAAAGCCAACGTTTTTGTGAAGGTGCAATACAGAAGTAACAGAAAATATATCAGACTCGAGAGGCCTGCTTCAATGAGTTAATCACAGAAGGCAAGTTTTACAATGACTAACGTTATCCTTTGCTTTTGGTGTCTATGTTTTGGTCTGTTTGTAGCTAATTCTAAAAAATAATTTATTGGTTTAACATTATTGTTTATAGTCATTTAGGCATAAACCCAGTTCTGTGTGGTGTAATATGTTTGCCATTTTGTAATTGCTGACGCGAGCCACCTGTACTCATTAGTTTCTCATTGTAAAATTTTATTACTGCCGTTCAAGTCAAGGACAAGTTCTCCATACCAAGTTAGACCAAACTTGAAGTAATGGATGAAACCGGCACTAAAGTAGATGTGGATGTGTTCCCTGATGTTGTGGCCATGAAAGACATATATTTTGTCATTCGTGACGATCTTGGTAAGTTTGAATTTCAATCATTAATGCACCTTCACATTACTAAATTAGTTGCTCCTAATTGTAATTTGTGTTAATCTTCCCCAGATATTCCCCTTGCCAGTTCCTCTCCCACCTTGACTGATACGGTGTCACTATCACGCTCAAGCAGTTGGGAAAGTGACTCAGACAGCTTACTCTCCTCATCAAAGAAGAAAGAAATTTGAATGTGATGAAGGACTCTGTAGCACTACAGCTAAGGAGGTGCGTGTTAATGTCCATAACATTATCTGATATAGTCTTTTGTTTGTTCTTTTGGTCTTTAAATAACTAAAATGCCTTCAAATATCTTTGAATTTAGATGATTAAAGGTATTCTTGATGGCAAGCCGGGGGGTGCATCAATACTGAAAGAGTATGAAGAGAATGGATCACTCACAGATAGTTCAAGAAGGCAGATGGTGAATATTCTTGCTGCACACACGACAGAAATTGAAGGGTAAGATTTGCTTATTGGGATGGGGGGAAGTTATTGTGAGCTGTATGAGAAATGTCAAAAGCACATGCCACATCAATTATTTTGTTCTCTGCTTGGTGTAAAAGGAGAATCCCTCGCAGACAGACAAGAGAGAAGTATACCCTGGGAATCATTGCATTGTTCCCCTCTTTGAAGGATCCTCTCTTAAAGAAGGGATATGTAAGCTTATACTGTTCTGAGTATATATGAATGTCACATGTATATATGAATGTCTACTATGGTAGCATGTCAATATGTTAGCATTTAATCTTAGTCCAGGTGTACCTTCTGGTCTAGATGACTAATTGAATCCTTTATTTTTATAGGAGCATTTTTATGACAGCCAAAGCGGTTCAGGTTTTCTAGCCTGGCGTCTGAAAACTATGCAACGGAAGACGAGCAGCAAGAAGACCGACACTCAACCTACTGAACAAAGAGGAGGACCTGCAAACGAGAGGGATGTCAGCCACCTCGACAATCAACTTCCAGAGGGTAGCTGCATGGAAGCCATTGCAAGCTCATCATCCAGAAGATGAAGGAAACTTTTGAGTATAGACAACGCCTTGTTCATGACGCAGAGAAGTCATCCAGCGTGTTGGCTGTGTTCCCTCGACTTCTGCATACCAAAGGATTGGTAGGTATTTGGTAGGTAATTAGGCTGGTAATTGGCACTAGTTATTAAATGCCCTGATTGTTTGTTTACAACTCTGGTGCCATTCATTAAGTTGTTGATCATGTAATGAACAAAAATACTTCAAGATTTTGCTATGCTGTTTGGACCTGACACTGCTGCAAGACTTCTGGAGAAATGGAGCACATGCTTCAAAGAGAGAGTCATCAAGGAGGCTGGGACTTTAACGCCAACGTCATTCTTACAGAGGCTGATTGCATCTGTAGAAAACAAAGTGCTGGCTTGGATAACAGTCCAGGTATAAAACTTGGTTTTAAAGGCATTAAAAGTCTGCTTTTTTGTGGTATTAGAGCTAGGAACTTTTTTTTTTTTTTTGTTCAGCATCTTCACGCTTTTAATGTTATTATTATTATTATTATTATTTATTTCTTGGCAGATGCCCTTATCCTGGGCGACTTACAATTGTTACAAGCTATCACATTATTTTTACAAACAAATACCCATTTATACAGTTGGGTTTTTACTGGAGCAATCTAGGTAAAGTACCTTGCTCAAGGGTACAGCAGCAGTGTCCCCCACCTAGGATTGAACCCACGACTCTCCGGTCAAGAGTCCAGAGCCCTAACCACTACTCCACAATGCTGCCTAATGAGGAGAAACAGGTGTCAGTGGCCAAACAGGTCAACTTAAGAGAGAAACCTTTTGATCTACAGATGTCATATGGAAATGACTCATTGTTTTATGTTGTTTCAGATTGTTGCCTTGTGTAATATTCATTGTACACTAAGGCCTGGATTCAAACAGCCAAATTTACAGAGAAATGTATTTTTCAATTACTCTGAAACTAAGAAAGTGTTCTAAGAATGACAAGTCATATGCTTGTTCGGCCAATGAGGCCAATTTGGTCAAAAAAAGCAGTTTAGGTTAAATAGGAAGCCAGGAAAAATATGTTGGTCTTAACATTTCCCTGGGAATTTGGCTGTTTAAATCCAGGCTTAAGTACATTTTACCACTGTGGCTGATACCCTGATACCTCACGATTATTTGAGTGATCTCTAGAATGCTATTGACTCGCTGTGGATAAGTGAATATGGTCAAAAGCACTTGAACTGATTTTAAAAATTACATTTGTGCAGACATTGTAGATATGGCTTAAAATGCAAAATTGCAAAAAATCAGAACTTAAATGTCCAGCATCTCATGTCACATGTGAAGAGCATATATTTTGAGGATTTATGTTGTTACTCAGTGCACCCCAATGATATTTTGAGGATTTATGTTGTTTCTCAGCGCACCCCAATGATATTTTGAGGATTTATGTTGTTACTCAGTGCACCCCAATGATATTTTGAGGATTTATGTTGTTACTCAGTGCACCCCAATGATATTTTGAGGATTTATGTTGTTTCTCAGCGCACCCCAATGATATTTTGAGGATTTATGTTGTTACTCAGTGCACCCCAATGATATTTTGAGGATTTATGTTGTTACTCAGTGCACCCCAATGATATTTTGAGGATTTATGTTGTTACTCAGTGCACCCCAATGATATTTTGAGGATTTATGTTGTTACTCAGTGCACCCCAATGATATTTTGTGACTCCTTTTTGTGTCAATGTAACTTCTATGTTATGTTTCAACATAACATTTTATGCAATTCTGCCATGGTTCATAATAAATGTCTTAATTATTCCACGTGTCAGTTTTCTAAATTGTAACTTGTGCAATGTTTTGAACTTAGCTTTTAGAATATCATTGACCAACTGGCATAAGGTAACATGAATAAGGTGTTCATTTGCTGGTATTAGTTACATTGGAATTGAGTAAAGATTTAACTCCAAACAGTGTTGAAAAACATGCCATATTTATTGGTGTTGGCTACACTGGTACAGGTTAATATTCTAACTGAAAAGAGTGTTCAGAGACATGCTAATTTTTCACTGTGCTAGTGTTGTTTACACTGGTACAGAGTACATTTTTGACTCTAGCTAGAGTTGGGAAAATGCTGTGTTGCAACACTGAGCATAGTGCTATTAGCACTGCTGTGGTGTTTATGTCCAACACTCAGAGTGTTAGAAAATGAACTCTGAGACGGTGTTAGAATTTCAACACTTTTGTGGTGATTCCCATATATACACTTCAAAAGTGTTGAATTTAACACTTATGGTGTTAAATTCGCCCATTCAAATCTGCAGTGTAAGTACAGTTCTGAGTTTGTCACAAGGACAGTGACCAAGGAGGACAGAGTGAGGAATCTAAAGTTTACAGACCAGGAGCTAAATGTATTAGCAGAAGAAGTGGTGGGGAATTATGAAAGGCTTTTTGGTGCTGAATTAGCGAGAACATTAACGTCAATGAAACATTAAGTAGGCTACAAAAATGCGCTCCGTAGAAGGAGGGCGGGGGTCTTGTCCCAAATCAGAGTTAGTCAAAGCAGAGAAAGTAATTGTTAATGGAACATTTGTTTAACTCTTCATATCAAATAAATATTTTGTATTATTACCCACTACAAATTCATGATACAGTCGTATACATGTACTGTACGAAAGCACTGACTGCGATAACATGGCTTCCCTTCCACCCAATAAAACCATTTACACAGCTGACCAAATATGTGACCAATGAAAACCACACAAAGGCTAGCTGACAAAATGCAACCAATGAAAACTATGTATGTAGGTGATACCAATGTTTTCCAATTTAGAAAAATACACGGTTCGCTTTTAGTTGAAATTAAATATGACGAAAAATAAAATAGCCCCCTGAGTATAAGGAATATTGGGAGTGGGCAGCCTTTTATTGGCCTCTCCTCCAGCAAATGATGCCGGGGATCCCAGCCCCAGGTGTTGTAGGACCACTTGGGTCTGCCATCGAGATGCCCCCCAACAGAACAGTCATTGCCTCATTCAATTACTAACTGCCTATAAAAGGTATGTTGTCAGCATAGTGCAGGCAGAGAGCAGGAAGTGGATGAGAGAAATCGCTGGAGGAACAGGCTGCAGGAAGAACCTGGAAAAGTTGAACCAAGAGATAAAGGAAAGTTGCAACCAAGTAGTAGCACTTTTGTTTGAGTGGTGAACCCCGTCTAGCTTGCAGATAAGTGCACAGAGCTAGAATAATTTTGTTCACTGTGCGATTCAAAACCATTTTATTCGACAGTTTAACACATTTATACACTTCACTACTATATAGGAGTTATGAAGTGTGTCAAATAGCATTATACCGATTGTACGTAATTATTGTGGTGGTCTGTATATAAGACAACCTGCTAGAGTATCGTTAGAAACTTCGTTGCAACGGAACTGCACTGACGGTGGCTTTGTTTGTTGTTTTTGTTTGTTACAGCAGGTACCTGGGCCCGGGGTTTTGGGCTGACCCCCTGTTGGACAGTGACCAGCGGGCAGCATTCGGGACGGGAAAAGCCGGCCCCGGGTTTTGACGGGGCCTGTCTCTGTGAGGCTAATTTGTAGCAATGAGGACAAGGGCCATTTTCGGCCTGGAGTGATACTACAAGCCGGGACACAAGGAATACAAGGTTGTATCTTTCTGTGCTACGGCCTCATGGTCGAGAAGCACTGGGACTCTCCTTGCCTATTTGCACAATTAAACTTGTTTTTAGATAGTGTTAACCTAATCCAAGAATTACTATTTTAGGTATATGTCATATTTCTAGTTTTAGTTGGTATTGTATTTTATTGTGCAAGTTGTTATTTGGATAAAAATTATTGTGGCCATTCATTGCAATTAAAATGGAACCTTACTTACCTGTGTTGTGGTCCTTGGACGTTCATCTGGGGGTTCGGGGTTGTTGTCACAGAATCCCCAAAAGAACCTGTAGAGAGAGATTGGAAAACGGGAGGGTTAATGTTTGTACACACAGTTAACAGTGGTTTGCCTAAAGATGATCTCAAACAAAGGTGTTGAACAAATACAGTATAATTGTTTTTGCTCTGTGACATACAGAATACTGTCATGGTCTTAAACCCTTAAAAAACACACACACACACAATTTATTCTACTTTTATAAAAGAAGGTATGCACTATTTACTTGTACAGTATATTGGTTTCCTCACTGCGTGTTGAACACCATCACTGCAGAACCACCTAAACTCAAACAATCTCTTGGGAAAACAAAAGCAGTAAAAAAAATTGTCAGTTCTATTCAAATCTGATTTTGATTGGTCTGTAATATAATAATACCAATATTATTAGTATGCGTATGTTGGTTTTCACGAAACACCTTAAAGTTACAGAACAAAATGTCATATTTGGAATTAATTTTAAAGGGTACCTGTACCCAAAAATAACAAAGCTCTCTTTGTGCTCCGCATATCCAATAAATGCTTGCTGCTCCACCGATCTGGTTAACAAGTCACGCATTTGGCGATGTTTTCAATTTGTTTGTCCACTTTCTGGATCAAGTAACAATTGAGGGAGCTGACATATTGGAGCCTTTCAGGCAGCATCGTCACGTCAAGTCATGATTTCCCTGATAGGCCAAAAGTTGCGTGTATGGGTTTGTGGAATACAGCAGTGAAAACCCATAGCGTGCGACGTGGCGGAGTACAAAGCTTTCTGGTGCTTGAATAATAAGCGTAAAAATAAGACGAAACAGTTATTTTGTGTGCCAAAGCCTATTAATTCCAAACGGGTGATCATAGCAAAAAAAACTACATAATTTGAGAACGGGGCATACACTGAAATTTTTTTGTGTGTGAGGACTTGAACCTGAATGAAACTAGGAACATGCAGGCAGTGCTTCTGGGGTATGAATGCAGGACGAAGTTCAAACCCAATGTGATGCCAACAATATTTGCCCACAAGAAGAAATATCACACAGCAAAGGCAGGCATCATCATTTAGCACAACAAAATCATCGAAAGGTAGATCATAACTCAATTGTATTTATTAACAATAAGGAATAAACTCATCAAACTGGGCAAGATAAATGACAAGACTAAAGGTCAATGTCACCAGCAGAAGTCTGAGATACTAGTATTACAGGCTTTTTATTGCACACTTTGATGTACTTGTATTTGTTATCAGTTGTAGCAGTTTACAAAAGCTTGAAAAAGTAGAGCACTTGTGTGAATTATAGTAAAAATGTAAGTGTTCTGCTTTCTCTTTTATTATCGTTTTCCAGTTTGGAAGTTGTTGCGCGTCGGGTTTTCACTGTTTTCGTGGTTTTTCAGAGGCTCGCATGCTGTTTTCTCTGTTCTCACTCACCTGTCTAGTAGGAATTATCATTTTCTCTTTGATGTGAATTGTACTCTAGCTGGAGTGTTGTTATTGTATTTACTGTAGTTACTGTATTTTTAGGTTGAACCTGCCTGTTGTGTTTTCTCCATTCTCTTTCTTGCCAGTACCACTCCATTTCTCTTAGTTTCAGAATAATAACGCTTAGTTATAATCTTACTACGTAATAATAATTACAAATGTGTCTCGACCAGTTAGAGTGCTTTGTTCTGTATAGGTTATGTACCTTGAAATACAAATCTAGAGTGATTTTACTTTTAAATGTGCATGATATGTAGGATTTGTATAAAAATAATTGACACAGAAAAAGTAATTGCAGCAGGTTTTTTTCAGATAAAACACATTTACTACTAATGCACAAAGTATTTGGAGCCTTATTGGTTCAGTTTCACGAATTTGGCTGGTTGTAGATTCGTCCTCGTTATTCTCGTCTGAATATTCACTATCACTGCCTGACAAAGTTAAACTGGGGCAGTCCGACATCAAAGGTTCTCATAAATACCCTTCTGTTAGATTTTTTTAGCTGCAACTACAGATTATCAGTGTTTGGAAATAGGGAAATCAATGACCCAATGTCATATCCTGTGCGCCATATGAGAGACCCAATGCATAGAAGCTTAACGTTGTTTTAATGCTTTTATATCGTAAATGAGCCCGGCAGGGGCTTTAAATTGTGTCAAAAGTTTTCAGTAATAGGTTTTCTATTGAAATGATTCTATATTCAATACCACTTCAGGTTGAGTGAAAGAATGGGTGCATTAAATTATCTTTTGAAAGTTTTAGTGATGAACACTTCAGGTCAATGACAGCGAGGTGTTGTTCGTGTACCGCTTGGCGTTAAATGATTCACGGACCCCAGGTTGTGAACCAGTCATGGCAAACAAACTGGACAATCAATCTGCTTTCTTGATAAATCAATGCAAGGAAATTTGTGTTTGTGAAATTTTAAAGACAATTACTGCTGATAGGTACGAAAGTGCTTGGGCCTACCTGATTTTGGGACGAGTTGACTGTGAACCGAAATATTGTGAAGTTGGATCTGAGAATGTGCCAGAACAGAACATACTAGTAAATATGCAATAAACAACAGGAGTTGCAAAATTGCCAGTTTCTTCAAAATTATGTTTGCCAGCTTGCTGGAATACCAAAATCTAAAAGGATAAAGCAGTGGAAACCCATTAAATCTATCTGCAAGTGCAGACATGTTTAAGATGACGAACCTGGCCTTTAAGCCTTATTTCTTCATCCTTTTATAAGTATAATTTGTATAAAGCTTTTTCATATTTATGTCATGTTGCCCTTTTGAATTGAATATTCTTTTTTTTTCTCAAGGGCGTGTATCAGGATGTTCAGGAAACTCTCAGGGGTTATTGGTTGTCCTGCCATTTTAATGACTGAAAATAACTTGGGAAACTGGAAGAATTCTCTTATATGAAGCTTTGCTCAAGCAATACAAGATTTGGAACAGCACAATCCACACATTCTTTTTTAATTGGACACCAAAAGGGCTGTTTTTATGTCTCAAATAAAAACTCCAGTTTTGTACTCGCTCATTATCCCACCCCATTCTGCAAGGGATTTAAACAACTCCCTGTGAATCATTTGCACAGCTCCTGAGGCTGTCAAATGGTTTGTGTAAAGCTGATATGAAACAAAGGTGTTGAACAAATACAGTACAATTGTTTTTGGGCTGTGACATACATAATACTGCCATGGTCTTAAATCTATTAAAAAAACACAATTCATTCTACTTTTATAAAAGAAGGTATGCACTTTTTACTTATACAATATATTATTTTTCTCACTGCGTCTTGAACACCATGGTTTTGTTGTTAAATTCATCGTTGCTCTGCATCGCTGAGTTGGTGCTCATCGGTGCGGGGAATTTAACAACAGTTTGGTGAATCAACATAGATGATAATAATAATAGAAAGGTTGCTGCTGCGGCATGCAAGGCTGTGGTTGACCTGTGAGAGCTGAAAGCGTATTGGGACGAAGGTTTAGTTATCTTTAACTGACTAATTAGGAGCTAGCTTGTTGTTACATTAAAATGTAGAAAGCAGCTAGCCTGAATCTCTAAATATTCATAAATCCGAATATATTAATGGATACACTTTCAAATACAGTTCGCCCACTTTTTGCAACTTTGTAACATATTTGTTTGAAGTGTAAAAGGACAAATAACATACACTGTAAAACAAAATAATCTGTTCTCTCTCTCATATCGAATTCTTGTACGTCACCAGCTCAGTCAGCTACTCTGGATAAGTTGGCAAATGTGATATTGTTTATCAATATGTTCATTAGCGTTAGTATATATTAAAAATACACAACTCCATACCCATTTTCAAAAGATTTGGCATCTCTGAATCTACAATTACACTGATAATAGTATCTCCATACAAGACAATCTTCCGAGGTGGGAGCGGCCATTTTGGTTTTGCAATGGCGCTCAGTTCTTTATTAAATAAAAACAAAAGACTTTTCAAAATAAACGGCATGTAAGCCAAACAAACAACAAACAATAACAAGTATTGTGCTGGTTTAAAAGCCAGCATGCGTAGCAATTTTTATTTCTAGCTTTTCTTTTTCTCTCCTCTCCACTCACAAACACTTCCCTGTGCAGCCAATGCCGCAGGTGTTTATAGTCGTGACTGAGGGATTAACTAGCTAATTATGTTATTATCCCTCGGTCACATTTGCACAAGTTTAGTAATCTGCGTGACTGTCAGCCAGTTTAAACAATCAGTAGCTGACATTTTAAAACAGGAAACAATAACATATAATGGTGGACAGGACCTTGCTTGTCCTGCCAAACATAATAAAATACAAAATAATACATTACATACAAAACACAAATCATAATATGCACAGGGACGGGGAGTACCGTGTCACAGTATGTAAACACAGTCAATTCTTATTGGTAGGTTTTCACTAAACGCCTTAGAGTTACAGAACAAAATGTAATATTTGGAATTAATGTTATGCCTTGTTAATGGTATGAAAACTGCCTATATGAGTCATATACCAGTAAACAAGATCTATATATATATATATATATATATATATATATATATATATATATATATATGGAAATGACCTACAATAAGGACAAATGATATGGCAGAGTGAAAGAATGGGTGCATTAAATTCACAGACCCCAGGTTGTGAACCAGTCATGGCAAACAAACTGGGCAATCAACATGACCTGCTTTCTTGCTAAATCAATGCATGGGCACTTGTGTTTGTGAAATTTTAAAGACGTTTACTGCTGATTGGTCCGAAAGTGCTTGGACCGACCTGGTTTTGGACGCTGTATCACTAACACGCTTGTAGCAACATGTGGGGACATGTAACAGTATATTTTTCGGAACCCCGCTACTTACACTTTAAGTTGCACACATAAAACATCTGGGACCAAACAAAAAAAAAAAAAAGCCCATTCCGTGAGTTCTATATATTTCTTAGCTGATGAAAAAAGACTGATGTTGTTTTAATTAAGACATAAGCTATGGCAGGTTTGCATTGTGAGGCACTAGTCCTAAGTGCCTTCAACCACAGAGAAGTGCCATTATTCACAGCAATGCACTCCCTGAGAATATAGTGAAGGTACCTGTGCGTACGTAGGTTACGTCACACTTACAATTTTTGATATTTCTAGAAAACCAGTTAATGTGGACATTCATTCAGTTACTGTGTATCAGATTCAAATTCAAGTTATAGTTGGAACTATAACCTTTGTAACAAGGAGTCATACAGTGCTTGCATATTTTACCCATATGATGAGGTTCTAGTATGTCTATAGGCATGATCGCTGGCTTAGGATTGGTTATGTTAATAAAGGCTTCAATATATATTGAGAAAGTCTCTCCATGAATTTGATCAAACTATGCATGGGCATTTGTTAGAATAAATACATTTTTGAACATGCTATCCATGAATACCACACCACAAGCTGACCCAAGTTTATCTCTAAAATGAAAGAGAGCTTGCATTAAGAAATCTGAATGCAGAGTGCTGGCTGTAGCTAGCTAAACATATAACTTCAGATGAAGATAATTACCACCAGCTGGCCAAACATTCCTTCTTTTCCTTGAAAGCTGTTCATTCTTGCTGTGTACAGCAAGAATTCCACACTGTGGTTATGTCTTTTGGTAAAGCAACATTTTGGATTATCCTACCATGTAACATGATAATGCTGGTTTGCTGGCAACTTAGAATTTCATGTGACAAGTTTCCCTTAAGCAAAATATTTCTAATGATGCTATTCAAATGAAAGAAAGGTAGATGAACCCAGGGTAATATATTAATTAAGCACAACAGAGTGGAATGATGAGCTGCAGAGTTTGGCCTCATAACTCCCCTGGTTGTTGAGATACAAGCACAACAATACCCTGAAGTACTGGATCATACATTATGAACATTTTACTTACTTAATAGGAAAAGAAAATCGGTGTGCAGCAAGTGTATTAGTACTGTGTGTATGAATGAGAGACAGACTAGTCCCAACTGAAACACTTTAATTGTTAAGGCAAGTAAGAAAATATTATAGTTTAAACTGATACATATTTTTCAAGAGACAGGAGCCTGAGAAATAACAGAATAGACTATTTGACTTTAAAAAGGGATTCATTTGCTGTTAACATTTAAATTGTTGTACATTTCTCTTTTACACAGAACAAAGTGAAAATCATGGTAAACCACGGGTTCTCAACCAGGGGTCCTATTAGTTTCAGCATGTCATAAGCATGTGCAGAAATTAACGTGTTGTCAGGTTACGTAACACGTCCTCGGGTATGGTGTAATAGAGCTATTTCAGCAGGAGCATGACAGATTACAAAGCAGAGGAAAAATTATTGGAAACACACACAATAAATACCAAATATGGATACATTTTTTATTCAAGCATCAAAACAACAAAACCCATATAATGATGAAACAGAACTTCCTTCAGTGTGTAATTTTTGCACAAGTACTGTCCAATGAATGTTTGAATCTGTCAGTATGTAGTGGGAGGTGCAATAGAAAATACATCACAACAGCCGCTTTTCAGTCAAAAAAAATAAAACCCTCAAGGGTGCTTTTATTGCACAAAAATAAAAATAAAAAAAACCCTGGACTAGCCAGCAATGGTTAGATCCAGGTTAAAATATTTTGCAATAATAAAACAAACAAAGAATACTCAGCAATGGTTAAGTTCAGGGAAAAAATTAAAAAGATCAAATAAACAAGTCCCGTACACTTTCAATTTACACAATATTCCATCAATGCAGCTGGTGCCAGGGTTATGCAGCATGGCACAGGGGTCTGTGGCCAATCAGTTTTTCATGCAAAGAGTGTAGCTCCGCACTGGTCATCCCTTTCAGTCCTTGCAGTCTGCTAAATGGTAAGGCGCAAAACAACAAAGGCAACGTGTTGCGGCTCCAAAAACTTGAGCGCGAGCTTCAGAAAACTGCTTCCCTAAATACTGCCAGGCCCCTCCCTACAATCAGCACTGCACAAAAATCTGCCCAATCGGAGCACACTGCAGCGCTGACCACAAAGAACATGCCCAGCGGTACAGCAGCTTCAGGACCTACCAAGATGACTGACCTCCGGTCCCTGCTGTGCCTGGATGTCAGCACTTCCGGTCAGGAGCGCCCCTATCTGAGAGGGAGATTTACAGCTCAGATTCATTCTCTCCTTGTCACATATCCCACCCCTCAGAGTGGAGCCAAAGGTACACCATGCCAATTCTAGGCTTCCCTCCAGTTGACCGCCCTCCCGAGACAAATAGTCGGCTGCCGCATTTTTCTGATGTGGTCTCAAAACCCTTTCCACGAGTCTCTGAAAAGTGTCCGGGGCCCCATGTTACCCAAATGGCACAGTATGAAAATGAAACAGACCATCTGGTGTAGCAAATGTTGTTTTCTCCTGTGAGTCACGGGTTTAGTAGTATTTGCCTTTCGTCAAGTCCAAAGTTGTTCAGGTACCTCATCTTACCCTGTTGGTCCAAGAGTTCGTCCACCTGTGGCATCGGGTACGCATCAGACTTGGAGACCTCATTCACCTTCCCAGGTTTTATCCTGGGTTTAAAAGGCATGTCGTATGCAGACAGGCTAAAATAATTGAATCTATTCAGTCTTGAACAAAGAAGACTACGCGGTGATCTGATTCAAGCATTCAAAATTCTAAAAGGTATTGACAATGTCGACCCAGGGGACTTTTTCAACCTGAAAAAAGAAACAAGGACCAGGGGTCACAAATGGAGATTAGCTAAAGGGGCATTTAGAACAGAAAATAGGAGGCACTTTTTACACAGAGAATTTTGAGGGTCTGTAACCAACTCCCCAGTAATGTTGTTGAAGCTGACACCCTGGGATCCTTCAAGAAGCTGCTTGACAAGATTCTGGGATCAGTAAGCTACTAACAACCAATCGAGCAAGATGGGCTGAATGGCCTCCTCTCGTTTGTAAACTTTCATATGTTCTTATGTTCTTCTTATGTCCTTCTTGGTCACCAGGATAATAAGACTACACCACTCGCTGTGAGGCTGAATGACTCCAAGCTCGAGCATCGTCCGCACATCTGTGCGAATCACATCTCGCCGACTCTCTGGAATCCAGAAAGGCCTCTGCCGAACTCTGACCCCTGGCAGTGCTAATGGTGTGTTCGATGAGGTTAGTCCTACCGGGCACCTTAGAAAAAACATCACCAAACTGATCCACCAAACACCGTAACTCTTGTTTTTTGACAGGGAAGTAAGTGTTACCCCATCGGAATCTCAACTGTTTCAGGAGTGTCTAGGCAAGGTCCATATTCCCCTATTATCTTGCCTGGGGAGAGAAATAGCACTCCTCTTTCCTTCCAGGGCTTTAGCAAATTTATTTGATAAATTTGTCTATCTCTCCGGCGGCCCGGCTGCCTAATTTCATAACTTACGCTACCTATTGCCTGAACTACCTCGTATGGACCTTGCCACTTTGCCAACAATTTAGATTCCGCAGAGGGAAATAGCAGCAGTGTCTCCAGGCCGAAAAGTCAGAAATCGCATATTTTTGTTGTTGTGCTGCTGTTGCTGTTGCTGAGACAATCTCAGGTTCTCTTGGGCCAATCGACCAACCAATTCTAGGTGGTCTCTGAGGAGTAGTACGTATTTGACTACGTTATTTGAATAATTTTGTCCCTCCTCCCAACCTTTCTTTACAAGGTCTAAAATGCCTCGAGGTTGCCTCCCATACAATAGCTCAAAAGGTGAAAATCCAGTTGATCTCTGAGGCATCTCACACCGCAAAGAGAAGGTATGGAAGAAGGGTTGCCCCAATTTTTCTTCTCCTGATCTACAAACTGTCTCAGCATCTGCTTCAGTGTCTGATTAAACTGTTCCACCAGCCAATCAGTCTGTGTATGATAAACTGAGGTTCTCATGGAACGAATTTTGAGCAATTTGTAAACCTTTTGTAAGGTCTTAGACAAAAGGTTAGTTCTATACACACACACACACACAATTAACAGGATTTAGAATGCCTATAAATGAGATATAGTGTTTGATGCGAATTCAAGCAATGCATTGGGAGTTCAAAAATGGTAAATTATTTTCTTCATGTTTCCCCTGCCCTTGGCTTTTTTGTATTCTGTTACAGTAGTTTTAAAAATCTGGTTTGTATGTTTACATTTGGGGGTTTGAATCTGTGATGGAAGTGCTTAATTAAATCATGGTGCACAGATGGTAATTTCATATTATTGCACTGGGTAATCACAAGGTGGATGGCACAAATTAAAAGTTACATGGGATAATCACACAGTATAGTGTCGTATAATGTTAATTCATTCTGTTATTCTTCCAACCTAAACAACATCTGATTGCGTTTACATGTCTTACTGGACATTTATTTAATTTATCTTACATCTGCCAATCAATGTTTCAGCCGAGTCTGGCCTATTGGCCAACTTCAAAGGTGTAAAGAAAATTTTAAAAAATGTGCTTTTCCCACATATTTTTATTTATCTCTTTATTCTAATGCCTATTCCTGAGTTCTGGTTCAAATATAACAAATATACACTTGTAATGCTTTTTGCTGTTAAAAGTTTTAAACAACAGTGCTTTAAAATGTAATCATAAACTGTTCTATATACTAAACATGTACAGTATCCATTAACCAGGGGTGAAATTCTGTACCAGACTTATTTTGATGCCGGTACTGGGTACCAGGACTTATTTTATCTGTTTTTCAATCAATGCGTCTGCATTCCATCTATGCCTACACAGTCCACTGGCGTTCGTTGGAAAACAGTCTCATCACAGCAACAAAACTCATTAGAATATTCTCAAAATGAACCAATGGATGACCTGTTGACCTGAGTAAGATCGTGATAAGTTATTTGGCAGCTTTGGTGCCAATCATTATTAAACCAAATAAATGACAAAACAGAAGTGCATATGTCTATATTTTCTTTATTTTTCATATGGTATTTTTATGAGAAAATTTGCAGTGTGGCAACCAGTAAGTGTTGGTGGCTGCACTCTGAGGCCACCGAAAAATGTTGTTTGAGAACCACTGGTCTATAGCTATATTAAAAGCATATTTATTAGTTGAAAAACATCTTTAAAATAGCATTATAAAACACCCGGCTGCACATATGAGTACCCGCCCTTTTTTGTTTACGAATTTCACCACAGCCATAAAGATTGCACCAAGGAGTGTCTGTTTCTGTATCTATTGAGCAATGTGTATAGCCTATATATACTGTGCTAGCAATAGTCTGTAAACCCTTGTCAAGCTTTAGGTTATTTTCCAAAACACTGAGAAAGGCATCTGCCAAATTGTTTTTCTGACTTGCCTTTCTTATGTGGGGCCCTAGTTAAAAACAATAGAGTGGGGCGGGGGTGAAGAAGTCATTCACAACAAAGCACACCCTGGAATGTCTTATTGAGATTATAACATGGAACACAATTCAACTACTTATCCCCTGTCAGGTACTGTGATATATATATATATATATATATATATATATATATATATATATATATATATATATATATATATATACAGTACTGTGCAAAAGTTTTAGGCAGGTGTGAAAAAATGCTGTAAAGTAAGAATGCTTTCAAAAATAGACATGTTAATAGATTATATTTATCAATTAACTAAATGCAAAGTGAGTGAACAGAAGAAAAATCTAAATCAAATCCATATTTGGTGTGACCACCCTTTGCCTTCAAAACAGCATCAATTCTTCTAGGTACACTTGCACAAAGTCAAGGATTTTGTAGGCATATAGTCAGGTGTATGATTAAACAATTATACCAAACAGGTGCTAATGATCATCAATTCAATATGTAGGTTAAAACACAATCATTAACTGAAACAGAAACAGCTGTGTAGGAGGAATAAAACTGGGTGAGGAACACCCAAACTCAGCTAACAAGGTGAGGTTGCTGAAGACAGTTTGCTGTCAAAAGTCATACACCATGGCAAGACTGAGCACAACAGTGCTGGCAACAGTGAAGCATGGTGGAGGTTCCTTGCAAGTTTGGGGCTGCATTTCTGCAAATGGAGTTGGGGATTTGGTCATAATTAATGGTCTCCTCAATGCTGAGAAGGACAGGCAGATACTTATCCATCATGCAATACCATCATGGAGGCATCTGATTGGCCCCAGATTTAATCTGCAGCATGACAATGACCCCAAACATACAGCGAAAGTCATTAAGAACTATCTTCAGCGTAAAGAATAACAAGGAGTCCTGGAAGTGATGGTATGGCCCCCACAGAGCCCTGATCTCAACATCATCGAGTCTGTCTGGGATTACATGAAGAGAGAGAAGCAACTGAGGCTGCCTAAATCCACAGAAGAACTGTGGTTAGTTCTCCAAGATGTTTGGGCCAACCTACCTGCCGAGTTCCTTCAAAAACTGTGTGCAAGTGTACCTAGAAGAATTGATGCTTGATGCTGTTTTGAAGGCAAAGGGTGGTCACACCAAATATGGATTTGATTTAGATTTTTCTTCTGTTCACTCACTTTGCATTTTGTTAATTGATAAATATAAACTTTTAACATGTCTATTTTTGAAAGCATTCTTACTTTACAGCATTTTTTCACACCTGCCTAAAACTTTTGCACAATACTGTATTTATACACTTTTTTAACCTAATCATAATTGTTTTGATAAATCATCTGAGGAATAAAACCAAACAAGCTTTACGATTTCCTTACGCAACCAACATTTGTATCCAAAGCCTGCCTTTATGTAGTTGTTCATGCAACTGGACTCCTTAATGACCTAACACAAAACAAAAGTCAACAAAATAAGTTGCAAAACAATTGTCAATAATTTATTAGCGTTTCAATAAAAATGAAATTCGTAAAATAAGAAAAAAAAATATGATTAACTCATTAACAAGCTTCACTTAAAAAAAAAAAAAAAGGTGTGGTGGACTTTAATTTGACTGTGATTCTTTCTTCCTTGGACTCCCCACCACTACCTCTGCAATAGTGTTCTGACTTTAGGGGTTGGTGACTCTTGCTACCCCCTGGTAGAAGGAGAGCCTTGTTTTATAACCACTAATCCTCACACCATACTTTTCCTGACAGGATTATTTATGTGTTCATGTCTCTGTGTTAATACCTGCATTGAGTGCCAAATGCTTAAAGCATAAAGGTGGTGCTGAACTGTAAATCAATAAATCCTGTGTTTCCTGATCTGTGAAGATATAGCATAAGAAACAGGGATGGGCAAATGACACACCTAGGAATGTGAACATGTTACCACTATACTGTAAAACTGAGCATGACTGTGGGAACAGCAGGTTTAATGTAAGTGGCATTTAAGATTTGCCAGATACACCATTTAACCTTTAAAAATTGCAGCAAGATATACAATAATGCGTGTCATCCCGAACTGCAGAGAAAACAGATTACACAGCAAAGAGAAAATTAATATATGCCCCCAATTGAATTTAAATATTTGGCAGACAGCAAACTTGTGTTATAATAACAGGGTTTTGTAGAAAGTAATATATTTTAAAATGAGTACAGTGCCATAATGATACAGTATCTTAGAAATGTACTGTCCATCCTTTGCAATACATGAGGTTTAGATAATATTACTACTGTATCTTTTATAATGAATGTATTTATTGATCTGATCTGTATTACCATTGTACTCATAAATTCTAATGTTGACTTTCTGCTTTATTCTAGGTTAATCATTATTATTTGTTAAATTTGACAAACTTGATAGACACTATTTTGAACATGCACAGATGTAGCTTAAAGAAATGTTATCATCCATTTGCAACTTTCAATAGCTGAATATGAAGTGCTGAAACCACTTATGATTGCCACCAAACACAATATACTGTTCCATACTAAGCACACAGACATGTGCGGAAAGCCGAACTAATGATGTAGTGTATATTTTGTGGATAAAGTCAACTCAACAAGGTCCTAATAAAGTGGCCAGGAATTGTATATCTCAACTTCATGCGGTATGACTCATCATCAAGTTTAAGCATGAATGACACATGTTGCAGCAGTACTGAAACAGGATAGAATGGCATGACCCTGAATTCTTGGTACTATTTTTGTAGAATTACTGTAGCAGTTTTAAATCTAGCCCACTGTTTCTTAAACATTTACTTCAAAATTTCTGATTGAGTTGAGGTCTGGACAACAATATTTGTTAGTATTTTGCCAATTAAGATGGCAAAATACATCGCAAGTGCTGTCGATACATTTATATAATTTTTGAAGTGGTTGGTCAACACAAATTCGTTCTGTTCGGCAGAAAAAAGCGGCAGATAATCACGGATGCAGTAAACACTGTTAGGATGGAGCAGAGAACAGTAGAAAGAAATGGATAGATCTAGTGAGGAGAACAAAATGAAAAGAAGGGAGATGAAAAATACCTTAATGTTTAAATAATTATTGTCATTTATGTATGTAATGTAAAATGCTTTGTGATCTCCGAAAGGCGCTATATAAATCAATAAATTATTATTAATTATTATTATTAATGAGGAGAAAAAATGTGTCTAAATATAATTGGTGAACTAGCTGTTGCCATAGGCGCCTAACCCATGGGGCAGTAGGGGCATGTGCCCCATCACTTTGAGTATATGGGGGGTTCAAACTATATATTTTGCCCCTCCACTTTTTTTTCATTATATATGTATTATACCTTATTGTGTTTGGCATTGGTTTGTCTTCAAAAGGTTTAAAATAAAATATAAAAATCGAAAAATATTCAGAGGATGGGCCACATTTATAAACAATCTCAATAAATTCTCCCTACATGCATGAACACATTGATTTGACCCAAAGTCTACACCGTGGCTAACGTTAGCTAACAGTAAGAAAAAACGTTAAGTGTATGTGAACTCGGCAGGCGGTCAAGAGAGATGACTGCACGAAATATTAATCCTTAATTATAGGTATATATTTTTTATGTTTTACTCACAAAAGTATCTGAAGGAAGATAGAGTATAAGACCATTATAAAAAGAAAAAAGGTAAGGACGTGATTTCCACGTGGAGTGCAAGCGAGTCCAAATTTGTCACTGCCGTGAGAATAGCATATAGGGGGTTATATGTGCATCTGTTTAACACATCGTTTTTGACATGGTACACTCAATCTCATAAGCAGAATATATGATACTATAGTCTGCAGTTTTGTTTTTCGCTGGCAGGTGGCAGCAGTCCCTAAGAAATGTGCTCGACAGACGACCGCATTTGCCCAGTAAAATTGATGTTTACTACAGCGAATGAGATGAGGGTATTTATTTCTTTGTTGATGTTACAAGGGGTTGTAAGGAACCGATTTATCCTGCTGATGAAGTGCACTTCACAGATAATAATGCATATAACAGCGATACAAATTATTAATAATAAACTGGGGCAAATCCGAGTGGTGGTTGAACAGTGCTGGTGGATACTACTGAAGCGTACTGAAGTGAACCACGAGCTTGTTCCCCAAATTATTACAGCCTGCTGTCTCCTGCACAATCTGTGGCAGGACCTTAAGGAGGTGTTCTGGCAAGCTGAGAAACAGCTACCTCAGCCTCCAGCAAGAATTGCACAACAGCGATATGAAGAGGGTCCTGCTAACGGTGTACTTTTATTTTGTATCACATTTGTTTAATTGGCTTATTTTGTATCTCTTTATACCAAATATAGCATCCTCATTTGTGCTGTACTTGTATGACTGCTTCTGCTAAATAAAGAGTTGGAATATTGAGTATTCCTGATTCCCAAGAAATAAGTGACGAAAATTCCACATACAACATATTCCAATTAAAATGTACAGTAAGTTGAATGAAAGCTGGAAATCTGGGAGATTCCTTTCGGGTAAAGAATGGTGCTTATAAGTGCCAGCATTGTTACAATATGTTTGTTAACTAATTAGATAAGCAAGAAGTACCAAGGTGGTACAAAATCACTTTTATCCTGGTGGTCATTTCAAAACCTAGTGGCCAAGTGAACTTTTGTGGTGGCCAACATTTTCAAATTTGGATAATATGAGCAGACATGTATATGTTTTACACACATTGTTTTTGCATGTGTTGTTTTCATGGACGGATGTTTTTTTAACTTTAAACTGTGGGAGGGGAACTAGTGCCAGGGAACTAACTACATAAAATTCCAGGAAACTATATTCTGTGCATACAATTCCAGGGAACTATCTACATTACATGTCAGGAAATAGATCTATATACAGTACATAAAATACCAGGAAATGTAACTATATTAATCAGTCAGGGAAGATAATTATATAACAATTTCAGGGAAGTGAACACATTTGTTTATTTTTTAGTTACCGTCATATGTTGCCAGGTTGTAAGCAACACAAAATCAGATTCCTAAAAAACAAAACCAATGCAATGTATAGAAGATTTTATTTCCGCTTCCTTTGCTTAAAATTAATTGACATTATTTTGAATCGCCTCTAAACCTTCACCAAACGCGACTCAAGTCTCAGTTTCTCTCTCTCCTCCCCCCAAAACCCAGCTACTGTCTCCAACTACAAAACAAAACGTATGTTTTTTAAATCTCTCGTGTCTCTCAGCTGATCAGTCATACTGCAGCCCAGAGCGAGTTGCCACAGATTTACCACAGATTTGTAAGAAATCGTGCACTTCTATGCAGTGTGTTTCCTTCAGTTTAGCTAGTGTTCTTTATTATTATTTCAACACCATTTCTTTGTCTGCGCGCAACCTCTACTGGCTACAATTAGTACAGCGCCACTTCAAATCTGACCTACATTCAGTGAAGGTAAGCCAATATTTTATCCTGTAATTCCTTTTTTTTGCAGTACTTTACAAATACTTTCTGAAGGCAGACAGTTCTCCATTTTGCCAAGTGATCCGGGTGATATTTTTCATACCACAGCAATTTTCTCAGTTGAAGCTAATCCACTACCATACTTCACTATGGCAGGGTTGTTAAAACAACATCTTGAGAAGAATAAATGCAGTAAATAAAATAAAAATAATAAATAAAAATAACATAATAATCTGTTATGGTGTGTAACAGTGTTTCTACTGAATACGGCCAGACTTCAGTAACCAATTATCTTACATTTCAGATAAATGTAAAAAATGTAAGTGTGACGACAGCGGCGAGACCTATTGAGGGACAGGAGATGTGCTGGCTGGCCCCTCCCAAAGCAGCTGAGTGCTCGGTCCTGAGGCCGGCAGCGCGTGAAGACATGAGGGCACCTCCGGGGTAAACCGCGGGGACAACCGCAGCGGACAAAGCAGTGGAGGAGTTGTGGTGCCACAAAGGACTCTGCCCCGAGCTGACTTCACTGGGCGAGACCTTGCGAGGTGCTGGAGAACGTTTGTCGGAGGTGGTGTACCGGGTACCAGGCCGTCATGATGGGGGGCAGTACGCCACCTAAACCCATTACTGGCCGGTAGAATAACCAGGCTGTAGTTTTATAAATCATATCTTAAATACCACCCAGTCATTTTTTTTTTAATGGCTGGAAATTATCGCCATCTTTTATGTATATGGGCCTTTATGTGTTTTGGTTTTTTTTACTGATATTTTTAATGCATTAGAAGTAAACCTGTGAGTGAAAGAGTGAGAAAACATGCAGTTAAATTATCTGCTCGTAATTTAACCTGATAGTCAAACCACCTTTTCATAAGACATTTTATTGTACAAAATACTGAGGTGTATAAACCACTGAAATGGAATCTGCAAACACTACAGTATTGTTCACTCCAAGCTAATCAATTCTCCTGCTTAGCTTATATTGTAGATACTTTATTACCTTTATAACTATAGTAGTTCTTATATATAGTTGTAGTCAAAAGTTTACATACCACAATGGAAATATATAATTTCTACAAATTTCTCAAACAAAGAATTTTAGGAAAAATATTTTGTAGCAAATGTTTTGCTTTTGTGCATGAGGGAAAAAAAATACAAGAAATATATGTCTACAATTATTTATTTCAACAATTGTTTTTGCAAAACTCCAAAAATGCTAATTCAAAAGTATTGTCTACAAGGTGCTAGAAATTTCAATATGATAATGCAGAACCTAATTCTAGAAAAGTGTAGAAAATGCTGGATTTTAGGTTAACATTCTTAGAGAGTATAAAAGGGTTAGGCATAGGATGATTGATGTCATTACCAATAAGTCAATTTGGGAAAAAGTAAAGAGCAATCTGAAGACCTTAGGCAGAACATTATTTATTGTCATAAAGCTGGAGAAGGATACAAGAAGATTTCCAAGCATTTGAGTATCCCAATTTCAACAACTGTTTCTATTATCAAGAAGTACACGACTCATGGTACTGTGTGACAAAGATCGAATGATTCTTGGTGTTAGATCTCCCTCCCAACCTGCGAGGCAGCTGCATAAAGGGAACAGAATACCCTGCACTAAATGGCACGACAGTTTATTCCCAGGGTTAGGTGGAAGTCAGCCATCTAGAAAGGGGGCAGAGCTACATTATACGAACTCAATGACCCGGACGGGAAAAAACATGGCATCCGTGGATTGTAGGAGCGGATGCGCTCGTTGACAGAGACTAGGGTGTGTGAACTATGCGTCAGCTGCAGAATCACTTACAACTACATCTCACCCGAAAGACAGAGCACAATGAGGTTAAGTGACTTGCTCAGGGTCACACAATGAGTCAGTGGCTGAGGTGGGATTTGAACCGGGGACCTTCTGGTTACAAGCCCTTTTCTTTAACCACTGGACCACACAGCCTCCTGTATACATACTGTCACAACGCTCCATTGGTCTGGAAGAAAGAAGGTTCTTTCACCAAGAGCAAGTAGAAGAATTGTGAAGAAGGTTAATAACAATCCGAGTGAATTGGCTGCAAATGGGACTGGGGGTTCTATTTCAACCATAGGTCAAGTATTGCATGGTGAAGGTCTCAATGGTCGCCGGCCAAGGAAAAAGCCACTTAGGAAAACGTCACAAGGACAATCGCTTGAAGTTTGCAAAACGGCATTTGAATGATGGATATGAGTTCTGGTCAAAGGTTTTGTGGAATGATGAAACAAAAATTGAGTTATTTGGTCACGCTGATAGTCGTTACGTTTGGAGAAAGTCTGATGATGCGTACAAAAAAAAGAACACCATACCTACTGTCAAGCACGGAGGTGACAATATTCTTCTATGGGGCTGTTTTTCCTCTAATGGCACAGGAAATTTATTTCTAATACATGGTAAAATGGATTTCATAGCATACCAAAAGACATTGGCCAATCATCTGAAACCCTCCACTACAAAACTTGGTTTAAAGCGCAACTGGACATTCCAACAGCGATCTAAAGCACACATCAAAATCTACTTCAGAATAAAATCAAGGTTCTGGAATGGCCAAGTCAAAGTCCCAATCTAAATCCGATTGAGAATCTTTGGTATTAGTTGAAGAAAGCTGTGCACAAGAGAAGCCCTCAGAATTTGAATGAACTGGAACAATTTTGCATTGAAGAATGGTTGAAAATCACTAAGAATCATACCAAAAGCTCATTGACAAATATCCTAATCGTTTTAAAGAGGTTATTATTGCTAAAGGTGCCTCAACTAGCTATTAATGTCATATATATATGGTGATGGTGATTATCATTGTTGAAATGCGGGGCTACTGGAAATGTAGTGGTCTTGATTTGAATGCTTAGTAAATAGTAAATATGACAAATCTTTATTGATCACAGACATGTCAAGTCTCACATATGAGGTACAGTCTGAGAACAGATTAAAATAATTCAAAATGGCATTGATAATTAAATGGCATTGATAATTAAAGAATAACTTGCTACGTGTCAAAAATATCAGCTTTCTCAACAAATGCATTCTTCATCTTGTTTAGAATCACTTTTTAGTCATTTTCTGCAACTGTTTAAAGCCTGTTTCGTGACAGCTTTCACATGATGATTGCTGAATAACTGCACATTACTCTCACACAGCTTATATACAGTACATCTAGTGGATCACTTGACACGTCTCTTAACCACAATAATTTGCATACATTGCACTGTTCTTACTATACTTAAATTCTAAAAAAAAACTTAAATCACCAACTATTCTGTTTGTGTCACACCTTATAATTATTCATACTGATTTAGCTGTCAGTACCTAACCAATGCAATACACCAGCTGCTGGACTTTTTTTTATTAATTACACAAGAACAAAATGCGACAGCTGAAGGACATGAAGGATGTCTGTGTGTGTGTTGTGTGGAATAATGGGTGACAGGGAGGAAGTTAAAATCCTCCTTGCAAAAACACATAGGAATGTGGCTGGAGCCATAAATTGAATAAGTGATTAAATAACTAATTAAGGTTCCAGCCACCGGTGTATAAATAGGGTGATCACGGGTGATACGTGGTTGTGTGTTCAGAGGCGGAACGAGAGTCGTGAGACAAGAAAGTCAATATTATTAGAAAGCAATTGCTATCCTTGCTGGTTTACAGCACGATACTTGTTTTGTCAGTTTTGTATTTGTCGATTTATTTTGGCCAACATGCCGTTTTTGTTTTCTGTTTTATGAAAACTGTTTGTTTATTAAATCTGCGCACCAACGCAATTCACTCACCACTTTGTGTCCTGTATTTCCTGGCCTGACGCAACCACCAGCCAACCTGCCACACTTGGTGTCAAGAAATGGGAAACAGCGCCTTCAGTACGCAGACCAGGAACAGTACTGCAGGTACACATTTTTTAGATTTTTCTGGATTTTTTTTCTGTGAGAAGAGTGGAGAAGAATGGACCAAGGATGAACGTATGCCTCATCTGCCTAAAAGGTGAAAAGTGGTGCTTTGTCATTGGCGAGGTTGGGCACATAACACTCGACCAGCCAACCTGCCACAGTACAGTATTAAAATATATTGACAGAAGTCTGAATTATTGAGTTTTTAATTTGTGCAGGACTTTGACATTCATGCCTGCGGCATCGGGCCTCATTACGCCCTTGGGCGGCCCGGTAACACCGCCGAATACCGCCCACCCTGTGGGGTCTTATTGCTTGCATATTCATCATACTTTTAAAGAATTGATAGTGGTCAGTAGTAATGAGCTTATTTGTATAGTATTGATACTTATGGAAATTAGTGCATTTCTTCAAGTAAGTGAAACATGATAAAGATTGTCTATTTAAACTGGACATTGTAAAATACTCTGAGATGGTTCTATCTTGAAAACAATGTGTTTGCAATCCAAGGTAATTAAAGATGACTGACATGGTGCTTTTTAGTGCTTTTGTAAAGATACCTTAACAATAGGAATCTTTTCACACAGAGCATTAAAAACTCAAGGTTTTTCTCTATTCCCCTAATAAATGTGGGAACACAAAACAGCAGTGTGGAGTAGTGGTTAGGGCTCTGGACTCTTGACCAGAGGGTCATGGGTTCAATCCCAGGTGGGGGACACTGCTGCTATACCCTTGAGCAAGGTATTTTACCTAGTTTGCTCCAGTAAAAACCCAACTGTATAAATGGGTAATTGTATGTAAAAATAATGTAATATCTTGTAACAATTGTAAGTTGCCCTGGATAAGGGCGTCTGCTAAGAAATAAATAATAATAATAAAACAAAACTGCTGGTAAATGAAACCTTATGCTGAACAAAGGAGTAGCATTCTTATTTTTAGTAGCAAGGTCTAGTAAAACATTTCGAAAGATGTACAGAAATTACATAAAGTGTCCTGCAGTGCAGCAAATGAATACATTTAATATGAATGTCGGTTATGCCTGGTTGACAAGAAAATCAGTACTTCCATTTAAAAAAAGCCTCCTGTGGTTTCATCGTATTTGCTGAGCTGAATGCAAAGAGTTGTGCCTAAATAATACCAAAGCCTCATGAACATGAAACATTTCTGTTTCTAAGTTGCATTCGTCAATGAAGCTATCAATGGTGCATTTTAACAGTTGTTTTAGTCTGTTACACATTTAATGTGTGACAAAATAGAGTGACAGTGGAGCCAGCTCCAGTGATTAAACCCTCATGTTCATCGCCACTGTTCTTGTTGTTTATTTGCTTTTAATATCATGCTGAACCACTCCACAGATTTAAATAGCTTATCTCCCTCAGCAGATGTGCTAGAAGATGCATGAAAACATCATCAAACACATGTTGTATTGTTCTAGCTAATACTGAAATATTAAAAAACAGCTGGCTTAAAATCTTGTTAACCTTTTTTTATATTCACAGGGCTTGTGGTTAATATTCATATATACCCATAAGAAAATTTAGAACCTTTATTAATGTAATCTCATTCACCACCTGTGTGTTATATATATATATATATATATATATATATATATATATATATATATATATATATATATCTCTTTTTTACTTTCCAGAAGTGAATTTGACTTATACAGTTTTATTTAATAAGTTTAAATGCAATTTATGAACATTTTGCAAAGTGGCAAATTATTTCATTTAAGGGGTGGTTTGATTAACACTAATCTTAGATTACTTAACCTAAAGTAACATTAGACGAAGGTTAGTGTTAATTAGGGTCTGTGAAACCTTGGGTAAATGTGTTATGCAAAAAATAATATATGTATATATTAGGGGTGTGATTTGGATTCAGGGGTACCTTATTTCCGAGTAAACACTGTAAAAAGAAAACATAAATACATAATGCTTTTATTCTTGTTTACTAAGGTACAGATCCTAAATAATAAATACAAATTCAACAGTGAGAAGTGTACTGTAAAGTAAAATTGATTTTCCTATGAACAGCAGTGGGATTCCTTGTTCTTATTTGAATAGTTATACATGTTATTCATTTTTAATATCTAGTAATACTTTCATTGCATGGAAAGCTGGGCAAGTACTGTAATTTAGAAGTGATTATAAGTTAATAAACTGATTTTTCAAGGAAACTTTTTTTTATTAATGTGAAAATCCAACACTTTTTAATAAGATTGTCTTTTTACCATGACCCACAACAGAGGAAAGATGCAAAGTTGTGTCGTTCTATTAGATCTTTCCAAAAAAGGAATGTTATAAAATATTCAGCCTTATACGAACAAAAATACAAATTTTACAAATTACAGTTCACGGAGACAGCACTAGAAAGCAATATGCCCATTTACACAGCATTTCTCAAGCAATATTTATTTATTTTTAGGGTAATCCCTTAGATAATTAAACCCTTGTTTAATACATATTTAGAAATGTAAATATGTAAATGTTGAATTTTATTGGTGAATACTATAATTTTAGAAACACAAAACCATAAGACATTTACAAGTACTAAAAATAAATTCTGTATATTCTAAAACAAATGTTTTGACATCTTAATACCATATGGAGACACTGATAAAGAGTGTTTAGCGTAACTACCAGTCTATCTACTGGCTGTACATTTGACAACAACATTTTCACCTGATAGCAAGTATAATCTGGTGCTGTGGAATAAGTTTTATTTTGTTTTGCTGTCAATACAGAATGGTGTTCACTAGATAATGCTAGTGCAAAGACCCCTTGGCTGATTTAGCATGCATTGTTTCTGAAGGAAAAAAATACAGAAATGCCAAAATCCTGTTGCAGTTTTGTAGATATATATATATATTTTTTTAAAATATGTGTCCTACTTTATGTCTATGATTGGAAACTAAAACTGAAGAGTAGATTCCGAATTACTTGCTCTCCTTTTGATTGTCTTAATAGTGCCCCCCTCCCGGTGATCGGGTGAAAACTGACTGGGAACATGCTGACTAAGGGAAGACTTTAAAAATATGTCAGTACTGCAGCTAATTTGTTAAAGTTGTCTGGCACACTCTGCTGGTAATTGAATGTTTTGTGTGTTCATATGAAGCACTTTGCCTTGAGTTACCAAGTGTGCTAGTGCACTACCTGGGAAAATGGCCACAGAAACCATAGTAACAGAAATGTAAATAATTCCACTCTGGGGCCGAAAGAGGCTGAATGTTAAATGAAGGTTGGTAAGGAGGTAAACTCAAAAGCATGGCACAACATGCAGTGAGAGGTAGATTTAAATGTACCTGACTTGAATACTAGTGGTTGTAGCCACTGCACCAGCTGACTGGAGGTTATACAATATGTAATTTATCTCCTTGATCCAGTCTTTGAATTTTCCTACCAATCAATTGACCACATTTGCAGGTGTATTTATCAATATCCTACCTGAAACTTTTCATAACTTTAGTTACACATTTGGAAATATAATAAATATCTTGTCATTTAACATTTGTTTGATGTATTACAAGCATGTAGCAGTCTATGTTATGGCACATATTGCACACTATTTACTATTAATTATTACTGGGAATTGTCAACAATTTGTAATGCAAATGCAATTTTAAAAACATTTTAAAAAATGGTAAAACAATAAATTGGTTAAAAGTGTGGTGTAATTTGTTTTATAGTACAGTATAATATCCATGCATATCTTATCAAACTACAAAAATATATGTTTGCAGTAGCATAACGCTGATTGATGGATATTGTTGAGGCACAATACAATAACAGATGCATGATAATCACAATATTAAAACAAATACATAACAAAATTATAAAATGATTGTGTAAAATAATTACAAAACAAGTATATAACAGTATCAGTTTGGTCCACTTTGACCCCATACACCAATAATTAGTTGTTCAATACCACTCTCATTTTCTCCTCGCACAATCCGAAAACTTCCATTTTCTCCCCACCACTTTCCCCAAGAGTTTGTAGCAATCTGTGAAAGAAACATGATTTTTAGTTATACTGGTAATAAGGCATTGTATATGCTACTGCTACAGCACAATATTATTAAATAATGGTTAGACAGAATTATTAGAATAAATATTTACAATACAAAATGCATAAGAGAATTAGTATCTAATATGAATTATATATATATATATATATATATATATATATATATATATATATATATATATATATATATATATATACTCACCCAGAACTTAACTTTCTTTCCATCTGGTCCTTTTTGATGACCCCAGCTAAAATTAAAATACATACATACATACATAAATAAATAAATAAATAAATGAAAGGATCTCTATATCACTACTTTGCAGGTCATTAAACATGCATCAACTAAAATATGAATTCTGTTATGCTTTTAAAATAACTTGTCATCCCATTTTATACATGGAAAAGATTATTATTTTATTTTTATTATTATTTATTTCTTAGCAGACGCCCTTATCCAGGGCGTTTAGATTAGACCTGTACTTTGTGTAATTAAAATCCAAAACCTTATTACATAGTCCATTTCACTCCTAACCTGAAGGTTCATACTACTGGTGTAATAATTATATTTATACATAGATCAATTTTAAACACCTTACATTTCATGCTGTTGTCCCTTTTCTATAATCACAACCCAACACACAACTATCAGATAAGGACATTCAATATATGCTTTGCAATACAGCTACAGGGTTAGGGTTGGGATTAGAGTTATCAAAGCAAAGTTACTCAAACTGAAAGTGTCACAGACATGACAGTTTTAGTTAAGATACTGTTTGGAGAAGACAACGCATTTATGCTGCATTTCTGCCTGCTTTAATATTGAATCAATCAAATCTAGAATGTATCTTATTGATTCCAACCCTTTTGTTCCAGATAGAAGTAATTCACACCAGGCTTGAACTGTCAGCATAAATTTTTTGTATTCTTGTCTGTACACAAACAGCCAAGTCCTGTAAAATATCTAAAGGATTTTTTTATTTTTTTATCTCCAGTTCTGTATGAATAAGGCCTACCAGATGCAGCAGACATCACCTCCTATTCGATTGATTAATGCTATGTTTACACCATGAATCAAGCTTTAAAAGTAGATTTTTCTGCATCTGGACCTCAGTCAAAAGGTCAAAGATAAGCCAAAATGAAGAAATAAATACACTTGAAATCTGGTTGTCAGTTGCTTATTTCTGGTGTCTGCTTGCTGAGTCAATATGGTCTGCAGCTCCATGTTTGACACCTGCCTCTATCTGTTATTCGCTTATCAGATCTTCCGCCTTCAAACCAATTTGATTTCTGACAGCCTCCTGTACCAGTTGGGGTTGACAGATTAAAACTGGTTTGCTCTCAGTCTGTTGCCAATGAAAAGGAACAGGGTTTTCAACTTGGGTCCTATCTGAACCTCTATTGACACCCTTTGCATTGGGATTTTCTGTCTGATTGGGTACTAGTGCTGAATGACTGGGTAAAGTAATGCTCTGTGTGACTACAAAGTATAATAGAATTTTGGCAAAGGAACTAGGAATACTATTTTATACTAACCCTGTTAGTTTGACTGAATGGGTGCCTTGTTTTTGATCATTTTCTGGCATTCTTTTTGCAACATTGGTGTATCTGTAAATTCCTTCTTTATACAGAAAAAAGTCTCCATGTACTTGCATGATAGCTGTAAATAAATAAATATATTGTTAAAAATAAATGCGTGGGGTAGAATTACAAAATATTATGAACATGACATTTTTACATTTTTGCTTGTATTTTTTATGCCGAAAAAAATACAAGATTAAAAGGAAGCACCATGTGCTAGAAAATGTATTTTAAAAATAAAAAAAATATATATTTTAAAAGCTGGTTACTTTTAATTCTTAAATAATAACAATAAAAACAAAAACGAATATGTTTCCAAAATGGTTTACCTTGAACGGGTCCATTTTCCATGATTTCTTTCATAATTTCGGTTTCCTAGATATCAATTGACAGAGGTTAATTAAATCAGATGCAGTTTTATTATTAGCTATATATTGCTACTTAGATTTGCCACTACCATTGTTGTTAAGAATTAACCAGTAGCTTGTTTCTAAGAATAAACATCACTATTTGATTAATGGGGTTAAAATGGTTGGATGCACAATAGTATGATTATTATTCTTTTTTTTCCATTCAGTAATGGATGATGGGAAAGTTAATATATACTTTTAAACAAAAATATGCTTACATTTGATGGAATCCTGTATGGAGGTGTACACAGGGATATTTCATTGGAATTCACAACAGTATTTGGGCATGTCGTGGTAGCATGTCTTTTTCCATTTCCAGCAGGTCTACTTGCCATCATGCAAGTATCCTTTCCATATTTGTAGTCCATTGAGAAAGGGTAACATTCATTTGACACTAAACTAGAAATAAAATATTGAAATACAATAAATGGTGTTTATCATGTTTACAAGTTTCCCTCCAATAGATATTGACATGTTAGTCTCCCTCAAATAGTGTTTTTGTTGTTGCCCATATAAAAGTTAACAACTGTGAATTTGCAATTCAGCAGTTTCTCAGCTTTTGTTTTCTTGCATTCCCAATAAAATACAAATCAAATTTTTTTCTGCCTAAAACTGTAGTATTTGACTTCACTTTTGACTTCAGATATCACTTTATTAGTTGAACCTTGCTACCATCTGACTTTTGTTGTATACCTTTTATCTTCAGTATTATTTTTAACAATTGTATTCCACAATATAATAAAAAAAACATAATTGTTTATTGTCAAAAAGTTTTATGTTATTTCATAGAAAATACAACTAAGCAACATGTCAAAAATGCATGTAGATGTATTTTGTCTTTTTTTCATTAGTAGGCAATAACGTTTTTCTGACAAAACCAAACAGAAGTTGTAATTTCACTTAAAGTTTTATCCTAATTGGGCTCCTGAGTGGCGCATCCAGTAAAAGCACTTGCATAGAGTGCAGGATGCGCCCTATAGTCTGGACGTCGCGAGTTCGAGTCCAGGCTATTTCTTTGCCGACCGAGGATGGGAGCTCCCAGGGGGCGACGCACAATTGGCTGAGCGTTGCCCGGGGGGAGGGAGGGTTAGGTCGGCCAGGGGTGTCCTTGGCTCACCGCGCACCAGCGACCCCTGTAGTCTGGCCGGGCGCATGCGGGCTTGCCTGTAAGCTGCCCGAGAGCTGCGTTGTCCTCCGACACTGTAGCTCTTGGGTGGCTGCATGGTGAGTCTGCAGTGTGAAAAAATTCACTAAACTATTTTACTAAACTATTTACTAATTTACTAAGCTATTTAAAAACTTTAGTAACTTGGGACACAACTTCAGTATGATTTTACTGTGCTTTGCTTATAGGCGTTAACGCGGTTCAGAAAAATATAGCGTTATACATCCCCATGTGCTGCTACAACTGTTTAAATAACGTACCTGTAATTCTCCTTTTTATTGTTAACATTCTGACAACTGTTTACACTTATAACTTTAAAGTCTGTTTCAGAGCTCTTTTCAAAATGGCCACTCTGCTGCACTGGGGTTGGAGATCTGTCCTAAAAATCACTGCAGGAAGAGCAATTAAAAAAAAAAAAAAACATAACAAGTGCTCTGGCTTTTCTGTTCCGTACCACATCATGGATCGTTAATGCTGTGTTACCTGTTTGACAATGTGGGTAATAATCAGTGCACCAGAGCGGCCATTTGGAAAACAGCCTTGAAACAGACTTTCAAGTTATAAGTATAAAAAGTTGTCAGGATGTTAACAATAAAAAAATAACAGGTATGTTATTTAAACACTTGTAGCAACACCTGGGGATGTGCAACTATATATTTTTTCCGAACCCCGCTACTTACTCTTTAAGCCCTATTAAAATTTGAGAATAAGGCATACAAAGAAAAATACTTAACTCTGTTGGTTGATTAAACTAAAAACAACAATATTTACCCATGGTGCCTTAAATACCACCATGCACTGTCAATTCTTCCTCCATTGCAGCCATTTTGGTTTTTGGTATCACATGATATTAAATTCTGAGGTGAGAGGTTAGCTTTTCTACGACCCATAGAGTGGATTGCTATTCTATCAGCTGCAACAGCTAAAAAAAAGGTAAAAGGTAAAATCAATACCATTTATTTACAGGTAGGGTATAGATTTGTAATTGGATTTTATATTTGATCTTTAAGTTGGCACAGTTTTGAAGTAATTGAGAGTCTGTCTGGTAGCTGTTCGATGCCTTCAGAGGTTTTACACAGTTCTTGTCATAATCATAATATGCATACAAACTGATGCAGCCAGTCAGTTGGAGAAAGCAATGGTTGTATCCACCACTCGAGATTTGATGGTCGATACACATTTTATCCTTCTTATCTGTAAAATGCGAAATTTTTATTTTATATATGTTTCAAGCAACAACGACAAAAAGTTTTTAATGTCGAGAAACCTCAAGAACTGTACATATTGAACGCAAATAACCACTGCTGTAGAACACAGACTCAAACAGTTTAAACTGCCAAATTTAGAGACCTATACACTATAACAGAATATGCACAGGCCTAAGCAGTTGAAAAGGCCTAACTATAAAAATAAATCTTAAAGTAAATGTGATGAATGATTAACCAGAATTTGATTTGGAATTGAGTTTCAAGCGGAACAAAATCCCTTAACAAAGCATTCCTTTAAAGAGTCTTTAACATTGTGTGAAGAAGTCCCAAAAAGTTAATACAAAAGTTTGAGCCTTGTAACAGAACATATTACTTGCTGTTGAAAAGGCCCAAGAAGCCGCACAATTGTGCTGGTCAAGTGGTCCATGGATCCAACCTGGCCACTTATAGGAGGCAATGAAGAACTCAGGCATGCCATACTTTAAATCTGCAATAACCTGTCCATGAGAAAACATATACAGACATTGTAAATAAAAACCTTTTGTTGGTATCTGTTTTGAGCTAATGGAACACGCCACAGCCCAAATAGGTATTAACAGCCCCTATGAGCTGAGAATATACAACATTTATGCCTGTGCTTCCACGTTCATTGTAATATTGTCATCAGGGTAACAATTTAAAATAGTTTAATAATTACATAATTATATATGACTTTATAGCTTTATTTCCTTGGGGAACCTCTCAGGCAATATTAATCACTGGTTTCATTTCTGATGAATGTGGGCATAAGTAGAAAATCTCGAACCAGGTATAGTAACGAGCCTGAAGAATATCCAGGTACCCTTTCTGACCTTGATAATTTCCCTGTGATTATTATTAATTACTGGTATCAAATGGTGAGATCTTGCTTACTTCTTAACAATTTGCAGTTCACACTTTGTTAACTGGTTTTCCATTGTCATTTGTACTGTATATGACTGGTACATTGAACTTACTTTAATCGCATTCATCGCTAAAATGTTTGCAGATGGAGGGATAGTGCCAAGTCGATACCGAATGCCTTCATCAAGAGTCATACCCCAAAAATGACTGTAGTTACTGGCTGTCCAGCTACAAAAAGTAATATAATGTCAATGTATACAGACAGAGTAGATTGTTCCTTAGCACATTCAAGACATTCAAACTACAATAACAATAGGATAGCAATACAATAGCAAATACTGTAATGCTATTTTTACAGAACCTGGGTGAAGACAATAAAGCATTACTTGTTACTTACCCAACATGCCTGCTATTTATAGACTGTATCATCTCTTGATGAACAAGGCACACCTTCTTTGTACATATCCATGCTTTTTCTTTACATGTGCTTAAGTGAGAAAAAAATATATATTTTTTTTGTGATATACACAAGCACAACATTGTTTCCCGTTCACACTTAAAAAGCTAATTTGCTAACCTAATATATTGATTTCCTACCATAAAAAAAAAATATATATATATATATAATATATTTATACATTTTGAAGAAATTCAGTATAGTTTTAAAAACTGCACAAATTGCAGATCTGTTGACACATGCAGCCTACATTTACCCTTGCCTTGCAACAACGCTGACCAATCTCTTACTATTATAAGACCCACAAATATCTAGCCACCTTGTTAGTTCCATTTTTATCTGGTATAACAATGCCTGATGAACACTATTCTTGAATTACCTGTCCTAAGTCAAAGATTCCAAGATAAGTGTTTATCAGGGACTGTTACACCTTCCATTTCACTGTAATGGTAGCCTCAAGGATTCTTAACATACAATACAAAGAAAACATAATTTAAGTAACCACTATGCTTCAGAAAGCTATATAGAATTGACTCTTCACCATAAACTGTAACAATTTATGTTAACAAAAAAAAGGTTTATGTTGTATTAATGTGTTATAGTCACTCTGTCCTCTTGTGTAAGCAAACTTGTTTTCTGTATTTATGATTTTGAATATATATGCTAGTGCCCTATCTTTAGCGGCTAATAATCAAAACATTTTCCTGAATCTTTACCAGTAATTGCAGTTTTCCTTAATTGAAAATCCATCTTCATATTCCATTCCATCTTTAACGCATCCTGAAAAAAACTTGCATTGAATAAAGGCAGCTCACAGTAGAATGGTCTTACTTCATGTAGATCCAGAAAACAAAATACAATTCATTGGTTCTGAAATAAGTTTAAACTAATGGCTTCCCTTGTAAATAATCATAACCCCCTATATTTATGTACATAACATAATCCTGTTTTGTGGTATTGTCTTTTTAAATTCTTTATTTCTGTTAATTTTATTGCAATAACTTATTATGAAAGACATTAAAAAAAGAATTACTAAAAAGTGTTCACGGCTGGAATTCAATAGGCAAACTGATATAAAAATATGGAAAATCAGATATCTGCCAAAAACATTCTGTGCCCTTAACTATAAAAAGTATACTAAAAGCCTGGGGAGCATTTTAGGTCCTAAACAAATAAAACTGTCAATTTCATAAATAGTGTACAGCCACAAGAGGACTTGCTTTATTACTATTGAGCATTAAGGTGTTCCCACCTCAGTCATTCCTCATCAAATTTACAGTGACTGGCCAGTTTCCCCTTAAGCAATTGTATCTATTGTATATATCTTATTACCAGTAAAGGAGAGCTGCTGTAACTTCATATCTCTGGTACTGCACTTGAGTTGAATGGTGAGTAGATTGAATGTAGACCAGAATTTCAGGGCTTAATATCCCTCATGCACCTGGCTGTCCTTGCTCAATATTGATGGTAATACGACATGGCCTCAAAAAAACATGAGCAACTGCTTGAAAATGCTCTCAGTTGTTTGTGACAAGCTTCCTCTGGTAAATGGTTGATATGGTATTGCACATGCAATACCATATCAACATGCACAGTATGTAAAATAGGATTTTAATAGAGACATTCCCAAATTATAAGCATAAGACTTTGCATAGCCTTAAGCTATAAATTAAAGGTGAAAGTACAATCAATTACTTACTTGATGTATGCATGAGAACATACAATATAATTTCATAATACATTACAAACTGGAATATTTGGGTACAGAAATCCTGATATGTCCTGACAGCAATATATGCAAAACATAAATATCTTAATCATTCAAAGTACTGGATCATTTACAAAGTACATTAAAAAAAAATAACAATTCAGCGATTTGCTTCTAAAACTGCAGACTCACTATAATTAAAGTTTCCTGGGCTGAGGTGTTTTGGATGCATTATATTGAACATGTTTTGCTAAACAAATTAGTAGACTTGCACGTTGAACTTACTTGGTTGATGCCTAGTTGTTGATGTGGGAGGTTTTTCTGTAGCTGATGTTGGAGCTGGATCTCCAGAAAGACAGAAAGTCAAAAAGTCAGGACAGCAGTCAGTGGCTCCCACTGAATATCTGCCACAGAATAAATCACAGTAACACATGGCATTCATCTCAGGAAAAGCAACGATGCAATCATCATCTCTTCCAGGACAGCAGCCACGTTTTGAACAATACCTTCCTGTAGGCAAAGACCGCACTGTTCTTTGAGTGTGGACATTAATGGTGTCGTTTCTTTTGGCGAACACACAGGACTTCAGAGAAAATGTTGTTATGAGAACCAACAGCAATACATGTAAACAGTTAGCTGGCATTTTATGTTTTTACTTTTTTTAAATAAACAGAACAGACTCTCCTGTATGGCACTAGAAATAAGTAAGCCGTTGCCAAGATGGCCTTTGGTACCTCAGGATTTATTGTGCTGAACTTTAACCATGCTTGTCCTACACATGCTCCTAAACTGTTATCAAACACCATAAATTTAAATAGTAAATGGTATCCAAGGCTCTGGGGCGCCGAGACACTAAGGGCCCTGAGGGCATCGAGCACCGAGGGCTAAAGCACCAAGGGTACTGGGCCGGGTGTCTAGTCTGGACCACGTGCAGTCACAAAACCGGGGCAGAGCGTAGCTTGCAGCGGAGTGGAGCACAGCCTACAGACAGTATAGAAAAAAAAGAAAGAGAGAGACTTTTGTTTTTTATTTTGAGACATAACGAACCAAGGTGGGTGTATCCATGGAATCTACTCGACAGTGGGGCTGGAATTAGGCCCAGTGGAGGAAGCACACGTTGCTGTTGTTGTTTTGTTTTTTTTTAACTGCAAAGCAGTGAAAGACAACACACACAGCAGAAGCTGAAGGGTAGGGTTTTTTTTTTGGGGGCCGCGCACACCAAGTGGACGGGCCAAGTCAGCCCAGCAGCATCAACTCAACAGCGGGCGTGGCAGAGCCGAGACCCAGTGGAGGAGTTTGCGTCTCTCTTTTCTCTCCTTATTCCCTCGGTAAGCGGGACCAAGGATCTATTGGCAGCTCTGACATAAAATGCTCAGTAAATACCTGATCTGTGGCAGGCAAAAGTATTATTGTTGGTTGTCTTCAAATTGAAAGTGAGCACCACCTAAAGGCCATTCACAGGAAACACTAAGCTACAGTCTCCAGGGCATTTTTCTTTTGGGCATAACTGTATTATTAAGAATTCTAGTCAGTGTGAAATTTTATAAATGCTCTGATGTTAGCCAAAAGAAGAATCCAAGAATTATTCTGACAGCAACTAATTATTATAAAAAAGTAATTTTTGTTTGATTTGTGATTTTTAGTAAAGAAAAGTTTAGTTTAATTTTATTTGTGTGTTTCTTTTTTAGTGCTGGTATTATACAAAAAATAAAGAACAAGCTACTGTACATAGTTCAGATTGTAAAAAGCCACCTCGGAGATCTCAGATGTCACGGAACTCTTTGGTGGCCTTTTAAGTAAGAAATAACCCACGACAGGCTGTGAGGTAAGAGAATTCTTACCGCACGCCCTGGGTGTGTTGTGATGCATGAGGCCACAGGCCAAGTGCCTTCAACCACCCAGGAAGTGTGTTTAGAATTGTCTTACCACACACCCTGGAGTAGGTTATTTCCCTAGATTGTAAACCAGCATTAGATTATATGTGGACTAAACGACTTCTGTGTCAGTTTCATGCAGTGCAAGCAGTCCTTCCTGTCCGTGGCGAGCACAATAGAATTCTATGCCGAACCCGACCTACTTTAAAAGCCCAACGGTTGTGTCAGAAGAGAGCAGGAGAGATTTTAATTTTGTTTTAAATGTTTCTGAAATCGGTGGGTAGAGGTGAGATGTATCTGTTGTGTCTAATTTAAACATTGCATACTCACTAGTCAGTTTTATAAGGCGATATTTAGTTTAATAAGTAGATGCCGCGGCTGCATATATATTGCATGCTGTGTGAGACTTGCGTGGTGATTTCTCAGATGGCTTTTGAATAAAGTGTTACTGCTACTGCTTACCTCAGAGTTTTCTTTGTTCTGTTCTCTAAATACCACAGTATGTTTGCCATTTTATCTGTAATTCTTAGTGACAGAGATGAAAAAAACAGATTATTGGGTGATTTAAGTGCTGTTTCAGTTGTATGCTGACATTTTTGCCTACAGAAACACTGTTTAGATAATTGTTACTATTAAGGTGTAGTAATATTTATAGATCAGGTAAGTAAGTCTTTCTATGATGTCATAGCCATGCGGTAAGACAATTCTTACCGCACTGTCATGTGATCTTGTTAAGCCAATCACAGCATTTAATTTATCCAAGTCATTTTTATAAAATCTGATTATGTACAGTAGCTTGTACTTTATTCTCTATGTATGTTTGTATAGTACATATTGACAACAGTACAAAGCTGTGTTAGTTTTTTAATATGGTCCACGTGTGCCTGTGGAAATGGGGTAATTGGCTGAGCTGTGACTCAGAAAGAAGGGATTTATCTGAGAGTGTGTGACATCACTCACATCCTGTCGCAGACTGTCATTGAAGTGGAAACTACCTGGCTCTTCTGCACTGGTAAACTTCTGTAAAGATTTTCTGCCATGGTTTAAATGGATGCTGTTTATCACAGATCAATAAACTAACATAAAAGCATGCTCTCCTATTTGTGCAGTTATAAACGTTTTGAAGCCTCTAAGGGATTTGGGAAACGGCAGAGGTACAAAACATGGGTATGACTTTTATACCACTCCAAACTAATTTATAGGGGTCGGGAAGTACACTTAATAGCCATAGAACAGTATTTTATGGTGGTCTGTAATGTTGAGCAATAATCTGTTAAAGCCCAACTTCAATCTATATTTATATATCTTCATCATCTGTCTATATAATTGTTGGACTATTCAATAGACTGCCAACGCAGAGTAATAGTTTGTAGAAAAATACAAATTAATTTTTCAAGGAGATTTTAAAACCAGTAAATTGTAAACTTGTATGGTCCTCATTGCCATTTGCAAACTCCTGTTGGTCTAGTTTCACCTTTTTTTTTTAAACTTTTTTTATTACTAATTTTGAACTGATAAGATAAACACATACCAAAAAAATATTTTAGTGGAAGCAGTGAATCAGTGAAGGGTGAATAATCAGATGGCATCCAGTTTGTTTAATAACAATCAAAGAGAACCACAATACACTTTAAGTAGATTACACCTAGATTGAAAATAAAAAAAATGTCTCAGTCTTAAACTTAATTTGACTTAAAAAAAATAATAATAATAATTGTTTAAACGGTTGATGTGGAATAAAAAAGCATCCCAATTAATGCTACATGTTTCAGCTTCTATTAGTCCTTTTACAAACAGCTTAGAAGGTTTTTTCTTAAGATAGGAAGAAAACGTCAGAAGTAAATATTACAGCTCTAAGAGTTTTTCCCCCCAAGTATTTCTATTTTATAATAATAATAATAATAATAATAATAATAATAATAATAATAATAATAATAATAATCTTTATTTTAATACAGCGCCTTTCACAATAAAAATTGCCACAAAGCATTTCACATGAATAAAAACACTGACAAATATTAATAAAAGAATGCAAGAAAAGAAATAAAAACAAAATGAACACATAGAACAGTAAAACAAGGCAGAGAATAAAAGGAACATCATTTTAGCATAAAAACGTTACATTATAAACTTGTGTTTTAAATCTTGTTTTAAAAGCAGTGACACTTGGTGCTTCCCTTACAGAGCTAGGCAGATCATTCCACAGTTTTGGGGCCCTATAACTGAATGCTCTACCACCTGTGTTTTTTTTTATTTGTTTATTTTTGGAACAGTAAGCAACCTGGCATTCTGTGAGGAATATATGATATTAAATGATCATTTAATGCCTTATAAGTTCAAATCTATCCTGAATTGGACCGGAAGCCAGTGCAGAGATGCTAGCACAGTAATGTGATCTCATCTCTTAGTCCCGGTTAAAATTCTAGCTGCAGCATTTTGTATAAGTTGCAGTCAAGATATAACATGGCTATGAGTACCAGAGAATAGAGCATTACAATAATCAATTCTAGAAGATACAAAATCATGCATCTATCTCTCAGTATCTGAGTGGAAAAGAATACTTCTCAATTTGGCGATATATACAGTACTGTGCAAAAGTTTTAGGCAGGTGTGAAAAATTGCTGTAAAGTAAGAATGCTTTCAAAAATAGACATGTTAATAGATTATATTTATCAATTAACTAAATGCAAAGTGAGTGAACAGAAGAAAAATCTAAATCAAATCCATATTTGGTGTGACCACCCTTTGCCTTCAAAACAGCATCAATTCTTCTAGGTACACTTGCACAAAGTCAGGGATTTTGTAGGCATATAGTCAGGTGTATGATTAAACAATTATACCAAACAGGTGCTAATGATCATCAATTCAATATGTAGGTTGAAACACAATCATTAACTGAAACAGAAACAGCTGTGTAGGAGGAATAAAACTGGGTGAGGAACAGCCAAACTCAGCTAACAAGGTTAGTTGCTGAAGACAGTTTACTGTCAAAAGTCATACACCATGGCAAGACTGAGCACAGCAACAAGACACAAGGTAGTTATACTGCATCAGGAAGGTCTCTCCCAGGCAGAAATTTCAAGGCAGACAGGGGTTTCCAGATGTGCTGTCCAAGCTCTTTTGAAGAAGCACAAAGAAACGGGCAACGTTGAGGACCGTAGACGCAGTGGTCGGCCAAGGAAACTTACTGCAGCAGATGAAAGACACATCATGCTTACTTCCCTTCGCAATCGGAAGATGTCCAGCAGTGCCATCAGCTAAGAACTGGCAGAAAACAGTGGGACCCTGGTACACCCATCTACTGTCCGGAGAAGTCTGGTCAGAAGTGGCCTTCATGGAAGACTTGCGGCCAAAAATCCATACCTCCGACGTGGAAACAAGGCCAAGCGACTCAACTATGCACGAAAACACAGGAACTGGGGTGCAGAAATATGGCAGCAGGTGCTCTGGACTGATGAGTCAAAATTTGAAATATTTGGCTGTAGCAGAAGGCAGTTTGTTCGAAGGGCTGAGAGCGTACACTAATGAGTGTCTGCAGGCAACAGTGAAGCATGGTGGAGGTTCCTTGCAAGTTTGGGGCTGCATTTCTGCAAATGGAGTTGGGGATTTGGTCAGAATTAATGGTCTCCTCAATGCTGAGAAGTACAGGCAGATACTTATCCATCATGCAATACCATCAGGGAGGCATCTGATTGGCCCCAAATTTATTCTGCAACATGACAACGACCCAAACATACAGCTTAAAGTCATTAAGAACTATCTTCAGCGTAAAGAAGAACAAGGAGTCCTGGAAGTGATGGTATGGCCCCCACAGAGCCCTGATCTCAACATCATCGAGTCTGTCTGGGATTACATGAAGAGAGACAAGCAACTGAGGCTGCCTAAATCCACAGAAGAACTGTGATTAGTTCTCCAAGATGTTTGGGCCAACGTACCTGCCGAGTTCCTTCAAAAACTGTGTGCAAGTGTACCTAGAAGAATTGATGCTTGATGCTGTTTTGAAGGCAAAGGGTGGTCACACCAAATATGGATTTGATTTAGATTTTTCTTCTGTTCACTCACTTTGCATTTAGTTAATTGATAAATATAATCTATTAACATGTCTATTTTTGAAAGCATTCTTACTTTACAGCATTTTTTCACACCTGCCTAAAACTTTTGCACAGTACTGTATATGATTAAGTAATTTCTCACAATGCACGGCAGCCCATATATATATATATATATATATATATATATATATATATATATATATATATATATATATATATATACAGTACTGTGCAAAAGTTTTAGGCAGGTGTGAAAAATGCTGTAAAGTAAGAATGCTTTCAAAAATAGACATGTTAATAGATTATATTTATCAATTAACTAAATGCAAAGTGAGTGAACAGAAGAAAAATCTAAATCAAATCCATATTTGGTGTGACCACCCTTTGCCTTCAAAACAGCATCAAGCATCAGTTCTTCTAGGTACACTTGCACCCAGTTTTTGAAGGAACTCGCCAGGTAGGTTGGCCCAAACATCTTGGAGAACTAACCACAGTTCTTCTGTGGATTTAGGCAGCCTCAGTTGCTTCTCTCTTCATGTAATCCCAGACAGACTCGATGATGTTGAGATCAGGGCTCTGTGGGGCCATACCATCACTTCCAGGACTCCTTGTTCTTCTTTACGCTGAAGATAGTTCTAATGACTTTCGCTGCATGCTTGGGGTCGTTGTCATGCTGCAGAATAAATTTGGGGCCAATCAGATGCCTCCCTGATGGTATTGCATGATGGATAAGTATCTGCCTGTACTTCTCAGCATTGAGGAGACCATTAATTCTGACCAAATCCCCAACTCCATTTGCAGAAATGCAGCCCCAAACTTGCAAGGAACCTCCACCATGCTTCACTGTTGCCTGCAGACACTCATTCGCACGCCTCCAGCCCTTCGCGAACAAACTGCCTTCTGCTACAGCCAAATATTTCAAATTTTGACTCATCAGTCCAGAGCACCTGTTGCCATTTTTCTGCACCCCAGTTCCTGTGTTTTCGTGCATAGTTGAGTCGCTGGCCTTGTTTCCACGCCGGAGGTATGGCTTTTGGCCGCAAGTCTTCCATGAAGGCCACTTCTGACCAGACTTCTCCGACAGTAGATGGGTGTACCAAGGTCCCACTGTTTTCTGCCAGTTCTGAGCTGATGGCACTGCTGGACATCTTCCGATTGCGAAGGGAAGTAAGCATGATGTGTCTTTCATCTGCTGCAGTAAGTTTCCTTGGCTGACCACTGCGCTCACGGTCCTCAACGCTGCCCGCTTCTTTGTGCTTCTTCAAAAGAGCTTGGACAGCACATCTGGAAACCCCTGTCTGCCTTGAAATTTCTGCCTGGGAGAGACCTTCCTGATGCAGTATAACTACCTTGTGTCTTGTTGCTGTGCTCAGTCTTACCATGGTGTATGACTTTTGACAGTAAACTGTCTTCAGCAACCTCACCTTGTTAGCTGAGTTTGGCTGTTCCTCACCCAGTTTTATTCCTCCTACACAGCTGTTTCTGTTTCAGTTAATGATTGTGTTTCAACCTACATATTGAATTGATGATCATTAGCACCTGTTTGGTATAATTGTTTAATCATACACCTGACTATATGCCTACAAAATCCCTGACTTTGTGCAAATGTACCTAGAAGAATTGATGCTGTTTTGAAGGCAAAGGGTGGTCACACCAAATATGGATTTGATTTAAATTTTTCTTCTGTTCACTCACTTTGCATTTAGTTAATTGATAAATATAATCTATTAACATGTCTATTTTTGAAAGCATTCTTACTTTACAGCATTTTTTCACACCTGCCTAAAAGTTTTGCACAGTACTGTATATATATATATATATATATATAGATATATAATCATATATAATATATGCACCAATAAAGCTGTTTGTAGTGGTTTGGATTTGTTTTGTTTAAACCTTTTTGTTTGTTCCTGTTTTGTTTTGTTTTTGTAAAGAATAAAAGTGTGCCAAGACGCTGAACTGCAGTTACCACCTCTGAGTCCACTATTCCTGCCGTTGACCAGCCTTGACCGCCCGCCACTTTACCAAAACATGACTTTCATTCGCTTTGAACTAAATGCAATTAACTATGACAATTGTTAAGTACTTTTATGAATAGAGACCTGTGTGTGTTAATTAAATAAATAACAAATGATGTGTCCCCCATATACTGTACATATCAGTTCGTTAAATTGTCAAACACATTCTTTATTTACATCAAACACTGGAATTGTCAAATTAGATCATACATAACAAACATTTCCTACATTCTGTATTACCGGTAATATTAAATGTTTTAAAATGTAAAGCAGTATAAATTCTGTAAATTCTTCAAGGCTGTTTTTTTTTTCAAAGCAATTTAGAAATTAGACTTTTGGGATTATTATTAGGAATGGGCAAACCATTCTTATTTTCAGCCCCCTTAGAGTTTAATTACTTTTGTGCCAACTGTGATTCTTCATTAAAACATCAATAAACATGTCAAATGCACAAAGGGAATTGGTGTTTTCACAGCATAATAATTTACAGCATGCTGCTGGGGTGAAGTTGTCTACTCTGAAAAATTAGAATATCATGTTGCTGTATGTAACAGCACTGAATCAATTTTAATTAACAGGTGTGTTTATGTTTTAAAAAAATGAATTTCACTTGGCTGAAAATGAGTTCAAAGGGGTTTTTGTCCATCCCTTAATATAATGTACAGAACCTTTCTATATGTTTATACAATGGTAGATTGCCATGCAGTATTTAAATAACATTGTAAGAAGGGTTAATCTGTGTTACATGCATAGTATAACATACAATACAAAATTTGTATTTAACAAAGTAAAATAAAATAAAGCAAATATGTCATAATATAGTACAATCTTGATAATCATCTTCAATTCAGCATCTTTTTAAGCTGCAAAATGAAAATATGACAATGGGGATTTGGTAACAGATCACGTATGTTGGTACAAACATGGGATGTATTCAATTGATCTAAACCGGGGGTTCCCAAAGTTTTGGTGATGGAGGGCCAATTTCCGGAGGTTGCATGGGATGGGGGTCCGCACAAGAAAATGTACCACTCATGAAAAAATGTACCACTCATGAAACCGAAATATGTCCCAAATCATACCTTTTTTTATTTCCTATACATTTTTGCATTTAAATTAGGAATGTATCTTACTACCACTGCAACACCAGCAGCTTTGAAATGCATTTGTATTTTATCCTGTGTCTTGGTGACACAAAGGGCTTAGGTTTGAGCACCAATATCATGCTGTCACGTCTTACATTGTCCTGGTCACAACAATTAAAGAAGATCATACCGAAATAGAGACTCTTCACACTATACCAATTAAACTCTTTTGTGGGTTATTCTTCAGCAGTGAGGCAGAATACATCTTGACTTGTACAACTAACCACTTCACTAAGAGCTGAATGCATGTACAGTGAATTCGGCTTAATAGGAATCTGCAAAGTTCGAATTAAACAAATTATGTAAATGACCCCATGGCTGGACATTTAGAGCTATTTCCATAGAAAATGTTCTGAAATAAAACACAGACGTTACTGTATTTTACCTTGATGTTTTCATTTTTTTTTCTTTCTGAATACAACAAAATAATCACAATATTTAAAGTGCAGCATTAATTATTCATAAATTCTCTGCCATTACATTGGCGCTTTTTATGCAATTACATACGATTGCTACGTAACATCCTACTAGCTACTGTACTGTAGTCTAACTGTAGTCGTATTCAGAAACATTGTACAAAAAAGTAATGGAACAGTAACAATTTTAAACTGTAGCCGGGTACTGTTACTACAGTAGTACCTTCCCAAACAAAAGATCCAAGAACACCAAAACTACAATACTGTACAAAGAGCATTTCCCCGATGTAGTTGAAGCTGAATACAGTTTTGCTCTTAAAATAATAAAATAAAATCTCCTAAAGTCACTAAATGGCTTGCTTCTCTTTGCGATTTTGTGAGCTACCACATAGCTAGCTCGTGTTGCAGCTTCATGTGCTTTACTTACATTTTTGTAAATGGATTGTTGAGCTGATAGTTCTCTTCGTAGCTGTTCAAGTTTTTTCTTTTGCTGATCGCCCACAAGACTATTGTGATTTGTCTCATAATGATGTTTCACATTGTACTCTTTCATGGCAGATATCTGCTGTTTACAAATCAAGCACAGTGCTTTTTCGCCATTTCTGATAACGAAGTAGGAACTACTCCATTTTTTTAAAAGTCCTCTCCTCAACGATGGAATGCTTTTTCCATGTTTTTTTTTTCCTTCAGCGCGGCAAAGCTATGGAGGATAATTTGTGCCAAAATTAATAAATAAATAAATAAATAAATAAACGAAATACATACAAATATAAATAAATAAATATAAAACGAAATAAATACATAAATAAGTAGAAACTGAAATATATTTAATAATTTATCTATTTATTTATTTCGTTATTTATTTATTTACTTATGTATTTATTTCGTTTTTTTATTTCTGTATTTCGCTTTTTATTTCTTTATTTATTTCGTCTTTTCATTTTGGCACAATCTTTTCACCCTTGTATTTCCAGCTACCGTCAATCATGCTCGATGGGCGGGACTATAAGTGAATCGGTGATTTACTAACCTTGCCTGGTAGTAGTGCGGCGCAGTGATGGGCAGTTCGATTCTTTTTAGTGACTCGATTCATTTGATTCAGTTCAGTTTGGTGAATCGATTCATCTCTTTCATTTGATTCACTGATTCAATTACACAAAACCAATCAATGTAGACCGCATTAAGATTGTTTACGTAGGTTTATTTGAACCGGAAAGAACGAGTCGTTCACGAACTGCACATCACAAAAGCTAGGGAGAATCTATATTTGGTTGACTGGGTTCATAAACATTAAATATAGTTTGACAAAAAAAAATATATATATATATATATATATATATATATATATATATATATATATATATATATATATATATATATATATATATTTAGAATCCTAGAGATAACATAACAGTTTGAACCATTAGCATTGTTTAGCCATTAGTATCAATCTAATTTAATTTCACCTTTTAAAAAAAATAGTCAATTGCATTTCTTATGTGGTTTTTTTTTCTATGCATTTGGAGTCACCCATTGTTTTTGGCTCGAGCGACTGGTATTTGTAGAACTAATCCGTGGTATTTATTCAGCACATAGCAAAACGCTGTTTGCCCAATTCCTCTTCAATCCAGTAAACCTTTAGGGATTAGGCATGTGATCAATCGCCCGTTGAAGCACACCCATAACCACAACATGTACATTTTATATAAACAAAGTTTAAATGTGTATATATTTAGTATTTACCACAGTAAAATAACATTTAGAAAAATGTATATTTAATAATGTAAAATATAATAGACGTTTATGAACGTCATTCGTTAGAATGTGCAATATCATCCTAAAAGTTCGTTGTATCGTAGCTGATACTACGTGTCGCCTTGTGGACTAAGGTGAATCGCCGTCATTATTAAATTATAAAATATTTAACCGTAGTTGTAAATGGTCATGTATAAAATACATTCATTCCTCAAGGTCAAATATGTAATCACAAGTTATATAATTAAGCCTTGGGTACAATAACGTTACAATACTAGTATATGTTTGTATTTATTTATTTTGGAAATGAGGTGTGTATCTCAATTATTATTATTTAGTAATTTGGCTGACTTTACTCAAGATGACTTAGAAGTATTTATCATAATTTGTGCACATACGGTCTTCAGTTTCATAACACTCAACGAGCTGAGAAACAACCTGGTTTCCTTGTTACAACGAACAAATCAGCCAAACTCGAGAGGTAAAGAATCACTTCATGACTTTTGACAGGCTGGTAACTCGGCAGCTTGTTCATGGGGTGAATCAAAAGAACCGATTCAATGGGGACTCTGATCCAATTCCCATCGTTCACCTTAGTGAGTCGTTCAAAAAGAACGATTCATTCGCGAACTGCACATCACTAGTGCGGAGAGGACTCCCTTCGTAAAAATATATTGGGACGTCCACATTTTCCCGCCCCAGTTTGGCCTAACGCTGCGGACTCTTCTGCTATACTGTCGTCACTGGTACTGCGTAGTATTTGGTGGCGAATTATCTGCAAGTTAGTTATGGCACTTTCATCAATATTTTCATCAGTACATGCCAATACCTGCCCTATTCTTTCCAACAGCCAATTTTCTCGATACAAAATAAAGTCGTCATTTACCGACCCACATTCAACTTGAATTAAAAGCTCCCTAATCTTTTCTAGGATAAGACTCCTATAAGTCATGTTGCACACATTTGTAACGTACGGAATATTCACAGCATTGAAACTGTACAACAACGACGCTGTAGCCCTGACTGCACACTTCTCCGCACTACTACCAGGCAAAGTCAGTAGATCACCGATTCACTTATAGTCCCGCCCATCGAGCATGATTGACGGTAGCTCGAAATACAAGGGTGAAAAGATTGTGCCAAAATGAAAATACGAAATAAAGAAATAAAATAAATAAATTATTAAATATATTTCAGTTTCTACTTATGTATTTATTTCGTTTTATATTTATTTATTTATTTATATTTGTATGTATTTATTTCGTTATTTATTTATTTATTTATTTCAAATTTTATTTATTTATTTATTTATTTATTTATTTATTGATTGATTTTGGCACAAATTATCCTCCATACAAATCTACTGTGCAATATAGGTGCCGTTATTTTTTTTAAAGGGACAGTGCACATATAATGACCGTAACAACTTAATAAAATTTGCGTGAGAGGGTCCAGATTTGATCCAAAACATGTAAAAAATGTATGTTAGGGAACTTTTTATGAACTTTGATTGCTGTGTATTATTAATTTCCCCCAAATTACATGTGCAATTTTTTACAGAAAATTTTCAGAAAATGTAAAAATAAAGTGGTCAGAAAGGGGGTTGAGGGTGTGCTTTGGGGGCCGCACCAAATGCCCTCGCAGGCCGCACTTTGGGAACCCCTGCTTTAAATCGTTCTAAAATATAGTACAATTAATACTGTTATTAAAAATGAATTTCCATTTAATTTGTAGGCAAGACTTCAATAGCATCAGTACCAAAATGTCACATAATAGTTCTACTGACACATTAGCCTTTCTGCACACAGTTCTTGGCAGTATTTCAAAAGTTTACTGGTGAAAGCAGTTATTGAATATGAACTTGTATTGCGCTATATTATAAAAGTGAAATAAAATATTTATCCTTGTTTTCAAAGAAAATAATAAACCTATGTTGCTTCACCAGATCATTTTTGCATGATATGCTTAAACACAGTTTGGGGTTAGAGCAAATACTCAGATACTTTCTTATGACTTTTAAATGCTGCTGAGTTAATAGAAGTGGATATGGTCCTTGGTGATGGTATCATACCTGTGAAGGATGAATTAACTTTCTCCTCTTCCTCTTCCTCTTCCTCTTCCTCTTCCCTAATTTGAAGTAATCCATGGCTGTGGTCATCGGTTCTATCTTGGAGCCTCATCTTCGGGATGCCAGGGCATCCAGTGGCATCTGTTTTGCTGAGTCCTTTCACTGTGTTAAGCTGTGGATGAAATGTCAGAAGAGATTAAAGATATGGATAATAATACTTTTGGTCCTACTGTATTCTCAGAACTTTTTGCATTTCTAGGTTTGGCAAATAACCTTGTTCTTGACTGAAGTAATTTGATTGTAATTCTCAAAAATAGGTGTGCATTGTTTGTGTCTGTTTCCATAGTTTTTTGGAGTGGACATCCACCAGTTTTGAGCTGCTTTCAGCCCACCAACCAAAATTAATGATTAATACAGGCACTGCTACTCTGCTTGGGCAAAATCATAACTTGTATTGCCTCCACACACAATTTCACTGCTAACTGTGAGAGTAATTTGGTTCCTTGTTGTGAAATGAAAAGGTCACAAACATAAAAGAACAGAAAGCAAAACTATCAGCCATCATTTCTTTTTCTTATTTTACTACAAAACATCTGCCCTACGAGAGATTACACTGAACAAAATGTTGCACACCAGGTTTATAAAATGTATTGATTTCTCTGGAAAGAAAAACTACATTTGCATTCAGAATAAAATTATAATAGATAAGAGACCAAAATGATATTGCCAAAGTTCCATGGAAGTATTCGTGTAATTAAGCTGAGTTGTTAAAATATTCAAGAAAAACACACTGTGGTAGCGTTTGTTTTATTCTGAAGTCGCTTAAGAAAGGCTTCTGAAATGTGAGGTGTGGAAACAGTGATTCTAAACAGCACAGATCCCATTTTAACGAAGACCAGAACTAGGTCATACAAGGAGTTTAAGGAGATAGCAAAAATGTGTGTTAGAATATCATTTAGTTTATGGTAATGCTCATTTTTAATATGTTATCATTCATATTGCAGTTTATAAGAAGGAAGCAATGAGACAATAGGTAATTTATTCCGGAAGCATATATTTGTACTGGGTACATATATCACAAAATTGATTTGATCTGGAGTACCAAAACTGGACCAAACACAATCCCTGTTTTCCGGTGGCTGCACTCTGTATCGCACCACAGAATTAACAGCTTGGTTTATTGTAGATGCAACATAAAGTGCAATATCACAATAAGCAATTAATGATAATGTGAGAAAGTGTACATTTTATTGATGTATGGATCTAGCTTTAACCCCTTAAAGAACAAAAATATCTATCCTCTTCAGTTCAGGCATACATTATATTGCACAACAGAAAACACACCATCTTGCCCTGAGTTCTAAAGAGGATGTATACTATAAAACAGAAATTCACACACTGTATACATGGTTTTATAGCTTACAGCCTTTGCAAGCAAACAGGACATATTACACAGCCAGTTAATAATTACCTCTTTTGAGCTGAGAGCTTCATTTTCATGGATAGTCACCATAGGGTGTTGGGGCTTCACAGGATAGAAGTCAAGGATAGAACAGGGAGTGGGAGATAAAAATGCAACATTCTACTGTAAACAAGCAGTGTTCTTATATTACTATACAAGGGCATGAAAATAGTAATGCTTGCATTCAAAATCATATATTAGTATACTACTGATAGCATTCTAGATTAAATACTATACAATGAAAACAAAAAAACTGACATACTGAAAACCTCTTAACTGAAATCAATTGTAATATTAAAAATGTGTTTCCTCCATTCTTTAACTTTTTTAACGGACAAATAATCATGGTACTGTTAAAAAATATAAACAAACACCTTAAGAGGATATATATATATATATATATATATATATATATATATATATATATATATATATATATATATATATATATATATATATAATTTCTTAGCAGACACCCATGACCCTCCGGTCAATAGTCCAGAGCCCTAACCACTACTCCACACTGCTGCCCCACTTTACCACTATATATATATATATATATATATATATATATATATATATATATATATTGTTGTAAAGTGGGGGAGCTTTGACCACAGTTCAGGACATTTTACTACCGTCTTCTAGTGTAAAAGTGAAATGTCTTCACAAAACCGTGTGAGTTTAAGCAAGGCAGTGCCTGTAGAATTATTGTTGTAACCGTCCCTGTGCAGTTCCAGTTTCCTAAATTAAATTACCTGACAGCTAAGCAAGCTGTTTACCGGTTTTAAACCAAACTGTGTTTCACAACAACTGTTTTAAACTCCCACAACAGTGTTTTCTCTTTTTAGCAGACACTGGACCTACATGCAGGTATCATTCTGGAGTCCAAGCAGTTTGTATTAACCCAGGGCAAGAAATCAATTGGCTTGCCGAGAATTCCTTTGCGAGGCTGTTAAAAAGGGTAGAGGCTACGTATGGTTCTTGGACCAATATACCTTCCCTCAGCCACCTTTCGCCACACTTTATCACAATATATTTATCACAACAACTTAATTGTTTTTTTCTGGGTTTGCAAAAATGAACAGGTGTTTTACCTCTTTCAAAAAATAGGAGTTAATTTAAGTTAAAGTTTTGAAAATATGGACCACAGTAACTGTAACAACTCTCTCCAGTAATCTGGTACCATTTTTCCTCAGTCATAATTTACATAATTTTAATCTGGTTTAATCTGGTGATTACATTTTGAGGGAATTCTGTGAAGAATCACACAGGAAGTACAAGGCAGTATCTAATGTGTCTAAGTAATGTTCATTTAAAATACACTGTGTAGTGGTTTTAATGACAGTTGTGAAAGTTACAAATGGTTAAAGAAAAGGTCTTGTAACCAAGAGGTCCCCGGTTCAAATCCCACCTCAGCCACTGACTCATTGTGTGACCCTGAGCAAGTCACTTAACCTCCTTGTGCTCCGTCTTTCGGGTGAGACGTAATTGTAAGTGACTCTGCAGCTGATGCACAGTTCACACACCCTAGTCTCTGTAAGTCGCCTTGGATGAAGTTGTCTGCTAAATAAACAAATAATAATAATAATAATAATACAAATACTTTATCAGTCTTTGCTCAAAGGATAGTACACACAACAGAAATGTAATGTTATTATCTACATGTGAAGAAGAAAAAAAATGGCAAGAATTGTGGTACCTCAAAAGAGCAAATAATTATCACTTGGGAAGTAAATTTGATATTTTCATATGTACAGCATCCCAATAATACTATATATTAGACATACCACTAGTTACATCATGCACCAGACACTGCATTAAAAAGATGCATGTATCAACGTGAACATACGGAGCTACTTTTCTATTATGATTTATACTGCAAAAACATTTAGGAATTTGAAAGTCTGCAGTTCTTAGGATGTCAAGAGCATGGGTTATAAATAACAGAGACCACATGCTAGAATCAGCAGTAGAACTAACAGATGCAGAGTTTTCCCGTTTCTTCTCCAAAATGTTGCGCAATTACAGTTGCAATTACAAAATATCTATCGCCATGCAAGACTTATATTTCTCATGCCTTTTTTACCTTACGTTATGTTAGAATGATGCGAAATTCAACAAAAGTAAATAATCAATCTTCTGGATGGTGGTCTGTTAATTCAAGGAGTCCATTCTTTGGTTTTGTATTTGAATTAGAAGCTTTGCTGAGCACCATTGAAGAAAAGATTTATCAGAACCGTCCCTTTCCAGTCCAGGATTATAAGTTACTCAGCAGTTTATGAGGGGCATGAAAGATCGGGAAGCCAGGGAAAGGATAGCCCCAATGCAGCCCCGGTATATGAGTTTCAGGGAGCTTCAAGCAGAACTGCGGCAGTTGACAAAGGAAAGGTCTTCGGGGGGCAACAACAAATATCGTAATGTTCAGAGCTTACTCCAGGCAACTAAGGAGGCTAGCCCTGCCCAGGGGCTACTGCCCTGGAGGATGGGCTAACGCAGGAGCAGGCCTCAGTCTCTCAGTTATTGTTCAAGAGATGGCAGCCAACCAGCAAAAGCATGAAGACAAGATAGGAGGATGGGAGAAGAACTGCACAACCAACATGGTTTATCCGACCAGAGTAGGGAGGGGCTCCTCCTGCACACCACCTTACACTGGGGCAGGAAGGCCTAACGAGCCAGTGGTGTGTTTCAGCTGTGGACTGGAGGGCCATATTAAGAGAGGCTGCCATAACTCTACCCACTCTAGGGAGGTCAGCGCTGTAGATGCCCAGCCTTTAAATTAGTTCACCCCCTACTGTGGAGCGGGTAGAGGGAGCAGCAGATTTAAGAAACTCCAGCACCTGGACAGCAAAAGCTACATGCCGGCTGTCAGCTAAGGGGAGCCCGCTGGAGGGAAAAGGAAACCCTTAACGCACCCTTGTTGGCCCAGCAAATGAAGACTACATCCGAGTGTGTGGTGTAACTTCCACTGCCCTGATTGATCTGGGTCGCAGATTCTGTCACTGAAGATTTCTGGCAGGCATCCCGAGTTAAGGTCAGATAGACATAATTTCGCTCGCTTGCAGTCCAGGGTTGGACAGTTTCTGAATTAAGGTACTGCAGATGCAATGATCAGTGTATATCTTTGAGGTGCCTGCCTTCCTGCATATTCTGCGTAACATTGTTGCTAGGTAATCCACTCCCTTGGGCTCGAGCGTATACCAAACAGCGCAAGAGTTTAAGGTGCTTTGTTTTGCTTTGTTTTTGGGATGAAGATAAAAGGCAGAAAGTTTTAATAAGTACTTATCGAGTGAAGCTACAGGACACAAGCGTTTCCAGGCTCTTCAAACATGAATCCGCGTTGAGATTCTTTGTTCTGTTTGTAGGGATTTTTTTGTACTTTCATTAAAAGTCATGGTGGCATACTTAGCTCTGTTTTTATAATAAGAGTCAGCTTTTAGTACAGTAGCATGTACTCCATGTACATAGACATTACATTGGGGGCATGTGCCCCCCTCAAAATAGTGCTGCCCTTTCTGTAATTTTACAGATTTTTTTAAGTGTATGTTATTTCCTATTATAAAGAGTTATACACCAAAATGCTACACAATATCCTACAGGAATCTTGCAGCTGGTTTATAATCCACATGAACCGACACGATTTAGCTATTTCGTCCAGATATCAGATCAGCTTGTCACATAAATATTTATTTTGCAGTGAGAGACTCATTTATTAATGTTTGAATCAATGACCAAACAATTTATGGGTTTGTTGATTAGCCTGTAAAGTATACTACACATGTAAAACAATACATATGATGAATTAAATAGGCTACAGTAAGACACCCAGTGCATCATTTATTACATTTGAATGTACTAGTGGGTAAGCCTGTAGGCACCAGAATAAAAATAGTTTAAACTGTGTATAAGGGGAAAGGTTGCATGTAGTTGGACTCCTGGCATGCAACATAGAGTTACATATCATAATCCTGTTACATCCCGTATTGCAAATACACCAATGTATGAAAAAAATAATTTAGGTTATACACGCACACAATAAATACATACATAAAATCAAATTGTGCTTGAATTATATAGCCTATTTAAACTAATCTGGAGATACAGCACACATATAACATCATTAGTGACTGTCCGAGGACGGAATCCTTTATCTGTTGCCCCAATTCTGTCGATGTGCTTCATGTTCATAGCTGATTGGACTTTTATTTTCAGAGGGGTTAAATAAGTATCCAGAAGCGACCCACCACAAAAGCAGATTTTTTTGGCAATGCAAATTTTTCTTTCGTTTTTTGCTTAGTCAGTCCATCTTTTTTGTTTGTTTGCTTACCCGCAGTTCTTCTTTAACTTCTTTAACTGACACTGTTTAATTCCCGATTACTGCAGTATAGAGGTACTGATATTATATACTGTACCTCCATGTTCACACGGGCAGTTAAGGTTTATTACAATAAAAACATACCTAATCTGATCTGTGCTGGGACCAAATCAAAACTCTGACAACCCGCTAATCGCAAAACTGTATTTAATAGCGTTTTCTTTTTTTTTTGGTATCTTATTTCTTCTACTCATAAAAAGAAAACGCTATTAAATACAGTTTTGTTAAGTGTGATTAGTGGGTTGTCAAAGTTTTGATTTGGTCCCAGCCCTGGTCTGGTTAACCTGGAGCAATGTGGTCACCCTAACTCAAATGGTGTCTTTCAATTGATTACCAGTGTGAATTGATTCTCAAATATGGCAATTATGTGGCACCATTCTGCCCATACTATTGTGACTGTCCTGTGCTAACACTGCCAATGCTGTCTTCTGTCAAATTGGTCTATTTTTATTACATTTTCTAGTGCTTTTCATTTTTATTTCAAATCCTCAAAGGGCATACAAGGTCCTAGATTCAGTGAAATCACAGCCCAGTTCGAAGCAACACATCTCAACCCCATTCTAAAATAAACTTACTATGCTTTTCCCATACTATAGTAATTGTTTTTAGGGTCAGCATCTCAGCATCAGAAAACAAACACCACCCTAACAAGCAAATTAATATGCAATGTAAAACTGCATATATGGCAGAAAAAAAATAGATCAATAGTTTGTGCTACTTGACCTTTCAGGAAAAATACACTCCCATCCAACAAGTAAATGAGCCAGTTCTTAAGCAATGCATTCACTAAAGGTTCAGTAAATAGGAGTTATTTTAACAATCTAAACTGTAGCAGGTGTTCATACTGCAGCTCTAAGGTGATATTAAAACAGATACGGAATTAAATGTTAGGGAATTGTTGAAGACACAACACGTATATTGCTAGCAGAAAAAAACAGAAAATAAAGAAAAGAGGAAAAGCATAACTAAAAAGAAAAGGAGAGGGGAAAGTAATGCATTAATCCAAATAAAGAAACCATAGTAACAGCTCACCTTGTTGTACAATGAGCCAAGACTCAGGGGAAGGTTAGTTTGGTAATTAGGTGGCGTGATAGAAGACAAGTGAATGTATGGTCCAGGAGTGAGACATTTCACATTAGAGAATGAGAGTGGCTTTGACAGAGAAATGTTCCTAGGGGTCTGGCACAGGTGATGATAGAAGGTAGGATGAGAGACAAAAGAAGTCAGGAAGGAGGGAGGTAGAGACAGCCTCTGTTAGTAGAGAAAAATGTGATGTATGGTAAAATAGCATTGATTAAAAAATATGATTCAGGTGAACTAAGCAAGGATTAAAAAGCATGGGCAAATGAAACAAATGACAAGATGACGATTATGTGAGTTATATCCTTTTTTTTTATCATCACCATAGTCTTTTTATCCCAGTGGTCTTGAAAGCTGTGGTCCATGACATATTTGTGCCTGTTATGGTAATTTACACTGGAACACAGTCATTTTATTTTAAGGCTTTTGTGCCATTTGGAAGTCTGTATTTTAATTTCATTTCATTTTATTTTACAGTTTGGAATAATACGTTTGATACATGTCAAGAGAGCAAAATTACCTTTATGCATTACATTTCCCAGGATAAGGGATGTGCAATTTGATTTTTAATTTTGTTTTATTTAATAGTAAAAGTAAAACATGCAAACAAAATTTGCGCATCATTTTCCTTGCAAAATTAAAACAGCATAGTGACAAATAAATAAAGCCCAGTGCATGTACAGTATGCTTGTTGTACTATTGTGGTTGATTGTTGATCTCTGAGGAAATAAGATTTTTCATATCCTTTTTGGATGTACACAAAAGGTTTAAATTATTTTTAAAAAAGTGTTTGTTTCATTTTATTTATATATATATATATATATATATATATATATATATATATATATATATATATATATATATATATATATATATAATTTACTAACAGTATACTATTCTATTGAGTTGTATATAATTTCTATCATTTGCAACATCTTTGTTTAAAATAAACATCTTTGTTTATGTATAGTATTTCTGTATAGATATTGTAAATAATGATTAAATAATATATCAATGTGATACTGAAATGATACTTTTTTCATCACATTTTCTTAGGCAGTGTTAGTGTGTTTCATGCTAGTAAGTCAAAACATTGATTGTGAAGTCACCTGTTCAGCATCTGAAGTCTCTTCAAGGTACTGTCTGAATGGATTGGGCTGATACTTCTCTTTCTCTTTAGGAATAACAGCCACCGGTTGTATAACTCCAGGCTTGGTCTACAAGCAGGAACATAGTTTTCAAAAGTTATTGTCTGTTTATCATTGTTTAAGAAAAAAGAAAAGAGAAGCATTTTAAGCCTGTTATGTGACAGATGTTAATTGGAAACCACTTGACCGAACCTCCCACAACTAAACATAACCATCTGGTACCTTTGAAATAAAACAGCTCATGGCAGTGAATTATTAATACACATTAGTTGTTGGGATTTCTAAATCACCGTCCCCTTCCAGAGATGAATACCATTGCTTAGGTGGTAGAGGGAATGTGGCGGAGCAAACCACGCAGACGAAAAGAAAGAAGACATACCACAGGGCTTAACAGGGAGACTGATTAGGAAATGAAAGGGAGCCATTGCCACGCCTCTACCAAGGTTATAACTTAAAATGACATTTGGTGATTTCTAAGATTACTTGCTTGATGCATTCTCTACTTATCGTGCATGCAGCTTTCCTCCTGTAAAAAGACTTTCAGTGCTCCATTACGGGAAAATTGAACAGACGATAAGATGACAAAGGCTTAAGTCAGGGGGAGGAGAGATTATGGGATACTTTAACTGTCAGAACTAATATAACTTGTTTTTGGAAACAGACTGAGCAACTTTTCTAAAGGCAGTTAATTATTGTTCTTGTTAAATGTCTTTAAACATGTAATCTTTTAGTAGGACCAGGTAGAGTTAATTAAGCAATTTTTAAAAATCCGTCCATGTCATTTTAAAAGAAACATGGTTTGTAATACATACCAGTTGTTTCTCAGCAAAACCAGATGGCAACAGATGCAAAGTGGCCTATTAGAATAATAATAGTAAAACGTTAATTAATCTTGCTCTTTGATTTATAGTTGTATTATTATTTATAGAATGTTCTACAAATGATTTAGCCTGTCCTCAGAAACTCTAGTAGTGTAATTCAGCCCATGGTTATTTTTTTTAAATGTCCAGAATATGTAATTGCTTACATTTTAACACTTTGGATGCCATTGTTGCATGACGGTGACACCAGAGTTCGCTCCATTGTTGCTTTGAATCAACAAGATATTAAATGTTTTCAGGATGTAAATACTATCTTTATTTATTTATATATTTATTTAATCAGGAGATTTACCCATTGAGACCAAGGCCTCATTTACAAGGCGGTCATGGAAAACAATAAACAAAAAAAACAATTGCAATGTATAAAAAACAATAACAATGTACAAACATCACAATAAAAACATATGTGGTTCAAAATCAGCAGCATACAGAGAGCAAGGAATAGTATAAATATGTAATATCTATTTGTTAATGTGGACTGAAGGAGAAGCATTGGCAGGAAGTTCTTAGTAATTCCAGAATGCCATGATCTTTAAAACCAGAGAAGGAGAGATGATCAAATTCCTTCGTCATACTATGATGGAAACCACTGCAAAAGCTCAAGGCTTGTTGGCTTAAAATAAAAGGTCATTCTGTCATTTATTTTTTCATGTTATAAGGAGCATTGATAAAGCAAGGTATGCATTTTCTTCTAAAGAATAAATCAGTGGATGTAATAGATTTCAATATAGTGTTTTTGTGTTTGTTGTATTTAAAAAAATCAAATCTATTTTAAAATAAGTCAAATGGAAAGCTGTAAAAGGAATGCGTGTCTTCATTTCTAGTATGCATATTCAGTACAAATCTTTGATACCGATGATAAGCTGTTTTTAGTATTTACATTTTTTTATGTTTTAGTCTTCTGCTATTACAAATCAAGAAATGATGATGCTTTGAGATGTTACAGTACACACTTTATAAACATATCATATTTTAATATATGTCTTCATATAATATTTTAATATAATAGAAATATTATAATAACATTATTTTAACATTTTTGATTCATACATTCTTTCTCACGTTTGTGATATTTTACATTCTTTCACAAACTAGAAAGTGTAAATTCTGTCATGCTTTGTGGAGTTTTTTTTACTCTCTTTTCATTACTGAGAAATGTTATATAACGCTGTATGGAATAGAATCTGAGGAAAGGGTGCAACAAGGTGAAAAAAGGTGAGATTTATACAGTTTGCAAATGATGAACCGTGTAACTTTTTTTTTTAATTGTTCCAAAAAAACCCTACTGTAACAATATAATTTAGGACGTGACTTCAATTAATAAGGAAACTTTTTACACTCCTGTGGCAATGTGCTCCACCCCTGTGTGCGTTTCTATGTTGTATGTTGCGTGTGCTGTGTTAATGTTGGTGTATAGGCATTGGTACACGGGATATAAACGGGTCTGTGTTTCACGTGTGTTTAAAGATGTAGAATTGTATTTAGGCACGAGGATGGCACATCACTTCACGTGCATTTAAAGTATGTAATATGTGAGCACGAGGTTGCACTTAATTAATTCACGTGCTGGGATTCAAGTGAATAATTAATTAGTAATTGAATCCCAGCACAACAGTATATATAGATGCACGTTTCACTCACTCGGGGTGGTGTGTTCGGTGAGTGGAGAACGGGTGTAGAGAGGAGGAGAGCTAAATATTTATAACAATTGCTATCGCGTGCTGGTAGGACCAGCACGATACTTGTTTGTTTATTTACTCACCGTGTTTGTGTGTCTGTCCGTCCACCGTTTGTTTAATTGTTAGTCCGTTTTGTTCGTCTATTTATTTTGGCGCAAGTGCCGTGTCCTGTTTCTGTTTGTTTAAACCTTTTATTTATAATAAACCGCACAACAGCGCTTTCATCATTTCACCTCATCTGTCCTGTCTCTGTGTATTCATTTCCTGGTTCTGACGTCACCACTCAGCCACCCGTGTGACAACTCCAAACAATGAAACGCCAAGAAATATGTGGTCTTAACAACAACAGTTCTGTTCATCAGATCAGTCGGCCCGCCACTAGTATTGTTCAGACCTGAAGATTATATTAAGCATGCCTTAGCAAAAGGTCAGCATGCAGCTACAAATGCCAACAACAAAGCACAAAACCTTCAAGACCATGATTTCAGTAATTTTGACAGGTAATGTTTTATTTGGAGAGGAACATCTTATGCCAGTATTTTATTTTTTTTTCTTGTTTAGATTATCTTTGTATTATTTTCTGTTTCAGTCATCATATTCTGGTGACTTGGTGGCCGGTCCCAACTTCCTGACAATCTGTAAAGGAGCTGACCAGCCCCGTTCCTTCAGGGTCGATGGTTTAGTTCTTCTGGACTGGTCAAACATACACGGCTGCTGGGCCTGTACTTGCACTCGTGTGACTGAAGGGACAGGTCTACTCTTTGCAAAACTAAAGTGATCGAGAGGAAGCTGTAGTTCTCTTCCCAGCATCAGCAACGCCGGAGACACCCCTGTAGTCGTGTACTTAAAGGCTTGGAAGTGTAGAAGAGTTTGCAGAAGGGCTGCTTCAACCTGCCAACCTTCGGTAAAGTAAGCACAAATGCCATTCTTTAGAGACTGGTTGGGACGCTCCACGCTTCCATTAGCCTGAGGATGGTACACAGATGTTCTGTGTACACAGATGAACTCGGGGCCATTGTCTGTAGTGATGACATCTGGCAGGCCCCAACGTGCAAACAAGGAATCCAATCCAATCTGGCAGCAGTGTGGAGTAGTGGTTAGGGCTCTGGACTCTTGACCGGAGGGTTGTGGGTTCAATCCCAGATGGGGGGTCACTGCTGCTGTACCCTTGAGCAAGGTACTTTACCTAGATTGCTCCAGTAAAAACCCAACTGTATAAATGGGTAATTGTATGTAAAAAAATGTGATATCTTGTAACAATTGTAAGTCGCCCTGGATAAGGGCGTCTGCTAAGAAATAAATAATAATAATAATAATAATAATAATAACCCTCAAATAACTGCTTGGGTGGTGATTGATCCCAGGGGCAGAGCTTCAGGCCACTTCGAGTACAGGTCATAGACCACCAGGAAGTATCTGGCATGGTCTGGTGTGCCATGTAGTTCTCCACAGAGGTCTACTTGGAGATGCTTCCACGGCGAAGACGGTCACTCTACCGGAAACAGAGGGGCAGGAATTGGTTGATTAGATTTGCCACTGAGAAGACATGCAGTGTAGTCGTTGACCATCAGCTCAATATCTTGATCACTGTTTGGCCACCAGACAATGTCCCTGCAGCGCTGTTTTAGTTACTATTTCAAGATGCCTCTCGTGTGCCATTACCAATACCTGTGCTCGAAGAACTGCCGGAATCAGGGTGCAGTGGCCCCTGGCAATACAAACATCCTCCCAGCAGGATAATTCTTCCCTCATTCTGCAGAATGGTAACAGCTCCCTTTCCACTTTAGATGGCCACCCCCCTCTGATGTAAGTGCAGAGAGTGGTGAACACTGCATCTTCCTGGGATTCTTTCAGTAGCTGTTCCATCGACACAATGGCTGTTAGGGGTGCTTGAAGCATGTGCTGGGTGCGTTAGCAGGTGGGGGGGGGCGCTGAACGGCACCAATGGGAGAAGTGGTGCAGTTTTTGGCAGTTACTACAGCGCTGGCCTCTTGCAGGACACTTAGGGGACCAGGCTGCATATCTGAGTGATCCACAATTAGAGCAGCGCCTGGAACTTAATTGGGGGTCATCCTATACTTTTTTTACTGGCACTTGGGCTGTAACGTCAAAAGATGGTGTAGTTGAGGTGCCTGATAGTTTACACGCCCCTGCTAATGCAGCTTCTGCTTACTTTCCAATATCCAATGCTTTCCCCAATGTTAAATCATCTGATTCCAACAACAAGCACTCCCTCAGTTGTACACATGATGTTTTTTCTATCAACTGGTCCCTAATTAGCTCATCCTGTAGCGCTCTGAATTTGCAATGCTGTACTAACTCCCCCAGTGAAGCTACAAACTGGTAAACTGACTCCGCTGTGTTTGCTGGTGAAACTGAAACCAATTGATGAGAATACTCTGTCGGATGCCGAAATGTCCAGAAAGAACAGCAATAGTTGCTTCAAACGTATCATCAGCCCGCTCTAGAGTTGAAAAAATGCACTGACCTTCTGCGCCCAAGCAATGTAAGAGCATAGCTCTTTTCCGTGGGGCTGCCACGTCTTGCAGATCCAGGGCTATTAAGTGCGTTTGGAAAGATTCATACCACCGGCACCACGGAACTGGGGGTTCGCCAGGTACAGGCAGGAACGGTGCAGGTGGAGGTAAAGATAATTCTGGCATCCTTGTAGCCAAATTGTGATATAGTGAAAACACAGGAGTCAGTTGTAACTGTAAACTGTAATTGCATTTTATTGTTGTTTTTCATATACTCTCTTAGCCGTCTCTCTCTACACACTACAAAAGTGGTACCCATGACAACACGGCCTCTGTTTCTAAGCAAAGCCTACCGTATCCATTGATCTCTGTCAAAAATACTTTTAACTTACTTTAAAATTATTAACGTTATTTAAAATTGCCACCAACTACAACCACCAGAAAGAGAAACTTGTAAATTCTTCCATTTTCCGAAGGATAAAAAACAATTCAGAATATGACAACAAAGATGCAGGTTTGTGGGCTATTTTTTTTTTAAACTAAAAAAAAGGTAATGAAAAATAATAACAAATAGATATTGCTGCACCATGTTTACTGTAATGTATAACAAGTTTTTGTGTTTCTTTATAAGTACACTTTTTAATGCAGTAAGTAATGTTTATGTACAGTATGTAGTGGTGTACTACCGAAGACATTCTATTTACAGAATAAATACAGGTAAACAGATTATCTTTGGTACTACTCATCTAAGTTTCATGATGTATAGTTGTAAAGAAAAAAAAAATGAAATACTGGTGTGTTATTTTACTTATTTAGGCGACAAGACAAGGAATCTAACAAAAATTCCAAACTTTGCATCTGTCACTTTGTGAAAGGAGAAAACAATCCTTCAATTTTCAAGAGAAATGCTTCAAAGCTGTTTGCTTATCAATCACCTGAGAAAAAAAATAACCCAGTAAAATCAAATAATAATCAGATATGATTGAAATTGAGAAAAAAAATCTCATGCATTGTGTAATTTAAAATATGTTGCTCTTTAATAAGTATGTGTAGTAATGTAAGGATCTCAGCGGAGTTTATCTTTCTTACTCATTTAAAACTAATGTTAGCTTAATTTTAAATAAATAATATTGAAATTGTATCTCTAATACTGAAAGCAAATTCAAATATTGGTGTATAGATATGTTTTTATTATTTAACTTACTGCAAACAGAAAACTAAATGAACCTCACCTGCTACCCCTTTCCTGTAATCTGACACTCCTCATATATAATAATAGTCTAACATATATGCACTTTCGTTTCTAAGGAGTCATTTACAAGGCTTGCTTTCTGAAGCTCACTTAACCCTCCTGTTATGTTCAGAATTTAGGTACATCTGTTATGTTTTGGGTCGTATTGACCCTATGCAATTTTAAACTAATTTAAACAGCCTTAAATTGATTAAATGCTTTTATTTGTTTTACTCTTTTATGCTTTTTTAGTCCAGGAGCTGTGATAAAACTTATTTGACTGCCAACCTGGGAGCTCCTCATTTTGGAATGTCTTTACCAGTATGATGCTTTTGCAATACTGACAGAGAAAATTAGGCACTGTCTTGTAGATATGTATTGTTTGTTTTTTTGTTTATAAATAGCTCCAGACAGGTGCAGCCATTTCCAGAAATAATAATACAAATATAATAATAATAATAAAATAACATATTTAAAAAGGTTGTTTTATTCCTGCACACAAATCTGCATAGATAAATGCCACGGGTCACAGTGACCCGAAACATCTTATTTGTATAGACCCGTTCTAAAAAAAATAAACATCTCAAAGGTTCTGTTTTCTGTGTATAAATTCATGACCCCAATTTAGGAAAAGTCATACAATATTGTACAGAAAATGAAAAGAAAAATAGCATTTAAGCTAATTGGAAACTAGATTCGGGTCAAATAGACCCGAAACCTAATAGGAGGGTTAAGAACCAGTCTTTGTCACTGTTATCTGGTTCTCTGTTTAAAGATTTAAAGTTTGTAGTGTCAGGGTACATCTCATGTTTCATATTTTTATTTGCATTCTTTCTCTTCCACTGACACACTGCATCAGTTTTTGATATGTGATGCATTGCATGTAGAGCTAATGCAGCCATGTGATGGCATCTCAGATGACCACATGGACATGAACGTTGCACTTTGTTGAATGTATCATCTTCATTGATATACATCTGGAATAGGAAAAGTGCAATATGCTACATGTATCATGTAACTTGTATATATTTACACATAATTACAGTAATTAATGATTACAATGGTTAATAAATTAATATCAACAATTTCATCCCGGACACTACGAGTCTCATATCCTACTACACTGTCTACTGACCTTTACTTAGTACACTCTTTCCCTCATGCTAGCCTGCACATCGCCAAACAAAATACAGTTGGTGTCGTTAAAAGAAAAACTGATGACATGTGCGGAATCTATAGATATTTCACCACGTTTTTGTCAATTTAGATTAATCTCTAAACAGAACTCTAATGACATAATAACTAGAGGATGCATTGTTGTTTGTTTGTGTAGAAACAGACTCGCGGTCGTTAAGTCTGTTGCTAAGGAAGTGATGCGAGCACTTTTCTAGCGTATATCCATTCGACCGGAAACCCTAACAACCTGGCTCATGTCCGTGTCCTGAATCTCAAGACAGTCCTTAAAGGCATAGCTTCTATTTACTAACTAAACAGAGGAATCCTGAACATACGTGTGATAGTGTTATTAAATTATAAATAGGCTGAGAGCAATGTGACAAAGAATTATCGTATTGACCATTAAGTCATGTTGTTGGAATGCACTTAACATTTCGCTCCTGCTATGTATCAATGTGACAGAGTATATCAAATAGCTATTTGCAGTCAGCCTCTTATACTGTAGCTGTAATGCACTATCAGTGATTCATGGTGCTACCTGCTCTGCACTGTACTGGTGTGAATTACTTTCATTTAGTTTTCATGCTTGTTTTGAAATTGTTATTCACGATCTACATGCACAGCACTTGGCATGTGCTTCTGTGCAAATACAAAATAAAAACTTTTCAACTGACTGCTTTTGTTGAGAGGGACTTATTTAGTGTATGGCACAAAGCAGAGTGGATTTTTGTAAATTGTTAAATATAATATTAAATACATGTGGTGTTCTGCAACAGTAAAAAAAAGTAGTCATGCAAGGAGTGGGGACTCACATATTTAGTCTCCCGCCCAGCAGATCGTGGTAGCGTTGTACAATTCTGTGTAGAAAATAAAAAGACTGATTATTATTCCCTGATCCCTGTAATCATCTGCTAATTTTATACGTTTGTATAAAGTGGCTGTAGCTAACAAAATTAGTGCATAAATCTTGTGTACTGTACTTCCATACCATGCCATGATATATGGTACTACAGTAGGCTAAAGAAACTTCTAAGTTTCCATGCTTTTCTCTCAGGAAGTCTGTTACTGCTTCACTTCCAAAGCATGTTACTGGTTGAAAGCATGTCAGTCAATTGGGGAAAAATCTGGTGCAACATTCCAGTGTTGTGTTACATAACAGGTTTTAAAATGAAAACACATGTTTACTATAAAATGGTTTCTTTCAAAAACTAACATTTTACACAAATATAACAAATGGAGGTGCACGACAGGTAAGATTTAAGAAATGATTGTGTTAGCTTCAATCACTTGAAGACCGCATTATAGGCCTGTTTAAACATATTCAAAACATGTTTCTTCTGTTCAGTAAACAAAATGTGTATTATTAATTTTCCAGTCAATAACAATGCAACTGTTTATATAAATATTGAACATTGCATATGAGATCAGGCTGTATACCTTTTAAATTGTTTTTAAGTAGGTTATTAATGTACATATTACCTAAACATAATCAACATCTGTTAGCATGTTAGTGAACTACAGTAGTTGTTACAGATAATAAATAAAAAAGCTCCACTTAAAATACACCTTGACCTGTTATTTTTAGAATGGGCCACATAAAAGCATTAGTCAACAGAGTGGTATGCTTTGAAGTGAAGATTCTAACATGCTTTACATACTTTTGGTGCATCAGAATCCATTAGTTTCTGCAGGGAAATTGGAACAGAATGGGATTGTCGCTGAAAAAAAATGTGGATGGTAGGTATGGGATAAAAGGTTAAGGTGTAAAATTAAATTACAATCATAAAAAAATGAATGCATTGTTGTGGCAGTTCATTGTTACCATAGGCATAGGTTCCTCTAAGACTTGATCAATGGTGGCATACAGTTCCTCAGACTGTTGGCGAAGCTGTGCAGGTGAACATATCTGTGAAAAGTGAAAAATCAGTTAAATGGGTTATCTTGTGACAAGCTGGAGAAATTCTTTAAGAAAAAAGGTTCAAATAAAAGTGTTTTACATCTACCTCTGCATGAGTTTCTGACACTATATTATCTTCAACAGGAACGCCCACTGGATTGTCAACCTCCTCGTCTATTGCCTTCAAAAACAAATAGAAAACAAGTCTTAAAAAAACGTCTTCTCCTCATTTACTCATACAGTGCAGCATTTGTGTTGTGGATAACGGCCGTGAAATTATGAAGGGCAAGGTTAGGGTTATGATCCTTTTGCTGAAGCAGTAAAATGTTTTTATACAGAAATCACTGTGAACACCTGCTGCCTGCATTTGCCCTCCTTGCAGTGAAGTAGTTGCTTACCAGCGATGGATACATATTCTGAACCTTGACTGTGTACCAGGGGCACAAACACTACCTTTATATCAAACAACCAATTCCACATATATTTTTAAAAGCTTTGAGTTGGTTCGTTTTTAATAGGTTCTTAATGGAAATATTGTATTAAAATAAAGCATTTTTGTCTAAATCCTGCTTTCTCAGCACAGTGGATGAGTCAGTGTTTATTCCTTTTGTCTGACTAAGCAATTTGTTTATAAAGATGCAAAAGTGATATCAATGGTATCATGCTGGTTATATAAAAAAAATGCCGTAAGAGTTCTAAATTATAAGGAATTACCTTTCACTTCATCATAATAGTGTATTTATATGAAGGGAAAGGCAGGAAGACTGCTTTTTTAGATAACTAATAATTCTGTGAATTACGTATCAGATGTAAAATTGTTTAAGTTTGCCACTTACTAATTAATTGGGGGTTGCTGTTGCGATACAAAAATATAAAAAATCTATTTCAGTAAAATTTTAAACCTACTTCTTAAATCAGTAAGAAGTCAGTACAGCAGTCTGGAGCAAGTCAATATAGCTGATTTAGGACGGTCTCTGTTGTCATTAATTTGTGTCAGGGGCCATTGCAGATGTTGCTGTGTATTCTTAACCTCAATGACCATCTCACAATTACCCCAGACCACCTGGAAAGTTCAGGAACATATGCAGACATGAGGAAATTGCAGTGTTCTCTTGACACTGGTAAGGTTAATGTAGCTTATTGGAAATTGTCTCAAGTATGCTGTAGCAATGTAAAAGCTAATGTTCTAATGGACCAGCTTTTGTCTTAGCAGTAAAACACTAACCTTTTGCTCCAAGAGCAGTATGTTTGAGGGTATTGCTGCAAATGCCTTGTAGCTGGACTTGATCTTGTATTCCTATAGCAGTGAAAAAGGTAAGAAAAAGAATAAAGAAAATAGTACTGAACAGCAAAAGGGGAAAGCATATATTAAACAAATGGGAAAATCCAACTGATTGATGAACAATTGTTTTAAAACAGAAACATTATGTCAAATTATTTTGTTATACCGTAGGAAATGTGTATTTTTTTATTATTATATTTATATGCAAAGTTTAACCGTACCAATCTGTTAATTAACTGAAACAGATGACTCATAACAAATGGAATGCTGCAATGATATTTATTCTTGTTACAACTGTATGGGGTGTTACCTAGACTATAAATAGCATGGTATAATGTGATATTTTTCTATTTGTGACAAGAATTATTCTTAATAATAATTGAGAAAGGAACATCCGTGTGACATGCAAGTGCAACTGTGCACTGTACCTTTGGATTTTTAGTTTCACATTCAATAGAAAAGGGTGAAGTCACAGATCTTGGGGTTGGTGAGGGTACTGGGGGCAGAGACGGAGAAGGTGATGGAGTAGAGCCACTGTTCCCATGTGGTGACGGCGAGGGTGTTAGGCGGTTTGCAGTAGGATTGAAAGAATAGGGTCTTTGTGAGTGGGATCGTGTAGAGAAAGGAGATGGACACGGAGAAGGAGAAGCAGAAACAGAATTCGGCCTTGGGGGTGGAGAAAGCCCACGGGTAAGTGAGATGGAACTAAATCTCTCGGTTGATGAGCCAAGTGAGATCCTATTTTGCAAAGGAGACTTAGAGCAAGGCTGATTGCAGCTTAGTGCTGGACAAATAGTAACTCCTGGTGTTGGGGAAGGTGCATCAAGCCTTTCTGAGGTGCAGAGGGCTAAAGAACTGGACCTAGGGGACAAGGTGTCACATTTAGAAAAGGATGAAGAAGGTGTAATGGGATAACGGACAGTTGATAAAGTCTCCTTGCTGCTGATCTGTTTCAGAGTCTGCTGTGCTGTGGGGGAGACTGGTTTGTTTCTAGATAAGGCAGAATAGTTTTGTGAAACAGGTGAGAGAGTCCTAGGACTACATTTGAAGAGATCTTGTGAGGGACAAGCTGGTTTGGGAGAAAGTGCAGGAGGAGAGTGAGGCATGGCTTCTGTTACACAGGAGGGTGAAGCAGGTGTTTGATACTTCAGTGATGCTGAAGTAGCTCTATGCATTCCAGCAAGAGACCCCTCAAGAGGCTTCTCTGCACTACTTGGTGACTGAGGTCTAGAGGCCTCAAAAGAGATAGATGTTAAGCTGGATGTGACAGAGCAGGTGTTAGAGGATAAGAGACTAGCAGTACTAGCTGGACAGGAAGGAGAGAATGGTCTTTGTAATGAGTTGTGTGCTGTTGATGAATGCAGGAGCTGACCAGTTCTAAGAATAGCAGTAAGTAGAGAGAGTTGTGTTAGTGGGGGCCTAGGACCTGACCGAACTAAAGTAGTACTCGATGAGACCTGGAAAGGGGAGGGTGTTAGACTATCTCTTGTTGGAGAGAAACAGCGGGGTGATGCCTGAAATAGACTAGAGCTGGATGATAAAGAATGGGGGACAATTTTGACCAAAGCTGGAGAGAACATGCCCGATCTTATTGAAGAGCAAGGAGATGCAGTTCTGAAAAGTGAACCCTGTGAGCCTTCAGAGGACAGTAAATGTAAAGCAGATAAACTTTTTACTCTGTCTGGACCTCCAGACAGTATTGATTCTTTTGAAGATGCTGGCGAGATTAGCCTTTCTGAATATAGAGTGTTTGTTAAGGGATCTGGAGTTTCTCTTTCACCCAGTCTCTCACTGCAGTAGAGACTTGAATAGACTGGAGCGGTACGGGAAGTATTGTTAAACGACTGAATTAGCTGTTGGTGCTTGTTATCAGATCTATTTGACGTAGACTCTGGGATGTGATGCACATTAATTGTGGGATGCTCTGCTTTCTTTTTATCAGCAGGGACTGGATGAGTACAAAGTGATACTTGGCTCATATGGTCAGTTGAGGCAGAAGATTTGAACTGGGAAGGAAAGAAAGATGGGAGAAAGATAAAATCATATGGCACTAGATATGAATTATGCTTGTCTAGGACAGTGAATGAAAATTACTGTGAAAATCGTGTTAATTGCTGCCATAACCTAAACTATTATTTTGTATACATTTACTTTAAATATATTTTTAGAGAAATTGCAAAGCTTTAACACTTTATTACTGTTACTATTTTTTCATTTTTGTTATATTTTAAAGAGAGTACACTATCCAATTATAGACTAGAAAACACTAATATGAGTATATCTGGATTGTATATAATGTTACCTGAAGCTGAGGCTCAATTCTTGCAGTGTCATTGGTTTGCTCAAGACAGTGATGATGTGCAGGTGCATCTTCTCCTTCATCTTCTGAATCACCAATGAACACAATTTCTGCTTTGAAAATGCCGTGTTGCAGCATGTCAGATGCCATCTCCTCTTGTGATCCTAAATGCTGTGAGTTGAGTATTGTAACAAATCACTTCAATAAGCTATACCGTCTGGCAATCTCATAGATTTTTTATCTCTACATTTTGGTGAGCCAACAAAGTGTGGTCCAAGATAAAACACTTAATAGTCATACATACCTGATTTCAGAATTAAATGTAATTAACTGTAACTTAAAAACAACATACAAAATATATTTATATGTTATATATATTGATCAAAGATGTACTGAAACTTCTATCTGTGAAACTTCTATCTGTGATGCCCCATTCCAGTTTCCCTGACAGGATAATGTACGAATTAGCTAAACAATCTCCATTTTGATAAAATAGCTTTTTTGTGTGATATTCAATACACCACTCTTCAAAACAGTCCCAATACTTGTTTATATGGATTATGCATGCTGCAATCATAATTAATGAGTAAGATGTACCATACCTCATTTGGCTTGCATTTAGGTTGTCCACATTTTCCAATGTGCACATAGGCGTGAGTCGGCAACTTTCTGACAACTGGCACAAATGTAAAAGACAGTGGCTGGGTTGGGTGCTCTTTCAGGATCTGTATTAAATAATAATAATAATAATAATAATAATAATAATAATAATAATAATAATAATAATAATAATAATAATAATAATATAGCTGCAAGCAGCAATGACCGGGGTTCAAGCGCCAGACCATGCATCCTATGACCGTATTTCACTTGTGGCATAGTAGCCCATTGGCTTCTACTAATCTGTTTAGCATATTGTACCATATGAGCATATATGGGTTGCTAGATGTGCTTCATAGTAACCATTACCCTATCTGCACTGTAAATTACTTATAAACAAGTTTTGCATATGATATATATATATATATATATATATATATATATATATATATATATATATATATGTGTGTGTGTGTGTGTGTGTGTGTGTGTGTGTATATATATTAGCAAGGTAATACGTGCAAATATGTGCAAATTGACCATAGCTCAAATTTGATTGGCTCGCGACATGCTTGGAATAAAATTGATAGACAACCTTGCCAAGGCTATGTATGCAAAGTTTCGCTTAAATCGACATAACTGTTTCAGAGAAAAAGACGTTGAATATTTTTGACAAATCCAATATGTCCGCCAAACCATGTTACCAATCAATTTGTGTTGAACAAGTCTAAATATAGGGCCTAAGAGAAGTATGTGTCCCAAGTTTCACATCTGTACCATAAGCGGTTTTGGACAATTTTTTTAAACTGACCAATTTCTGTGAAAAATCCAATATGGCTGCCACACCATGTGACCTATGACCTTTGTTTTAGCTCTGACACAACTTCCCATTGGCCTCTACCACCGGACCAAGTTTCGTGACGTTTTGTGCAAACGTGTTGATTTTACAAACATTTGAAAATGTTGCCGTAATAATAATAATAATAATAAAAATAAATAAATACAAAAATAATAATAATCCTAACAATTACAATAGGGATCCAGCAACTTTGTTGCTTGGACCCCTAATAATAATACATACATACATACATACATATACATAAAAACAAACTATTAAGTGATGTACATTATGCAAAAAGTGAAAGATAAGCTAGGCATTTGCAGGGATTTTAGAAAACAGCCCAATGCTGTTTAAGTAAAATTTTGATCTACCAATGAAAAATAAAATCTATTTTGAAGCAGTTGACCAACAAAATCTGTTTTACTCACTGAATTTGCAATGACATCCTTTTTTGTATTAAAAAGGCAAATTAGCCACTAGGGGTGCATCTTAAACCCATGCAATATTCAGAACATGACAAACAAATATAAATACACAAACATTGAAAATAATGAGAAAAAAATGCCTGTAATGGTTAGAAAATTAAAATAATTAAAACACTTTTTTTTACATTTGTATACTTAATAAACATATTTTTCTGTGATCATATCTGCTTTAATATAAGCAACTAGTGTACAGTAACATTTCAATTACTGGTATACAGTATGCTATTCACTTGTGAATTTTTAAGAACTGACAAAACACAATTGTCAAACAACAGGCAAGTGAGATGACGCATCAAATATTTACTCAAATCTCCTTACATTTTAATGGTCTCTTTTTGTGTAAACCAACTGCAGTAAATTAAAGGCAATATTAAAACAATATACAGGCCTTCTCAAGCAAAATAAATTAATACATACAAAGAATAAACTATTTTCTAATATTTATGAACATCTTACCATAGTATTAATTTGCAGCATGTGGACAGTATAGTTTACCAAAATATTTCAATAGCAATTTCAAATACAACCAATTACATATTTTGAAGACTTGGCTGCGAATCCCATGTAGTGAATGTTTTCATTATGATTAAAGGCCCTGTAGTAAATGACAATGTTCTGAAAGTACTTTACTGTAGGATGTTGTCCTAATGAAAATGTCTTAAAGTTACAAAGCTATTAAGAAATAGCCTATGGTCATCACATTAACCCCAATTCCATTTTTCAATACATGTGGCCTAATGCTGACCATACTATTAACTTAAACGGTCCATAAAAAATTTCCAAAAACTGAAATTGTGACATGTTTTCCTCGTTGGAATGTCAGATTTTGATTTTGACATTTATGCATATCCTCAAAGCCCTTTTGCAACCAGTTCTTTAGCTTGTCCCTTCTAAAAGCCAGTATGTGATTCTTTAATATGTTTATATGAACTATGAAGGGCATACTAAGGATTCTTGTTTTTATAGGAAAATAAAATTAAGCAAGTGAATAATTGGAAATGAAAATGTATTAGGATACATTGCTCTTCAAACAAACATTCAGCTGTGACAATCATAAAAAGATATGCTGTATCTGTAATTCATAAAAAAGACAAAACAAATCTGCATAATAAATTCTGCAAATGAAACATGGTATTTTACTCAAGCTGGACCTTTTCAAGTTTCATTTATTGCAGAACAAAATCTTTATAACCCACACATTATCTTGCTCATCTCCTAATGATTATTTCTTTCCATTGTTTAATGTACTTTATGACACAATATACAATATTAATAAAGACAAGTAAAAGACACAATCCATAACAGGTGAGATATATACTTTTACAGGTGGAGGACAAGTTAGAAATGCAGAATGCATTGGCAGGACCTGAGAATGCTGCCGAGTCATACCTGTGATTTCCTATGTGCACATCCACACCCACTGTCTTGTGTAACTATAGTAACATGCAAAGCAGCAGATCAACAAACAGTATGAAGCAGCTGAAGGTTATTATAGGCACTTCCTGTCTGCCAGTAAGTATTTCTCTCTTGGATGTTTAATTGCTCAAAATATCACCAGGGTCATGCATTTTTTTCTGCAGATCACATTTCCATCACAGCTATGAAGGGAGATAGTACACTATCCAGAAAGGACCTCTCTTTTTAGCTGCTGTACAGTGGGCAGAATATTCTAACTAATAAGTGAAGTGCATGTTAAACACAAAGGAATACAAACTGCTGACTGCACAGTCATTTGCAATGTTCATATATAATCATGTTCCTATATAATCAGTGTTGCCCAGCTTTAATACTCCAGAAGGGCAGTTTGCGTCTTGTTACAAGAAAGTTGCAGCTACTGTTCATATGTAAAAAACCACATGGAAACTATAAATACATAAAAGAAAGAAAGCTATCAACATACTGTAGACGCTAATTGCTTCAGGCAGCTCCCATGGAGATGATCCCATAAATACAATAGAACCAATTATATTAGTATTATTAAAAAATTAAAATAAAAAAAACCTGCATCAACAGTCAGCATTATAATAACGTATAGTCAGTGTATTGTTTTTTAATGTCATGTATCATAGTATGTATCAAATACTGTTTTAAAACGCTTGTAGTTACTATCATTCAATTAGTAATTTACTTTTTGTGAGAACCATAGCTAAACAAAAAATAGTAAATGTTTTGATTTGAAGAGATCACATTTTATTGCATAATCAAGTCCTTGAAATACTTGGTCAGACATTACTAGGGCTTGGCATTTTGAAAAGCTCTGTGACATGCAATGACTTGCAGATTTGTTTTTGCTATGTGTGATTCTGGGCAGCAGCCCTCAGTCAACCATAAATCAATCAATTAACCAATCTGCCTAATTATGCCCTGTATATAGAATGTTAAGCTCTGCTCGACAAGCAAACAAGCCTGGAGCTTTTGCATATTAGTTAAGATGTTCACTTTAAGTGTGTATGGTTGCCGATTTGCTTCCAGCCTCCTTTATGTTACACTGGCCCTTTGAATAGGCTCTTTGACATACTGTAGTATGTCAAAGAGCCTATTCAAGTAGTCTATAATTGTATATCAAAAAAAAATCTACACATTTTGCAGGCCAAAAAAACATTTAAAGAGTAAGTAGCTGGCTTCCGAAAAATTTAGCGTTACACATCCCCACGTGCTTCTACAACTGTTTAAATATTACCTGTAATTTTCATTTTCATTGTTAACATCCTGACAACTTTTTACACTTAGAACTTTAAAGTCTGTTTCAAAGCTCTTTTCAAAATGGCCATTCTAGTGCACTCATAGTGTCAGGATTATTGCCCACATTGTCAAACAGGTAACACAGCAATGACAATCCATGATGTGGTACGCAACAGAAAAGCCAGAGCACATGTTATGTTGTGTTTGTTTTTTATCACTCTTCCTGCAGTGATTTAGAGGACAAATCTCAAACCCCAGTGCACCATAGCAGCCATTTTGAAAATAGCTTTGAAAAATGGCCGCTCTAGTGCACTGATAGTGTAAGGATTATTGCCCACATTGTCAAACAGGTAACACAGCAATAAATGATCCATGATGTGGTACAGAACAGAAAAGCCAGAGCACAGACACAGATCTCAAGCCCTAGTGCACTACAGCAGCCATTTTAAAATCAGCTTTGAAACAGAATTTAAAGTTACAAGTGTAAAAAGTTGTCCAGATGTTAACAATGAAAAGAGAAATTATGGGTATGTTACTTAAGCAGCTGTAGCAACACATGGGGACGTATAATGCTATATTTTTTGGAAACCCGCTACTTACTCTTTAAGGCTGCCATGTAGACTGCATACATTTTTTTTGTCAGTAACCAGAAACATGTAATGTTGAAATTTCATAGGAAGGAATTATTAATTCATCACGCTAGATTTATAGCTTCAGATGATATTACGTAGCTCAATATAATATTACGTGGCTTCCGATAATATTATATCCTTACACTGAAAAATGTGACCTGCTCTGTCATCGCTATTTACCAAAGTTAGAAGACCTGAAATCTCATGCCTAACTTGAAGTCATACTTGATTGCCAATAATTCAGCTATTTGTGTTACATTTTATCAGAACCCCACCAAGCCTCTGGAATGTCATTGCCGGTCCAAATCTCATTATAACTTTTTACAAGGTTAAATTAGGTTTGGGAGTGCTTTTTATAGGTGACATAAATAAACCATTAATTGTCCTACCGGCATTTAGGAGGAGCTGATTGTGTGTTGGTAGTCTGCCCAAAGCAACCATTGAACCATGCAGATGTGAATTGGTCAAGTATTCATTTTTTTAAGCGAAGACTTCACGGTTTGTACTGCTCTCTCCACCAAACCATTCGTGGCAGGTGGTAAGGTGTCAAGGTGATGTGGCACACCCCATTAGCTGACAGAAAGCCTTCAAACTCTGTACTTGTGAAGATGGCAGCGTTGTCCGAGACAACAATGTGTGGCAAACCATGAACACGGAACAGCTGTCGCAAGAGCTCTATGGTAGGAGCTGAAGTGGCTGACATTACTGGTAACACATCCAGCCACTTGGAGTGGATGTCTACCACAACCAGGAAAGTATCCCCCATTAATGTGCCTGCATAGTCAATGTGAATTGCAGTCCATGGCCGCTTGGGCCATTACCATGGGCAAATGGGAGCCTCTGCCGGAGCATTCTGCAACTGCTGACATAATTCACAAGATTTCACTAGTTCTTCCACTGCGGCATCCAATCCAGGCCACCGCAAGTATGCTTGTGCCGTGGCTTCCATCCTTGAGATACCCAGATGTGTCCTATGGATCGCCTCTAAAAGTGTTTGGCGGCCCTGTGGTGGCACAACTACTATCAGCCCCCACAGCAGGATGCCATCTTCCACACACAGCTCGTTCTGCTTATTAAAATAAGGCTGTAATTCCTCTGATGGGCTCACATTTCTTACAAACTGACACACCTTAGCGAGCAGAGGGTCTTGAGCTGACCAGCACTTAAGCTGCTGACTGGTGATCGGAGTTGACTGGAGTTGTTTAGTAAACATACAAGCTCTGGGGGTGCTGGTGGATCTGGTTGTGCAGCGGAGCCAACACAGAGGCCAGGTCTGGTAAAAAATGGCCATAATAATTCAACAGACCCAGGTAAGCATGCAGCTCTCCATGTCTCGTGGCTCCGGGGATTCCTTGATCACCTGTACTTTTTTATTGAGTGGTCGCAACCCTTTTACAGACACCTTGTGCCCCAGATATTCCACTTCAGGCCCCTGGAAAGCACATTTTGACTTCTTCAGTCTCAGCCCCGTGTCTTCTAGTCAAGATAATACAGCTTCCAGCTTCCTCAAGTGTTCCTCCTCAGTGATGCCAGTCACAAGGATATCGTCCAGGTAGACTACAGTGTGATTAAGTACAGCAAGAAGTCCCTCCATGGCCCTCTGGAAAATTGCACAAGCCGAAGAGATTCCGAAGGGCAACCGGGTATACTGGAACAAGCACTTGTGTGTATTGATAGTGACTACACTACGGGACTCCTCAGCCAACACCAGCTGTTGGTAGGCATGTGACAAGTCAAGTTTAGAGAAACAAGTTCCACCGGAGAGCTTTGCAATCAGCTCGTTAATCCGTGGGAGGGGGTACTGCTCCAGTCTTGATGCCACATTAGCTGTTAGCTTGTAATCTCCGCAAATTCTAATTGAACCGTCGCTTTTCAGGACTGGCACAATGGACGCAGCCCACTCTGAGTAAGTTACGGGCCTGATAATTCCTGCTGTTTGCAGCCTCTCTAGCTCAACCTCTACTTTCTTCTGTAGTGCCATGGGCACAGGTCTTGCTTTACAGAATTGGGGAGGTACTGAAGGATCTAGCTGAATATGGACTTCCGATAGCTCACCCAGTTCATCACGAAACACTGCGCTGTGTTTCTCCAGTATATCAGATAGCCTGTTTTCTGAGACTTTAATGATCTTGCTGAACAACTCCTGCCAGTCTAGCTTTAGCACTTTCATCCAGTCTCTTCCCAGCAGGTTTGCCCATGACCCAGCACAACTAAAAGCTTCTTTGAAACTTAGCCTCTTTGAAACAGCACACCTCTGATGCATGATCTTCACCACACCGGTAGCACTGTACTGACTGTACCGAGGGCTTGAGCCTTCCCCATTTCTTCTCTCTAACCTGCTCCGATGGAGGGAGCAATGACATGTTGTTGACATCCTTTGAGCCTTGCAGGTCCTGAGCTCCTTTGTCTGCAGCCTCCATAGTGACCGCAGTCTCCAATGCCTTCTTCCATGTCAGATCTGGCAGCGCCAAGAGATGTTTCTGGATTGACTCATCTCCTATTCCCCAGACCAGCTGATCTCGGAGACGCTCCTCAAGCATCCTGCCAAACTCAAACCTTGCTGCTTGGTGCTTCAACTTAGCAACAAAACTGTAGAATGGCTTGTTTGTTTATCTTCCTCAGTCACTCCATTTGCTTCAAAATAAAAATTCAGTCTCTCCACATATCTGCTCCAAGGCTCTTGATTAGGGTCATATAGCTCTACTTTCCCGATATGTGCCATTTAATATGTTTAACTTCAGGCTACTTAATCAGCAGCCAATATCACTTTCCCTCTTTATTTTAATTATTTGTTTTGTACTTTTTTATCTTATTATTTGCGGTAGTTGCTATTTGTTTCCTCGAACGCGAGAGGGCAGCGGTGATTCTGTTTCATTCTCGGCTCTTTGGTGCTTTATGTATTGTTGCGCATAGCAAGGCCTGTGTGGCACTGACCTGTAGTGAACGGAGCATGTAGAATAGGGTTAATGTTGTCGTTTTTTTTTTGCTGCGCAATCCGTTTGTTTATCTCGTTGCCAGTATGTTAAATAGGAGGCTCTCACAGAAGACACGAACACACCAGGCTGCAGGTCACTGAACTGTTTATTGTTATTCCAAGTTTCCACACAGCTTTTTCTATCCACTCACGCACACACGCACGCGCACGCACGCACCCCACCCGCTCACACGCATACACACACCAACACACACAACTTTAGCCCCTTAGTTATCACAGTTTATTCAAATTGATCTTTTCTAATGTGGCATATTGTTGATTTTTGTGTGTGTGAAGCACTTTGTGATTACTCTGTCATACAAGGTGCTATATAAAATGGAATTGTATTGTATTGTATTATGTATATGTATCTCTATACTGTAGTTGCTCTAAACAACCTGTCAGATTTCAGATTACCTCAGGATGTGGGTTGTCACGCTTCGACCCGGGTTGAGCGAGACAAAATGCATGGTGGCTGACCAAAATAACAAACAGCCACGTCTGCGTGAAGGTTTCACTTCCGCAAGGAACGTTTTTGTTTATTCTGTTTAGCCATATTTTTGTTGCTTGAGACACACCATGAGCCAGATTGCAGCAGGGATGAAGAAACATGTATTTGTGAAAACACAATAAAGTACAAGTTTTATTGTCAGGAGAAAAAGGGCTTACACGATTATTTGTAGGCCTAGTAGAATCAGCAGGATATGCAGTGTTATCAGGTCGAGGCCAAAACTTTTCAGAAAAGACATCATGAATGCCAATGGTTAACAAGAACGTTGTTGTGAAGATGATAAATAATCTATTTTTTTTTTCCACAATACTCTTAGTGGCCCAAGGGGGCTTACCCTTATGTTGACAATCTTTTTTTTTTTTTTTTTTTTACCAAGAAATTGCTTTTATCCTATTCCATCTTGGTACCAGTGAGAAACACTAAGATATTATGGTATGTAATTCCCAAAGACACAAATACAGTCCAATCCACTGCTGTCATTGTGTCAGCAAAGCCTAAAAACTAAATGTACTAAGCTGTATTGCCTGCACGATTTTCCCAACAATCTATATATCCTGGCGATAAACATCCCATTATAAATGAATGTTTGCTCATCTTATTTAAAACTCAATAAGCAGTAATATTCAGTATTATAATGCTCCCATGAACAAAAAAAAAAAGCATTTTGGAACTTATAACATAAAATAGCTTTTCCTGAGAGATTCAAGAGTGGTGTTTTCTGAGTAAATTGGTATATTTCTGAGTAAATTATATGAGCTCTAAGACTTCACAAACATCAAACCCAATCTTATTCACATTGTTCAGTTGGTATCTCAAGCATAGCTCATAACAGTAAGAGGCAAATCTGTGTCAATTCAATGTCAAATAAATGCTTACCCTGATGTTGAGAAGACCACTTTTTTCTTAACAATCCCCAGTTAATTGGCAGCTCAATCCATACAGTAATTCTAGTGACCTGTCTACATTGATTGTTTTTGTATATTAAGTATGGAAGGGTTAATCTCTGTCTCTGTGGAGAATTACGGTTGAACTGCATTCATTGGGGAGCTGGACCGCCGCTGATAGGGGTGTTTTTAGTCTAAAAAGGGGTGGAGTGCTGGAGACGCCACTGACTATGACCAAAGGTTAGAGAAGAGGACCTGGAGGCAGGATATCCTGGTGTCAAATGCCATCTTAGTGGTTATCCTGACCCTGGGGTCCCTTCACTTATAGTCACTTCACTTTATTGTATTGCAGTCATGTGTATTCACTTTTTATATTCAATATCAAAACTGTAGTACGAGTTAGATTCAGCATGTTTTACAATATTAGTTAGATATTACATTAAAAGAGTGTAATACAAAAGCAAAACCATAAGCAACCTATTATCTAGGGCAATTGTCACTCAAAGACAACTTACTGGTGACTATTAGCATAGAAACATATCAGGTTATTTGGGGTAAATAAGTAGTTTCTTTAAAAAATACTGATTTAAACAGTATAAAATATAAATTATATATAAAGTAACATATAAAATATGTGTTCTTATTTAGCAGAGCATATTATGTGCCTCAGTATATACATTAATAGACACAAAATATTTCTCAATAATCCTTATTAAAGTAAATTTCACTTTTAAATAAGTCTAAATTTGTATTGTTTCAGTTGTTTGAAGTCTTTGGACTGTCCTTTAACTAAGGTACTTGCTTTTTTATCACGTATGTAATCTTCTCAGGATTCAAACATGCAGCTGAAATTGAAGGATTTTTCCTTTTTTTATTGGATCCACAGCTGATCTAATGAATGGGATGGAATGGAGAAATATAAATGACTGATATGCAAGAGAAATGTCCTATTTAACATTACAACTGGTTTTAATGATTTTTTTTCCTTAAATATTTTCCCACAAGCCAAATCCCATTAAAAAAATACATTCTGCATCAAATGTCTAGATGTTTAGCTTCCAAACGAATGATTCTGACCAAATATGAATGCTGAAAAAAGTTGAAATTAAAGAGCAAATTAGTGCTGAATAATGTCAAGGTCAAAAGCTAGAGACATTATACTTTTAAGGATATATTAATCAAGGCTGTGATTGCTTCACTGTGACAGCTGTTCTGTTGTCCTTATCCAACTACAAATCTAATTTACTTCAGTAAACAACTTTTTACTTACCACATGCTGGTCCTCCATTGTCCTGTTTAAGAAAGTTTCTTGTTTTCCAGTCTCTGTATGCCTGCATGCAATAATTTATCCTCAGTGCAAATTAGTTTATCCATCTACTTGTTGGATTTCACAATACTTTTCAGTGTCTTCAACTGTACTCTATCACGCAGCCTCAGTGATTACTATGGAGTAGAGTAGCTTTCCATTTATAGATACAGTTTATAAAAGCCACAAATAGCTCCTGGATAGAGGGCAGACTACCGACCAAAGATAACAATATTCACCTCAGTACCATCAGTAACTACAACAAAACATATATGAATAGAAATATAATTGAAAATTGTGTTTAAGTAAGACTTCAAGATTAAGTTCAGGTACAGATCATTTTGAGATAAATGATTTCCAGGTCCTTTTCTTTCAAAGTGTTTTGATAGTTATGAGTACAATACTTGAGTACAATCTAACATTTTTACAAATAGCTTTAAGAGGAAATAACAACACAGTGCACTGACTAGAGAGGTAAAGTTCTTCCTTGAGGAACTTTACCACTACCCCAGGCTTAGGGAGTTTCAACGCTGGGCTCTTCAAAATGACCGCGCAATGCCCCCTAGGATCCAGAGCGCATTTCACAAGCCAGCATACTGGGCTACAGCTTTTATTTTCAATGCAAAGAAGACAGAGATGAAATTACCTATTTAAACCACTGGGGTCAGGATTCTTTCCTGTAGAGCACCACTGTAATGGCTTGGCATTGAGTTGACTGGAGAGGTAATGGCTGGAAAGTGCATGGTAAAGAATCTCACTTTTCCACTTTTACCCCTGTGAAACTGAAACTTTAAGTTCAGGACCTTACTAAATGAGTGTTGGTTCAGTCGACCCTGGTTACATTTGCTTGTATACTGAAAACAAGGTTGTGACGGAATCCCAAACAAAACAAAATTCCTAAAAGCACAGCTCCGATTGAATAAAAAAAGTGTATTGGGCTAAGAATAACATCAGCTGGAATTATACAGTAGCAACTTTTTGGTTTACTGCAGTTTGATACACCATAAAATCATCCATGGTTGTCTGTGTAATATTCTGGAGTGCATACCTTTCAAGTGAAACCAGATCTGTGGAGGGGAAGATCCCATTTAGAGTCTCATTCCACATTCCTGTTGCAGCTGCTGCTATCAGTCTTTTACTGGATGCTGTGGGCACTGTGGTTTCTGTTATTCAGGAACAAAGGGTTGTCATAGAGACTGGTAGAGTAAACTCATGCCACAAGCAAAACTACTGTGCGCCAAACCTTAAAGTCCATGTAGCTTCAAATGTTATATTATTTATTTGTTCACCTGTTCCTTTGTCTTTTGATGTTTTTGTTTTTTGTGAGTGTTGCCCCAATATTGCATTATCATTGTTCTTTATATCTGTCTTTACCTGGCTTTGAACTTGTCTTGCTGAGAGCTTGCCTAGCATTGAACAGACCTTTCAACTACTGGCCCAACCTACTCTAAATATAAAACAATAGGTATATATGTTGCACCAGCCAAATTGAAAGACCATTTTGTCACATTATTTGAATGGAATGTGGAAATGTGTTCAGTTTAAATTTCCCTTACAAACTCACAGACAGGTGGTAAAGGCAGATGTAGAGCAAAATGATTTTAACTCAACGTTCAAACAACAGAAACCAGAACCATTCAACATAATTGCAAACATAATAAAAAGGCAAGGCAAAGGTCAAACGATAAATACAATTACATTTTAAGCCAGTTACTCTTTAACATAACTTAGTATTTATCAGTTATTGATATTTTTGTTTGTTTTACAATGGATAAAATATTATGCAAGGTATGCCTTCAATAAAAAAAGATATGTATTGCAGTTAATTATATTGTAGTGTAACAGGATAGCGTCAGGATTGAGGCTCAGAAGCAGGAAGCTGCAGTTTAAGCACTGGGTTTAATCAACAAAAATACACAACAGGAACAAACAAACAGGCACTGTGGCCAAAATAAAGGTGTAAACAAAACAGTACTGTACAAACACTGATGTCAGGCTAGGCAATACACAGAGTATCCACAGCTGAGATGAGCTGAGCTGAGCTGAGCTGAGCTGAGCTGAGCTGAGTTGAGCTGAGTTGAGCTGAGCTGAGCTGAGCTGAGCTGAGCTGAGTTAAGTTCACACTCACCTCCACAACAACCTCCCAACAAAGGATTTTCTCCTCCTTAAATACCATTCAATTAAGGCTCCAGCCACATTCTCACGTTTTACACACAAATATACAAATTTTACATTTAGGGCTTTCGTCCTGCCACGCACCTCCCCTCCTGTGCACAGCACACATGGCCACAATCTGCCACCTTCCCCCTTGAGACACCAGCCTCCTCATGTCCATCTTTCTCTGTCTGGATTCTTGTGGGTGGGTGGGTTGGTCCCAACTGTGGTGGTCCTCCTTAGACCGAGGTGGGCCTGGGTATTCCGTAACCCCTATGTTTGTAAAGTCCCTTTTCCTATTTTATTTACCAATGTGGATGTTTAGTTAATTATAAATACGCAAACTGACTGGAATATTGTGGTGATCAGGGGTGCGGTGTGTTGTGTAAATGATGGTGTCATTAGGGATTTGTGAGAGTGCTGGTAGGGGATTATTTGAACCCGTTTTGTTTTGATCAGAGGGAGAAGGGTGGATTTGGGAAGGGTAGGGTTTGGGTAGGGTAAGTTTAGTCTGACATTACAGGTCTGCCACCTGGTGTAGGGGTGAGTGTTCTCTGTGTGTGTGTGTGTGTGTGTGTGTGTGTGTGTGTGTGTGTGTGTGTGTGTGTGTGTGTGTGTGTGTGTGTGTGTGTGTGTGTGTGTGTGTGTGTGTGCAATCATTGTGAATGTTGCTCCAATAGTAGTTATCATGCAGTGGGGTTATGCCTCTGAGGCACCTGCATATTAACCAAGCTCTAGGCTTGTGTTAAGCAGCCTGAATAAAGTGCCGTAGGCATCTAAAACTCTAGAAATGATGCTTCGTGACACATTTTTTCCACCTGTAACATGTTGCCATTTGTTTACAATAATAAATATTATGATTGCTCTAAATAAGTAACATTGTTCTAGTCCAAACTCTGTTACAGTATGTAACCCTTTATATGCAATATGGGTTATTCTGTGCTTCTGCTTTTGGTTGACTTCTGTTTTGTTTTTCAGTTATGTTTACAAACGTAGGTGTTTTCTTACCTTCTGTAACATTAAGTGCACATTTACTTTCTTTTTGTTCCAGATTCTAAAAATAGGTGTTTATTGGTTCGTGAGCCTGTCCTGGCGACACACAAGGCATAACATTTACAGGAGGTTCAGGTGTCTTTTTACCGAGAACTATCAGACCAAAGCAATGACATCTGAAGTCTATTTATTTGGGGGATTAGATCAGTGTATATTAATAGAAGCATTGTTGGGGAAATAGGTTGCTTGACTAACTTTCAATTATTCTTGATAGATTTTACAAACTCCTCTCTCCTGACTTATTTCGAGGCACATAACCAACAGGATAATCTGCTGGGTGTAAAAACAGAGCAAAGGGCTTTCATACAGAAGGTCTGGTATTAACCTTGATTTTGTAACAAAGACCCATCCCTTTTAACATAAAAAAGGAACATCCATTCTTTTAACAATTCAATGCTTTATTGAAACAAAGAAACACAAATATTTGGCAATATAAGAATAATGTTTCCAATTTGTTAAACAGAGAGCAGGTCGGCATTCTTTCTATATAAAGGTTTGCACAGTAAGGCCTGCTTTCTAATATCATATTTAACAAAACAAATGTCTTAATTTAAATTATATTCCCAGAGCCTGAATGTCTATTTGTTTAATTGCATGTGTACAGCAGCAGACTCCCCGGTGTAATACGTACATGACAGACTGGCTCTGGGGATGCAATATATATATATATATATATATATATATATATATATATATATATATATATATATATATACAGCTTCGTGGCTTGAGCAATCATGGGGGATAAAAAGCACTGTTAGAGCAATCTGGACAGCTCTGGGAATCGGCACTGTTCTGTTCCTCAGGTTCTTCTTCTGGATCCAGTGTTAACTGTTCAACATCCTCGTCTGAGGTGGAGGGATGTGTGAGGATAATACGAGGTATCTTAGGAAGAACATTGAAGGGTTGAGGGAAAGAAGTAGGAATTAAAAGAAAAAGACACATTCAGAGAAAGTCACAATACAAACAAATGCAAATAAATAACTTATCAATAAGAATAGTAGCAAAGATTTGAAGAATGTTTCTATTATTTATATTATTGCTCTTAAATTATATTTATTTGTTGCATAAAATTAACAAGGAAACCCTTTAAAATACAGGTGCACACAGAGTTACACTGTAGTTACCATTTAATAATATTTATGCATGCACTTAGCACACAATTATGTGACTGCACACACAATTAAGCTCTAGCTATTGTCCTTTTTTACCATCACACTGTTTTATAAGCAGTTCATTTTGATTGAGCATGAATGAGGTGCTACTGTGTCTATCACAATATGTTATTATATTGAGTGTACTTACTGTCATGGTATGTTTCACAGTTCGGAATGAATTATTTTTTGTGGGCGCATCAGTGTCACATCCAGATTTTGTTAGGTCCTCTTCAGATGCTGAAGATCCCTGAAAGGTATAATAACCCCATATTATTTGTGTAGAATGCTAGATGAAACAAAATGCTGTTATGAAGCACAGAAGCTGGAAACACAACCAGCGCCATCTTGTGGACCTGCTGAGATGGTTCATTTTTTACTTTGTGTGGTTTATTCTGTACTCTCTTTTGAATCCAGGCTGCCAAGATAACTGGGAGGTTATCATTCAGTACTCTTAATTCTTCAATAGCGCCAGTACTAAATAATAAGTGACAACATCAACTCCCTGTTAGCATCAAACGTGGATTTCTGATCGTAATTGTTTTGTTTGTTCTCCTTGCTTTACAGAATGTTAGTCTTGAAATAAAAGCAAAACCAAGTCTGAAATAAGAACACATACCATGTAAAAAAGCTTCATTAGCAAACGGGACGCAAAACCAGGTGTCAGGGCTCCACAGCAATGCGCTGCCACTGCAATTGGACAACTTTATATAACACTGGTTAACCATTACCTTCCTTGCCATGATTTGAAGTAGTGGGGTTCCGAAAAACATAGTGTTACACGTCCCCACGTGTTGCTACAACTGTTTAAATAATGTACCTGTCATTTTTCTTTTCATTGTTAATATCCTGACAACTTTTTACACTTACAACTTTAAAGTCTTCTTCAAAGCCCTTTTCAAAATGGCCGCTCTAGTACACTGGGGTTTGAGATCTGTCCTCTAAATCACTGCAGGAAGAGCGATTTACAAATGTGTGTTACCTGTTTGACAATGTGGACAACAATCCTTACACTATCAGTGCACTAGAGTGTCCATTTTGAAAAGAGCTTTGAAACAGACTTTAAAGTTATAAGTGTAAAAAGTTGTCAGGATGTTAATAATGAAAAGAAAAATGACAGGTATGTGATTTAAACATTTGTAGCAACACGTGGGGATATGTAACGCTGTATTTTTCAGAACCCCGCTACTTACTCTTTAACTGCTTTTTTTCACTGAAGAGGTGATGGGTGCTCCTTATATAATGAAGTGAACTTGGACATGGAGCAGTGCCAATCCTTTCCTGCTGTAGTATAGTGTTGTTGGAGTTACAGTATATATATATATATATATATATATATATATATATATATATATATATATATATATATATATATATATATAAACATTTTTTGTCATTACAATATTTAAAAAAAATGTATAGAGCTTGGTTGAAATGTGATTTTTTGTCCTCTGTACATTGTTTTGCCTTTTCATAAAATGTAGATGCTCAAATATATTGGAAAAGATTCACTGAAATACTGCTTTAACGGTCTGTTGGAAACACTAAATCCCTCTTCTGTTGCACTTTAACTGTTCATGTTGGGTTTAAATAGGAAAAACAACACATTGTCATTAAATTGAAGTGATTTTTCTTTTCTTAAGCTGCCACGTTAAGTTCAACTAAATTGCACGATTTTGCGCATTTGGATCTTTCAAGCTTTTTAATAGATTCATTTGGGAAAAATCAGCACATTTTTAATTCACCAATCCAATTACAGTAGGCCTACACATAGGGAAGTTGAGGCAGTCATAAACTAACCATTCCATTTCCATTACAAACGACAGTCTCCTTGGTTTCAGTCTGTTTTTGTCCCAACCTGGTTTCGTCACTGCATGAAGTGTGATGTTTTTTGCAGCTGTTATTATCACTGTGTTCTTTAACACTTTCGGTTTCCACAGCAACAGGATCTGTAGTTTTTGGGTTCTCTGTGCTGGTCAACCTGTCTCTCAAAACGACTATCTTGATACAATTCCCGGCGTTTTTCAGGGCACTCACAGCTTCGTGATGGGTGACGTTTTGCAGATTCAATCCATTGACCTGAAAAGAATAGAAGTCGTTCTTTTATAGGTCATTATTTTTTTAGACCTTATATGTGTGTTCTCTGTTATGTATTTATTGGTTGGGTTTTCAGTTTCTAAAGTAAGAAAGTTTGGGAAATACCAGTAACCACTGGGGGTTTTCTTATAGAGATTTTCTGTTTAGTATACTGGTGCACACCCTGTTGATCATTTCGAAAAGCACTTTAGAAGTAGTCCACGTGGTTGAATTTTTTTATAAATTTAGTCGTTGCCAATTATTTTCTCCCAATTTGGAATGGCCAATTATTATTTCGAAACTCAGCTCACCGCTACCACGCTTTCGAGGACAGCGCGAAGACAAACATGCGCTGTCCTCCGCAGCCGACCACACTTTATTTCCACACTGCAGCTACCCAAGAGCTACAGCATCGGAGGACAACAACACAGCTCTCTGGCAGCTTACAGGCAAGCCCGCAGGCGCCCGGTCAGACTACAGGGGTCGCTGGTGCGCGGTGAGCAGAGGACACCCTGGCCGACCTGCCTCCCTCCCTCCGTCCCTCCGTCCCTCCGTCCCTCGCGACGCTCAGCCAATTGTGCGCCGTCCCCTGGGAGCTCCCGTCCACGGTCGGCTGTGGAATAGCCTGGACTCGAACTGGCTACGTCCAGACTATAGAGCACATCCTGCACTCCATGTGGAGCGCCTTTACTGGATGCGCCACTCGGGGGCCCCCAACATTAATAGTATATTATAAGAACACCTAACGCAACTGAAAAAGATCAAAAATAAAAATGTAGGTACAGTGTAATGTATTCAATTGACCCCCAGTATAGACAAAAATGAATGGTCATCTTAAATCCTGAAATACATGTTACAAATTCAACAAAAGGAAATATTATAATAGAAGGGACTGTACTTTTATCTGCTTCGTACCTCAAGTACTCTGTCTCCTATGTGAATTCCTGCCTTTTCAGCAGGTCCTGCTTTGGAAACCCGTGAAATAAAAATCCCCTAGGAACAACAAAAAAAGTATTAATAATATCATATCTATAAACATGAAATGCGGAAATGATTGAAAAGATAAGATCTGACAACATTGTACCAACATTATGAAAATCAATCATCTAGCACTGCATGTGGGTCTGTGCAGTGTCATTTTGTCTGTTTAAATTGCCCTTAGGATTCTATTTTAGTGATTTGAATTGCAGCAGAATTTAAATTGCTGTTTATTATATACTCCAATCAAAAGAAATGGCACATTCTAGAAGCAATATAAAACAATTTTTCTAAAATTACCCAACATTTCACAATACTCAATCAAAACTAAATCTAACATTAGTCTCAATGCACAAGAGCAGGAATATGTTTTGGGTCATGATGCTGAAACCAGCACAGTTTGGACTGATCGGACTGATTGACAAGTTTATACTGGTGTAATTCAGATGTCACCAATAATTGAGTAAGTAATTAAAATTACTGAGAACCATTACCAGTGCGCACAGTTTCACTTTTGCTGAGCATATGTGGGGGATTGTTTGTGATATTCTTTTCTAGTCACAAGGTAATATTAAAATAATTTCATACACTCTGATTTTAATAATGCAAATTGCACTAAAAGGTAAAGTCCTTACATCTGTCACTGTGTTACCTAAATCTGCTAAAGTCCATGATACATCTGTCACTGTGTTACCTAAATCTGCTAAAGTCCATGATACATCTGTCACCGTGTTACCTAAATCTGCTAAAGTCCATGATACATCTGTCACTGTGTTACCTAAATCTGCTCCACACTTAGATCTGCAGTTCTCGTCATACTTCATGGCCTCATAAAATAAACAATACCTCATCGTTCTCTTTGTAAGGCGAAGATCCCTTTCCTCCAGCAATACTGATACCAATGCTTCCCATTTGACTGCATACTTTAATGTGTAGCTAAAGCAAATTTATACATAGGTTTAGATGTTTAGTATAACACACACAAACAATTTTTTTAATTCTTATGGAATCAAACTTCAATTGTTAACAAAATATACATTTCCTGCTGTACAATTAAAGACTAAGTAGCTTCAAATGAAATTTTCCTTGTTATATTATTGTCACCTTACAATTTTTTAAAATGTTTTTATGTTTTTCTTAAATACTAAATATTGTGTTTTTTAAAGTGTTAAGGTGCATTTAGTATGAGCATAGCCAAAGACATAATGTAAGGTAGTGTCTGTATCAGTAAGCACTAACACCATCTAGTGCACAGCAGTGTATTGCCAGAAAACACATAAGAAAACATGACCCACAGTGGCATTTCAGTAGATGGTGCAGGCTCTTACTCAAAGTGCTCACAAGGAGAGATATGTATTCTATAACAAACTGGGTCAACTGTGCATATCGTGTCTGTATATCATTTTATTTAACCGACACATATTAATCCCAGCTGTATAAATGTATCCTCTTCCAATTTTACCTTTAATGGCACTTTTGTTGGTTTATTGACCTGGCCTTGCTCGATGTCTCCATCTTGGTCTTTTTTTTCTGCTATCGAACTGCATGCTGGGACATGTGAGTGATGTCTGGTGCGGCTGGGTCCTTGAGAAGAAGCTCCGTGTTTCTGTGTTCTGTGGTTTTCATGTAAACTTGCTCTCAGGTGCTTGTGCCTCTTTAATCCATCATCTGAATCAGAATGGTTCAATGAGGACTTGGAAATGGCTTCCTAAAATGTAAAGAAGAAAAGTAACGTTATTCAGCAGGTTTCATTTGACTTTAAAAAGCAAAATGAGTTAATTCTACAGGGTGATGCAACACTTTTGGCCATAGCTGTATGTCATATTTGTATTGTTAGAATACATTTTAATAGTTTTATTTGACTTGTACCTAACTGAAATCATTATTATAGTACGGCTATAGCCAAAATAGTGATATCATATTGCGTGGCTTCAATAAAAAAAAAATACAGACATTATATTCCTGTCATGGCTATACTGTATTTACAGTCTTTCAATAAAGGGTTAATAATGTTAACACAGGTTTTACATTGTTATCTTATGAGTCTCGCCACGCTTATGTCTGGAAGTGTCTCAGAATGGTGCATTAGAACAAGATGATAATAGCAAATGTCAATAAATTTGTCCATTTGGGTCTAAAGCAGAGCTGTTACGCTAAATGATTTAAGAAAGGGTGACAATATTAAATGATAAAAATGATCTTACTTCTTCACCTGGATCCTCAATTGCTTCTGCCTCTTGCTCTGGGCTGGATAACCTCTCGCTGACTGGGAGCAGTTTATGTGAATGTCCACCATATGAATGCTCCTTGCCTGAAAGTGATGCCCAGCGAACACCAGACCTGTTCCAACTGTGACCACTGTAGTTGGGTGGAGCTTTTAATGGCTCCTTGTTGGACCCCTGTTGGTATTAAAATAAAAAGCATTGATATAAATATACTGAACAGTACAGTTTGTGATGCATTCTCTGCTTGTTTAAAAATAAATTAATGGTCTGGTCTTGAGTGCAGATTATTATTGTAGAAAAGGGGTGAGGAGCATTAGGACAACCAGGATACAGCCAAAGACACTTTATAAAGTGGATTATCATGAACTTAGTTGACTGTGTTGTAAGCATCGGCTGAGTGGGCTTTGCAAAATGTAAATGTTTTTTAAGATGCAAGTTGACCCAATCTAAACCACTCCTCCTTTTTTGTTTTTATAAGTTTACATGACAAGATAAAGTTACTCAAGTATAATAAATATACTTTGTGATTTATTATGCACTGTCATTGACAGGGACAACGCTTTGTGTACATGTGTGAGCCCTATGTGATGTTTTGGATTGGATTTCTGGAGATGAGAGGTATAACCTGAAAAGAAAAGATATATGGTCCAGGATTTCTTATATTTAAATACATTATACCAGGGGTGGCCAAAGTTGGCCCTTCCAGTCCTGGTCTTTGCTCAAGCCATTGTAGCTATTAAACCTGGAGTGAAATGGACCTCTAGGGCTGTGACTGGACACCCTGCATCACACAGAACATAGACACTGTTTGAATATACACATTTTCTTGACCATGAACAGCTGTACGGATTTGCCTTTCTGAGAGATGGATTCTTGAATATTGCATTCGTACAATACAGTCTACTTTACATGTCTCTGCTTGTCTCTCCTTGTCATCTCAATGAGCATGTAATGTGCACAATAGACAACCAAAATTAACTAACATGTTTGTTTTTGTTCCATATCATGACTAGTGTAGATGAAAATGGGAAATTGGTTTGTATGCATATTTTGTAATGGTTTTCATGTTTTTACTTTTATTTTGATACTTGTTTGCTAACAAAGGCAAGCGCTAGTGGTCTGGCAGAGAAACCCATTTGTGTCTGTGATTACATTTCAGCAGTGGCACCGTGGAAATCGGATCTGAAGTGACTGCAGGCCCACTCCAGCCTTGCAGGCTTTCTGGGGTGAAATGAAAATTGAACGAGTCAGCACTCCTTAAAAAGAATATTTTTTATTTTAGTTTAAAACATGGTTAGGCAGGCGACAAAAGAAAAAAGATAAAATAGCAGACGTGTTGCGTCTATCAAGCCTTCGTCAGAGCATCTGGTTTGTGGAAGCAAAAGGACTTGCTTTGGACAAAGAGGAATGCAGCAAGCATTGAAATTTGAAAAGTAGTCTATATTGGTCTGCCATTGGTGTCAACAGGTATTATTTTAATAGTATCTGGCACAGTGAGACATGGTATACAATGACGCCAAAAAGGATTCATACATTTTTTTTTTTTTTTAAATAATTTAGTCATTGCCAATTAGTTTTTATTATTTTCTCCCCAATTTGAAATGCCCAATTATTTTTAGGCTCAGCTCACGCTACCACCCCTGCGCTGACTCGGGAGGCGAAGATGAACACACGCTGTCCTCCGGCGTGTGCCGCCAGCCGCCGCTTCTTTACACTCTGCAGACTCACCGTGCAGCCGCCTCAGAGCTACAGCGTCGGAGGACAACGCAGCTCTGGGCAGCTTACAGGCAAGCCCGCAGGCGCCCAGCCAGACTACAGGGGTCGCTGGTGCGCAGTGAGCAGAGGACACCCTGGCCGACCTAACCCTCCAACCCCCGGACGACGCCGCCAATTGTGCGCCGCCCCTGGGAGCTCCCGTCCACGGTCGGCTGTGGAATAGCCTGGACTCGAACCGGCGACGTCCAGCTATAGAGTGAGGATTCATACATTTACCCCGAATTTCAATATCCGGAGTTTTAGATATCATTGTTGGGTTTAGTAGCTTTAGAAGGCAGAAGGCCTGTAGAAGTACTCAAAGTTCCCAGCCTTGCCAAATAAATAGCTAGACAGATGGTTCAGTTTATACAAATGAGTTTAATTAGTGCAATGCGACCTTTAATACCAGTCTATGTATTTATTTATTTGTTATATTTGTTATATATATATATATATATATATATATATATATATATATATATATATATATATACACACACACACACACATTATATATATATATATATATATATATATAATATATATATATACACACACACACATACACACACACACACACACACACACACACACACACACACACACACACACACACACACACAATGTTCTCTTACATGTTTAGGGTGTTTACAATCATTATCATTGCAATTACTCAAATGTGTTTATTTAGCTACGATGCTTTGATTACGAGTTCAAAAGACGCTCCTCAGTTCTAGTTGCCTGCCATAGACATATGTAATGTAGACTAGATCAGACATTTGATCCAAAAATGTCTCTTGTTTTGCTGATCTAACCTATGTTACATATGTCTATGGCAGGCTACTACAACTGAATAATTTAAATACAGACACTGATTTGTGCAAATATCATATAATGGGACTATAAAAAACGAATAAAAAAAGACATAATTTGAAGCAACTTACTCATTTTTTGTTTCACCAAGTCTTGTGTATATTGTAGTGTAAGAAGTGGATGTTTTACTCGGAACTTTGTTTTTAAACAATCAAGCTTAAGTATACTATTAAAACTATTGTAATAATAAATACTTCTGTGGAAAGCTTTAGATCATTTTTTAATCCATTCCTGTATTTCCCTCTTCACAATCAGCACTTCTATATCAAAAACAACATTTATGTGTGTGTGTGTATTACACCGTTGAGTTAACAGAATACCTTCTTGATTTTATGATTTCGTCTTGCTGTCACTTTAACGTTTTGTTGCATATTCTGTGCACCACAGAAATCCTTTGGCTTGATGTGTTATTTCCAGCGAACTGAAAAGCCATGTTAATGTGACAAAAAAAAATAGTCCTGTGTTACAGTGTAGGTTTAGCCAGAAAACAGAAAACTGTTTGACGTATTTAACCTGAAGGTTTAGAAAAATTATTTAGGCTCAATGTCTATTAATGTGCAGCCCTTAACAACAGTATGAATCTTATAAAATGTCTGAAGTCCCATAAAACAAGCTAAATTGTATCTGTCCGATTGTTCCCCAAACAGTTAACCCTTTGGGATATGAGCTGAAGCTGTTTTTATGATATATCATTAGTTTCTGATTTTTTTTTTTGTTTGTTATTTAAGCTAATAAGCCACCTAACAGTACTCTCACTTAGAGATACAATTACTGTGTTTGTATGCTCCTGCTCTAATATGTACCTGTATGCAGTGCACATGTCATGAATGGTGTTAAAAACTCTCCTCTCAATTCATTACACATATAACATAGACTGCGGAATAGCAAAGCATAATATATAGCTAGTACAGTAGATAGTGTTTATATCAATGTCGTGACACTTTCATCCAGTGCAAGGGCCTACAAAGTTTATTTGTGCTGGAAAGACATAATAAATACAGTGCTCCCCCTTTATAACACTGTAGTCAGGAGACATAGTTAAGAGACCCTGCTGTTTGTATTCCGCCTTATAACGAGAATACTAGCATTAGTGTAAAGGCATTATGGGGCAAATGGGAGCCATGACAGTACCCCCTTATAACCTATTCCGCAGCATAAAGGGCTGCCTTATAAAGGGGGAGCACTGTATGTGTTATATATATATATATATATATATATATATATATATATATATATATATATATATATATAAAGCCACTTGAATTTGTACATGATACTATCATTAGAATGAATTGCAGGTATTTTAAATGTGGGCAGGTTTTGCACTTATTTCAAAATAGGATCCATGGAGGTATGTATAGGTTTGTGATAGTATTCCTTTTAGGAGTTGATGTTAAGAATGTTGGCAGTTTTATTAGAACTCGGGTTTATGGATGATGATAGCAGTGCAAATAAAAGACCATCCCATTAGAAACTGAAATAATGCAAAGATTGGACTTTTGTTCCTTCTTTTTAATAAATCATAAACACCTGCCATAACATTGTCAATAAGGTGCAGGGTCACCATGAGATAGCATGGCTCATATATATTCAACATGTCAAATCTGTTAATTGTTCTGGAGTGTTACATGACTATTTCTCAGTGATTTTGGCCTTTGAATTCCTTTAAGATATCAATTCCAAGTCGGTTCTCCACAAAAGTCCAGAGTTTCCAGTTTTGAGACGGTTCCTTGTGAAACACCAGTGGTTGGTTCAGTCTTGGAAACAGAAGCACCTGCCAGCCAATCACATACTATCAATTCTTAGGGATATGCTGTTTTGCTTATAGCAACTGAAGCAGGAAGATTAAGCTTTTTGTATATTATCGAATACAAATGTGGGATACAGTTTGCCCATGTATAAGTCTGTGATAAATATCACAGGTGTTTTTTTGTTTTGTCCAAGCTCTATATACTCTATAGTACATAAAAACAACACCCAATAGAGACTATCTAACTGTACTATTCTTTGCTCACAACATAAAATAGAAAAGAATGAGCTAGGAGAATTATTCATGGCAGGTTTTATAGATAATGGTTAAAAACTAAATCATCTGCTTCAAGACCATACCGGAGGGCTAATTGGTTTATTTAAAAAATCTGAAGATAGAAGACAAAGACCTGTGCTGTGTACAGTATACTATGCAAATCACACATGTTGGGGGTTGCACTGTGTCATTGGGGGCTTCTTCATTTGCTGCAAAGGGGTTCATTCTGATGCTATAAACACCTGACAAATCAGTGGGTTTGTGTCACTTACCTTCCCACAAATGAAAACCTGTGCCTGAACGCCATGCAAATCTCAAAGCATAATACAATATTGTACGGACTCTCTGCTGGCAGTGTTATGTTACTTTTTCAGTGTGATTATGACATTAATAATATCATGAAGAATATCACTGTGACCTGTGTCCATTGTACGTGTGGGACATTCCAAAGAACAAATAGATCGATGTGCAGCATTCTATATATAGTATACCCAGTTCAAATACTCTAACCAATTTCATCACAACAGGATAAGCAGTTAGAATTATTTAATACATTTTGGCAAAAGTTTCAAAGGGATGCCATATATTATAAGCTTTGTGGGTCTGGGGAAATATACGTTATTGGGGTGGTGCTGGTCACTTCCAATAATAGGAGTAGGATTCACAATTGAGCACATAGATGACTAATCAAGAATTATAAATTATTACTATTACTTTCAACAGATATTTGAAAAACACTAGATCTATTTGCTACAAAGAAATCACACATGTGACATGCAGGGTGCTTCAACAAATACAGACCAGCAGGGGGCAGAACAGACGACTCACAGCACATGCAGCATGAGAGATGAAAAGGTACATTTCTTTGAAACACTCAAATAAGTTTACTTGTATCAATATTTATATATTTTTAGTTAAGAGGTAGTTATATGCCAGTTAAGTAAACCTGTTTGCATGCTGGGCAGCCTTATAAACAGTTTTTGGCAGACGGAAACTGTAAAAATGATATGCCAAAGTTTAAAGAAACAGTTGTTTGAAAAACATTTAATTCCATTTTGATTCCATGTGAGGTTACACCCTTTCCTGTTACTTTTATTGTGTATTTAGAAAAAAATAATAATAACATGTATAAACAAGTATATTGAATGTAGTTGTGGTTTGGCCTTACAAATGTTGCAACCCCTGCCAAAAAAAAAAAAAAAAAAGTCAAATTATATTTATTATGCCAATTAACACAATTACAGTAACAGCACTACTATATTCTTAAAGTACTTCATATTGGGCAAGATTATATTTTGTATATTAAATATTTTAACATGGCCACAATACTGAAGAGAAATTTTTACATTGCCCAAGTAGTGTAGTGTATTATAAGGTATACCAATAGAGCAGAATCAGAAGACAAAAATAAAATATAAAAAGATACAAAAAACTAAATAATGGTTTGATGTTAACCAAGCAGCCTGAGTAAGGAATGTGGGGTTTGTTTGCAAATAGGTCCAGGAACTGCCTAAACAGACCAGGGGCCCTATTAGGAAGTCATTGCAACATTTTTCAGTTAGGAATAATAAAAAAAATGTTATGGTATAAACTGGTTACACAGAACAGTAACTGAATTTAATGTTAGTCTTATACCTTTACAATTGTATATTCTTCTCAAATGTTTTCCTTTGCACTTACTTCAAAACAGTGCCCCAGCTGAATTAACTAAGTGGTATTTAGCCTCTGTAATCAAACTGGGTCTTATTTCTTTACTTATGTGAAAAGCTGAAGAATATTCAGGTGACGCTTCACACTCTGAGAAGCTGTTCACCGCAGTGAAAGTGTATGGGAATGCACCAACAAGACACTTCATACCACAAAGGTTAGTATAATGGATGAGAACGTGTTTCAATAAAGTGCCCACAACATATCTATAGAAATGCATAGAGTAAATGTTATTTAAAAACACTATTTCTCTCTCCTTTGGAATCGGTTCATTACCAAAACAGCTTAACTCGTCGTTTTTTTTCCCTGTTTTGGATTCACGTGATTAAATAATTGAATGCACTTGGACATCTCTAGGTTCTTTTTTTCAGAAGTTTTAAAATTCTATATAATTTTTTACGCTTTGTATTTTATAATAAAATGTATTGCTTCTTCCTGGTAACTCATCTCTGTCTGTGCTTATGTAACATGACCTGATCTGAAACGAAGCTACAACACAGAAGTAGCAGTAACCTTAACTTCCCTAACATTGTCTTTTAAATATCTGCACATTAAACAGAAGTATAAAGAAACAGCAGAAGAAAAAAAGGATGCAGTGATAATATTCTTCAGCAAGAGGCAAGAAAATGGATTTTAAAAACTCGATTAGCACTCCATTATTTTGTAATCTTTTTCCTCTGTATCTCTATTTGAATAAACTAAGGTTAATAACGTGGTCATCAAGACGTGATTTTAAATGGAATTAAAAAGACGGTATTCAGATCTGCCAGAGTTTATATTATTAATAAAATAGCCTCTCCCCTGCCCACCATCTTGACAGACGTGTGCCATAATCTGTACGTTATACAAGAGAAAAAAATCCTGTGAAAATAATGAACATGAGAAAACAGCCACTGGATGACTTCAGGGAAAAACAAATGGAGCATTATGGTTTTCATTTGATTTTATTGTATTGTATCAGTGGTTATATATCAGCAAAAAAAAGGCACAAAGCCTTTCCCTATTTGAGATAATAGGAATTGTGTGCAGTTTTGTGATCATTGTACATTATAAAATCAACATTTGAACCACAGTTTCCATGGCTTTCTCTTTTGCATACATTTAAAAGCAATAAAATAAAATAAAACGTAGTGTACCATACAAACATTATTTTGGCATATCAATTTTTAAAGAGATCAATGGATTTTTTATATTCAATAATCAGTTTTTTTTTTTTTTGTAAATGGTCAGAATAAAAAGTTAAAAATGGTTAGTCCAGAATGTAGTTTTAATTGTCAGTGTCCATGCTGGGTTTAAAAATGCAGATGTTTTTCTAGAGACTAAAACTTCCTGACCTCGCCAAGCAGTGGCATGTGAAAGACCATTTTGCAAAAAAAGTCAAGACAATTATTTGTCAAAGGAAACCTAGGCTTTTTTTCTACAAAATTATAATAAACACGTACCATGTTTCAAGATAAAGATTTAAAAATCGTCACCTATTAAGAAACTTTCTATACAAAATAAAGATTTACACCATCTGAGCTGCCAAAAATGTATTAAAAAAAAAAACATTTTTCACATCAAACTATACAATTTATCAGTAGGTCCAAAAATACCTGGGCATAATATATTCCAAATAAACATATTCACCCTGTGTAAAAAATAAAATAAAAATAATCATCATAACTATAGGTAGCTATGATATTCTAATCGTATACAGTAACATCTACCTATTTTTATTTCTTTTACAAATAGATAAAAAGCACTGTTTAAAATGCTCTAAAATATTTGTGCAGAGTAATGCTGCAAAGACTGGATGAAAAGAAGGCACATTTCTCCCAGCTAGCAGCGCCAAATACCATCTTATTATTAGGAGATGAAATTAGGTACTGGAGAAGAAAGGTCAGGGCAGGACCCCAGGTGAAGGTGATAACAGTCAGGGGAGACACAGGAGGTAAATGTTTCGGAGGTAAAGCTTTACACAGAAGTGGTCACTCTGTCACTAGCATTATTGACCTCGTTTTTGTTGGAATCCAGCCCTTTAGCTGCCTTCATGTCATTCCGTAAATTCTCCATGGTCTTCTTCATGGTCTTCAGCTCCCCGGGGTGCGGCGTAGCTCTCCTCAAAAGGGTTCCCTGGGGAAACGAAGACGACACGTCAGTCATCGGATGACGCACAGACGCTTTCATCTGCTAAAGTTCAGACAGTAAAGGGACGGTAACAACATGTGGCATGTTTTCTATTTTAACTCTATGTTGCATTCATTCTCCATACTGGCCATTTGATTTGGCTACAGTAAAACAGTGAAAAAAAAAAAATGAATTACCTGTCACCTGCTAGTAAACCTCAGAATGGATTTTCTTTGTTCAAAGCAAGCAAATAAGTGGCACCTTGTATAAGCAGCCACTTGTTTTATGGAGTCACAAATATTCATTCACTTTTGGAATCAGGTTCATTTAAATGTAATTGTATTTAATTTGTATCTTTGAATAGCACGTTACATTACAACAGACGTTTTTGTCCATTCTACTGTATATTATTGCTTTATATTATTAGCCTAACAAAATATTTAAAATAAAAACAAATATAATTGTTTATTTGACCCTGGTCATCATATCCAAGGGGATTAAAAGCCTCAGCTGGTCACTAATGTCAAGGAAATTCCCCCAAACATCATTAATAACTCCAATAGGACAAAACTGGAGGCCTATTTCTTTAAATAGAATTAAAGGGACCAATATTTATTTATTTATTTATTTTTACACAGTATGACTTTCAAAATAATGTAATGAAATGCAGCTTGTGCTTAATCACTACTTTCATAATACTGCAGTGCATGAGTTTATCACTTCTGAATATTTGAAAAGGTGCCAAAAGTACCTCTGGAAAGCTCCACAAAGTAATACTTTAGTTACAGTAATTTTCACATTTAATGATTAGTTGTATAATTTATAAAAATAATGAAAATCTAATTTAGGAGAATCAAAATCTTGTTCTAAAAGTTATGTGTCACCAAAAAAAAAAAAAGTCGGTGACTGAACATTTCTATCCCTGCCTGTATCAATGTGTTTCTCCAGGCAGGATTTCTAATTTCCCCAGCAGGAACTCAAAGAGGATTCTCTGTTCACAAACCTCTTCATCATCCTCGTCATCCTTCTCATCCTCCTGGAAGCGAATGGCACTGATCCTGTTCACTGCCCGATCGTTCCACACCTCATCCGACGTCTCGTTAACCAAGCTTTCAAATGCGCCATAGCGAGCCAAGTTATCTGAGTGCAACGACAAAAAAAGAAGTTTTTACATGCAAGCGAGTGAATAAACTACTAGCATGTTTTTCAAAAAATTTTAAACACGGAAAACGATTGTGTGAAATCAATCAGTTTATGTATGTTTAATAAGCTGATTTACAAAATGAAAAGCACTAAAAGGAACAGCTGAACTAACTTTGGAAACAAGTACAGTCAGTATTCCCCCCACCCAAAATCCAGATTCATGTCCCCATTTCTGTTTGGTTACATCCAACTTCCCAGCTACAAGACTTAGGCATGCTGTGGAAAATGACAGTTGTGTGCAGTTTTAAAAGAGTCACATGTTACAGTGTGTATTTTAATTTTAAATACATGATGCCTGGTAATGCATTAGGTTCCATGCCTTATTCTCAGGAAATCTATATTACACTTGCACATCTTAGGTCATTTTACATCAGCAGGGGTCAAAGCATGTTATTGGCTAAAAGCATGTCAGTCAGTAAGGGGAAGCAGCTGGTTGGTTAATGACAGGAAAGAAGCTGTTGAAGGGGCGGGAACAATTTCACACTTCAGATGAAATGACCAAGAAATTGAAACTTCTTAAAGCATGGCTTGTGAACAGATTTTTTTTTTTTTTTAATCTTAATGTAAACACCACATATCAAGTTTTAAAATAAAAGTATGCGTTTACTATAACATGCTGTTCTTTTAAAACTGCACATTTGAGTTCAATAAAACTAATGACTCGACAGGTAAGATGTATTACATTATTTTGTAAGCTACAACCACATTCCAAAGGTTTCTCTGTAATAAAACCCTCCTCTGTATTTATCCAGAAAACTGCAGGTGATTATGATCGTTCATGTGAGGTGAAGCACATAAATACATATAAAATGTGTCATTATCCCCCAAAATGGAATGTGGCCTGGAGGTTGGACCCCAAGAAGATGGTTTCCAACACCAGCTAACAATGCCTGCTGCTTGACCCCTTAAAATGTGTACAGTATATCCATGCCGATAAATTGGCCAAAAATAAATACATTTATGAGCCTGCAGTAAAAAGACATTTTGAAGGGTAAGGATGAAGAACATTGTGTCACACTGTAGCCGATTACCTCGCACTACAGTCTGGATTGGATGGCCGACCCCCAGATAATGCTAAGCCTCTTCAGTACTTCAATCTGCTGGCTGGTTGCAACATCAACAGTAGTATCACAAGAGGAACCTGCAGCTATGCTGCTCAGGACTCAAAGCAAAAACAGGCTGAACCCCTACCTTATTAAAAGGGCACAGAAAATACTGCCCTGTTGGGATTAAAGTACTTGACATCAGCACACTCTTAGTACAGACACAATGAAAGTCATGCACAGAAATGCTGTTTATGCCTGCTGTACAGTATGGGTTTCTACACTGAGCCCCACCCCTCATATAACACGCCACTAGGTTTATTAGTAGCTAGCAGGATTAGGTTTGCATACTCTGAATGAGTCTTGGTTTGGGGGAGGGGAGCTGGGAAATGCGTTTATTTTATTTTGTTTGCCCCCCTACAGATTTACCCATCACAATTAGAGTGCTGTGTAAGTGGCACCCAATTGTGTTCACATCAACTGTCACATTCAATCTGTGTTTATTCGCGTATCATGCCAGCCACCATGTATGGCAATTCAAGAGCTGAAAAAAGATTTTGGTATGCAGATTTAGCCCAAACTCTAGACGACACTGGGTGTTCTTGTGTTGTTTCACCAAATACAACAAAACCACTTTGTATGAATGTTATTTTATAAAAAGTCAGACATTAAATAAAGGCCTGAAAAGCAGCTCAGCATCTCCTCAGAATTGCTAGCTTTACCATGCAGGTACAACTCTTAAAATAGCTCAAGACCCTTAGCAATGCATGTTATCTAAACTAGACTATAGCAATAGAACAGTATGCAACGCCAACATACAAATGGAACAACCAGAAACCACTTAACTACTAACCATTTAATGCACGAAATATTGAAAATAGCTGAAAACATAATATATATATTTTTCATTGCTTCATATGGGAAGCAATGGCATCCTCATATGATGTCATCATGCATTTGCATCTTCCATATATCCACATATAAAGACTAGAAGAGTTTTTTTTTTTTTTTTTTTTAATCTGCCACCATAGGAGGTCATCATACATGAAAGGGTTAACCCTTATCTTGAAAAAATGCAGAGTATTTACAGAGTTTGTCTTATTTATTTTTCTCCACGTATATATGAATCTATGTGGACTGTATATACTGTATACATTGTTTCTATTTAGTTTTGTAACGTTTTAATGTGGAAGCAAGTGCGAATATATATCTAAAAAAAAAAGGCGTGCCATCCCTAAATAGACCTGTCGGTCACAAATTTAATTTTTAGAATTTTTAAACAGTTTGCACGGACTCTATGGAGTTCGAGAAGTTACCCTGCAAAAAACAGATATGCATTATAAAATCGATAACGTGGTACAATTGCACACAGTGACTGGAGGGGATATGTTTGCAATAAGGCCTGACAGAGTGTCTGTATTCCTTGAATATATGGACGCCTCGGGCCTCCAACACCCGAGAAGTCCGTATATTCAACGTATATGGATGCCCTGAAGGGCCTCATGGCATTTATAATCCAGGTCAAACAATGGATTTGAAGAAAAGAAAAAAAAAAGAAAAAAAATCATGTTTAGAGCAAAAAAAAATGTTTTTTTTAATTAAATATCTTTACGCCAATAAATTAGTCCCATGTATAACTTTGAACTACACACTAAACTTAGCTGGAACATGCAAAAGAAAGTAAATCTGTATTTTTGATATTGTGGACATTGCCATCCAAAAGATACACCAGGGGGCGGAGTTTTTCCCTGCCACCGACAGTGCAGACACACTGTTTGAGCAGAACAGACAGGAGGAATAAAAATAAATACAACAACGTCTCGGATTTTAGTAATTTTTCAAGGTATGTGTCTGAGAGGGGTGGATAATGTGCAGAAGGGTCTGTGTGTTTCTGTAGTGTTTACAAACCGCTAAAAATACATTATTTTAAGTGACCAAGTCGGGGTGACTTAGTATAAAGACAGCGATTTTGTTTTTTGTTGCTATCTTCCAGTTCATTGAAATGTTCTTCATTCAAACTGACATGTCTGCTTACTACTTTGGGATTTTTTGCAGGTAATTGGTCACTCTGTAAAAGCAAGATGGCTACTGTCTGATACTTTAAATTCTGTGAGGCAGCGCAGTGATTTAGAACATGTGACAAGGCACCAACTGTCCGCATCCATCCAATATACGGAAAATGGAACCTTGCTCGACCAATCACATTGCTTGTTTCACGTTCCACTGCCAGCCCTGGATTATAAATACATATATACACTGAATCACCATGAAATAGGTCAATGAAGTACCTTGGCTGTCTGGTTCAGAAGGCACCTGAGGAAGTAACACACAGGTCAGAACCTTTTCCCCCGTTTCAGTATCCACGTCCGTCTGGAACGTAAGCAGCGGCTGGGATTGGTTTTCAGACAGCCAAAGAGCCTTCAGTTTCAGAGTTGTAAGGGACATTGGCAAATACGTCAACCTGTTATTAAATGGAAAGTCAAAACACACTGAGTGCATGGATAATATCTGTTATGCAACAGACAAAACTTAAAAAGGAAAAAGTTCATACGGAAAGCGGGACAATTTTGTGTACATATATTTCTATACTATGACCAACCAACAAACTAATCCCTCAACTTGACTTACTGGTGTACTATACTATAGGTTTGTAAATATTAAAACTTTTGCAGTTAAGTTGCGTGCTGATTTCCAATGGACTATGCAGACGAAGCTAACTATTTAAGATCTGAGCATGCACTGCTGCCTAGAGCGCTTTTATCTTTGCATCCTAATCTTTCTTTCGGCTGCGAGTGCTGCCAACATTTTTGGAATTTCCTGACTGGCATTTCTCTTTACATGAAAGCAGTTCCTACAGGAAGGGAGAGACAGACAGAATAACATTGAATTACAAATAGTTTTGCTAAACTGGAGATAACCATCACAAACAGAATTCAGCAATTCTTAATGATTGTAATTATAATTTAAAAAGTTCTTTTTTTTTTTTTTTTTTTTTTACATCATACTAAACTTACACTGAAAAAGAATATTTAAGTGTGACAGAACATCCTGCAAAGTTTACAACAAACCCACGTACTGTGTTGTACATAAATCGCATTGGTATATTTTTAAACAAACATATTGCTGAGGCATCATGGGTCATAAATCAGCTTTTGCCAGGGATAGCAAAGTAATTCTCTAGTTTATTTACCCATTATGTGTGGGGGGGAAATAAAAATAGAGAGAAATTTGGAAAAAACTTAATTGCTGCGATATTGACAATACGGGACACAGCAAAGGTAAAGTAATATGTTTCTTGTAAACACTGCAGGGAGTTCTGTAACAAGCCCAATAGAAAACATCCTGTACTGCAGTCAGTGTTTTAACTTCACAGGCTATTTATACAACAATAGATAAACAAACACACACCTTATTGGTATACATTTTTATTTTAATTTGACTTACTGCATTATTATTTTGTCTTACAGTGAAAACAGGGATTTACAGGCTGGCAAGAGCAGATGGCCGCTTAGTTCAGGTGGCTGCAAGTACAGGCTTTACTCACCTGTTCCCAGCAACATCAAGCACATGCAATTCAGTGGCCTGGGAAATCTCAGCAGGAATTCGTGTTAAGCGGTTTTCTCGTACACAGAAGACATTAAGACTAGAGCAGCCACCAATCTAAATGCAAATAGCATAAAGCACTGTAAGATTATTGATTAATTGGGAAAACATAGTTGATTAGAAGACAATTGTGGATTCTGTGCATACCCCATCATATGGTATTTTTAGTTATACATGTTATTTAAATGCAAATCGTATCGGCATGTAGGATTCGTTTTTATTTCTGTTTTCAAATTTTCAGAAAATCTTTCCTATTTTAATAGGCTTCCATAAGATAGGCTTAGAATTCAACTTTATGCTTCACCTTAGAAATTTTTCATGTACAAGGCTTGGATTTGAAGTCAAAACAAGAATGAAATGTATCAAAAGATGGGGTATATAGTTATATATTTACAGGTTAAGAAAGAGCAGTAAACAGTATATTTTGGATGGAATTACTGCAAAAATAAATCTCCCTGAAAAAGCCAAAATAATTTTTTACAAGTTAAACATTAGCTAAAAAATACTTATGTTTGTTCAAGTCACCTTGAAGAATTGGCAACAATTCTAAATGCAAACAATCAACTAAAATTATGTCTAAAATTTGGATCTGTCCATATTATCGGTAAGCCACAGTTAAAACTGTGGACCTGATGGTGGTGTTAGTAATCTTTTAATCAGACACAATGTCAGGTTTCCTCAGGGAAGTAGGTACTAGGTACGAGATAAGGTACTATCAAATTAAAGAGAGACAGATAAGCTTGCCTGTTGTCCTGTCTTGGGTGCGATTAAGGCAATACCTGCAAAAGGTTCTTCAGTGCATAAATACAGCACAATAACCTAGTTGTGTTATTTAACAGTTTCAACACTACAGACCGTTAGAGGTTTTAGAAAGACAGCACCACACAAAACAGTTTGACTTGTTAGTGCTGAAAAGCTTAATATAACATTACAATTTCAGAAAGGTTTATTTTTCCACATTTATTACCTCAATCATTTACAGTAAGGCTCGCATTAAGACCAAATTTTATAACTGAAAGTCAGCTGTATTGCAGCATGCCACAGTAATGTATCTCTTTCTTTATTATCATTTTTACTCAACGCAAAGCACTATTAAAAAGAGTAAAAAAAAAAAAAAAAAAAAGGGATTTATTCTGTGTTTCACCATGGCTGTCTTATTGCCAAGTTCCTCATTGAAAGGATTCAGAAGTCCTGAACTGAACTTTCCACTGAATGAAATAAAACAAGCATTATGCCCTAGCTTGGTTTTGCTCCCAAGACTACAGAATATTCCATTGCACTTCCATTGAACAGCAGTTTTGGACATGCTACAAGCACTGATAGAAGCAACATGTAAGATGCAGTCTAACACAAAGTGCAATAATGCAAAAGATGACAGGAAGCCATTTATAATCAATGTGGTTCTGGACTATGGTTATTTGGAATGACAGCAGTGCACAATGCAACTGAATAGTGTCTTAAGGCACACAGAACCTGGCTTTCGGCAGTTCCCAGCTGAGCATAATAGCAGATCCAGAACAAGCCTGCATGCATGTAAGGGTTATGTAACGGCAAAGACAAAACAGACTTACTCACAATGCTATAATTTTCATAATGTTCCAAGCAGCAAATATTTAAAAGTAAAAAGGATTCACTTTTCCTTATTTAATACAAGAAAAGAAGCAAAAAGGATATGTCAAATTTACAGCACACAATACCTTCATTTGCCACTAACTAAATTATTATTATTATTATTTTATTTCTTAGCAGACGCCCTTATCCAGGGCGACTTACAATTGTTACAAGACATCACATTATTTTTTACAAACAATTACCCATTTATACAGTTGGGTTTTTACTGGAGCAATCTAGGTAAAGTACCTTGCTCAAGGGTACAGCAACAGTGTCCTCCACTGGGGATTGAACCCACGACCCTCCAGTCAAGAGTCCAGAGCCCTAACCACTACTCCACACTGCTGCCCTACACTACATAAATGTAGTACACTTACATAAATGGAAATATTTATTTTAAAATCAGGTTCAACATGAACTGCTAATCCTGAGGTGTGATAAACAGAAAAAAAAGTACCTAAACTCTGCCACACACAAAACCCAACCATTCTGGGCAGATGGTAGCAAGTATGTTTCTAGTTTATCTCTTGAGAGGAATTCAATAAGTAACTCTGTGGTAAGACCTAGTGAATATGCAGAAGCTAAAGGTCATGTTGTATATACCAGCAAAGTGCTGACGCATGTGGGCCAACTGCTGAGTGTGTTTAAAGATGAACTCAGACTTGGGATAAACAGCACTCCTACGTTTAATAACAAAAAACACTCACTGGGTTTGTAATCCACACACAGTTATTACTACAGTATATGTAAATCAGCTGAGGAAACAAGACTTTTACATAGTCTGAAGTTGTTCAATTGAGCAGCTGCAAAGCAAAAGAAAACAGTTGCTGCCGAACACAAAAATGATGCATGGTTTATAAGTTTGATAAGTTTGCACTGTACACATCACTAGAATACAGTAAATACAGATCACCGTTAAGTGGTTTATAACACATAGCTGATTTTTTTTTACATACCTCCTTTGGTAAAGTCATTAATCTATTTCGGTCACAATTGAAATTTGACATTTTCCAAAGTTTCCCAATACTTCTCGGCAAACTCTGGGGGAGGAAAAAAAGGATGGTCTTACTTAATCTGCAAAGTACAGGATAAATGGGCTTTTCACGGTTCATTGTACAAAGGAAAACAAGGAAAACTATCAAATCAACCAAAATGTACATAAACAGACGTGAGAAGTAAGAAAATGTTTCTAAAGCCTTGGTTAGGGTTCCTTTAAAAGCTTCAAATTAGGCAAATTAGTAAACTGCAGCAGTGCCATTACTTACAAGCAGCTGGTTTTCAGTGAGTACAAGCTCAGTGAGGTTCACACACTCTCCAATACTTTCAGGCAAGTGTGTTAGCCGGTTCTGATCAGCCTTCAGGATTGAGAGCTGTTTTACTTTTCCTACACAAGATATAAGCACACAGGTAAATCGCACATAAAGAAAGTTTCTTTTTTTTCCCCATGGACATTTCCAATCCAATGGATTGTTAAGAGATATTTATGGGAATATGCTTTAACTACAAACATCCATTCATATACATAAACTTTTTTATGATACAGCATTACCTAGAATCATGGATTATAACCTTGCACTGACATTGCTGCCAAAGCACCTGCACTGTGCCTTGCAAAGCCCTCTTTCAAAACATTTCGTTTTCATCACAATTGGATGAAGGTCAATTCAGTTCAATGGATACTATGTTTTGTGCCATGAGTCTTGGAACTAGAACAACAGGCATTTAGCTTTTGTATAAAAAGGGAAAATAAGAAACTGTAAGCAGTTCCCAGGGACTTCAACTTCTACATAAACATTTTGTTTACTTGCGCTTTTAAGAAGTGGCATGAAATTATGTGAATACAGTTTAGGAAGACTGCTGTGAGTTTCACGGTGGGTGCTACTTAATTAGCACACTGCTTAACCCCATGTGTCCTTCACAGGCAAACATTAAACTATGATGAAGGCATTAGGCGAAATAGATTTGTAAAAAAACACACCATAGATATACACTGCCTGTCCAATTTATTAGTACCTTTACCTAATGTCAGATTAAACCACTGTTTGCCCAGATGACAGCTTTGACAGACTTCAAATTGTCTCAAGTGATGTTAACCCATTCAGTCATTAATATTTCATCCCAAACATCCTCAATTGGATTGAGATCCAGGAATTGGCTATTATAAAGTCTATTATTTTTTTAAAGCCATATCATCTTGAAAGTAGCCACCACCATCAGGATACAAGAGCAGCATTATTGGGTGAACTTAACTTGATTAAGAAAACTACATTAGTTCTGCTTCCAAAGTAATTAAGGGACCTGCGGTATACCACTCCACGTCAATGGAAAATGCAAACCTCTCAATAAAGCAAATGTTACCTATTGGTTACAGAAAGTGAAATCAGTTCACTATTTTGTCAGCTATATTTTGAATATTAGTTTCAGAATAAAGGCCTTTATGTTCACTGTGGGTTTCAGTAGATGTTCAAACACTTAGATAATGTTACTGTTAGTATTATTTAAGATCTTATGATTGATTATTATAGATACAAATACCTCCATGGCTGCACTACCTATTCAGATACATATGGAACAATGTGAATTCAAATACAACATTTTCAGTGTTTCAGGGTTGAAAGAAAGGAATACATACCAATACCATCTGGTAAAACCTCCAATAGATTCTGGGACACAAAAAGGTCAGTCAGGGAGCAGAGCCCACTGATCTGTTCGGGTAACCTTTCCAGTTTATTCTCAGACACATCCAAACACAGCAGGTTCTTCATACTTCCAATCTCCTGTTTTAATTAAAAAGGTAAGACATTCATGCTCTGGCATGCAATGGAAATAAATTTCCCTTAACTGTGGCGTCTGCGTTAGGCCATAAATACGTTTACAAAATGGAACATTCAAGTACTTTCAGAATGTATTATTTAATTTTTTTATTAAGCAGGGTTTTCAGTCTTACTTTTTAGCTTTTTGCAGATCACCATAAGCTGGGTACATCATATTGTTTTTATGCTGTCCTTTTGATATGGCCTAAAAGACACTTCCGAAGTTTGCAAGTGTTGATCTTAAGTTCAAAGAACAGCCAAGCTGGCAAGCACTGTATTATATGTGCATGATCTATGCTCAGCCCAGAAGAGTGTAACAGTTTTCTTTCAGAGTACAGAGTTTATTGTTAGCCCTACTGTGATCTACCTCAATACTGTAAACCTACTGGAATAAAATGTCCTTTTGTTGTGAGGATTTAAAATGCGTACACAGCCTTTATTCCAACCCAGACAGTAGGGGTATTTTATTTCATACCTACTTGGGCTTAATTGGTTTAGGATCTGCAACTATTAACACTACAGATATCCACATTGACACACAGTCTGTAAGTATCACATTAACTTTTGCTGGAATTAAGCCAGCCTTTACACATACTTATATGACCAGATCAAATTCAGACCATGTGGGTTTGAATGAAACCCTACGGACATTATGGTTTGTGTGCATATTTGTTGGTGTTTCCACACTTATTACCATAAACTCAATATTTGTTTATGAATGATCCACTTATACAGCAGAATAGTTTATTCCTGGTACACTCTACCACTCGTGACTTTTAAAATTATTGGCAGTATAAAACAGGCTATTTTTTGTGTTAAATTATTTTATTTATTTATTTTTTGAAAAGTATTTTTTATTAATTTACCAACTTTTCTCCCAATTTTTTGAATGTCCAATTATTATTCAACCTGGCTCACCGCTGCAACCCCTGAACTAACTCGGGAGAGACGAAGGTGAGCACTCGCTTCCTCCGAAATGAGTGCCGTCAGCCGTCCGCTTTTTTCCACTCTGCAAGCCCGCCGTGCAGCCATATCTAGAACTTACAGCGTTGGAGGACCAAGCAGTTCTCAATTGTGTGCAGGCCGGCCTGCAGGCACCCGTCCAACCACAGGGGTCGCTGGTGCGTGGTGAGCCAAGGATTCCACAGCCAGCCTAACCCCTATCCCGCCTAGGCAGCACTTGGCCAATTGTGCGCTGCCCCCTGGGAACTTCCGTCCACGGTCGACAGTGGCATAGCTTGGATTCGAACCAGCAATCTCCAAGCGATAGGACACATCCTGCAATTGGGCGGAGTGCCTTTACTGGATGCGCCACTCGGGAGCCAATTAAAATTTTTTATTAAAAAAATATCTTACCATAGGCAAATCTGCTAATTGGTTTCCATCCAGCCAGAGATCCTTCAGGTTTAAAAGTGATCCAATCGTTTCTGGCTATAGAGAGGAAATACATTTTTAAAGTACATTAGTAGCTTACATGCCCTGCCACAGTTAATACACAAATCAGAGCTATCAATATGATGAAACAGTACAATGTGTTACCAATTACACTTACTGTGTTTTGAACAATGTCATTTAAAAAACTGAAAATACCACAAATATATTTTCTTTTAGAAAAACTAAATTATGGTAAAACAGAGTAAAAATGAAGCGATAACTTTATATTGCTGACCGCTTTAAATGGTCCCGAAAGTATATCAATTGAGACAGATACTCAATTGCAAAAAAAAAAAAAAAAAAAAAACAATGGCAAATGCATCTACTCTATGGGCTACATTACCAGAGCTGGACTAGATTCTCAGCTTCTTTAAAAAAGAAAGTAGATCCTGTCTAAATCAAATTTTTTCCGAGATTTTAACTTAAAACTGGGATTAACAAATAACACTTAGTTTGTCAGGCTTATTACTGCAACATAAATTTAAAAAAATACACACCAAGTGGTAAAGCTCATTGTTTCCTAGATCAAGTTCTTCTAGTTTGTGAAGTTGGGCCAGTGACCTAAAATAAAAAAAATTAAAATGAACAATTATTGCTTTATTTTAATAGAGGATGGTAAATTTAAAATTAACAAGTATTGTTGTAGAGAAAAAAGAGATGTATTTACATAGACATATAAGCTTGTATTTGTACTAAATAATTTCACAACTACAGGTAGCATGGACATACATAAAAATATGCATAGTGCGCAAAATACTGATGTTACAAAAGTCAAGTGTCTTTTTTGAGAGATACTTAAATATGTGGTATATAGTAATTTCATATATTCCCTATCTCTTGGCTACCAGTTCTTAGTTTAAAAAAAAAAAGCACAAAAATCATGACTTCTATTTTATTATTTATTTTGAAAATACAAATTAAGGCTGTGGGGTTGGGGGGGAATTAAAAAACATATTTAAAATACTCACACTGGTAAATGTGTCAGCAGGTTCTCCCTTAATTCCAGGGAGATTAAATTATGAAGGCTGAAAAAAAAAAAAATCAAAAAAAAAGTCATGAATGGTAAAGTGATAAGTGATAAGTGATAAGTGATACGGCTGCTACTGTGTGTGTGTGTGTGTGTGTGTATATATATATATATATATATATATAAACATGAACTACAGTAATGTAGTTCACAACATTTTCATGACCGTTGAGACATTTCAACTATAAATGAGGCAATGGACAGAAAAAAAATAAATAAATCAAGGCAGTTGAAACTTGTACCAGTGCCAAACATGCTGCACAGATTGCATTGTTATTATAAATACCATGAATACAAAAATAGCTTATGCAAGTTTAAACAGTAATAGTGGGATTACAGTCTCTAATTATTTTGTTTAAATGGACAATTAAATAAACCAGGAGGTACCAGCAAACCTAACATACGCAAACACATTCAATGCTCCTCTATACTTGTATGTACTGTACAACATACTGTAATTCAGCAGGTAAATATTTAAATGTGATCCTATAGGGCACTATTCACAAAACTTAATGTTTTAATAATTGGTTTTAAGTACTGTTTTTTAAGTGTATTTTGATTAATTAAATAAAGTTTGTAGTTCAACCATTTGTCACTGTCCATTATATATATATATATATATATATATATATATATATATATATATATATATATATATATATATACACACAGTACTGTGCAAAAGTTTTAGGCAGGTGTGAAAAAATGCTGTAAAGTAAGAATGCTTTCAAAAATAGACATGTTAATAGTTTATATTTATCAATTAACAAAATGCAAAGTGAGTGAACAGAAGAAAAATCTACATCAAATCAATATTTGGTGTGACAACCCTTGCCTTCAAAACAGCATCAATTCTTCTAGGTACACTTGCACACAGTTTTTGAAGGAACTCGGCAGGTAGGTTGGCCCAAACATTTTGGAGAACTAACCACAGTTCTTCTGTGGATTTAGGCAGTCTCAGTTGCTTCTCCCTCTTCATGTAATCCCAGACAGACACGATGATGTTGAGATCAGGGCTTTGTGGGGGCCATACCATCACTTCCAGGACTCCTTGTTCTTCTTTACGCTGAAGATAGTTCTTAATGACTTTCGCTGTATGTTTGGGGTCGTTGTCATGCTGCAGAATAAATTTGGGGCCAATCAGATGCCTCCCTGATGGTATTGCATGATGGATAAGTATCTGCCTGTACTTCTCAGCATTGAGGAGACCATTAATTCTGACCAAATCCCCAACTCCATTTGCAGAAATCCAGCCCCAGACTTGCAAGGAACCTCCACCATGCTTCACTGTTGCCTGCAGACACTCATTCATGTACCGCTCTCCAGCCCTTCGGCGAACAAACTGCCTTCTGCTACAGCCAAATATTTCAAATTTTGACTCATCAGTCCAGAGCACCTGTTGCCATTTTTCTGCACCCCAGTTCCTGTGTTTTCGTGCATAGTTGAGTCGCTTGGCCTTGTTTCCACGTCGGAGGTATGGCTTTTTGGCCGCAAGTCTTCCATGAAGGCCACTTCTGACCAGACTTCTCCGGACAGTAGATGGGTGTACCAGGGTCCCACTGTTTTCTGCCAGTTCTGAGCTGATGGCACTGCTGGACATCTTCCGATTGCGAAGGGAAGTAAGCATGATGTGTCTTTCATCTGCTGCAGTAAGTTTCCTTGGCCGACCACTGCGTCTACTGTCCTCAATGTTGCCCGTTTCTTTGTGCTTCTTCAAAAGAGCTTGGACAGCACATCTGGAAACCCCTGTCTGCCTTGAAATTTCTGCCTGGGAGAGACCTTGCTGATGCAGTATAACTACCTTGTGTCTTGTTGCTGTGCTCAGTCTTGCCATGGTGTATGACTTTTGACAGTAAACTGTCTTCAACAACCTCACCTTGTTAGCTGAGTTTGGCTATTCCTCACCCAGTTTTCTTCCTCCTACTCAGCTGTTTCTGTTTCAGTTAATGATTGTGTTTCAACCTACATATTGAATTGATGATCATTAGCACTTGTTTGGTATAATTGTTTAATCATACACCTGACTATATGCCTACAAAATCCATGACTTTGTGCAAGTGTACCTAGAAGAATTGATGCTGTTTTGAAGGCAAAGGGTGGTCACACCAAATATGGATTTGATTTAGATTTTTCTTCTGTTCACTCACTCTGCATTTAGTGAATTGATAAATATAATTTATTAGCATGTCTATTTTTGAAAGCATTCTTACTTTACAGCATTTTTTTGAAGGCAAAGTGTGGTCACACCAAATATGGATTTGATTTAGATTTTTCTTCTGTTCACTCACTTTGCATTTAGTTAATTGATCAATATAATCTATTAACATGACTATTTTTGAAAGCATTCTTACTTTACAGCATTTTTTCACACCTGCCTAAAACTTTTGCACAGTACTGTATATATTTCATTCCTTAAAAGAGTCCTTAATAAATGATAGGATTCATACATTCGGTAAAGGACGATGGTGCACAGAAAGTTTTAGCAGAGTTCTAACTGGAACAGGAATATTTTTTCAAAGTGCAAAAATTGTTTTATAAATATTCCAGTAATATAAATGTCCAACTCTTGTGAAAAGGGTACCGATGATAATAAAGAAGGGAGTGGGATTATTAAAAAAAATAAATAATAATTCAATTAAAACTACACCTCAATGCATATTCATTATCAAAGCACTCTCTGCCTTCTTTATAACCACACATTTTCATCTCAATCTCATCTCCTTCTAAATACTGTATCAAATGTGTCACTGGTTCTTTCTGCAGTCTACAGTCCAACCTGCAACCTTACTTAAAAGGTCAAAGTTTGTCTATATGCATCACGTTTTAACAATAAAATAAAAAAAATAAAAAAAAGATTTCACAGCCCGCATTTTGCCCACATTTTTTTTTTCCTTACATAAAGTTCAACACCTGCCATCTGAGTCCTTTGCATTTGAAGTTTATTAGAGAACTTCCTCATGTCCTTTAAATCTTTTATCTTTTTAAATCTTTATCAGTCCCTTAAAACAAGTGACTGAACCTTCCAGTAGTAATTTCAGACTACTGGTGCCTCCCATTTCTCTAGCCTGCTTTACAGTAAGTAGGAAATAAAACTGAGTAATCTGCTGTAAAGCTACAAGGAGTATTTTCAGGGATTAACTGAAGAGGCGCAGTGATCAGATCAAACTCACAGAAATGTGGTTTAAAAAAAAAAATCCTCTACTGTGGGATGAATGAATTACAGAGCTCTCTGTAATGCCGTCATCAACTGACCTTGGGACAGAAATGCTGTCACTTTACTGTAGTGGCTTGAGGACAGGGAGCAAATACGACCACCCGTAAATGGCAGGCACAAAAGATAAGGCAGGTTGGGGTCCATTGGGCAGTTGTGGGTAATAGAGTGGAAATGGGGGGGTGTTGACACAAGTTAAACCATCATGATTCGCTGACTGGAAGACGTAAAACAACGGCCCACGTCTGCAAAGTAGTGGCTATCATGAAAATCAAAACAATGCATAATAGTAATAATAGTTATTGGAAAATATTTTCCAATGAAATACAATTTTAGCAAAGACTCAAATAAGCACAGAACACTCCCAAATCCTAAAAAGAGACCAATTCAATAGCAGGACCTGTGCTGTAGCAAAATCAAAGACATATACCGACATGTTTTGTAAACAGTCCAAGGACAGAAATAAAGCATGATGTTAAAACACAGACTTTGTTCCTAGAATTGTATTTCATAAATTCCTTAGGACAGACTACTTATTTGTTTACAGTTTGTTAATGAGTCTGTGATAGTCATCTGCATCTATAGTACTGTACTATACTCAATGTTTGTGTAAAAATAAAGTTTTAGGTGTAAACATTAAGGCCAGAGAATGTGATGCCACGCAACAAACACTACCCCTTTTATAAACAGTCCCAGAAGTATTCATAGGACCAAATCTTACTTGTTTAAAAGAGTATATACTTAAAAAACAAAACAAAAAGGAAGACCATGCCTGCTGTCTCTACAATATGTTGCAATACTTACCTCACTGAAAACGTGAAGAGTGTCTTGATAAAAACGGCTAATGAAATATAGTGACAGACACCTTATTCACTCTGTGGTTTTTGAGTGCAACATGTTTTGCTTATAAGATTCTTTGGTTTTGCGGCCTGGTACTGCAATTTTTTCCACTAAACCACAAAGAGGATGTTGTGGTCATGCCGACTGTAGGTCAATCAGTTCCCTACAGGCCTCCCTAATAATTTTCATTATCAGGATCTTCGCTCTACTGTTACAGTACATGATTTTCAGGCTTTTACTACATCACCATGGTAACCCACAGACTAGCAAGGTTTTAAAATATAACTAAATGCAACACAAGTGTAACATTACCTCCAATCCATAATCTGCTTAACAAACAAACAAAAAAATGATTCTCTTGCAGCACGCATACAGTACATCTGTGCACTGAACTGGTGAAAGATTCCATCATTTAGGTTGACAATTACAGGAAACACATGAAAAGTACCAGTTGTTGCCAGTAGGATGCCGTTTTGCAGACATTTTATTAAACATTTTCTAAAACGTGTGAACAACTAGGGATTGTTGAAAGTGCAATCTAGGTTTTCAAGCTTACACAAACATTGCAGGCTTCCTTATACTGTGCTATTGACCAGGTAACGTGGACCACAGTATCACTGCAAACTAGACTAATCATACAACCAATTGCATAACTTGTGCACAGAGCCATATTTAAACACTGGACACTGGAGCTTAAAGTTTACTAAGCTGCCAGCCCTTTCTTTCTTTCTTTTTTCCTTGAATTAAAATGTAATTGCATTTTTTAGGTGCTTAAAATCAAAAAGAAAACACAGCATGTTGACTTTTAATCTCTGTAAAGCAAAAGAAACGGTTCACAGCTGCGGCTTTTGATCTTTTGTATTATTATTGTACAGCTTGTGAAAAAGCAACCTGCATGCCACACATTCTACAAACAAATGTGATTATTCTTTACAGTAAAGTAAAATGGCAATGGCTTAAATGTTTTGTTAACCTCCACTGCTGATTATTCAGCTATAAGTGTTTTAGTGTTTACATTATTTCTCATATGCAGTAGGGTTTGGTGCTCATGACCCCAGCGGACGTAATGTGCTTTCTGTGCTTTTTACTGCATCATTCACACTGGTGTTGCTTTAAAATAAGCTGCTTTCAGGAGACCCAACAGCTGTTCATCACTGTGAGACAGAGTACTCTCCATTGCTTTTGCCATTGCCTGACGTGAAGTTTCTACTTTGCGTTTCTTTTTCAAAACTGCGTGTGTACTGCCACTAGAATGTCTCAATAATGTACACGTTTTGTAACACCGGCTAGTAAACTTTACAGTTGCATAGAAACTGCAGACTGAACAGTTCATTTCACCGTTATTAAACTCCAGCTATGGGTAAATCTTCAGGCAGTTTGGCTGAAATTGATCTTTTTCGCCTTTCCTTTCACTGCTACCGTGTGTGTTGTACATTCTGCATTGTTTTCATTTAACAGCTCCGGCACATTTTTCTTTTTAACCAGCTCTCTTTTTTAAGCAAAAGTCACCGCTTGCAAAACAACACCTAGACAGATTTAGATCATTTTTTTTTTCTTCTTTTTTTAATGTTTACTTACTGCAGTGTACTGAGTTTCTATAATGCTTAAAGATGGCGGCCGAGAATCACGTACGAGAGAATAAAGTCTTGCGGTATTTAAAATATCCAGACTTTTATTTATTTATTTATTTATTTTATTTATTTATTTTATCCAGAACTACTCAGAATGCGGCTCATAGTGCTTTCGTCACTGACACCCACTTCCTTAGAGATTGTTGTAGCGTTTTAATTAGTAGCTTGGAGTCTTAAAATATGTCTGCGAGATTTTCCTGCACTGAAAGTTGCAGATATGCAGGAGCAACTTGGAAAATGCATGATTCCTGTGATCCCGTGCTGAAATTCAAGCCCTGCATATTAGTATTTATTTTAATATTTGAGTACATTCTATGTTGTTTTAAATGGGGAGGACAGTTTCAGCTATGCAGAGTTTAATTAAACGGAATGTTACTTTTTCTAGTCCTTAGATTGTGTTGCTTTGTGCTTGGTATGGGTGGGATATCTTAACTAGTGTATTCTTGTTTTGTAGATTCACTTCACATTGTCTGACAGTCATCACACCTTGGTGTCTTTTTAAAGCACCCTGTGGCCTCAACACTGTTCTCAGAATCAGGTCTTCCCTCCAAATAAACCTGATACACCCAAGTCCGAGTCCTGCACAAGTCTGATTTTTACGACCCGCTTTGAACCCGGACCCCCTACTACAGGACCCGACCCGAACCCGTAACCCAACGCAACACCATCTTCTTACCCGCGACCAGATCCGCTTTAATAAGACCTGCAACCCGACCCGAACCCACAAGTGTTTGTCCTTTACCTACTTGCCTGCGTCAACCGACTCACATTCACACAGATATCTCTACCATTCTCTACAGAGTTTATACAATAGGCTGTACAGCATGGTAGCTTTCTCTAGTGGTCTGGATATATTTTAACATTGTAACATATTAACTACCTCTACTTACTTTACTATAAAAGACCTATTCCTTTCATGCCACCAGTTGAAAGGGAGCTACACCTGTGCTTTCGCAGAGATGTACCATTTCTGTGGCTGTCATACACAAAAACATAAACAAGCAACTAATCCAGTCACATGTTCATTATTTTCATTCACTATGATTCCAAAATAATTCCACACTTCTGATTTACCTCTCGAACTATTATTTGTTTCACCTTATCCAGAGGCACTTGTAATATCATCAAGCAAACGTGATAAAAGAATCTTGTGACATATCAAACAAGCGGCAATACAAACTGAGAACACTACTTAGTCACCTGACTCCTCCCTAATTGCCTCCTGCTTTAGTGCAGGAAATACCGGTACATTTAACTTCTAATATGTTATTTGGGAAAGGGTTACAGACGAATATGCTGAAAGGACACAAAACGCTTTTGGCGATTCAAATTCACACCCGAAAATTACATTTTATTGACCGGCATCCGAACCGCAAACTGTGAATAAAGTTCACATTCTGACCCAAACCAGACGCGTTTTTGTGGGTCACCTGCAGGTACCCGACCAGATGCAGTACACTAATCCAAGTGTAACACTGCCTCTAGTGGATGTAAGAAATAGCACAGGGGAAAAGGTTAACGGTTACACTCTGATGTACCAGATGTGTTTGGAGGGTAGACGTGACTCAGAGCTCTATTGAAGCCACAGGGATGCATTAAACTTCCTTGGTTTTCAAAAGTCACCACAATGTGCTGACTGAAGCATAAAATCTAAGTAAGAAGAAACTCTGACATTTGAGGCCCATACCAAGTATCTCCTTTTAAGTGTAAAAGGCACCGTTTACAGTTTAGTAAGTAAACAATTTTACAAATCCTGGCTCTGTCTTGATCAGGGGTTGGTAATCTGCTGAAGTCCTGGTCTTTATCCAGCCATTTCCCCCAATTATTAAACTTAATACTGAAAATAAAACTATACCTAGAAAGCCTGCAATGGAATGGCACTCACATCTGGCTTATTAATATGATTTCAGCAGCCACTTCAACAGCTACCAAGCCTGACAATAAAGGATCATGATTACTGTCCTGTCTCCATCACTGGAGGACATCCATCAACCTCTGCTGTTGATGAACCGCATACATTATCTAGAAAATCACAGGCTAACCTTAGTGTGGGATCAGAGCTCGTTACCTTCTGATGAAGGGTGTCAACACATCTACAGCTTTATAATCACATCTAGTTCTTTCTTGGTCCTTTAAAACAATCATTCCAATTTAACCAGCAGTGAATAATGTGCTCTTCAGTTCACAATGAGGGAGTCTATTGCTATTGCTTGCTAGATAAGGTCACCAAAACAAATTGCTCAGGTCCCAGATCCCAGATCCCTTTAGGATTTTTTGTTTTGTTTTTTAACACATATTTAAAATTGTCCCAACACAATAACAGTCCCAGAAAACTACAGATATTTGTGTGTAAACAATAGCAGTCCTTAAAAGAGGCTTTTACTTATTTGTGGCAATGTTTGAGACATACGGTAAAACTGGAAACTGACAAAGATAACTCCATGGGATTACATTTTAAATTACAAAAACAAATCTGATTGGAAGAGAAAACAATTCATATTCATACTTCAGAGTTATGAAGTTAGAGAAATAAAAAACTTCGCTAAAGTATAACAGACTTCCCCCATCAAAATAACACACATTAAAACAAAGCAACACAGAGTAGATATTGGTACTTACTTTCCAATGTTATCTGGAAGAGCCTGCAATGAAATGTCATTGATGGAGAGACACGTTAAATTCCGTAATTCTGGGAAACTTTCAGGCAACCTAGAAATAAATAAATATTAAGACCATTAAGCTTGCAGTAGAAACAAACAGAAAGGTGACACATATGATAAAGATTGATGATATTCAGACCGTAATTTATCTCGAGTTTTTTTGTTTTGTTTTGTTTTCCTGATATTGCTACTCAGTTATTTCCGGTGGTTTTCCTCAGGCGGCTGTTTTGGGCCCAGAGATTCTACGCTGTTTTCTGGAAAGATCATTTGGGCAGCTTACTAGAGATCATATTTTCTTACTCTTCCATACAAACTTGGGTAACAGCTGTATGCAATTTGCACTTGTTTTTTGTTTAAAACGTGCCTTCAGTTTTAATAATGTGTTACCACTTTGAAAGAAGAAAACTGAAATGTGTTTTTCAGGGGACAGAGCCTGGCAATACCATGAGGACCAGCAATCTGGTGTCAAAAAATCCCATATCTGTGTTGAAGATATGACCTGGACATGCATGTCAATTGCAAATGAAAGCACTGAACTAATGAACAGTCTTGCAGACTGACACATCAATCCACCATAGAATTCAGTAATTCCTGAACGTCTACTGGAAAGTTTACAAATCATACCAACATAATCACAACATCCTCTAAATGTCTCCTCCTTTTGGAATACAAAAAATGGTAGATATTTTGGTTTGTGTTGAGGTAGCGGGCCGCATTCTTACGTCTTTGCACATAGTATTCAACTGTGTGTCTTCAAACATTTCTTCCTACTCCATTTAACTTGTGAACTTTTTTTTTTTTTTTTTTTTAAATAAATCATCCTCACACTTATTTGAGCTCATTCAGGGCATTCAACAGTATTTCCCACTTTTAAGGTTAGGCTCTATCCAGACAGACAAACGAGTCAGTTACAATACTGTTAGATCATTCGTCTTCTACCAACATGTGACTTGGTTTGTCACACTTACTGAAAAGCATTAAATGGGAGATTATATATATATATATATATATATATATATATATATATATATATATATATATATATATATATATATATAATCAAATATCACAAGCATCTAGTTAATCCAAGATGATAACCAGTGCTCCCCTCATAATCATGTAATAATTGCACAGTACCTGAAACGTTAATTCGTTGTATAAAATCAAGAGCTTGTCGGATTACAGCCAAATGCAACCCAAAATGATTATAGGAGGCAAGGTTCAAAGTTCAGTGAAGTTTGGTGCAAAATCAAGGTTGTTATTGTCTTCACAAGACTGATGGAAGGACACGATCAGCCCATAAGGTTCCCTGTTTTTTGAATGAGGACCATAAAAAAATGCATTGTTTTAAGCACTTCCAATTAACCAGCCTAGTGGTTATTTTATTTTACCAATATACCACATTTATTAAGAGGCAAGTTTGTACACAAGAAAAAAGAACTGTGTTCAACACTGCATACCTTATTAATACTTTATTAGACATGTGTTCGGCAGACATGTTGTGGTCTCTGGCTTTCTTTCACTTGTCTCTCTGATGTGTGCAATCTGAGCTTCGTCAAAACAAACTGCTGGGCTTATTTTAGTATGCTTTTAGTTTTTCTGTCAACACTTGTGGTTGGAAACACAAATTAGCAGTTCTACCTACCCATGCATATTAGTGTTCGGCAGAAGAAAATGCAGCCCGACCTGTTTTTAAGGAAAGGCTGTTCTTGTTTTGTTTTACAGTGTAGTTTTAAATTGCTTCCATTTTCAAAAAGTAAGACAACATTAAAATTACCTTGTTATGGGGTTACCGCTAAAATCTGCTACTTGAAGAGCTTTACAGTATGAAATGCTTTCTGGAATATCCAGAATATCTGCAAAGGAAAAAATGCATGTTATTATGAATTTAAAAAAAAAAAAGCTGACCAACATAACCTATTTCTTAAATATCTACTGTAAGTAAAGTTGCTTTGCCGTTTTACCACTACTCCTACACATTCAGAAACAAAATGCACGTCAATCATTGCTTTTTTTTATCATAGATAATTAGTGCAAATCAGAACTGCACATGTGGAGAACTGGCAAAGGATAACAAAAAAAAAAAAAAAAAAAAAAGTAGGCTGAACTTGAACAATCCTCAAATCCAAGTCAGTGAAAGTGACATATCTGATCCACGCCTCCAGCTCTTAGTGCAAGCCATGAGACTGTTGTACTGTACTGGGCCTCATTGCACAAAACTGTACATTTGAGTGCAAGATGAAGCCCAGTGTACAGTATATTAATGTCAAGAGCTGAGGAGAAGCTCCCATTGTGTCCAACAGTTCCATTACCAAAATAAATAAATAAACTAAATAAATACATTAGGGCTGTCTATCTTGGTTTTAATTGTATATTTAATTGATACAATTACAGTATCCATCTCATTCAAATTAGTTTTATTATTATTATTATTATTGTTAGTATTATTGTTAGTATTATTATTATTACTGTTTTCTTATATCTGGATTCATTTTGTTGGCCCCTCTATGGTTTTATATTTATTTACACAGAATTATACAGCAAAAGCATTTGCTGTTAACTGATCAATAAACTGATCAACAAACTGATCAATCACAACGGAGTCAGTTTATTACTCACCATACCGCATGTCAAATTAAACTGTTAGAAAGTGAATTTTGAGAAGTGAAGGCGTGTTTACAGCACGCAGGAGGTACAGCAGACTAGATGCATTCTGTGATATTGGAACTAATAGATACAAGTAACAGTCTTTCTATCCAATGAACTGTCAGAAGGTTTAAAAAAAAAAAATCCCATTCATAAGTCCTTCACTTTTAGTGCTTTGCTCCATAATGCAGTTCCGTGACGTGATAATGCAGTCCTTGTGTTGCATGCACGCGAGTATATTAAAAAAAATGCTGCAGGGAATGAATTACGGTGTGTTGAGAGGGTCAGAGGGCGATTAACAAGCCTTAAAAAATATAAAATCTAAAAAAACATTAATGCGTTAATCACAGAAGTTAACTGAGATTAATTGACAGCTAAATACATGCATAAAATCAACCTGTTTACTCACCATTCCTAGATACATCAAGCTCAACTAGCTGCATAAAGTTGGCTATTTCTGGAGAGAGGCGCTGGATTTCATTGTCACTTAGTCCAAGTTTGCGTAACTTTATTAGTTGGAAAAATGCCTGCAAAGCAAAAAATATTTTTTTTTTAGAAATGAAAAACATTAGAACTGTCCTCCTCATTCCTGTGGGTTTTTTCAACATAAGTCTGTTTTTCTTGTTGAACCAGATACTGTTCTCTGTGCTGTACAGTAATACTATTATCCCCATTCAATCCACATTAAATTGTGCCAAATAGATAATGTACAATTACACTGGGATGCTATTCATGAAGTAAATAATCATTTTAACTGCAATAAATACTTTGTATAGCTATAACACTCTGAGATAAAACGGATGTTTTGGCAACAGGAATTCTAATTATTGCAGTTTCTCTTTTTAGCACAAATGGTATTTCTTCTTACTGGACTCAAGACTTATGAATGGTAGTATACATTTCCACACTTAATAGTCCCTACGGAAATCCGCGCAAAAAAATCTAAAATCTGCAAAGAGAAAAATGCATTTTTTTGCAAAGAATGTATCCAATTCTGCTGCAATTACTTTTCAATGAAAATGTGTTAATGAGAAATAATAAATAAGAAAGTAAATCGCAGTTAGTTAAGTAAGCAATAACCCACGACAGGGTGTGCGGTAAGACATAGGCTTATTTTACACACGCCTGTGTGCGCTGTGAGGCATGAGGCTGCCTGAGGCCAAGATATGCACACACCATGGACTGAGTTACTGTGCTTACAAAATGGCTCTGTTTAATTTTATAAAAACAAACCAACACACAATAAGATTTTAAACTTTAAGTTTCACTTAAACCCAGGGTTTTACAGGAACTATTGTCATGGCCGAAGTGGTCAAGATTTTAAGGAAAAGAAAGGCTATTTGCCCCTAGCCGTGCATAAGACAATTTTTAGTGCATGGTCATGTGATCTTGTTCAGCCAATCACAGCATTTAATTTATCAAAGCCATTTTATAATTTTACTTAATTGAAGCTGTATGGCATAAATAATACGTTGTTTCCCACACTGAATCCTGCCACACCTCTCACTACGTTACTTTAGTGCCAATGAAGAAAAATGCAAACTTAGCAGTTTTTCTGCAATGCATTGAAAATTGTGCAAGAAGGGGCTCATTCTGTGTTTTTCTGGAAGGACTAATTAAGACTATTAAGCTGAAATTCATGATTAGTGCAATATGATATTAAATATGGCGTGGTCGTCTACACAATTCCTTGCTTAAATAGACTGGGAATGATGATCCAAAAATGACAATAAATCAGAAAAACAAGGATGGAAGAAACTAACTATCAGTAGTTTGGGCAGTGAACCATTGTGAAATGTTGCAAATACTTAAGACACTGACCTAAAATTGCACATCTTAGAATAGTCCTTTCTTCCAGCAGTGGGTGTGGGCATGGGCATATAAATTATAAAAATACGTAATTGTAACTTTTACGCTTGGTTTGTTTTGCATTCAAGTTACAGTGCAGCTTCCAAAAAGTTCTCAGGTTACTACAAGTTATCTACTACTTTTGTAAAAATGGCCAAGCCAAACTCTTAGAAGTATAATTAAAGCAATCTTAAGAATCCAGACATTTCTGTCAATGTAGGAACATGTGTTGGTAACATCATAAAACTCCTCAGAGAGACCCCAAAATAGCAGGGCATATTAAAGAGAAACACTAATTTAAAAAGAGGCTGTAGTGACCCACTTTACCAGTGGTGCATTCAAACTGCATTGTATAAAATGTAAAGAATACTATATTGATAACAATGCCTGCAAGTAGGTGAAAGAAACACCCACATTTCAAAGAAAAGCACCTATTTGTGTTTACAAAAAGACTGGTCAGCTTTGTAAAAGGAAACAACCATGAAACACAAAGACTGGTAACTGATACAGCGAATCCAAACCCTGCGTTCAGGTTCAACTTTCATCCCTCTGTGTAGACATATACGAGAGAACTGGTCTTCATAGAAGTTATGACAAATAGAAAAATACTCAAACTCAATGGACTTAGAATACAAAATGTGCATGAAATTCATAATGAGGAAATGAAGAAAGAATCAAAAAGCTTGTTTATTTGGTTTAGATTTCTGTTTTTGGTTTGTTTTTTAAACGAATGAAAATATCCTAATAGCCAATCTTCAAAACCTTGGGATTAGTACATCATACAGAGCATAATGGTACATTTTGCTTTAGAATTAGCATGGCCCTTTGAAACATACAGTAAGGCTCAAGTATTGTTATATAAATAACTGCAGTGAAAATACACTTCAATTAAATGGCATTAAAGAGATTACACACCAGTTTAAATGACACTTTATGCAGTATAACGACCTGATACATTTCAGGGTCTCACCATCACCTCTAGTTGAAAGTAGAACTGTGGACTACTATACTGTGCTTTGAGCAGTGCTGGCTGACATCCCAACTGTCAAAAAGGGAGACATTAATAGTATTCACTGGCCTGGCAAACATTCCTCTGCTTACTTCATTGTCAATTCTGATTACCTACTTGTCTGCGGTTTCTTTTTTTTTTCTGGTCAAACATGACAAAACATATATGTTTGTAAGGTGATGTTTGATATTCATGTTCTCAAGACCGAGCAAGCACTTGAGTTCATGCTCTCAAATATGAGTTACCGTCTTGGGTCATGTCTTGATATTAAGCTTTTGATAAATAATAAAATTTACACATTAAATAAAACTAAAACAAAAATAAACTGTTTCCTGGCACCAAATCACATCTTTCTCTATAAAGCTGCATCCACACTGGACGCGAGCGAAGTCGCCGAATGTCAGTCCACACCAGACGCGACTCGGAAACGATCCAAAAGACTGGAAATAAATACATGACCCCGCCCACGCATTCCTATTGGACATGCGAGAGATGGGCTGTCCCATTACAAAACAGGTCTTATTTTGATAAAAGGTTACCACCCTAACCTCCGGCAACTCCGTTGTAAAATAAAGGTTGGACTTGTAAAATCTATAGATCAGGAGTTATTGAACATTCCTATATACACACACACACACACACACACACACACACACACCAGTTTTATTGTTATCATATATTAGTAGTAATTGTACAGTAGTACTCGTAGTATTTTTTTTTCTTCAGTATTATTTTTTTCCTCCAAAAAAAAGCCATAGCTTAAAATGAGGTCACATGTTCAACTTGTGTGAATGCGGGACCTTTTTTGTGTCATTTTTAAAAGCCAGCAAAAGTGCACATTTTTTCATTTAAATGCTGGATATATAGACTATGTATGGTGCATAAACCGGAAAGTAAATGTCTAGGTACTGCTAAATACACCACCTGCAAGCCACGACTACTGGTACTACATAAAATGATTAACTTGTTTTGAGGTGTGACGTGTTTTGAGGTGTGTGTTTGACATGTTTCAAGGGTGTTAACCTTGCTTCTGATTGGTAAGTTTCATTCCAGTAGGGCGACAAAAAAAAAAAAAATAGAAACAGGTTCTATTTTAGCGACGCAAAATTCTCAAAGCAATGTCGCTCGCATCACTCGCTGCTGGTGTGGATGCTCCCATCTCACTGCAGTGACTTCTAAATTATTTGCTTGCGTCCTGTGTGGATGCAGCTTAAGGCACATGGTCTAACTGTAGCAAGGTCAGTGGAGCGACTGACAAACAAAGGAATTCATTAAGCACCAGGAAACAGCAGCAACCTTTAAATCAACCTGTAAGTCTGCTTACCCCAGAAAAACAAGAAAAGCACCAACATGTCTTCAACACAAGAAGGGAACCTAAAAGATCATAAAGCAATTTACACAAAATAGCATTGTTTGTTTGGTTAACCTTAAATGAATACATATAAAATGGGTTAGAACTAGGCAATTCCTGAGAGCCTCAGACCTCCGTATATTCATTTACAGTGTATACTGCTTGACTTTGAATATTACCTGGGACTTGGTTTACTCGTTTTATATCATGGACAAAAAATATCTGTTGAGACACTTTAACTGGGCTTTGAGTGAAAGCACAAAGGGTTTCCAATCTTCTTTTAAAGCTGCATGGATCACACTTTCAAGTTTTGTCTTTATTAATCCGAGAAGAGCTTGTTCCCGACTGCTGCTTTGCAGAAAGGCCCCCCAGCATTTACAATATCATCATTTTTAATACAGTACTAAGCTTTAAACAGACTCACATCCATAGTCACAACAACTTTTACAAATAAAAGGTTAATTTTTTGGTTTTTAGAGTGTTGGCATTCATACTCAATGAAAGGAACAACTTCTTAATCATGTATTTGCTTAATTGGAAAAACTACAGAATGAAATAACTTCCAGTTAGTCAGCTATGATCATTATAAAAAACAGAACCACGCATGCAGGAGTGAACCACTGCACTGAAACCACAAGCCGTAACACTGTCAATATGGTCTAGGGTCACCATGACAAGTCAGGGCAGCTCTGACACGATGTGACAAGCTCTTCCGGGTGCTCAAATTGTTTAAAAAGGGACACATGACAAGTCCTTAATGAATCCAACCTCTAATTTCTTCAAGGGAGAGGAAGTTAGCAGCCAGGTCTTCAGAAAGGCAGAGTAACTACTTTTTGGTGTTTAGACAAACATTTAAATATTCAAAATTAACACTGCTTGAAATGTATTTGGTGATTTTTAAAAGATCATTCAAATATCAAAATCCCATGTTCGCCCCATCACTATGTTGTATGTAATTCAAAGCAACAGATTTATAAATAATTACAGTAAAAGCAGTACAAATTTGTTTTTACTTCAAGTCAATATTTGCTGCCAGGGCACAGAATATCACTGACTCATACAAACAGATTCCACACCCTGAGCATGCCCCTTTGGCCTGGTACAATACTACAGATAAAGAAAGTTCTGTTTGTATAAATCGAGCAAACAGCACATTTAAAGGATTGTACAATGGACCAGAAAACATGTTCCATATAAACGTAATATCTACAGTATACTGATAACTAGGGATGTGTAGATAAGTACTCTCATAAGAAACTCTGTCACAATATGTAGGGGCTACAACAAGAAACACAATTGATGTGCTTAAAGAATAACTTGAAGGGCATGGGGGAAAAGACAGACGTCTTTTTTGCCAGAGATTTTAATGTTATTCAAAATTATTTCATTTTGAATAACACTCAAAATAATTACATTAAATACAATTATCAAAGGGCATAAAACCTGAGACTAAGAGCACAGAGTAGTAGATTGTAATGGCTTTAGTTTGCCTACCAATACTTCAGTATTGCAGTATTACAGATTATGTCAGCTGACGTTGGCACAAAACTAAATTCTACCCATGGGGCACAGCACTGTCTTACACCAAGTTACATCCTGTTTCCCTAACATCAAATCATCCATCATTAAAAGGAACAATGTATTTCAACGTGAACTATATATTTATATAAAATCATTTCATTGACAATGATTCATACAACATCCCTAAACCCATCAAGAAAATATAGAATTGTATACTGCATATAAATGGGATTTAACATTTAAATCCCAATTATAAACAATGATCTTTTAATTTAACATTTGCCTTTAGATTAGAGGTTTCTGCAGTATGGGAGGACGATCCAAAGCTCCCCAAGGCATTTTCTGTGCTGACAATGCCATCCTGTTAGAAAAGGATTCTGACACACAACCATGTGATGTCCAGGACAATTGTTAACAGAAGCAACCATTTCTGTACACACACTTGCGCGTATGCACACACACTACAAGTCAAAGGTGTACAGTAGAAAGAAGGCAAATATTGTAAATCATGTCAAATGAAGTTTGTCTGCAATCGAGTGGTTGGACAGTGCCTGTCTTCTCATACATGCCCATAGGCCACATAAAAAACATTTCAAATAGAAAAGAGATCATGTAGAAGAGAAGTCTCCTATGCTAAACAGAGATACTTTCTTTTAAACTGAGTCAGTCTGTTTTGAGACAATGCCGTCTACAGGGTTATATTGTACAGTACCTAAAATGTTACTCACCTTAAATAATCATACTGTAGCACCATCTAAACTTAGAAATCACGTCCAGGAGGGACAGCAGGATTCACAGTGTCCGGGGTGGTGAATTATAATCCAGATACGGTACCAAACCCATATAAACTCTATCCAGGATACTGTACACAATCAAATACACTGAAGTGCAATAATTCACTATGGACATTTATTTTCCAAAATTGCCTCCATGCATGCATGACCTGAAGTTTGGCTAGTAGTGGCAAACTCCATTGATTTCAAGACTGCATACTGTACCCCTAGCATCACAAAGAACTGAGCAACATGATGATTCACATATACAGTACATGTATGTGAGTATGTACATTTGAAGGGCAGCAGGAGAGATAAGCAGTCTGAATGTGTGTATACTATATGTATTTCAAAAACATTCCCTCACACTAAAGTTACTAACAGCATGTACTGTAAACTAAGCCTTTCTAGCCTAGATGATACAGAGTCACATCAGCTTAGTGAAATCACCCCATTATGTGGTCCACATTACTGTATGTAGTGTACTGTAGACGACAGCGCAGTATTCACCAGTAAAAATACTATCCTCTTTATACAAAATAAATTACCGACTGCCAGACTGGCACAAAACAAAGAAAATCCAAACAATTTACAAGATGCACTCATCCTATGAGGTATTTTCAGAACAGAAAATAGGAGGCACTTTTTTTGATGAGATTCTGGGATCAATAAGCTACTAACAACCAAACGAGCAAGATGGGCTGAATGGCCTCCTCTCGTTTGTAAACTTTCTTATGTTCTTATGACCGTTTCCTGTGTGATTTGTTCATTTAGGATATATTTTGTATTAATCATACCCGGGAAGTGAAGTTACAATGCTCCATAACTCGGTACTGTAGATGTCATTGTTTTATTAAATGTATACTGCTCCAGCTTATTTTGTTAACCCTGCCAGTACATTATTGAGTCTTAGATGCTACCTTCTATGTTACAATGCTCTGTCCAGCTTCTTTGATTTAATGAATTACTGATTTCATTCATTACTTGAACTTGCTTTGGCATTTAGTCAGACCACATGGTGTTTTAATTAGTCTTTTTTAAGGCAATCAAACATATTGTTTTGTGTGAAGCAATTTCAATGAGCCTCGGTTTAAAGTTTAAAAACATTAAAAACGTAATCCTCTCATTATTGTGTACAGTGACTGTGTAATAGCAGGTGAATTATTTTCTTTTTCTTTTGAACTTCACAGTTCAATGTGGGAATAGGATATAGTGTTCTCAAGCCCTGTGAAATGTAGCAAGGTAATTTAAGTCTGTGCTACACCATATAGTAAAAAGTGCAGAGACAGTCTGGCAAATAGCGTTTAGGCATACATGATATCACGCATGGTAATTGTGGCTAGTGTGCAGTCCATTACTGAGCAAGGTTGAAACGAGGGCAGGGGAGAGATCTGGAAGGGGCAAGGCTGAAAAAATCACATTTAGCTGTGCCATGTAGTCAAAACCAGTCATTTTAATGTCATTCACCGCACGGGACTCACGTGACTCATTGCAAAGCGGTTAAACTTGGACATCTTGTTTGGTTACCCTAACTGGTTTGCAGCTACAGTAAAATAATCTCATTAAACTTTCAACACAAGTACTAATTAAAACCCAAATGACACTTCTGAACAGGTAACACATACTTACAACACATCGATCATTACTTTAACTGACATCTGCAAAATTAAAGGCGCATGATACTACATGAATGGGAAACTAGCAACTCTACAAAAATACATCAACCGTTATGAGTCGAATGCAGTTTGCCAAGGAGACGACGGAATGATATCAACAATGCGTAGCACCTACACTCGAACATATAGTTATTATAATGGATTTAAAAGAAACTGCAGTATTTCAACTACAACGCTGAAGTGGAGAGTAACACAAACACGTCACTTGTACTGTACACCCCCACCCCCACCAACACCAACACACATTTCCCTTAAATCATACATTTCACGCTGGGACAACAGGCACAAAAATATAAAATTTAATTAAATACTACTGTGTCTGTCTGCTAATAGCATGCACAGCAGCTCAAAGGATCAATAGCGTTCTCTTGTGCACCTTAGCTAACATGCCTGTGGCCCAGTACATCATTATGTCTGGCGTGTGTTCTTGTTGTGTCTTAAAACTTATGTACAGTACACAGGCGTTCTTCGTCTTTGACAACTATTCAGCTATATTGGCTAGATTGCGCTACTGCATAACTTAAAACAGCAACCTGCATACATTATATACATACTATTATATTTTAATTTGATATAGCTCAAACGTATTTATTGTGTTTGCCAGGTAGCTACTAATTCCTTGTTTGTCCTCCGTTTCTGACTTACCTTGGGCAGGTCCCGCAGCTGATTTGCGTCCAGCAATAGCTCTTCCAAGCTGCGGCTGTATCTGTAAATTTCATCGGGTACAGACAGCAGCGAACAATGCCTCTTATCGATCGATTCGACGTGACGGTTGCACCGCCACAGGGGAATGCAATGGAACATCACGGGGAAGATCCAACTTCCAAACAGGAAAAGCCCGAATGAAACAACAAAAATTCGAATGCTTCCAGTTCCAGTTGAGAAACCATTCAACCCGAACGGAGCGCTGAAGTTCACTTCACCGATTCTCCTCGAGTAGTGGCTTCAGTTCAACAAGTTCAGCAGAAGCAACAGCAAGCACAAAGCAAAACCTCGTCGTAGGGGAATTACAGGCAGTAAACAGAGTAACGCCGAATGAAACCCCAGCTCTTTCTCTCGGTCGCTATCCCGGCGCTTTCCCTTTGTAATGTGAAAAGTATCTCCACTCTTTAAGGGTCACATCTCTGTGTTGGTTTTGATTCACTTTTTTTTTTTTTTTTTCCCCCTTGGGTTAATTTCCTCTCATTCCAGTTTCTGACCCGGAACACTCACTCACTCCCTCATTCCAATGTGACGTCATTATCCCGGGTGCTTACTCCTCCCTTTATTTTTCTCTCCAACGTACCTCTCGTGGGAATTGGAAATACTAGAGTGTAGATGTTTTGGTAAATTATTCGTTGCATGTTTGTTTGTTTTTTGTTTGTTTGTTTTTAAATGTATGTTTATTTAAATAAACTGCTATACTACCAAGTCATCTCTTCGGTCATCTATTTGTCATTATCCTGAAATGTAACCAAAAACAAAACCTGATGTTATATATGTAAATAAATGCTTAGCGTATGCAAACAAGACAAGTCGATGTAACATGTTCAAAACTGTTTCAGTTAATAAGAAAGAAAAAAATAAGAAAACCCTGCAATTAGAACTAGTTATTGGGTGTGTCTCCATGTGAACCTACCTGCTCCATTAGAAGTTGGTGCTATTAATTACTTATTCATTTACTGCAATTTCTGTTATTGAAAATGCATAAGCAGCATAAAGCAACAGGTAATGGAAAGATATCATTAGACCTACTGTAAAGCTTCTCCATATGTGTATGAAAATAGAGTTTTGTTCCCCTATTTTTCTCTAATTCTGCAGCTGTTTAGGATTATAAACTTTCAAGTTCTATTTCTTTTACTCCCAGAAGCAGGGCTGTAGTGTAGGCACCCTGCAGTGCCTGCATACTGATGTCATACTTCCATTCAGTTCTGTCTTGAGAACCCATTGCTCAGTTGTGATAACACCTGGTATGGACATTGCTTTACCAATAACTTCTCGTCTCTGATTGATTGGGTGAATAAATGCTATTCCTTAGCAGATTTCACCACTTGCTCCAATCAGAGGAAATCTTGCCCGGATAATTTTACCACAAACTGACCAATTGAAAGTAATATGGCAAAGCTAGTCCAAATGAGGTTCAACAGACATTATGTCTGCTTTTCCCCTTACTTGGTATGATGTTTCCAATAATTAAGAGTGGGCCTGATTGCAATTACTCAGATGTTGTGTTTTGTGTGTGTGTGTGTGTGTGTGTGTGTGTGTGTCAGACTTACAGTACTTTGCTAATGAGTTCAGAGTTATTCCTCTGTTCTACTCCCCTGCCTAGACAGAGCTGTGTAATGTAGGCTAAATCAGCCAAACATGTCTTTATATTTCACAGCAATGTATTGCTAGCAAGGCTAAAGTAAACTTGATCCAAAGTGACAGGTGAAGACTAATCTATGTAACATCTATGACAGACCACAAAGAGCAGCTGCTGAACTCAGGAGGACTGGCAAATTAGACACAACACCAAGCCTCCCATTCAACTGAGATAGCAGTGATCACATGTGTCCACCAGGCAGGATTATTTTGTTTTAATGTAGTCAGGTATTTGTTTTGTTGGGGTAGTTACATTCCGATTATGACATAACTAAATAATAATGGATGTAATGAAATCAAGATGGAAAGTACCGTACGTGATTTTTTTTTTTTTTTTTTTTAATTAGGATTACTGAACACTTGTCTCATTTTAATCTCTGTAGCCCAAGCAAAAAATAAATTACTTCCTTTTGGCTATAGATTGTGCAATTAAAGGAAGTTGAGTAGACATTTCAGTAACCCTTTAATCATTCATCAGGTATTTTAGAGTTATGTTACAGTTATTTCATTTACAGGTGGGCTGCGGGTATCGCGGGTTTTGACATTCTATGTATTTTCTAAATATTACTAGCGAAAAGCAGGCGGCGGCAGCTGTAACTAGAAAAATAAATTGTCGAGTCTTGGCGGACTGTCAATCAAAGGAGAAATTCACAAATCAGAGCTAACAGACTGCCTACCTGTAGGCGGGATGTAAAGCGAGAGCTCTGACAATAGGGCAGATGTAATGTTGAATTTGCTGCCAAGGAATACATTTTCCAAAATATAAAGAACAAAAGGCAGCGACAGGAGTTTGAATGGATTTTTTCTTTAGTAGAAACGTTTTCATACTAACTTTTGTACTCGATAACATTCATTGAAAAATTCAATTGATGCATATGATTAATACGTTTTGTGACTAATTAGCTATTAACATTTTAAATATTGAGTACTTTGACATACAGTATGTTTCAGTTGTAACTAAATCAAGGTATTCAAACTCAGAAATCTTGTTACATAAAGGTAATTGCTTTATTAAAATGTTTGGATATACTGCTATTTTTATTACTGGCTAGCTCACAGTCGTCTTAAAAAACGCTAGAATATATTTTATTGGAAAATACAAAAAAAACGTTTTTTGACTGATTTTAGATTTCGCTGCAGATGGATTTATTTTCATAAGTTTTCTTTTAGTTAAGTGGCGCAGCTGCGCTCCGATTATTTATTTATTTTATTTTTTTTGGGGGGGGGGGGGGGTTGCTTTACACAGTGTTCATGGATTTAAGAGTTATGTTTTTGTGCACGCTGTGCTGGTTTTACTCAGAGTGATTCCTGTTCAGGTATTTATTAATGGGAATAATAAGAGACATGCACTTCTTTCTTGTTTGATGACCAAGGAAAATAACTGCATTTCTAAAATGTTCAATTATACAAAGACACCTCATTTAATGGTTTGATTAAAACATCTGTTTAGTTTTTGCAATTTATTTTCTTTACTAAAATTAAAGTGTTTCAGTTTTTTTTTCACTCAATTCATATTCTATGTGATTTCCATCTGTCTCACACTATTTGTTCAGATGAATAAAGGACAGTTTAGATTAGGTTTATTTATAATGTTACAAGTTTAAACATATAAAATGTTTAATTTGACATTTTTCCCCCCCAAGGAGTGCCAATAGTGGGCCGCAGTGTCTAATGCAGCTGAACAGGTGGGCCTCAGGTAAAAAGGTTTGGGAACTCCTGAGACTACACCCACAAAAAAACTCTCCCAGTGGAGCTGTAGAGACAAACAAGAGCGGGGGCAAGGGGGGTCAATGTCATGGCAACCAAACAAACTGCCTTTGTCCAGGTTTTACTTTTCAAAGATAAAAAAAGCAAACAAAAAAAACAAACCATTTGCTTTCCTCATTAAAGATCAATAAAGCCAATACAGTCACTGAGGTGACAACAGCAGCTTTTCCTGCAGCTGTGAAACAAGAGGCTGCACATTATAAAAGTACCTGAAACTGTAGCATCTATCTTATGGAATGATGCTGTATAGTCTGAAGCATTTCACTGAAAAAAATAAAATGTTCTCTGTACCCACAATTAATTTTTTTATGCTGCCTTCTGGCCTGGAATAGCACCATACCAGCCTCTTGTTTCAACAAGATAGTACACGCAGACAGCAGAACACCATGGTGCAACATTGCAAACATTTGCATATCACAAGGAAATATTAAGCTTGTTTCTATAAACTATTGTACTGTGGTGGTGCTTGGGTCTCTACCAGCTCGCAGCAGTCAGTTCCAAGCAGCAATAGACCAAGTCACCTCACTGCTACAGTCTCTTCCTTAATGCCTACTCTTGTTAAATTGTACGTGTAATCTCTAGGCATTTAGTGACAGATTTTACCTTGTATTCTCTGCAGGAAACAAACAAAAAAAAAAATCTTGCATCATTGGTAAAAACACAAAGTTGCAGTTGTAACCAGGGCCATCACACCTTCCAACTGAAAACAAAACAAACACTATGCATTTTGTGTGTAACAACTAAATATCCTTCTATCAGCCAACATTGTTACATCATCACTAATACCCAAAATAATCTGAAAGACACCAATCTTGTTTTCCCTGCGTCATAATCTGCCAGCATTGACATCAGAGGTTATATTCCTGCCTGATACTATATTACATTTTCAAAAAGCATGTTTGGGATTGGAGGACACGTTTCTGCAAGCTTAATCTTTCAGCTCTTGAGCCCTAAAACAGAACTATGGATTACATACAGTATTCGATGAATGCATCCTCAACTCCCTGCCCTCCCCACCCCATTTCTTATGTATTGTGTCTCACCTCCCCCTGTCATTAGGAGCACCTTAACCACTACAGTCAGGCTTGCTTGTAGAACAGTTAGATAACTTTTAACCTCACACGGCACAGTGGAAGAGCGGCAACAGTGCTTTGCATCAATTGAGACTGCCTCATGATCAAATTACATAATCTACATCTCCATTTGTAACTGTTGATATGTTTAATTTCCACTAAGATATTATAAAATGGTATTAAATGCATTTTTTTTTTTTTTTTTTTTTTAAAAAGATATTTCTTCAGAACTTTCAATAACTGTTTTCTGGAAATTCCAAAATGAATGACAGAATAAACTAAAGTTAACAAAATTCAAGGATATGAATATAAAATGTTATGAATGCTCCCCGTCATTTTAATGCAAAACCAGTATCAGATGAGGATAAAGATAATATGTAACTTTATCTAACATTACAGTCTATACTGGGAAAAAAACATTTCCAAATTGTCCGCCCTGAATAGTAGTGTGGAGTATTCCCATTGAAGCAACCCAAAAATAATTCAGCCCAGCACCTTTACCTTATATACAAAAGTACAGTACTGCAATTACCAGGTGCAGAGAGAGATGACATTTTCGCTTGGAAAACCAGGAACACAACATGACGGGTTAAAACATCTCTACCCAAGTTTGTTCTTTCCACTTGGATCAGTGCTAGCTGGCTGTATTAACTCAAATCCCAGGCTTTGTACAAGGCCTGCCATCTGCAGAACTTGGACTATGGGAAAAAACACATACACTATAACCTTATTCATTGTCATTCATGATTTTGAAATAAACAATATCCATACTTGGTTCTGAAATGCCAAACTTTAGTCTTTGTAGTAATGTTTTTTTCTTAAATTTTACATTTGACGCTTGGCGTTGAAGTATTTTAAATAAGCCTTTCAGTCCCAGAGGCCTCATTTAAGGACCAAGCCATGAAGTCGGTTTCATTTAAATTTGTTTGCAGGTAACTTAAAAGCAATTTTTGATGTTATGCCAGTAAAGGCTTATTAAAACAAATGTAAGTAAAAGGACAGCGGAGGCTGTGTGGTCCAATGGTTAAAGAAAAGGGCTTGTAACCAGGAGGTCCCTGCTTCAAATCCCACCTTAGCCACTGACTCATTGTGTGACCTTGAGCAAGTCACTTAACCTCCTTGTGCTCAGTCTTTCGGGTGAGACGTAATTGTAAGTGACTCTGCAGCTGATGCATAGTTCACACACCCTAGTCTCTGTAAGTCGCCTTGGATAAAGGTGTCTGCTAAATAAACAAATAATAATAAACATTATGGATATTCACTCAGTGTGGCATCTCATCTTGTCTTATTGAACTTTTGTTATGATGTACACATTGCATTAACACAAGAACTTTTAAATAAAAGGTCACTAGGTGTCTCTCCATAATTGTTTCCCCCCTTTTGTTTTGTTTTTTTAAAACAGATGTTAAAGGCTGTTCAGTGCAGATATCAAATTAACAGTACCCTTTTAGTTTTGGTGTTAAAATAAAATCACATTAACACTATTTTGTTGTAACCCTATCATAACTGTTTAAAAACAATGTTGGTGCTTTCCCTACACTTAACATGACCATTCACTTGCATTCAATTGAAAAGGGTTTAGCAAGAGACTGTTTCCTGTGATGACACTAGATGGCAGCAGCACAACTGGGTTTCACTCAGATTGTCAGCTTTAACACTGAAACAACCCCTGAAGACTACTTTATATTTTGTGTTCAACCCCTGTTCACAGTGCAGTTTACTGCCGAGATACTGGTATGTTGCACACAGATCCCATCTGACTTTGACAGTATATACACCTTTCTTTTTTTAAAAGCCCTGTTAAACTGAGTTTCTTCAAAAACCCTGATTTTCTAAAAATAAAAAACACTGAAAAAACCCACAAAAACCACCCAAGACCATCGTCCTTAGCACAATACAGCCAACATACAGTAGCTGTGTTTGATCTTCATAAAAATAAAAACAAATGAAGCAGTCAGACATTTTAATCCCTTTATGTGTCTTATTTTGACATTTACAGTAGTTATTGTATATATACACACACATATGAAAAGTGCTTTTATATTTCGTTGTTTAAACTTGATAATTATACCTTGAATACTCATTTAAGGTGGGAAAAAAAAAATTGGTCCAGATCATAATGGTTCTTTAATCAAACAAAACAAAGTGATTCAAAAGTGCATCTATCTGCGTACCAGTCGGCTCTTGAAGATCTTTAATGACTTAGCCATCATTGGTGCAATTTCTAAGGGAGAAGAAGAAAAAAAAAAAAAAAAAAAAAAAAGTGAGGAAATACTTAATGCAATTAAGGCTACCACTAAGCATGAATATTCACATATCCAACACCCTGGTTTTCCAAAGCATGGGCCCCAATCTACTGGGCTTCTGATAAAGTGAAAAACGTATAGCTGGTGAATCGTGTGACAGTATCAAATGTGCGAGATACAGGGATATCTTGAGCAGCTGGGAGTAGGAAACAGAAGAGGGTAATTTAATCCCTGTGTAATTTCTACATTGGTTTGGCCAATTGATCCAGACTGTAGCCTTGTTTAATTAATATAGTAAACACAAAGTAAGCAGTACTTATTTGAAGTCACTTGTTTTTTCTTTGTTTAAAAATAAATAATTCACTTCCATATTTATAATCAGTTTTGCCCAAAGCAATTATTATTTACCACCACGACCACTAGTTCTTGCGACAAAACACACGAAAAAAAGTGGTTGAATTGTTATGTAACATTACTGTTGTGAAAAAATACAGGTTGATGTGTTTTATAAAATCAACGGTATAGAGGCTAATGACTTCTTACTTTTGGACATTTTCTTTGGATCTTGACTAGGACCAGCACTGGACATTTGGAGATCCGAAGAGCTGTGTCTTGCTTTGCTTTCTGGGGTCTTTACACTTGAAATTCTGAAAAAAAAAAATAAATAAATAAAAAAAATTATATATTTCATAGCTGTTCCTAGTATACTACTATTGATACAGCAACTCTTGAAGTTAGACTTATATTTGTTATATATGGCACAGTCACTTCAAAAACTGGTTACCGGAGGCCTACAGGAGCAGTCACTAAGACTTGTAACTAAACTGGAGGTTCAACTGGCAGCAGAAGTTACAGCCAATCAGAAGACCACATCGGCTCAAATGTCTTCTGGAGTATTCTTACAGGCATAAAATGTACTGTAGCCATTTACTGAAATCTATAGGGATTTTTAATAAACAAATATAAATAAATAAAAATGGGGAGGAGTGACTGCTTCATTCCAGTCATTGCAAAACAAAACAAACAAAACAAATAAACACACACCACACACAAGACTTGTGTAATAACATTGCAATGAAGAAATGTGGCGTGAGGAAAGATTGCTTTTAAAAGATGTGGGACTTAATGCAGGTTCTCATTGCCGTCATGAAATTTGATTCCTGTCCTTATTGGATTTCACTTCTCTATACTAGAAGGCTCCAACTGCACAGTAACTTCAGGTTTGCTGTGAGTTTAGCTAAAAATGTGCTGGAGTTCACAGCTGACCCATAGTAAATCCTGGAGTCGCTCAAAATGTTCTACACTGGGAATAGAATTGAAACCTGCATTTTAGGTGGCACACAGTGGTGGAATATGATTGAAGACAAAAACAAACAAAAAAATTGCCAATTTTAATAGAGTAGAACCAAGTTCATCATTCACAAATACAAAAACGGTAATTCAGTGAACTGAAACATCGCCAAAACAAGTCCGACCATTGAAAACGAGGAATAATTACTGTGACATCAAATATCAAATTTACTTTTAAAACTTGGTTATTCACAATATTCAATAGGTTTAGTCTATTTTTAGATGCTACTGTAGTCCACATTATATTCTCTAAAAGCAGTTGTAGCACTGTTAAAGGGCTGAAACTTTTGTCTTTATAGTTTTACCTCTATGGAGTGTTGATAGTTATATAACTTACTTCATTTTATCAACAGAATGAGGCTGGGCAGTGGAGCCTGCAGTCCCATAGATCTCCTGCTTCCGACGCACCTCTCTGGGAGGTTTGGCTACAGAGTGAATAAATGCTCGCTTCACCTGTCGGCCTGGGAAAAAAAAAAAAAAAAAAAAAAGAATAAATAAAAAAAATGGAGGCCCAAATCTACCTGGAATTATAACAGGAACTAGGTTTTAAATACAATACACAACACACCACCCAGCCTGCTGACCAAAAAGTTAGTTCAATAGGGATTACTTCAAATCAAAATGACATGTACCCAATGCTAATAAATGGTAGTGCTCACTTTGAGAAAATCAGTGTAGTAGTTGTGAATTGAAATGTCTGTATTTTAGGATATAAAAAGCAGTACAAAAACATTATAATAACTGTTAGGATCATTTATAAGGCATGTATTACCATGAACCAATTACACTATCTATTTGAGGTTAGGCAATCGTGACAGACATTTACCATAATACAAAAATCTCACTGGCCATACCTATTTTCTGTATTAGTTCCTGGTAATCCCAATAAATGTTAAAAAGCTATGGTTCCAGAGTTTTTCATCTTTAGTGTGTCTTACACAGGAAGCCCATTCCAGTTCTACCAGGCATGGAGACATTAGACATTCGTCTAGATTGAACAAACTTTCAACACAGACTTTGAACAGCTAGCAGCAGTCCAGTTTGTTAGCCTGCACAGCACCTTGGGATGCTTGTTCACAAAGGTTGTTCTACAAATCAAATGTGTTTGACATGGTAAATTAAGAGGGATCCTTATGTGCTCTGACAGATATTGTATTTTCAGCAACTTTAACCTCTGGTAACTCCACTTGAAAACCTATTAATAGGAGGTTTCAGATTGTGGAATGTGCTCATGGGAGTCAGATAATCAGACTATTTATAGATCCTTGTCTACAGTACTCTTCCATTTTGAAGTATCTGCAGGTAATTTTGAAGGTGGCACTAATTGCAGTATGGTAGTGGTGCATTAATATGCCCCTGACAATTCATACTGTAACTCCCCCCCACTCGCATAAAAGCATTCAGAAAAATAACATTTTTAAAAACTACTGGTGCTCAAGCTTTATGCACATTAATTTGCATCATCTGAATGTTTGGCAGGCACGTGATAGCATTTACCAAGAAACAATGACATGGTGTCCGCCACCAAAAAATTGAATGCAGGGTAGATCCTACAATGGTAAGTGTACTGTACTGTACTGTACGTCTTGATACTAACCTTTAGGTTTTCCAGAGTGTGCAGAGACTATGCTTTTTGTCAGAAGTTTAAACTTTCTTTCTCTTTCTTCAAAAAGCCTCAAATACATTTCTCTCCATGCCTCGTACTCTTGAGGTCTTTCATTTTTGAACTCCTTTTGACAGTGTTTAATCCACAAGTGGTCAGTATCCCCAATATAAGCCTTAAATGGGAGACAAAGTGTGCAAGTCATTTGAAGTGCTTCATTCACATTGCTAATAGAAAGCTTGTGGATTTTAATAGGGTACAACAAAAAAATGATATTAAATCTTCAAGATCACTCCACATTCACTGTGTTCTTGACATACACAAGTAACTCACTTTCTTCTAGTGTATTCCTGATAAAACTGGTTGCACATTGCGTGCAATCAGACTTGGAGGGGTGGGGTATTCAACAACTACAGTTAAATACACTAATGACTGGTTAGTACAATATGTCCCTCCATAATCATTTTCCTTGGATTCCAAAATAAATTCAAAACACTGATTTAAAAAACAGTGTTGCTCCTGAAAACGGCATTACAAGTTTTTGTAACTACTGTAGTACTGCAAGCTACTTAACCCCATTTTATACCGCAACCAGCAACCTGCATATTTGATTAAATGGTCATGCAAGCATATGAAACTTTACATGTTTCAATCAATAAAGAAATTCTTTGTTCAATTTAATCCCATTGTAGAGGATCGATGCACAGACAAAAATAGACACACTCTTGTTTGCTGATCATCATAATGTATTGAGTTAATTTAATTTTTTTTTTATTTTGGTATCGGCACTTCCTGCCCATAGGACTAGCCATATTGAGCTGTGTTAGACAGCAACTGTGAACTGGAACATCAGCATTAATGGATTGGATTCACGACATTACACCATCCAGTCCAATTACCTTATGGTTTTGACTATTTTAGTTTTTGGTTTGAGCCAAGCAACATAGTTCATTTTTGTATATAATTTGTTAAGGTAATCTTAAGACTAGAAAAAATCTTACCGGGTTGCACTCTTCAATTCTATACAGCTGTTCTGGTGTACAGTGTTCAAGCACAGGCTCTAGAATTTCAAATGGCACTCCTCCACACTCGTAAAGTGCTGTAAGAGAGGACTTTAACTTACAACCTTGTTACAAGAGGTAGTGTGCATTGTAAACCTGTTTTCTAAATATTAATAAAAAGCCTGTTTGTTTTTTTTTGTCCTTACAGTCAATATTGTTCTGAAGTGCATGTATGCACTGTTGATAAAGGGTCATCATGCCTGGAAGGAACACAGTCTTAGCACCAGAATAAACCTGCATCTTGGAGTTAAGTCGCTGCCCTGTAAACCCAGTGGTATCTTCAAAGGTATTGGGGACCTCAGCTTGTTCTGAGAATTCAAGAAAACAACCAATGAAAATCGCAGTGTCAAAAATGGTGGTGAAGAAACGTTTTTTTTTTTACTACATTCATATATTGGTCAATGGAACAAGATGGCCTTTACTTCTGGTTTAAATGAAAGCAAATTTGACCGTCAGAAACCATGCATCACAATATTGAATTATTAAAATAATAATAATAATAATAATAATAATAATAATAATAATAATAATAATAATCCACTAGTAAACTTTTTTTTAATGTCCACAAACCCTCCCCTTTTATCTCCTTCACAATACTTACTTTTATTCTCCATGTAAGGAGAAGGGAATAAGAAACAATCTGGCAGAAAAGATGGCAATGGAACATTTAGTAGATCCATTATTGATCCAGATTCCACCTATGGGCACAGAGGTAAAGATTAAGCAACAATAATGTGTAGATTTTTTTTTTTTTTTTTTTTTTAAACTTTAAAAATTCTATTTAAATATTAAGATAGAAAAAGAAAACTTGCATGTTAAAATGTGTATATGGAAGTTAAGTTGTTTACTTTAAATAAAGTGCTTTAGCTATAAAATAGGAAATCTTGTCTTCTTTTTTGAAATACCTTTTTAGGAGAATCCTCAGATTTTATGTTCTTTTTCTCAGTCATGCTCTTATCTTTCTCTGACACCTTTTTCCCTAAGGATTCAGTTTTACTATCATGGTTTTTATGTTTCTTGGTCAGCTTTTGAATTTCAGAAGGCTTTTTTCTTTTTTTGAAGGTGGGGCCCAGGTCATAGTTCAGGCAGGTTTCAAAGGACATGGTCGGCTCCTCAAAGTCACCATCACCACTCTTCTCCTTCTCAATGAACTTCACAGACTTTCTGCTCTTTGCTTTATCCATTTCCAGTTCACCCAAAGCAGCTGATCGGTTCTCTGTCGAACGAGTACTTTTCCTATCATGCTTTACATAATCATCATTTGCAACGTCTGTTGACTTTTTGTCCTTTTTCACAAAGCTTTTGGCACTACTACACATTTCCTCTGTTACTGAGTTGAATGAGGGAGACTCCTTGTTGGTCTGCTTGTGATCATGTTTATCTTTGTCTACATGGATGGGTGCCTTTTTTTCTGGTGGGGGATTATGGGAGGCCTTGGTAGATCGGGAAGGCTTTTTGTCACTACAGTCTTCAAGATCACCATTTGATTCTAAAGTGTTTCCACTTGTGGGACAATGTTTTCCACTATCAATATGCTGTTCTTCATCTTTATGACCTTCAGAAGCTTGGTCATTCAGGGTTTTTGTATTAACTGTTTTGGACATTTCTTTGGGCACAAATTCCGATTTTTCAAACCCCCTTTTATCCTGTCCTGTGGAATGCCTTTTCTCAGCTATGTTACTGGAAGTCTTTTTTTCTTTTAGAAAATCTCCCTTTTTTTTCTTGGCGCTTTCTTGCTTTTCTGGAGGGTGGTCATCCTGTGCAAGGCTAGAACTGAAACAGGGTGGCCAATTATCAGATCTGTGCTTTATACAGTACAATAATCTCAATCACAATCTTGCTAAAAAAAAGCATCATACTTTAAACACCCACAATGAACTGAATATTTCACTGCATACACCTACATAGACCAAAAAAGTGGCATTTTAGATAATGGCTAAATATTAAATACAGTTACCTGTTAGTTTCCTTGGGAACCAACTTTTTCCATTGGTTAACTAATGCTTTGGCTAAATCACCTGCAATCTCATGCTTCCGAAAACAATTAACTGTTTTTCCAATCCCAGTTTCCTATGGAGAGTCCAACAACATGTTAAGGTACAAATTGTTACTTTATCCACCAACTACATTTAAACAAATAGTTAAACAGCACATCATTTCAGGATACATTGTGTACAGTTTTATATGATTTTATTTTTGTAATATACAAGACTGTGTTGGTAATTTCAGTGCTTATCTTTTACTGTCTGAATCCCCATTTACAATTTGAGAAATTTATTGACACTGACTAATTTGTATGCACTACCACAATATCTGCAAACCTTAACCTATGGAGTTATTAAATGTGTATGTTTTACACCTTGAAAAAGCTAGGAATTCACAGACTCATGGCATCAAGTAAATTAAAGTAAAAAGTGCCTCAAAGCCTATGAGAATAACCAGTACCAATAAGATGCTGGCCAGGCACACAATACAGTTGATTCTCTTGATTAAGGGCAGAGGGTGTTACATTCTGTTAGTGAAGCATTATTTCCAAAAGTCTTAACATTAAAATATTTCTGGTTACCCACAAACAGCAGTAGATTGAACTAGGACTCCTAATACTAAATGTTAACCCATTTTCTTCTGTCTTGCCCATGGGTCACAAAAAAGTTTCCTTCATAGTGCACTGTGACTTTGTGTTCAATTCTCAACTGGTATCTGTTTCACAGCTGTCACTTAACACTAGGCCTGTTCAACTATTTCTCTCAACCCCCAAATTTCGTTATGGTTCCTCCTATCCAACAATTTGGGGCTCAAAATAGCACAGTGTTTTACCATGGGGAGGCAACTGGAAGTTTAACATCTTGCAAAATCTGAAATACTAATGGCAACTCCACTTCCCCCACCCTTAACCTGGTCTCTTACCGCTAGGATGTCCAGTGTTATCTTCAAGTCCTGCAGTCGCTTCAGTGTTTTTAAAACCTAAAAAAAAGTGTAAACAGATTTCAGAAGAAAGCCAACAGGTGACTTGGAATAAAATACAGATTTAATTCTCATTCCAACCTTAAGCGACCAAATCAAATATTAGCAAATGTTTTAAGACAACTGCCGGGGTTAATGACTATTTAAAAAATGTTGCTACACATGTTACAAATTGCCAACAAAACATGCAAGCTTTTCAATCCAATGTTAAATAGTGTAAGATTTGATAATAAACATTACACATTAAACATGTATTCAAGCATTGGTCAATAAAAATTAAAAGAGGAATTGAACATATATTTGAAATTTGCAGTCTTAATCATGCATGAACATCAGTAGTTTAGCTTTTTTTTTTTTTAGCTAACCCATAACTGGACCTCATAAAACCTCCAAGTATAGAGCAAAAAGGTGGTTGAAAAACAGATCGCCTAAAATTCCAAATATGGGAAGCACCCCTTCGTTGCATAGAAACAGCTGAATGGCTGAGTCTGCACTGAGATCAGAAGCTATGTATGGGAATACCAAAGGCTGAGGTACTCCATTTAGCATGTACTATAAATGGGCAATGTAAATGTCAGTAGCTACCACGGCTGTAAAAATAATTAGCTGACCTCACTAGCAGGCACTGGTGTACAGCGTCAAGCCTGAGCAGGAGGAGGAGGAGATTTAGAACAGATTGGAATTCTTCATGGATTCAAATTACAGGGCAGCCGCTCGGAGGAAAGCAGAACACCTTTTGCACAATTCATCTGAGGAAGGAAATGCCAGCATCTGACCTGCCAGTTCTTAACACTGGTGAACTGCTGCACCTTCTATTGTCACTCAAAGAACACCTGAATTAGTATCAGGTTCGTGTCACACAATTGCTTAACAAAATAAAAATAATAATTGAGCAACATTTGGTTGTTTGTTAGTCGATTATAAAAAATGAAAAAATAAACATCTGCTTTATACTGACAATCTGATCGAGAGCATAGAAGCCTAAACTATGCAAGAATGTTGGAGACTCACTAATGTGCAGGAGTGCTGAAACGCCCCTATAGTGTCATGGCTGCTATCATGCTTCTCTAGGTCAGAAGGCAATATAGTCCAGACATGAATTTTAGGTACAAGCACAGAGTTTTTATTTTAGTAGTCAAATTCTTCAGACCATACATAGCTTGTTCCCCACATCCAATCTATAACACACATCAGTCAGGCACTCTGCCTGCTAGTTAACCTGCTAGTTAACTCCAGATACATCCAATGCACGTCTACATAGCGTGCCAGACTCATGTCAGCAGTCAGTACAACACAGTAGGTGGCGCAAAAGAACCATCAACCTGACTTAAAGAAACAGTAACCATATAGTTAAATACCATTACAACAATTTTAACAAATACTGTACTGTGTAAAACATCTTAAAATAAATTCTAATAGGTTAAAGACCATTTGACATTGTTGCATTCCATAACGACTTTTCAACAGATTCATTATTACCCCATCCCATCCTAGAACACACAAACAGCTATGCTGGAACTGCAAATCAAATGAACACAATGATAAGAAAGGTATTGTTAACCAACCATTCTGAGAATATTTTAGCAATAACCCCCTATGCCCACGTAGTATTAAACACAAGGTCCTTCAATTTGAAATTAACTACAAGGGCAGCTTTTTAACTATAACTTCTGTTGTTCCCGACGATTTGTATACCTGTTTCATAGTTCTGGAACGTTGCATAAAGTACAAAACTAGCAACAGTCTACTTAACTGTTTTATTCCACCCTGAAAAACGTATTTTGTAACAAACTAGGGCCCTAACTTCAGAATGTAACCCTAATATAGACGGAAAGTGTAGGCCCCAAACCCTTCAGAATGTAACCCTAATATAAACCGAAAGTGTAGGTCTGCATTCTTTGTTAACCAAGCAGCAGATCAGTTGTGTAGGTAGGATCACTTTTTATCGTGGTGAGGAAGTGATAATGTTTTTTTTTGTTTTAAGCAAAGGGGTCATACAAATATAAGCTACGACTCACAAAGAAAATTGTTATAAGGTTGTCAATGAACAACCTCCAGAACTAAATAAAATAAAAGATAGATTGATCTTTTATTGAGCAATGGGTGCATCCTTGTTTTAAAATGTACCCGGTACAGGTATACAAAAGTTAAGGGACGACGGAAATTTCTTCTGCCACTGAATCGGTGACCTTTGTTATGTTACTGAAAAAAATGTCTGAGAGAAAAAGAAAAAAAAAACAAGCTGTAACTGGCAGAGATCTAGTGAAAGATGTTAAAGTATAAAATACTACGTGTACCTTCTTAGACTCCGTGGTTTCATTTAGAAGCTCTTTTAGTTTAAACACTTTTTCCAAAACTTCAGACTCGGCCATTATAGATTCTCGTAGAGATGGACTGCTGTTGTTTACGTGGATCTTTGCTTGTATTAATCCGAAAGGGAAATGCGCCATGCCTTTCACCTTTTATATAGGTCGGTGTGCGGTGCCAAAACGAAGCGCGAATGTTAAATATATAATTTCTCATTGAAAGTTATTGGATTTGTGTTTGTAGTTCTTTTTTAATCTGTAAAAACAAGTGCACATTTTGCAAATAAACCGTATATATAAACTTATAAAATAATGGGATCGCTAATTAAATGGAGTGAACTGTTACAATTGTTACAATGTTATTGTTTATGTGATTAATTACATCGACGCATTGTTCAATTCGTGGTGATGTACATTGTTGCAATAATGATTAACTCGTTGGCCCATAATAGAAAATATAATCATTAGAAAAAAATAAATAAACAAACAAATTTAGCGCCGCTGAACTCCTTCAAAAAGATGCACTGCTATCAATTAAGTACAAATCGATAAACTGATGAGATTTCAAACACGTTTGGGTGCTTAGGGGCTACTTCCCCTTCAACTCCAGACTCGGGTTCAGAAGGGTAACATTTAATTTGTGGCGTCACTCTACATCCCAAAACAACCACACCATTGAAACTGTATGCATGGAATGCAAGTCGCTTAGGTGAAAGAGAAAGCTGTCCTTTGCTTTGCTGTGCAAATATCTAATGGAGCATTATAAAGGTCAACATTAAATAGTTAATTTGTTTAAAAAAATTGACAATTCATAAATTAATTCGTTAATCATTTGTCAATGTATAATTTCATTTGTAAATTAATTGATCAATTCATAGGCTAATTCGAAAGTTAATTATTATACTTATAAGTTAATTTTGTAATTTATAAATTAATTATTAAGTTGATTTGTTGCTGTTTGCCAATTCAACTTTCAATTTAATTGACAATTGAACTTTTTAGAGCCTGTGTTTGAACATTGTCAATCACACGAGGGGGCGTCAACAATCGATAGTGCTGCCAAAAGTCGTTTATGCCTTAGCGATGTCGTTTTGTTCCAATAGTGTATGTCTGCACACCGGAGTATCACCAAACGTACAGTTGAAGATCGTTAGCACGTGTGGCGTCAACTGGAATAAAATAAGGTAACTATATTAATTTGTAAACCTACCGCGTGCACATATTTACCCCCAGGCTGTAACAGACCGGCATAGTGAGTACAAATGTATTTTAATAGCTGGGGAAAAAAAATCGCTTAAATATTTGTATATAATATATATTATATGTAAACTAATAAATAATTAATAGGTTATTTTTATATTTTTGGTTCGTGGTGTGCATGGTTGAGAAACTTATATATATATATACGTAGTTAACAAGGAGTACCGTTAAATCAGCAATATAGGAATAAGCTTACCATTAAAAATAGGGTTTGTGACAGAAATAACATTTTGAGTTTGCTGCGTTCACTTTTCTTTTTTTTTTTTTTTTTGGTTAGTTTCCATTTGTTGTATTTACACATAGCTTAATCGGACATTAATTAATCAGTTTTTGTTACATACAGTAGATGTGTAGTTTTATAACAGTGCAGTGGGATCAATGTGTCATTGACATTACTGTAATGTGCGGCGCACGAATGATACCTAAGTAATAAATGCACAGTGCAATAAAATGTGGCACACATCACTGACTGAGGCATAAGCGTTTGGCAGCATTATCGATTGTAGACGTCCCGTTGTGTGATTGACAATGTTCAAATATATGCTCTAAAAAGTTAGATTGGCAAACAGCTTATTTACGATTTATTTAATGTAAGAATTGACCAATTAACTTACAAATGAATTTATAAATGTAAGCATTAATTTATAAATTTAAAAAATAATGTATAAATATAATCAGCTTTCGAATTAACCTATGAATTGACCAATTCATTTAAGAATGAACTTATTAATTGATAAATTAATTAACAAATTAACTATTTAATTTTGAACCTTATAATGCTCCATAAATACCCCATCTGTAAATTAGTCACATGAGTCACGTGACAGTTACTTTATTAGGGAAAGACTGGCATAAAACTCTAAATAGTAGAAGAAAAAATGTCTTTATTATTAGTGTGGTTATTGATTTGTTTATTTAATAATAATAATGATAATAATAATAATAATAATAATAATAATAATAATAATAATAATGACTTTGGTCTCACCGTTTTGCTGTTATCATATAAATATTGTTTTTGAAATGGAATATATTAGGAATACTCCACCAAAATGGTTGGTCAAGTGTCATTTTTCAGCCAGCTACTGCGCAGACGCCTCCCTTTGATGATTGACAGAGGAGGAGTTAGTTGTGGGTCTCTAAGTGTGGTACCGTTGGGTATTACAATTCTCTTCTCACTCACTCCTCACCAGTACTGCGACTTGGAGGTACCTGTCATTACCACCCTCTTTGTCTCCTTTGAAGCTCTGTTCATAAGCTATAGAAGGTGAGTCACGTTATGATTTCCAAAGTACCCAAAGCTTATTGGCTTATTTTGAAGTGTTTATTTTAAGTGTGTTTATTTTTAAATGGCATGTAAGTGTTGGGGAAAGTTTTAAAGTTGGATTACTTTTTTCCTCACAGTTCTGAACTTGCCCTTGAAGTCAATAAAAGTGACATTTATTACAAGTCGTTTTATTAAAAATGTCATTAAACTTTTATATATTATAGATTTTGATAAGCCTAATATATTAGGTATATAACTACACATTACAAGTATTTACAAAGAGCTGTGAAATACTTGCAAATGCCTCATATTGTCCCGAAACCATTAAAAATGTACATAATCTTAAAAGTAATCATTTGTTACACATTAAGTAGGAGCAAAGTAGCAAGTACCATGTGAGCCCAGCTTAATAAGGAAAGCCTAGGACAACACTCCAATGTTACTATTCCTGGAGCTGATCCTGATGAATTCCAACAGATGCCGTTTACACAATGCTGTTTAGGAACAGCTGACTGGCCCTTATGACATCCTAAGTGGTGCACTGTCTGCCTAGATTGTCAGTAGTTTTCACTGGACATGGAAATCTACCATTCTGTGTTTGGGACAGTATTTTAAAGAATATAATTAACTTTTTGAGCCACGTTTGTTAAATTTTTTTGCTCCACAAAAGGAAAGGCATAAACATATAAAGAAATAAACTAGCTTTAGTTCTAGAACCGAACAAAAAAGTTTGTACAAACTTTGGACTAGAGCAAAATCTTATTAATCTACTGTATCACTGTTTAATTTGTTTTTTTTTCTGTAGTTGTTCTTTAAAATAATGATTTTAAAAGTTGTTTCACTAATGCATGGATTAAGTGAATAAAGTCAGCTTTCTGTAGAACTTTAAAAAAAAAAAAAACATTTTAGCTATTGGTCTATACAATACATTCATTTTCTTTTACATGATATACTTTACATACATCATATCATAAAGGAACACACCAAAGTCTGATGACCAATTTTGTTTATTCAGGGGACATGCTTTTAGCCTAGGATATTAATCAAACCATACACAGTAGGCCCTTAACACAGAGAAAAACAGCTTTACCTTAGATTAAAAGGTACATTTGTGTGTATGTTATGGTAAAAGTCTGAATATTTGCAAATCTTAAGATTTACTGGTAAATGTTGACATTTACCAAGTAAAGCAGTAAATGTCTGAAATAAACATGAAAACGCTTTACTTCGGACATGTACCGGTAAATCTCAAGAATAACCAAATGCCTTTCCCAATAAGCTTCGATAAATGCCCGAAAGGCAATGAATTTCTTCATAATTCGGGACATTTACCACCTTACTTGGTAAATGGTGACAGTTACCGGTAAAACTTAAGATTGACCATTTTAACATTTACCGTAACATGTATAAGAATACACCAAATGTAATATAAAAGCCGGTAATTGATCCTTGTGCCGATATACCTTTTGTGTGGTAATTTTCCCAACTGTAGATTGCTCAGTGTGGCAGCAGCCTTAGGTCAGGGTACTTAAGAAAATCGCTGTTTAAGATTTTATTGAAATGTGATGTTTATACCCTTACTGGTACTCTTAGGTGATGTTTTTATTAATTAGCTGTATTTTAGTGCAGATGTATGGCTTATTTTTGCCTTTATTAATTTTGCAATTTATTCAAGGTGTTCGTTAAATTAAATAACCACTTGTCTTGTAGGTCTTGGCTGTGACTCAGAATTGCAGTCATGGCACCTAAAAAGAAGAATGTCAAAAAGAACAAAGGGGACATCAATGAGATGACCATCATTGTTGAGGATGGACCTCTGAGCAAATTAAATGGGTTAAACACTCTTATAGAGAGCGGCAATGGTTTCAGCTGCATTTCCACTGAGGTAACCGATGCTTCCTATGGGCCAAACCTCATGGAAGGCCTGAGCAAGATGAGACAAGAAGGCTTTTTGTGTGACTTGACCATTGCCACCAAAACAAAGTCTTTCAGTGTTCACAAAGTGGTGATGGCTTCCTGCAGTGAATATGTTCATAATGCACTGAAGAAGGATTCCTCCATCCAGAGACTGGACCTCAGCGAAATATCCCCAGTTGGCCTGCCCACAGTTATTACATATGCTTACTCAGGGAAGGTTGCCTTGTCTTTGTATACCATTGGTAGTACCATTGCCACTGCAATCTTTCTCCAAATTGATAGCCTTGTAAAGCTGTGCTGTGACTTTTTAATTCAGGAGATCAATGTGGAAAATTGTATGTATGTGGCCAACATTGCAGATACTTACGGACTAAAAAACACCAAAGAGGCTGCACAAAAATTCATGAGGGACAGTTTTATTGAATTTTCTGAAACAGACCAGTTCTTGAAACTGGCCTATGATCAGATCAACAATCTCCTGTCGGATGATGCCCTACAGTTGCCTTCTGAAGTCACAGCATTCCAAATTGCAATGAGATGGCTGGATTTCGACCAAAAGAGGATGAAATATGTAGCTGATTTACTGGCCAACGTCCGTTTTGGTACAATCACAGCGCAAGACCTGGTGAGCTTTGTACAGACTGTGCCTAGAATGATGCAAGATAGTGAATGCCACAAGCTTCTTGTGGATGCCATGAATTACCACTTACTTCCATATCAACAAAACATGTTGCAGTCAAGAAGAACGAAGGTGCGTGGTGGCCTCAGAGTCCTTGTCACTGTGGGTGGACGTCCAGCCTCTACTGAAAAGTCCCTCAGCAGAGAAGTCTTGTACAGAGATCCTGAGAATAACTGGAACAGGCTGACCGAGATGGCTGCCAAGAGTTTTAATCAATGTGTGGCTGTCATGGATGGATTCCTTTATGTGGCTGGTGGTGAAGACCAGAATGATGCCAGAAACCAGGCCAAGCATGCTGTCAGTAACTTCTGCAGGTGAGATCCAATACATCTATTAGAGCATTGCAAAAAATAGAATTGGTTTAAATGTGTCATATTCCCGGTGTATACTTTGTAGGTGCCTAATACTGGTGTCAAGTGGAAACAAGAAGACTTAATGACTTCACAAACCAGCATGCCCAAAATGAACCTTTGATGGCTATTTCTAATAAGGCCATAGGGGTCTAATAAATGTCTTTTAAATGCAGAGTCACTTCTTTTGTTTTCCAGAAACAAAAGTGATGCTATTTTATTAACGTCTGTTTAAACTGTACTGCATCCCTTTACACGTTTCATTCTCCCTTTCTTTCTTTAGATATGACCCCCGTTTTAACACTTGGATCCATTTGGCTAACATGACCCAGAAACGTACCCACTTCAGCTTGAATGCCTTCAATGGCCTCCTTTTCGCAGTAGGGGGTCGCAATTCAGATGGCTGCCAGTCTTCAGTTGAATGTTATGTGCCTACCTCCAACCAGTGGCAGATGAAGGCACCCCTTGAAGTGCCAAGGTGTTGTCATGCCAGTGCTATCATTGATGGGAAGATTTTGGTCACCGGCGGCTATATCAATAATGCATACTCACGCTCTGTGTGTGCCTATGACCCGTCAAGTGATAGCTGGCAAGACAAAGCCAGCCTCAGCACCCCACGAGGGTGGCACTGCTCTGTTAGTTTAGGTGACCGTGTCTATGTCATGGGCGGCAGTCAGCTTGGAGGTCGTGGGGAGAGAGTTGATGTTCTGGCAGTTGAATGTTATAACCCGCACACTGGGCAATGGAGCTACTCTGCTCCCTTACAGACAGGGGTTAGCACTGCAGGGGCTGCTGCATTCAATAATAAGATGTACCTGCTTGGGGGCTGGAACGAGATTGAGAAGAAGTACAAGAAGTGTATCCAGTGTTACAACCCTGATCTCAATGAATGGACTGAGGATGAGGAGTTGCCAGAAGCGACAGTAGGCATCTCATGCTGTGTTGTTACCAAACCGAGCCACAAAACTCGGGATTCTAGGGCAAGCTCTGTATCATCGGCTCCAGTCAGCATTTAAAAGTTCACAGTGGAAGGGAAAGTTAGGAGTTAATCAACTAGCCAATTAGCCAATCAAGTGCCACCAAGCCATAGAAGTGTGGAAATTGCTGAAGATCCGAAACATAAAATTTCCAAAGTAAACTTTATGGCTTTTGTCATCTTTAAGTATGTATTTAAATAATATATAATTTTAAATTAAACTTGCCCCCCCCAGATAACTTATTTATTTAACAGGTCTATTTAAATACTCCGTGCACATACATTTTCAATTTGAATAAGTCTAATTTATAATGGATCCTATATAGTTAATACCCAATACTCTAAATATTAAGGAAAACAGGAATGTTAATAAAACAAAAATGGTAAATTGGATCTATTAAATGGAGTGATTTAATAAAAGATTAAACATAATTGAAAGTTCTAAAATGAACGTCTTATTAACCACCTGATTGTAATTTGTTTATGATCTTTAAATGTCAGAGGGAATCGTCCAATATTTAAAATTTAATTTAATATCAGTTATAACTCTAAAGTTATTTTTAAAAAAAAAGAAAAACTTGATATAAGAATACAAAAAAAGGGAACATAAACATTTTTGAAAAATGTGTAAAATAAGTTTCAGTATTTATTTAAAAATAAGTTGAAATAACTTTATAGTGGTTAGGTCTGTGTGGAGTTAAGAAATAGAATGTTTAAAGCAAAGCGGCTTTAACTATAATACCGCTAAGGAAATATTAAACAAGGCAATTCAGGTATTTTACATGACTGTAAAATGTATCAAAATGTACATTTTATATAGTCCATACACATTTTAAAGTTGTTGTAAACACAAAATGTATTTTCAATTTGGGGCCAATAATGTGTATAGCTTTTATCACCCCTCTGTTAAAAAAAACAAAAAAAAAAAAAAAAAAAAAAAACGCCCTCTGCTGGTGAAAAAAGGAAGGTAATATCTGTATGCAGTTCTGAGCCAGTCCAATACTGTATAAAGGTTAATAAAATGCGGGTTTGCAAATGCTGGAAAAGGGTTAAGTTGCAAAAAGAAAAGAGAAATGTGTACATGTATTTGAGGTGTTGCTGTTTAATGTATGAGATTTATTGTTTTATGAGATTAAAGGGATTTCACTGCAGGCTGCCCATAGGGAATTGTGCATAACTTTTTAAAAATGTAAAGTTGTGAAAAGTTGTAAAAAGCTAAAGAAATCCAGGTATTCGATTGGAGCTGCTTGGAGTGGCAGTAGTTTACTGCTGCTACACAATACACTGTACGTTACTGTTTAAATACAGTGTTGAGAAAAAAGTAGCGCTGGTAACAAGAGGCTGAATGGGAATAGAATGGTATATATACAGAGATATATTCTACCATCGGGCCACAAGGGATATGGACAACTTCCATCCGATTACCTTTCATACATTCTATGACAACTCACATTGTTTTAACTTTATCATACTGAAAATGATCATTTGAAATGCATGCAGATACTACTAACCTGGGGACAGTACTAACACTGCAGGCAAACCCAGGCTAACAGTGGTGGATTTTAATGCAATACAAATGCAGTGGAACATGTTTACAGCTGCTGTAAAGTTCATTCAAATCATTAAATAAAATCATTAAAACAGACCCCGTTGTGTGATTCTGAGTACTGTGTAAATGAAGGGGGAAACCAGCTGCCCTGCTCTGAACTTTATGCAACTGAACTCCTTTGTTGTAGTACTGTTAATAGCCCTGCGTTTTCATTAAAGCTTTATCCATGAAAAAAAACACACATTTGCGTCTTTCATTTATTTTTTAACGATGATTCTGTTTCTTGAGGTATAATATTTTGAATGCTCTTAGTTTTGGTGCTTTTTACTGTACAGTAAAAGAGTGTAATACTGTGACTCCCAGCGACTGTACATAAGACACTGCTTGTTTTGATCACACTTTTGGTGATAGAACCATAACTGCACGCAAACCATAAAAGGCAGTGTCAGCTATAAAAAAAATGAAACTACAAAAAGACTACAACACCCAACACATTTTCAAGAAGAAATATGAAAGTGAAGGATTGAGCCAAAGAATTTTTTTTTTAAAAAGGACAATAAAGTGACTTCACAGTACACAAAAAATCCATATCCCCAGCACTGTAATTTGTAATGTGTATCTAGAGCAAAGTTATATGCACCTGTTTGTTAGCACAAATGGGTAGTGTATGCGTGAACAGTGTAGTGGCTGCCACTAGTAACTAATTGCATATCATAAACAAATTGGTCAAACAGTCAGGCAGCTCCTAATACCGAAGTAGTTGTTCCTTTATCACAGGAGAAACTGAAATAGAGAATATGAACATAAGAACATAAGAAAGGTTACAAACAAGAGGAGGCCATTCAGCCCATCTTGCTCGTTTGGTTGTTAGGAGCTTATTGATCCCAGAATCTCATCAAGCAGCTTCTTGAAGGATCCCAGGATGTCAGCTTCAACAACATTACTAGGGAGTTGGTTCCAGACTCCCACAATTCTGTGTAAAAAAAAGTGCTTCCTATTTTCTGTTCTGAATGCCCCATCTATCTAATCTCCATTTGTGACCCCTGGTCCTTGTTTCTTTTTTCAGGTCAAAAAAGTCCCCTGGGTCAACACTGTGAATACCTTTAAGAATTTTGAATGCTTGAATCAGATCGCCGCGCAGTGTTCTTTGTTGAAGACTGAATAGATTCAATTATTTTAGCCTGTCTGCATATGACATGCCTTTTAAATGATAAACAAAGCATACAAATAACACATTTAAAGGCATACTGTATTAAACAGCTGATAAATCAAATAATTTACATGACATAAAACAGCCTTCAAAGTGGTGTAAATGTATAAATACAGTATTACATATAGCATCTATACTTCCATAATATTAAATGTACCGCCTGTTTAATTTCCTTTTACTGTGTTTTACATCATTATTTGCTATGCGTACTATGTCTCTTTGATCTCCTATGTCTCTTTTATGAGTGTGTGACCAGTTTGCCTGCGCGTGTATGTAAAAAAAAAGGCACATTTGGATCGCGTGTATGTAAAAAAAAAAAAAAAGGCAAATTTGGATAACCTAGCTGTAATTTTGTAAATCTTGTATTGCATTTATTTCACTATATTAGTAAATACAGATTGTTAATAATTTTCGAACACAAGTAATTCAATTCCATTTACATCAGGAAGACATCTGAGGTCCTTTTTTTTAAAAAAAAAAACAAAAAAAAAAAAACGACAATTTTAACAACAATCTTACAAGACCAGCAGCAGCTCAATACTGAACTGACATTTTACTTTACAAAAAATAAACCACGCAAGTCAATAATACTTGCGGTAGCCACAAAGCTGAGCTACAAGACAGCCGCCTATTTCCTATGCCTACTGTCGACTCTTGATCTTAATCCCGATTCCATTGCACATTTATGTTTTAATAAATTAGAGTAATGTAAATTAGTGTTGTGTAGAGGGTATCTGTTTTATGTTTACTGAAAGCACAGATTATCTTGCATGAGTCACAGGCCACGTATCCAGCCAGTGAAAGCAATCGGAATGTTTTCCAGATTGATGACTTGTCTTTCTTATCTTCCTTCATTAACGTCTTGTAAACTTGGTTCTACGTATTATTAAATAACAAACGTTTTCGTTCAGAAGCAACAGGCAACTAAGGAAATTGCAAACAGTTGACTGTATCAGCTGACAATGTTGTCACATGTTTATGCTCACTGTACTGTGGGCTCGCAGTGAGAAAAGAAACTGATGGCTTGATAAGGCAAGATGGCCACAAACTGAACTTTTGTCAGCCGAATATTTATATCAGCATCCGGTCTGGCGTCCGCCACGATGTAAAACGATACACACGCCTCCGCATCTGCATACTTTAAATTATTCAACAAATAAATAATTTTAAAAAAACTCCACCCAGCTCTGATTAACTATTTTATTGCCCTGTGTGACTGCTGAAAAAAAAGGTCTAGTTAAGATAAAACTAAAGGTGTTTCTGGGCCAAAAGGTGTAAGTAGGACTCTTTCCTCTGGAAAATGGCAGTACAATGGTGTGAGTGCATTAATGTTGGACCAGTATGTTGCATATATGTTTGTTATCACTATTACTTTTCTTTATCAAAAAGCTAACTAATAATGACTCGGCAAAAAAGGTAAATGAAAATGTATGTCATCGTGTGTGGGTGTTGCGTTCCAGGTCTAATCCAAGTTGATTGTGAAATCCAAGGTAATGTAATGCTATCAATAACGAATGTCAGTATTTTCACAGTATGACCTTAAAATAGTCAACAAAAAGTTTCAAGAATCTAAAAATTTGATTGATTCATGAAAATACGTGTATTTAAGTAACTCACAAGTTAATACTTAGACGGCTCTTTTTTTAAAATCATATGTCCCTAGCGTGCTCTGTATCTTCTACAAATACCGGTAATATTTTCCACACCTGTGTTATTTAACTTGCACACAGTGACCAGATGGCATGCCATACTTATCATACATTGTACCAAAACAAAACAGTACTAAAATTACTAAAATTAACTATTGCTTATTACTGTATAATAATTATTATTATTATTTATTTCTTAATAGACGCCCTTATCCAGGGCGACTTACAGTCGTAAACAAAGATACGTTTCAAGAATCGCCGTACTAGTAATAATTAAGAGCAAGATAAAAATACAAGGACTTTGGTTCTAGCAAGTACAAGTATATGACAAAATACGATTCAATAACGGAGCAGATAACAGTGTCAGTGATAGTTACATCAGGATATAATTCAATACAAAATACTACAGATTAAATAACACTTGTGTCATATTACAGTACTCTAAAGTACAGGATTAAATGCAGTAAAATAGGGGGCAGATAAAAGCAAGTAAGGCGCATTTAACAAAGAGTGATAAGTGTCCTATTCTGGGAATATAGGGGGGTGTCTGTCTTTGCATTTGTATGGCAAACAGAAGGATGAATGCATAGACAGACACCCCCCTATATTCCCAGAATATGACACTCTCAATAATTTATGTTAAATATTGTTAATACTAAGTTCCATGAAAATTGGATAAGCGGCTCTCCAGTAATATGCAAAAATAAAACTAAGTGTGACATATAGATGGACAGACAGACAGAAACCCCCATATATCCCTGTGATAGAGATCGAATGGTGCTTGGTGTTAGATCTCCCGCTCGACCTGTGAGGGCACTGTGTAAAGGGAACAGAGTACCCTTAACTAAATGGCACGACAATTTATTCCGTAAGGTAGGTGGAAGTTGGTCATTTAGGAAAGGGGCGCAGCTACGGTATCCAAACTCAATGACCCAGACGGTAAACGGCGTGGGCATCTGAGGATTGGAGGAGGATCGCTTCGTTAACCTAGGGGTCATGAGCGAGGATATAAACAGGGGTCATAGCTGAAGTGATCTGTTCCTTGGTAAATGGTTAGTGTTGAAAACCTACAAGGAGCCTGTGCTGTTTCGTGAACCGTGAGTTTTGTCTTGTGTTTGTTAGTGTTTTGTTAACTGTCGTCTGTTTTTAATAGACTACCAGTTGCACGATCCGGAGCTGTAGCGAAAGCCAGCATAAACCCGGACATCACTTTCACCCCTGCATTTCACGGAGAACTGTATTACACCACTTGCACGTATTCACTATCACTAAGAACTGTGTTTGTGTTTTGTGTTTAGTGTTGGTGTGTAAAACTGGACTTTTTGGTTACGGGTCAAACCTGGGGAATTACAAATACAGAGTGATAGACGCTGCTGTATCACTCCAACATTATTATTTACAGGTACTCATTGTCTGACTGTTTTATATTCACTCTGCACTGCACTCACCTGTATTCACTCACCACTTTGCCACAATCCCCACAACCTGATATTCTCAATAATGTATTGTAGCTTAATAATGTTAATACCAAGTGTCATGACAACTGGACCGCCAGCTCTACTATATCTCCTTTGCAGGGGATTTCATCCTTGGCAGGAGAATAGCAACAGCTGTTTCATCAAGAGCTTTGGAATGCAGTTGGATCACATGAACTCATGAACTAGGCTTAAGTCCTTAAAGACAAAAAAAATGATTATCTGAAATAATATTGTACAGTATCCTAATGTTCATCTTAAAAAAAAAAAAAAAGGATACTTAAATGTTGTCAACTTCATCTAAACTTCAAACCATGCAACTTCTATAACCTTTGACTTCCATAACTGATACTCTTGAAAGTTTTACTTTTGTTACTGAATAGCTGTATCAGTGTTTTAAATAATTACAAATGTCATGCTGTACTATCCTAAGTACAGCAGCTCTGCAAACAGTGCTGAGATAAAATAATGCCTTCTGCCATCTTAAAAGCCTGCAGCTATAGAGGATGAGCCCAGAACAGGTACCAGCACCTGCACCAGGTGTGGCTAAAGGGACCCGCCACTCTCGAGCAGGTCTTGGTCATTGTTGAGCAGATCGAGGCCATGCTCAGGGAAGGAGAATGTCTTCACCCCGACTAGACCTGTGCGTGCTGCCAACTGTAGTGACGAGAAACAGGACTTCAGAGAGGAGCCGGTGCCCTCTTTCTACCGCCCTGAAGGAACGCCGCTGGGTGCTGTGGGAAGCCCGGGCATCTGTCGGCCCACTGTGCAACCACTGGGCGCCCCCCAAGTTTCAGGACTGTGTTCGTGTCGAAGGGGGCTGACGGGACATTTGGCCCTTAAGTGGGAGAGATGGTACACTTGCTGCAGCGCTGTCTAGCGAGCAAACCAGGAGACAGAGTAGCATGCTGTGGCTGACCCAGCAGGCAGAAAGCCCCACATGTATGAAAATAGTGGCAGCAAAGGACAGTGGGAGTGTTGGGGGATTATTACTGTTGTTGTTTACTGTAAATTGTTAGGTTAAACCCTTTTTGCTCCTTAGGGAGCATAGGTCATCCACTTTGATCCTCCATCTGGCTCTGTTTTGGGCTAGTTTCTCCAGTTCTTTCCAGGAGTATCCAATCTCCTTCAGTTCTGCCTCTGGACCTCCTCCAGCTGTTTCTTGGTCTTCTGGGTTTTCTTTTCCCTTGTGGGTTCCAAGTCAGTGACTGTCTGGTTATGTTTGTTGTTGGCTTTCTGCATGTATGTCCAATCCAGCACCACTTTCTTCTCTTGATATGTGTTTTTATGATTTCTTGTTGTGTTCTTTCCCAGAGATCTATGTTCCTGATGGTGTTTGACCAATAAATTCCTAAGATGGTTCTGTGGCATTTATTTATGAAAGGTTGCAGTTTGTATTGTTTACTGTAAATAGTTTAATTGTATTTCCTTTCCCTTGTTCCTATATGTGTTCCCGGTGTCTGTATGTGTGTTATGTGAGCATTGGTGGCTGTTTCTGCATGCTTCTATGTAGTCACCATTGCTGCGTTCTCTGATCTGCGTAGTTGGGTGAGCCCTCCGCTCACTGTATGCAAGACTGTATGCAACTTCTGTTCCTGTTTGTGACAGTGTATTTAAGAAACAGAGCCTTCTGAATGTAAAGCTGGGGCTGTGTTGCTTAATAAAAGCGCTACTTTTTTAGAAGAGCAATTGTCCCTTGGCTTCATTTTTTTTAAAAAATGGTGACCTTTTAAAGATTACTACAATATTATATTGGGTAAATAAAATCAATACAAAAGTGAATAAACTTGTCACGGAGTGATATTTTGCAAACAGCTTCTCATTTCATTCAGTTGCAGGTTACTCTCATAAGATAACTTCACTGCATCTTAATACTTTTGTCTGAGGCTGTGAAACAGGCACACATTCCCCTTACAGGGGTTACTAGTACAGTAATGAATGAATAAGGCACCCGCCTTATTCATTCAACATGCAGAAACTTACCATAGGTAGAGTTCACATTCACATTAAAAATGGACAATTGATTTGTTAAGTCATTTCTGACTCGAACTACATCATCCCCTTAAGACCTTCATAGTACTGACTGAACAGCTGACAAAATGCATGTCATACTCATAAACTGAGGTCTGAAGTGTGTATTTATGTAGCAGATATGCTTGTCCCATATAAATATGCTATGTCATTGCTTATTTTTCACCTTAAAATCAATTCAAATTGTAAACCTCCGCTCCCTTGAAGCGTTTGTGAAAAATGCTGAGTCACGACGTGACGTTTCCGCCTGACTAGGTCACGTGGATCCAGTCCTTGCCAAGTGCCTTGATGAAAAAGGTTTCCGATTTTGCTAATCCGTGGAATACTCAGTAAGGTACAGAGGAGGCTGAGACGCGTGCAGTAAGCAGCGGTTGACTATTTAAATTACCTACATTCCAAAGTGAAACAAATTGAACAAACTGTATTTGGCTATCTCCAGTACAGGCTTCATTTTTTTACGGACGCAGTACGACTGCAGTATTGCATTTTTGCACTCTTTATCGATACATTTAAAACGTTTATTTATTTTATTTGTTTTAATAAGGCCTCGTTTTATTTACATATCATTAAACAAACTACTAGGTTGAGGGTCAGTTATTTTTTTGTGAATGAAAAGGATAATTGAATTTATCGGTTAAGATTCGGGGTTCAAAGTGAAAACACAGAACTTGGTATCGTTGAAAAAGGGTCAGTGTTTGCTCTCACTGTATCTTGGTGCCATGGGTTTGCTGACACAAGGGTCGCCATTGAACTGGGAAGAGACCAAAAAGTATGCGGATCATGTCAGAAAACACGGCATCATCCAATTCCTAAATATTTACAACAAATTGAAAGACCGACAAAAGGACGTCCTGAAATGGGGTGACGAGGTAAGCCTGCACAGTACTGTAGCATATTTATTTTTTAAAACTAAAACGCATTGTTCATTTGAACCCTCTGTTTATAAACTCTTTTGATAGTGGTGCTGTTTTGACAGGAATGCATAGGTACTTTATCGCACCAGTAGTACTATAATAAACAACACTGACAGCCACAGGCCCTGAAGTTACAGCATACGTAGCGGCTGCACAGGTACAGTGCTTATCGGACCTGCTTCTTTGTAGAACAACATGCACGATATCTGTCATGCTTTTGTTTGCAATTCCTTTATGCATTTAAAGAATACATAATGACGTTAGGGAAATAATATATTTATATTGTAGTTATCTATTATTGCATCATCGTTATACAACTGTTCAAGTTACACTATGAATCTGTTATTTCATAATTTGTTTCTTAGTAAACAATACTACTAGATACCATCCGTGTATATGCCGATAAAACGGATTTAATTCTGACGTGTCTCCACATTGCTACTTGTGCTCTAAGTAAAATTTTACATTTTTATTATTTTGTTTTAAAATATATGTTTAGGTGCTCCAATAAGCTAATTAGAATACAGTGGCAAAACAAATGCTCTTTATTACTAAGTGTGTTTTGTTGTCAATAAAAGCATTAAAAATAATAGGTAACCAGGAAATGAGAATACAGAACAAGTCATATGTATCATTTTGTCATTTGACCAGCAGTTAAGACATTTAGGATTTGACCAGACCTAGTAATGTACAGATTGCATTATCACTGAAACCGTTTTAGCCAGACACTTGATGACTGGTGTAGTTTTCAGAGATATTATTTGTTTAGTTTTCAGTGGTTTTAGCCGAAATGTGAAATTCTGACTAAAATATTTACAAGCTGCTACTTCAATAGCAATGTGAATGTCAGTCGATCTGGTTAAAACCTAAAGCTGTGACCTCCGGAACTTTTTTGATGCTGGTCTTATGAAGTGGAAATTGGATGCATTGAGTTCCTTTTCAATTCGAAGAAGACTAACAACCAGTACTTTTGGGATATGCCTGCCACAAGTCAGGTATTTACTGAGCATTTGATGTCAGAGCTGCAGATAGGCCCTTCTGGGGAGTGACGTCCTCAGTCCCGCCTACCGAGGGATTAAGTAGTCACTCTGCGGAGATCACTTTCTCTTTTGCTTCTCACAATCGGGTAAGTAAGGTAGGTTTACTAACCTCTCCAGTTGCTGTGATGGAGTCTGTATGAAAGAGCTCTCAGTAGTTTTCTGGAAGATCCTCTGCAATTTCATTGGTGGAAGTCGGCTTGCCACTTCCCCGGAATCAGAAACTCAGCTTCTGAAGACTGAGCTATAAACGCTGCGCAACTGCGCTCCATTTAATTTTTTCTTTTCAACAGCCTACATTGCCTGGTGACTGTAGTCTGCTTTCTTAACCCTACAATGTTGTTGTTTTCTATTGTCTTTTCCTCTGCTATTTGCAGCTAAAAAAAAAAAGAGGAAAGAGAGACGCATGATTCCTCCACCGGGACCCGGCTCTGCTGAGTCAACAGCACTGGATTGACTCTGCCCCAACACACTCTTGTATGCATTCCCACCAATACCGTTGCACCCGGCCTTCCTAGAGAAGGTCCGGAGAGAAGGCAACACTTCTCCTTGTGGCCCCCAGATGGCCCAGGAGAATCTGGTTTTTAAACCTTTGCCAGCTGCTAGAAGGCCAGCCCTGGGAGATCCCGCTACGCATGGATCTCCTCAGTCAGACGAGAGGCACTCTCAGGCATGCAGCACCGGACAGTCTCCAAATGTGGGTCTGGCCCCTGAACGGGACCGTCTGTCCGCCTTTGGGCTCTCAGATGTAGTTATCAATACTCTGCAGAATGCTAGGGCCTCTTCCACAAGGTCGTTTACACCTATAAGTGTAGGTATTTTCAAAACTGGTGTATAACCAGAGACCATGACCCCATCTATTGCCCTATAGCAATCATTTTACAGTTTCTCCTAGAGGAGGGTAGATCCTCCTCTATGCTGAAAGTGTACATTGCAGCCATATCTGCATGCCATGTCCCCATTGATTCAGTGTCCCCAGGTGCTAATTTCATGGCGACACGTTTTCGGAAGGGCGCTTGCGGTTACGTCCTCCTAGAAAGGACATCCTTCCCAAATGGAGTCTAGACGTGGTATTGGAGGCTCTCACTAAGGCCCCGTTTGAGCCTATACTTTACATAGAGTTGAAACATCTCTCTATGAAGACAGCCTTTTTGCTAGCCGTCACCCCCGCTAAGTGAGTTAGTGAGCTACAGGCTCTGTCCGTGCAGTGCCTGTATGCGTATTTGGGATGATGGAAACCGGGTATCGTAAGGTGGTTACAGCATTGACAGGTTATGTGGATAGGACGAGAGTGCTACGTCAGTCTGTCCAGCTCTTCATCTGCCATGGTCAAAGGACCCTGGGTCAAGCCCTCTCTAAGCAGCAACTGTCCCATTGGATTTTGAACACAGTCTCGACTGCATATACCAATGCCGGCCTACCTCGACCTGAGAGGGTGGCTGCGCACTCTACCAGGGGAGTGGCTACGTCCTGGGCCCTTCATTAACTGACCTTCATTGACTGATATTTGTACTGTGGCTAGCTGGGCTATTCTGCATACATTCACCAGGGGCCGGTTGTACTAAAGGGATCTGATCCCGGATCCGGGCTCATCAAAATACATAACTGAAACCTTTTTAAAATTGCTAAAATAATATTTAAATAAGCACTATACTGAATTTGGATAATTGTAACGATAACTTAATAAACTTTAAAACCTGCTTGCAGGGATATCCAAAAATATTTCCTTCAGATTGAAACGGAGATAATTTAACATTTTAGAAAACATTAAGCCACAATGCATTTAAAAGTAGCTGTAACAGTACTGTATTAAGTTAAGATACTATCAATTAGAAAAAAAAAAATATATAACATATTTTAATCTACGTGTGAATGTTTTATTCCATTTATGTGGATTACCTATAAGATAATATGATTTTCAATCAAATATAAACTTTGATAATGTATTCTTAACCTTTGAAGGTCAAAATGTATCCTTCGTTAGCCCTACATAGAATATTATCTTAGAACAAGTGCTAAATCAAACAAGCGATTCTTAACAACTGGTCAAGCAGGGTACTTGGGGACTGATCTGATTTTTATTTTTATATAGCTGTGGTTGAATGTATCATGGGTGTGCAATTCATATCGCCCGAGGCTCTCAGGCACGCATTTAAGGTATTACAATTTAAGGTATTCGACCACCCACTCAATATCGCGGATGACGGGATCCAATATAAATCCTCTATATATCGAGGGCTGCGATATATCGGGAGATCCATAGAAAAAAATTAATAAGCTAACAAATACTATACAGCCACTCCCTCGTTTTATCGGGGGTGTCAGGGTCCAATGTAAATCCTCTACACAACCTGCTTTTTTTTCATTTTTCATATAAAAAGCAGCACACCGATTTAATTTGTACTGCGGAGGGTAATTGCTTCTCATCAACTTAAGTCTCCAGTTAATTTTATGAGTTTTTCTCTCCTTTCTCAAATGCACAAACCTGCTGCATTGAAAGAATCCATTCCCAACATAGGAGGCTTGTTGCCGTGGAGCTGACGTCACTGCCTTGTGACTTTTGCGAGTGCATTGCTGCCACAAGTGAACACCTCATTGGCTAAAATAAAAACACGTCAGCAAGTAGATATTTAATTTGCTTTGTGTTATTGTGCAATGTGTGTGCATATGATAACAGTACGATATGAATGCTTTGTTTTTAATTGTTCTGTATATTTTTGTTTGTGATGTGCAGTACAAAGTAAAATGAACAGTTATTCTAAGTGAATTTGCCTATGTACTGTATATTGTAGCTAAGGCATGCACAGCTAGACTGTAAATAAAAATGGGGAGCCAACTCCAGGACCACGATATATCCGAATCCGCAATATAGCGAAGGGCGATACAATGAGGGATGGGTGAAAAGTGACGTTTACTGTTTAGAAGCATTTCAAGACGAACTTCCCCTGGCAAGAAATATAACTTTTTTTTCATTCGATTTTAGTGTTGCTAACCTATATTTTTTATTTATTTATTTATTTTTTAGATTTAAACACTAATTAAAAATTATTTTACTAGATTTGAACAGAAGCGATATTAGTTATTTATTGGACATGCACAATCCATAGATTTTGTGAAACTATTAAAACATGAAGATTGTCATATGTTTATAATGATAGAAATGAAATGCTTATATATGAGATTACAATATTTGAGTTTAAAATGAAATACAGACTGTAAATCTCATGGCAATGTGTTTATATATTAATTCATTCATGTGTTTATTTTTCAGTGAGATTAGTGCAGGGAAAGAATGTTGCCCCCCCCACCCCTACCCAAAAAAAAAGCCATCTGGATTTGAAACCAGGATCACCCGGCTGCAGCAGCGTTCCAGTTAGCCATCATGGGACGAGATGTTAGATGAGGAACAATAGCTGTAAAATGTTATGCACTCTTAGGAAAAAAAGTATATAATAGAAATAAACAAAAGAAAAAACATATTTTGTGTTTGCAGAATTTGATGGAGCCTACTGTTAATATTGTGTGCATTTTGGTAGAAAAAGTAGAAAATGCAGAGAACCTTGACAGGTTACACACAAGTCCTTTTAAAAATCTGTGGTTCAGCTGTTACAAAACTGAAATTGGATTCAGCGTATAGCAAGAGTGGAAAATAACAGGCAGAAGCTATTTTTACATTTCAATAACTCCCAAGTATTACTTCTTATAGTTGTACTCTGAGTATGTTACTTAAATTTACTAGCAAATATGTTCCAAACTGCACTGAAAGAAACATTTCCTTAAAGTATGTTATACATTTGTTGAGTTGAGGTGGGATCACAGGGAACCTTTTGTATATCGTGAATAATTTAGTGAACCCGTCAAGTTAAAAATTGATTGATTGTGTTCGCTGTTAAATTAAACCCAAATACTACAAGCTATATTCTACTTTTTTTGTGTGTGTTTCATGCGACAGGGAAGGGGCAAGTACGTTTTTTAGAAGGCATTTTCTCCCTTGGACACAAAGTTTTTTTCAAAAATTGCACACCCCTGTATCGCCTGGATTCATGTACTATTTTCAGTGAATCATTGATTCAGTACTTTGGTATCATACTGTACAGAGCACAGACCACCATGATACAGACTTTGAGCCAGGAACAGTTTATTTAATAATCCTCATTCCATGCTAGGGGAACCCATTTATATATATATATATATATATATATATATATATATATAGACATAGACACACACACACACACAGATGAACCCACTTTATATCATAATTGCTGTGCAGGCATAATTCGTGATACAAAGCGGGTTATGATATAAACACGTTTACGTTTGTTTCACGTTTGCCTGTGACATGAGTGCGAAAAAAAAGAAAACTAACGTTGAATTAAAGAGCAGTGTTTTAATACAGTACATTTAATCGTTCTTTCCATTTAAACATATGCATATAGTTTACTACAGGACAAATACAATTTGTGCATTTTGCATTAACTGGAACAAAACCGTTTGTGACATCTAAAAAAAGCATTAATTGTCGACTGATGAGAGCTATTAGGCGTTGCATTTGGGTTTTTTTCTTTTTTTTGTGAAGAAGACTATGTTAAAAAAGAAAAACTTGGTGAAATTGGTGTTTTGTAACTGAACTGTATCCTGTTAAGAACGCCCACGCAGCATTTGACCGGCTGCACAAAATGTCAGTAGCCGAGATGATTATTGGTTGTTATTTGCGTTGAAAATTAATTCTATCCTGTGGTTACTTAGTAAAGCCCAGCCACGCAGCATTTGACAGGCTGCACAAAACGTGTCAATAAGCAGGTTTGTGAGATGATATTAAAAGAGGTAATTTCTCAAAGAACCTATGGTGCATGGCGAGTGGCTTTTGCGAAATCGTTTTTACAGGGTTTTACATCAGACTGTTTGAAAACCAATACAGGAATGACTCAACCACATCTTAATGTGCAGATCCAAACAAACCAAAATCAAACTTCTTATTACAGATCAAAGTACATAATGGTAGTGTACAAAAGTTACACTATATCATATTCAGTGTGGGGTCCTATTGTACAATTGTCCTAAATATTTGTTATTAATTCATGCTACTGTGGAATGCAATACTCCATGGTCATGCTGAGAAATTATGTAAACAATACACCTTTAGAAGATTACAGTTAAGTGAACGTTGTTCTTGTTTGTTAAGTTGGTTTGTCAAAGTATTTCCACATTCAAATGTAACCAAGTGATGCATCTGGCATTGTTGCTTATCTATTCCTCCAAACAATTTATGGCACACCAGGGTTGGCTGATTTTAAATCAAGTCCATTTAAATCACAAAAAAAAAAAATCATTGATTTTAAATCATTTATTTTCATTTACTACCTATTTTATATAGTTTCTGAGGAAAAGACATCGTAAACTCTTACTGTCTATAAACTAAAACTCTTAGGGCTGTTTTCTGATCACAGTGCAAATGCGAGTGCAAGCACAAGCACGAACAGTGCTTGCCCCCAATTCTGTGGCGCATAAATAGAGCAAAGATGTAAAAAAAAAAAAAAAAATACTGCACTGAAATGGTATTCTGAAGACATGTCTTGCCCCATTATAGAGCACCACGATTCTGATGAATGAGGTCCCAAATATACAACTGAGCACTGTGTTAAGACCCACTGAAACCAGGTTTAAGTGGTGAAATCAGGAACTTTAACAATTGAACACACTGTAAAAAGCAAAGTAGTCCTAAGTAACAACTGCGTGTGTTTGGACTGACTCAGAAAGAGGAAATCAAAGAAAGAAAAGAATGACTGGGATGAGTGAGGGGTATTTTTCTGTGGCGTACTCCATCGCTAAATTCTTGTAGTTCATATATTGTAGTTCACATTTAGAGGATGCCACAATAATTTGCTTTATTTATGTATTCATTTAAGATTGAGTAATTTAGTTTGGTATGTAATTATTCACAAACCACCATTTCCAACATCCTTTAATTTAATAAAAGAAAGAAAAAAAAAAGAAAAATCAATTTAAATAAAACAAATCTGATTTAAATCAAATCCGATCAAAAAAATTGACAACCCTGTGGCCCACTTTTTATTAACAAAAATCTTTAGGTAAGTTGGAAGACTGTATTTAGTGATTCAGTGTATTAGGAACCCAGATGAGTGTTAGAGTAATTCCTCAGTTACCATGCTTCTGTTCCTCCTCATAAGCCAGTTCAGATGGTTATTTCATACTTTCAGTATAATGGCAAATTTTCAGGCACAATCTTCTGTTTTACGTGTGACCTAATGTAGCTGCCATACTGTGGCCAAGTGTACTATGAATACTTACACAACATAATGCTCCCTCACTACCCCACTCACTGCAGCATTGAGAAGCCACAACTTTTACACTCTGTCATAGAACAGTAGTAGTATCTGCCCAAACTGCATGCTAAATGTGTTGATAATAGTGACCTCTTCTGCTAATATGGCTACCATATTGAGATTATGTGCATTTTTAGGTTTCAGCTAAATAGACACAGTACATTGAGTTATCGTCTTAATATGTGGTCCACAACTGTATTCTGTGATTCACTTAGTCAAGTTCACGCAGATTCTACTTTCCCAGGGATGCATTGTTTCCATTAAAAAAAAAAAAAAGTTATTAGAAATACCATTACTTCAGTAGCAGATTGGACATGTTGTTGGTTGGTAATTGGTATGTTCTCCATGTGGAATGATAAAAGAACAATGCAGCCATAAAATTCAAGACAAATGTTCCAGACTAGGTTACATATTGTGCAGAGCAGCAGTATTTATGTTATTGCTGCAGGTGTTGGTGATGCACAGTAGTGAAGTAATATCATTTAACATTTTTTTCCATTTTCTTTTTAATTTGGATGGTTAAGATTCTCTGCAGTGGTAGTGGTAATTGATGACATTTGGTGTACAACTACATTGCATACTAGGATTGAGGAAAGAAAACCCAGGTCCCTTTGCAAACTGAACTACTGTAAACAGATCCCACATGTAAACTATTCACAAGAATTACAACTCTCCAGTACTTGCATACAATTTCTGTCTTTCCTTTAATAGTTTCTTAAACCAAGTATTCATTTCCCTTTACATACTGGCTAACTGATCTTGTTTTATGCCCCATTGTAGCATCACAAAACACACATTTAAGACGTTCAGCATGCCTGTGTTCCAATCACACACAGACTTACTGTACCAACTGCACAGTGCAAAAATGATGTTTGGACTGTTACAATGCCCTCTGCAAATAGTGTATAAAGGTAATAATGTTAATGCAGTAACCCCAGTAGTATGAGTACATGAATGGTGTTTTTTTCTTTCTTTTTTTTTTTTTTAAAATACATGAATTATAAATATCTGTGTTTTATTGGCACACAGATTGTTCTAAACATGTCTTCGGGGGGGCTTATAGGTTGTTGGTTAAAACCGAAAAGTGCAAGTCCGAATATTATATTATGTATTGACTTTGCATTGTTGTCCAGAAAAAAACAAGTCTTCCACTTCAAAACATTACACATCGTCTCAAGGTAGCTGAAGCCTTTTTCAATCCTTATTTTTAAACATTGCCATTCAGTTTACGTTTCTCATTTCAATAGCTAATTCACATTTATTCAACATTTCTAGTTGTTGTTGTTGTTGTTGTTGTTTATTTCTTAGCAGATGCCCTTATCCAGAGCGAATTACAATTGTTGTAAAGTATCACATTTCAGAATATCACATTACAGATAAGAGCACTTGTAAAGTACAATAAAATCAGTAGCAAAAGATCGAATTCTAATAAGAGCAAAAAAGAGAATACAGTAAATAATTATCATACATGTAAGAGCAGGTTCAACTAAGAGCAGTTAACTATTACTATTACTAAAAATATTTGCTTGTATGAGTAAAGTCCAGTATGAGCATGTAGGAAGTGAAAGGATGAGAATGATTTCAATAAGAGCAATTATAAATACGTGAATACAGATACCTATAAGAGTAAAGTCAAATACAAGGTATGGAGCAGTTCAGTGCAAGTGCACGCAGTTGATACATAACTACAATTACAGTAAATAGTGTACGTAGTGGTGCTGTAGTATAGATGATTGAGCTTTTAAAAGGTTATCAAAAGATGTCTAATGTAAATGGATGTAGTTTTTAGACTCAAGTCCAACAAAGGCATTTGAATAGTTCTTTAAAAAACAAACTGCAACATGCTTGGTGTGGTTGGGAATTTTACAATGCTGTTATCTTGTTGCTATTGTTCTTGATATAGGGCCTCCAGAGTGCTGTTACTTGGTGCACATTCCTGCCTTTTGTTGTTTTTAGATTAATCCGAAATTCCGACCTAGGATTATTACATGGTGTGAAAATCAATGTAAAGAAAGAGAGTTTGATGAATTGGAAAGGATGTGGTGGAACCCATTTTATTCAAAACAGAAATGGATTGTACTTTTTAGCTGTGTCTGTCATATTTAAACAAAGAAAATATTGTCTTGATTTTAAAAAGATAAATACAGTACGAAAAACAATAATGTGGCGCAATGAGTGAATGTTAGGGTTTTTTTTTGTTTATTTGTTTTTGACAGAAAAGTAGTCAAATGAGAAATTACAGTTACCAACAGAAAATATGAAAAAAAAAAAAAAGATTTGTGGTGTTTTCGCCAACCTAATTTCTTAATCGACTGTCCTATACGGATTTATCAACAATAATGGATGCATCAACAAAACATTAGGATTTTTATCAGAAGATCCAATAACTAAGAATGCTGCTGTGCATAATAGTTAAACAGCACGGTAAAACTTGCATTCAAATGAGAACGAAGCACTTGAGTTTACCATATGTCCCATATGTATGAGCACCATATGTCCCTTTTAGACTAAGAAGAATAAAAAATGTAAAATATTTTTTTTAACAGAAGTCATTTTGATTTGAAACATTACATCTTAACATTGTCAAAAGCATTTACCATCTACACGAAATTCAATAAATTGCCAAACATCGCTTTCCTTTACCCCAAAAATTTAGAGAGTCTCCCGTTTTTTAAAATAATTATGTAGCTTTAATTTTCTAAATCTGGAAAATGTAAATAAAATATTAAGTGATGTGATTTGTCCAACACGAATCCAGGGGCCAAAAGGTTTGTATCCTAGCAAAGTGCTGATGTTGGCTACCTACATAATCTATAAGTGCATAACTACATAATCAAAGTCTTTATGCAAACTGGCAATGGGAGACTTCAAATTGCACTTTAATTTGATGCATCGATACACCAATATATAATCGAAGTTCGGGAAATTTGAGTCAGAATGATCAATAATTATTGCATCTTGTAAAAAATCCACAACCTACCGTAGGGTTGTAATTAAAGGGAAACTTGGTATGGGTATGAAATATAGCTATCCTAACTTTAATGTATTCTTGAAGTTCTAGTTTAGATTCGGTTTGTATCATTTTTATTCCAGCCATCACATCCTGTGACTATTTAAAACTTTTTCAAAGTTTAAAGCACCCCTGTGGTGTCAATAGAGCTCTATCATGTCTAAATGCTCAGTAAATCAGGTAAACCGGCATGTAGGCTAACCATTAACCCATTACCCTGAAACACTACACAAAGGGGAAATGGTATGTCTAACATCCACTTGGGTGTTGCAGGGTGTCTTATTTAACTCTTGCATTACATCTTTACAGAGCTGTCATTTTGTCTGTTTATCTTGACCCCCTTTGTAGACCTCACATCATTATGTGGCTGGTCCCTTTAGTTGGCTGTTTTTAGTTTTCTCTGTGATGTTTTAGTGTTTAGAGCTGTTCAGAAATTTTTTTAATGATGCTGAAACAGCCTGAATAGCTGTGGTGGCAAAACCCTACATTTCCCATAAAGTTTTTTTCCTGTAGGGTTAGGGCTAGGGTTAGGTATTCATGGTAGTTTTCCTCCACCCATTATGAACCTTGGCGGAGTGTGAATTGCAGTTTACTCAATCAACTTACACTCCAAATGTTAAAAAAATAATGTTGCAATAAAATTGTAAAAAATAAACTGTTTCCGTGTTACATTGTTTTAACCTGGCCAAAATAATTATACTGACAACATACTTTAGATGCTGGCTTTGCAGTTGGTACAAAGCTGTTTTTTTTTTCCATTGTCCCTGTTGTCCAGTAAACATTAACTGTTTACATTGTTTTAACCACTAACCATATCACTTATGCAGATCTTTTTTCACATATACATTTTATTTCATGATTACAAACTGTTCCATTAGAAATGCTTTGTCCTAACGTTATGTCAATTTCTATTTTAATTCAGATCCACTCATTCAGTACTTGAGCATTCATTTAGAATATTCCTGCTTTTGCTGTACTGTAGGTTGAATACATGTTGGTAGCGATGGATCACAACAATCACAAAGTTCGTCTGGTGCTCAGTGGAGGTGATGTCTTGCACAGTCTTCAAGAAAAAGGTGAAAATACCAACCCCAAGTAAGTAAAATTAACATTCACATTGAACAATATATTCTGTTCATGCTTTGGACTCGCTAATTCACATTTTAACAAACAAACCAATGGATCAATAAAAGTAATGTGTCTTTTCATGTCCAGAATCCCCCAGTGTCACAGGAAGCAGTTGGTGTATATTTGTGTATTTTTTTTCTTCTAGCCACCCGACCCTCTGGAGGCCTGAGTATGGCAGCTACATGATTGAAGGCACTCCTGGCCAGCCTTACGGAGGAACAATGTCTGAGTTCAACACTGTGGAAGACAACATGGGTAAACGACGGAGGGAAGCCTCTTCTTTACTGAAAGAAAACCAGACACTGTGCACCATTACAGCATTCCCAAGGTATAAACATATGCATGTGGCCACATAACGCTTGGTATAAAGATCATATGTATTCATATTACTATTCAAACCAGGTCATTTGCATCCTCATATTGAACGAGACACTGAGCACTGAAAAATGTTTTCTAGCTATACCCTTCATTGTGCAATGTGACCTAATAATGGCTCGCCATCTGTATTCATGGAATCTCTAGGACAGAGGCTGTAATTTTACAAGACCTGGTTATATCTCAGATATAGCGATTCATTTTTGCTGGGTTATTGAAACACATTGACCTTAATGTTGCATTCATGTTTGGTACACCTTGTTTTATTGTTATTTTAGTCAGGTTTCATTATAGTGCTGTCTTGAAAAAAGTACCATGTCATTGCAAAATGATCAATTTTAGCGTATCAGGTGTGGAAACCACACACTTTGATACATACACTACCGGTCAAAAGTTTTAGAACACCCCCATTTTTCCAGTTTTTATTGAAATTTAAGCAGTTCAAGTCCAGTGAATAACCTGAAATGGTACAAAGGTAAGCAGTAAACTGCCAGAGGTTAAAAAAAAAAGTTTAGGTTACCAAAAACTGAAAAATAATGTACATTTCAGAGTTATACAAAAAGGCCTTTTTCAGGGAACAAGTAATGGGTTAACAACTTACAGCTGTTCTGCAGCAATGGAAGTAAATTAAGCCTTGAAAGTTGATGCTAACAATTCCTACAGGTGTCCCAACTTTTGTTGATTACTTACAAACCCTCTGTCTGTATAAAAGCAGTGTTGGAACAGACTGTGTTACTACACCCTCTTAAGCATTATTTGGACAGTATTGTACTGCAGGAAGTAGTATATTGCTATCATAATGGCGAGAAAAAGGCAATTAACAAAGGAAGACAGACAGACCATTATAACCCTTAAAAGTGTAGGTCTTTCCTTTAGAGAAATTGCAAAGAAAGCCAAGGTGTCAGTGAGTACAGTTTCCTACACCATCAAAAGGCACTTGGAAACTGGAGGAAACTCTGACAGGAAGAGGTCTGGCAGACCCAAAGCCACAACAGAATCAGAAGACAAGTTTCTGAGAGTCAACAGCTTGCGTGATAGGTGGCTCACAGGGACAACAGCTTCAAGCACAGCTTAACACTGGTCGAAGTAAGCAAGTCTCAGTTTCAACTGTGAAGAGAAGACTTCGAGCTGCAGGTTTGACAGGTCGAGTGGCGAAGAAAGCCATTGCTAAGATGGCAAAATAAGAAAAGAGGCTTGCCTGGGCCATGAAGCACCGCCAGTGGACTACTGAAGACTGGAAGAAGGTCTTATGGACCGATGAATCAAAATTTGAAATCTTCGGTTCATCACGCAGGGTTTTATGCGCCGTCGAGTAGGCGAAAGGATGGTTCCTCGGTGTGTGACACCAACTGTCAAACATGGAGGAGGAAGCGTGATGGTCTGGGGCTCTTTGCTGGATCCAGAGTCGGCGAATTGCACAGAATGAGTGGCACCCTGAACCAAAACGGCTACCACAGCATTTTGCAGTGCCATGCAATACCCTCTGGTATACGCCTAGTTGGTCAGGGGTTCATCCTACAGCAAGATAATGACCCAAAACATACCTCCAGGCTATGTCAGAACTACCTTAGAAGAAAAGAACAAGGCGGTAGGCTTCAAATCATGGAATGGCCAGCACAGTCTCCAGACTTAAACCCCATCGAGCTGGTTTGGGATGAACTGGACAGAAGGGTGAAAGCAAAGCAACCTACAAGTGCAACACATTTGTGGGAACTTCTGCAACAGTGTTGGGAAGAACTTTCCGAACAATATTTGATTTCCATTGTAGAAACAATGCCACGAGTGTGTTTGGCTGTTATATCTGCAAAAGGTGGCTACTTTGATGAGTCAAAAATTTAGATTAAATTTTGTTAAACAAAACGATTCCATGATTTCTTTTTTATCTCCAATTGTTTATTTGTTCTATGCTTTAATTTCATAGTACATTGAGACATTAAACTGCGTAAATTTCAATAAAAACTGGAAAAATGGAGGTGTTCTAAAACTTTTGACCGGTAGTGTAACTGTATTCTGTGACTGTCTTGATAAAGCTTAATAATGGTTTCTGTCTAATCAAAATACTTCTTCCCCTTGCTTTTTTCCACATCCATTTTACATCGTGCTTTCAAGGGATGCTTTATATTTGTTTACAAAAGCAGCATTGTCTAGTTGTTTAATGCTACTTACTGTTTATTCAAATTCTTTCACAGAAAAAGCGCCTCAGTTTATCTTATCGTGTGCAGTCACCTGAGAGTGAACCCTCTGCTACGTCATTGCCAAATTTCTACCGCAGGCTAGGTAGAAACATAGTACAGGGATAGTGAGATACTCAAACATGAAAATGATGAGGTACATATAGTATAGGCATATAAAAAATACATAATCTGTTTTTATATTATGTCTGTGCTGTAACTGAAAGTCGATTTTACAACCAGCTCAAAAGGGAGGTAAATCCCCATCAATATGCATGAAAATTGGTGTCTGTGCTCAGATTGACAGGTTCAACAAACCCTGTGAACGGGGTATCATTTGGTGAAATACTTTTTGAGATACAGCGTGGCAATAAAAACAGCTGTTTTTAAAAAAAAAAAGAAAAAAGAAAAATTAAGATGCTTTTGTACACACCTGTATCTCAAAAAGTACTGCTAATTAAGGAACCACACTTGGCATACACATAGTCCCGGGAGTGTAGATGTGCAACGGGGTATTTATATTTTCGGGGGGGTCCTGGTTTTACCAAAATTGAACCAAAAAAGATAACGGTCTGACGTCACTTCTGTCTGACATCAGTGCTTGGCAGCGTTGCTTTCGACCGTTCCATTTCACTGAATAGGGAGACATTGAATAGCCTATAGTTCAGCACACGGGTCAGATCTGTGTTTTTGTCCAGATAAAACTGGTAATCAGTGATAATAATTAGTGTTTGTGCCTTCAGTACTGGGGAAACGGTACCTGGCTACCTTAACTTTTCTATATTGAACTTATGTAGGGAGAATAATATTTTCTATGGTCTTCTCTTGCTTCACATTGGTGTATTGCATTTTGATATACAGTGATGATGGTTGCATCACACTGCGGTTGACTATGAAAATCAAGAAAAAAAAGCTTATTGTTGAAATCTAGGATACTTTGTTCACTGCTTTTAAAAGATGCAAGGTCTTTTCCTGTATAGTGTGACTAATGTTTGTTTCAGTGGTTGCTGAAATGTAATTGTGCCAAGGATTAGAAATCTGAATCTTTGTTATCAGATAACATGCTGATAGCCTCAAGAACATGAAAAAGATAAATAACAAATGCCGTAAGATCTTCATTTATTATTATTTATTATTCTTATTCATTTCTTAGCAGACACCCTATCCCGCGACCAGTGACACACCCAACTTTTTAAAGTTAAAGATATGACTTGCAAGCAATTTCTCAAACATAAGTTTCATATTAGTCACAGATGTTGCATGAAACATATGCTCATGTTTTTACAGCCTGTCAGGTCCTTAACAAACTAATGTCACAATAAAGGTTATTATTTTTACCATTAGGTCTCATAAATGTATTGCATGTTTTTCTGCAGATTGGGCTGCCCTGGTTTTACTTTCCCAGAGTTTGATCCCAAACCAGTTGAAAAAGGAGCATCTAAATCTCTTTTTTTTCCAGATGAAGCAATTAATCAGCATCCCAGGTTTAGGCAAGTACAGAATATAATTTTATAAACGTGCATATATTGCTGGAGTATACTATATGTTCCAAAATACACTCTCATTGAAACTAATGAAGTTCAACTTCATTTTTTTAAAATCATTTCTCTGTTTCAGAATCCACCAGTCATTATCTGCGTTTGTAGAATCCTTGTTCCTGGCTTCTTTTGAGTATTTCCTGATTTCAAAGAAATCAGTTAATGTAACCTTTCAAGTCATTTGGCAACACATAGATTGTGTGGTGAGATGAAGGGATCACTGTATCATGTGGTTTCTTTGGACTAGGAAGTACTCCAAATGAGCTAGCAACTAGGATTCTAATAAATAAATGTTGTTAAATGTAAGATAGCGGAGATGTTGCTGTTTATTTGGATTGTAATGCAACTACATGTGGGCTCTTGAGGAATTAAAACTGAATGTGTTTTTCGTTTGTATTGCAGTACTTTGACCAGAAATATCCGTCACAGAAGAGGAGAGAAAGTCGTGATAAATGTACCCAGTAAGTAGTTTTACATACTCAGTTTTTTCTCCTGAAATGCATTACTTACTGTTTTGTTGTTTCCGGTTATATATAATTAGGGCTTCTGATTTTCGGTTTTAACCGATAAAACACCCCTGATACAAAAAAAATGAAAATCGGTGGATAGCCAATAAACACCAGAAAGCACCGGAAAAACTGTGGAAATGGTTAATCAATTCACGTTGACTTTACCCTATTAAAAAATAAAACCTACGACAAAAATAATAAATACATTTCCCAGTGCTGCTGGGTAATGTCCCTTCCTGACTTGCATCTATCATTGATTCTTTCTCAATTATTATTATTATTATTTATTTCTTAGCAGACGCCCTTATCCAGGGTGACTTACAATTGTTACAAGATATCACATTATCTTTACATACAATTACCCATTTATACAGTTGGGTTTCTACTGGAGCAATCTAGGTAAAGTACCTTGCTCAAGGGTACAGCAGCAGTGTCCCCCAACTGGGATTGAACCCACAACCCTCCGGTACAGCAGCAGTGTCCCCAAACTGGGATTGAACCCACAACCCTCCGGTCAAAAGTCCTAACCACTACTCCACACTGCTGCCCGAATACTTTAATCCCGCCCCAACTACTGACAGCACATTCCTACATTTCTATTGGAGACTCCACCTTCTAGATTTAAAACGAGATTACAATCAGGCTTGTTAGTGGGATTTCAAACTGTGTTACAGTTAAGATATGGAGGATTTAAAACAGAATTGTGGCAAAATGTACAAAAATGCCTACACACATAAACCCCAGAAGAATGTGCCCGTATGGGATTTTGTTGTGGAAGACAGCAATGGAAAGAAGGTACAACTTAAGTGTGCAAGTACTGTCAAGTTACTACTATACATATTTTGACAGAAAAAAAAATGCTCACGCATTTTGAAATGTAACTGAAAACACTAATTTCATATAGTATATCAAAAATGAAAGCCCGAAAAAACGATTTACATAAAACTCAAAATAACTAAAATAAGCACCGAAAAATACAATTAATAAAACCCGAAAATCAGAAGCTCTATATATATATATATATATATATATATATATATATATATATATATATATATATAATCAGTGTATATAATATATATATATAATCAGTGCTTGGAAATTCTGGCCTCTGATTGGTTAAAACCTCATCATAGGAGCAAAAATAGATTGAACCAGTGGGCAATAGTCATCTCCCTCTGACATGTGATTGGTTCACATCACTGTCAGTCCTGCCCCTTTTCAAAGGAACGCTCTTCATCTCCATGCCTCACAAGATGAGAAAATGTGAAAAAGTTGCTGAACAGCGATTCAGTGACTTAACAGAAAATTAATTACAAAACATACTACAAAAGAAAGATACTCTAAACACTACAATGGTGATTAAAACGTCACTGTTTTCGGACTTCAAACAAATTCAACTTGACGATGTAAACATATATGACGGGTGGGATATAAACTGTATTATGCAGCAGTCAGCAAGCCAGACGGAGAGCTGGATGCCAAAAAAACTTTGATAACTATGCAGTAAAATAAATAAACAAATAACTAAAGTATTGTGAGTGGTGTACCCCAGAAAACAGACTGAAAACCGTAAACATTTTATTTTTGTTTTAATGAAGTAGATTAACTAAGAAAAATCATGTGCATTCCAAGATGCTTAAGATACAAAATTAAATCAGTGTGAGAAACATTACTCGCACACTTATGAAATGTTTACCTATTTTGTTTTGGGCTAAATAAAAATATTTGTGGAGAACATTAAGGAAGTGTGCTAGTGCTTACTCCTTTGAATGAAATATTTCCTTGGCAGACTTTGCAAATTCCGTTTTCTCCTGCTTGGTAAATAAATTCCATACAATGCATTGCTTGGATGGCATTTTAATGTAAGACTGAAGTATTTATGTTTATGTTCGGATTTGGATGACTGTACCTTTTTAAGTTTCGTTTTGGACTATTGTGTTTGCCATAGATAGACCTGTGAACTGACAATAAAGTTAGAACAAATCGGATGTGACAAAAAGGGATAACCATGAGAAAGAGAAAGCAGTAAGAGATACTCCTTGCATATACTTTTGTTTTGTGTAAACTACGCTGTGTTCTGATTGAGAAAATAAATAAAACCTCCATTATTGGAACCCTTGCATCACCCTGAAATCAACAGAAGTACGACATTACATAAACAACAATAAATGAATATGGCCAATAGATCAAACTGAGATGATTTCTTATTATTATTATTTCGATGTTTCCAGTACTGAAAAAGTTTACATAAGTCTACAGATCTGAAGAGACTAAATGTATTGTACTATAAATTATATTAAATGTGTCATGCACTTAAAACATTAATATATGTGATTTATTATTTTTTTTTATATATATCCTTACCCAAAAAAGACCCGACTTCTAAAATCTAGGAGGCAGTGTGGTCCAGTGGTTAAAGTCCAGGGCTTGTAACCAGAAGGTCACTGGTTCAAATCCCACCTCTGCCACTGACTGACTCTGTGTGACACTGTGAGCAAGTCACTTAAGCTCCTTGTGCTCCGTCCCCATGGATGAGGGATGAGATGTTAAATTAATGTCCTATTGTAAATGACTCTGCATATAATGCACAGTTCACAGCCTACCTCTGTAAAGTTCTTTGTGATGGTGGTCCACTATGAAAGGCGCTATATAAAAATGTATATATATATACTGTATATATATGTGTGTGTATATATATGTACTGTATTTTTTTTTGGGGGGGGGGCTCATCAGAAACTGTCTGAATGTGCTGGAGCTCAGTCATTTACTGTAATACATTTTCTGTTTTTTTAATTTTTTATTGCAGTCTTTAAAGACAAAAACACCCCATCTCCTTTTGTTGAGACATTCCCAACAGATGATGGAGAGGCAGAAAGGGCAGCTTTACCAGACCACATATACATGGACTGTATGGGGTTTGGAATGGGAAACTCTTGTCTTCAGGTAAAGGATTTTTTTTTTACTTTGAAATAGTTATCTAATTAAAGGACAGCTTGTTTTTGTTGTTGTTGTTGTTGTTGTTTAAACCTAAAAATGTTTTATAGTGGTTTACCGTAGAACCTAAAACAAAAAAAATGCCTGTTGTAGTTGAAGTCTTTTATATTGTAGTCAGCGTTTTAAAAAAAAATGATATTAGTGATTCTAGGTGTTTGTAGTTTACTTATTATAATTGTGATTTTGAAAATGTGTGATGCTAATTCAGTGTACCCCAGTCTTTTATTATTGAAAACACAAAAATGTACCTTTTTTTTTTTTTTTTTTTCTTTGACAGGTCACATTTCAAGCCTGTAGCATAAGTGAAGCTAGATATTTATATGACCAGCTTGCTACAATATGCCCCATTGTGGTAGGTGATTGTTGTACAATAATATTTTAGTTTTATATCTGTGCTTATGGAAATGTAGGTATGTTATAAAAAGAAAAAAAAAGTATTGTAAGTACATTACAAAAAACATTACTCAGTGAATGCAAAAAACTATTATAATGTACTGTCAGAAATGATGTCTATAACATACATGTCAACCCCTAAGTGTTCATACCAGTGAGACCCCTGCTGGAAAACCGTAACCAGACCACTAGATTTTGGTTTTGGAGGCGGTGGGGGTGGGTTGCTGTGCTGGTGACGGATCAGCAAACGACACGAGTACTTCAACACAAACACAACTGTACCTAGTCATGAAAAGAACTTTTGCTCCTTTTGTGGAGACGAAATAAAATAAATAAAACTAGGAAATAGTCTTGGTAAACCACACACACACACAAAAATGACATTTAACAGTGAATGTTTATGTGATCTGGTTTAACATGTAAATCATTAAAAAAAAATACATCTACACATTTTTGTAAATACTGAGAATTAGTTTAATATACTTTTTTTTAAATTGATTTTCAGTTTTAATAAAATCTTCAGTTAGTGTGTGAATATGATTATTAGTATTGGTCAACATTATTAAACAGAGAAGTGTCATTTTACAGAAATACGAAACCAGTGTGTGGCACTCCCCGTCACTTTGATCAAAATTAAGGTGAAATAAAGACATGCATACCATCAATTTCCAATTGTTCTACTATTTCTTACCATAAGGCGTCTTTTTTATTGTCTTAACCAGTGACACAAGCATCATAAAGAACATTATATTTTTTCGATTTTAATAGTTACATCCTCATTGATGTCCACTTCTGTTATTTCTGTGGTCATTTCTGAGTGAACGAGACAGTGACAGTCGGACAGCCTGTCCTTCGACTCTGTCCGATTTAATGACGTGTTGTGTACAGAAACAAAAAAGGCTTGTGCAGACAAACCGTCAGTTTGAGACAACAAGGCAATTCTATTTTCGGAGTAAGGGGGGAGTTTGCGTAGCAGCTGCAGGAATATAGAATGGTAATGTACACCTCTTCATGGTGACCCCCAAAATGAAATAATACGCTTGGACAGTTGTATTGGATTTACCGCTGTATCATGTATAAAGGGCAGCCTCACAAACAAACAAACTGATGCACAAACGTGAGAATCCATTGCACGGCCGTGAGACTCTCAAAATTGTGAAACTGTGAGTTTCATGGGTAAACCTTGAGACTTGAGGCGTGCTATAAATAGTAACATTTGAAATCGAACTTGAAAACAGTTTGTAGTCTTGGTAGTCACCGCTGCTGAAAACCATTGTATGTAAAATGAAAAACCGATGTCCCACCCTAGCATTGCATGTACTGTAAATGAATTATGGCACCACCTATAGCAGCTTTTAAAAAGTACAAAATAACAAAACAAACAACAACTATGATAAAGGCAAGTGTTTCATTTTCTTTAAATATTCCTTTCTCCATTGTAGTAAATTACTAAGAATTTTGTATCATTGCAATTCAGATGTGGATTGATCATTAAAATATGCTCATTAAGTCTTTTTTTTTTAAACTGTCTTCTAGATGGCTTTGAGTGCAGCTTCTCCATTTTATAGAGGCTACGTGTCTGATAATGACTGTCGTTGGGGAGTGATCTCTGCTTCTGTCGATGACCGAACACGTGAAGAGCGGGGTTTAGAGGTAGGGTAAATGTTTTATTATTCATTTCTTAGAAAGTCAACGTAGCCTTTAGAGTTACAAGTAGTTGTCTGTCTATCCTTTTAACTTTTAGTTCTGTTTTAGAAATGGGTAAAAAAAAATAATAATTGGGGAGAAAAAATACAATTACTGTTTGAACTACAAACGTAAAATTAAACGGGAAGGGGGTGTGGGGTCCTGTATAGATTTTTCTTGACACCATTTGCTTTTCATGCATTTAGATGTATTAAGAGAGGGGTCTTTATCAACTACAGTACAATGTCGCATATCCGACCCCCTGTGGAATGGGGTATAGGCGGATATGTGAACATCTATAGAAAATGACATTTACACATGCATAAATAGGTTAGTGAACAAAAACAACACTCAAACTGCTTTAAACACAGGGAAATTCTTTGCTCTAAAAGTAAGCAAATGTAAACAAAATTAATTAGGCTACAATACACAGTGTTGCTATGCAGTTTACTATAAGCCATCTCCACACAAAGCTTTTAAAAAAAAGAAAAAATACAAAAACGGTAAATGTACAGTAACCCGCAACTGATGGCTTCTTTCTTAACTCTGCCTTCCTGGTTCTGCTTTCTTAATATCTCTGTCACGGTACTTTGCGCTCTTTCTTGATTTTGCCAACAGCCGATAAGAAGCTTGGTTTAAATATTGCTTCAGATATTTTAAACAAACTGACGGTAAGCATTGCGTTTATGAAGCTTGCCTTGTTTAATTCAAATGCATTTAAAAGCTACAACAACACGCTGCCAATATCTGCAACCGTGCACTCCATCATATAAACACATTGCACAAAAAAAGAGTAAAACACAAAGCTCTCAACTGGTGTATTGAAACGTCACTACTACACACAGCTGACTGACACACGCACACAGCCCGTCTCCCTTAAAGGGGAACACACCAAAAGGCTGATTTGCTGTAACGCTTTCTGATTCCATCGCGGACGCTGCACTTGCTACCAATACCATTACTCTTGTAGCGTAATTTTTATATTTATTTATTTATTTATTTATTTATTTATTTAGCAAGGCGGTTAATTGATCAGGGCAGATATGCGACGTTCCACTGTATAAGGATACAACTGGAATTGCAAACTTGTTGTTTCTTTAACTCTGGTATTTATAACTCTATTAATATTTATTGTATGTTCACCTGCATTTTTGCTTTTGTACAGCCCCTAAAACACAATAAATATCGGATCAGTAAATCAAGATATGATTCCATAGACAGCTACCTCTCCAGTTGTGGTGAAAAATACAACGACATTGAATTAACAATAGATGAAGAGATCAACAAGCAGCTGTTAGAAGCAGGTAACAGCTCAGCTGTTTTTATTATTATTCAGGGTATGTCTATGTACATATTCCACACACTGTTTTAAATACTAAATTAGCTTTGCCATTGTCATCAGAAAGTAAATATACGTGTGTAGAATAGGATACCATAAGAAATGAACATCAATTGTTTCATATAAATGGTACAAGTTCTCAATCTATATTAGGAGGCTGTGTGGTCCAGTGGTTAAGGAAAGGGCTTGTAACCAGGAGCTCCCCGGTTCAAATCCCGACTCACTCACTTGACTCGCTGTGTGACCCTGAGCAAGTCACTTAACCTCCTTGTGCTCTGTCTTTTGGGTGAGACGTTGTTGTAGGTGACTCTGCAGCTGATGCACAGTTCACACACCCTAGTCTCTCTAAGTCACCTTGGATAAAGGCGTCTGCTAAATAAACAATATTCAGGAGATAATAAATACACATACTATATTACTGAAAATTAGCATTCCCTTTTAATCACTTTCAGAAGCCATTGTTTAAATTTATAGCATTCAGATACTGGTGCCTGTTCTTTTCACGGCAGTGCAAAAATCCTCTATTATAAATTAGCCTTAAATCTTATATAAATAAAACCTTTTTTTTTCTTTCAGGGATTGACAAGCTCTTGGCGCAACATATAGCCCATCTTTTTATCCGTGATCCTTTGACTCTCTTTGAAGAGAAAATTCATCTGGATGATGAGAATGAGTCTGACCATTTTGAGGTATTGTAATTAAAAAAATAAATAAATTTTTTTTTTTTTATTTTTTAAAGTGATTAATAAATACTCTGCTGCTTGCATAACGGTAGAGTAGCACTTTTAGTAGCTAAAAAACACAAATCTATACGTGTTGGAATATTTCATTCATAATTTCAAATTGAGTATTTAAGTGAAAAGGCTGCTTGGATGTTTAAAAATATTTAAGTAAAAGACTACCAATGTTCACCTTATTTTTTTCTTAATCTCTTTGTAACCTCCATGACAGAACATTCAGTCAACCAACTGGCAGACTATGAGATTTAAACCTCCTCCTCCCAACTCTGACATTGGATGGAGAGTAGAGTTTCGCCCAATGGAAGTAAGTCCTCTGTTTTACTGTAGAATTATAAATCAAGGATCAGCTTCCTAAGATGATGTCCTCCTAAAGACTTTAGAATCTGGAAACTCGCTTGAACAGCTATATAAATTTCAAGCAGCCAAAAGATCTCGAACAGAAACTCACCACTGAACACGTACAAAAAAAATATTTAAAAAGTCTTCATACACTAACATTTTTACTGTATTGAATATGCTAAAAAAATGTGTTTGCCATGTTTTAGAAAGTGTCATTTTTAACATGGTCCATGAAAGGTGTAGGAACATGGACAAACTGTTGACAACATTTAGCAACATTTCTGCATTTGTCTCAGACAATAAATATGCAATTGTATTAAGTCAATATGTAATTGTGTACTTTCAGTGGTTTTAGCAAACTTTCTCAGTATTGCTAAATCTAGTTCTTAGTGTCATTGAGCGCAATACCAAACACAGTTAAAGAGGAGAGGAGGTTGTTTTTATACCGTAAACAAGTCAATATTAATTTGTTTCTTACTAAAAGGCATATTCACAAATTTCTGAATTTGTTCTTATAAAATAAATATACCATTTTAGTCAACTTCATAAAAACAGTGGAATTGAGTTTTAAATATATATGAGCTGTTCACCATGGTCAGTACTGTTCAGCTCCACTGACATTAGATTTTCTCTTGCAGGTCCAGTTGACAGACTTTGAAAACTCAGCATACGTTGTATTTGTTGTATTGCTCACAAGAGTGATTCTTTCATACAAACTAGACTTCCTTATTCCATTGTCGAAGGTAAGATATATTCACTGTGGAAACTCTGTGGGCAAAATGTAATGCTATCCTTCACTTTGACCTGTGACCTAAGATGGCCGCCATACTGGGGGTTTGGGGAGTTTTTGCTTTGTGGATGATAAAGACCTAAGGCTTCCAGATATTGTCATGTATTTTGTAGGTCAAGTTAAATTGAGTGTTGTACAAGAATAATTCTCTGATTCTCTCAATTAAGTTCCATTACAAGATCAGGGGCAGTCAATTTTATTGTTTGTCAAGTTCCAGAGAAACAGTTTCCACACCACACCTGCCCCTGTCCCAAAAACACACACACCTTGGTGTATACAAAAATATAAAGAACTTTCAAGACTATTTTATAGTCTTACAAATTAACATTAGTGTCAACAAAAGGATATTTATCAATCAATATTTTGTACACAGGACTACTCTTTGTTTTAGCTTTTCTGTTTCAGTGGTCTTTGTCTTTCCCTCCCTGCCAAAGGGTGATAACTGTATTGTTCTTTTATTTTAGTAACAACCTAAAATCTTACTTTGTTCTGACATTGCCAAGGCATAGAAAACATTAATAAACCACACTGCAATAATAGTAAAAAAAAAAAGTGTAAGCAAGAGAGAGAAAAAGAAAAAAATTGTTAAATAAGTTAAATAACTAATATTACTGTAGAAAGTGCAACTTTATAAGGAAACACAGATTTATAATATAAATAACGTACAATCGTAATACTCACAGTCTGTGGGAAAAGTGGCAGATCTTCTGCTGGACAAGGGCCTTGAAGTTTGGGGTGAACTCAGTCAGGGCAATATGAAGGCATCTTGCTCTTAATTGTATTAATACTTGTACTGTGATTCTTGAAATGGATAAGGGCGTCTGCTAAGAAATAAATAATAATAATAATAATAATAAAGATGATTGTCAGTGAAAACAGACCACTGACATGACTTAATGTTCATGGTTGAGAAAGCAGACTCGCGCACACAAGTTTCTTAAATGGGGATACTTCGAGTCCAGCACAAGGGTTATCCAAAAAGCTTCAGCTGAAGTGTTGCTGTGTCGTATCTTCAGCACTTCATCCATTTATAAATCAATGAGTTCCAACTGCAGTTGAGCTTTATCAACATCTGGGAAGGAGGCTTTGACTTTGCATTGGAGCACCAAGGATACTAGTGGGCAAAATCCAAATGCTTTGTTTTGTAGTACCGCTTCATGTTTGCACTTTTTACAACAGCCACAGTTTCTGTACAAATTACACAAACCGGAAGAACGTTTGGACGATTTAGCAAAATAAAGCATTAAGTATCATTCCATTCTTATTTAAAAGAATGGTTTTCACTATCAACTTTTCTTTACACACCATCATTTGCACAACTTCATTCATACGGAGCAATTGGTGGAAAACGGAACTGTTTCCGACAGAATGACAGAGCTTATGAGTGTACAGTGAGAAACGCCATTTTTTTCGAGACTTTTTATTGGCTGAAACTGATGGTGACTTTTATAGGGGGTTGTAAAGAACACTTGAGTCAAAATTCTCTCTCAATCATGGATTTATTTATTTTTTCTCAATCATGAATTCACTGCACGTTGTACTGAAGATTACATAAGCTAATCGCGGTCCGTTCAAAATCTACTGGCAGTCTGTTTGACTAACCCTGCCTTAGATCATGCTATTGGGGTTGCTTTGCTTATGGTCACAAACTCCCATTTCTTGTTGGTTATTGGCTATCATAAAATCATTGTATAGGTTGCACTGGCGTAAAAGTCGCTCCCCCCTTTTTGAGACTTAAATTTTAGGTGTTTTAATTTTTTTTTTTTTTTTTTTTTTTTTTAATTCTTCCTACATGTTAAATACTGAAAGAAAAATACACAGGTTTAGTTTCAAAATAACCCATGTTTGCAACATTTTATTCCATTAATAATTTTACAGTGTTTTTAAACTGCTAATAGAAACTCCATTTTTCAAAATTTCTAAATAATTGGTTCAAGTCAATTTAAGAACAATGTCAAAATGTGTGCATCAAAATATAGCTATAACACTACTACTGTAAATTTAAGTAGTAACAGTGTAAACCACTAACAAGTGGTACTTGAATGAATTTAAAAAGTAATAATTAACAGTGCACCAGTAAGTAAAATCAAGTTATACATCCCACATTACATCTGTACTAACCTATTTTATTTTAGTTTATCAAGTACCAAAACACTTTTAAGAACATGTCTTTGTATTACTGAACTTTGATTTTACAAATCTGTTGTATTAATTAAAAATGTAAAGTATTAAACAGTGCTGCTTGCATCAATTAAAGCCAAAAAACTAAATAATAAACTAAACAGTGCACCATCTAATAACCAGTTGACAAAACATCTTAGTGTTGCATACGGTGCAGTACAATTGCATTAAACTTCCAGCTGTACAATACATTCATTTTGTTTTCTTAATCGGAACCATAACGATACACATACTTTGCAAGTGTACCACTGTGTTGCACAGACATGAAGAACAAGTTGCAGTATGTATTAGTCATTAAAAGTACTCCATTCAAACAAAATGGTTTCTACATTGGACCATAAACACTTTCCTCCTCCTATCAGCTTGTTTTTCTTTTGTCATAATTAAATATGTCTTTGTTTTGTCTCTAGTCACATACTGTTTTTTCATTCCAAACTCTCTAAGAATTGTGATTGCCATACATTTCGGCAAAGCCAACAACACACAATTTCAAACCTGTTCTGTTGCTTTTTCATTTATATGACTGTCCTACTTTTATCCTGTCTCAAAGACACCTGCATTATAATATTTCATTGCAGTGCAGTTACAACGAACGCCAGACTTCATAAGTGTAGTCAGCTTTCTGACCAATATCAATATCTTTATCCACTATATTTTTTCACCACATACATGCATCTGGGTCAAGAGGAGGTCAGTGAAGAGTCTGAAAGCTTGTGTTTAACATTCAAAATGATTAATGCTATTGAGATAACTAATTAAAACTTTATTAGAACAGTGGTTTTGCCTTTCTACGTAGCAACATGACCTGAATGCCATAGATCCTGAAAAAAAATAATCAGGTTGTCGACAGGTAGATTTGTATGAGCCATAACCATGGCTGTACTATTCCCATTGGTATATTATTGTTTGTGGCACTGATACAGCAGTTTAATAAACACACCGGCAAATATGTCGCACCAGTGTATTAGTTGCTCACCCCTCTTTAGGGCCTCCAAAACATGCCTAGAAAATCGACTTATACAACGTTTTTTTACAGTAGATTTTTTTGGGAATACTAGTGTAGAGTGTGTGTGCTTGCAATAATGATTATTTTGGATGGCTACTTAGCTCTTCTTGTAACGTGAAAGGCATTTATTGTTTTATTAGGTGGATGAAAATATGAAGGTTGCTCAGAGACGGAATGCTGTCCTTCAAGGAATGTTTTACTTCAGGAAGGACATTTTTAAAGGCAAGTTTATTAGTTTTCCTCTATCATATTTTTCTTTGATTTTTTGAACAAGTTTACTGCACTGTTTACTTTTCTTTTTAAACAGCTGAAGGGCTTTTGCCCAAAACATCCTGAAAATAAAATATTTTTAAATCTTTTTTTAAAAAAACCTTTTCTTTCATATGCCTTCAATATTGTATGTACACTGCAGTTTTATATATATATATATATATATATATATATATATATATATATATATATGCCGTGAAAAAGTATTTGCAAATATGTATCAGATTTCTGTGTTTTTTGTTCACTCAGGGTCCCTTTTATCTAATATTAGGTTTTTGTTGAAAATCTGATAACATTCAGGCAAATACTTTTCACGGCACTATTTTTTATATATATATATATATATATATATATATATACACACAAACTAGGGCTGTCACTCAATTTTAAAAATTTTGATCGGTTAATTTATGGGCATTAGTTGAGTAATCGGTAGATTAATACGTGCACATTTTGAATAAAGGTAATGGTCTTATAGCGGCTGCCCTGTTTTTTTTTTTTTAAAAAGCATTTTTATTATTAATTTTATTTTAGTAAATGTAACACATTTTCACAGAAGAACCGTTCTTTCGGGCCACTTTGTCACATACCTGCAAACACAAGACAGCTGAGCAGCGTTTCCAACATCGGTTGTTTCATCTAACATTACAACTACGTACTTGGCTTCCTGTACTTCAAGTTCTGCTTTTATTGTATCTAGTAGAATCTGAGACACTGAAGAGATTAAGTCGTTCTGAATCTTGTTAGAGGTACTTGAGAATACTGTGGCTATTGACAAGTGATTGTTTAACATGCTGTCATAGTCAGAAATCAGAGAAAGTAATTCCACCGTGCCCTCTGAATGCCAGTTCTTGTTTGCCAAGGTGAAGAACAGAATCAATCAAGCGTTTAATAACCTCACGATTTTCTCTTACTTGCTCATTGTGATGTATTGTATCCCTACGCTTCTCATCCAGTTGAACATCAATCCGGGTTTGTCAAAGTTTTGAGTGTCACAGTGCCTTGCAAGTGACTTTGGGAACGCTTATGTTTTTGTTCTGAATTCGTTAGACATCCGAGATTGCAGCAGTCAGTGCTGTTCCATATCGCCATTTTCTGTACTGAAAAAGTTCCAGCAGTATACTTTTTTTCAGTTGACAGCTACCGGTAAGCCACGGATGCCTTTTATAATTTGAATGTTGGAAGTAGCGAGTATATCCCTTCCCTTCCTGTGTCAGTTTGGGTATGTGTGGTGTATACCTCCCTTTAACAAAGTGAAAGTTCTTATTGAAAATTGATTCGTAAACCAAGTTGTCTATGATGTCTCCGTTGTCTGACCATTTTTTATTTGTAAAAAGCAATTTGAAATATTACTTCAAAGTTCTCAATATAATTCTTAATAAAGGTCTCTATAATAAGTAATATATTGCGCAAAATTCGGCTTTTTACCTATTGTAGTATTCATTCATTGAAAATGATTTTTAAATCAATTGTTAATCCATACATAGTGTGATAATACAATAATTAAACTCAAACTAGGGTGGTCAAACATTAACAAATAAAACCCCAAACAGGTTATTATCAGTATTTTTTTACTTTACTTAAATATATCTGAAATTAAAATAAAAAATAAATTAAAATGTGTAAAAATGCTTTTGCACTCTATTGACTTCAGCTGTTAGAATTTTACTGTCACTAAAATATTAAAACTTTTCATTGGAGAAATTCACTCCAAGCTAGATTGTGATTTTAAATTGAAAGATCTTTTTTTTGTTTTTGTTACGCTACAGCCTACCCCTAAAGCACTTCTTCACTCTGCCAAGACTGTCAGGAGGGCATGGCACACTCTGTACTGCAAAAAATGCTTCAGCGTCATTTTTAAATGCATGGGTTTTGCTTATAATATACAGAAACATAACGTGTTATAGCACGTTTTAAGAGCATTTATTTGTCTGATACAAAATTATAATGATATGATTATTTTTTGTAGTATTTCTTAGGGTTCAAAAGTTATAATAACGTTGTACATATTAATAATTTGTAAAGAATGTTATAAAACATTGGAATAATGCGTTTGCCACTGAAATTAATATGAAGCATTTTTGTAAATGTAGCAACTTTAGAGCTCTGTTAAACATAAAACCACACAAACATACTTAAATATACTAGGAAAGACATGTAGCAGAGAAGTTCTATTAATATATGAATATGTTTTTCAATTTGATGATTACTGAGAATTTTACATCGATTTCAAAACTGCTGCAGCACACACAGACCTTCCCATAGGAGATGAACACAATCACATTCTGTTCACCCACCCTTCTCAAACACTGATATATTGATATATTAAACACTTTAAAATACAGCCCTGTATTCTGGTATACGTTACAGATGATATTACATAGTTAACTTAAACACAATGTTAAAGATTGGAAGACCTTGGAATGTGAATCTCATTTATGTGGTAATGTATAGATAGACCCATTACCACATAAATATTGGGCTTATCATTAGTTTGATACTGATTTTTATATGTCTGTGTATCAAACATACAGATGTCCTGGAATGCCCCACTTGCTAACTTTTCTCCTTATTCAGTTTTACAAGATACAGTATTGTATGTCAATTATAGGAAAAAGAAATATTTATTTTCTTTCATTGTCAAATTTAGGTTGTAATCCAGTTGTCGATGGAGGGGCATCAGCTCAAAATGGCCTAGACAACGAAGAATATGCTTTGATGAGCATTGACACAATCATTAATGGGAAGGTGAGTGTGCTTCATTTGCTATTAAAAAAAAAAAAATACACAAGGTGGGAAGTGTGTTTAACTTGCATACCACACATTCTTTGAGAAGATGTTCAAATCAATCCTTAAGCTTTAAGTTAACTTTGCTTCATAGCAGTAGTGAAGAAGTAGAGAGTATTTTTTATTTTTGGGTTATTATTAAGCAATACAATGCAGTCTGTAGTATGAACTTGTTCTTGGGAAAAGTACAACACAAATTGATTATGGCCTTTTCAGTGAATAACAGTTATTCATAACAATTGGCAAACTTGAGTTCTAAAGATAATTGTTAGAACATGCCTAAACCCTTTCTCTACTTTAACTGAAAAGTACAATAAACTAATGAATCTTTTAATTCATTTATTGATTGATTATTCTCCCAACCCTACTATGTTTCTGTACATTTTAATTTATGTTTGTTTTTATGTTTTTTTAGGAAGGTGTCTTTCATGGTTTAATACCAATCCTGAACTGCTACCTGGAAAACATGGAAGTAGACGTAGAAACGCGATGCACCATATTGAATTATTTTAAACTGATAAAGAAGAGAGCTTCAGGTATGTCTCAGGTTACTTCTTACATGACCCAGGACCAAATTTAAAGGGTGTCATGAAAAAGTAAATCACCATAGCCTACTGTATAACCACCATAAGGACAGATAAGATTGCCATACAGACAGATAGATACCTCTATCATACCCCCAGAATACAATTTCTAAAATGTGACATCACAATAAATGGGAGGACCAGTGATGATGCTAAAAAGGGGCATTCGTTAGCACTCACGTTTCAGTGATCTTTATACAGGGCATTTTCTAATGTGCATTACCATGCTAACATAGATGCGTTTGTGTTTATGCTGTAGGGGAGCTGATGACTATGGCTCGATGGATGCGAGAGTTTGTTGCAAACCACCCTGAATACAAGCAGGACAGCGTGATAACGGATAAAATCAACTATGATCTCATTGTGAAATGTGACCAGATTGCAAACGGAGCAGCTCGGTGCCCAGAGCTTCTGGGAGATCCCGTAAACAGGGCAAAATAAGAGTTTAAAATTGGACTGTTTGATTATTGCAGTGCACTGAATGGCAGGCCAGCCAAACCTGCTAAAAACAACCACTCAATGGACTGTATAAATGTACTCTTTTGAGATGTGGTCTTTTAAGTAAAGGTAGTAATATGGGAAGTAATGTATGCATGGGGTGCATTTGAGTGGTCACTGTAGAATGGTGGTATTTAATAAAGGTGTGAATGAACTACTTAAATATTAATGTTTTGTAAATAACTGTGGTTATACCCCTTTTGCATGGTGTAAAGACCAAATATGTGATGCAGCATAAAAAAATGGGCCAATCAGATTAACCTTGTTCTTTTTAAACAATTTTTAAAGAAATGCAAACCAGTGCATTATAATTATTATCAAAGAACATTTGTATTGCACTTGTATATAATATCAGATTTTTATGATTAACAAATTATTTTAATAGCAAAAAAGTCAATAGTGCATAATTTCTTTGTACAATTTTTTTTCTTATGCTTATCAGTGTGTATTGTTGTGGGTGGCAATGTCAGTGTAACAAAATGCTAAGTTGTACATTAGAAAGCTTTTTCTTTAAAATGTCTACTGTGTTGCTGGTTGGCAAACTTTAATTGATGCCTGCTTTGGGTTATTTGCAGAGTTCAAAATGCGTATACAGTGTTCCTCGAAGTACTTTTCAGGATAAATGTTTGATTGCACTCTATTCTTTTATCTGTAATGGATAATAACTTATATAGATTACCCATTGTACTTGTATTGTGTAAATCTATTTTGCAAAAATAGCATTGTGTCAGAATCTAGAACATAAATCATTGTTTAATATATTAAGAGATTTGTAGTAGGTCTTGAAATAAACTAGACACAGAATGTTATTTCATCGTCATAGTGTTATTTCCCCTTTAGCGTAAAATTATAATAACTCTGGTTCAAATACACAATCGAACAGTCTTCAGGTAAGATTTAATCAAAACGGCTTCATACAGGAACAAACAGATAAAAAAATTTGTACAGAATACAGCAGCAACAGCAGTAGTACTGTGAGTAAACTCACAGGTCTCACACAGTGGAAGATGTGCAACAGAGCTGCAAGTAAACTCACAGGTCTCACACAGTGGAAGATGTGCAACAAAGCTGCAAGTAAACTCACAGGTCTCACACAGTGGAAGATGCGCAACACAGCTGCAAGTAAACTCACAGGTCTCACACAGTGGAAGATGCGCCACACAGCTGCAAGTAAACTCACAGGTCTCACACAGTGGAAGATGCGCAACAGAGCTGCAAGTAAACTCACAGGTCTCACACAGTGGAAGATGCGCCACACAGCTGCAAGTAAACTCACAGGTCTCACACAGTGGAAGATGCGCCACACAGCTGCAAGTAAACTCACAGGTCTCACACAGTGGAAGATGTGCAACAGAGCTGCAAGTAAACTCACAGGTCTCACACAGTGGAAGATGTGCAACAGAGCTGCAAGTAAACTCACAGGTCTCACACAGTGGAAGATGTGCAACAGCTGCAAGTAAACTCACAGGTCTCACACAGTGGAAGATGCGCCACAGAGCTGCAAGTAAACTCACAGGTCTCACATAGTGGAAGATGCGCAACAGAGCTGCAAGTAAACTCACAGGTCTCACACAGTGGAAGATGCGCAACAGAGCTGCAAGTAAACTCACAGGTCTCACACAGTGGAAGATGCGCAACACAGCTGCAAGTAAACTCACAGGTCTCACACAGTGGAAGATGCGCCACACAGCTGCAAGTAAACTCACAGGTCTCACACAGTGGAAGATGCGCCACACAGCTGCAAGTAAACTCACAGGTCTCACACAGTGGAAGATGCGCAACACAGCTGCAAGTAAACTCACAGGTCTCACACAGTGGAAGATGCGCCACACAGCTGCAAGTAAACTCACAGGTCTCACACAGTGGAAGATGCGCCACACAGCTGCAAGTAAACTCACAGGTCTCACACAGTGGAAGATGCGCCGCACAGCTGCAAGTAAACTCACAGGTCTCACACAGTGGAAGATGTGCAACAGAGCTGCAAGTAAACTCACAGGTCTCACACAGTGGAAGATGTGCAACAGAGCTGGAAGTAAACCCACAGGTCTCACACAGTGGAAGATGCGCAACACAGCTGCAAGTAAACTCACAGGTCTCACACAGTGGAAGATGCACCACACAGCTGCAAGTAAACTCACAGGTCTCACACAGTGGAAGATGCGCCACACAGCTGCAAGTAAACTCACAGGTCTCACACAGTGGAAGATGCGCAACAGAGCTGCAAGTAAACTCACAGGTCTCACACAGTGGAAGATGCGCCACACAGCTGCAAGTAAACTCACAGGTCTCACACAGTGGAAGATGCGCCACAGAGCTGCAAGTAAACTCACAGGTCTCACACAGTGGAAGATGTGCAACAGAGCTGGAAGTAAACCCACAGGTCTCACACAGTGGAAGATGCGCAACACAGCTGCAAGTAAACTCACAGGTCTCACACAGTGGAAGATGCGCCACACAGCTGCAAGTAAACTCACAGGTCTCACACAGTGGAAGATGCGCCACACAGCTGCAAGTAAACTCATAGGTCTCACACAGTGGAAGATGTGCAACAGAGCTGCAAGTAAACTCACAGGTCTCACACAGTGGAAGATGCGCAACAGAGCTGGAAGTAAACCCACAGGTCTCACACAGTGGAAGATGCGCAACACAGCTGCAAGTAAACTCACAGGTCTCACACAGTGGAAGATGCGCCACACAGCTGCAAGTAAACTCACAGGTCTCACACAGTGGAAGATGCGCCACACAGCTGCAAGTAAACTCACAGGTCTCACACAGTGGAAGATGTGCAACAGAGCTGCAAGTAAACTCACAGGTCTCACACAGTGGAAGATGCGCAACAGAGCTGGAAGTAAACCCACAGGTCTCACACAGTGGAAGATGCGCCACACAGCTGCAAGTAAACTCACAGGTCTCACACAGTGGAAGATGCGCCACACAGCTGCAAGTAAACTCACAGGTCTCACACAGTGGAAGATGCGCCACACAGCTGCAAGTAAACTCACAGGTCTCACACAGTGGAAGATGCGCAACAGAGCTGCAAGTAAACTCACAGGTCTCACACAGTGGAAGATGCGCAACAGAGCTGCAAGTAAACTCACAGGTCTCACACAGTGGAAGATGCGCCACACAGCTGCAAGTAAACTCACAGGTCTCACACAGTGGAAGATGCGCCACACAGCTGCAAGTAAACTCACAGGTCTCACACAGTGGAAGATGCGCCACACAGCTGCAAGTAAACTCACAGGTCTCACACAGTGGAAGATGCGCCACACAGCTGCAAGTAAACTCACAGGTCTCACACAGTGGAAGATGCGCCACACAGCTGCAAGTAAACTCACAGGTCTCACACAGTGGAAGATGCGCCACACAGCTGCAAGTAAACTCACAGGTCTCACACAGTGGAAGATGCGCAACAGAGCTGCAAGTACACTCACAGGTCTCACACAGTGGAAGATGCGCAACAGAGCTGCAAGTAAACTCACAGGTCTCACACAGTGGAAGATGCGCAACAGAACTGCAAGTAAACTCACTGGTCTCACACAGTGGAAGATACGCAACAGAGCTGCAAGTAAACTCACAGGTCTCACACAGTGGAAGATGCGCAACAGAACTGCAAGTAAACTCACTGGTCTCACACAGTGGAAGATACGCAACAGAGCTGCAAGTAAACTCACAGGTCTCACACAGTGGAAGATGGGCAACAGAGCTGCATGTAAACTCACAGGTCTCACACAGTGGAAGATGCGCAACAGAACTGCAAGTAAACTCACTGGTCTCACACAGTGGAAGATACGCAACAGAGCTGCAAGTAAACTCACAGGTCTCACACAGTGGAAGATGGGCAACAGAGCTGCAAGTAAACTCACAGGTCTCACACAGTGGAAGATGCGCAACAGAACTGCAAGTAAACTCACAGGTCTCACACAGTGGAAGATGCGCAACAAGCTGCAAGTAAACTCTCAGGTCTCGGCGGGTGGATTCAGAGCCCCGAAATACGTGTTACAGGCTCTAAAATACCTATCGAGTGCCTGCCTACTGGGAGTGGAACTCCACCTAGTTTCACCAATGACCACATTTGGCCCCCCCTTTACAGGTCTATTTAGTAGGTGTTTTGTGACACTTACCTAAAGTTATAGCACATCACTTTTAGCAGAAATGTGTGGTTTGGAACCAGTTTTAGCTGGTTTGATTGTGGTTTACACATATGATCAAAACAATTATAACAACTTGCGCGACAACAAGGGTGTTATCGTCCTCCCAAGGTCACAGCTGCACTCAGAGTTATGAAAAAACTGTTTCTTGTCATGATTCCCAGGCATGGGTGTAGTTCAGGCTACATGCAAAGCTAAAGTGCTACAGTAAGGCAGGACAACATCAGGCAAGAGTTAGGAAAGCCTTACAATATTGTATATAACTAGCGCCCTGTGTTTTTCATAAATACGAAATGACGAAATGCAACATATAAAACAAAATAAAACTAAATGCAAATATAAAACGAAAAATCATTATAAAGCAAACACACAATGACATTTTTAAATTGAGAGGTTTACAAAAAATACTTTAAATAAATACTTGTAATCATAGTTGTCAAGGCTCAGCCGTTACAATAGACACGGTCTGAAGGGAAACGGAAGCTCTGACTAGCTCTGTTTGTTTCTAAAATGCCTAAACCATGCATAACAATTAAATAACGCTGCAAAGAATTTCTCCTGTCTTCTCTTGGCCAACTGTTTAATCCTCTGGAGCTAGCCACTCAGGCATCAGTGGATAAAAATATGTTGTAAGAATGTATTGTGAATGTGCCACTGCTGCAGGAATTGGAAATAAAGGATTTTGTGTATCGTACATGAAACTAAGCGACAATGTGAAAGATGCAGTTTAGAATATTTTTGACAGCTCTGTAGAAGTTATTGACATGCTGTTTGGGCTCAAGTGAATGCCAGCTTATCCAAACCCAGCTGAAGTTAGACACTTTCTCGATATTTGGACGTGACTGAAACCTGAAGTTAGACGTATTCATTACTTAGTATTTATTGTTTAACTGATTATTTGGGATAAGAGCGCTTTCTGAAGCAACATGTATATATGACGTAATAAATCAAAAGCAACCCCCTGTTTATTGCTGTTGCTCCCTTCACTTAAAAGGCATTTTTTAATTGAATAATGATATTGATAATGATAAAAAAACGAGCTGCTGTGTAACTTAACCACTACTGCCACACGAAAGTACACACTCTACACAAAATATTGGTACCACATTTATTGCCCTTGCCCCGGGAAGAGGCCCCCAAAATAATAGGCTTATACCCAATACAGTGATTTCCTGACATTACCCTGCGGTTTCCATTGACTAAACGCCTCCACCAAGTATTCACTGTGATTAAGTGACAGATGACAAACTATGAAAAAAGAAAACATGGAGTTCTGTTGTACTTGTGTTTTAATTCATAATTTGAATATGTGTGCTAGATTGAAGCTCCTTATGAATAAATGGGTAAAATTATTTCAGTAACATGCTTTTTGAGTTAATGCTGAATTGTACAACATTCTGAAATAAGCCATATTTTTGCATTTGTTGATTTAATATCCTTCATGCTGATTTGACTTCCATTGTGTTGTAATAAAAGTATTTATATGTTATCTTATTGTATTTTTATATAGGGCATGGGCAGTATTTACTGTAAATAGGCAGTTAATTAAAAAATAGTGTGGGACTTCACATACTGTTACTGTCGCTAATGAGAAATACGGTTACTAAATTATTTTTAGTTACCATAGGATGTTTGTCTTTTTCAATGCAGCATGTTTCACTGCAAAAAAAAAGATATAGCTACGCATACTGGGTCAGTTGCAGCGTACCAGTGATTTAGTCTACATCAAGTGGACGAAGATGCAGACTAGAAAATCTTGAATATCTGTACTGACGTAATCCTGATTGCAGTGTACAGGACAGATGATCCCGGTAATTGGTTTAACTGATCGGAACAAGTGGAACAAGTTAGACCGATAATGGGGACTAACCTACAGTTATGGCCAAAAGTTTTGGATCACCCTGTAAAATTAACACATTTTGCTTCATAAAGTTGAATGAAACCTGCTCAATAATGTTACATTAATATATTCAATTACATACCACTTTCTAGTTGTCCATATACTTAACAAAAACTGACAAATTGAAAAATGTGACATTTTGAAATCTAACATGACACACTGTACTGTTACAGGCTTCCGGTAGCCTTCTATGATATCATTTTGTGTTATTTTTTTTTGACTACATGATGTTAAATAAAATATCTAAATTATGTTCATATAGTTGTTTTTTTCTCTAAATCCTAAAATGTTAGCTGTATAAACCCTTCTTTACTAAACTGATATATGGAATTCAGTGTCAGATAAACATATAAAGGGATCTCTGTACAAAATGAAAGATGCATTTTTATTACATCAAACATATTTAAGTAAAAATAAATGTCATGTATTTTTCGTGCACATTTCAAACTGGCGGATCATACTGTACTTGCATTTAAAAAGTTGCCTACACTGCATGCTGCACAGGCACAGAAAGGTTTAATTGCGTGATAATGGACCATTAGTTGTTTATAGTTAAAGCATATTAACTGAAAATGTATTGGGTTAAACTGAAAACAGTATCAAAAGGTACGTGATTAAAAAGTTTATTTAAAATATTGGGCCTATATATTGTGGCCCTCTGTTCCCGCAGGCAGGGGTTTCCTCACAGGCGGAGGTCAGACGCGAACCCAGGACCTACCGCTCTGAAGCATAGCACCGATACCGCTTTACAAAAGAGCTATACAGCTGTGATTTTAAGTGGGGAAATGGTTTATTAATGACTTTGTTAGGCTAGAAGGATGAGACAAGACCATGTTTCAAATACCCACATTACATTCTACATTGAATGTTATTATTTAGATATAATGCGTGCCACTAGTATTAATAGAGGCAGCTGATATTACCTCAACCCCTGGAGAGATAGCCACTGACAAGACAGGAGGAGGTGGGGGCTTCTCTGTGTATGCCTCTCTGCCTGGTATTTATACTCTAGTGGGCTCAGAACATATGTGACTAGTTTGTTTGTGTTACCTTACTAATTATAATAGAAATGTGTTAATCAGCCGTTACTCTATTTAAGGGCAACCAACCCAAACAACTCTATTTCAGAAGGTAACTGTGGTTAATTGTTTGCATATTTCTCCTTCCCCATGTTTCATCACTCATCATTCTAAGCCTTAACCATGCAGATCATTGCCTTAACAGCGCTACTTATACCATGGTCATTTTTAGCAAACTGGATTAACATTACTGACACATTTACTTTCATATGATTACCAATACATTTTCATTGTACAGTTTGTTATCGCCGCGCCCCACCGATGAGAAATACCTTGTGTCATGTGTGGTTTTTTTTTTGGTTTTTTTAATGACATACTGGTATCCTCTTATAGAAATTCTGCTACAAATTGAAAAATCAGTGACACTTGATAAAATTACTTTGTTTTGAACAATTGGCAAAGATGACTCTACAACTGTTGCAAATAAGCTTTTTTAAAACTGGTTTTGTATAACCAGTTTGTGTGGGGTCCTGTCTGCTGAGAATGTGTTTAAAGTTGGGGGGAGGCAGACAAGCTGTGGATCAGAACAGGAATGTAATTCCGTGAAGGTAACCACACCCAGCAGCATCCACATCCAGCAGCATTACAGCAGGCTCAGACATAGCCTATATAAACCAAAGTTAGAGATTAGTTCAGAGCATTTTCTTATAACCCTAACCAATATTTGTTAGCATAAAAAGACATGAACCTGACTCTAAGTAACAGTCTATTTATTTTTGGGATACTGATCTATTGTTTTTTTAAAATCTTTATTATCTCATAATAATGTAATCTGATATGTCGTTGTAGAATATAATTTGATGAATGCTGAATAACTGTTTATCATACTTTTAGTTGTACTATGTCTTACATATGAATTTGAATACACATATAATCAAAATTGAAGAATTATTGCAGAGAGCAAGAACTAAATTGTCATAACAGCCACATCAGAGTTTTTAAAATCGTACATTTTTTGTACAAACCGTTATGGTAGTGTGGTGTATTTGCCAAGCATACACAGATACTGCTTTAAGGCACTGATAAATCACTCTATAAATTGTAGCCAAGCTTTAACTCCTCATCGATAAAGGCACACCACTACATTCAGGTGTGTAATTGATTCCTTAAACAACCATCTAGCCCCCTTTAATAACCTGGACTTCAATTATTCATAATTCACATTTTCTTAGTGAAAATAACACAATGGGGAACATTGTTAACTTTTTTCTTGTATAACTTACATTAAACAGAGACACTAATGTGCATACTGTAGTATGCATGGATTTTAATTGCAAATTACCTGGCCAACTGAGCCTGCCCATCCTGTAGGGCGGCTTTGTTTGATCTTCTTAAATGCTGGATGCAGTGGAGAGCAAGACTACACTGTAGCACTGTTTATACAGGAGAAACATTGAAGGTACCTCTATATTGGGTTGGAAGTGAAAATACTGAACTTGCTATCTTTGAAAAGAGGCAGCTACTGTCACTGCATCTCGGTGCTATGGGTTTGCTGACACAAGGATCGCTATTGAACTGGGAAGAGACCAAAAAGTATGCGGATCATGTCAGAAAACACGGCATCATCCAATTCCTAAATATTTACAACAAAGCAAAAGACCGACAGAATGACGTCCTCAAATGGGGCGACGAGGTAAGACAAAGCATTGGCTTCAATAGAATATGGAAGCTCAACAAGTGTTTAGCAAGCTGCACAAAGAGAATGTTAACTGTACCTGACTTACGTTAATGTTATTTTGTGAATGTAATCCAATGAATCCGCTCACTACAACAAGTTTATTAATACACCGCATACAATACAGAAGTGGCATATTTTACCAATTCCGAAGATGCAGGGTTTGGCAGTCTTTTCTTCCTCTTATCTAGCAGCTCTAATTAAGCTTATATTTATTCTTAACTTGGTCAGTCTTCAAACAATTCTCTCCTCATTAAAACTACTCTGGTTACATCATTCCTCGATAATTCTTTCTTCATTATACCTGCTCTCCGGGTACAGCTTGAACCTGGCACCTTTCCGTACTCCATCTCCTCTGGTCACTTCTGAGTTTCTATAAAACAAAGACGGTAGATAAATTCCACAATGAGATACGGTATTTAAATAAATAAATAAATAAATAAATAAATAAATAAATGTAGCACCTGCCCGCCGAGAGAGAGCGGGGAAAGCACCACAGAATGCACAAAAAGTATAACCTGACTACGCCACCGAGGGAATTTCACCCTCAGAATTAAAACAAACGGTAGTTTAAAACACGTCTCTTAAGTAGGTTATTTTATAGGGCGTGAAACTAAGATAGAAATCAGGACCACACAAACTAGAACGATTAAAAATAATTCCAGGTTTTATTTGGAGAGGACACAGACTCGGATCATAGATATGCACATTAACAAACAATTACTACCAGCACCAATAGTATATAACCGTGCAGACGTGACGGAAGTGTTAAAAACACTTATACAGCAACAAATCAACTGTGCAAAAAACGCTAATAAATACTAATCATAATAAAATAAATAAATCAAATACACCAGACACATCTCAATCACACACATACAAACCAATAAAAACAAACGTGCAAAGTGCAACGCATTGCTATTATAATGATCTATTCCATTTTTTTTATACACACAAAGTGGGTTATCGTTGACAGTGCAGATTTATCAAGTAATCATATTGCGAGCTGGAGTCTAGTCCTATTACAAGAAATTAACGAAAACAGTCATAATAAAAACAATACAGTACATAAAAGCAAAATAAAACAACCAGGGGAATATCTAAAAGAACGGAAGCTTAAAACAAACTAAATCGGGGAAACGGCAGGCTGTCAGGGTATTATCAAGCGTGTGGTGGTCCAAGAGTAGCCGGCCACAATGTAAACAAACGTGCTGCTTTGAAACAATAGGCTCTAAACTAGTCAGTCCCTTTAAGGATTTCACGACAACCAACGGAGGTTGTAGCTGACTAGAAGATCATAATCAAATTGTCTTACTCATGTATCATACTTCATGTTACTGCCGCTACTCGCACACCACCATTGCACTGCCGACCACCCATACCGCCGCCGCACCTGCTTCCTATTCCGTAGACTTCATTAAAAGCAATTATCCCCACTAAAAACATGTATTGTATACAGTAACATGGTTGTTTTGCCATCTTTCCACGTATTCTTTTAATGCCGTGTTCCCTTAAGTACAAATTAGCATTGAATAGCAAGGCGATTTCTTATTTATTTATTTTTTTTGCAATTTTCCTGCCTGTAGACTTCAATTAAAATCAGTAAAGAAAACATTTTATAAATCATTCTTGTTGTTTTTCTATTTTGATGATCAGCACTTGATAAAGGCATATACAACTTCAAACTTCTGAACAGATTGATGAATGTATAAAGTGTGCTTATAGTTCTACAAACGTTCTGTTATTTTGATGGAATTGAACTCTATGCTTCCGAATCATTTTCTGTTTTTGTGATTGTTCCTTGCGACGACGATCTCATCTAACCGTTTTGAATGATACAGACCACATACTTTGAGATATTGGTTTTACAGTTGCACTCGGTCCCACTCACCAAGGGGATAAAACTGACATCCAAAGTAAGCCATTTCTCTTTTTCCTTCTCAACAGGTTACAGAAAGACCTCTGTGTTGAGCTGAGTGTGTTGATAGAAAAGAGCTTCTTGAGTCGAATCGAGTCAATTGCATTTCCCTTGCATTTGTGCTGAAAGCCGGCTCGCCACTTTCCCAGAATCAACGACTTTGAGCCTTTTGCCTTTCTGTCTTTCAGCAACCTCTTTGCTTGCATGGCAGGCCGCTCTTTGTTATCTGTCTGTCGTGTGTAAGCAACTGCCTGTGCAGTCACCCGTGAGTGGTTTATTTTTTGAGAGTGCACAGTTCCTCCACTGGGCTAGGCCTTGCCGTATCCCCGCTGTTGAGTGACTCTTCCAGCCGCGCTCTCCTCCACGGGGCTAGGCCTTGCCGCATCCCCACAGTCAAATAGACCCTGCCGGCTGCGTAGGCCCGCCCAACTCGGTGAGTCGGGCCTTGTAAACAAACATTGTGCTCTCCCCTATACTATCTTTCTACCGTGTTTTTGCTGTCAGCTTCGGCCTTGTGTCCCCCTGGTACACGCTACACATTGACCAGGTGTGTGTGACCGCGCGGTTAGGGTAGGCACATTTGCGTAGCGGCCCCAGAGTTCCTGATGCTGATAAGGCCACGCTGCTTGACGTGCCCATATCCTCAGGACATACCTTTGGGCCAGCCGTAGAGGAGATCTTACACAGATCCCACCGGGAACGCGAGGCATCCCAGCAGGTGGCCGCGTTGCTCGCTCCCCGCGCTTCCGCGTTGGGCAGGTCAAACCACTGGCGAGCTCCTCAGACTTGTACTGTCACCAGGACAGTTCCAGTCCCCACGGCTCCGCTGGGTGACCTAAGGCATTACCTACAGGGCACACCAGCAGCAAACAACCGGGCCCAACCGGCAGGCAGAGGGAACGCAGGATGTGGCCAGTCCACACACCAGCGTCACAGGAGGCGTTTTCAGGGCCAGCGCCCTAAACAGCCACCCCAAACTGCCCCGCCTCAGCCTCAGCAGCCTGAGCAGGGTCCCTGAAGGTTAGCAGCCGCAGACCCCCTTTTCAGCACAACAGATGCAGTACTGGCACGCTTGCACCTCAGACTCCTGGGTGCTCGACACCGTGCAAAATGGTTACGTGCTTCAGTTCCGCTTGGGACCTCCTCCCTTTCGAGGCATCACGAATACTTTCGTGACAGACCCTCTCCAGGCCTCGGTACTTCAGAAGGAAGTGGCCCCTTTGCTATGGAAGCGAGCCATTCGTCTCGAAGACCCCACCTCCCACGGAGAGGGGCACTATTCAAGGTATTTTCTGGTACCCAAAAAAGACGATGGCTTTTGCCCCATCTTAGACCTGAGGCTCCTCAACAGGTGCTTAAAAGAAAGGAGGTTCCAAATGCTGACGCACCGTCACTTTCTCCAGTCCATCCAGCCGGGCGACTGGTTCACCACCGTGGACTTACAGGACACGTACTTTCACGTTCCCATTCGTCCAGAGCACAGAAAGTATCTCCGATTCTCTTTTCAAGGAAGTGTTTACGAGTTTGCTGTGCTGCCATTCTGCCTCTCCCTAGCTCCTCGTACGTTTTCAAAGTGTGTGGATGCTATCTGACGAGGCTGGGCATCACCATCAACAATGCAAAGAGTCGGCTTACACCGGTGCAGTGCACGACGTACTTGGGGCTCCGGCTGGACTCCAGTACGATGCGCCCATACCTGTCAGACGACAGAGTTGCAGCTATCCAGGATTGCCTCTCCCTGTTTCAACAGGGATCGCAGGTCACCCTCTATTATGCCAGAAAGTATTGGGGCTGATGGCCGCAGCCATATCGGCCAGTCAGCTGGGTCTGTTTCGCATGCGCCCACTACAAGCGTAGCTCAATGTGTTCCACCTCAACACCAAACACGACAGACACTATCGGCTGACTGTGTCTCATGCGTGCTCGGCAGCCCTAAGATGGTGGAGGACAACCTCATACCTGAGCGAATGTGTGCAAATGGGAGTAGTGTTGAACCACCAAGTAATATCCCCTCGGTGGGCGGGACCGAGAGCATCATCCCAGGAAGGGGCCTATCGGCAGCTCTGGTATAGAGAGCTCAGCGATACCTACCCAATGGGCAGGCATATCCCATACGTAATGTCATTGGTGGTTGTCTTCTTTCAGGGAACCAGAGTTACGGTAAGTAACCTAATGTTTTCTATGTTTCTTTCAGGGAACCAATTTCCATTACTGGTGTTGCCAAGTAAATATTAACTGTTTCACTGCCAGATTGTTTAACTAAGCATTTCAATGATGACCCTTTTCACAAGCCAAATGATCATTTAGAGATATCTTAACATATTTAGAGATATCTGTAAATCATTTGCAAATATCCTTTAAATGAATATGAGATTTCTGTAAATAAACCCTTATGAAGATATCTTAATTTCATTTTGAGATATCTAAAAATGAAATAAATATATCTCAAATTGATTTGCAGATATCTTTAAGTAAACCTTCCTGTTCATTTAGAGATATCTGTAAATCATTTTAAGATATCTCAAAATAACTTACTGTTCATGTAGAGATAACTCAGAATCATTTAGAGATATCTCAATGAACAGGAAATCATTTCAAGATATCACAAAATGACTTCCTGTGAAAGTGCTCTATGTTTTAAATGGACTTCAGGTCCATTTAGAGTTATCTTTAAATGAACAGGAAGTTATTTAGAGATATCTCTAAGCGAACAGGAAGTTATTTCGAGATATTTTAAAATGATTTTGAGATATCTCTAAATAAACAGGAAGTAAATGATTTAGAGATATCTCTAAATGCATACATGCCAACAGTCCGTATATGGTCAGGACAGTCCCAATTTCCTAGCAAATGTCCCGCGTCCCGATGCATAGGAAGAAAGTCCCGATATTTGTGTGGCTGACACATCTGCTGATTATGAACTTACCGATATACAAAGGTAAGAACGCTTCATTGTGTCTATGTTTACTGCCATGCTGGTCGTGTGGTGTTGAGTTGAGGGGATACATCTATTATTATATGATAGAGTGTTTTTTGCATATGACACCCCCATGTGTATGATGCATTTAACCCCCAAATGTTGGCAACTATGCTAAATGAACAGGAAGTTATTTTGAGATACTGCTAAATGATTTAGAGATATCTGAAAATTATTTAAAGATATTTCAAAAATATTTTGAAATAGCTGAAAATTATTTAAAGATATTGGGAAATGCATTTAGATATCTCATTTAAAGCTCCATTTAAAGATATCTGGAAATTATTTTGAAATATCTCTAAATGTATTTTAGATATCTTAAAATGATTTATAGTATTCTTAATTATTTGAAGATATCTTCAAATATTTAAAGATATCTGGAAATGATTTAGAGATATCTTAAAATATTGAGATAACTCTAAATTAATTTCAGTTATCTCTAAATGATAATTTGGCTTGCCATAGATCGTTCCGTAAGGGTAAACAATTCCACATAAAACAACTGATACTTGTTTGAGGAGATTCAATTGATTGTTAATTTGGTAATTGGGATTGGTTTTTGCTCTTTTGTTACACTCAGTTCAAACAATTAAAATGTTTGTCTCTCATATTGTGAAAATGTTGCCATGAGTTCCTCTGAGTTTGAAATCCCACTTACACAAACAAAGTTTCTGTTGTAAGTGAAGATGACTATGTTTTAGATGTAGAACATGAAAGTGGAATTACAAAAATAAAAACGCAAAACCTAAAACAGAGGAAGACATAAATATCATTGCCAGAGATCGGTTTTGGAGAAGTACTCAGGCAAAATGTAAGTGGGCTGTAAGCATGTTTGAACAATGGTTAAAGGAAAGAACTGTAAAAGCTTAAATCTAACAAGAGTTTAAATCTAACATCCATGTTGATGGATGAAATTGCTGTTGTTCCAGAACCTCTCTAGAAGATATGTGAAATAAATATTACGCAGGGAGGTGTTTATGTGGAAAGTAATTTGTAATTATAAAAGCTTTTTTTTGTTACATTATTTTAATGTATTATTATGTTTAGAAAACGATATAAAATGCTAAGCTAAAATTGCAAGCACTTTTCTAAATGTTACATTTGAAATGTGTAATACATTAACTAATTGTTGAAATGATTGTTGCATAATAAAATGGTATTCACTTTTCTGTTGAATTGTTCTGACTGTGGTTTTTGTGGATTTGTAGCACAAACTGGATTTGTTACTCAACACTATATCTGCCCTGCACTCCCCTTCTCTTCAAAGCCACACAGCCACTTTTAGTTAGACAATTCATAGTATTAATCAATCAAATGATCAAAGGGTGATGTCACAGAAATGTTTTAATTTAGAATATTCCTGCTTTTGCTGTACTGTAGGTTGAATACATGTTGGTAGTGATGGATCACAACAATCACAAAGTTCGTCTGTTGCTCAATGGAAGTGATGTCTTGCACAGTCTTCAAGAAAAAGGTGAAAATACCAACCCCAAGTAAGTAAAATTAACATTCACATTGAACAATATATTCTGTTCATGCTTTGGACTCGCTAATTCACATTTTAACAAACAAACCCCTGGATCAATAAAAGTAATGTGTCTTTTCATGTCCAGAATCCCCCAGTGTCACAGGAAGCAGTTGGTGTATATTTGTGTATTTTTTTTCTTCTAGCCACCCGACCCTCTGGAGGCCTGAGTATGGCAGCTACATGATTGAAGGCACTCCTGGCCAGCCTTACGGAGGAACAATGTCTGAGTTCAACACTGTGGAAGACAACATGGGTAAACGACGGAGGGAAGCCTCTTCTTTACTGAAAGAAAACCAGACACTGTGCACCATTACAGCATTCCCAAGGTATAAACATATGCATGTGGCCACATAACGCTTGGTATAAAGATCATATGTATTCATATTACTATTCAAACCAGGTCATTTGCATCCTCATATTGAACGAGACACTGAACACTGAAAAATGTTTTCTAGCTATACCCTTCATTGTGCAATGTGACCTAATAATGGCTCGCCATCTGTATTCATGGAATCTCTAGGACAGAGGCTGTAATTTTACAAGGCCCTGTTATAGCTCAGATTTAGCGATTCATATTTTCAGGGTTATCTTTAAACTGCCCAACATATGGCTGCATGACTTTGATGGCACGCTGTGGCAAAGTGGTTGCTGATTACGTACAGGTATGGAAAAATATATGTTTTATTTTCGTTATAATCCAGGTCTGGTGACCAAATAATAAACTCCAGTTATACACAGCGATGCGTAAAACACGGAGAACAGTAACAGGGATTGCAGCCCTAAACAATAAACACATCTCCCACAATATAGAACCACGGTCACCAGTCCTGGGTGCGTGCTGTAGTGCTCGTGGTGGGTGATACAGTTTAAAGAGTGACAAATAGTGCAGTGCTGTCTGGGTTCAGTGCTGGCTCTTAGCGACAGCTCCAGAACGTGTTAGCCGTCTATAAACACACAAGCAACAATTATAGACAAGACAAACAAAACAAACACTCACGATACTTTCAATACACAGTGCACGGTCCTTCCGGTCTATTTCAAACCAAAAGCGAAGGAAAAGATTTACAATTCTCTGGCCCCTTTTATGCGATTATGCATAATAAACGATTGTAAACGATTTCAGCTGGCTCTATTGCCTGCAGCTGCTACCTCGTTTACTTTCCAAGTCAATACGTCTCAAGACTGAGTCTTGTCTTTTTCCAGGTTGACTGACTTCCCCACCCAGGGAATGAACTGTCAGGACAACCTTTCCAAAGCCTTTCCCTTTCTCTACTTAGTATCCTCACAGAACTCATTATATTTCTGTCACACACGCTTTGAGAGAGGGTCTTCACATTTGGACAGTATGGCGCTGTGTTTGGAATCAAGCAAAAGATGCTGTGACGTTTATGTGAAGAACCTGATACTTTACAAATTACTCTGAATAAAAATATTAAAACAGTCATGATGTTGTCATGCATATTCATAAGCCTGTTCATGCCCCAGGCGGGAGAAAAAAATGATTTCCATTACATGAGAGTTGGTGTTAAAACTTCATGCTGATATTGGACTCTGCTCTCGCCAAGATAAGCACCAACTAAGACATAGGTTCTTTTACTGTAAACTAATGTGATCCATCTGCGTTTCCTTCCATCTGATGATGTAGATATCCTTCAGCCTATTTTGCCTCCCTGGCGCATCAGCACACATAACGGCTGCAATGCTGGTTCCAGGGATCAACCACTGTGCAGCCTCCCTAGCGCATCAGCATGACTGGACTGAGCTGAGAAGGATACTTCTCTGGGGTCTTCCAGTGGGCATCTTCCATCGTTGGTGTTTCGTTGACTAGCCCACGACACCTTAAGAGGGCTTGACACTGAGTCTGGCATCCCAGCATCACACCCCTCCGTCCCCCACTCAGCTAAGTCCGGCTTACTTACCTTCCTTTACATCGACATTGCTTTCTTTCTACGGTGCTTGAGGTCCTCAACCAGAATCTTTTCATCTCAGCTAGAGCTAGTTGCTGCCCCTCTGCTGCTGCAGATAAGTTCTTCACTATGCGTCACAACTCTGACCACTGAATCCGATGTCTCTGAGAAACCGGGTTGTGGAGTGTGCCACAAATCCTCGACAACCCACCTCCACTGGGTAGGTCATCCACAGCATCCTCTCATGGCACTGTTAACTCTACCAGGTGAGCAAGGCATGCTGATCCAGACCACAAGACAATATCAGGTCGAAGGTTAGTGGTGGCAATCTCAGGTGGGAAAATAAGACATTGTCCAACATCTGCCAGCATTTTCCAGTCTCTAGCAGCTTCCAGTTGTCCTAGACAAGTTTTGGTTTTAATACCTTTTCTTGGTGGTTGCTCCCCTGGATGGAGGAATGTTGTTCTTCGTGTGTCATATATTGCTGGAATTTGTGGCAACCTGTTGGTCATGCTGCGCTGTCATCCAATGCTAAGGCCAAACATCGCAGCACCTGTTCATGACGCCAAGTAAACTGTCCTTGGCTAAGACCCACCTTACATCCTGTCAAAATGTGTCTTAATGTAGGTAGTGATGAACACAAAGGACACCACGGATCTTGTCCTACCCATAGATTAAGGTTCTGTGGTGATGGGAGAAAATCATATGTTGACCTGATGGGGAAACTGATCCTGTTCCATTGTCCATAGATCTTGCCAGCCGATCTTGCGTTATTCCATACTCTTCCATCTCGTCATTCCTCCCTGCTTTTGCACCTCGTTGACTACCAGCTTCCTCTGTTGAGCTGGGGCTGTTTTGTGCCATGTAGGAGGAGCTGAACTGAGACCAAGGCCTCCTCTTCCATGCTGTACTTGCCCCATAATATCACTAATACATAGGGCAGCCTTTGCATCTTCCACAGCTTTCTTCCAGTTTTTAACACAGGTGCTGCCTCCCTCACACATTCGTCGTGTGACTCTACCCATGTCATTTCCAATCGAACCTTGGAGCACTTAAAACTCCTCAGTTAGAGCCGAGATTGGCAGCTGCAGTATCCCTTTACCATACAGTCCCACTCTGCTGAGGCAGCGTGGAACTCCTAACCATTTCCTGACGTATGAATTGATTAACACTTCCAGCTTCTCTACTGTTGTCAAGGAAACCTCATACACTGTGAGTGGCCACAGAAGTCTTGGCAGTAGACCAAACTGAAAGCACCAGAGTTTAAGTTTGGCTGGTCTGTGCTCTGCTTGTTGTCTCACTTCTCCCACACAAACTGTGTCCTTTAGGTCCCCATCATACCATCTCCCAAGACTTTTCACAGGCTTCTCAGACACTGTTGGTATTGCCTCACCGTTAATGTAGAACCTCTTATCCACTACTTAAATTATAGAGATGCTCCTTGACTTAGTGGGCTTGAATTGCATTCGTGCCCATTCAATGTTATCTGAATATCCATGCTTTCTCTACCTGCAGCTGAAAAACTGGTTCATGCTTTTGTTTTCTCCCCTGCTTGCTGGGGTGTCTAATAGCATCCTCACTAAAATTCATTTTGTCCAAAACTCTGCAGCCAGAATTTTGTCTCAGTTCTGCTCAAGAGGTCACATTACCCCTGTCTTGCAGGCCTTGCACTGGCTGCGTATTAGATTCAGAATTGATTTTAAAATTTTAATGCTGATGTATAAGGCTCTTCATGGGCTAGCTCAGACTCTATTCCACTAGAGATCAGGGACTCAGCTTCTTTGAGTGTTTTTAAAGCTAATTTAAAGACCTTTTTTAGAAAGGTGTTTTTATGATTTTTATGATTGTTTTATTTCCTTGTGCTTTTTTATGTATCATCTTTTTATTTATTGCTGTACTATTAATTGTGAAGTGCTCTGAGATGACTGCTTTTAAGGGTGCTATACAAAATAAAGTTTTTGACTTTTTGACGCCCTAATAATTACTTCCATTGCCATGGTAAAAGCCAGTGGAGAACTGGTGCATCCTGCCATTATTCCAATTTCTAGACATTGCCATGTAGTGGTGAATTATGAAGTTGAAAAAAAAAATTGCAAATCTCCAAAGTAGGCTTTCACTAAGTTTGTTATTGTCCTCGGTACACTCAAAAAATCAAATGCTGCCCAAAGAAGCTCATGTGGTAATGAACCGTATGCATTAGCTAAATCCAGGAATATCACATGGAGATCCTTCCTCTCCTTTTTAACTGTTTGAATTTGCTGCCAGATCACACTGATGTGCTCTAAGCATCATGGGAAACCTGGAATACCAGCTTTCTGTACTGAAGTGTCAATGAAGCAGTTATTCAATAGGTAAGTTGACGATCTCTGAGCAACAATGCTGAAGAAAATATTTTTCTTTGGGTATAAAGACCCCACCTGCTTGGCACCATGCTCTTGGTACAACCTGTAATGGAACTCCATTAGGCCAAGGAGATGATGACGTCCTTGCCTTTTTCACAGCTTGATCTACTTCTTTCCACTTAGGTGCACAGTCCTCCATTTGGTATTCTGGTGGATTGATAGGTGGGATGTCTGAAGGAATCGACATCGGCTCCTGCCTTTTTTGAATCTGTGTGCATTTCCTCAAGATAGCTCTCCAGCTCAGACTTAGTTGCTTTTAGTGTGCCATTTTTCTCCCTGGTATATAACTTCTTTGCAAATTTGAATGGGTCTTTATAAAAGTTAGTTCTCGCACACTCCTTTTTGTAGTGTATCTTTTACGACCCTTTGTAATAGATTGAGTGCCTCCTTCTGACTTTGTTCTGCTCGCCTCCATTGCTTCCTCAGCTGCCTCCTTTCTCTAACTAAGCGCTCAATCTCCTGCTGCTGTCTAGACTTTACAGGAATAGTTTGTACTTTCTCCTTTCTTTTTTCAACTCCATATCTCTCGCTTCCATATGTGTAGATGGTATCCCCAAATGTATCCAGCTTTTTTTTTGACTATTCCACCTAACCTTTCCAATGCAAAACAGGGATCCATATTTACTGTGCCCCACGCTGTTTTCTCAGAAGCTCTTGGCAATTTGACTCCAGGCTTGTGCCCGTTGAGGTTTTTTTCTCTCTTACACTGGTTCATCTGACTTTTCACAAGGACCATTAGGTTCATCACTAGTTGTGTTTATGCAACATCAGGGATATTTTTTATTAAAGTTTGGATGCCCCAGAAGAAGTGATGCTCAGACACTGCAACAAACTGTTATTTAAAGCAGTCAAAATAAAGGTTAATAGTGTTACCTTTAGGCCTTATACTGTACATATAGTATTGTTTTTCTGCAGATTGGGCTGCCCTGGTTTTACTTTCCCAGAGTTTGATCCCAAACCAGTTGAAGAAGGAGTATCCACATCTTTGTTTATTCCAGATGAAGCAATTAATGAGCATCCCAGGTTTAGGTAAGTACAGAATAGAATTCTCTCGTATAAACAAACTGCATATATTGTGGATTATATTTTCCAAAAATACTGTCTCATTGAAACTAATGAAGTATGTCTTCAATAAAGAGGACATAGCTTCATTTTTTAATAGTTTGTCACTATCAGAATCCACCAGTCATGCTCTGCACTTGTAGAAACCTTGTTCATTTTGAGTATTTCCTGATTTCAAAGAAATCAGATGTGATGTGACCTTTCAACTCTCCTGTCCTTATAGTGATAGTGTAGTGAGGTGTAAAGGGATCCATCAACTAGGATTCTACTAATGAAAAGTTACAGCAAAAGGAAATTAAAAGCAATATTGGAACCACACAAAATGATTGACTGGAAGCTACATGCATAATAAAGTTAAGATAGCTTAATAGAGTGTAATACAACTTCAGTGTTTTATGTGTGTTTGTTTAATATATATATATATATATATATATATATATATATATATATATTTGAAGCAGAAATATGAATTCAGAATAAAACAAAGCAAGAAGTTCAATTTGTTTCTGGTTTTTACTGCAGAGCCTTTAACACACATGTAAATCACAGAAGAGGAGAGAAAGTAGTCATCAATGTACCCAGTAAGTGGTTTTACATTGTAATAACACTGTATTTTATATTGTAATAGCACTGTATTTTCCCCTAAATTCCATTACTTACTATCTTGGTGGCAGTGGTTACTTTTTAGTGGGTATTTTATTCAAATTCTCCATCATGTTACTTATTTCATTTGATTTTTTTAAAGCTCATTAGGAACAGTCTAAAGTAAATGTTCATGACCAACTTGTGCATAAGAAAGACACTTTGTTTCAGGATACATAGTTTTTAATTGTTGTGAGTAATATACTGAGAAATGTGAATGTGCCGTTGCGAACTTACATGAGCTGTATGTGAATCTGTAAATATACAAAAGTAATATTTAGTAATGTATTTATTACACAATACACCGTTTTTTAAAAAGTTCTGTTATAAAACCAGCTTTTATGTTGTACAAATGAGATGCAAAAAAGTAATACATTCAAGTAATTTCTGTCATGCTTGCAAGTCATTACTGTACTTTATCTTTCTTTCTGCAGTCTTTAAAGACAAAAACACCCCATGTCCTTTTATTGAGACATTCCCAATAGATGATGGAGAGGCAGAAAGGGCAGCTTTACCAGACCACATATACATGGATTCTGCGGGATTCGGATCAGGAAACTGTTGCCTTCAGGTAAAAGTTGATTTGCATAGAAGATAATATAAAAACAACAATTTGCCTGGTCTGATTAAGTCCTTTTATAGTCTTGTCTGTGTATTTAGAATTTCTAGAATTATAGGAAAAATCTTTTGTAGCAGAAGTTTTGCTTTTGTGGATGAGGAAAAACATTTACAAGAAATAGATGTCTACAGTTATGTATTTCAGCAATTTTTTTGAGCAAAACTCCAAAAATGCTAATTAAAAAATGTTCATACCCTGAAGAAAATGAAATGAATAGCTAGTTGAGGCCCCTTTAGCAATAAGCTTTTGGCATGATTCTTTAGTGATTTTTGACCATTCTTAAACGCAAAATTGTTCCAGTTCATTCACATTCTGAAGACTTCTATTTAACCATTCTGAAGCAGATTTTGATTTGTGCTTTGGATTGTTGTTGTGTTGGAACATCCAGTTGCGCTTTAAACCAAGTTTTGTAGTAGAGGGTTTCAGATGATTGGCCAATATCTTTTGGTATGCTATGGAATCCATTTTACCATTTATTGAAACTAAATTTACTGTTCCATTAGAGGAAAAACAGCCTCATAGAAGGATATTACCACCTTCATGCTTGACAGTAGGTATGGTGTTCTTTTCTTTGTACACCTCAACAGACTTTCTCCAAACGTAATGACTATCAACATGACCAAATAGCTCAAGTTTTGTTTCATCACTCCTCAAAACCTTTGACCAGAACTCATATCCATCATTCAAATGCCGTTTTGCAAACTTTAAGTGATTGTCCTTGTGATTTTTTCCTAAGAGTGGCATTTTCCTTGGCCTGCGACCATTGAGACCTTCACCATGCAATACTCGGCTTATGGTTGAAATGGAAACCCCAGTCCCACTTGCACTTTGAATATCTTTGGCAGTCAGTTTCAGATTGTTATTAACCTTCCTCACAATTCTTCTTCTTGTTCTTGGTGAAATGAAAATTTCTAGCACCTTGTAGACAACACTATCATGGCATCAAAGGTTATGAATGCTTTTGAATTAGCATTTTTGGAGTTTTGCAAAATTTCTTGCAACTTTTTATCCATCCACAAAAGCAAAACTTTGCTACAAAAGATTTTTCCTAAAATTCTTTGTTTTCAAGAAATTTGTAGGAATTATACATTTCCATTCAGGTATGGAAACCTTTGACTACAACTGTGCATGTGTGTGTATATATGTGTGTGTGTGTGTGTGTGTGTGTGTGTGTGTATATATATATATATATATATATATATATATATATATATATATATATACACGGATGAAGCCTATATTTGCATCCTGAGCCATTTAAAAAAAAAAAGGCATAATGCGCAGTACTGATGTCAAAATGTCATAATTCCTCTAGAGGAAAATATATTTGAACTTTGACCCATTTGACTCCTCGAGACCACCTTCAATTTAAACAAAATTTTCAATCACTCGACAACACCCACAGTAGCGAAATGTTCATTAATGAGCAACAAAATGAGAATACATAAAAAAAAGAAAATTGATGTAAAGCTGGTACATTCATATCTCAGAGAAACTGGAGAGGAACAGGAAATTAAAGACATTCCTGTCCTGACTTTAAAAAATTCAATCACTCGACTCGACACCCACAATTCCTGTTTTTTAGGCACTTTTAACAAATCTGTCTCTGTGAAGATTTACAATTATCCTTCACGAACAGGAGCACCAACCAAGCGAGCGACACAAAACTTTGACTAATAAAATACATTTTTTTTAAAAAAAGCATACCCCATTGAAACACATTTTCCTTAAAAGTGCGTTATTTTTTGCAGTTCATTATCTACCCAGTTTAATTCACTGTTCCTGAATTATCAAAAATATAATTAATTTAAGATTCTTTAATATTAATTTAATGTACATTATTATTATTCATTAAATTCACTTGCAATTTGAACCTTAACACCTGTTTATAAACTACTCAACCTAATGGTCTCGTATTTCATGACGTTACATAAACCGTAGATGGAATTATTTTCCTGTAACTCACTGAAGCCCATCTATTATATATATATATATATATATATATATATATATATATATATATATATATATATATACACACACACACATACATACATTTTCTTTTTCTTTGACAGGTCACATTCCAAGCTTGTAACATGACCGAAGCTAGATATTTATATGACCAGCTTGCCACAATATGCCCCATTATGGTAAGTGATTGTTGTCCAAAACAGTATGCCTGTGCTTATGGGAACTGGGTGTATTATAAAAAACTAAACATGAAGAATAAAAAATGCAAAATATATATATATATATATATATATATCATAGACACAAAAGCTTTTTTTCTGAATTTTGATGATCTGATCTGAGAAAAGAGGCAACATATGCTTTTAAAAGCGATTATATCTGTGTCTGTTTCTAGCAGAATGACCTTGAACTAAGAGGTAATGTTACTATGAATGTCCTGTTTTGCAATTTGGAATGGATGTGGCTTTCTTTGTGTATTTTTCTAGATGGCTTTGAGTGCAGCTTCTCCATTTTATAGAGGCTACGTGTCTGATAATGACTGTCGTTGGGGAGTGATCTCTGCTTCTGTCGATGACCGAACACGTGAAGAGCGGGGTTTAGAGGTAGGGTAAATGTTTTATTATTCATTTCTTAGAAAGTCAACGTAGCCTTTAGAGTTACAAGTAGTTGTCTGTCTATCACTGTCTATCCTTTAACTTTTGTTTCTTTAGAATTGTCAATCGCATACTGGAATCAAAAACTGCATCCCCTAAGCTGTCCAACCGATACAAAACCTTTATCGGATCAAATGACAGCCATGATCACATTAAGAGGTTTTCACCGTATAAAGAAAATATCGTACTTATTAGCCCACTGTACATTTTATTTCTAGATATTGTTCTTTATTCCTTAACTATAATAATACAGGTTTATTTCAAATAAACACGCCCGGTTGTGCTGTAACGCAATTTATATTTATTGTATGTTCACCTGCATGTTTGCTTTTTTACAGCCCCTAAAACACAATAAATATCGGATCAGTAAATCAAGATATGATTCCATAGACAGCTACCTCTCCAGTTGTGGTGAAAAATACAACGACATTGAATTAACAATAGATGAAGAGATCAACAAGCAGCTGTTAGAAGCAGGTAACAGCTCAGCTGTTTCTATTATTATTCAGGGTATGTCTATGTACAGGTAACAGCTCAGCTCTAGGTATATTCTTGTCTGAGTGTACCATTTACTTAATAATAAACCTATGTATATTTCTATTTTTCGGGAATATATTTTAAAACAAGTATATTAGATCTGCCATTGTCATCAGAAAGTCAATAAACATGACCTACATTACCAACATGTGTAGAATAGGAAATGATAAGAAATGAACGATTGTTTCATAAAACCTGGACAAGAAGTTTTTTAAGATATAGCCATGGGATAATTAACGCAAATACTGTAGACCTTGCTAATCGCTTTTAGCGGCTATTGTTTAAACTGAATACATTAAAACTCATTCAAATACTGATGCATGGTCTGTACACACCACTGGAAGAATCATTTGCATTGATATTTTGCAAATGTATATTTGCCTTCATTGGCATTGAGTCTTATAAAATAAAACATTTGAAAATCAGCATTCCCTTTTAATCACTTTCAGAAGCCATTGTTTAAATTGATAACATCCAGACTAATTCAGATACTGGTGCCTGTTCTTTACATGGCAGTGCAAAAATCCACTGCATTATAAATTAGCTTTGAATCTTATATAAATAAAACCTTTTCTTTCAGGGGTTGACAGACTCGTGGCGCAACATGTAGCCCATCTTTTTATCCGTGATCCTTTGCTGGTTCTTGAAGAGACAATTCACCAGGATGATGAGAATGAGTCTGAACATTTTGAGGTATTGTACTGTACCATTTTTTAACTATTCTAGTGGTAGAACATTGTGTAAGAAAACAAGGCCTACTGTTTCCTTAATATCTATTGAGACCCTGAGAGTCCGTCCGTATTTCTCTTTTCTCCAACACAGACCCCGAATATATCTTCCTATCTTGACTTGGCAGGCAGTCAGCAACTCCTCACTTAACAAAGAACAGATCTCACCTTTCCACAAGTAAAAAAAGGTTCTCGGCCATCACATGTATAGAAAAAGTTCAGTTCTCAGCAAGAAAGAGTTAGTCAATTAAATTATTTGAAAAGTATATTAAAATATAGTACACCCTCGCTATAACACCCTTCATTATAACAAACCTTCAGCTACAACAAACCTGGTTGTCAGAAAACACTCTGTTTTTTGGCTTGTTCAGCAACCATGCGGCAAAGCAAAACTGGTTAAAGAAAAAAAAACACTTGAGGATCTGATGAACTTTTCATGTCAAACTTTTCATGTCGTGTTGATTTGGAATAAAAGCTCAGTTTGGGATTCTTGAATGTTGGATTATGATTTGGTGCACTTTGAAACAATTCATGTCAGATTGATTTTGAATAAAAGTTCAGCTTCAATTTGGGATTTTTGCTTTTTGTACTGCGTATTAATTCTTTAAAAATTGGATAAAGCAAAGACAGAATACTGCATACATGAAACAAACAGGTACATGTAATTCTACTTTTTTCACAATATCATTTCATTATCTTACTCCAGCAGTTTATCGTTCATTTTGATTGTCCTTTCGCGATAACAAACCCCTCGATATAATGAACAAAAGGCTTGGATCCCAACAGGTTTGTTATAGCGAGGGTGTACTGTATGAGGGTGTACTGTACGGCAGCAGTGTGGAGTAGTGGTTAGGGCTCTGGACTCTTGACCGGAGGGTTGTGGGTTCAATCCCAGGTGGGGGACACTGTTGCTGTACCCTTGAGCAAGGTACTTTACCTGGATTGCTCCAGTAAAAACCCAACTGTATAAATAGGTAATTGTATGTAAAAATGTCATATCTTGTAACAATTGTAAGTCTCCCTGAATAAGGGCGTCTGCTAAGAAATAAATAATAATAATAATACTAAAATGGTTAAAAGTCCTACTGTAGATGTTACAATTGCGTTTAGTGGCTAAGTGCTAACTGTTAAATACAACTTACTACCAAGACACTTGTCAATACAGTTTTGATTAGTTCATCCATAATTTTAATTTGAGTGACAGGAAGTTCCAAAAACTGCTAGGATCTTTTAAAATCTTTTACAATAATAATCTCTTTGTAACCTTCATTACAGAACATTCAGTCAACCAACTGGCAGACTATGAGATTTAAACCTCCTCCTCCCAACTCTGACATTGGATGGAGAGTGGAGTTTCGCCCAATGGACGTACGTACTGTAGAATTTTGTAGTACTGTAGAATTATAACCCTCAAAGATAGAACATAGGTAATTGCCCTAAAAAAGCTAACTTTAATGGGGGACATAAATAACCATTCCATAGTTGTTGCTGTCATTGAGCACAGTCCCAAATGCAGTTAAAATGTATTGGGGGGTAGTGAATATAATCAACTGTTTTGGAATCAGTTCTGTATCTGGTAAAATGATAACGGGTTCAGCTGAATGAAGTTTAAAATATGTATGAAGTGTTCAGCTCCACTGACATTAGATTTTCTCTTGCAGGTCCAGTTGACAGACTTTGAAAACTCAGCATACGTTGTATTTGTTATATTGCTCACAAGAGTGATTCTGTCATACAAATTAAACTTCCTTATTCCATTGTCAAAGGTAAGGCATATTCATATTGATGCGTCCCATTTAAAAAATGTGAATGTTTCAGGAAGACTGTTGATTTTGTTTACAGTAATTGCACATTGAATTTCTTTTACTGTAAAAAGAAAACCTCTTACTCATGAAGAACAAACTACAGATGCCATTTGGCAGTATTTTGATCAATTGAATAGACTACTTTATTTACAGTATGTATTTACAGCATCATCTCCAAAATGTGAGAGAATAGTATTTTCTTTTGTATACTTTAAATTGATGCCTGGTAAACAGATAGGACAAATTAGACGGGACTTATGAAGTGATTGTTGAGGTTCTTTTTTTTCTTTTTTGTTTATCAATGTCTTGCAACATGAAAGGTATTTATTTTTATTTCATTAGGTGGATGAAAATATGAAGGTTGCTCAGAGACGGAATGCTGTCCTTCAAGGAATGTTTTATTTCAGGAAGGACATTTTTAACGGCAAGTTTACTTGTTCCTCCTTTTCCCATTTTGCACATTATTCTTACCAAAATATACTCTGGGCATTATGCTCTCTCTGTATTGTTGCATTCCTACATTACTGGCATAATATACCCTCCCCCTTAAAAAAAATAAACAAAGTGCAAAAGTGAACCCACCCATGCCTTTAACAGTATTCCATTTTTTTCAACTATTAATTTATTTTGGTATTTTGTAAAAAAATATATATATAACCAAATATATATAAAGGCCAAAACAAATGGATGTTGTTTATTGTAAAGGAAAATATAAGAAATAATACAAAACTACTTACCTAACCATGTGTAATGTAAGTTGATGTTTAAAAACGTTTTTCCCTTGCAGTACAGATGACGAAATTCCATTTGCTAATTCCACCTTCTTCTCCAATCAGGTCTATGGTACTATGCAACTGGATCTTGTACAGTTCACTGCCCTTATAGTTGTTTGGACCTAAACATTCAATGTTACAAGATATTAAATTGTATATCCATTCTAGGAAAAATGTTAATTTTGTTTCATTGTGAAATTTAGGTTGTAATGCAGCTGTGCATACATGTGCTTCAGCTCAAAACGGCCTAGACAATGATAATGAAGAGTATGCTTTGATGAGCATTGACACACTCTTTAATGGGAAGGTGGGTGTGCTTCATTTTCTATTTAAAAAAGAAACATATACGTTATATTTAGTGAAGTAGGGAGTAAGTTTAACTTGTTTACTGCACAGGCTTTGAGATGACAGTAACAATATTGTGAAATATTTATTTTTAAGCTTCATAGTGGTAATGCAGTGTATCGACTTCATTTTTGTTTTTATACTGTAAAGCAATAACATTCAGTCTGTATGATCAACTTGTTGATTGTTGGGAAGGTACAACAGCAATGAATTATGGCCTTGAGGTCAGAACTTCCAATTAATAAGTTATTTGTAACAATTAATAAACATTTGTATTATCAAACGTGACTTCTGAAAAATTATTTCAGTACAACATGTCTATCCCCTTTCTACACTTTACTTAAATATGATGTTTAAGTAATAGAATAGAAGAGGGTACACCATGAAACTATTGAATCAATTATTGATATTTTAATAATGTCATGATTGATTATTGTCCCAAATCTAGTGTCCGGTTTTGAAGTTTTCCATCGTAAAAGCAAAGCAAAGTTTAATAAAGCATAGTAAAACCATGGTAAAGCATATGTAAGAGATTTATGGTAAAGAATATTAAAAAAGTGGCAGAGGATAGTAAACTATGCAGACTTTTATAAGTGGTGTTTCTGTACATTTTAATTTATGTTTGTTTTTGTATGGTTTTTTAGGAAGGTGTCTTTCACGGTTTAATACCAATCCTGAACTGCTACCTGGAAAACATGGAAGTAGACGTAGAAACGCGATGCACCATATTGAATTATTTTAAACTGATAAAGAAGAGAGCTTCAGGTATGTCTCAGGTTACTTCTTACATGACCCAGGACCAAATTTAAAGGGTGTCATGGAAAAGTAAATCACCATAGCCTACTGTATAACCACCATAAGGACAGATAAGATTGCCATACAGACAGATAGATACCTCTATCATACCCCCAGAATACAATTTCTAAAATGTGACATCACAATAAATGGGAGGACCAGTGATGATGCTAAAAAGGGGCATTCGTTAGCACTCACGTTTCAGTGATCTTTATACAGGGCATTTTCTAATGTGCATTACCATGCTAACATAGATGCGTTTGTGTTTATGCTGTAGGGGAGCTGATGACTATGGCTCAATGGATGCGAGAGTTTGTTGCAAACCACCCTGAATACAAGCAGGACAGCGTGATAACGGATAAAATCAACTATGATCTCATTGTGAAATGTGACCAGATTGCAAACGGAGCAGCTCGGTGCCCAGAGCTTCTGGGAGATCCCGTAAACAGGGCAAAATAAGAGTTGAAAATTGGACTGTTTGATTATTGCAGTGCACTCTGCATTGCGGTACAGTCAAACCTGCTAAAAACAAGGGACTGTATAATTGTGCTTCTTTTATATAAAGGTGATTTAACTATGGGAAATAATATATGCATGGGGAGGGGGCCACCAGAATGGTATTTCTGTATGGGTTTTAAAACTACTACAGTATAACGTTTTATCAGTAACTGTAGTTATACAACTTTTGCATAAAGTCCAAATGTGTGATGCAGCAGAAACCAGTGAACGCACATACAGAGTGTCTTCATAATCGTGTGATGATCACACAGTACTTCAAGAGTTTATCAGAATATAGCGAAATGCAGTCCGAAACTGAACAGTTCAGATGGAACTTTTTAATACTTGTTTTTATGAAATGCAGACAAGTGCATTATAATGATTAAAAAGGATTTAAATTGAACTTTAATAGCATAAAAAGTTAATATTGCATCATGTATGTATGTATATTATATTCTTATGCTTATTGTTTGTGGGTAGCAAAACAAATGTAACACAATGTGAAGATGTACATTAGAATAGTGTTATTAATGTCTACTGGGAATACTGTGTTGGTGATTTGCTAACTTTAACAATGCTGTACCTTTCAGGATAAATGTTTGATTGACAGCACTCTGTTCTTCTGTGTGTAATACATAAGATCACGAATTGTACTTGTATTGTGGAAATCACTTCTGCAGAATAGCATTGTATCTGAAGAGTTATCTGAAAGAAAAACGGTTTTATTCATAAACCATTATTGTACTAATAGATATGTTAAAGATGAAGTCATTAAATATAATTTGTTAATTAACCGGAAAATGTGGAAAGTTTATGGAGCAAGCAAGGTGCTGAACTCTCATCAGAGGAAAACTGTATCTGAACACTGCACACAAAGAATGACTAAAAAAGGAAATTGTTTAAATAATGTATTATTTTTTGTGAACATGACCCTATGCTTCCAAACTCACGTTGAAACTGAGCTGTTAATACCCATCCATTACAGTATCAGATTATGGCTTCCATTAGTTCCATCTGTATTCTGTCCCTTTGTGAATCAGCCAAAGGTGTCTATTTCAAATTTGATTTGAATTGATATCATTTTTTGGGCAATTCTGAAGAAATTACATTTTCCCATGCTTTTAACTTCATTTTTACAAGCCATTTATTGAGATGTCATTTCCTGTGACGATCTGGCAATATAGCACTAAAACTGACAAATCGAATCACATTTTGCTCATATGAGCTAAACAGAACATAAATGTAAATTCAAGTACAACAATGTACTCAAAATTAATGTACTGCGTTTTTGAAAATAATCATTTTATTATTAGTGGAGAGAGTTCTTTTTGGATTTTTACTTACCACACAGTTCCACCAGGGGGCATTCCTCACCTTTTGCACACTTCCTGGTACACACTTCTACGCAGTGATTACAAAGGTACCATGAAATGTTCCTGTCTTTTTTTTAAAGTATCAAAAATGCTTATTCACTGCCAGACATTAACTACTTTAGATGTGTAATGATTGCAGTTTAGGATACTGACCTTAAGGTTAGGGTTTCGGTGTTGGGAGAGGATAATTCATTGTTTTATTAACAATAATATGATCAACAATAATATATAAGAGTCCAGACAGGCACATTTTGTGTTACCTTTGTAAGGACAGACACTTCTACAGCAGGCACAGGATTTAGGTGAACAATAGGCTACCTATGCATATGTTAAATGATTAAGCAATAATAGGCATTAGCATTTACAGGAGACCTTTCTTATCATTGATGTAGCTGTTTTTTGTGTTTTGTTTTTTTTTACTCCACTGGATGGAGCTATTAGCTGAAGTAAGTTATTATAGTACAGAGGTATTTAACATTTTAGCATTAGGATGTAAGCTTTGACAAACACACTTCAAATGGCATAGCTAAAGCCACTCTGCATTATCAAGAATGCATATCTGTGGAGGATTTTGTGGAACCAAATAAATGATTAGATTAGAAAAAAAGGAAGTAGCATTTTCTCTTTAACCACATGAAAGTAAGTGGCTACAGTAACTGGAACAAGAGGAAGTTCTCTGTTCAGCAGTACCATGGGTAACTGACCAGGTGTCTGTGGTGTATGTTTCTTTTAAGTTGGAGCTTTTCTAAAATAATAATAATAATAATAATAATAATAATAATAATAATAATAATAATAATAATAATAATAATAATAACTTTATCACGCAGTTGCTGTATGCTAGCACACTAGCAAATATATAGGAGGTACTTGTATTTGTATTTCAGTAATATGATAAACTGCTCATTTTGAAATACAGGAAATGTGTGTAACATGAGGCACATGTAATTGTCCCACCGGCTCTAATTCTGAACAGTTCACAAATAATTGTTTCCAACTTCTTCATTTCGAATAGAAAAAAGGCTTCACTTTTAAATGGCTCAATTTGAACAACTTGAAATGGTAATTAGTTACACAATGTGGATCATGAGTGCTTCCCCCCCACCCCTATATACATCCAGCACTCTGTGCATAAAACCATCTGGTTTCATCTCGCTTTACAGATGGGTGTGACAGAGTAAAGTACATGAGGGAGTTCATACAATGAACCAGGTGCTGAACAGGGATGCAAAGTATTACATGAAAGAGTAAATAGTGCTGACATCGCATTTTAATTGTCTCTATGCCATCTATTGGATGTTTCTAGGTGATTTTATTTTCCTTTTTTCAATGCATGGCTGGTTACACAGACACCAATTAGCATTAATCTTGTACTACCTAATGTTACCTTAGTTGAGGTAGTATTTGTATTTGGAACGCTTCAAAGCTAGTTTAGAAGTGTCTCAGGTCCACTCGATTCTGACACCCTTAAGAACTCATCACAATTGCACGATTAGTTCTCAAGATATAAATGCTGGGAATAATAAGGGGATGGAGAAAGCCAAAATGTAAACACATAGAAAGACTATGATTATTTTATCTGTAAAGTATTTACACTTTTGCTCAATTCACCCACAAAAATCTCTATATTGTTTAGTTAAGAGATAAGAGGCAGGTCTTCTGGTAGTAGCCATGGAAGCTCAGCCATGCTGAAGTTCTAGCCATCAAAAGTTCTGTCACTTGCTTGTGAATACCAAACCAGCAGAGGATCTTAAAGAGACAGGTTTAAAATATGGGATGTAGCCTCTATTCAAAAGCAGTCTTTAAATAGCAAAGGCTAAGTGTAACTATCTAACATGTCTTTCATATATATTAACAAGAGAAAGGTTTGCAAAGTGCAGTAAAGCAAACATGCTGTAGTGCATCCACAGTCAACTTGATAAACTCATGATCAATGATAGGAAATGCATCCTAAAGACATGTTAACAGCAAAAATACTGCAATTTTTGATTGCCTCCACCAACTTTTCTTCATCATCCTGCCAAAGTTCCTTTTCAGATCTATTGTTTCACAACAGCACTTTACAGCTCTTTCCATAGAACCATTTGCCACTACAATTGAATTTATTACAAGTTGTTTATTAATTTTACTACATTGGTGCACAGTATTCAGTTATACATTGTACATTTTCTTCAAGTTTTTTAAAATCTTTTTAATCTTCAGTTAATGTGCAAAGACTTCACATACTGTACATACAACTACAGTATTAGTGTTACTTTTATTAACTCCTGCAAAACTACTATTCAAAACGATTTAAAAACTATCAACACCACCTTTGGGGCTGAACAAAGGTTTAGCCCTTTTGATGTTACATCAGCAGAAGAAAGCAGACATCATTTTGATCTGTTTCTATTTATGACAGTGCTGCTAGATGCATTCATGACTCGTCTTTATGAAAAATTGAACTGGTTAAACATGTTAAATACATGCTCTAAGGTGTGCCAAGCCTCCCTCCCCCTACAAGAAAGCACCCAGAAATACTGTATATGCTGTTATGTAAACTTTGCTTTGTAAATTCCTGCTGACCTACTGGGGCAATATTTAAGCAAATATGTGTGTTTTGTACTGATACAGCCCTCGCCTCAGGTTCTCTTCAAGTGTATTTTGCACTTCTAGTGATTTGTAACGCATGGATATGGAATTGTGATGTTCCTGATTATAATTAAATGAGACCCATACCATTGTTTGTTCTCTTTTAATATAGGATTAGAAAGTCAAGAGTCAGAGTGCATGAAATATCTAAGCTCTATTAGAAATGTCTTTCACACCTGTGAACTCTTGTGGAGTATCCTTTAGGCAGTACATTATCGTCAGTAACAGTATCTTAAACCCTGCGGTTTGATCATTTTAATGGAGATTGCTCCTTAAAACAAAGGTGTGTTGGATTACTGCATGTATTTTTGCATGGATGTTAACTGCTGTCATCTTGCCAAGACATGCTTAAACATCACATTTGTGATCTGGTCAAATAAATACATTTATTTAGATTGAATGCCTGTAATTGGGGTCTGACAGGAACGACAGACAAAAGAAGATGAGAAGAGGAAAATGTTCTCATTCATTATTTAACTATTCAGCATCTTATTGAATGTGCAGGGAATTACAGCTATCTGTTCAGATCCCAACAGACTAGAGTGGCAGTATCTCAAATGGTTCAGGCTTTTTCTGTGGATATATAGGTCACTGCTTCACCATCCTTAATTTTCAGTCCTCTGACTAATCCCAGGTATCCTCATGTAATGCTAATGTAGAGTAAAGTACTTAATTTGGAAAGTTGCAGCCATAGCCACAACATTTGAAAATACATTATATTCCTAAGAAGCGAATCTCAGCTAATATTACTGTGGATTATTCTTAAATATGATTTTTTTGAGTTGAATTATATGTGAATACAATATAATACAATATTTGTAGTTGGACAGTCGACACCAATACAGTCAGCAGTGCACAACCTCCACAGACTGTAAAACCTGTTACGTTGTCTGCTGGTCAAAAAAATTCAATGTATGCCATAGAATGCTGACAAGGTCATTCACAATGTAATTTATTCCTAAAAATATATCTGTTTTTATTACTGGCGTGACGTTTCTCAATGGCATCTGTTCCCCAGACTGGGGGAACATCCAAATATTAGTATAGTCATACTTTTGATGTGATGTATACTGATTTTTTAATGTTGATTTTACAGGAAATACATACCTCTCTAATCTTGTCCCATACCATAACAATTATTACATAAAAAACTATATAAAACCATAACAATTATTACATAAAAAACTATATAAAACTAGTTGCAGTTTTAATTTTTTCTTTTTTTTTTTTTTACATTTGAATGTAGTGCCTCCTTAACTCACATTAAGAAAACCCTTCCTCTTTTTTTTCTTTTTTTAAACTTCCGCATGTTGTGTTGCCCTCAAAGGGATCTGATTAGATTACCTGCCTGTAACACAGCGCGAGGGCTCTCTGTCTCCTTTCTCACTGAGATATATGCTAAGTCCTGATTGGCCGTCGCTGACGCCAGATGAATGGGGTGACATAGCGGAACTGTTCAATTATCAGCCTATTAAACCGTTACGATCCTTTTTCATTCTGCATCATCTAGGGGTGAGGTTAATTATGCTCCTTAAAAAAATAAAATTAAAAAAAAAAACAGGCAAACAGACATTAGTTGGCGTTTCATTCAAAGTTGAGCGAGTAGCTTACAGTGAGCTTTTTTTTTTTTTTTTTTTTTAAAAAGTCAAATAATATTAAGTTGAAGTAACACAAAACGTTCTGGTGACTCTAGCCTTTAGCAGCAGGATAATTATTATTATTTCTTTTCTCTGCGTGGATAAGCTAGTCGCAGCCTTGCAAAAATTACGTCATGCACTTTGATTCCAATCAAGTAATGCCGTTATCTTTCGTTTTGCTCTAATACTGATTGTACTACAGGTGACGTAGTTGTCGGAATACTGTAAAGAGAGAATCACATGTCCACATTCTGCACAGCTCTATCTGGGCACCGTCAGAAGCACTGACGCTCTAGGCTCTGAGCCAGGGAGTTATGTGTTTCTGTTTCCACAGGCAACAAGTCAGCAGCTCCTTTCTTATTTTCTGTAGAAACTGGGAATCCACGGTTTAACAGAGGGAATAAAGGTAAGCTATTTTTTAAGGTGGAAATTATTCTCATTTACGTTTTTAAATAATAGCTACGCTTTTATTTAAGCCTACTATTAATAAGTTTATGTTATAGGCATAATATACTGTAACTGTTCAGCCAGTGTAATTAATGGCAGTGAATACAGTCGACGCCTTCTTCCACAGCGCCAGGAGGAAGAAATACATTTTAGAATAGGGAAGCTTGGGTATTTGTTTTTTTTTATAGCCTGTAGGCTACATTCGTTTTAAAAGTCGATTACTCCAAAAGAGTTAACCACATCAGTACAATAATGTTTTGCGCAATGTAAGTAACCGGTAACTATCTGTCAGTTTACAGTGTAAATGTTGAAGAAGAATAGCATGGAAAGTTACTGTTCTGTTTGTCTTGTGAGGCTAGTCATTCGTTCATCTGATAGTCTTTTAAATGTACAAAAGGTGTTGAAATAGTTTAATATTTTCTTGCTGCCATTGTGTCTTGACGGAAATGTAAAGGGAGTGATCAGACTAATTTCATTCTCGCTGCAAAACACCTTGACAAGCATGCACTTGTTTACAGTACTCGCAATTGCAGTTGCAGACAGACTATTATTCTGAATGCAAGGCACAGACGTGCAGATTTTTACACATATGTACTAAGTATAGACATCTCAATAAAGTGCAAGCTTGTCAGATTAATGTAATTGCTTTTATATTGTTTTTCCAGTTATAAAAAAAAAAAAATGTCTTAGGGTGGTAAAATCTGAAAACAATCATTTAATTTAATGTCTATATTTACTGATTTTGTGACAGACTGATAACTGCCTGAACTGAATACCACATGAAATATATCTGGCAATTGTTGAGTTTTTAACCTCTCTCGTCAGGGGATTCCCTATGAGGTGCCGTTTCAGACAAAAGTCTGTCAAATACGTCGGCAAGTGATTGGTCATGTTTCGGCGCGCAAGGAATCAGGTTGCAGCGCAAAGGGGTATGGGATATATACAGCTCAAAAGAAATGTTTGCATTGAGACAATGGAGCTGTCTCATATTTTGCTGTTTCTATTGAGACAATGGAGCCGTGTCATATTTCGCTATGTTAAAAAAGTGCATTCAAATTTTGAAATACATTTCACTTTTGCCCAAGGTCTCTTGAAGAAAACGTCAACATTGACAAATTATGACTAAGTAATTATTATGAAAATTGTATTTTCTGAGCACAGTCCCGTATTGTGACGTATGCTTACAAATACAAATATGTAGCATTTGGGTAGCATTGGTAACTTTGGGAATACATAACATAAAATATTAACAATACACATAACAGTATATCTACTGTGACAAAGCAAGTTATTGAATCGTGCATCCCCACCTGTATGGTGTGTGATTACTTACTGTATTCATGAAAAACTTTTTAAAAATGTTGATTTTACAAATTAATAAAGAACATAACCAATATTAACATAATCAATGATATTGCTTCAAAAGTCTCCTCAGCTTTACTCTTCCGAATGCTGTGCCACAGTATGAGACTGCTCAGAAAATAGCATTTTTCATAATAGTTGGCAATGTTGCTGTTTTCTTCAAGAGACCTTGGGCAAAAGTGAAATGTACTTAAAAAGTGTGATGCATTTGTTTGTTTTTTTTAACATAGTTAAATATGACACGACTCTATTGACTCAATAGAAACATCAGCTCTATATATCCCACAGTCCTTTGCGCCGCAATCATGACCCTTCGCGCAGCATAACCTGACCCCTCCCTCTCCAAAACAGGAGCCTTCGCGCTGAATAACCTGACCCCTCCCTTGCCAAAACATGAGCCTTGGCGCCAAATAACCTGACCCCTCCCTGCCAACCACAACCATTTGTGGCGCAAACTGATTCCTTGCGCTCCGAAACATGACGCTTCTCTCGCCGTATTTGACAGACTTGTCTGAAACTGCGCCTCATAATTGATAGATATGAATTATGCAGGGATGCAGAAGAGAGTGGCCAGCCCATTCAACACAGCTCACCACAAACAGTTATTAGTGTACTGTATATATATATTACTGGCATTTTACTGGCATTTACTGGCATACATTTTCTCTTTAACTATATTGTTATGATAACTTACTCAAATTTTGTTAACCGCAAACGTTAATTTTAAATGTAATGTATGAAATTACATAAATGAAGCTTATGTTCTGATTTTTTCAAATAAATTAACTAGGTACCTAATGTTAATAATACAGCAGATGCTGCATGCTAGGAAAAGTACAGGACTTTTGTGGAGAGCTTTGGTAGTTTTAATATACAACATGCTGTAAATCAAACAGTAATGCTCATGTCCTGGGATTCATAATGTACAGTATCTGTAATTTATTAATAACCTAATATCATTATACACCAGTTGAAAATTGTAGCCTACATGTGCAATATAGCTAATTTTAAATAGTACATTATAATTAGGCCTTCTGATTTTTGGTTTTAACTGATAAAAAATGATAAAACATCCCGCATAGAAAAAAAATGAAATTGGTATTTAGCCATAAACACCGGAAAACACCAGAAAAACATTGGAAATGGTTACTCAATTCACGTTGACCACCCCTTTCCCATTAAAAAAAAAAAAAAACCTACAAAAAAAAATCCTTTCTGTGCAGTTGGGCAATGTCCCCCTCCTTCCTGACTTGTATCTATCATTGATTCGTTCGGAATACTTTAAACCCGCCCCAACTACTGAGTGGCAGCACATTCCTACATTTCTATTGGAGACTCCGCTTGCAAGATTTAAAACGAGATTACAATTAGAAATGGAGGCTTGTTCGTGGGATTTAAAGCTGTATTACAGTTAAGATATTAAGGATTACGTTGTGGAATATGGCAAAGAAAAGAAGGTACAACTTAAATGTACAAGTACTGTCGAGTTACTACATATTTTGACAGAAAAATACACCCAAGCTTTTTGGAAAGTAACCGAAAAACAATAATTAAATAAACCAATTTTACATAAACCTTGAAAATAGCTTAACAAATAATTGAAAAATTAAATTAATAAAAACAGAAGCCCTAATTATAGTTTTATAAGTGGCTGTACTTTTAATATATTAGCATTGCAGGTGCAGGTGTAGGTTTCTGCATTCATACAGTACCAGAGCAATTCAAATAATAAAGACCTGGTCACAAATATCTGAAGGGTTTGGAAAATACCTAAATCCAGGATTATCCCTGTTGCTGCTTGGATTTAGATATCCGTGAATTGTTAAAAAAAAAAAAAAAAAGCCAAATCTCCATAGAGGTCAAAAAAAGGTTATGCAGAGAAAGTATATGATTTATAATAGCTCATGTGTTTACACTAATTTGCCTGCATCTTCCCATATGGGGGTGGGGGGTTCAGGGATGCTGGTGCCAAAGTGAGAACTGTATTAAGACATTTGAATCAGGCAAATGTTCTCCTGTCATCATAGCACAAAAACAGTGCTTCCAAATGTAGCTTACATTGTTTCAATGGGTAATCAAAGGTGTTTTGAAATGGCTGAGAATGCAGCTCAGTTTAGATCCTCAGCTGTATAATCTTTGAGGTTTAGTTGAAATTAGCTTTAGTGATCTCTACTATTTACTGTATGTACAAAAAATGTTGTGACCAAACTCACTTCTACTTTATTGTGGTATTTTACATGCTGCATTGTAACACCTGGTGGTCACATATTGTAATTTATTTTATTTTTTTTATGTAAAAATTATTTTGACGTTTAACTTACGGACAGCACCCTAAACAACCTTGTTATGTAACTGGTTGCTACCTTCCACACTGTCCACACAACAACCACCTGATTGTGCCTGGTGGGTAGCTGAAATAGCAGACAAGCTGGAAAGAAATGACAATTATTTGTGTCATACCTCACGTGAAGTGAATGGTTCTCCAGTAAATCCCTGGATTTCAGTCTGAACCGTGGGACTTACTGAGCTCTAAAATTAAAAGCAGGACTATTCCGGAATATTATTTTTTAAATAAATGAATACAAACACAACATTATGATTCACTGCCACGGAAATATATGTATTGCATTATCTTGTCGAGATATTTGTGAAGTAACATTGCAAATGTAAGTTGCATTTAGAGTAGTGCTATCCTTGACATTTGGTCCTGCACATGAGTTTATGTTCCAGCTAATCATTGTATAAATATTTGAAATCTAAAGTTCTGACAAATCTGACAACTGGTTTTCACTGACTTAGCTTTTTTCACACATCATAACCAATGCACTCAATTATGTGAGATACATTGTTTTATAACAGAACAGTAAAACTAGGCTGTTTATTTTGACATTGTAAGTTAATAACTTCTTCATGAATAACGTATATAAAACCAAGTTAAATAGGTTTTTGCACTTACTGGTACTATTGCACTGTACCAGATTATTTTTCTGATTAATAAATATGATCTTTCTTTTACAACACATAAAAACAGATGTATTCTGGCCAGTATTGTGTCATGTGACTATTCCTTATTTAAATAAATTAGAAAGTATGTTTTAAATAACAGGCACTGCAGTTTGTAGACACAAGCTACTGTGTAATCCAATAAGTTTTATATCTATGAGCCAAAAATAACAACTGGTAGACATAACTACATCACCCTAGGATTGTTAAACTGTCTTCATTGTTACTAATGCAGGATAGCAACTCTTGAGATGAAACATTATGCATTCAGTATAGTCAAACTACTCTATGCATCTTTTTTCATATCAGTTATTTAAAGACAAACCCCCATCCCACCCCCACCCAAAAAATGCTTTGGTGACCATACTGCTGAACTTGACAGTGAGAGTTAATCGTTCACTTTGACCTGTGACCTAAAGTTGACAAATTAGATTTTTTGCTTTCCAAATGGTAAAGACCAAACGCTTTGAGAAATTGGCTTTGTACAGTGTACACAGCTATATGCTGTGAATCTCTCAGTCAAGTTTGACCTTGGGTATCATACAAAAAATAACCCTTTCATGACACTAATTTTAGAAACAGTTTGAATTAGTGACTTTATATTTGCAGGGTTCTATAAACCCTCCATGCTAAATACACAGAGACAATGACATTGACCTCTAACCTAACATGTAGGGTTGGAACAATAATCGATAATATCGATAATCTCGATATTTTTTTGCAGCGATAATTTTATTGTGTTGAAAATATTATTATCGATAATCATAATTATTGTCCGTGACCCAATGAAGCAGGAAGCCGCTCTGCATTGAGCAGTAAGCAGCACTGAACTGTCTGAGTGAGGCTTAAAACATGATCTGTGTGAGCACTGCGTACATTGGGAAGTTAAGTATTGATTTTAAACAATATGCTTTTATTTAACTACGTCAACTAGCTCACTGGAAAACATTGACATAAACATTTTGACGCAGGATTTTTTTTTTAACGTAAATTCAATGTAATTGCAAAAAGAAAACAGAAAAAAAAACAGAACCATGTCACACATTTAATATAGCCTAAACAACCGTGTTGCTTCTGTTGCTTCTTTATTTTAAACGACAGTGAAAGACAGGAGTACTATACTGCAGCCTATACACCGCATAGGGAAAAATAAGCAGGTGCTCACAGCTGTTATTGTTTTCTAAGTTATGTTCGACTGCCAGTGTTGTCCGGTACAATTAACCTCTTCACTGCTACATTGTTTGAACCTCTGGCCTTTCACTGACACACTGCAATGAACTATAGATGTACAGTATTAATGATACATATTTTTCTTCCATTTTACTTTATCTTTAAAACCGTTCGACTAGCTATGACATTCTCTTCACTGATGCCTCTGGGGTCCTTTGTTTTTGTCCCAAAAAACTCCCATTTCTAGTTTTTTTCTCTGTTGAGTATTATTGCAAATACAAAAGATCTACTCATACAAAAGTCTTGTTTTAATGGGTGTCAGAACAATAATATAATTGTTCTACATGGGCTTTTTTTTGTTGTTTGCTAAATCCAGTTATCATTCAATACCCTAATGCTACTACTTCTCACCTAGAGCTATGTAAAATAACAAACACAAAAAACAACATGATCTTCAGATAAAGTTTACATTGTTCCAGTGAGTTTTGTAATGTTAACCAAACAGCCCTTGGGAGGTATCTAATTAAAAGACAGAAGACAAACTCAACTGTATCCTCATTCAGAAAATGTTGGCAGTCCTGTGGAATAGATGTGAAACATCAGGTTACATTTGTGCAACAAAAGAAATAGGCCTCTTCTATTTATGCAACTACCCTTTTTTCCCAAAAGCAACGCCATGGGAACAGATATATATACAAGGGTTTAGAGCATCCGCTTATTTCTCCCCATGCGGTGCATAGCAGAGTTGGGGTCAATTCCGAATTGAATTGAAATTCATAGGTCAATTGTAATTCAAGTGTGATCAAGTGTGGAATTGGTAATGAGAAAAATTTCAAAGCTTTGGAATTGGAACTGAATTGGAATTGGCATTTTTTAGTGAATGGAATTATCAATTCCATTTCAATTCCACTGAACAACACCCATTTTTGCACAAAACTATTGCACTGAATTGCTTTAAAAAACCTGAGGAATAGTATTTCCAGTGTAGCCTGGCTCAGTAGTCAACACACCTGTATGGAATTCACACAATCACAACAACAGGTGTCATGACTGATGAGCTGATTACTGCGCTAAGCTGCTCTACAGCTCTATTTAAGACCCAGCCTTACACTCACTTTTTGTTGAGTACATGTTTGAAAAGACAAGGAGGGCAACTGGGAGTGTTAGGCTTTGGAGAATAGTTGGCTGTGTTGGAGAGTTTTTGAAGGCTTGCTTGGGTTTTGGACCTGGACTGGAAAAAAGCTACTTCCTACTTCATAAGGCACCTCAAAGTAAGTATATTATGTGACAATCCATATCTTGCATGTCTAAATTTTTAGATAATGCTAGATGTGAATTTTATGATGCAGGTAGAAGATATTTAGTGCACATTTTTGTAAAAGATTTGTGGTTATATAATTGATGAACTAATAGAGGTTCACTAAAACTACTGTATTTCAATGGGTAGCTCTTACCTGATTACATTTTTTGCATAGGATGCAAGCATCATACCTTATGGTGTCTGTGTACTAAGCAGGTCTTGCTGAATGATTTAGTATTCTCATTTATATCCTACCCTATCTTGTCAGATTAAATACAGAGAATTTGATATTCCATCTTGAATCTAGGGTTCATTTTTGTAAGGTGATGATTAAATGCTACGCTTCACCTGGTAATTTAATACTGCTTATTTTGCTAGATTTGTTGTTCAATGTGTTACGTACATAATGTGTGTGGTTTTTTTTTTGTTTTGTTTTGTTTTTTTTCTGTGCATTTTCAGAGAAAGCAACCTGACATCCTTGGACAGTTTGTTGATCAATCTGGCCAGACTTCAGGCTCTAAGAAGTGGGAGGTCACAGATCCTTGCAAAGTGAAGCTTACCAACAACATTGTTAGCTTCATTGCTAATGATCTCATGCCTCTGTCTGTTGTAGACAGCACAGCCTTTAGCGACATCCTTTGCACAGCTGAACCATGCTTCACCGTGCCCAGCAGGAAACACTTCAGCCAGACTCTACAACGCACCTCTGGTCTTCAAGATCAACTGAGGAGTCAAATGCAGTAAGTCCAGAACATCTACCTCACCATAGGTATGTGGTTCAAGTAGAGATATGAGGTCCTTTTATGGCATCACATATGAGGAGACTATTAAGTCTACAACATGGCTGACAAAGTTTCAGGCATAGTGACTGACAATGCTGCCAACATGGTAAAGGCATTCACCATATTCGCTCACGCTCTACAGCTGGTTGTTCGTGATGCACTGGAGCAGGTTGGCACTTTAAGACAGGTGATGGCAAAGGTGTCCAGAATAGTATGTAATTGCCATAAATCCACCAAAGCAACAGTTACAGGAGGGACACTACAAAATGCAAATTTCAAATGCCACAAGGTGGAATAGCCAGCTGAAGATGCAGAGGTCAATTTTGAAAGTTCCTGTAGAGGTCCTATCAGAGCTTCCTGTCCCATGCAAGCTCACATCATACTAAGTGAAAGTCATTGGGGAACTCTGAAATACTGGAGGTCACTGAGAAGGTCCAGGGACACCAGGTAATCACTGCCAGCTATGTCATCGCATGTGTCCGAGGTTTAAGTCATGCGATAGCACACATCACTGAAATCTATAACAACAAGATGGTGGTGACCATGCAGTTCTCCTTGGAGACATGCCTTGCAAAGTTTGAGGAGAGGCAGGGTTTCACGGTGGCTGCAAGTCTGGATTCTCGTTTCAAATTGGACTTGTGCAAGGATGAAGAAGTGCACAGCATGAAGGAACTGGTGACTAACAACGTCACCTCCCTGCTACCAAGAGTTGCTGACATGGATACATCCCATCCACCAAAGACATGCATCAAACTCTTCATATATGACCAACCACTCCATTGAAATCTGCAGCAATATCTCCACCACAGACGCCTCTTCTGAAATATCCAAACTACATGAGCCAACTCTGTCTGCCAGAAGATTCTGATCTTCTGGCTTATTGGAAAGGAAAACAGATGGAGTTCCCCCATTTAGCCCAACTAGCCTGCAAGCATCTAGCCATACCTGCTTCATCTGCACCTGTAGAAAGACACTTTAGTGTGGCAGGCAAAGTTTTCAGGCCTGAGCGGTGCAACCTAAGTGATGCAAAATTTGAAGCGCTATGATGATCAGGTGTAACAGAATTGAGAAGTGATGATAATATTTATTGCTGTATGTGTAACTTGATACTTTCTTTGTGAGGCAATGCATACTACAGTACAACGTTTGTCTGGTTTATTTTCTTTTGTATTTCTTGGATGTGTACATGCACATTGTACTGTAATAAATGTAAATTATCATTATTGCTGTTAAGTGGCAATAAAAAAATGTATATTGTGAGTGTCCCTTATCTTTTAATGCAAAATTATAAAATTTCATGGACTACAGGTAGAATTGGATTTGGAATGACAAAATTGTAAGGGAACTGAATGTATACATGCCTGGAATTTGAATTGACTAGATTGATATATATATATTTTTTAAATTTGAATTGATGTGGAGAGGGAATTGAATTGGAGTTCAATTAGTGGAATTTACCCCAGCTGTGGTGCATAGGCTGCAGTATAGTACTCCATGTCTTTACTGTAGTTTAAAATAAAGAAGCAACAAAGTGGTTTAGGCTATATTAAACGTTTGCCGTATGGTTGTGTTTTTTCGTTTGTTTTCTTTTTGCAATTGCATTCAGTTTGCGTACACCTGTGTCAATGTTTAATAGTCAAAAGTTCCACTTTTGTAATTCTCGCTAGCATTTTATTTTACAAACAATATTTGTGTTTTTATGTTAGAACACCAGTCATGCTTTGTTAGTGTACAACTCATTATCACATTGAAACCATGACGTAGTTAAAAGCATATTGTTTAAAATCAATACATAACTTCCCAATGTACACAGAGCTCACACAGATCATGTTTGATGCAGCAGACAGACAGTTCAGTGCCGCTTCATTGGGTAAAATTATTGCTGCAAAAAATTATCATGATTATTGTTCCAACCCTATTATCCAGATGATAAGAATAGCTACAGTATAATAGTGTATTATTGCTTTATGTGCCTACTGCATTCAAATGTACAAACAGCAGTCTATCTGTACAGTGTCTGTGTTATATACTGATGTCTAAAATTGTACAAATACATTATGTATGCATTTTACGTGAAAAACAGCTACTACACAGGAGTCCATATTACTTTATAAAATGTGTCCAATATCATAGCATAGAAAACATTACAATATATTTCTAATATAAACTTTGTCTAATTTTATAACCATGTTTCCTAATATTGCTGAGTGTTTAAACGTATCGTATCCTGTAATAGATTGGTGCTTAAAGCCCCCAACCAAGGGTTAAAAAAAAAAAAAAAAAAAAGAATCTTTTTCCAAGAAAACTCATGAGTTCAATAAAATTATATTATTCCTAATAGTTCCTCACAATATCTTGACACGTTTTGTGATTTACTTGTTCTAACCACTTGCTGGGGCGGATCAGAATAACTCAGAACTCAAATCTGAGTTCAATTAGAAAGATTACAGTGCAGGTTGAGGCAATGAAAAAAAGAGTATGAGAGACTGAGGCGTGCATCCTTTGAAGTTCTGCTTCTGTCTTGACTGAACAAAAAATATAGCAAACTAAACTCATAAAGAGTGTCCTGCTCGGATTGTAGCATGGTGGGAAGATGAGAGATGCCATCAGTGTCAAATGAGGCAATTCCATTACACCAGATGCACATTTGTTTGAGTCCTATATGAATTCCAGAGTGTACACTAAGCTACACATTTGCAGAGTGTTTTCATCACAGTGCAGAAATATTCTAAGAATATCACACCATCAATTTACCAATAGTGCTGACAAAAGGTGGCTGCTACATTCCACTTGCATTACTGTTAGGCAATATAACCACAATCTGCCAAGCAGCTGTCAGCGCATCACAGAGCCAAACTTACTTGTCAGTGCACAACTTGACTCAAAGACACTGTTACCTGGGGGTGGATACAATGTGATCTAGACCCCAGAGTTACTTGAATTTAGGGGAATGACTGTGAACGGATGATGTCACCAGAGAGTTGCAGGTTTAAACGTACTTCTGCGCAATTTCAATACAAATAATAAAACAACAAACAAAACACAGGAACACAATAAACAGTGGCCAAAACAGACAGACTAACAAACACGAAACAAACATGTATCTTGCTGGTATAAAACCAACACGGGTAGCAATTGTTTTCTGTTAGTTTATTTAACTCACGACTTAGTCTGTCTGTCGTTCCGTCTCTGAACATGCTCAACCAAGTTCAGCCAAAGCTGCGGGTTTTTATATTGTGGCCGAGGGGTTAACCTTTCTATCAATTACCTAGTTTATCCCTCGACCACATTCGGCACATGTTTTTATCATACACGTGGTCAACAGTCAGTTTGTCAATAAGCACTCGCTGTTGACCACGCATTCTCACAAATTTTTCTGGATTGGGCATTTTAACCCCATCCAGGCTGCCAAACAATAATAACAATAAAACAGTTAACACATTAAACCATACATTTTAAATAATAATACAACAAATAATACAATACACACGGGCGGGGTGTACCTCGTCACAGACTGCCTTGAAAAAATTGTAATTGTCATTATACTTTGTGGAAATAGACGATGATGCCCATCCCAACTAAGACAATGCTGCGTGATAAAAACTGTAACATGAGTGCTTGTTGTAACTAATGTTTATTTTTTGTGTTTTTTGTTTTTATAGGTATAAAATGGAGGCCTTAAACCAAGCAACCAATGCTTATATAGATTCTTGGATGGGTCCAAGAGGTGAGTTCAGAAACTGATTCTAAAGCTCTCATGACAGGTAGTAGTTGCACCTGTTCTTGTATTGTGTTAAATGTTGTCAGGTGCTCACACAGGTATTTCATTACTTTAGTGGACTGATTGGTGGTTTAATGATCAAAATCATTTGTTTTAAATGATGTAATTAATATAAATAATAATATAAAACTCCCAGACACATATCTATATAGTTGTAAAAGTAGAAGTTGTCAGTACATGCTTTAAATTCACGGCACGTTTAATCACAGAATGTTGTATACCACTGAATAAACACTTTCTCTTAAGGATAGTTATTTTCATTTCACAATCTTATCATCTTGTCACAAGTGTGAGAATATAATTGGGGGGAAAATACAGAAAGGGTCTTGTCCGGCTAACTACAGGTAGTGGATGCCATTCTTCACTTGGCTGCCTTGCTGCTGTTAGCAGAGCACCATTGAGATCTTAAGTTAGGAATGTTTTTATCAACTGCTGCCCGTGCTTCACATATAATTCAGGGCTTAATGATGAAATTCCCTGTTTCTCATCTAAATCCATATCTGGTCCTAGGATGTTACTGTTAAATCCGGTTATACTAGTACAGTGTTTGCTTCAGGACTAACAGATTGAGGGTCAATGTGGCCCCCACCCAAAAATTTAGGGGGACATTTTCTTCAGTGAGGGGGTCAATATTTGATGATTCAGAACCAGCCACTGTTTCTTATTTTTGCTTGTTTTAAACATGCCAACAGAGTTTATTGACCTTTTGTTTCTGAAGAACAAAACATAAAACTATAAAACCAAAGTCATGTTAATTTAGTATATATAGTCAGTTATAATGTCTTTTGAAATATTATTGGTAAAAACATTCAAATAAAAGTAGATGGTAACTTTACAAGTAAAGTTGTGGGGCTTGCTTTATTGGGAAAGTGGTCAAAGTAGCTGATTTGTGTCAAAAGTCACATTGTTTACTAATTGTCTCATGCTTAGAATGTGCTATGATTTGAAATTTCGCAAAGTTCTATGACAGTTAATTCAACAGTGGGAAGTAGCCTACTGAAAGAAATTGATGCGGTTACTAAAACAGCTGTACCTCTTGATTGGTAGACGCCATTAGCCCCACTAATAAATCGCGATTTCATGGGCAGCTTTCGCGGAAATCGTGAAATTAGCCCAGTACCGCGATTTTTACAATATTCTTTAGAAATAAAAACATTATTTAATATTTATTATTTGTATTTCATACAAAAAAAATCACGTTAACAAAACTGTACAGCTCTGCTGTGTGCCTACGTTTACTATTCGCCATGCACATAGTGCTGTGCAGTGATTATGTCATGTGACTGTACCTTTCCCATACTTCTGTATTAGCAGCTCAACCTTGTCATCTCCAAAGACATCCAACTCATCTGCTGGAATAAATTGACCCCTCCCCCCCTCGCTCCTAAACCAAGTACTGCAAAGGCAGCAACTAGATCTGTTGCAGATTTAGGGAATCTTCTGTCTAGCTGCTCCAGGATGTTCTGAATAAAATTTGTTTTGCCTGTGCTTGCACTCTTTATCTGTATTGGAGTGTGGCTAGTGGGGCCCATCTTCCCTCAGTAAGCAGTCTAACTGACTTCTGGCTGCTTCTAAAGCTGGATTCACAACGGCCAAATCCAAATCGGTCTTCTGGAAAATCATATTTAATTGTGTCAGAATGGGAATAACATCCATGAGCTGTGGACATCACAGGTAAAAACTCAAATGATGCGATATTAATGCCATTGCCTTTTGGGTCTTTCTGCTGCTCTAACATCACAGCAGGAGGTTCCCAGCATCTATACACTGCTTCTAAAGCTGCATAGAATGAAAACCAGCAAATATCATGTACCGTCTTGATTTTCAAAAGAGGGGCATCTCAGACTTCCTGCATTTCCTGCAGTTTGGCCACACGAACAACAGAATGCTTCATGTAGTAATACAAGGATGTGATCATTTCCTGGAACTTTTGCATGTAGGTGACATTGTTTGCTGCCTGACTTGTGACTGGTTCCAGTCAATGAGCGATGCAATGTGTGTTTTCCAGGTAGGGTTAATCTTGCTCAATTTTTGTGGCCACTCCATTTTTTGCTCCCGTCATCACTTAATGATTAACAGTAAAGAAACCACATTACCAACAACCCCTGATACAGTTTCATGCAGTAGTATTTAAATGCCATTGTCTTGACTGGTAAGTTCTTAATCATCTCAATACTATAAAACTTTACCCAAATATCATTACAAAAAAAACAATAAAAAAAAATGAAATACAATAAATAAAATAAAAAATATTAAGGTTTTTTTGTTTGTTTGTTTGTTTTAAACAATACAACTTACCACGCAGTCAAATTCAGCAATTTCTCCATGATTAATTTGTGAAGTAACATTAGAAAAAAAAAAAAATGCTAATCGAAAATATTAAAAAAAAACCCACTATAACCTAAAAAAATACATTTACATTGCATTATTTTGATGTACATTACTCATCTTATTTATAATCTTGCACGTTTTTGTAGAACATATCAAAGTAAAAGTGTTTAAAAACTGCAGGCTACTTTTTTTTTTTTTTGCGTTTTTCATTTCACAAATTTACTGCACTATGTAGTAAGTATAGTAACATTTAAACTGCACGCAGCACACATTTGTCCCATTCACTTGATCTGTCACTCCATATCTCCAAACATATGGTATAGCAAACAGATACATTTACAACAGATGAATTTCACAGTATTTTTAAGCATAAATATAATACATTTGAATCCTTACAAAATGAATGTATTATTTATTAGCAAACGCCCTTATCCAAGGCGACTTACAATTGTTACAAGATATCACATTATTTTTACATACAATTACATTATTTTTTACATACAATTACCCATTTATACAGTTTGGTTTTTACTGGAGCAATTTAGGTAAAGTACCTTGCTTAAGAGTACAGCAGCAGTGTCCCCCACCTGGGATTGAACCCACAACCGTCCAGTCAGGAATCCAGAGCCCTAACCACTACTCCACATTGATGTATTATTATTATTTGTTTATTTAGCAGACGCCTTTATCCAATGCGACTTACAGAAACTAGGGTGTGTGAACTATGCATCAGCTGCAGAGTCACTTACAATTACGTCTCACCCGAATGACGGAGCACAAGGAGGTTAAGTGACTTGCTCAGGGTCACACAATGAGTCAGTGGCTAAGGTGGGATTTGAACCGGGGACCTCCTGGTTGCAAGCCCTTTTCTTTAACCACTGGACCACACAGCCTCCTTGTACTTGCGTACATGTAAGATGTACTTACCGAGGCGCCGTCACTGCCGAAGCTGATTACTTTCTTTGTCAACTTTCCTTTCCAGAACTACTTGCTTTATTTCTTGATATGTGGTTTCTGCATTACCACTTGAAATCCTCACATTCTTAATGAAAAGGGTCTCGGACACAATACCCTCCACAAGCCTCATATAGAGGCAAAGCTTTTGTGAACGGTCATGTCTGTACTTTCGTCGGGCCAGCACTGTCACATAATCGCAACGTTCCAATTTTTCATTAATTTTCTCAAATGACCTCTGCAATTACTTCTTGCATTTCCTCGGAGACTGTGTGATCTGTATGTGGCATTTCCCCAACACTTAGTTTCTCCAAGTTTTCCACTCCTTGGAAAATCATAAAATTAAAAAAGCTGCTATACTTCAGAGATAGAATATCCTCCTTCGCCATGACGTATACGGTTTGCAGTGCTTTGAGGATCGCCTCTCATTCTTGTTCATTGTATACGGTTTGCAGTGCTTTGAGGATCGCCTCTCATTCTCGTTCATTGTATACGGTTTGCAGTGCTTTGAGGATCGCCTCTCATTCTCGTTCATTGTATACAGTTTGCAGTGCTTTGAGGATCGCCTCTCATTCTTGTTCATTGTATACGGTTTGCAGTGCTTTGAGGATAGCCTGCTCATTCTTGTTCATTGTATACGGTTTGCAGTGCTTTGAGGATCGCCTCTCATTCTCATTCATTGTATACGGTTTGCAGTGCTTTGAGGATAGCCTGCTCATTCTTGTTCATTGTATACAGTTTGCAGTGCTTTGAGGATAGCCTGCTCATTCTTGTTCATTGTATATTGTTTGCAGTGCTTTGAGGATCGCCTCTCATTCTTGTTCATTGTATACGGTTTGCAGTGCTTTGAAGATCGCCTCTCATTCTCATTCATTGTATACGGTTTGCAGTGCTTTGAGGATAGCCTGCTCATTCTTGTTCATTGTATACAGTTTGCAGTGCTTTGAGGATAGCCTGCTCATTCTTGTTCATTGTATATTGTTTGCAGTGCTTTGAGGATCGCCTCTCATTCTTGTTCATTGTATACGGTTTGCAGTGCTTTGAGGATCGCCTCTCATTCTCGTTCATTGTATACGGTTTGCAGTGCTTTGAGGATCGCCTCTCATTCTTGTTCATTGTATACGGTTTGCAGTACTTTGAGGATAGCCTGCTCATTCTTGTTCATTGTATACGGTTTGCAGTGCTTTGAGGATAGCCTGCTCATTCTTGTTCATTGTATATGGTTTGCAGTGCTTTGAGGATCGCCTCTCATTCTTGTTCATTGTATATGGTTTGCAGTGCTTTGAGGATCGCCTCTCATTCTTGTTCATTGTATACGGTTTGCAGTGCTTTGAGGATCGCCTCTCATTCTCGTTCATTGTATACGGTTTGCAGTGCTTTGAGGATCGCCTCTCATTCTCGTTCATTGTATACAGTTTGCAGTGCTTTGAGGATCGCCTCTCATTCTTGTTCATTGTATACGGTTTGCAGTGCTTTGAGGATAGCCTGCTCATTCTTGTTCATTGTATACGGTTTGCAGTGCTTTGAGGATCGCCTCTCATTCTCGTTCATTGTATACGGTTTGCAGTGCTTTGAGGATAGCCTGCTCATTCTTGTTCATTGTATACAGTTTGCAGTGCTTTGAGGATAGCCTGCTCATTCTTGTTCATTGTATATTGTTTGCAGTGCTTTGAGGATCGCCTCTCATTCTTGTTCATTGTATACGGTTTGCAGTGCTTTGAGGATCGCCTCTCATTCTCGTTCATTGTATACGGTTTGCAGTGCTTTGAGGATCGCCTCTCATTCTCGTTCATTGTATGCGGTTTGCAGTGCTTTGAGGATCGCCTCTCATTCTTGTTCATTGTATACGGTTTGCAGTACTTTGAGGATAGCCTGCTCATTCTTGTTCATTGTATACGGTTTGCAGTGCTTTGAGGATAGCCTGCTCATTCTTGTTCATTGTATACGGTTTGCAGTGCTTTGAGGATCGCCTCTCATTCTCGTTCATTGTATACGGTTTGCAGTGCTTTGAGGATAGCCTGCTCATTCTTGTTCATTGTATACAGTTTGCAGTGCTTTGAGGATAGCCTGCTCATTCTTGTTCATTGTATATTGTTTGCAGTGCTTTGAGGATCGCCTCTCATTCTTGTTCATTGTATACGGTTTGCAGTGCTTTGAGGATCGCCTCTCATTCTTGTTCATTGTATACGGTTTGCAGTGCTTTGAGGATCGCCTCTCATTCTCGTTCATTGTATACGGTTTGCAGTGCTTTGAGGATCGCCTCTCATTCTCGTTCATTGTATACGGTTTGCAGTGCTTTGAGGATAGCTTGCTCATTCTTGTTCATTGTATACGGTTTGCAGTGCTTTGAGGATAGCCTGCTCGTTCTCGTTCATTGCCCGCTGGACCATTTTCGTCATTGTAGTATCAGCATCGTTCTCAAGCACAGCATTACGATGGTGCTTTGACTGTAAATGCCGTTCCTGGGTTGATGTCCTGTGGTTGTTACACACGACCGTGAATGGGTTTGTTTTGTTTTTAGAAACACAAACTTGGCAAAACATCTTATCGCTGCCCTCGTCAAAAGTAAGCCACTTGTGTTTCTTCAACCATTCCTGTTGAAAATGGCGCTTGCATTTTTACTGTGTAGCTTACTGTAAAGGGAGGGTGCGAGCCTTACTGTAGGCTGTGGCGCCTTCTACTGGACTGGAGAATTTAATGTGAGTTTAATTATGAAAATGCATCGGTTAAAATGTTTTAAAAGGCAAGTATAAGCAAACAAAAAAAAGATTAGGCTAGGTTGAAGTAAACCGCGTCAGTGCTTGAAAATAACAAACAGAAATGCCATATTAATACAACATGCATTAATGACAGTATACGCCAAGTTAATACGTCGTGTGAAGGATTTCTCTTATTGTATAAGAGATGCTGTGTTTTCAGATTAGTTAAACGTGATGAAACTATTTATTAAAAACAAATGTACATCCTGTAAAGCTTGCACCACAAGCATGCAAGTGTCCTGAATTGTCGTTAGTAAGTGAAGAGTTGAAACAGTTGCTCTGATTTGGTGTAGGAAAGGTATTACTAGCATCGCTGTCACAGTAGGGGGGACTTGCTCCTGAAGACTTTTTGCATTTCATCCGTGTTTGTCTCTTAATGCTTGAGTTCACTCTTGTGTCCAGAAACTGAAGTAATGTGCCTGTTCATTCATTGCTATTCATGCAGATTCTCCGTGCTGAAAAACTGTATCTGAAACCATACTTTATATACCAAGTTAGTAGCTGTTTTTTCACTCAGAGTTCTAGATTTAGCCTATACAGTTTCTTCAGATCTGTTCTTGAAATCGGCTTTTTATGATTTACATAATTTAAGCCACGACAAGCTGCATGTTTAGCTTGTAGATTTAGGTGTTTGTTTGCCTGACAGAATTCAGAATATCAGATATCAGAATAGCGATATCGGTATTTTTATTCCAGGAGTGTTGCTGAAGGTAACGGTTAATCCCACTTCTAATGTTTATGAGGCTGCCCCGCTTGTACAGACTGCCGTCACTTTGTCTCAGGGAGAGATAATAGAAATTGGACAGTAGTTTTGCTAGTTCTTCATTGAGCAGAACTTCAAAGTCTACAGATTTGCCTTTCTCAAAACAGAAATGTTTTAAAATTTTAACAGCCCATATTTGTTGATATTTTGTGTTTTTTTTTTGGTTGCCACTCTATCTAGTAAACTAATGTCCTCAGGTTTTAGTGTTGGGAAAGTGACTATTACTTTGCTTCATATATGGTTCATTTGATTAGTTGATTTTCTCTTTCTGCAATTTCTGTCATATTTTCTTCGGAAAAGCTACTGTCCACTTTATCCAAATTAAATCAAAGGTCTAAGTTAATAACAGGATTTTCCATTTTGCTATGTTTTTATTTAGAGCGTTTTATTTCTGAAATACCGATAATTCTATGCACGGGGTGACATTTATACAGAAGATAAGAGGTATAGGAATGTTTGGAAATGCTGCTCTGTGATTGGCTGATTTCTCATATGTGATTTATAACACTTCTTATTGGTATTGCGTCTGGGGATGGGGACAGACAGAGCTGCGTTAAGAGAAATTCAGTGGGACATTTTTTATTTTTTATTGGTGCAATGGCGCAGCGTAGCACAAACACTGCTAGCACTGCAGTCTTTCATCCAAACATGGAGTTCATCAATTAGCCTACACTTCTGTAGACACTAATAACCTAGTAATAGGTTATTATTGTCTACAGAAACATGGGCACAAACCCATGTTTCATGTTTGGGATATATTCTTGTTTGTACATCTAAGTATTTATTGCTGTTGTCAATTTTTTTTAAATTCTGATACTTAGCTATTGTTTTGTTTTTTTCTATTATGTAATGTATTAATTCTGAATTGTGTAATTTTCAAATACATACATTATTGTTGTATTTGTTATACCTAACTATGATCTATATTTACCCAACAAGTTTTAAAAACTTGCTTTCATCAAACAGTTGTTTTCATTGTTTAAAAATGTATACAATAATAGATGGGTTGCATCGAATTACAAGGGTATAATTGCATCAATAATGATTTAACGTACAGGCCTTTTAACAGTGGCCTGTATCATTGTGTTTAGTTAGTACTTTTCATATGCAGATATGTTAATTGAGACATTTGTCTTTGTCCATTCTGTTTAATAACAGCTCTAAGAGTGCCAGTAACACATGTTGTGCACACGATTGACTTGTTGCTTAGCTACAATATTTAGAGTGCATGGTTGAACACGAATACAAGATCACTATGATTTCTGAATAGATGGAAATGTGTAACTATGTTAAATTTGGTTCATGTTAAATGCATTTCAGATTATTCAATAATGGACTGTTCTTTATATCTTTTTAAAAATTGCTTTCTTACGCACTTTTGCTTGCCTTTCTAACATGACATACCATTTTCTAACACAGTGTAGTCTTGAACTGTTTTTGTGAAATGTTCTCCTCTATATAATATACTTTGATTGCATTTATTTTTCTGTCTTTCAGATACCAGGGTTAGAGGGTGGTTTCTTCTTGACAACTTTTCCCCGACTGTTGTCCTTACACTTCTGTACCTCTTCGTTGTCTGGATAGGACCAAAATACATGAAAAATAAGGAGCCATTTTCTTGCAGGGGTGTGCTTGTGGTCTATAACATCGGATTAACCCTGCTATCCTTTTACATGTTCTATGAGGTAGGCAGGCTCCTCACTGTACCTTTTGTGTGTATTTGGAGATTGTGACTTATTGGCATTTCAGAACTGCACACTACAGTCAAACCTGTATTAACCCTTTCAGGGCCTACCTGGCATTCTGTGGTACAAAATCATTCATTTTTTAAATGAAGGCTGCGTGAAAAGATGTTTTAGGATTCAGCTGTTTTGAGAGACAAATGATAGCAGCTGTGTTACTCTCAGCTGTTCAACGAAGCAAGGTTAGATAAGTCACAAGCAAGCTCTTTATAATATTGCTGTGTTACATTTTTTTACGGAAATCATTGATCAGTAAAAACAGGTGGAACAGTTGGTTTGTGTTAAGGTATGGTATTTTGGTGAAGTTTTTTGCCCATTGCTGTATACAGATTCCTATATTGATTCACTGTAAATCTGATACTCTTTTTAAATTGCAGTAATTAAGGTAGTACGGCAGAAAAATGCATTGAGCTGAATACAATCCCTTATATGACTGGAAGGGATGTGAAATACTGTTATGTAACAATATTAATAAACAAGAGCTGAGTGACAGATGAGGTGCAAAAGTCTCAGGAGGCTGACTAATCTCCATATTCAAGCCTATTCTATACAGTACTGATATGCACAACACCACATGCATTCTTGAGAGGATGCCAAAACTTGTCAGTCTATGAGAAAACCATGCTATTTATTTTCCCTAAGGGGAGGGGTGTAACTTTTAGGGATGCACCGAATCCAGGATTCGGTTTCGAATTCGGTCCGAATACCTACTTTTTGAGCAGGGTTTGGATTTGGCTGAATATTTAGGATTCAATGACCCGAATCCGAAACCTACATCTCCGCCCAGACGCACGCATGGGTTGCAAGGCCAGGAGCATCTTTACTGGATGCGCCACTTGGGAGCCCACGCCTTTAATATATAGACTTTTGTGCTTTGTTGTTATGTCTGTAAAACTTGTTCTTGAGATCATACTTTACTGAGTTGTGGAAATACTGAGTTTAAAAAAAAAAAAAAATGGTGCACAATTGTTTTTGTTTTTTTTGGTTGTTTTTTTTTTTGTAACTTTACAACTTTCAGATGTTAAAGTTGTTGAACAATGTGCTTTAGTAAATTATATTTTACGTTATTGTAATGCCAATACAAGTTGAACCATTTGGGAACTGCAGTGTTTTATTAAAATCATTTGTAAACTATTTTGTAGTTTATTTGACATATGTTACTCACACTATGCATTTAAATCAACATGGGTTTTATTTCACAGGGAGAGTAGGTCACTCACAGACATTTTTTTCCTTAAAGCTCCCAGATCAGGTGACACAGGTTGCAACCTCAGATTAAAGAAAATAGTAGTTAGTACAGGGATGCAGCTGTCCTTTAAATGTAAAGGTACAGTTGCACGTGACCAATCACATGCGACGTTTGAATGTTATTTGATCCTCTGACATCTAAACGTACCTACTGTATCCTAGGATACAGTGTAGGCCTGCTTAGTACAATGTCGGAGTCAAAATAAAAGCATTTTAATTAAAATATTGTGTATTTCCTAGAAAATAGTACTGGGAAAATACTGAATAGTAGACTAAAAACTGGGTATAAATCAGTAGGTTATTTGTAAAAATTTCTTGACAGGTTGTTAGGCAAATATAAGACAGACCCTCTCTGAATTAATCTCTTGTTCCTGCCACTATCTACAGAGTTAGACAGCTGACACAGGGCAGCACAGCAAGGAAGCAGCAATTTCAAGACCAAATACAGTGTTTCCAGTGCCCCTTCACGACAGCCTGTTATGCTAATTCAACAGAGCCTTTCTTTTTATGGGATCACTGTGTGGCTTTACAAAGCTCCAGGGCATATAATTACACACTGACTAACTTTCGCAGGCATTTAATGCTATTGTATACACCCTTGGGATGAGTAATTAAGAACAATTGAAAGATCTAATAGTTTACCAGAGAAGCACTGGAACAGTGTTAAGGCAGTTGAAACTCAGTTAGGCAATTGAAGCCAACAGGAAGTCTTTCAATGTAAGTGGCTTACACGGTAAGCACAGAACTGAAGTTTAATGTGTCAAAGTATCATATGCAGCACTTGCTGTGCCGCTATTTACTGTGCCGCTATTTATCTAGTAGGTTTTAAAAGGAATAAAAAACCAACAGTTGAGATGCATGATGATGATTTATACAGTGTTGGCATTTAGTAATTGTTCACTGGTGTAATCCTTTTTGAAGGATCGCAGTCTTATAATTAAAATGAAATGCTGGGGCTAGTCAGAGCAGGAATCTGTTTACTCCTGGCCCTACATCAAACACTACCTTTAGATAATGTGGATAGGCTAGACCAGTGGTGCGCAAAGTGGGGGGTGTGGAGAGTCAGTAAGGGGGCGCGAAAAATTCAGTAAGGTGGAGCGACAAATTGTATGCTAAAAAAGAGGGGCAGCGTATAAAAACTTTGCCCACCACTGGCCTAGACTACTACTATTGTGTTTTCTGATAACACAGGATACAGAAAGACTAACTTATACAATAACTTATTTTAAATGTAAAACTGTTAAATAAAGCTTGCAGTTTATGAAACTTCTTTTTTATTTAAATCAACAATTAAATATATAAACACTCCTTAAAAAAACATTTCAATAAACAGTTTTGTGACTAGAGCCCTGTAATGTAGCTTTAAATTGTAATGGATGTGTATAAATGTACAGTTTTGTTTTTTTTAACTCTAAATAACTTCTTGCTTAGTAATAATGTACTGAAATCCTACATTATTAAAATATACCCTGCTTATAAAAAAATAAAAAATAATATAATACAAGCTTTAAAAGTTTTAAATTTATTTTTTTACAGCAGTGTCTTACCTGGCTGTGTTCTGGGTTCAGTTTATCTTACTGTACCTTGATACCTTTAAACTCTGGTAAGAGTGCAAAACATACTGGAATATTTTGATTCTTTTTGGCAATGGCTTGTCAGGTGTAGCACAAAGCAATTGAAAATACCTACTAGTTGTTCTCTCATATAACTTGTTGTGTGAATGGGCAGCTACTTATGTGACAGCAGATTTGATGCAGTTTCATAGGGGCTGATAGTAGGTGCTTGATTGTCAAGTGTTTATGCAAGACTGGAACGTGGTTCTACTGGAGACTTCACCTCAGATGTCAACCCATTATTATTATTTGTTTATTTTGCAGACGCCTTTATCCAAGGCAACTTACAGAGACTAGGGTGTGTGAACTGTACATCAGCTGCAGAGTCACTTACAACTACGTCTCACCCGAAAGACGGAGCACAAGGAGGTTAAGTGACTTGCTCAGGGTCACACAATGAGTCAGTGGCTGAGTGGGCTTTGAACCGGGAACCTCCTGGTTACAAGCCCATTTCTTTAACCGCTGGACCACACAGCCTCCATGACTTGAGCCAGTTGTCAGTGAAGAATGGGCAAATGTTATGACTTTTGTGTCTGTTTTTTCAGTCGTTCACGAAGGGTGATGTACATGGAGGCAGGGGCAGTTATATCAATAAAGGTTTCATTGCAATAATATTCAGGAATCTTCACTCCAACCATAATGACTTTGTGCTGGGGTTTTTTGGGGGCAAAAGAATAATTCAGTAAATGTAAGCATGAGGACAAAGTCCAAAGTCATCTTAAGGGTATTTGAGAATTAATCATACTGCAGAAAGGAGCTGCAGATGTTCCCTGGAGAGTGTGTCCCATTTTACACCAGAAGGTTATTTTATTTGAATACCAAGGAGGTTTTCTTCATGCTTCCAAGCCAATGATTTATTCAGTACCCTGCTGTAGGGCAGAATATCTCACTGCCACCCCCTTTCAGCTGCCACTGTTTTGCGACATCATTTATGTGGTTGTCATGGAAAAATTGACTGCTCTACTTTTTAAGTATATTGGCAGGAACTACGGACATTTCAGAAGTTAGCATTGTATTTGTGTATACCCTTGGAGCTGTACAACATTCTATCTCAGTGACATAATATTTCTATTCAGGATCCAGACCTGATTTTGTTAATGCGAAACGACTGTGGTAAAACAGATCATATAAGGAAGTCACGATATGTGTCTTACAGAACAATGTTCTTTATGGATTTATAGTAACAGTTCATACTTAGCTTCTAAAGTGCTTCATAGTTTATAGGTTCATTTAATTATGTTTTGTTTAAACACTGGCCGTGCCTTTTTTAACATAATCAAGTGAAATAGTGTGATTCATTAAACAGAAATGGTTGGTTCAGCAATTTCCCAACAATGAACACGTGGCTGGACGTAATGTCAGTACTCTGATTCAGAATCAAGTACAAATGAGTAACCGTACAGTACAGTGAAAATAAACGTTACACACAGGGTTGCAATTCTGCCGGTACTCACTGGTACTGAGTACCGGACTTATTTTGATGCCGGTACTAGGTACCGGGACTTATTTGATCTGCTTTTCATTGAACACACTGGAAAGTATGGGGATGATTTCAGAGAATACTATGGAGATTAAAATGGCCAAGTCAAGTATGTCATTTTTTTTTAATAGTAGTGCCTGTTACATTACAAAATTCAGCCTCTATTGTGCATTGTTTGACTAAGACCTTTTTGTAAAATAAGTTTCATAGGACAGTTTTGTTTTTTATAATAGCACCCCTTTTTTAAAACTCCCTTTCTACAGTAATTACTGCGTATTGTAATATTTCTTAATGCTTGTCATTTAAGGTTTAACTTAAGTGTTATATTATAGTACATGACTGAGCGATACATGCAGAGGGTACAAAGCTTTCAGTATTTTCAGCTTCTTTGCTTATGGTGAATAGGTTATATTATATCAGTTATTTTTAAGGCTTATTTCGTATTAAGAAAAATACTGATATCTATACATTGTAGAAGTATTTATTCCTTGGCACTCAAATTGGCTCCATTTTTTTTAAGGTTTACACCTGCCAAGATATGAGTATCTGCACTTTCTTGATGAGAATTTCACCCCTGGTTACACACATACATTAAAGTGTAATAACCAACTTCATCTTCTCACAATATCATTGGTATTGCAACTTTTTTGCAAATAGCTGATTGTTTTTCTGTCAACTTTGCTTTCTAGGCTTTCATTTTGAAGTGGGTGAAACCCATTATTTTGTCACAACACTGTAGACCCACTCCTGGCACAGCAGGTATTAGCATCCCACCAGACTCATGCGCAGCAAAGGGAGTTTCCTGTTTCTGGTGAGGTCGTTATTGCCATTGCACAGGGAGTGAATCTACAGTATTTAGGCAGGATAAACAGGGTTTACCTGATTCAAGGTGAAAATAAAGTCTGGAGAACTAAACAATCTGTAGAAGAATGACATTAAAGAAAGCTGTTATGCTTATAAGTGGTAAGAAATAGTTTTTTTTTATGCCTTGTAGATTTTTTTTTTAATGTGTAAAAAGATGTAATGAGTTGGAACTTGAGGTGTTGGATCTTCATGCTGATTTTGCATGGCTTGAATGCGACTCAGAGGGATAAAACGGAACAGTGTATCTGGAAACAATATCCATTGGAATCATGCTTTCCATTACAGCACTAGTTCATTCTGCTTCCACTTCCCGGTTAATATTCTTCCTGAGCCTTTTAGCAAATCTGTTTGTGTGGAACAATAGACTTATATATAGTGCCTATCCTGCAATCAGCTAAAACAAGGGTGTTATGCTGTACTGATAAGACATGGTTTGTTTGATTTAGTAAGGTCAAAAATGAATGTTATATAGTTGCATTATCCTCTTAAATGACATTTCATTTTCATATGACATGTTCTTAAAAGAAGTACCGTAAAATATGGAGCATTTTCAACACAGATTAAAAGGGGGCCATGGAAAATTAGGCCTTTGGTGCTTCACACAATGACAAATGTCAGTTGCTTCAGAAACCTTAACAGACTCTTTCCCTAAAACAGTCACACATTACAACATTACTGAATCGTCCTAAGCAATGGCACCAGCAGCGATAGGCTAGAATATATTTAAATACTTCAAACCAGACTAAAGCAATCACTTAGCTCGTTATTAGAAATAAAAGAAGAAAAGTAAATAGACGGAAAAATATACTATCATCTCTATTTACAAAACTTGAAGGCATCAATTCACAAGATTCACAATTCACTGTTTTTTGAAGAGTTTTCTTTTTGGTTGAATAGTGCACTGAAAAATCTGAATAAATTAATAAACCCTAAGACAGTTTTCATCAACTGCAAACTTGGATTTAAATAATACAAATAACATTCAAAGAAAGTTTTAAAGTCTCTTTATATATATATATATATATTATTAAATAAAGACTCCAACCTCAGTGTAAAACAGTTTAATAAATATGAAGATGTATTTTATGAATAAAAACAGATTTTGGAACCACATTCTTTAAAGGTTTGTGAATAGGGCCCCCATTGCTGTATTTAGATCATTGTGATGGGACAGCATCCACACAAGAGCAGAGGTTGTACCAGGATTGAATATGGGATAGTTAGGTGCTGACTAACCTTTTGTACATTGGAATCTCATTCAGACACAAGACTAGACTACTGTATGGTGTTACTGTATCCAGTGCTGACTAAAAGCAGGTGTGGGTGAGTAAATGTAGCCCCTTATTAATAATATGACAGTACAGTACAGTGCAGCTGTTAAGCTTTGGAACGTGAAAAAGAGGACATTATACTGTCCAACATACAAAAAACCAATCAACACAATGTATCTACTGCCTTTCTCTCCCCAGCAACTACACTAGTAGGGTTTGGTTATGTGGTCTTTAATGTTTTCCTTGTCTGTTCCATTTCCTTTTACACTCAGAGAAACCTGAAAGCTTTTAAGTCAATTTCGTATTTTAAGTTTGTTACTACATTTTATTGAAATTCACACATGCAAGATCTACTGATTTGTGGGTTGGTATTTTGTAAGTGTTTAAAATAGAAAGCTCTACATGAAGAAGACATATTATAGAAATTGACACAAGCATACAGTATATGCATAAAGTATTTTTTTACAGAGCATACTTTTAAAATAACATTTTACAAAAAGTTCAGAGAGGATTTACTTATTCATTCCAATATGTTTTGATATAGCCACCAAACTACTGCAGCTCTAAAAATAAACTTGTAAAAATGGAGGATTCCTTTCAATATACAAGTGAAGCCAAGAAACAACTTGATTCTGTCCAACTTGAGTCATTGCATTCCTTTTAAATTATAAATACACACCCTACACGTTTTTTTAAAAGCATATAAATGGATGTAAACTCAATAAATATTATATATAGACAGTCAGGATCTTTATCCTATTCTAATGGATCTGTCCATCAGCCTGGGATTGTGCAAGAGCCAAAGCAATAAAGAAAAACAAAATTATATTCCCCAACCAACACTAAGGATCTGTTCATGTATTAGCAACGCCTAGCACAGTTTTAGAAATATCAATATACTGTATAACTACCTCTTAATTAGAATATGTTTGAAAATGCATTTCTCAGCAGTGTTTAACCAGTTTATAGACTGAAAAATATCACAATGAATATGATTGATAATCACTGGCTGGGTGCCATATACAATGGACGAATACCAAAAATAATTATACCCTATTGGGGCCAGAGGGAAAAATAAAAAAAATCTTAATATAATGGTGCTTTAAATGCCCTAAATTAAAACGTTACCACATCAACACACAAAAATGGTCTGTATTTGGAATTTCTACAAGACTTGAATTAGAGTTAGAACTATATTTATTATCACTTTGGTTTAAAAAGCTGACCCTAACAGTAATGCTTTGAGAGCTTTTTGCAAGTCGCAGTGTGTTAAGAGAACTAGGACCTTTCATCATGGATTAATAATGCCTCACTGGAACAGGTCACACATGCAAAACTTTCAGGCACTATGAATGTCATCTGGGTTTTACTGTTAGAGAAACAAGACAAGCAGAACATTTATAACATTCTGACATATTAATGCTGCAAAGCCTGCTTTTATCAAAAATTCAGTATTTTTTGTGAAAATGTAGTCTGTAATAATGTAATGCAATTAAACTGCATAGCACAACTTATTTTGCTTGAAGGATCTCTTTAAAATAATTGATTGACCATCAAATAAACACAGGACCAATTTTAATAAGGACCTTAAATGTTTTGCATGGTAGGTTTAAATTGGTTTATTTTTCTTGAACTGACATTCAGGTTATGAATGAAGTGAAAAATGATTTAGTGGTAATACTGTATTAAATAATAATGTAATAATGTAAATAAATAATAATAATATATATATTAATATATATTAGCGTGAGGCACAAAGTCCTTGGAAATGGAAAGACAAACAGCTTCCTCCAGCAGGGCTATGGCCACGTCCGCCCAAGCAAAGGGACAACCAAGAGGCGCTCCGACAGTCAGCAAAAATTATAAAATTTAACTAAAATAAATATGGAAAAGAAAAAACAAAAACATTAACATCATAAATCAATTTGTGATTAAGGCATGTTTTATTTTTGTATCTTGCAAAGCAGCGCGCGCATCACACCCCCGCCTTTCCAGTCACTAAGCCACTCAGCACCACTCACGCAGGCCAGTTCCACTGAGCTCCACTTTGCGTACTCTGGGGCCGATTTTAGTTTTTTAGCCATGTTGCTATTAAAAGTTTTTTTTTCTGTCTTTTTTTTTTTTTAAGTGATATAAACATGGCTCACTACTGTAGCTATTTAAAATAGAAAATGATAGTTAAAATTGTAGATTCAACAATGAGTGGACCAATAAATATTTATTTATTTTACCAACTGAACCGAACGCAAAGCCAATGTGTTTATCGTGCAATGAATGTGTGTCAGTAGTTAAGGAATACAATATGAAAAGACATTTTGAAACCAAACTCGGTGCTCTTGGAAATACGTTTCCAGAGGGCTCAGCAGTTAGAGCTCAAAAGTAGAGGCGATGATCTCGTGCTTGTGCAACTCTTGTGCAACCTTGCACTCATCGATTGTTTTTCGAGATTCATTAAAAAGTATACCATACAAAGGAGATTAACAGTTTGGTCATAAACATCAAATGACATTATTTGGGAAATTAACTAAAAGGTAGAACACGATTACATCCCTTTCCATGGGACTAATCTGTTTGTTTTTAACTTATTCAAGTTTTCATTCTTGTGTCAGAGATGGAATAGAAACTCAAGTTTATTTGTTTAAGTGGCTCACTCACGTATTGTGTGGTGAAAGTTTTTTGCGTGCACATCATTACCTTACTTATAACCACATTGTTGCAGTTCTCGCTCTCAGACTGTATATTATAGTAAATAATCGTATATATATTAGTATAACACTTATACTATTAATGTGTCACATACATTTTAAAATGTTTGTAATGATACTCAGTTAAATGTTCACACTGTTCTATTGTTAAAGCACTATTCATATGGTGCGAGTAAAATACTTCTGGCCCGCCTACTCCTAACTTTTTTCCAATCTGGCCTCCTTAAAAAACTAGATGAAGAGCCCTGTCCTACAGCTTGGAATGGTTGCTGGACACCCAACCTTAAGAAACATCAAATTACCCACATTACACCAGTTTATTAAGAGAGTTTAAGATCACCTATCCTTGAAAATGAAAAATTAGGAAAGTAACTAAATACGTACAGTTGTTGAGTAATTATTGAGAATTTTAATTGGATATAGTTTTTAGTGTGGCTCACCTGGTAAAGGACCATCCGTTTGGTGTGGATGATGAGTCACACATGCAAATTGGGGTAAAATGACTGGGCACTAGAAAAAAAAAAAAAACTCAGCAACGTTGTGTTTGTGACCTGTTATTATGTTTTTTGTTTGCAGTTAGTGACAGGAGCATGGCAGGGAGGGTACAATTTCTTCTGCCAGGACACTCACAGTGGCGGGGAAGCGGACATGAAGGTAAGAGAAATTAACAGAAAATAAATCTGTTTACAAAAACATTTTAGACTTTATAGACGACCCCTCCACCTTTTATGGCCAGCCTTTGAAGACGCCAAAAGCTACAAATCAACTACATTGACCAACAGCGACAATCTCCAGCCTCAGGTCTCTCTACCAAAAACAGCCAGCATAAAGAAGAACCTCTGGATGCTCATTTGCTGTACAGACCTGTGAACAATGTCCATTTCTATTGCAAAAGTGTATAATGAGAAAAAAAAAGGTTTATATGCATATTTATCACATTGTTACTTGCCTGTTGATGTTAAACAAAGGGGAGTGCAGGGCAGATATATTGTACCACAGTTTGTGCTACAAATCCACAGTAACAAAATAAGTGAAGTAAGTGAATTATTTTTACAGAATCAGCACTAATCGTTGTTTATCCCTTACATAGTGCATGCAAAATTATCATGCAAGTTTACTGTGGCAAATTTTTATAAGGGAAATGCATCCAGATACATGCATTGTATTTGGTTTAGGATTGTTTTACAAGTCGGCCTGCATTACATTGGCATCTGATTGTAGTTGCAGTACAGATTTTCTGAAGAAGTGTAATATAGAGTGAAGGTCATTCTGTTTGCTGAGCCTGCACACCTATCTAATTTATATGACTATATGAATGGATTCCCTAAATAAGTAGATGGCAGCTCTTTCATATCCTTAAAAGCACAAACTATTGAATATTGAACATATAGTTAAACAAAAGCTAGTATTGTGTAATCCGATGTGTTTTATCCTTGCAGGTTGTGGACTGATAATTCAAAGTGTTCACTGGCATTTCGTAGTATTCATTTTGAGTTTTGTTTTTGTTTTGTTTTTTAGATTGTACGTGTCCTCTGGTGGTATTACTTCTCAAAGCTCATTGAGTTCATGGATACCTTTTTCTTCATTTTAAGAAAGAATAATCACCAGATTACATTTTTGCATGTCTATCATCATGCAACCATGCCTAACATCTGGTGGTTTGTCATGAACTGGGTGCCATGTGGACACTGTAAGTGAATTTAAAAAACTCAACTAAACTAGCTCTATATGTTTCACTATGTGTTGAGGTTTGCTTTCAGGGTCATATATTTGTAAAATATGTAATATACTAGTGTGGCAGCGTGCCCTGCTGTTGTGCATATTTTGTGTTATATGTTGCATGTGGTGCATTAATGTTGGTGTATATATATTGGTGCATGGGATATAATGGGGCTGTGGAGCACGAGGATTGCACAATCACTTCACATGCAGATAAAATGTGTATTAATATGTGAGCACGGGGAGTGCACAGATTAGTTCACGTACAGGTGTACCGAGATTCCAATTGAATGATTGATTAGCAATCGAGTCTCGGTACAGCTGCATAAGAGGCACGTTTCACTCACTCAGGGTTGGGTGTTCAGGGAGAAGGAACGGGAGAGAGAGAGAGGGAGAGAAATAATTAAAGTTAAAAATAACAATTGCTATACGTGCTGGCTTTCAACCAGCAAGATACTTGTTGTGTGTTTAGTGTTTGTGCCCTGTTTGTTAGCGTTTCTTCGTTTTGTTTGTCTGTTTTTGTGTTCAAACCTTTTATTTTGTTCATTTAATAAATCAGTGCATCAGTGCTTCCATTCATACCCCAGTCTGCTGTGGATTCCCATTCATTCAGCATATAACCACGCAGTGCCTTGTTTCTTACGGGTCTGACGTCCCCCCTACAGCCAGCTTGCCACAACTAGTTAAAAGCTACTGTCAGTCACATCTAAAATATGTGATTGTTACACAATTACCGTTTTTTATATATTGTCAGATTTAGTGTAGAAAACATCATAGTTGTTTCTTTCTTTGCAGTAAATGGTGTTTACTTTTTAGATAATACTGAAATAAGCTTTCTTTTATTAATACTACATACCACAATTTCACAGTAAAAAAACCTAACGTTAATGTAGCAAGCTTGTTTGAGACATTGGTTGATTTGAATGGTGTTTTTATATTTCTGCAGCCTATTTCGGGGCCAGTTTTAATAGCTTTATTCATGTCTTGATGTACTCTTACTATGGACTCTCAGCCATTCCTGCAGTACGACCTTACCTGTGGTGGAAGAAATACATAACCCAAGGGCAGCTGGTAAGTTAGTCAAACTTTATTTTTATTATTTAAATTTTAAATATGAATACAAAAAAGTATTTAAACTGCATGTGAATTTAAATTTTATATGTTGAACTATTAGCCAATAAAAAATATATGGCTTGGCAGAGATTATCTGACTTCTTAGTTTCCAGATAGTTTGAGATACTGGTTTCAAATCTGATGCATATTTTGTTGTATTCGTTGTCTTTTTCAGATCCAGTTTGTATTAACAATGTTCCAGACTACCTGTGCTGTCTTTAGGCCATGTGGATTCCCAATGGGTTGGCTGTATTTCCAGATCTGTTACCTGATAGTTCTGATTGTTCTCTTCTCTAACTTCTATATTCAGGTAAGGTATTTTTTTTTTTAAAGGAAATCATTTTGATTTTCTGATTCATTATTTTGTAATTGCTGTTGGTTATGATGTTTTGTCTCTCAGTCAGCGATTTATTCATCTCCTTTTACAATTGCCAGTATTGTATCGGTATGAATTTAATGAATTTACTAAATGGTTTTGGAATTCAAATTGGAGTCTTTTGTGCAAAGCATATACAAACATCTCTAACAGTGCATGTGAGTATTGATGTATTTTGTCTTTTGAACGTATTATTAAGTACTGTGAACAAAAAAACCCTATTTAATAATGTAAACATTGATTAATTGATGCCAAGTTATTACCACTCTCACTAGTGTAATCCGTCTGTATTTCTCTGTTATTTTTCTAACTCTTCAGACATACAAGAAACGTGGTGTTTCACGAAGAAAAGAGTGTCAGAATGGATCTGCAGCTTCTCTAAACGGGCACGCTAATGGTGTTTCTTCCCTGGATAATGTGACACAAAGAAAACTAAGAAAGGATTGACTCATGTCCAAATGAGCACACCATGACTAATCTCACAATCTGAAATGTTATCACATTAAGAAATCCCTTATGGAGAAAATCATTCTGGGTTTATATAAAAAAGTAGATTCTAAATGATCCCTAAATATACATAATATATTATCAAACGAACAAAGTAATCTTAACCACAAAGAACCCTGCTCTATTATTCATATTGAATTAATGCTGATTAACGTTAAGTGAGCCAGATTAAAGGTAAAATAAAGGTACCTATTTATTTTTATAACGGGATGAACTAGACTTGTGCATTTGCCTTAGCACCCCCAACTCCTTTTTATTTAGCCTGTTTTTAGTGTGTTGATGTATTTTTTCCTAGCAAGCATGGGCATTTTATAATCTCTTACCTCAAACTCATTTAACATGTTCAGTCTTACAGTACATTTCCACATGTAAATGAGGGAAACCTAACCACAAATGTGCATTTTGAATATAGAATAACTTTAAAACCGGTAGTGGTTGTCAAACTATTGCCCCCTGCTCCTCGCTCAATCTGCAACACTCATATGTGTCTCTGCCATAGCCAAACGTACTCCAGTGGCAATGTGACGTTTCTGTTGCACAAGGACAGCCACAGTTGTATGAATGGTGAGTGGTTTGCCACAGTAATAATTTAGCATTTTGACATCCACACTGCTTCTCAATTGCAGAACCATGGCTACTGTATCTGGACCAATCTGCAATATTAGTTTAAAATTAATTGTCATCAGTTGCCATTGATGTTTTGGTCTAAATCCTTGGTTTTATAATGGATACGTTTTCAAACTTTTATTTGAGTGGTGAATTACCTGGTCTAGTTTTTAGCTTTATATAAAATGTACCAAAACATTTCAAACAAATATTATTAAAAACCTGTTTTGAGAAAATAAAATTACTGTGGATTATTCTACATATGATTAGGATGATCTGAATAATTATACATTGGTCTTATTTCCTGGCACATGTTCATATTTCTTAGAGGACACCTCTCAAATCAGTTATTAAAGTTATAAAAGGCCTGATGTACAAACATTTTGCATTTCAGACTTAATGTGGTGAAGGGTAATTTTATAAATTTAAAATCTGTAGTATCAAAAAGCAAATGCTCATAGGTTAGTGGGTTTTAGAAATGTGATAAATGCTTTTTTTGTAGATTGCTAAACAAGTTCATTAAGAATATAGATTTTTTTTTTTGAGTCTACAAAGAATGTAGCTAAAAATGTATCAAAGAACACACTAACTTTTATGACTACGACAAAAAAAAACTGTTGAACTTTCATGTAAAAGGACTAATATATATACGTACATTATTATTTAAAAAAGGGTTGGCAATAAGGCAAATACAAAAATGATTCAGGGTAATGTAAATATAATTCTATGTTTTTATCCAGTTACAGTGTCAGTAAAGGCAAGCATATATATATATATATATATATATATATATATATATATATATATATATATAATTTATATAAAAATCCAGTTCCAGTTAGTCCCTTTTATTTGAGCCATTTCGTAATTAATTGTTGCATTTTTGTATTCGAATTGTGGTTTTGTCGTATGTTCAGTACCAGTTCAGTAATTGAAGGAACATAAGACAAAATAGTTTATGCTTATACAGAAATACCAAAGCCATATATCTAGTGTCAGCCATAAACAAAATGCAGTAATTTTATCCACTCTCCAATGCCAAACCAGGCAAAATCGTTAGATTTACACCATTTGAAGTAAGCCTCCAACCAAAAAAAGCAAGCTATCTTTATACAAGAAAAATTGCGCCTACAAAAACAATTCACTAATTATTTTGAAGCATTGTCAGTACAAATTGCAAATCCCTTTTTTTCTTTATTATCTTGCTGGAGGTAGGGTAGAGCCAATAATTTGAGTTATCCAAAACAGAATCACTAGACTAAAATAACTGATCCAAATAACTTGATTAAAAACACTTATCCTGATAGAGAGTCTAAACATTTCAATGCAAATATAATGCCTTACTTGCAACTTAGATTTAGGTGCTGATTCCTGTGTGGCCCACATGTTTTTGTAGAGCACGGTAATACAGAAATCCTTTGTACTATAGAAGCTTGCGTGTGATTGTAACACTCAATTGTAAGTGTATTACTTCAGTGTATAGTGCACATATGCCTTAATATGGAACTGCAGGGGCCAAATCAGTATGTGGAATGTTAATGTATGAAAATGTGCTTACCAAGCCTATGTAGAAGTCTAAAAGCCATTGTTAAACAGTTTTGATAGACTATTTGTTCAATTGATAATGTCATAAAACCATAACATATCAGCCCTGTGCAATCTAGCATTTGCTATAGAAGTGTGATCCGCAGTGTTGCATTTTCAGTGGATAAACTTATTAACAGTCTTAACAAGCAAGCAGTGGGATCATTTTAAACAGATATATTCATATGTTCGGTCATGGCGTTGTGCACTGCATTCATATCATGTCATGGAAGAGCACTTGAATAAACTATATGTTATTCATAGAAATGAAACAGTTCATTATTTTTTTTAAAGAATAAAAAATATTGTATTTGAATCGTTTCAATGCATAACTATAACAGTGTGTATGGCTAAAGGATATATTAAGCCATTTCCATTCAGTTGTTACTATGTACACAGTAAAACAGTTCTAAATAAAGAAATGTCGAGCATGTCTGTTATAAATTTATGTCACACTTAATGTAAATATGCACCAATTACAGATATTTTAAAAGAATAGGGGATATTCAGTTGATTTACTAAACAATACAATACAAAAGAGCCATGTTTACCAAGTAACAAACAATGTTCTATTCAGATTTATATAAAACAGATTTATATATATAGTATAGTACTGTCCAAACATTCTAAGTTTCCTATAGTGTACTACGGAACATACTTTAGGAAACATAGGGCCCTATTCACAAAAGTTTAAGGACTGCTTTAGGAATGTTTTTTGTTCAAGGCTTTACAAGTGATACCACAGCTAAATACAGAACTGCTCCAAATCATCTTTGATATAAAAACACCACTGGAAAAATACACTGGCATCCATAGCTTAATTTTTGTTCCTTCATGCAGAATTTTTAGTTAATGAAATTTCATGTGATAATAGCCCATGGTATGTTTCTCCTAACTGATTTAATCACTATGTGTTGATTTCTGCACCATAGCAACTAACTGAAATCTAAAAACAAGGATGGAAAACTAATATCTAAGGTATAAAAGTTTATAATAAAACTTTGTTCCACCTGGTGTTGTGCAGCCTAATTTGACATCTTTGCAGCATGCAGCTGTACAGCACACAGGGCAATATAATACTTTCTGGCAGTTGCACACTGAAAATCACCTACAAGTACATGTCTTTTGGTTTAGTAAGGTTACTATATGTCCCTGGAATATAGTCTTCAGCTTTTTTTGTCCAAGTCTGAACATGTGCATGAAGCCACTGCCTTTAAAATGTGCTTTGGATTAATATCTCTTGGTTAGGCCACTTTAAAACATGATACTATGCAATGCTTTCAAATGATAAACTAATGAATTACTGTTTCTTCCTCCTGCAGACTGTTATTTAAAATAGAACTGCAGTTGAATTAATATTAATATTATGTTCAGTCAGCTCAGGGATTGGGGTCATCAAAACATGCAGGTGCATACAGGTCCCAAAAGCTCACCTGGGTGGGTTCATGTAGCCACTGCTCTGGGACAATCGCAAAATCCCCAGTCAGTTCAGCAACACTACCGGGGCCCCACAACATGCAGAGCATAGCGTGCAGAGGACATTGAAAGGACAAGGGCTCACTGAGAAGAAAGGGCACTTTTTAAGCAATTGGTCTTATAATTTGTTTTAAAATCAGGTGTATCTGATCCCCATCTGTAGCTTTAAATAAACTGCCTTTTTAACACACTTTGTTTTCTTACAATGTTCGACAGTTCAGACAGTTCAGTCATGCTGAGCTTGATATCTAGGGGGTATATTGCATCCTCTCTCCACGTGACTTCGCTGCAGCAATAGCTTAGCAAGCAAGATGTAAGAAAGTCTGGGCAAGATCCAAAATTTCAAGGACAGTATAGGACGACACTACCCCAGCTGCTGCTGCTGCACTATATAGCTGTTTTGAAAGAATTATTATAGGGTAATTATACAGTACTATTAATTATAACAGCAATATTTGATAACTACCTAGAAATCACTGTCAATAATATTGTGTATAAGCACATTTCCATTATATAGGCACATCTGCCTATTTGCATGCGTATACTGTATAATGCTAAAATAACTAGCAAAATAGTTACATTGCACTGTAGTTACTGAATACTTAGTAATTACTTTAAATCATTTCTAATGGAAAGTGCTATTAGGTTTGCAGGAAAGGAAAGGATCATACCCACTAAGTTTAAAACATAAAATTGCTAATTCAAATAATATAGCCATTTTCAGTTCCAGCAACAACAAAAAAAGAAGAAAAAAAATGCTGAACCTTGGAAAATGCTGTTGCTGTTGTAAGCTACTGTTATCCTACAGTGCATATAAGATAAGCTGATCAATTGAAAATATTGAAAAAATAGAAATGCTAAAGGAAGGTAGCCAGGCCTTTATTATTTATTGCCTTTCCTGTTCTGCTCTGTCCTTTTATTAGTGTGACCTACTTTCCTTTACGATTTTGCATCAGCAGATTTTCTGTACTTTGCACACACAATTCCAAACTACTAGAAGTGCATTGTAAAACATAAAGCCTCCCATCTTTTTCACTTTCCAGAGTACACCACGGTACAGTGAGTACATCACAAAAGGGGATGAAAATAAGTGGAAATGATTACATAGTTGAAGGACCTGCAGCTATTTTCCCATCATGAATTAAATGTTCCATTTACTGTGACCTGGAAGACACAGGAAAAGAGCATTAGCAGAAAATGACAAGGCTGTTAAAACACACTTTGTAGGTATAATTTTTACAGATAACTGAAAGTACATCACACTACACAGCTAATGAACTGAAATGTGTGGGGGTAATGTGTAAAATGAACCAGGTCCTTTTAATCGCTGCACATTTTAAACATAATTAGAAATGACCTGCACCCCTCAGTAAAATTCGCTAGTGACACCACTCAGTAGTACAGCTCTAAAACTACGTTATGTGTAAATATGGGGCATACTTGTTCTGCATGTGACTATCAAATCACAATCCCTACTACAGCATAAAGGAAGCAGGAGAAAATGTAAAGACACCTTTTCAGGGGAATAAAATAATTTCAACTGTATAAAATGGGCAATAAAGAATAATGTGTGAACTATAGCACTGTATTAGCACGTCTGGAAAAGTGGTTGTTTCTGTATAAAAGAAACCATTTATTTAAAACAACAACAATTCTTTCTTAAGTATGGGATTCCAAAGAACAAGTGACACTTGGCAACTTTTTTTTAAACTATATGAACAGAGAAAGCATTGTATCAGCTACCCACAATAAATGAATTGTGTAAACAACTTACATGCTTTTATTGCCAGAACACTGCTGTTTGTTATACTTTCGTGTCAAGAATATTAATCACAGCAACACACACACACAAACATATATGTATACCATCTGTCTTATTTATGGCTAGAACACTTTAATCAATATCACATCGTATTTTCTCCATATATCTGGGGAACCCTTATCCAGTTGTCATAAAACTTACTATTAACATTATTTAGCATAAATTATTGAAAATATCTGGATATATATGGGAGTGTTCATACATCCACCCATATGTATGCTAGACTTCACATTTATGCATAAATCTGGAAAAATCCTAGTTAAAGTGTGATGAAACGTGGCATTGCAGTTACAATATTTAGCATATGTTTTGGGATGTATGTTACAGACATACAATACTTATTTTATGGAGTGCTGTCAAATGTGAAAAAGAAAACAATTGTGGCTTATCCTGTGATCAAATCAACACATAGTTTGTTATAAGTGTGTCTTATAATAGATCTGCTTTGAGCAAAATTTGGTTGTGGGTCCTAAAACACACGTACATGTTTAAATACCTCTACCACTTCTATTGGGAAGTGGGAACCTTCATGATAGACAATCATTTCCACTTTCCACATTAATGAAACCAAGAAATTAACCAGATAAGGGGGAAATCTGGAATCAACACTGTTGGATCCACATCAGTAAGAGACAGTAGAAAGAAAAAGGATCTCAGCACCGTGTAGTTGAGTTTGGCCAGCAGGTGGAGCCATTTCATATCAAAACCAGACCTACACCAACTAGCAAGACCGTGGTCATATCAATTCTGTGTCAAATCTTACTATATTTTTTACTAAGAAATCCATGAATCCAAAGAACTTTGGTTGTTTGTTAAAACGGTGAGTCCATTGGGTGATGCACTAATCAGAACACAGTCCAGTCTCAACTGGATCGGATTAGCGATAGTCTACTGTACTTACAAATAGAAAGTATAGAGCTTTTGTTAGTTTTGTTATTTTCTTTCTAAAAGCACACCCAGTTCTTATTGGAACCAGTTTGATATCCACATTCATAGTTTCTGAAACTGAACTTAGCAGGGATATTTAATGTATTCAGTGTTTTCATTTTATAAACCTTTGAGATTCAACATGTTTTTAAAAAATGTCAGTAAGATGCCACAGACAACTGAAAAGTAGTAAACTTCTTGACAGAGTTATTTCCTCACGCTGGTATCCATGCCAAATATTAGCTGTGTTATATTTATAATATATAAAAGTATAAAAAGTTTTGAATTACCAAAAAAAGTTCAAATATGCTTTCATTGGTGCTTCTAACCTCCATGTAATCCAATAGTTTGTTTTTCATCGCTCAATCTTCACTTTACACTTTAGTGAAACCGCCTGTTTCATATCACATCCTAAGTTTACCTTGAAAGAATGACTAATATGGAGACATTTTGTATTATTTCAAAAACAGAACCATTTCCTGCATGAATGAACCTGGGCTCTAGTCAGTCCTACAATCTTAAGAACATGACCGTATTCCTCACCTCTCTGTCATGTCTTTGTTGATATTACTTCTGATACTTTTTCTTTCATTTTGACTGATCTTGTAGTCTGTGGTTGGATTTGCTTTTGCTAAAATACAATAACTGTACTTTTTAAAGTACATTTTACTTTAAAAGAGATTACAGTACCAAGTACTGCTAAGATACACAGGACATAGCTTTAATGTACTTTACTGTAACATGCCAACACAACATGTCTCCCACGCACACACACAGTAATGGGTTGGGGTGCAGGGAATGGCAAAGGCATGGGACCACTGCATTTGTTCCCCTGTAGAACAGGTACAAGCAGACCCCAAGATGGACACAATTGCAGGATTCTCATCGCAAAATAAATGTTATAGAATATCTAATGATAATAAACATTTGAATTTGCAGTGCATTACTAGGTACTACTAATACCTGTTTACAGTATTATTTAAATACATCTTTAATCTGACATGTTTGTAAATTACCTATATCTGCTGCAATTCAACTTACGTCTAGTAAGTCTGTGTTTTGGTGGTTTGGTGGCCCCTGAAACTTATCTGTGAACCCCCTGCTTGGACTCCTGGTCTAAGCAATCATTTACCTGAAGATTGGCATTAATGCAACACTGATATTTCGATACCATTTGTACAGCGTCCATACCTTTTTCACAATTTAATAATACAAAAAAGATGCCTAATTTTATTTCAAATGAAATGAATTATAGGTATGAACTTGATGTTCTGTTCTCTGTTTGCTTATTTAGACATGGTGATTTTCAAGTCCTGCAGTAACAGATTGGAGATATGCTTTAGAATGCAAGGTACTTCATGTTCATGTGGTCAGCTAATTTATACAGACAGCACTTACCGGTAACAGGTTAACCTTTATGCCTTGTTTACACTTAAAATTTGAACCATGACTGACTGTGCGATAGCTGGGTATAACGATTCTTATCAGTGGTAACACCTTTTTACACTTTGCTTTGTATAGAGCTGTCCCTGCCATCAGATAAGCATGCATGCTTAATTTCATAGTTATTGTTCTGGCTTTTTATTTTTTATTTCAATCAACGCCCCACATTCTTTAGGCTTTTCACATTGGATTGGCGATTGCTAAACTATGTAAGCTTGAAGTTTGACATAAAAGTAAATCAAAATTTAAACAAAATACTCACCAACCAAAAGAAGATGTTTCACCTTCAATAGAACACCTCGTAAAAGGTTAAGGCAGTGGATATTCATGCATCAAATGGTGGTTAAGCTTGTGAGCTCCAGGTGTCAGAAGTACCCATATGTTGAACTGGTCTCTCTTGCTAAACAGAATGCTATGTTCTTTTATCTTCATAATAGCAAACCACAAAAGTAAAAAAAGGTTTTTAAAACCCTCATTCCCCATCACCATGTTGTAGGTCTCCATTCAAACATTTTTTTTTAAAACATAGGGGTCAATATAAAATTGAATTTAAACCAAGGCCAGACATTTCAAAAGCCATAGCTTGTAAAAGTAAACAATGGCATTTCCAGATTGATCTAGGTTTTAACTGTATTTTATTGAATGGGTAAATGACCGCTATTTGTTCCAGCTAGAAGAAACAAAGTGAAGAACACCAGTACTGTACCCTTACTAAATGATCTTCAATGGTACTGCAGAGGCATGGCATAGTATGGGATACAACAGTAAGTTAAATGAGTTAAAATGATGGTAGCCTCTCTGATCTGCTTATGTCCCTCTTCTCTACCAATAAAAAAATTCTGAAATTTCCCAGAAGCTCTCAGAGCTGACTGAATATACAGATATAGAGGCATCATTTAATGGAGACTTCTACAGAAAAACTTGCCTGGGCCTTTGATCAGCCCACCTGTATTAAAATGTTGTGTTTTTGTTACATTGTTAAATGTATTTGTATCTGAATTCTTTACAATAATATATATATATATTCAGTTCATACTTATGTAGTGGGTTTGAAAGTTTTCCAAGGTGGAACACTTTAGTGTTAAAAGATTTCTCCGCAAACCAGCCTACCAGCTTGGAACCAAAGAAATCTTTATTTATACTACAAACAATACCAGTATTACTCTATTAGATATTAAGAAATAATACATTTGTAAAACTTGAACACACTGTTCTATAGTTTAAAATGTAATTGCAATAGCAAACAGCAACATGTGGTTGTGCATTAGCAATGAGAAATACTTAATAATCTTCTGAACTGATCAATTAATTGCAACTGGGATCTGTTAGATGACAATATCCTGGTAAAGCACAAGTAATGTAAATAAAAGATTTGAACATAGCTTCATGTTGCTCATTGTGTTTAAAATCAATAACTTGTTTGTGATGGGTGTTCTTTTGATTTAAAAGTAATTCACGAGGCAGGAACCAGACCTGCATAAAGGGACTACTAGAATAAAGACTAAGTGCTTGTGACTTTAGCAACAGAATAGGGGGTTCCCTTGATTACCAGGAGCACCGCCCCCGCTGAGGTGAGTCCGAACTGATCGACCTCCAAGGTTGGGAAGCAAGGATCTTCCCCCCAAGGGGAAACTAAGGAAGGATAGAGGATGAACTATGGTCTGCCTGGCTTACTGAGACGTCTAATTGCGAGAGGTCAGACTCGGCTGACGCTCCAAAGCTGCATGGAGAGCCTGACGCTGGAAAAGAGAATAAATAAATAAACACATAAAGAGGGCCAGGGGTCTTCCCCCCACCCTCCCCCTCCACCGTCGATAAGTTGAGTCAATGACTAGCTCAAAAGTTGGGAGCAAGCTTTGCTCGCCAAAGGGGAGACTGGCACGGGTGCAAATGAATAGCTTTTAGCAGGAGAATGGAAAACGAAATGTAGTTGAAAAGTTTTGGCCGAGGGGTCCCCTCTGACCAGCCGGAACCTTCCTCTCAGAGGACGAGACGACGTTGTCGGCCTCTAAGGTTGGAAAGTGAGCTTCACTTGCCCCCTGAGGGGAACGTTGCAGAGGTGACACAGCAAAGTGGAGGAGAAAGGGAGGATGAAGGAAACTGAAAAGCAAGACAAGAATTAGGGAGCTGGCTACAGTTTAAATAGGGTGACTGACAGCTATTTTAGCGGTATGACACAAGCTCCAGCTCCAGCCCCCTGAAATACACAAAGGTTCTACTAATTTATTATATTTATGAACTTGAACAGATGCTTCATTTTTCAGTGTCGGCCAATACCTGCACCTGAGACCAATTAAGACCTGTCATCAGTTCTGTAGCTGAGATCAGGAAGGCAAGCATGGGAAACTGATGAGAGCACTGACAAGACTTTCATCTTGTTCATATCAGAAAAAAAACTAAAAAGATTCCTAGAGTTTCCCTGTGCAGTGGCCTGCATCTGTGCATGGCTCTTTTCTACATTGTTTTTGAACTGCCTTACAAAAGCCACCAGCAGTTAAGGCTGAGAGGAATCCATTTCCCTCCATTGCTATTGTCTTTGCTCTTGCTCCATTTTGTTGTACGAAACATGATACAGTTCTCTTAAGGAATGACATTTTATTGCATGTGAAATCTTGCTGGCATGAAGGTTCACTGTTGGATATGGATATGGGTTTATTTTATATTTGCACATTATTTTATAACTAAAGCTAGTTTTTCAAATGAATAGGGGATGGCCAGTGCGGTTGAGTTGATCAGCCACACATTTTTAGATAATCAAATTCAGCAGGGGCAACCACAATAGTGTCTCAGTATTTCAGTCAAAGCGCCTAACACATGAGAAAAAAAAAACGTGTTAAAACTTTTCAGCCCTTTAAATTGACATGGATTGAAGTTTTTCTTTAAAAATTAAAAGTGGTCAAATGAATAGCAAATCAGAGACTCGATGGTTACTGCCATGTGTATGCTGTCTGCTTCTTTACAGTGATGGGAGCATTGACATGATCTGGACCTAGTAGAGGCTCTGTCCACAATTCCCAGCATGATAAGGGGGTTTTGGTTCCAGCAGGACGATATCTGATCTCGCAACACCCCACTCCACTCCCCCCTTCCCACACACACACAGACTCACCTCTTTTTCCAGCTGAACAACATCCGTATCCTGACATGGGCACATCTTTATTTGTAAGATGTCCCCAGTTGAACACTTTGGGAAGGGGTTAAGGGGATACAAGCACAATCAGAGATACAGTAGCATTGTAATCCAATAAGAAAAAGAGGGCTAGCAATGTCATAGGTTTCTTATAAAGTTCTCTCTGTATATAAAGGCAAAGGTTTTCTCTTCACTATTTTTGCGAATGACAAAAATGTACTACACATTTTATAAACTAGAAATAAGTTACCTTATACACAAATTAATCATTTGTTTTGTGGCATTTCATTTGTCTTAGTTTTGTATATCTGTAGTTCTAGGCTGTGTAACCTTTAGTGTGAGATCATTTTGAGTATGTAGTTATGGTCTGGGTTCAATAGTTTTTTTCATGTACACCCATTATTATTTGTTTATTTAGCAGACACCTTTATCCAAGGCAACTTACAGAGACTAGGGTGTGTGAACCATGCATCAGCTGCAGAGTCACGTACAACAACGTCTCAACCGAAAGATGGAACACAAGGAAGTTAAGTGATTTGCTCAAGGTCACACAGTGAGTCAGTGAGTGAGCCAGGATTTGAACCGGGGACCTCCTGGTTACAAGCCCTTTTTTAACCACTGGACCACACAGTGTACACAAATATACATTTTTGAGAAACAGTTTTTAGCATGCACATATCCACCTGTTTGTCACACTTCACATACATCTGGATAACTGCTTATTAAATTATGAAACTTTGTATTAACGTTATTTAACATATGTTTTTAGATGTATCAGCTTGTGGGTATATATGGAGATGTCTATCAGTCACAATTACATTTTATTCCACATACTGTAAATCAGTCATTTTAATATACTTTATCATAATACTTACACCTCATTTGCTTACTTAACGACATCTAGGTCTTAAATACCACGTAATGCAATTTTCATTAAACAATTTGTTGCCATTTTTAATTCTATAATTTATACATCTATCATGGTCATCAATCTTTTTTGTCATACTAATAATAGCTTTAATTCTACATTGACAGTTGAAAAGGGGATGAATGTTACTAACATACTTGTTCAATTAAGATTAATCTTCAGTAACTGTAATGTATACAGCTTGCCCTTATGAGACACGGCATTGCTTTGCTTTCATGAAAAACTGAGCAGTGAAACACAATTTAAAAATGTCTCATTGCATTAAAGAGAAACATGGTACAACGATTCATATAAGTGACACAGGCTTCTTTTTTTCTACAATATTCTGACAAACGATGCAAATCACCTTGATTGCTTGTGTGTCACTACCCTCCTGGAGTGCAATTACCTGTGCTCTTCACAATCTGATTGGACAGAGCACCGGGCTGCTTTGCCTGTAAAGGTAAGAAAAAAAAAAAAGAAAAAGCCCAGGTGAGCATTTCTGTGGCAGACACTTGTGGAGTCTTCTGAAGTCAAGACAGAGTGGGCAGAATAAGGATACAGTTCCATTTGTGGAAAAATATACACATATCCAGAAACGGCTAAATAAATGAGGTATGTTTCCACAGGTTTGTGAACTTACATACAATACTGTACTTCAATAAATGTTACTTTAAACTTTCAGGAGTGACAGATTCTTTTAAAATATTCCTTTTTTTAATTTAGACGGGTCTGTGGCATGTCTTTCTACATTCCCCTGAAAGCATAAGTATGTCTAAAGTCTAAATGAAAATACATTTTTGCTTAAGACATTTTGAACAGCACTGTTATAGGTCATTTATCCTATTAGCTGTCTGGTATGAGATTTGATTTCATTTCAGAATTGTTCAGATATGTCTTTTTTTTGTTCAAATATTTGAATTTAAGTCAAGAAGGGCAACATAGATACAGGTATTTGTTTAGTTTTATACAAGATGTAAATGGCAGGTTAAGTGTGATGGCATGACAGGTTAAATGTAGTAACTGCTAAATACTTGTACCCTTTGTTAAATAATTCACACGTATGCTACACTGTAAATCCTACATTTTGTCAGTGTTAAGATAAATTGTCATAAGCTCACATACATAACCTTGTGTATTAAATATATGCAAATATATCCAGAACCAAAATACAGATAACTACTGTGTACCTGAAATATTATATTTAATCAATTACACTTGCTTGATAAATACTTTCATACAGTGTGTGCATTTATCTGTTTTATCTGTTTTATTTTTATGTTACATGTGTCTTTTCTGTGACAATATGGTTATACATATTTCTACTCACATGAATGAATTAGAAAAAAATATATATAATGAAAATGATTATAAACAAATACATGTGCCAGAAATTGAAACCTGGTTATTGGTTACTGGTAATCAATGTCAGCAACTGTATAAATACAGCAACACAAAACTCTTATTTAGATGCTTGTTCATATCTGGCTTGTAATAAGTACATACAATAACAACTAGAAAAAGAAAATTGTCCTAAAGACCGGATTAGGTAAACTTCATGTTTTTTACTATTAATCTTTACCCAACCCGTATTGTGCAATGAAAAATAAATAATAAACATGTTCTGTTTAGTAAGCTGAAGGAACAGGTTTTGCTGGCTGATGTTATCATTATCTTTATCACTTTTACCATTTCAAACTTCCTACTCAGGGCAGTTTGTAAAATACGCTTGACTGAGATACAGTAATCTCCCAATGTTTTGTATTGTGCTCCAGGACTGTATCTGAAAATGTTAAAAGGTGTAGATGAGATTGCCCCACGTTGTGATTTTACACCACTGAATGGAATGAGCTGGGATATCAATGATCTCATGCTTCCACAGGTAGGTTGATTCTTCTAGTATCAATTCATGTATTAATCATTTTTCAACACTATAATCTTATTTGTTTTTTAAAAAAAGGTAAAAGTCAGAAAAACTAAAAGATTTATACTGTTTTCATAATGAAGGACTAAAAACATTTGCTCCTTTATTCAGGAATTTTTATAATCCACATTTCAAACAGATACTGATTTATTCTTTTAGTGGTACCTATTTTTGTCTCAAGTAGAGGTTATTGTAACACAAAAGCAAACAATGGTGTGCAAATAACAATGACTAAATAATGAATTTTAACCCAAAATAAAACAAACAAATGAAGGTTATCTTCATTACCCCTTTTATATTCATCTAGCAATAGGCTTGTGTCAGAATGAATGGATTTTAGATTAATTCAAACAAAAATAAAGCCTGAAAACTGTAACAGCAAAATGATAATGTGCGTACGTGAAAGATGCTTTGCTAATAAGAAGGTTGTCAAAGCATTACACCGGTTCTTTAATGTTCAAACTAGTTTATATACCACAATTACATCATTTGGATCCTGGTTGGAAAATAGCCTGGGGCCTACTCTGTGTGAGGAAAACCACTTCACACATGCTCCTCATCCCTGCGTTCTACCTCCACATATATGTTTAGCCACTTATTACTTATTATTACTTATTATTATTACTTATTATTATTAAATAAACTGATATACAATAATAGATATATTAAAAACATTTGCATTAGGTAGTGCTGTGTGAATAGTGCACTCAGATACAGGGCCCTTTCAGTATTAAATCAAAAACTACTAATTGTTTGGAAACTGAAGTGTAATTATATGAAGATTGTCTCTACATATCTCCAGGTAATGGCTGCAGTATTGCTACTATCACCTATTTTATTAATTACACAGTGCTGTAAAGAGCACACTTTTGCTATTTTTGTTATCCCCTTGATCATTGAACTAACAATGTGTTAAAATGTTGTGATTGCATAGTTGATACATTTATGTGGTAATGTAATGTGAAGTACCCTATAATTGAAAGTGAACCTTTTGGTCACATTAATTAGACTTTAAGAAGTAGAAAACAAATGATTACTTTGTGATTTACCATTTAACACAGTGTAAATGAAAGCATTCTTTTTGGGTACCCTGGCTTTCCTATCTGCCCTTGACTTGACACCCAGTTACACAGTTATTACACTGCAGTTGCATTGTAACTACATTCTACTGCAAATACAGGGCAACTATAAAGGATTTGGTTAAATATATTGTAGCTGAACCACAATATGTACTGTCAGAACATAGTAATTACAGTGTAGTTAAAATGTAAATTGTTACGCAATTTATCCACACTAATATAACTGCTTTGGCTGGGGCCTCCCATTTAATGTGCTGTTTTTTACCTAAGCACTAGTTTCCCACAAAGTAATCATTCTTGATTGATAATTGACCACAGAGAGAGTTATGTGTCCAGAGTCGAAGGCAACAAGGACTAGTCATTAAGTATTAGCGACCGCTGCAAAGGATTCATCTGTTTACTTCTTTTACCTGTAAAAAGAGCAAGAGAACACTGCTGACATGTAATCAAAGTGTTTCCAAATACAGGTAATTCTGAGAAGATTAAAAGTCAACTTTTACAAGTGCTGTTCAACAGGTTTTGCTTTGGAAAATTGTGTACGCTCAGCTTGCTGTGAAGGGCTCATAAATGTCATGCCAATTTGACCTACCTAGTCTCACTAAGTTACGAGAGGGTTACATTTTTAGATACCTTTCTCTATTCATGTCACAGAAATATCACTGGTTTTAAAAGGTTGCATACTGCAGTAGTACATATAAGTTTAATTAAAAGGGCTCACATAATTCAGCTAACAAAGTACTAAGCCAAACAGAACTAAAACAAAAGCTACAAAACAGTTCTTTCATTTTCATTTTCAACAAGATAAATTATCAAACAATGTAGACATGGCTTTATTTTATATCAGTTACTACAACTACTGTATAAACATGACAACATTCACTTTTTAATGTTTTTTATGTTATTAAAAAATAACATCTCTTTACACTTTGGGCTAAAAAAACAAAACAAAACAAAAAACATTTAAGGCACATATATCATCAACATACCCTTTTTTTTCTCTAAAGGATGTGAAGCAGGCAGACAGCTTCCAAGAATGGACAGATTCCTATGAGAAGTACATTTACAGCTCTAATGATAAACACGCACAGAGACATTTGAGTGGCTGGGCCATGAGAAACACCAACAACCACAATGCTCGCATTCTGAAGAAATCCTGTCTTGGTGTGGTAGTCTGCAGCAAAGACTGCACAACAATGGATGGGAGTAAAATACACCTGAGGCCCGCCATCTGTGACAAGGCCAGGCAAAAGCAACAAAGTAAGTACAGATGCTTGTGAGACTCAGGAGAGGTCTGTTGCTATATACAGTATATTAGCTTACATTACTCAGCAAAGACGATTTGTCTTATGAACTTTATTTACGTATCAAGATCCTGCTCCCTCCTGCAACACCACTGATGTACAGATTGAAATGAATGGCTATTGTTGGAACAGAAAAAAAAACAGCATTGTTGCAGGAGGTAGCACGATCTGGATACACTAATGACGTTCATAGGACAGATACTCGTTTTCATTTCAAAGTGAAAGTGTTCAGTTTTATTCCCTGGCTAATTTATAATATAAAATATGAAAACAATCAGGATGTTTAAAAATATATTGCCGGGATACGGGTCTCACAGCGAAATTAATTAAACCTGTGCTGATAATGTTGTTCTGTTTTCCAGAAATGGGCTGGAACATTGTCAAATTCCTGTGCTTTCTCCTTTGAGCGTGTATATTTATAAGGGTGAATATGTTGTTTCAGAAAAAGGATGCCCAAATTGCCACGCTCCTCTGACTCTATTGTGCTGTAGAGGTCACGGGGGATATCCTGTCACCAACTTTTGGAGACATGAAGGATCTTCCATATTTTTTCAGGTGGGTTGTGTGACTAAACAAGCTCCAATCAATATGTCTTTGGAAACAAAAACACCCTCATGAACTATTACTAGTAAAAATGCATGAAACCTATTTTTTCTAGAATGAGGATTTTTTTTATGGTTAACAAGAGGGCTAATCAAATACCTACTATTCAAAAATATTTGTTATGTAAATTAAACTTTATTGTTAATTATTAATTTTAGAGCTTTTCTCTACAAATATAAACAGCAATTCTACAAAACAACCATTATCAGAATTACATTTTGCCCTGACTGTTATGGTTATTTTAAGAATATGTACAATGCACGTGGGTTACTTTCAGCGGGTAGAAAACTGCAACTTCATACATAATTAATTCAATATACCTTTAATAAGAATGCGTAATAGGCACTTTTGGATGAGTGAAGATACTTTTAAAAAGCCAGACTACACTCAGCTCAAATTACAAAGTTGCTATATCTGTCTCTTTTTTGATCAAACAAATACATGCTTTAAAAACGTCCTTACAATGAGGTTAACATTTCTTATTTGTTGTTTTAGTCCAAAGGACTGCATGATCATCCAAAGCCTGAATCAAAATTAGAAGCGGAAGCAAGAAAATCAGTTTGCAGGAAACGTGCAAGTGTCTCATTAAAATCACCAAGTCTCAAAACAACCCAGGAATCAGAGGTATGAACTGAACTGAACTGAACTTACCTGTAACTATAGACATTTGGGTCCATCTCAATGATTAAACAGTGGAGGGCCCCCTTTAATCCTGCTCTGCAACACTTTTCTTATTTAAATAGCAATATCTGTAATAATAATAAAAAGGATAATGTATACTTTGTTAATGTCACCAGAAAAAAAAGGCTTTGATGAAAAGGGACAACTAAAGTACCCCTCAAACAATTACAGAATATCACTAAATACTTTATAAATAATCCTCCAATATCTTCTCCAATTCAGCCTTTTGCAGGTATAATGCCAAGCCAAGAAGCATTTCCCCCTGCCATTTCATCCCATTTAGGAGACAACTTCCAGAATGAGATTGCAGACAGTCTTTGCATCCCTTACCCAAGTGGTTTCAACTTTGGAAAAACTCCTTCCATGGTAGACAGTTCAGCTGACATGGATGACATTGGCAGATACTATGGCAGATGTCTGCAGTATGCAGCTGGAAATTACGGTTGTGGGAACTTCACTGGAAGCTTGAAAGCCTGTGATTCTAACTATGAATACGGAGACAACTGGAGTAGGATTATCAGCTCGCTGAATGTATGCCCAAGCAAGCCCGTCCTTGGCTACGCACATGATTCTGGAAACTATCCTTATGAAGCTGCGGCTTCACAAAACTTCCTAGATACTCCATTACAGAATAGTTATACCATGTCAGAAAAAAGAGCTGCTCTCCCAGGACTTAAGCAGGACTTTGAGCAGAAATGGGGTGAAGACAGCTGTGAAAAGAAACAACCCTGGAACTGTAAGAACAGTTGTATCACTACTGCCGGATATCCACTTTGTCAAGAAGATCCATGTTTTGAGATGAATAATTTCAGCCAGCCTTTTCCACTGGTCATGAAGACAAATGATCAAGGTTTTTACTGAAACTAAATATGCAAATATTGGTATTGGCATACAGTAGATTACATAATTTACCTAACAGATTAAGCTATAAAGTTAAAGGCCCTTTGGGAATTTACTTTAAGTTCATAACATTATGTAATGAGTGGTGTGCTGCAGACTGAAGAGAGCAGAGATAGCATGATATCTTAGTTTATGACGATCATGCCTTCAGAGGTAATGTTGTCAATTTTCAATTTCTGCCAAAAGGTGTCGTGGACTTCTGTCTACTGACCAAGCAGAACCCACCAGACTCATTTCATACCCAGCCCCCAAAAGACACATACACAGTTCATATTAGGTAGTCAAAGCACTAATTGCTGTCTGTAAAACCAGCATTTAAAAATGAGCAGAGGAAATTGTGGTATTACAGTACACATATTCAAGTATTAGTAAGTATTTCATTCTAATTACCATATGTAAATATTAATCTGTGATAAATTCCACACTTATTTATAGGAACTGTCACATATTATAATGTGTTGCCAAGTTTTTGTTTTCTCGTGTGTCCTTCTTCTCATCAAGCCATCTTCTCTGATTACAAAACCTACTTGGCAGTAATGCTCTAGCTGCCAGATATGCTTTTCATTTTCTACTAAATGACAAGGTGAGTTCCCAGTACAGTAAGTACAGTAGTGAAGTGTATTGTAAACATCATTTTAGGATTCAAGGTGGGAACCAATATTTATATAGTTAAGGCTTTAATTTGTACCTTTTTTTATATTATTCTAACCCCATGCCAGAGTTCTGTACACTACTGTATTTTCACTGTTGTCAAACAAATAAACAAATTACATTTCAAATTCAATAGAAATGTCCATTAAATATAAATATGTTGTAAATGCAACCTAGGTACTGTTTTTTTTTTTTTTAAATATACTGTATGGTACCATCTGAAAGAATTATACTGTACACTTCATTTTTACCTGACAAAAAGAGATACTGTAACGATTTGGCATGTCACCAGACTAAATCGAATAGAGAGGCAAGATATGGATGTGAACCACTAAATTCACAATTCAAAAAACGAGCATCTTACTATTCAAATAAAGACCAATCACTTTAGTTGAGAGGTAAATGTGTCTAAAGCTGATATCAATATTATTAACTCAGCTGCTAGGATGAGATCCAGTACAATATATATAGTCAAGAAAGGGATTTATCAAATTAAAATTCTGCAAATCTGAAATTCAGATACTTACTTTTCAGCAGATTCAAGGATTTAAATTGATTCAGAATACATACAGAAATGTAAATGAGATGGTAAAAAAGATCCCAGCAACACTTTAGTTTAGGGATGCATTATAAGTGGTCATATAGAATCTGTTAATTAGCTACTAACAGTTACAGGTTATGGAAGGGAAATAATAACATTTGATGGCAATACATAATTGAAATGATGCAACAAATCATTTTCAAACTTTAATACTGGTTCTGTGAGATTCTATGATGTTTCAACTGAAACTGACAAGGCACGTACAAAGCTGACCTTTCACTCAGTGCTAAAATAGCAGAAATATGTTGTTACCAAATAATCAAACATTTTTTAACACATCAATCACTGTTCTTATCAATATGTCAAGCAGTTAAAAGAGTGCATGCTGTTTACATTACAGTAACCCATTATCATTAAAAGGAATCAGTGACTCTTTGCTCATCTCCCTTTTTGTTTTCTTTGGAAAAATCTAGTCATAACTACAAGAAGATATGGCTCCAGAGTTTTCAGTGACTTCTGGTAACATCGCATGCTTGAATGGCATTGCCAGCTAATCTTATTCAGGATCGAAAGTGGCGTAATGAAATTGGGTTTCTCCATTTCAACACAGCTGTTTCAAAAACATGAAAGAAGAAAACAAATAATAATCAAGATGCATTTCATAATTCCTGCCATTACAACATATTTTAATAAGAAAGCACAGGAAGGACAAAATGTGATATTGTAATCTCCAAAAATTCAACATGTTTTTTTTCAAGAAGCCATAACCATGAAACTTTAGTTTTAGTCAGGACAATCTTGCGTTAAATGACCACCTTTATTGTAATACAAAATCTTACAGATTTCCAAAAACATTAAACTCAAACAATGACTGAAGAAAATAAGTAGAGTAAAAACAGTTGGAGCACAGCCTCATCCTTCGGAGCATCCCGGTGCCTCCTGCTAAAAAACATACAATAAAATAATAAATCTAAACGACATGCTCATCCCGGTGATCTCTGGACGAGGCTGGGAGTGAGGTGGTGCTGGTTGGGGAGGCGGTTGCGACGTGTTCATCCCAGTAATCTCTGGACGAGGCTGGGAGTGAGGTGGTGGCGGTTGGGGAGGAGGTTGCGACGTGCTCATCCCAGTGATCTCTGGACGAGGCTGGGAGTGAGGTGGTGGCAGTTGGGGAGGAGGTTGCGATGTGCTCATCCCGGTGATCTCTGGACGAGGCTGGGAGTGAGGTGGTGGTGGTTGGGGAGGAGGTTGTGACGTGCTCATCCCGGTGATCTCTGGATGAGGCTGGGAGTGAGGTGGTGGCAGTTGGGGAGGAGGTTGCGATGTGCTCATCCCGGTAATCTCTGGACGAGGCTGGGAGTGAGGTGGCGGTGGTTGGGGAGGCGGTTGCGACGTGTTCATCCCGGTGATCTCTGGACGAGGCTGGGAGTGAGGTGGTGGTGGTTGGGGAGGAGGTTGTGACGTGTTCATCCCGGTGATCTCTGGATGAGGCTGGGAGTGAGGTGGTGGCAGTTGGGGAGGAGGTTGCGATGTGCTCATCCCGGTGATCTCTGGACGAGGCTGGGAGTGAGGTGGTGGTGGTTGGGGAGGAGGTTGCAACGTGTTCATCCCGGTGATCTCTGGACGAGGCTGGGAGTGAGGTGGTGTAGGTTGGGGAGGAGGAGGCAATTTGAAAGCACAGTAGGACTGAGTTTGAGAAATAGATTTATATACCTTATAGGTTGATGGGAACTTGCTGGTAATTGGCTTCTAGATTGATCAATGAATGTTCCAGGCACTTGTATTAATGATATTAGATTTCCTGGCTGAGAACCTTGCAAGCTTTATATTCCTTGCTTTTACATGGCAAGGTATACTGTGGTCATACAAATCTGATTAAACCAGGCCTAACATCTCCCACCCAACAGTCACCAGAAAAAAAAGCTTTACATCACTACCCACATTGGCTGGATTTACTGTAAATCACACCTACAGTTCAGTAGAAGTGAAATACTCCCTATCGCATTGCCAATACTAAATATGTCAAGACTTGTCAAGTTCTAAACGTTATAGAAACATTTCATGTAAATCCACCTACGTATCATATCTTCAGTACTTTGGACTGTTTGGTTTCTCTTTACTGTTGAATTGAAGTAGTAAGTAAGCTTAAGACACAGGGATGCTATCCTTTTTCTTTTTTTGTGCAGTTTGATAGTACTGATCGGTATTAAACTGCACACGGGAAGGCAGGCCAAAATTAGGCTTTTAAAAACAAGCACTGCAACAAGAAAAAAAAGTAAAAGGTTTTATACTATAGTGTCTGCTTTCCAAAGAGCCTTTATTTTTCATATAACAATGGCCAGCTTGTAGCAGTGATGTCACAATAGCAGCTTCAAATTCAGAGCTCCCCACTGCAACGCCAGCTTAATCTGTGAAAAAAATACAATTACTTAAAGTAACTGTAGCTAACAAAATAATTCCATCAAATGTACCGGTTTTGCATTTCCATTATTTGAATTAGTCTCAAATGTGCAGTTTTGAAATGCATTGTTATAGCAATACCTAATTCAAAGGTCATTTGTTACACTTACACTTCCTGGTCATTTTACCTCAGCAGTCTTCTGATTTAAAATATGTTGCTGACCAAAAGCATGTCAGTCAATAAGAGAAGCAGCTGCTTGGTTAATAACAGGAAAATAGTTATGAGGAGTGGGGATACTTTCACTATTGAGGTGAATTGACCAAGCAAATGCAACACTAACTGAAAGCATGGCTTTCAAACCAAGTTTCTTTCAAAACTGCATTTTGAAGATTTACATAACATAAAAGATTTATTACATTATTTTGTTAACCACGTAACTAGAAAGCATCCCTAGAGCACATTCTAAGAGGTATGTCATATCAGATTTAATGATTTATAGACATTAAGTAAAATTAAATGAAAAAAAAGGTTAAAAACAATGTTGGAAAATTGGTTCACTTTTTGAGAAGTTCCCTCACTCATGAATTATTTTTACATTTTCCACGTACAACTATGGCGAATCCTCGCTATAAAATACTGTTTGGAGTCAACTGTGAGGTATGCTGGTTATAATACATGATATCGGACAACTACCAGTAGTAGGCCAAACCTATAATCTGGGTCAAGTGCAGGATAAGTCTATGAAGAAATGGAATGTGCATTTGATTTGTACTTTATTTTTAATTTTGTTTTTTCAGTTTTGAATCCTACCTTTGGGTTTTCCCCCCATGATTATCCTTTCGATGTATATTACTTCCAGCTTCTGATGATGTGGTCTCTGGTAGGTTATCACTGATAAAGGACCGAGTTAAAGTTGTCCTACAATTCATTCATAAACAGATAGTAACATAAGATACAAAAAATGCATGTCACTCTTTCAAGAGCAATGCTGTTATCCCCCTGGCAAGATTACAACACAGGAGGCAAAACATACTGGTCTGGTTATATAACTATTATTATTTAGTCATTTAGCAGACACTTTTATACAAAGCAACTTACAGAGACTAGGGGGTGAACTATGCATCAACAACTGCTGCTACAGTCACCTACAATAGGACCTTGGTTTTATGTCTCAGCCAAAGGACGGAGCACTACGAGGTTAAGTGACCAGGGTCACACAGCGAGTCAGTGGCTGAGCAGGGATTTGAACCGGGAACCTCCTGGTAGCAAGCCCTTTTTCTTTAACCACTGGACCACTAATTAATTCTGTCTTCAAGAAAGCTTATTATCTTTCTTAAGGGACACAGGCCTGTACAATCCTGGAATTGGACCAGAATGTTTTGTGAAAAATGTTTCACTTCTTGAAACAATTACCATTTTAAAAACCAAACAGCACCAAAATGAAGTCCTCTTTTAATTACTTTTTTTGGTTGCATTATGGTCCATTCAATAAAGAAGGATGGAAAGCTTCCCCAAGCTCCTGCCAAGCAAAAATAATTTTATAAACAAATGTTTAATGGTGCTTTTTTCTTTGGCTTATACTATCTCTATTAAGTGTACTATTCATTTTCAAGTTACCAGTACATCCATTTTTTTTGTAACAGTACAACCGAGAAAAAAAGCCAAACCATTTTCATAAAGGGTGCTGGCAGCTGTGTTGGTAGATCACATTTGTAATCCCACCAATTACCACGTTTACGTGCAGTGGTTCACTCATAGGTATTCCTCCTTAGATACACAATAATGTCCCTCCCGTCACATAACAACGAACATGGCATGTAACAAAACCAAATTAGAGGTTGAAGTATTTAATATTCTAAAAATGTGACTATTCGTCCATGAAATGTGTTTGCTGACCAAGAAAAAGTCTTACCATACAAGTTTGAAAAATGAAGCAGCAGCAGCAGTCATGTTAAATTATAATTGTATTAATACATTTGATTAGAAATATGGGGCAAGTACTCAAATTTGCATCCAGGATATAACGCATGTAAATTGATCACTTTCATATTTATCATTTGTTTATTTTTAGCAGACAACTTATAGACTAGGGTGTGTGAACTATGCATCAGCTGCAGTCACTTACAACTACGTCTCACCTGAAAGACGGAGCACAAGGAGGTTAAGTGACTTGCTCAGAGTCACACAATGAGTCAGTGGCTGAGGTGGGATTTGAACCGGGGACCTCCTGGTTACAAGCCCTTTTCTTTAACCACTGGACCACACAGCCTCCTATTTAGAATTCTAAAAGCTTGTAAACTCTTCAAATCAAATATGTATTCTGGACACTAAAAATGTAAAGATTTAAAATAAATTACTTTAAACAAAAACAAATTAAATACGATTTTGGAAAACAAACTAGAAAAAAAAAACCTGTTGGTCTCTGGTGCCATCTTGTGGTATGGCCAGGAAACAAAGACACTTGATTGTATCAACGTGCTTTAGGACAAGTGACATTACTCACCCAACCCTCCGCAATTGTGACTCCCAAGACTGGTATATTAGCTTTGGCAGTCACCATTCTGCAATTAAAACCAACTTGCTAGTGTATACATAAGACACCAGTTATTAGTGGGATTTTGACTCAATAAGATACAAAATACATTTCAGAATGATTTGTTTATTTAGCTTTTTGCTGCGCAAACGTATCATATTTATGCTGTACATGAATATTTTATAGTGCAAAAAGGTGCACACCACAGGAATTTCTCTAGGCATGTTAAATTGCTTTGAAACAGTCCGAATGCTGTTTCACTGTACTGCACGTGCTAATCAATTTAACCAGAAAAATCATAATGTCCTGCCTTAAGTATCCTAATTCACCATATATCTGCATGCTACTGAAATTCTAATTTTATATTATTTTAAAACATAGTTTCAAATCAAGTAGTAAGCCATAAGAATCACATAATACATTCTTAATTATAATCCAGCATAAAACAATGGACAGTAAAATTATAGTGCTGTTGCTGCTTTTTTTTGGCTGCGAATCTTCAGTAAACTCAAGCTCTATTTTCTATTTAGAGAGGCTTTTCTGATGATGAAGTGTAGCTTTTCACTCGAGCAAAGAACAAAGGTGTGTATGTCTTGTCGATATCAAATGCAGTAACTACAGTTTCAGCCGTTGACCTGAAACAAAAACAAATTGTAAAATGTACTTCAGCCAGGAGACAATAACAAAAAAAATGCAGACTTACAAAAACATACAGTAAAGCACCCATTACAGGGATGGTTAATTAGTTCAAAAGTCATTATTGTTCCGGTTTTACCTGTAGGTTATCTGGCAAGAGTGATGGATCCAGTTGAGCTTATTGAATCGTTGACGTCCTCCAGAACTGAGCTGCAGGCCCATGTGAAAACTGTGCTCCGCTTCCTGGACTGGGCTACAGCGATTACAGTATCTGTTAAGATACTCTGGGGCCTTCTGTGGGGGGAGGGAGGGGAATCCAGTTTTAATTGCTTCAACAAAACTGTTACCTGAACAGCGCAATGCAGAAACAGGAAGCAAGGGGAAAACTAGGTGGCTCGCCGAAAACGTGTGCTAGGTTTCAGATGCATCCTTTGTACAATAAAGACAATTTTGGAATGATAAAAACTGTGAAGATTGATACAGATAGAATACTTTACTTATAGCAGTTGATGATGGTTTCATGTATTCAGGTACAGGCAACACTAACACTCCTAATGCATGTCAAAGACAATGGATCCTGCCAACATATAGTAATAACAAACTGGCAGTGGCGGAGCAGCAAAGGAGCATGCGTCAGAGTAAAGTTTTGGGATTTGACGGACACCTTGTGATGCATTGTCCACAGTTTGGGTTAAAAAACTAAAATGTAGACTGTCCTTTCAGATGTTTTACAATAACCTTCACTAAAACTGAAACGATAAGAGGTTATACAAAAGCCCCTTATCAAAGTCAAGAGTACACGTCTACCATTTCGTTGTTTAAATGTATTAAACTTCACATGGTACTATAATAATCAACCTTTAAAAACTGACCTTCTAAAGCTCGGATTTTCATTGTTGCGTTTCCAGACCAAAATAAAACACTTGGACACTACTCATAAAACATTTGTGAGACAGTAAACATAGGATTGCAATTCAATTACTGGCATGCTAATGCTTTATAAACCAACTACGAGTGTCTCCTTATACCTCCACTTTTTTCTTGGAAACAACAGCAAACACTTTGGTTTGATTGTCTGTGTCCTGGGATAGACGATAATGACCGAACTGAAGAGATTCCATTCTGAAAATAAAATAAATATTGTTAAAACACACAATGGCCATTAAAATTCTTCTAACTTCGGTTAATGAAAATCAAATATGCAGGTTACCTGGCATTCCTGTTGCGCAAACGAGGAACTATGACGAGAGGATCTTCAGGGGTGGTAAGCATCATTACTTGGCCATCTGGGAAGAATCTAAAGTACCTATTTACAGTAAAGAGTCAGATGTTATTTTATTCTATATTCAAAACTTAATGACTTAATTATCTTTTCCAAAGTCTCCACTTACTAATGCAATTTATTAAAAGATAATGGCAATAAAATCACTGCTCCTGTGCCATGAAATCAATAGTGCCTGTCTATAAACTCTAGACTAGCAACCTACCTGTAATACTCCACCTGGTGCCAAGCCCTGTAGAATCCATCCAGGGATTGTTCTCCTTGGCGAATGTAGGAGTTTTTGCTGATGTATACACCTAAAAGTAAAACCAATCATTTTACAAACCAAACCATTTGTAAAGTGAGGCAGCTTTTTCATGTAATGTCTTTATATTAAAAGCTTTTAATGGCATCTGCAAAAAAATCTTGGTTTTGCCTTGTTGTCTTACCATCAAACCGGACACGTGGCCGTTCCAAGAACATCTCTCTCCAGGAGTTAAAAGGAACCATTTTGGTGCAACTCCTACCCCACACCCTTAAACAGGCTAAACGCCATATTTCCGGATCCCTGAAAAAAGTAAAATATCATCATATATTTGTGGATTCTAATTTGGTTGAAACTTACCAAAAACAAGTAAACACTTTTGAAAAAATGTCATTGCCTTGCTTCATGAACACATTACCCTTAAACCAACAACGAGTGTATTTTTAAGATTTCACAAAGTGAAAATATGTAGTAGCGGAAGATTTTCAAATTCATATAAGCTACCCTCACAGGGATGCTTAAAATTTACTATGGAAATTATGTGATGAACTAAGCACGTATTTCAAAATTATAAAATATATGTGTTTAATTGAATTGCATCATATCAATAGGAAGATAATACACCATCTAAAAATCATATCATAGTTCCTCATATCAAGCAATTTAAAACACAGCACAAAGTCCCTTACCTGGCACAAATGTAAAACCCACGGCAGACCAGAGACAGCTGTTCAAGAGCCCTCAGGTCCAGATCACTTGAGACAACCCAGCGGAAAATGTACATCAGAACCTCCATTGGCAGAGCTGTGAACAGAACATTTTCCATGGCAAAAAACTGTTTAGATTTAACAAAAGTGATTAATGGAACGGAACAGCACACCATGACTAGGTTTGTCTGCCCCTGCCCTATAATTACTGTATCCAAGTGTTCTTGGGTTTTAAGGTAAGTAGGTAAACATTTAGATTACAGAGACTGGATTTGGTTAAAATGTATACCTGAAATGTGAGTTTGTGTCATTTCAATATCCGGCTGGCAAATTTTCAGACATGCTTCCTGCAAAGTGAGCTGCTGCTGAAAATACGATAGCAGATCATCTATCTCATTATCAAGGTCTGTTTCTTCCAAACTGTTAACAGGGGGAAAAAATAAATAAATATATGTGTTGAAAAATGTGTATATATATATATATATATATATATATATATATATATATATATATATATATATATATATACAGTACTGTGCAAAAGTTTTAGGCAGGTGTGAAAAATGCTGTAAAGTAAGAATGCTTTCAAAAATAGACATGTTAATAGATTATATTTATCAAATAACTAAATGCAAAGTGAGTGAACAGAAGAAAAATCTACATCAAATCAATATTTGGTGTGACCACCCTTGCCTTCAAAACAGCATCAATTCTTCTAGGTACACTTGCACAAAGTCAGGGATTTTGTAGGCATATAGTCAGGTGTATGATTAAACAATTATACCAAACAGGTGCTAATGATCATCAATTCAATATGTAGGTTGAAACACAATCATTAACTGAAACAGAAACAGCTGTGTAGGAGGAATAAAACTGGGTGAGGAACAGCCAAACTCAGCTAACAAGGTGAGGTTGCTGAAGACAGTTTACTGTCAAAAGTCATACACCATGCCAAGACTGAGCACAGCAATAAGACACAAGGTAGTTATACTGCATCAGCAAGGTCTCTCCCAGGCAGAAATTCCAAGGCAGACAGGGGTTTCCAGATGTGCTGTCCAAGCTCTTTTGAAGAAGCACAAAGAAACGGGCAACGTTGAGGACCGTGAGCGCAGTGGTCGGCCAAGGAAACTTACTGCAGCAGATGAAGACACATCATGCTTACTTCCCTTCGCAATCGGAAGATGTCCAGCAGTGCCATCAGCTCCAGAACTGGCAGAAAACAGTGGGACCCTGGTACACCCATCTACTGTCCGGAGAAGTCTGGTCAGAAGTGGCCTTCATGGAAGACTTGCGCCAAAAAGCCATACCTCTGACGTGAAACAAGCCCAAGCGACTCAACTATGCATGAAAACACAGGAACTGGGGTGCAGAAAAATGGCAGCAGGTGCTCTGGACTGATGAGTCAAAATTTGAAATATTTGGCTGTAGCAGAATGCAGTTTGTTAGCGAAGGGCTGGAGAGCGTACGAATGAGTGTCTGCAGGCAACAGTGAAGCATGGTGGAGGTTCCTTGCAAGTTTGGGACTGCATTTCTGCAAATGGAGTTGGGGATTTGGTCAGAATTAATGGTCTCCTCAATGCTGAGAAGTACAGGCAGATACTTATCCATCATGCAATACCATCAGGGAGGCATCTGATTGGCCCCAAATTTATTCTGCATCATGACAACGACCCCAAACATACAGCGAAAGTCATTAGAACTATCTTCAGCGTAAAAGAAGAACAAGGAGTCCTGGAAGTGATGGTATGGCCCCACAGAGCCCTGATCTCAACATCATCGAGTCTGTCTGGGATTACATGAAGAGAGAGAAGCAACTGAGGCTGCCCTAAATCCACAGAAGAACTGTGGTTAGTTCTCCAAGATGTTTGGGCCAACCTACCTGCCGAAGTTCCTTCAAAACTGTGTGCAAGTGTACCTAGAAGAATTGATGCTTGATGCTGTTTTGAAGGCAAAGGGTGGTCACACCAAATATGGATTTGATTTAGATTTTTCTTCTGTTCACTCACTTTGCATTTTGTTAATTGATAAATATAATCTATTAACATGTCTATTTTTGAAAGCATTCTTACTTTACAGCATTTTTTCACACCTGCCTAAAACTTTTGCACAGTACTGTATATATATATATATATATATATATATATATATATATCCATTTGAAGAAATGGCATACCCTACTTGCTTCTCCTGTGTCAACTGCAGACAATATCTACAGTACTTTTCAAAGCTGTGCAACTCATGAATAACAAATATATACATATATGACCCTATAAATCATGTTATTTAGCAATATAGATTAACTGCACCTTGTTAAAGTTCAATCCCATATATGCATAGTAATCACATGTAAACAATTACTACGAAACAAGTTACTACATTTATTATTCTATTGCCAAGTCTTGTTTAAAGCAAGAGTAATTATCCACATACTAGTTCATGCCAACTTCACCAGAATCTGGGGATCGTGTGTAGTTAATTTTAAATTCAATGTCAGGTACAAGCTGCATGGCTCTCCGATAGTACTTGATGGCTGGAAATAAAAGAGCACTGATAATTATCCCTACTTTCCACATGGACTTGAATAGTTAATGTAATGATATACCACAACAGCGGTTTCACATACAAATCGATAAACATATAACAATCTGAGAAAGCAAGAGTAAATAATGAGACTTGGGATGAAATGCCAGTGTGAAAGCTTTTAATAAGACATTCTCCCTTGAAAACACAGTAATACATATTTTAATGAATTCACAGAGACTGTACTGCAATTATTTTCAAAAATGTGTGTGTGTATATATATATATACTGATGCACAATGAAAACGCAACATCAATAGCTCATTGGGTACATACATAATATTATTTACATTTTAAATAGTGAGCAGATAGGTTTGTTGATTGTTTGAGTAGTATTGTTCCTTGGGATAACAAAATACTGAGCTCAAGTCATGTGATTTCATAAAAATGGCAGGTGCTCAGTTTTTGGTATTTGATTTGAGTTAAAATTGCCAAAATGAGTTGATTAAGAATCTGTATAAATAGCCATTCAAAAAGACATGATTTAATTAATGCAAGAACAGCAAAAGATATGACCATGCCCCACTTCAGTAATGAAGATCGCCTGGTTGCTAACGGCATGACTGAAGGCGGCCAGAGAACATCTGAGGTGGCAGCAGAGAGAGTGGCGGAGTGTTTTATTCACCGATGAATGCCGTTTTGCCCTTGACAGACCTGATGGAAGACGACGTGTGTGGAGACGTTGTGGTGAGCGTTATGCTGACTGTTGCCAACCGGTGGGGTGGTGGAAGTGCGGTGATGTGGGGAGAAATCTCGATTGAGGGCAACCTTACTGCTCAGCAACATATTGACGAAGTCCTTGCGGCAACAGTTTTTCCGTTCCTGCAAGCCAATCCGGAAGTGTAGATTTTCCAGCAGGACAATGCAAGACCACACAGTGTTAGGATTACAATTGCACGATTTCAACAATGTCGAGGTCTTGCCATGGCCAGCTTTTTCTCCTGACCTGAGTCCAATAGAACATCTGAGGGACCAAATCGCCAGTGCCATCCACAGGAGACAACCGCGACCAGCCAACCTTTGCCAGCTGGCTGCAGCTGCACAGGAAGAGTGGCGGAACATCCCACAGCGGTCTATCCAGAGGCTGATCAGGTCTATGCCTCAGCACTGCCAGGATTGGGTTAATGCTGAGGGAGGTCATACCCGATACTAACTTTGTATTTTAGGTATAGAAGTTATGGAATTGTAGCACAAGGAAATGTAAATCATAAGTTTCTTCCACTGAACCAAATGCCTTCCATGCTTTCAAGACGTTTACAGTGTTGTCAGGTGGCAGCGCCTCTTATAAAAGTTTACCACAGTATTGTTTGCATTTTTACCATGCTTTTCCCACGGTTATCCTTATATCCTTATTATCCTTACCTTCATAAACCGCTCCATTCTGTTCCTGCTCCACTGCCTTTAGGAACAGTTTGCTGGCCTGAGGGGCAATATGTGATGATTAGCATATTTAATTCTAGCATAAGTATGTACAATTGGCAAGATTGACTAGTCCACTGATTTATTGATCATTTTCGTATACCTGCAGCAATTATGAATGCTTGATAATATTTTTTAGGTGTATTTTCCAGTGTAATGGGTAATCTGCAAAGTACATGCAATGTAATCAACTCCACTTAAAATGACTTCCCTTGCTCTTTAGAAGAAGAAAAAAAACAGCTGATTTGAATATAACTTCCTCTTTCAAATTGTAATTCCAGGTTATTCTGTTTTGGCAAATGTTTACCTTTTCCTCCCGGGCCAACTCCTGCTTCCTCTTGAGATCTTCAGATCTTGAAGGAAAACCTTTTCTGGTGCCACTGGAAGGAGTCAGTTCAGACATCCATTGAGCCCGAAAGGCACTGAGCTCCACCTGGAATTGTGAAGGCAAAGCCACTTTGTAGAATGTACAGTCATTAATGATTTAAAAAAAAAAAAAAAGTGACTGATCAATTCACATATTTGAATTATTATTGAATTATTATGTTGAATTATGTGAAGGTAGCATATTGGTTGTAATACAATTATAAAATGCATATGTTGCCTTTACTTTGGGGGAAGATTTTTATTTGATTATATATCCGATATTAGAATAGGAAAAATGTTAATAGGAATATTAATAATATGGTATCAAAATGTCGCTCTGCACATCAAAGGGCCAACATCACTAATTAGCAAAATAAAAATGACTATTCAATAAAACAGAAAAAAATGTGCTATACTTGGGAAATAAAGGTTTTCATGATGTTCTAGCAAAGAACAACTAATGATTACATCACAATAAGTAGGTCACTCACTTTGGAGGAAACACATAAATGTTTCCATACCAAGTTAATTTACTATTGGGTCTCAAGACACCTGTAACATACAATAGGAACAATTGCTAATTACATTTTTTTTTTTAAATCCTCACCTTTAGGTCAGAATCACCTGACATTTCGTTATCTTCCTCTTCCAAAATATCTGTAGAGTTCAAATTACCTTCTGCCTGTGAAATAAATTATATATAATAATATATAATAACATCAAAATAAAGTTTATCAAGCATGACAACACTTGTTACTTCTCCAAAATAAAACTGCGATGTGCACGTACCTTAATCCTTAATGAATCCCGAATAAAACTAATGGCTACTTCCTGATCTAAACGGGCAGTAACAAATAATAATGAAAGGTTCAAAACGTAGAAAATCAATAGCTACTGATATGTAATGTCGTGCATGAGTGATACTTCAGGGGAATTTTTTTTTTAATCGTGTTCTTATTGTTACCATTTTACTTTATATTTATAAAAAATAAAAAAAAAACGTTACGCAAAAAGGTTGACAGTACTTGGCAACTTTGCATAACTACTACGCGCACAAATATACACCCAGACAGACACTAAATAATTTCCGACAGTCATACATTACTAATAAAACAAATGCTGCATATAATATAATTGCCAAAAGGTATACTGAAAACATTGCACATTTACAGTTTTGTGTTCTTCTACACAGCATTCCTTCTAAGGTAAAGTAAATAAAGCATTCAGGTGACACAACGCCCGTGTTAAGAGGGGGGCCACCACCAGTCGATCAGTCTAATCTCAAAGGGAACAGAAGCAAAAAATATATATATATACCATTTTAGATTTTCTGTAGTTCTTAATCTTGTTCCAGCTGCAAACAATTTTGGGGTTAGTTCAGTTCGCGGTCAGAAAAACGAACGACGCATCGTGCAAAATTACGAGCTCTCCAAACAGCAGCCATGTCGGACACTAGCTGCTGCAGAGTGAAAATGCTAAACTAACTACATAACAATACGGAGAGCCAGACTTGCCATAACAGAAGAACCAACTACGAGTGAAAAGCGAAACACCAATGGTCCCGTATTTAAATAAGCTTCAGCTGTAAGTTTATATGACGAAATTTCTCCCCATATTATATATATATATATATATATATATATATATATATATATATATATATATATATATATATATATATATATATATATAATGTGCTAAACGTTATAGTATCTAGTGGAGTCGCACATAGTAAGACCAAGCCTGATAAAGTTTCGAAGACACTGCTGTTTTCTCTAAACAAGGCCAATATGTTTCTCTTTCTTCAGCCCTGATGTTAATTAGTAAAAACTCTGCCAAACTAGCAACCCTATTCCCAAAAGCCTAATACACTATCTATAATGTTTAACATTTCAAAAATAGATTGGACTATGAGCCTGAATGAATGAATTCTCTGCTGATATCTCCATTAGCTTTGATCATTCCACTGTTACAGTGAATTATAGCTAAAACTGAGAGATAGCAAATGCTTATCATAAAAGTTTACTGGTTGCTATCACAGACAGCCCAAGTTTATGAGATTAATTTCAGGGAGAACAAACAATACCAAGCCTACGATTCCTTTTCCTTCCTGTGATGATGAAATACATCTGAATATGTTCTCTGCATTTGCTGAATTACAGATAGGCATATCTACAAAGCCTACACTGACTTGATCTTTCTCTTCATCAAAGTACCTTGCAAGGATAGCACACTCTTTTTCACACATGAAGCCCTTTTCTTTAACCACTGGACCACACAGGAGGCTGTGTGGTCCAGTGGTTAAAGAAAAGGGCTTGTAACCAGGAGGTCCCCGGTTCAAATCCCACCTCAGCCACTGACTCATTGTATGACCCTGAGCAAGTCACTTAACCTCCTTGTGCTCCGTCTTTTGGGAGAGACGTAATTGTAAGTGACTCTGCAGCTGATGCATAGTTCACACACCCTAGTCTCTGTAAGTCGCCTTGGATAAAGGTGTCTGCTAAATAAACAAATAATAATAAAAGGGGCAAAATAAGAACAATGTCGCAAAGTGATTTCTAAAAGCTGATTGTAATGTCAATACTCACATCTATCATTAGAATATATGGCCTTTTCTCTGACAGAATATGCTGAAACAGGTTTCGGGAACACTGGTTCAAGTGCATTATTTACAATGGCAGATGTTTTTGTGTAAGAACAGGCATAATGCTTTGCTGTCTCACTGTCTGGAAACATCTTGTTTAACAAACTTACTGCATGTTGAGCCACTGAAAATGGCAGGTTGTGCTCAACTAAAAATCCAGCATTGATCCTCAAGAGATCTGTCCAGAAGAACTGAGAGATTGTGTGGCACTTATCCCTTTTCTTTGCCTGCCTCACACGCTGTAACCCCTGCAGTGCAAATAATACAAGTACATTTTGCACTTTGGTTTACAAAAGATGAGGATGCATGGCTTAAGGCAATAAAAAAGTAATTTACTGAAATGAGCTCTTCACAGTATAATAGTGTAAAAGGAGACTTTCAAACTGGTGGCATAATCCTGTTACTCCTATTTACAGTAAAGTACTTCTAAATTACGGATGTAGTCAGGAATTTCCATTAAATACCTTTTATTTTATCCATTACTATTCAATGAATAGAACATTTAAAATAATCTAATCCTGCTGTTCAACAAAAAGAACATTACCTAAATACAAATAAACAGTGAAGAATTATAATCTAGGGATTTAAATTTTATCAGTGTATTTATTTTCAGGTCTATAACATTAACCAGCGTTGTTCTCCTTTTTGGGATGATGGCGCTGAAAACATTCAGGAGCTAAATGTTTTGCAAATTTAGCACTTGTTGGTGCTTTGTTTAATGGTCATTACAGCTGTGTTTTTAGTTTTTAATTAGTTTGATGTAAGACGGGTTTGCAAAAGTTAATTATTTTTTTATAGTAAATGAATAAATGACAAGTCTTGAGGTGTTCTGAGTACTATCGTTTTTTGTTTTTTTTTTAAATACGTGAACGTGTGATGTGGTAGAACAAACAAAACAATCACTTATAGTAATCCTCTTTCTGCGGTAGCTGGACATCATAACTGCAACGTTTACTTCTAGGGAAGTACAACACTAACAATTTGTACGTGTTGTTAGTACGATATTTTAGTTAAACTCGTTGAAACCAACCACTGTGCTATTGAAAACAAACATGTGTACAACCGCGATTAATGTCCCGCCTTCAAAACCGTTGCTATCGTTGTGATTACCTTATGTTTGATGGACAGGTTAGTGTCCAACCAACTTGAACCACCTTGTACCTACCTACCAACCAACATGCACCTTGTTTAGCAAAGCTAGCAGTTTGGCTTTCGCGCCTGATCTGTTTGATACAGAAACAAGGACAGTGCATTTAGTCGTACTTGCGGGAGGTTTTCAATCATTTTCAGGAGGAGGGAGGGTGTTAAGCAGCTCAGGTACGAGGGTTATGTGGTTAAATGGAAACAAGGTACACTAAAACTAACGGTAACTTTTATTTTTCATATTGCATATGCATGTATTGTTATAGATTAATAAAACTGCTTCCTAACTAGTTTTAATGGGTTAACGTTGCTATAGCATCATATTTTAACGTTACATTTCTGCGTTAAGTGTTGTGTTTTTCAAACAGAAAAAAATAGGTTAAATTAGGAATTAACAATTGGTAACGTTTTAAATGATTTACATCAGGGTAGAAGAGAGACAAGGGGGAAACTAGAGGTCTGTGTTCTAAAAAGAAAGTCCAGGTCTGGTTCGTGTTTCATATTCACCTAAGTCCACGGCATGAATCTGTAGTACACTTGTAACTTTACAGCATTGTATTCGTCTGGTTACCTTGAAAATGTACCTCGGTGGTACCAAAAACAACGACAGCACGGTTCAGGGTCTCCTCTGTCCGTTGGCGAACCATATATTTCTAGAGATCGACCCATAGCAAAACAAATAAAAAACGCTCAGTTTTAAACTCCGCCCAAAGGCGTGTTTACGAAAAAGTGGATTTAAAGGCTATTTTACTAAGTCCATCCGCCACGGTCTTGTCCTGCCCTAAAGAAAGCCCACTGCGCCGAGTTGACTGCCGGCGCCATGTTTATTTGCATAGCAATGTGGAGTTGTTTGGATGGCAGTGAACGGGATGTCATTAGTGGTGCACTGGATTGATAGTGAGTAGGTTAGTACAGCTACGTTACCGCTTGATGATAGAAACAAAATGGTGTGTTAATTGGAAGTTAAGTTAACAGTAGTGTCGCTGTATCGTAACCAGAGTGATTGGAAACCTACACAATTTTGTATGATACTGTTTAAGTTGCAGTGTTTTAGATTTAGAAATAACACATAAAACCTGGTTTACTACGCAGTGTGCCAGTTTGGAAATACTGTGTACTAAATCGGGTAATAGTAACGGCATTTTTTTTCAGTGTCTGTTCCTAATGTATTTACTTTTTTTTTTTTTTTTTTAAGTATACATTTGTAAGTTTTTATTTTTGTTAATCTTTGTATTTACCGAAGATGTTGCAGTACAATTTAGACAAAATTGTATGTGCCAGTCTAAAAAAGGAAGCGAAAAAACATTACACTGGTTTTAGCTATAGAGTCTTTTTAGTAGACCGAGGCGTATAGGGGAATCGCTAACCAGCCTGTTTGGAACCGTGTCCCAGAAACGAGAGTGAAGTACCTGTATGAAAGCGAGTGGTGTACGGTCCGTTCAGAAAGGCTACACTTACTTAGTTCAACAGAGGCGTTGATGAAGGTCAAGGATCGTGACTACCAGAGGCAGATTCATCTGCCAAAGTCAATCATCCATTATTTTTTTTATTATTATTTTATGACATGTAAAATATAACAAATAATCAGTTTTTCTGGAGATTATATTTGTGGATACCAGCATATATTTCTGAATGTAAAAAATTCAGGACAGTTATTTGTGTTTTTTATTTTTTTTTATTTTTAATACTGTACAATAACATTTTTTAAACAGTATCACATTGATATGACGTAGTAATCGTATTCAGTCTTTTATTTTTTTGATACAGTACTTTTTTTAGTTAGTCAGTTCTTCCTTCATAATTTTGATCTTATCTGGCAGCCTGCCTTTAAAGGAAATGTTCACAAAGATGTAATACATTCTATGTGTGGATACATAATTGGTTTGGATTGTAGGAGGATAAAGCAATATTTTGTACCCTACCAATTTGTATGTATTTAGCCTCCTTTATAAATGGATTTCTGAAAATTAAAACATTTGATCATAGGCAGCTGATGTGCTTAACTGTATAATCGTCTCTTTCTATAGTTGACCTGGTACTGAAAAACCCACATATAATGGCAAGCAAGCTGCATTGTTCATTGTACTGAATTCAATTCCTTTGCAGTAGCATTATTTTTAGAAGAAGAAAAAAAAAACTTTACAGAAAGAAATTTCATAGGCAAAGAAAATAGAACATAGAAATAGACCTGCAAGAAATCCTGGATTATAAGTGCAGGATACTTGCCCTTTCCTTTCTTAATTAAGCTGTCCTATATTTTTAGCAATTGTTCTACACTTTTATCCGTTACAGTATATCTGGATTAGGCCTGGATAACATTTGGCATCTTGTGAATCAGGTTCTTAGGCCATCTGCTTGCCTCATCGCTCCTGATCACTAACGTTATAGAAATTTATAAGGATGGTCCTTCTTTTTATTTCTGATGCAGCAACTGAATTCTCATAAAATAATGAGTTGTTCAGAGTCTCTCTGTAAAATAGAAGCCTTTTGATTTTAATAATTCTGGGTTAAGACGGGTTTGTCGGGCATGAAGAGATGAATGCTAAATGATGTCTGGAATTAAATTTAATCCAAAGGTTTAATTTAAAAAAAAAAAAATCTATTTACATTTAAAAATGTCTCATCTATAATTTGTTGTTTTTCATCAGGTAAAAGCAAAGCCTGTAGAAATATGAATTCTACAGACCTGAGCGCAGCCTCCTATGTTCTCCTCTGCTGCTGTCACAGAAAAACCTGGTTGCACTCAACAGGAGGGCTACCCATCCTGAAACAAAACATTTGGTTTGTAGAGCTATGCTGAAAGTGTGAAGGAGCATCATGAACAGATACACTACTCTCAAGCCGCTTGGAGATGGGACCTATGGTTCTGTTCTCCTGGGAAGAAGCCTTGAGTCAGGACAACTGGTTGCTATTAAAAAGTAAGTTGCTTAACATGTAATTATGCATGAACTTGAAATCAAATGTCAAGTGAAGTTATATTCCCATTTTTGTATTACTATTTTTTTATATATATCTCAAACTTTAGTCCATGAACGGTATCCACAGTTGTTCAGACACCCTTAAACTCCATCTAATTCCTACAGAGTGTATGGGAGCAATCCAGCTCTTAAAACAGGAACCTGTGTTGTAACCGACAAGTTTATAAAAAGAACTGTTAAGGAATTTTATTCAGACGACCTCACCCCTTCTTAAAATATATATTTTTTCCTTTATACTGAAGCAACCGGTGTATGTGATTCATTTCCTTTAACAACCATGCAGAAGTAAACCACATTTCGTTTAAGAGGCACATCACATGGTCCTTAGTTAATGAAAGGTCTCGTATGTGTAGTGTCAGCTTACTTTGCATATTGTATAACTGGTCCTTCATTTAAAAAATCCAAAAAAAAAACACAGCCTGTTAGCTACTGTTTTGGCAGCCTTGACAGCTGGTTGTACAGATGTGGGCCATGCTTTGTGCAGTGTGCACTTCAAAGCCAATGCATTTCACTGATCTCAAGTTAAAAAATTATGAAACATTAAAGTATATTTTTAAATATATACATTAGATTTTATTTTTCACGGGGCAGGAAACAGGGCTGCGAGAGGAAGGGAGTGCTTTGCAACTTAGGATTCGAGTGAGAAAAGGAAGGGCTGGACTTCAATCGAGAGAGCCTTCCCTATGGAGTGGAGGCTGGCCCTATTGGCCTCTGGGCCCCTGAAACATAGAGTCCTCTGACTTCTCAGAGTCGTTATAGGCTCAGCCTCACGACCGGATTCGACCTTCAAAGGACGGCTCATATGAAGCCTTGACATACGGAAGAGAATCTGAAAGAAAACAAATAATTATTAGTTACAGGACTTGAGCGCTAAGAGTATGAGGGCCACATCCCTGGAGGATGTGGCCCTCATACTTGAACTCTAGGTCGGGGAAGTGAGAATCACTATGCCCCCAGAGGGGACCGACACAGAGGCATGCGGCATATGAAAAAAGTGAGGAGGATGAGGAGGAAAAAAGCCAACGCAAGAGAAAGAGCTGAGCTGTGACTGGGTTTAAATAGGGAGTCAATGATGATAGACAGGTGAAATTAGGAAATAGCGAAGCCCTGGTTCACACCCCCTGAATTTCACCAAAGTTAACATTAATCTCAAAATGGAAATGGGGAAAACACTCACATTTAGTTAGGTTAACATTCAGTGTTTTTTTTTTAACAGAGCTAATATACCTTGTATACAGTTCTCACTCTATTACAGTATTCAGGGAACATTTACTGAGTGTGATTGTTAGTAATTGTTATAAGTTCCCAACATTTGGTTTTATTTCTTTTTTGTCGAGAATGAAAAAGAAGTTTTATTCTTGGGAAGAATGCATTAATCTCCGAGAGGTCAAGGTAATTCATTCATTTTTTTATTGGGATTTTAAAGGTCTTTGTGAAAAATGTCAAAGGGCTGTATTTCTATACATGTGATCTTGTCCCCTCCCCCTATCCACCCAACAGCTGCAACCGGTCGTAATCTTGTACTTTAGTCTAATTTCTAGACCAGCTTAACCCTGTTGCTGTCTCTTTCCATTCACAGGATACACACACACAACAAGCAAAAAGCCAGTGACAGCATGCCATTTTAACCCTTTAATTTAAACATAAAACTTGAAAACATATGTTTCTTTCTGTAATGGAACACAATCCAAACCAGTACTGTTTTTATTCCTTTAAAAACAATAAGGCAGTAGCAGTTATGCAATATATTTTTGTAAGGATAATGGCTAATGTGGATTTTAGATCGGAGGTATATATATTGCATGAAAAACCTACTTTCAATTTCTTCAGATCTTGGACAAGTGTGTGTTTTTTTTTTTTTGTTTGTTTTTTTGGAGAGTAACGGCAATGTTAATGCCCAGGTGTGTGAGTTCTATGTGTTATTTACACTATTGAATGTTATTTCTAAAGGTCTAAAAGCTTTTCCTTTTTTCTAGTCCCTGAAGAAATTAAACCATGCCAATGTAGTCAAACTGAAGGAAGTTATCCGGGAAAACGATAATCTTTATTTTGTGTTTGAATATATGAAGGAAAATCTCTACCAGTTGATGAAAGATAGGTGAATACCCCCCCTCCCAACTTTTTTTTTTCTTCTTTGTAGGTAGTTAAAGTGAGTTCATCAATCTTTTGTATGGGTAACATGTTTGTGTATTTAGGAACTTTATAGTGTATTCTAAAGTTAAAACATTTTCTCAATTTAATTTTCAGGACCAAGTTGTTTCCTGAATCAGCTGTAAGAAACATCATGTATCAGATACTACAAGGAATGGCCTTTATTCATAAACATGGTACAGTGTAGCTTGTGATATTACTTGCACAGAGCTGTGTGGTACAAGTAATTGGTGGTATTTCACTGCATCAGTTATTTAAATGTCATTGGTATTCAGTACAAATTAAACTTCTTTTAAGTGCTGTCACTGATTTAATTATGTTCTCCAATGTTCTAGGATTTTTTCACAGAGACATGAAACCAGAAAATCTCCTGTGCATGGGACCAGAACTTGTTAAAATAGCTGACTTTGGACTTGCCCGTGAAATTAGATCTCGACCACCTTATACAGACTATGTCTCAACAAGATGGTGAGTTCTTTATTGCAGCTTCAAATAGGAGATTTTTATGGGAAAGGCATAAAACGTCAATGGTGGCTGGTATTATCCCAGCTGATCTTACTTCTGGGATGTAAACTGATTCAGTTATCGGTAGCTGAACTTTCCTTTTTTTTTTCTTTCTAAAACTGTAAAGGAAGGGTTTTAAATTTGAATAAGCTATCCACTAGATAACGGATTGCTCTCAAAATGCTTTTCATGCATGCTGCATGTTGCCATTTATGGTGATTGACTGCAGAAGAGTCAGTCTCAGGTAAGTCTATAATGCATGGTACAGGAAAAGGACTTGGTCTACCAGGGAGGGCATTTTGAATTTGACCTAATTGTCTATTTTCTTAATTGTAGTTGCTTTTCAACGTCTATTTTAAAGGTACCGCGCACCTGAGGTTCTTTTGAGGTCCACTAATTATAGCTCTCCAATTGACCAGTGGGCGGTTGGCTGTATTATGGCAGAACTCTACACCTTAAGACCTCTGTTTCCTGGTTCAAGTGAAGTCGATACAATGTTTAAAATCTGCCAGGTATTGGGGACACCAAAAAAGGTAAACATGGCAGTCTCTTGAAAACCTATGCAATTATATATGTATACATGTTTTAGAGGGTTAGGCTTATCCAATTGTGAATGTGTCAAACATTTTACGTTTTTACGCCACGGTGGGGGATGTCTTTTACCAACATAATTGTTTTTATTGTACTCCCCTGAAGAACTGTTAACGTTTGTTGATCATAAACAATTAACCATTTGAATCATTAGTCATTTGTTAAAATACTTTTATCCACAGCCCATAGGTCAATAATCAATTTCTGTAAGAAACATCCGTTGTCCTTTCACATTTGTTGTTTTCATAGTACATAGAGAATACATGGGTGCACACTGTGTTTGGTTGGTGTGTTTGCAATTATAACTAGTACATTTTGTTTTCATATTAAAGAATGACTGGACTGAAGGCTATCAACTTGCTGCAGTGATGCATTTCCGCTGGCCACAGTGTGTCCCCAGCAACCTGAAGACCCTGATTCCTAACGCTAGCAGTGAGGCGATCCATCTCATGAGGGATATGCTGCAGTGGGACCCAAAGAAGCGCCCTACAGCCAGTCAGGTATTGCATAGTGCTCCTGCCCAACTACAGAAAATTGATTGTGTGTATAAAAAACTATATTGTCCACACCTACTAATGAAATGAAGTCAAATATCAAGGGGAATATGTCAACATCAGATCAGAAACATTAATACACTTTTTTTTTTTTTTAAAAGGAAAAAACAAAACAATACCTTATTTAAATTTGTATTTTATTTTTAGGCACTTCGTTTTTCCTATTTCTATGTTACTCAAGCCTTGGGGACTCCTCGGCAATTACAAGAGCTAGAGAAACCACAAAGCAAGCCACAACAACTACCGCAGCACCTGAAACCCGTGCGTCCTCCTCAGCCCCCACCTCGGCACCAGCACCGAGTCTCCCCATCTAGACCCTTACAACAAATCCAGCCTGCTCAGCACCCAGCGTATCCATACAAGACAGACTCTACACAGGAGGTTTTTGACAGAGCAACACAACTGGAAGGACAGAACGGGCCTCACCAGCCTCTCTTTCCTGTGTTAAAAGCCAAAGTGTCTTTGCTGGTAGGAGCCAAACATACGTGCTTGAGTATTTGCGTAGAAGAGTTCTGGGAACTGAATGTGTCTTATTTTTTTTTATAAACAGAATTGTTTATAATGCTACTGCTACCATAGTTTGAGCCATATTGGAGATATGTCTGCCTGTAACTTCCCAAATGCGTGCCATTTACTTTTTTTCACTACAAATTTCAAAACGACCAACACAAAATAGCTTGCGTATGTCCTAATAAAATAGCTCCTGAAAATAAAAATGCTTTCAGATTTGGTCGCACATGTAGGTGAAGAATAAAAAAGATTGGCAAGAATTTTTGGCAAGATTCCTTAAACACATATTGACACCACAAGTCAGAGGTTCCTATTTGACGTGGATTGTCTTAATGGTGTTTTGTTAAATTAATTTTAAAAAGAAAAAGGGGCAAACATGTATTAACAATTGCCTTGTTGATACAGCATGTTAGGTGTTTTATAAATGTACCCCAGTATTTACTAAATGTGTAGTTGCTTCACAATATTTAAGGACTTATATTGGAACTTAGCAATGAAATAGAAATCTTTGGAAAGGTAATGTTAGTTTGGATGCTGTGATAATGAGATTGAAACCATGTGCAATTGTGAAATCCTGGTTCAGAGTCCAGACAATTGCATTACAGTGTGATGCTGGGCCAAAGTGTCCCAAATGCACCTTCTGCTATAGTTTTACTGAAACAAAGCCCTGGGAAAGATAACATTGTATACCATTTTATTGTAGAAAGCGGCAGCACCAGGGACAGAAAACTCAGGCCATCCTGTTTTTCATGACAATCCAAAAGGTAGTAGACGACGATGGGGTCACGTTTCAGGTGGTGTTTTGAAAAGCTCAGATGACTGGGAGGGCTTTGAGGAGATAGAAACGAGTTCTCTGAATAAAGCAAAGATGGCAAATGACAACAGGAGACAAGGAGAAGATGCACTGGGCAGGTAAAATTCCCTCCTTTTGAGAATCTCCAGATCAGTTACCTGTGGTGGTAGCTAAAATGAATCCCATATTTTACAGATTTGGAAGTGTGTTGGCTCTAAATCCATCAAACAGCAAAGGGATTGGCAGTCTTCCAAATGTAAATAACTTGCTTCCATATCAAGATCCGACTACATCTAGGGCGACGTCAGCTAAACAGCATTACTTGAAACAGTCTAGGTATTTACCAGGTTAGTTGGTTTAGTCATTGTTATTACTATTTGATAATAAACTAGAAGTGCTTGTACTCAACAAGATAATTCTTTGAATCTTGCCTATTTTGAATTTCCATTCCATAGATCTCAAAAGTGCAGCTTTAAGAGAAATCCATGTTAAAGCAAACTTTTTATAATATTAATGTTTCACAAATCATTTTGTATTCCTATATTCACTTGTTGTCTATATACTATAATAAGCAATATATCTCCTTTTTCATTCATGATAGAAAGCTACAAAATGACTTGCTTTCACACTGACTTCTGTATTAGGCAGTGGAATAAATTATATTTTAACTGTGCATGAGTACATACCATAAACCAAGTGGCATACCCATATGTTTTATACAGAAAGGGAGTGCAATGCATTGTTCACAGTACTTTTATTGCACTGTGCATGCTTTCACTCACACGTGTGTGTTTCTGTTGTGTTGGTACGAGTACTGATTTTGTCATTGTGTTTCCTCTCAGGCATAGGAGCAAAAAAGAATTTGGTGACCAATCCAAGCAAATATCACACAACAAACAATTTGTGGGCAGGTGTCAGTTTGCCCTTGGGAGTCATTGGTGGAGCTTTACCAGGTAGCAGAACCACTCCTGGTAAGAAAAAAGGCTGATGCTTGGTTTTATGCAGGTCCCTCCAAGACTATTTTGAACCTGCTGTAGCCAGTCCAGAACTAGAAAATGACAGCATATGCATTGCTCAGCATTGGGTTAGCACTGTCTATTGATGCCTAAAATGATAAATGTCTAAAAGGACAATAGCAAATGCCCTAGCCACAAGTTTAGTGCATTTGTAGTGCTTAGTTGCAGAGCTTAAAGGCGCTTAAGCAGTCAGATAAGGGTTCCCAGATGACCCAATGAGTACCTGGAGTAAAGCGGGGAGGTCATAATTAGTTGTCTTACTGAAGCCAAAGGCATAAGTACAGAGGGAGGATAAAAAAAAAATACCTATGGTACGTACGACAGGCTGTACCTCCCATGATTTATTTTAATTTCTTACACAAATAACATCCCCCACCATGTATTGTGCATTCTGTAAAGAATATAACAAAATCCTTGTTGCAAGTTAAGACAGGTAACACTAAACCAGGCAGGTATTTAATCATTTTTGTCCTACGCACTGTATCTTAACCCCCAGAAGTACCTGTAATGCAACTATCATGGATACAGTATGTTATGCTACAGATTATGTATTTATTAATAACACATTGATTTTCTATGAAATGCAGGTCCCAGTTCATTGCCTGGGGGTTATGCGTTTCTTAAGAAGGAAGCAGGTTCTGCTGGCCAAAGAGTACAGCTGGCATCACTTGTAGATTCACCTTCTAGTAAGTGTTACGTGAATATACCCTCCGAGTATGCTTTTTCTGTTTGTGATCCAATTATCATCATTTATTATTGTTTCTATACTCATTTGGTAACAGGCATATTTTACCTTTTGGAAAGTATCTGTGTAAGCTAGAGAAATGAGTAATTTCTTTAATGAGACCAGTTTAAGAATGAGGAACAGCGAGTGTGTGCGATACATTCCATTGCAAATTGTGCACAAAACTAGTGCTCATTGTAATACTGCCTGTACAAGTGCTGACACTATATACATTAAATTATTAACTGACTTTTTTTTTGCTTTTGGTGTTTGTTTATAGCTTATGCATCCCATCGAAGCCAACCCTCAACATTTGTTCCGCATTCCAAGAGCAAATCTGGGCTAATGCTGCGGCCACCACCCGTGCAAGCTATCCATGGGAGGACAGACTGGACTTCGAAATATGGTGGACGTAAATAAGAATTCATTATATGCGCCGTTCACAATCTCCCAGCCATCAACATAAGAAAACTTAAACAAGACATATCCATATCCATCTGCTTCACCTAAAATTCTACTTGTGCAAGTGGACATGGCAGATTGCCCTCAGTGTGCAGCATACTTACATGTTAGACCAGTCACTTTGTGAATTAGTTTAAGTAATGGTATGTGCTGAAGAGAGCATAATGTATAATGCTGCATTCAGTGTTTGTGTCAATATAACTGTCAATCATTATTGTAATACTGTGCTTTTCATTTTTGGGGAGTGGAAAACATGTGCTTTATTAGTATACAGCAGTAATGTGTTAATTTTGTAACATTCTGTAATTGTAAACTTGGTTGCTTTTCTGCAAGGAAAATCCGCCCCTAACCAACACGTCATCAGCACGTGCATAAAGGCTCTATGTTTTATTCTCCCATGTCACTCCTTTTGTTTCAGCCTCTCAGTCACGCGCTGGGATGCCAAAATGGGAGTTGACCGCTTAAAGCCTGGAGGAAAGGCTACCCTCAGCCACGGAGTCCCTGAGGTTTCCCCCTGGATCAAAAATTAAAAATATGTGAATAGGGTTTTTTTACTTACGTGAGTGCTGAGCGGTTCGTATTTAGTTATGTGGGGTGCGTGGTCAGGCTGGAGAAGTTGGGCTCTTTTCCCCCAGCGCAGTCATGCTCTGGAGGACGGGCTGTGTCTCACCTGCTCATTTTCATTACTTTTTCAATATTTTGGGGGGTAGGTGGCAGTGTGGCACTGTGGGGTGCGTTAATCATTTATTATTATTTTGCATTGATGGCTTGGTGGCCTCGTCTTTTGGGGGAGGTGACCCATAGCCACTTCCTATCCGAGGCATTGGGATGCATGTAACTGTTCATGTTTTTTTCAGCCGGCCTCGAGCACTCACGGACGAGGCCTCCAGACAAATTTATCATTCATTTGGGCCCTGAGCACCCATCACAGTTCATTAAATCATCTGTAATTGCAATTAATACATCGTTCATTCATTGCGGATTCTCTGTACTGAAATGTATAATCTGTATAGCCAGGTTTTAAAGATGGCTACATTTGTATGAAGTTTGTTTTTTCACAACTGTTTTTGTATGAGTTTTGTAGAAGAGTAATTCATTTATTTTAATGGGAATGCAGATTGTGTGTTTCAACAGCATACTATACTGCACAAACCATCACTGTTTGTCAATGTTTTATTTGAGGGAGGAACACTTAAAAAAACAAACACCAAACACCACAACCAAAACTCCTTTTATAAAGTGAGGTAGCTGATTACAAACCAGTATCTCTTTTGTGGGGTTACATGTGCATAATTTTCTATTACCTTACTAGAAAGCAGAGTTTTGTCAAAGCAAAACATCACGAAAGCTGTGATGCTTTGTGTTATAGTGCTTGTTTTCATTTTTAAAAGTGTAAATATTGCTTTATTCATTTATACTTGTCATTCTTATTAGTAATATGTTCTTTTTGATTCAGATTTGTTTGTGCTTAATAGAGTTTACAGACCACGTTTCACAAATTGCAATACAAACAGAAGCTGTTGTGTTATTTTCTGGCTTTTGTCTCGGTTCTCTAAAGTGGCTTTTCCATATTTACCAGTTGTTTGACCTGCAATATGGTGACATTTTGCACACAACTCCAGACAAATACTTGACATATTCAGGTTAGCTAAATGTGGTCTGGAATCTCTTAAATATGTAATGTGCGTATACCAGAGAAATGTACATTTTCTTGAAGAAAAAGTACAGTGCCACTGTTCAACTGAACATTAAAACTATTTCTGTTTTGTTGAGAAAACACTGCTATTTGATCAGTAACTACAGGTTCCTTGTAAGGAACGGGTTTTGTTATTGATTGCAAGACAGTTCTTTTAAAAGTATTTAAGTTTGACAAAGCTGGCCTTGCAATTTAGAATACAGTGCTTCATGTTGTATAGACACAGTCAGTATATGCTGGCAGTATTTGAAGAAACATTTTTATACTATTGGTTTTTGTTGTCATTTGCGGTGGAATGCCAACCGAGTTTTTAAAAATGCAAGTTACTGAAACATTGAGCTAAATTCAGTGCTGTGGTGAAGTTGTTATTTTGGTTCTACTTGGGGACCTGTTTGTAATACCCTAAAGAGTATTAATGGAAATGGAGTATTAATGGAGTATTAACTGAAAATAGTAACCAGTTATTTTTCTATAGGTACATGATCATGTTTTCCACTTTACAACTTTGTACCACATAACAAACTTTATTTTATAAACATTAAAATATGTTTAAGTGTCTGTCTTCCACAACTTTTAATTTTATTTTACAGCAATTCAAAAATGTATATTTATGTTTATATGTTTGAGAACTGTAACCTTCTTTCCGTGGTTTCTAAGTACGATGTCACTTTAGTAAACCGTGACACTACAGCCATTCCTCGTGGGTTACAGAGTACCACATGGATACTGCAAGGAAATAGGACTAATACTTGAAATTACTGGTGCATATATAAATACACTGCACAACACTATACAAAGAATATCTACCAGTCATTTACATTGCAGGAGCAAATGGAAAAAAGCACACTCCCTTCCTAGCACTGCAACTTTTGACCTGGGCTGGGCTCACTGCTTACATTAATGTATTGTCTTTGGTATCTTGTGATACAGAACAATATTGTGCATTGTTCCCATTTCAATGAACATTACAGAAGAATGTATAGCTGCTGCATTTTTCAGCTTCTGTTGAAAAACAAATAGAGCCATTGTACTACTGCAAAATGTGCGTTTTGTTATTTTAAGTTTCATGCAAGTTGTAGGAGATGACATTCTGCATAAAGTATTAATTATGTATTTGATTATAAGTTTCTTCTATGTGAAAGTTTTATTTTCATATTTTGATACAGCTTAAAAGCACATGTAACTAGCTAAGCAAGACATTTGCAGTCTCTCGTATCTTGGTGTCTGGGCAGAGCACCAAAGTTAGCAGGTGTCTAATCATGATTGGTGGAGGAGTGGAGACACAGTGTGAAAACAGAACACCACAAACAAAAGGACTAGTTTGAAACAGTTTCTAACAGGATTAGGTTAAGACAGGCACAACAATGACACAGTTTCTGTAACTGATGCATGCGTAAAGATTATTCTATCTGAAATAATGAAAGTGAGGGGGTATGTCCCCTGTGTAAATTACACCTACATGTGCCATGTTTGGATGCTGATTTTGTTTCAAAATCTGTTTTGGTCTGGGATAAATACCCATGGGTGACCTAGAGGGATTTAAGAAAAACACCTCTGAGTTTAAGAAAAACAATATATCTCTAATCCCCCAGTTTTCCAAGGCTCGTTCTCCTGCAGTCTTGGATGTAACCAAATTTCGAAAAAAACTCTCCACATCAGCTGAGCCAGTAGAACACTGAGGAGTGAGAAGCAGAACAGAATTCCTGAGGAGTCAATGCGCAGTTGTCTGGGGGAGGCATTGCCATGTACACCTGAAATTTTCTTTCTATTTTAGCACTTTCTTCGTTAGGTGCCAGAAGGGGGAGATTATAGAAGCATACTTATATAATCATGGACATGAAAAGCTTGTTTTTTTTTTTCTGGAATCTCCCCAGATGTGCTTTTGCGAGAAAGTTCTGCAGAGATATTGTTAACCAGAATGCCATACACCTCCGTATAGAGAATGTTGCATCGCTTTAAGAACAGGATTCCAGTTTCTTCTGTGCTTCGTGCAATGGCTGAAGTGTTTCAAACAGGAATTCGAGGTTTGTACGAAGGCTTTGTCTAGTTTCTTGCATAGCTGCTTGAGTTTTGAGCTTTTCACCACTGTTGAACTCTTATCTAAAAGACGCATTAAAACACCCCATGCCTTCTGAATACTGCAGCCAAATACAGACTAAACCATCTAAATTGGTACAACAGCAATTGGAAGGCTGCATTCAAATGCAATCTTTTCGCAGACATAGAAGAGGGTTTTTGTTTTACTGGAGTGCTTGAAAACTGCACCAACATCAATTACTAACTTCTTTAAAACAGCCATTTTTTGAACACCTGTTGCATGAGAGAAGTGCCATAGGTGAGCTGGGCAAGACAAATGAATCAATTCAGGTTTTTCATTGAGCTTTGCATCCTGTGTGAACTTCGCGCAATAAGAAGCCGAGTCGAAATTCACTGCTGCCACATCCTTCCAGGTAAGTGAATATTCATTTAAAGTCTTACTGAGACACGCGTCAACTGTTTTACTATTTGCTGACGTTATGAACTCCAAAATCAGCCACAATGAGTGCAGACTTCACAACAAAATCAAATAATGAAAACAAAAATCACCAGGGTAGAGCGGTCGAGAACATCTTGCGATTCGTCAAAAATCAAAGAACTAACCACATTTCCAGTCAACCTCTTTAAATTTTGTTGGTAAGGGCAACATCATTCTCCTTCAAATATTTCTTGTTCAGGTTGATTGAATTTGGCAAGGATTTTGCAGCTGGACAGAAGTTTCATACAAACTCCCCCAAAGGACCGTCAGCAAGGCCTAGCAGCTGCCCTGAAAAACATAGGGCACGGACAGATTCACTTACTGCATCGTATTGATTTCGATCTTTCTGCCGTGCCCGCATGAATGATGATTCCAATGCATGCGGATTTCTAATTTGGCCGCCTTCTTTTAGTCATAAGTTTCGCTTGCTGTCCAAATGTTCTTTAAAAATCGGGTCTGCACAAGTGTCAATTTCAACGCAACACCATTTGCAGCGCAAACACTCAGTCACCCTGTCCTGTATTTTTTTCTCTCGCTCTCTCAAAAACCTCCTTATGTTCTGCCACATACTCTGATAGTTTCTTTTTCGTCCCATTTTAAATTTTAAAACCGTTAACTGCTACTACGATAAATTGAATTGTGTACGCGGTGGGTGTGAGATTCGTCAGTACATACGGATGCGCACGCACCTCCGAGCATTGCCTTACTTCAACAAGCAGCTGTGCATATATGCGTAGACTCATTATTAACATAACACATGTAATGCAATGTATCTATTTTTATGTACTTGAGCGATACAAACTTCAGGTGAAAATCAGTAAAAACGAACCATAGTTTTTGTAAAACCTGGGAACTTCTCGGTAAAAATCGGATTAAACCGAAAACGAAGGCGCTTGCATACAATGTATTCAACACCAGTAGGTAATATAATCGAGTCGGGTTTTCTTAGTAGCAAGCATAAGAAAATACACGATACAGTGTTTAAACACGGGAATCAAAGCAAACAATCCTTTTTTTGCTACGAACAATCAAACGAGCAAGATGGGCTGAATGGCCTCCTCTCGAAGAGAGAGACATATGCGTAACCATAAATAAAAGAAATAATTCAGACATTTTATTTAAAACAAAAATTACTACGCTCCTGTTATTATACATTAAAAACAATTAAACTGCCTAAAATCATTAAAAAAAAAAAAAAAAAAAAAACACACACATACATTACCTCGGGTGAACCGAAACGATCAGTCTCCTTTCTCAACTGTTCACCCTACTAAATACCAAGAACACAAAAGAAAGGATAAAAGCATTTAAAAACGGGAGACCAGCGCACAAATAAACAAAGCGGGCGAGAAAGAGAGATCGAGCTTTCTTACAGTTCACAGTAGCAGCAAGGAGACCAGCGCACAAATAAACAAAGTGGGAGAGAAAGACTAATAGATCTTTCTTACCGTTCACAGAAGCAGCAGGGAGACCAAAAAGAGTTAACCGAAACAACCACAGCAGTTTTAATTCAATAAATCCGCCACAATAATTAGATTATTGATAACAATTAATAAAATGGTCTTACCTGCTACACTAAGCGTTTTTTTTTTTTTATAGTTATTTAAAATCAGGAAAATGAACTGAAACACATCTAAGCAAGGTTTTATAGTTATTTAAAGTCTTTATTTAAAAAAAATGTATTGCATTTATTGAAACAAACAAAAAAGCAACAAACATTAGTTCATAGGGACTATTTTCTGTTGTGGAAGGTTATACCTCAAAATGTTAATACATCTTTAGAAACTATATTGAGTTCTCCTTTCTTTTTTTATAAAACGTTTATAAATCAGTTTTATAAAAACAACGGGGCACTTGAGGGGAAAAGTTGTGCTGGATATTGTTAACTTTTTGGTTCGTTGCAACGCACCAAGAAGCAACAAAAGCCAGCACAACCCATTCTGTAGGCTGCCTTTTTGCTTAATTATACCACCTTATAAACGAATCTATCCGTGTTATGGTGACTTAAATAGAAAATATTTTGTATTTTTTTCATATCACTTGCATTTATTCAAATTGACACATTCACAAAGTCATACAGTGTTGGCAGACTATACTCCCTCAAACTGTATTTTGGCTGTAAAAATATAGTGATATTGTGCCTCACCCAGCAACCATTGCAGTTATGCAGATGACACAATTTTATTGACTTCATTTTAACACTTTCAACGCTACTCTTTTTTGACCATTTTGTCTGAAAAGACAGCTGAAGTAATATTTTGCGCGCACATATTTGTACAGTATATATGTTTATTTCGTTTTCTGCATAAGATGCAGAAAATACTCCATTACTAATCCTATGTATAACTTTCTGTAAGCTACTTAGTGCTAAAACAGTTAAATGGGAGGACCATTGAAATCAGCATTCTTCGTGAAAAATTCAGGTCAGTAATCAGTTCAAAGTCGATTGTTAATTTCAGTGTTTATTCATAGAATCTGGTTACAACTGGTTTTCTTGCGTTCCAAAAGAAGTGCGGTGAGTCGTAATTAAACAAAGTTAACAGTGTGGTATAGATGCGCTTTTATCAGTGAGTTTTCCCTATTTAAATTAATTAATTTATGGATATCATCAATTCGATTTCAAAATCTTATCTGTTTTAAAATAATGTTGGGTTTATCTTTTTTGTTTAATGTTTCAGGTGATCAGTCCTAAACATGGCAGAAAAAGCAAAACTGTATTATTTTGATGGAAGGGGTCTAATGGAATCGATTAGGTGGCTGTTAACAGTTGCTGGCGTTGAGGCAAGTTTTTAAATACAATTTCAGACACTGTAATCACGGCACATTATCTAATCAAAGCAAGGATACCGTATTTTCTAGCACCTACATACTTTACTTTGTATACAGTAAATTGATTTCTAGTTACTGGCTTAATGTTGTTGCAGTGTGCTTAAGTCAAGTTCCTTCTTTATACATGTTTATGTATCAATAGTTTAGCCTTGTATGGTAGTTTTAGTTATAGGTGCACACACTCGCTCTCCCTGAAGGCAATACATAATAATGTACTATACTAATATACTAAAATGAAAAATACACATAATGTGTTTATATATTATGTGTAGTGTATTGTGTTGATTAATTTATTTTCAGTAATACAGTCTTGTAGGTCTCACTGTCTAATTGCAGCCCTGCCATTGGAATATACAGCACAGGCTGGTTAACCTGCAATATTTAAGGAAAAACAGGTGAAGTCTACATTCAGCACAAGACAACTGGCCTGTGAAAATGTTGGTAGAAACTGAACTTTTTTCTTTTTCATTCAGTTTGAAGAGGTATTTTTGAAAACCAGAGAACAATATGAACAGTTGCTAAAAGGTACATTCTATTTAACCATTATGATTTCTTTTTGGGAACTAACGAGCGTCTTAACCACTGTAGAAAAGAACCACGCAGGTTCCTTTGTGCTGTCAGATCTTCACATCTAGAGACTATTTGAGGTAGTGACTTCATATTTGCAGTGTTATTTGAACACTGCTTGCTAAAAATATTTGTGACCTTGACACTGAACTCTGATCCAATATTGCTGCCATACTAAAGTCACATGATTTTTTTCAGCTTAGTTTAAACTGTTAAGCAACGTTTCAACAAACACACACACATACATACAGTTGGCTCTCACAGCATTACTGTAAATGTCCGTAGGATAAGGAATATTGTCTTCAAATTGATTTTTTTCTTCACTAGATGGAGCCCTTATGTTTCAGCAAGTGCCTCTTGTTGAAATTGATGGAATGAAGCTTATCCAGACCAGAGCTATTTTAAACTACATAGCAGCAAAATACAATCTGTATGGGAAGGACCTGAAAGAAAGAGCCATGTAATTAGTTTACATTGATGGTTAATTGAATGAAAGCAAAGTTCACACATAACAATGCAAATGTATTTAAGCATTTAGTTTAGTCCTCCAAAGTGGAATGCTGATAGAAAGCTGCTGTATTATTCTGCAGTGCTGAAAACTGATTTATAGTAGAGTACATTTTTCTGAAAATAAATGTTTAAAATTACAAAAGGAAAAACAAAATTCTTGTTGGTTATACCAGTTCTAAAGTAAACTATTCTATTTTATGGAGCACAGTTAAAATGGCATGCATTGCTCATTTAATATAATTTCACGCAAGGATCTCTTTTGTGTTGTTTGTGTTGTGGTTTCCTTTTAGGATTGATATGTATGTGGAAGGAATCCGAGATCTGATGGATCTTCTTATAAAGCATCCATTCTTGCCTCCTGCAGAAAAAGACAGCAACACTAAGCTCATCCAAACAAAGGCTGTAGACAGGTTCTTTCCAGTTTATGAACAGGTACTCTTTATTATTTGGTAAACATTATATAGTTTGGGATAAGTATATTTAGAGTAGCATTGTGGGCTACATTCAGAGAAAGGACACGCTAACTAGTATTAATTCAATGGGGTGATCCTTCTTTCTCCATGTATGCCCTCAGTCCAATACCTTTCTGTTTCCATGCAGGCCTTGGCTCAGAGTGGAGGAGGTTACCTTGTTGGTGGCCAGCTTAGCAAGGCTGATGTTCAGGTGTTTGAGGTTGTTTTGATGGTTGAAGAAAAATTACCTTCAATTTTGTCTGGTTTCCCGCAGTTACAGGTATGTATAATAGTTATTCTTTGTTACTGACATTTTGACTTGGCACACTTAAAAAATGAGCACTAACGCAAGGGTGGCTTGTGAATATGGATGATAGATTTGAACTGCTATTTGAGACTATTCATTATTTTCAAAACACTTTCGATGTAAGGAAGAGACATTTCTTGTGGGAGCTGTCTGCTACAAACAGATCATAAAACATGGACAGTTTCATGTTAAACAAAATGTATTTTATGCATATTCATTAATTTTGCAAATTGCTCCTTCAAGAGCACAAGAAAAGCATCCAGTAAATACTGCAAACAGACCATATTGGAACAGAGTAACCGTGCATGTTCTTCTATGTTAGACCTGCTGTCACAGAGTTTTGTCCAGACACTGTAGTTACCTGGTTTATTACCTTTATTTAGCAGAGATATGAAAATGATTGTATTGCCACTGTCAAATTTGCAGGCTTTTCAATCGAGAATGAGAAATGTACCAGCCATCCAGAAGTTCCTACAACCAGGCAGCCAGAGAAAAGCACAACCTGATGACAACTATGTGAAAACTGTCATGGAAGTTCTGAGATTCTAGAGAAAAGCTAAAAGCAATTGCTAGTAAAAAGCTTTTATTATATTAGTATGAACAGACAGTCACTACAAAATTGACTGTTCTCTGTAACCTCTGCACTGAGCATGCTGTTATACACCAAATAAAACTAAAACTATGTGTTTTGATGTATTGTACCGGTACTTGACCTGTTTGTTTTGAGATTAAAAAAATTAAGTATAAAACTTGATGTACTGAGTTATTATTATCCCCAGTGGTGGAGTGAATGATTCATTTATTTTGTAGTATGAGTTATTGGGCTATTAAAGTTATATCTTTTGAACTTCTTGTCCAAAGGATCTGTCCCTGTCAGTGGGAAACTGACCCCCTGAAATTTTGAAATATACATTTCAATGCAGACATTTCCATTATATTACATTTATAGGTAACATATTAAACTTTTTTTTAATGGTAAACAGCTGTTACAGGCTTAGTAAATTGTGAGATATGAGAGATAAGGTTACCTTCTTTAGCCACAGTCTAGAAAAGTTACTTTTATTTTGTGCATAAGAAACTTTCTTCAAACATCCTTTAAATTTAGTCGTTGCCAATTATTTTTTCATTATTTTCTCCCCAATTTGGAAATGCCAATTATTTTTAGGCTCAGTTCACCGCTACCACCCCTGCACTGACTCGGGAGGGTGAAGACGAACATACTCTGTCCTCTGAAGCATGTGCCGTCAGCCTACCACTTTTTTTCACACTGCGGACTCACCATGCAGCCACCCAAGAGCTACAGCATCGAAGGACAACGCAGCTCTCGGGCTGCTTACAGACAAACCCACAGGCGCCCGGCCAGACTACAGGGGTCGCTGGTGCGCGGTGAGCTGAGGACACCCTGGTCGCCCCCTGGAAGCTCCCGTTCTCGGTCGGCAAAGGAATAGCCTGGACTCGAATTCGTGCCGTCCAGACTATAGGGCACATCCTGCACTCCACGTGGAGTGCCTTTACTGGATGCGCCACTTGGGAGCCCCTCTTCAAACATTCTTATAGAATAATACAGCACCGCTTGCTGTATGACCAGAGCCTTTCTCTTTGTTGGCTCATGCACATGATACCCTGTTTTTAGATGGCAAAACTCAGCTTGTTTGCATGTGTTTACGAAGAAAAGAGATTTTTTTTTTTTTTTTTTTTTACAAAATGCTTTTATTTTAATTTGGAATGTATTTTTTTTTTCTTAAATCGTTTTTGTTATTCAATGCAATATAGAAGCAAGCAATACTGTAGCTAAATTATTTTTTTTGATTTGGAATCAGCTATCAAATCAAGCATCACAACTGGTGAATGGAATTTGAACCCCCGCAATAACCCTGCACCTCAACATCTGACGTGAGATGAACAAAAAATGACACAGTTGGAAAGAGTCAACCAGAGAACGATACCTCCCGCACTAATGCTTTAGTAACATGATTGGAACCTCTCATCTTTAATTACAGGTATCAATATTCTGTGACCTATATCGTTCCCAAGAGCACGGACAAATCTTAATCTCCTAACAGATAACATCAGGTCTAAATTCTGACAGTCAGTCATTTTGACAGATAACATCAGGTCTAAATTCTGACAGTCAGTCATTTTGACAGATAACATCAGGTCTAAAGTCTGACAGTCAGTGATACATACAAACATTTCTCTCATTTATTAATAATACACATTTTGAGTTTTAAAAAATGATACACCCTCAATTGTAGTAACAAAAATGTGAATTTAGTAATGGTTCTTACAAACACTTGAATAAAAAAAGCAGGCGTTGAACGTATGAGATCTGTACTTAAAACTGTTGCATTAAGGTGCACTATATGGATATATGGACCCCTAGTTATAGTTGTTACATGACAAGACGTCCTTTCTTTGTTTTAACGTCCCGGAATTGAATGAAACCCTCATTTCAGTGCTGCTTTCACTCTTTGTATCTGGCTTGGCAACAGGTCAATGTAGCTATGCTATCAATGGACTTTATGAAGTTTCTTTATCCAAACTACCGTATAGGATAATATGAACATGATATAATGATTGATACATTGATTATGAATAGTAAAGATGCGTTGATGGCCATCGATTGAAGTAAGAAAATAAAGGACTCGCTAGTGGCTCCAAGGAGCTCTTGAATGCTGTTGATTTACAGCACTAAGAAGATAATCCTCAAAACCATCAGGAAGCTGGAATAAAAACAAAAGCAAGCGCAATAATTAGCATCTGGTATAAGGAGACAATTAATGATGTGATTAAAAAAAATGTTTGGCTGGTGTCTTTAGTGTTTTTTTCAGGTATACTATAGTACAGTAAAATCAAACTCGGAAACCTATGTCTGAAAAAAATAGCGTATTTTCTATGGTTCAAGTTCTAAGCCTTGCCAGATTGCGCAAAAGAATAGAGAACAATAGTTTGCAGATGGAACTTAATAAAGGTTCTTGGCATCTGCTGGTTTCTTCTTACAAGTCATACACAGATGGATAGGTTCTTCATATTGGGGCTCCAAGCATATACTGAAAAAACCTGATTATTGTGCACAAATTGCAGTCAATTATGAAGAAAAGCCTCTCCTGGTGTAGAAAAATGTGGTTGTAGCCAATATGGACTTTTGTTGGAAAAGCTTTTACAGTTCCTATTTATAGAGGGATTTTATAGTATTCCATTTTCTTTATTTACAAATCCCAGTAGTGGCTTATTACCTTAAACCAGCCATAAGCCCAGCTGGCATTAATTTTCGGGACCTCTTGTATCTCATCCCCATCACTACTGTCAGAGTGAAAGCTGCAACTACAATAAAAGAAAATGTTAACCCTCTGAAATATAAAATCTTAAAGTTTCTCCTCTACAGGGAGCAGTAGGATCAACAGTGTCAATTAAAGTCACAACCTGCCATTCTTCTTGTTCTATCAGTGAGCTTAACATTGCAGTACACTAGCGCCTCCATATAACTCAGTATACTTCAGTGGAGTAATACATTGTGTATTCAAATTGCACATCATAAAAAGTGATGGAATTTGTATTTTAACATCTTGACTTAGTTACATAGTCCAAATGAGGAACTGGTTTTGCCTGGAAAGTGTACATTTCATAACCCCAACCCTGCTTAGAAAAAAAACAAACACTGTGCCTCATATAATAAAGCAAGTTTACTTACTCAAGGAAAGTTTCACATCTTTTGGATTATTTGATATCAGATAAGCCCCATAACATGATAGGGAGCCAAAGAGAAGACCGGCAATTAAAGACATCACACTTCCTAAGAGACAAGCACATAAACAATTTAGGTCTATCACACATTATATTCCAGACACCAGATGCATTGCATGGGCCTGATGATCTCCTACTGTATAGCTAGTATAGCTGTGTCAGTTATTTTCTGTTAGCAAGCCTTTGACACAAGCTTTACTGTATTATCATTATTTGTAAAGGTCATGCCCACCTTAGAAGAATAAAAATGGTTAATGGTCATCAAAATGGGCATTTTTACCACCTTCAGACATGTTCTCACCATGTGGATCAAAGCTCCTCTTTTACTTGCCCACAACACCTAACATCAACCACAAATGGAAGAACGACAATGTACTTGGTCCACTTGCGAGGGACTGGCCACATTGCATGCTCTGTTGGAGTTAAATGGTTCAAGTTTGTACAAAGTTGGTTGCCTACCTTTCCGTTTGTAGCCAAAAAAGCCCCCTATAGCCACTGCAGCAGCATAGCCAAAGCCAATCCAATCAATTGCCATTGTTGTGCTGGAAAGAAAAGACAAAATCTCTCATTCATATTTATATTGTAAGTATATGCTTGCCTATATCAAATAAAGTTTGGTTGATTGATTGATTGATTGCCTAGGAAAGTGTGGCTGACAGTATAAATCAATATCCATTAATCAAGATGAATGAATTTCATTGTTTTAAATTGGAATTGTAAAATTGAAATATATGCCAACATGTGCAATGGTTTTGTATTGTGGATCTTCAATATACAAAAAGGTGAGCATCATAAAGTATTGGAAACACTAAGACACATCATCCTAGTACTAACTGGTAGAGTGGCGAGTTTCTTTGGTCAGAGACATTGTGTTTTTTGTAGTAACTGCACATTTCGGAAGACTTGCACGTGACACAGCCTGGTTTTCGATGAGATATGTAACACATTCACTCTTAGTAAGTTAATGTATCTCATGTATCTCACCACCCCAAATGTATGCTATGTTGCTTTGTTTTTCAGTTGTTCGCTATAAAAGCTCAGATACTGGTGTATTGTTATAAAATTGTATATTGTCACAATGTGGTACGCGTACCAAAACATGACCCGTGTAATATCAGAAAGTGATAAGCTGTGAGATTTTGGTACAAGTGCAATCAATTGAAATTCTTTTCTTCTCGCCCTCGCTGTTAAAAGTGGGTGGGCAGAGCCCCGTTTAAAAAGTACATGGGCAGTGGCCCGTTGGCCCATCCCTCTCTGGAGCCTATGATCTCTGCGAAAGCACAGGTGTAGCTCCCTTTCAACTGGTAGCACGAAAGGAGCAGACAGGGATTTTTTATGGTAAAATAAGTAGAGATAGTCAATATGTATTTATCTTGCTCTTAATTGTATTATTACTTGTATTATGATACTTGAAATGTATTTGCTTACGATTGTAAGTCGCCCTGGATAAGGGCGTCTGCTAAGAAATAAATAATAATAATAATAATAATAATAATGTTACAATGTTAAAATATATGCAGACCACTAGAGAAAGCTGCTACGCTGTATATCCTATTGTATAAACTCAATCTGTGGAGAATGGTAGAGATATGTGTGTGTGTGTGTGTGTGTGTGTGTGTGTGTGTGTGTGTGAATATGAGAGCATGAGAGCGTGAGAGTGCCAGTCGACGCAGGCAGCAGGTAAATGACAAACACTTGCGGGTTTGGGTCGGGTTGCAGGCATTAAAGCGGGGCGGGTTGGGTAGCGGGTAAGAAGACGGTGTTGCAGCGGGCTGAGGGTCCGGGTCGGGTCAGGGTAGGAAGAGGGTCATAAAATCTCACACAGTACTACTACTTGCTACAAATACAGCAATGCTACTGCGACTACGACTATTAATAACAAAAATAACAACATTTACTCTGTCTAAGTAAAGACGAAAACATGGCCCATAACATCGCAGTTGCGACTACAAAAATCGGGTATATCACTTATTTTGATACAGTGTATCCACTCATTGTACACAGACTTCTGACGATGGTCTACGCTCGTTTCAAAGTATTTATTTTCTGCTGACTCACAAAACAAACGTTATTCCACGAATGAGGGATATAATGGCTGCCGAATTCTACCAACAATCACAGTACATTTGAGTATTCACAGCACAGCAGATCGTATTTATCTCTAACTTCCTAATTCTAACTAGGTTTCAAATACGGATACAGTAAATTCATTGCAGTGATTTACAGTTTTATATGTAACCTGCGCGAACAAATATTTAACATGCTCTGGAAACATGATAACATAACAAACATGATATTCGCTTTTCTTATTAAGAACCATGACTGCTCTAAATATATAAAGAAAATAAATAAATAAATAAATTAAAAACACAGTCGCCCACTCAAAGCATACCTCTTTCAGTATCACCAGTCTGGCTTTACCCTTAACCTTTGTCATTTAACCCTGGTACTTGATTTTCTTTATAATAGTAAACAACACCCATTATCATTACTGTTTGGTTGTCAATTTATTGTTTTAATTAATAACAATATTACAATAAATAAATCAACAATTCTGGAAGAACGATATACGGTACATTGAATGTAGTTTTGGTAATCACAACCGCCATCTTGTGTGTGGCACAGTTGCGGTCTCATTCAGGCAAGATAACCTAAATAATTCCATCTCAGAGCTAGCACTTTCATTGTGGCTGCTTTAGCTTGTGCTTCGCAGCACTAGAACCATAACCTCTGGTGTTTATTTTTTTCTTTGCATTACAAGTTGTATATGAAGTGATAACAGCAAAACAAGCTCTGACGAATGAGGAATGAGGACACACAGAATTGTTTTTTCATAAACTACAGCCCTTGGAAACTTGATTTTCCATATCTCCTTCATCTGAAAATGTTAACCACCACCATCGAAGGTGCTCTGCTGAGTGATCTGGAATGCCCAGGAATCAAATGACAGAGGCAATATGGACCCCACAACCATAGTCTTGAACGTGATACTGGCAAAGATGTGTCTGACTGGTAGTGTCCAAGAAAAAACAAAAAAAACAAAACTGTAAATATCATACTTTAACTGCACTATCATGAACAACATTATACTTTCATGTTTTTGGTATTTGTTTATTATCAAAAATATATGTTAAATTTAAGTTGATAAAAAATGCATTGGGTGAGTGTGAAAATCCTGATTAAAAATGGTCAATTTTAGTAGGTTATGTACAGTAAGTTATGTGCAGCGTGATGCAATTCTACTAAAATCTTTTTATTTGTCACCATTTTGTGTCAGCAAAAACAAGGCTTTATATCCCCCTGAGGATTATTTGTATGTGTAAATTGTAGCTTTGCTTCTCATTTCTACATAAGGCAACAGCCAAAGAACCCTTGTCAAAATGGGGCAATCTATCACTCTAATCTGTGAACTCCCCAACAGTTGCTGGAGGTGGTTTTTATCGTCAGAAACTCTACCGTTGGATTGATTACTCCAGAAACCTGAAATGCATTTGAATAATTCCTCACAAGTCAAACAATTACGCAGCAGTTTAAAACAGTGATTGATATCTGTCACCACTTTAAGCAAAAAAACAAACAAAAAAAAAAAAAACTGTAATAATGCAGTGACTGCCTATTTTGTGTAAATATGAGAATATCAAAGGACTTGCATATAAACCACTTCCCACCTCTACCGGTTGCATTGGTTTGTCCACATTTCACTTAAATGAAATCTTATTTTAAAAGGCCTTACAGAAGCAGGGAGTATACATAAATCAAATTACCCAAACTCTTATATAACAAGAACATAATTGTTTTTACTAATAAATAGTTACAATAATAAAATATATTGTTCTAAAAATGATTTCAATGGCAATATACAGAAGGGTTCGAAGTATAGCCTTGTCATGCTGCTGTTTTAGAGTAAGCTTCGTAATTAGTCTGCAAATTGTTTAGACCCATAAATAAAACTTGAATGTTTCTGTTATAAGTCAGTTTCAGTAACAATGAACATTTTATGACATTAACTTTCTAGGACTGGTGACACCAGACATTAAGTTCAGTTGTAAAATAACAAAACTGTCCTGAACTGGAACCTATATGAGGTAGAATCCCGGTCACTTCAAATAGTACATATTCTTCAGTAAATATATATTGTGGCAGGGTATTGACAGGTAAAAGGCATGAAATCTGGCCTTCTGACTGGTGGAGGCACTAAAGGGAGATACCCGCGTGACCACGATGAGGCATGCCTTAAACATAGGGTCTGGTTGCAGCGGCCATCTTGGGTAGGTCGGAAGCACCGGTGTTTCAGGTCGCACTAATATCACAACCAGGTCAGGTCACACGCACAACCAAACAGCAGATGGCTGTGACGGATTGATCGAGGTGGCAAACTGTGCAGAGTAGTGAGAGTTCCCTGGCAGGAGGCAGAGTTTTGGATGGGTGCTGGAAACACGCAGAGAGCTGATGGTGTTGTCTTCTTTTCTCTGGATACACTGGCACTTACAGGCTCAAGAAGAGGAGCTGGAGAGACGGAGACCCAGTGAGCAGAGCGAGTAAACAAAGCACCAGTGGTGAGAGATCTCATGGCGAGACACCACAGAGCGAAGACAGGCGGCTGTTGTCTACCACAGGGGCAATCAATTATTTTAGTGAAGGTCCAGAATTCTTAGTTACAGCAAGGTCAAGGTCTGGAGCACATTTTCACTCCTATTCCCATACCGACCAACAAATACAGAGCTACGCAAATATAGTTTTTACATGTGTTGTTGGTTTGAGAGTTCTTCAATAGGTTTAAAGTTTTTGGGGGAATCAAAACTGTCTCATTTTTACTAGTCTGCCTTCTTTACTGACTTGTTACTGCATGAGTTCTTTCCCTGCCATAACTATAGAATTGTATAAACACTGTATTCTTATGTGTCTGTGCTATCAGAACCAAACATTGTGTTTCACCATTACAAAAATAAAGCAAATTGTAGCAAACAAAACTGAAGCACAAGAAGTAAAACTGAAAAATCACTGTGCTTTCTCTTTCAAGTGAATAAAAAAATGAAAACACCTTACAAATAACAAAAAAATGCAGTTATTTTACATTGAGTACATTTATAGATGGCCAATACTCACAGTAAGTGATAGAAGTGGCAGGTCCTCAAGGGCCTTGAGTTCAGGTGAGCTCAGAAAGAGCGATACAGAGACGAAAAGATTTGCATGTCAGAACAGAATGCTGATATTAATATTAATAATGTTCATTTTGGAGAACAAATATCCACACACTCAATATGACCTGCAGGAAACATTTTAACTGCATGTGTTGTAACCCTGACTTGGATTGCAGAATTTGACGGTTTTAATTGGCAATACAGTCAGCATACTCATTGCTAAGCTTTGCACACACAGCACATTTTGGTGGATCATGAAATGATGTGATATCAGTAACACAAATATGTGTTATAAAAAGAACATTATATTGTATGTTTTAGCAGTAATATATATATTTTTAAATCGGCTTGGAAAAGCTATTTAACAAAAATGGGCTTTGTAGCACATGTACTTGTCATTGTTTTCTTGATCTTTGTGAAGTGTGATTTTCTGAACCGTACTATAAGGAATGAAAATTGTATGTTAATTGTGTATTTTCAAAAAAATTACGAATGACGGTTGTTTTATTAGCCAAAGAAGGGATATGTTGATGCTTACAAAACAGGCTACATCAGCCAACACACTGAGTTTCACTTCATTTGAGCTGCTAATACTGTTTGACTTGTACATTTTGTTTCATTCAAAGCTCGCATTGAGTATCTGCTACTTACTATCACAGCAACACACTCATAAGAACTATGTTGTCTGAAAAAAAGGATACTGTAGTGGCTTTGACAGACCCAGAGAGCAGAACCTGACCCAAGACTGTCACTTCTGCTGGAAACAGGCTGATCTTTGGGATACAAATTGAACATTTGTGAAACTGCAACAATGTTAAAATATTGTAATAATTCTGTACTGTGTTTTAAAGGATATAAAGCCAGCAGAAAAGCATGTTTGTGTGCCTTTGGTTATTAGTTCTTGGAAACTGGCCAGACTTAAGACATGGGCCTCCCTTATCTGAGAGCTACTCGGAGCTGGACAAAAAAAAAGGGAATTTGAATCTTGATGGAACAGAGCTGATCTGCTTGACATGAACTGGATTTTGTAAACAAATTGTTAAAACACATTGTTCAGGGTAATGTTATAATATACTCTGTATTAGCCTAGGGGAATACTGTAGGAGTTTATATTCCTTTTGAATATTCCAGGGTGTCTATTACCTCATTATGTTATGTATAAAATTAATGAGGGCTTGGTAGTGAGAATTAGGATGTAGACATCATATCAATAGAGATGTCGTCATGAGCAGTCTCTTGAATCTAGCAAAATATGACTTTATGCAATGAATTTGGGAAAGTGCTTACAGTCGAGTTTCTTATTAATTAAAAATAACTCTGGTTAGAAAGTGGGCCTCCTCGAGTCCTTATCTATAAGTTGTCAAGGACTGTTGAAGCAGGGGATTTTTAGCTAAGGAAGACAAGTCTGTTATAAATGAAAAGAAACAAGTTTATTAAGAACACACTAAAAAGTACATTTTTACTGTTAAGAAGGAAATATATTTTAGACCAACGCTGGAATAATTAAACAGAGCTGGTGTTATATATTAAAAACATCTCTCTCTATATACTTGTATCTTAATAAGCAATAAAGAACTTTGTGGTACCGGAAAATTATCAGTCTGAGGACTACCTCACAAGGGACATGAGATCATATACAATTAATTTTAAAGGAGTTGCCTGAACTTTTAAAATATATTATTCACTTAAAGATAAGAGCTGCCAAAACAGACCAAATGTTTAAATTTAATTAAATCTTCTGACGCACAAAGTGGAGGAAAAGTAAGACCCCAGTCAAGTATCATTCAACTTGGTAACACACGCTGTTTGGTCCATTCTCTGAAGATCTGAAAAGCTGGTTGCTGTTTGGTCACATTCAGAAGCCTCTGCCTTTGAAGACAGCTCTTGTCTATATTTATATTTACACAACACTTAAATATATTGGGAGGTAAGCATAATCTTGACTTTATATCTCACTTATATTGAAGCATTGCTATAGGGATAGGAATTATATTTTAGCTTTAGAGAGTGTTGTATTGGATGCTTTAGGATTTAGCGGTGGGTGTTTTAGCATTTTGCATGTCTGGCCTAAGAGCAAAACACGTGATAACCATAATTGTATTGATTTATTGTATTTAAATGTGTAAAGGCACTGGATCGCCTAGATTGCCGATTAGATGGGATCTGACGTGGTCTGTAACCACCACTCAATCAATTTTTAAGCATTTAATAAACCCAAGGAGTAATAATAAAGGATCTGATTCGTTAAAACTTCAAACTTGAATGGGTCTGTGTGATTTCTCTTGATTACTTAAAAGTTGTCTGGATATACTAATATCTGTAAAGTCAGTGCACGAACAATCCATTTACAGGAGTTCAAAACATCTGTGTCCTCCTTAAATATCTCTCCTGATTTTAAGAGTGTGCTCAGAGCATAAATAGATAAAAGAAGTACGTGGACTCTGACAATACATACACACAATAAAACACATCATGGGGTGTTGAATGGTAGAGAAACATTAAATACAGCAATCAAAATGTTATTTAAAAAGAGACAAAAAAAACACTTTGCTACGTTACAGATGTTAACACACGACATTCAATAGACTTCAGTATGTATAATTTATTTCACATAAAAGGTTTACTGAAAAGCAAAGTCATGCACACTAAATGTGTATTCATAAACAATACACTGTTTCCTTGCAAAATAAACAGCATGTTATGATGCACATAAATTGAGACAGCAAAAATAAAATAATAAAAAAGCAAAATCAAAGATTAAAAGATAAATCAAAATCTTACTTCAAGACATAGCTAAATTTGTAGCTGATGTGCAATTTCTTTACTCTGCATATAATTGTTGGCTGAGGTATAAAACAAAAGTGCTGGTCATGTTAAAAAAAAACAAAAAAAACACACAAAAAAACATGACACCCTTATTTAAGCCTCTTAGTAATAATACCATTTTAGATTATTAAAAACGACTGTATGATGGCTTGAAACATATTGCTTGGCTCCCTGTAACGTAAAATTACTGTAAACATATTTTACAAAAAATTTGTGTTTCTAAATAGTGTATTCTGCTGTGATAAGAACTTAATTGTAATCCACTAGAGGGAGTTTCAGCACATTCATCATAGCAAGTCTAATAATGGCATTTAGTATATAACTATCCTACACTGATTGTCCTTGGTATGCAAGATAAGGATGAAGGCACATACTACAGTATCTTGAACAAATGGCACTTTATATAAAACACTTTTATCAGATCTGCTGTTGGTTGATCTCTTCTGTAAACCACAGTATTGTTTATGCTGCATTGTGACCACATTTTAAAATGAAAATAACATTTTATTTTGTTGAAGACCTCCATTATCAACTATTTTGGTACTGCTCAAAGTTATAAAAAAAGAAAAAAAAAAAGGTTCATTTTTTCACTTTACAAAAGAATATGGAAGTAAAGTCCTTGCACGGCCAGCATCAGAAGTAACCAAGTTTTAACTTGCATTAATGAGTATATAAGTATTAAAATCATTGACACATGCATATTGGCAAAAAAGAAATACGGTGACATTAATGAGAGCATTACATTTATGAAGTCTAGCAAGAATACAATCAACATTTTTTCTCTAAATAATTTCATGATAAATCAATGGTTTAGATTTTACTTGGTAAATTGATGCAATCGTTGTGTACAAACTTTTTTCTTGGTAGAGGAATACAACTGCAACTGTATATAATGGCATTATAAAATACAACTATACCCCATTTCACTGCTAAAAAAAGACAAATAACCAGTAGCTTGCCTGTGAGTAATGTGCTTGTTAACGCCTACTGCTAATAAACTTTCTCTCTTTCCTAGCAGTTGTGCGTCAAAGTATAAAAAATACATAACATTTTCATACTTCCATTAGATTTTTGTTTGTTTAGGCAGGACAACTTTAGGTAAACAAGCCATTTATTTTGTACGAAATTCATTGAATACGGTCGAGAGATGCATTCAATTTAAAAAGCAAATCTAAATTTAAAATAGGTTTTAAGTGGTGAAAGCAAGAAAAAGGGGGCATTTCTGTATTAAATATAGAAATAGTTAATTTCTATGTATTTGTTTAGTAATACCAATTGGTCTTGCACATACAATGAAGCTTGCAAAGCACACAGAAAGCCATGGTTATACTTTGTAATTTAAAATAAAGAAAGAGTAGAAATGTTCAGAAACTATAGAGCTGCCACTAAATCACATCACACAAGCCATATGATACTACCTATAAACACTGGATTCAAGGTTAATATGATCATGTCTGCACATCTGGATTTTGATAATAACTGGTGATAAAAACAAAGGAAAACTGCCACTACCGATTGCCATCAGTTATGCTTGAAAGTCTTTAAACCTTAAAGAGTAAGTAGCGGGGTTCTGAAAAATAAACAAAATAAATGTCCCCTCATGTTGCTATAGCTGTTTAAATAACATACCTGTAGTTTTTCTTTTCATTGATATCTCGGGCACTGGGGTTTGAGATCCGTTCTCTAAACCACTGCATGAAGAGCAATTTAAAAAAAAAAAAAAAAAAAAAAAAAAGTGCTCTGGCTTTTCCATTCCGTACCACTCATGGGCTGGATCGTTATTGCTGTGTTACCCGTTAGACAACGTGGGCAATAATCCTTACAATATCAGTGCACTAGAGCGGCCATTTTGAAAATAGCTTTGAAACAGACTTTAAAGTTACAAGTGTAAAAAGTTGTCAGGATGTTAACAATGAAAAGAAAACTTACATGTGTATTATTTAAACTGTAGCAATACGTGAGGACGAGTAACGCTCTTTAAAGACAGTTCAAGAGGCCCTTGTTTTTACCAATCAGCCATTATGTTTGAACATAAAAAAGTAAAAATTCTAAAAAAACCCCTAAAGTTTAATGTTTTACATGCACAGTAATCTGTGTAAGATTAATATTGTTAACTATTTTAATATTGTAAACATTTTCTTTAATTTTTTTTTTTTTACTTGGTTGAATTTCTTACCAATGTATTAAAAGTAGGTGATGTGATGCCAACACTATCTTATTCTATTTAGTGTAAATGTATTTCAGCTTTGACCAATACCGTTCATTTTCTATGATGGTTTAAAATACAGTACGCTATATCTCTGCTTTATAAGAGTTGAACTTTAATACTAAAATTGAATACTTTACATTTTTTGTAATGGTTAATAAATTGCCACAAATCCAAGGTGCAATTAATTTGTTTTCAAGTAGACCGAATCTTAGAACAATAACTAAGAACAACGTTTTTTAATTGGTCAGCTCATTTGATATCCAAAGACATACAGATACTGTAATTATGTAGTAACATATGAAAGAAAAAACGGTTATTAGCAGTTTTCTTACATCAATTAAGGTTAAAGGTACATAAGCCACCAATTTGTAAAATGGGTTTTATAAGCCACCAGTTTTAAAAAAAGGTTTTACTTAAGCCTCTGGTTTCCAAGTCATTGTTCTGGGGGAGAGAGGGCATTGGGTGTTCAAAACTGATTATAAATGGTATTACAGGTTTGATTTTCTTATAATCTTATATGAACCCACAACCAACCCACCAAAGTTCCATAAACCCAGGTGTTTATATACAGTTTTCTTCCAGACTCTGTAAGCAGCATTGGCAATGTTAGGCCACACAAGAAAATCAAAGATGGTAAAGTCTTCTTAATACTGAGTGGTGACGCGTGACCTTCTCCTGGGAATTTGTTTTTTTTTCAGGGTCTTCAGATTCATAGAAGTCAGTCAGTAACCTGCCCAGTAAAAAGCAACACATTTAGATAGTTTTGCATATCATTACATTATGAGCATATGAAAATAAATAAATACATGAATAAACAATAATACTACAAATGACAGCATTTAGTACTGTATGTACAAAAAGCATTGATACCAAATGCTCCTCTGAATCTTCAAATTTTCCAAATAAGTTTTTCTTATATGATGTGACATTGTAAAAATGTTCTTCCTCCCTTTAGAATTTCTGAAGAGTAAATCCCAGTAACAAGATACCGCTGCTCTCTAATCTCTTTTAGTTGGTATTCGTCTTCTGTTTCTTGCTATTAATGCCAAGATAACTGAGCTGTCTCCAATATTGTTTAACAGAAATCAGAAATGTGAAGATGAACAATTCAGTGTACTGATCCTAACTGTTTAATTATAACAAAATTACACCAATAATACAGTTTTAGAAACACAATGTTAAAACATATCTGATATTTTACACATATTCGCAAACTTTTTTTTCTTCGGCACACATGTGTGCTCAAGTTAAATTGAGGCACACACTGAAAAATAAGGCACACATTAAAAATACATACACAAACAATTTTGCAAAAATAAGTATTACAGTACCAATTTATATACTGTTTTTTTTTTTTTTTTACATAGCACGTGTGGAGTTTAATACTTATATGCATCAACAAAATGTTACTAAATCAATTTATTATTCAATTAAAAAATAGTTGGCAGGCACAGCTCTCTACATATATAATCTAATGGTACTAACTGATAAAGTACAAGGTCAGTTGGTGTGAATAAAACTTGCAGCTAATAACATATTAATTAATCCAATGTAAAATGGCAAATAAAGAACTTGCAATACTAAATTAGAGAGCAAGCAAATGCATAGCAAGGACATCAGGAATTAACAAGAACAACCCACTTGTCTTTGACGGCAAATCGCTCATGTAGCCACCTCCGAAAGAACACAGGTTCCTGGGGAACTTCTTTTATGTCGATGCGTTCAAAGTAAATATGAACTCTGGGGCATTCCTTGCATAAGAACTCTGTTAAAAAATAAAAGTTAATGCCACTTGCATACAAAAAGCAGATGTTATCGTTTTATACATTCCTGCAAAGCAATTTGTGCTCCAAAGACAATGTTTCCGACCCAGTTTAAACAGCCTATAAACCATCCAGCACTGTTATAGGCCAGGAAGTAAAACTGTTTTTTGAAGGGGGTGAGATCCACTCAATGGTGCTTTCTTATTGTGTGAATATGTTTTAACTGCTGACACTTACAGTATAGATATTTAACAAGGAAACATTTATTTTAACACCACCACTACATCTCTTCCTGGAGCAAGGGTTAACCGTCTCCTTTAAATTATATTATACAAAAAGCGGACAAAATGTGGGGTTTTATTATGCATGTAGATTTATAGTGCACCAAAATTAAAACACTATCAATCCATTAGGAGAGTCAGTACTTGTTTCTTTGCAACATATTTAGCAGTTCATAATACAGAAGGTGAACTGACTCTTGAAAATAAAAAATGTTATTGACAATAGGTTGATCATCTGTTTATGATAGTCTTATAAGGGCCCCAAGGAAACTCTTTTAATTATCCAATTAATTTAATAGGACTAATCCAATCTCTTCGTTATTGAGGTTAGTACTACCCTTAAAGCATACTAGTGGATAAGGGCAATTTGTTCTGTATGTTAAAATCAAGCAGGAACAGCTGGATTTTATCACAAAGTCCTCATGAGATCTGGGGCACTCCCATAAAACTTCAGCTTCACGTCATCTGAACCTCCCTTGAGGTTAAGTAATTAGGCTAGAAAAGCGAAGTATTTGGTAACCATCAATTCCATTTATGCTTAAGCGTGTTAATCCACAATGCCAACAAACTCTTCTGACCTTTTACATTTTCAAATCATAATAAAAAATAAAGAGAAACTGACATTCTTTATACAACCATTTACAATGCATTTTTCATGGTGCTGGGACGAACATGGAATTTTCATGTGCGGATATTTGATTTAGATATTCGTTTGGATTCGTTCATATAAAAACAATGACATCAGCAAGAATGACATCGGCAGTTTACACACAAAGGATGACATCAGCAGTTTACACACAAAGGATGACATCAGCAGTTTACGCAAAGGATGACATCAGCAGTTTACACACAAAGGGTGACATCAGCAGTTTACACACAAAGGGTGACATCAGCAGTTTACACACAAAGGGTGACATCAGCAGTTTACACACAAAGGGTGACATCAGCAGTTTACACACACACCGCTCCAGATAAGCTGTGTACTGGGTGCTTTACACATTGAAAGAATATGAAATTACGTATCATATTTAAATTGAATGCGTAATGAATATGCATAGCAATTTTGCTGCACAGCTTGAGCTTGCATGTTATCAAGCTTCTTGCACTTTGTTGGTTTCCTGACATCTCAATGGTCAATTGTGCATACACTGCATGCGGTAGCTACAGAATGGATGCCGGGGCAGCTATTTGTAGCGTGCCTTGGAATTGCCAGAAACACATGACCAAAGAAGACCAGGTTTTCAATAAATAAATAAATAAATAAATAAATAAATAAATAAATACAAACAAACAAACTCATCTGCCCGACAATAATTTAGGTGAGAATAAATACAAATATTAACTTTAAAATGACCTCACAAGCCCACTGAGGCTTAAAATTAGTGTTTTCATAATTAATTAAAAAACAGGTAAATAAACAGCAACATTTTAATCCTGAAATCTTTCTTTTCTTGAATGATTTATGTTACTATTTTCAGTACATGACAGAAAAGGCAAATGAATAGAACATTCAATTGTGTTTAATTTCAAGGGACTGCAATCAGGCGAACTCTAGGGCTATTAATTCACGGTCATGCCTGTTCATTACACAAATGCAACCATGGTTGGAGATTACTAGAAACTCCTATCCTAAGCACTGCCTGGAGATGATCGACTGCCATTCTTGACTGCAACTTGACAGCTTTACACAGCAAATGTTTGCTCACATAAATAAGTGCTTGCAAAAATTGCAATCATACTACGAGCAAACTGGGTGACATTTGGATAGTCATAGTATTTGTCTTTGTGTTGTGTCTCATAGTGCCTCCGAACATTGTACTCTTTAAAAACAGCAATGCTCTTTGCAGATCAAACATAGTATTTTGTCTTTATTCTGAACACAAAAACATTCTTCGCTCCACTTTTCGTTAAACGCGGCACTCTGAATCTATTTTCCCTTTCTTTGAAAGGGCCATTGTGGATTTAAGCACAGCCCAAACACAAAGTACACAGGCGACAACACCTTTAAAAAAAAAAAAAACAGCAGAAATGCATGAAATTAAAGTAAGTCTTGGGTTCTTGGAAATAGGGATGAACCCAATAATGTCAAAAAGAGGGGGGTCTGCACCACTATTGCTTTGAGTTGTACTAGCTTGGCTATGAATCAATAATAGAATCAGGTCATAGACAAGTTGTCTACTCTCCAATTATTTTACTGAAGTTTTAAATTGAAAGTATTACCGATGTTTTTTTTTCTTCATATTTACATTTTATTATCAATAACTAATCAAAATATAAAACAGACATTTGATAAATACAGCAGAAAGAGTTATGGTACATTCTTCAGAAAACAATTCATGTATAATTACGCAGGCTACATTTGATATAAATCAGATTTGCAAACAACTACATTTCAGTCAGCCCATGTATTCAGTGACCCCAAAAGTGCACAAAATAACTTAATTTAAAAAGCACCGGTGAACGCTGCCTTGCTGTTGAACCGCCCTTTGCAAAAGGGCGAGGCGCATCAATAAAGGCTGCCACACCAGACATGATGCAAATTCTCACTGGGCAACAAGATACTTTCGCAGTGACATGACCACACACACACCAGAAGCGACAGAGGCGATGCACCAGGTTTCAAAACTGCCAGATCTATAAAACCATTCAAAAATTGCTATTAACAAAACTATGATCAAGACTGGTACTTATTCATCAACATGATGTGGAAATTAGGAGCGTCTCCTCTGACGGTATTTCAACATATATGGCAATAAATCATACATACCAGGTTTATCCAGGTGCTTCGAAAATGGATTTCAATATACTGTCTTTCAAATCTGTATGTTTATAATCGCGATGGCCTTTGTCATAAAGCTCTGGATATTTTTCCATGGCAAGTATTATTGTGTCCTCTGTCATTTTGAATACTGCTTCACCCTGCTGGACCACCTGTATTGAAGCTGTTCTCTGATTGGTCAATTCCTTAGATGTCGCACAACAAATTGTAATTCTGTCTGCTTTATTATTACTACTACAACGATTACTTAAATTGCATATGAGGGGCACTGAGATTGTAAAGCTTCCTTATCTTACATTACTGGAACGGGGAGTTGTCTTCAACACCACAAGTGATAATTATTCTTGTTTTTGTCTGGAAGCATAAACATTTATTTAGGAAAACAGCCATAATGATGGTATGTAATGTACGGGGAGGGACTAATACTTTGATGCATGATTTATGACGATTTGAGCAGTGTTATTGCCTCGTCTGGGTACTTTTGTCTCCGTCCGGCAACATTTTTGCTAATACAAAATTATATATATATATATATATATATATATATATATTAGAATGATAATTCTTGCTGGTATGTAATGCACGGGAGGGGGTAATAACGATGTGATTTAAGACATTGCAGCAGTTTTAATGCCCCGTCCGGGTACTTTTGTCTCCGTCCGGCTTTTATCCACTCCCTGGGACAATGCCTGTTCGCGCATATCGGTAGAGCCAAACATCATTAAGAGAGCAAACTGACAGTCTGCATTGTGCTGTATGTAAGTGGAAGTTCATTCCAAGTTTGCAGAATTAATTTCTTCAAATCATTCCATTTGTGCAGCTTTGCAAATTGCCAAGCAAGGTTTTACAGATTTGAATTTAGAGTGTGAAACTTTTCAACCCGGCAACTTCCAGCTCCAAATCTCACTGAGATGCCTGGAATCACCGTCAAGTCGAGTGCTTCCACAAAAGTGTCATGTGGACAAATCATGAACTTGAACAAAGTGCTGTATCTGCAAAAGTCCACAAAACGAGACTTGAATGCATTAGCAGATCAGATGTAAACACAGCAAACTGCTGCAGATCTAGACTGTTGCTAGGATCCTCTACCATGCATGAATCTCGAAACATTCGTAACATCTCAAAGTGAGTCAGTCTGCCAGTCTCGATATCTCTGATGAACAGATTCAATCTTTTTTGCCATTTAAATGAAACTAAAGAGCTCTACACTATACTCCGAAACTGAACACACGCAGTAAAAGCGGGGTTACAGATTGTGACTCGTGTGTATATTGCTTGTTGACAGACCAATCAAAACACGATGAAACAGACTCCAGGAATACAAGCACCAATAACAGCAGCAGGTAGGTTGATGGGAAAAAAAAAAAAAAAAAGATGAATAAAGTGAGATATCACTTCCCAAGTTGGTCATTTGTAGATGTGCGATGACGCTAATAGTACGTTTAAGTAATTTTGTGTGTGTGTGTGTGTGTGTGTGTATGTGTGTGTGTATTTGTGAATGACTCGAGAGCCATATTTGCTTACTTGAAGAGCTCGGTATGGCTCACGTGCCACAGGTTGGCGACCCCTGCTCTACAATGTTGGCAAAACATTTACCATGTCGTCCCTGGTGTCACTGATTGGCAAAAAAAAATACTTCAGTTTTAGCAAGGTTCTGAAACAGTTCTGTAAATACTAGTACAATTATTAAATAAATACACTTCCATGGGCCTTGACGTTTAATTGCAAGATGTTCCCAAGAAAAGATTGGCTTTAGTTTATACGTGGGTACATTTTGTTGGATGGAAATGCATCCACTCCAAATGCTTCTAGTCACATTTCCCATGACATTATATACTGTAGTTATCAGTTCACACGTGTCACTGAGATTTTGGAGACTAGCCAGTTATAATATACCACGACTTTGTTTTCAATATGAGAAAAGAACGTTTTAATGGGATAATTGCAAGAAACAATTATACCAAAACGCGAATCAAGTTTAATCAGCCAATTATACAGTAATAGCATAATGTAATGCCCTCAGGCCATTGGGAACCACTTGTTAGTCACATATCAGTATTGGACTTCCATGATTAATTATAATTTAACATCCAGTGAAATAATGGCAAACTAATTATTTACTTTATTTTATACCAACATTGTAATTTACTTCCCAAATGTTACTGACAATATGCAAGCACTTTTATTGAGCATGATCTTAAAAAAAATAAAAATAAAAAAAGAGACACATCTAGAGATTTGTCAGTATTCAGTAAAGGTGCATACAGACACTGCAAAAATGGTAAGGTACTTCAAGCAGAATAAAATTAAACAAGCCAAAAAAACACACTTTTTTTTGGAAGTCCTAAGCATGCCAGCAGTGTTTTTTAATTTGTCAGTAACAGGATGTTTATGTGTTACTTGTATCAGTTTTTATGTAATTTCAGGAAGAATTGATAATTGGGAAAATGCAACGTCACAACACTCGTTGTTTACAGGAAACATGGTTGAATAATGTAAAGAATTCAAGGAGAAAAGATCAACAACTGACAAACAATAAAGTTATGGTCAGCTTTGAACAGTATGTTGTGCATGTATTCAGCAGGGCAAAGTTCAAATATTAAAGTGAATTTAATCAAGTTCTGGAAGAAGTGGTGTGCAAGTCACAATGCAGTATATATATATATATATATATATATATATAAACTCAAAGAAAATGTACTGCTTAATCCACAAGAGGAGCACAAAATATGGGACAGTATTTTTGGACAGTCTATTATTCAGTGTTGTAGACAAGCTAAAGTACACCTACCTGGCATAGATGGAGCAGTCCTTCTTCGACCTTTGCTGTCTAGAGTTCCTTCATATGCTACAGTGATATCATAAATGGCATCCAAGTGACCCTTCATTGAGTCTACAGCTATATGGGTCGCTTTCATTCTTGGTGTTAGTATATTCTTCAGTACTGCAAGTCCTAGAAAGAATATAAAAACAGCATACATATAACCTATTTGGTTAATTAACTGACATTTACACACAAAAAGGTGGGACAATATTGCATGTTTTTATGGAACAAAAGCACAGAAAATCTTGGAAGGATTTAGACTAGTCTCTCCAATCTGCTAAAATGAGTTAAGTCAAAAACCCTACAATACATAAATAATGTAGATAGAACCTTAGGGATCCAGTTGATCACATTAATTTTAGTCTATGGAACTACAGGATATTTAAAATTATCAACACAAAGTGCTACATTACCGATATGAAATACAGTACAGAAAACACATTTTTGTCCAATAAATGACACATAGCTAAAAAAGCACAAAGTGTAAATGAATAATCAGGAAGGTATCACCAATCAGCAGATTCACACGGTATGTCACAGACTTAAATACCAAAGTAGCCTATAGAAGTATTTCCAGCAGAAATGCTTGCAAGATGAGAAGACCAAGGTTGTTCCGAAACAAAACAGATGCACTGGAATGTCTATTGGACACACCAGTAATGAAATTATCCTTAAACATGGTTTATCTTGTAAATAAATTCTAAACAGTAAGTGCTATTACAGCTTTATACATGTTTACATCATTATGAACATTAAATAAACACAAGATAAACATTTGTTTAAACTACACAATTACTAGCAGTTATAAAATTATATTACAGCAAATTTTAAAAAATGTTTGATAAGCGCTCCAATTTTCCAGGTATCATGCACAACAAACAGTTGTAACTTGTAACTATCTCATAAGCTTTGGAAATACCATATTCTTCAAAATGCACACACATGAATAGCAGATGTCAACAACTATTCAAAAGTAAATTGGAGGCCTGAAAACAATCTGATATATACCTAGTTTACATATAGTACATGTTTTAGATCAAACAGAATTAACTTTCTAGTGCAAGTACGGATATACAGGGCAACTTCACTATAATGAACCCCCCTGGGACCTGGAGAAATGTTTGCTATACAGTAGTCTCCGTGTATAGGAGAGAGAACACTTTGCCGAAGAGAACACCCTTGAAACTGATTTTTCCCATTGTAAATGCTCCGCCTAAAGGAACAGGAACTTCACTTAAAAGAACACCTTTTTGGCACCGATAGCGATTCGTTCACAACTGATACAGTACTGGGCTAATTTCCATTGAAAATATCGGCCCTTGCTGTTGGGATTGTTACACAGGGTTTGTCATAAGAAGGGTTAATTTTGTGAAGTTAGTCTGTATTACCTTATCAATGTATTTGTACAGCAGCTGTAAGATATAGCAGATACTGTTGGGTCTAATATTTTTAAAACATCATTTCAAATTCAGAAGCCTGGGGCTAACAGCAAGTGCAAAAGGCTAGGCTAAACTATTCAGTTAATGTACTCTCTCAGGAGTCAGCTGGTAGCAAATGTATTCCTCCAAAAGGTTTAACAATGAAAAAAAGCCAATGAGACCACCAGAAAAGTATTACAAATGGTTTGTTTTGCAATGGAAATGAGGCCTGATAAGGAAATCAAAAGGTGCATTGTTCATTTTACAGGTAGTCTACATGACGCAGTACCCGCAATTGGTGTGATGGAGAAAACTTCTGAACTTTGCTGATTTTGAAGGCTGCTGGACCTGCAAAGCAATACATTAGGTGCACCAGCGGGAGATGTGTGAGCTGGAGGCCCATCTGGGGAGTAAAGACAGCAGTCTGGTGGACCAGACAGGAATTCCAAATTAATTTTTACCACCACAGTTGGTGGGGCTAAAATCCTAAGTACCTTAAAAAGCACTTCAGGCACTAAAAGTAATCAGATGGTTCTTTCACGCTTTAACCGTCAGAAGTGCACAAGAATTTTAACGTATGTAATGATAATATTTTGTTAAAAATGCTATGTCGTTATGTATGTGTAAATAAAGAAAGACAAATGGAGCCTGCATTAAAACTCAGTGCTTTGAATCTCAACTCATGAGCTGTGAGTATTTCTCAGAATACCATATTAGGTGACATGAACAGAGAACGACATATTACAGTGTTCTCTTTGGCTTTAAGGTTTTACTACGACAAATAAAAACGGCAATTAGCCAGAAACAAAGTTCAACAACCAACATTCTAAAATGATTCTTTTTTTGCTCAGATAATGATCAGTTCATGGTTGAACACCTTTTTAAATTGAGCACCCACTTTGTTGAAACTGCATGTCACAGTTCGCACCTTGTCACGTCTGCAGGCAATTAAAAAGATAATGTTTATTTAAGCTATGCCTTCCTACATATTTTATAAAAACAATGAACTGGTCAGCAAGAGCTTTCAGTAACTTGGCAAACTGCCTGTGGGCCATTCACAATACTGAAGTACAAAATGCTTAAACCGGTTTTAATTTGGTCAGAGGCTTAATTCAAACACTAACTACACACAACAGGGTCATGAGATTTTGCTCCGCATGCCAAGTAAAGCAAACCCTAATGAAATAAAAATGTACCTTGTTACGCGGCTGCATAAATTGCATCCCCATTTCCTTTTATAGTACTACTTCTGGGAAAAGTACAAAATGGTCATTTGTATCTGGGTAACTTCAACACAGAACGGGCACAACTGTGTTTTGAGTCATTAATGAATATAATCTCCAACAGAATCTGTGAGTTCTATGCTATGCCATGCATAGTGTATTGCACTACATGATAAAGTGCAAAAAAATGCATGCAGACTTTCCATGTGTCCATCACAAAAAAGTGTTTGCTCCCCACACAAAGGCCACAACACAGGTTTTGAACCCTGACCATCAAGATGCCCTGCAGCTTTCAGTTACAATTTTTCCTCAGCATATTTCAACTTATTAGTTTATTCTCAGTTATTACAGTACAATAATGTATTAAGCATGATCGCACAGGACTAAAAATCAGGTGTCCTCTGAGTTGGTTAAAAGCAGAGGACGTCTTGGAACCTCCCAGACCAGAATTTGTTTTCATCAAGGAAAGTCAGTAAAATTCAAAATTAAATGCAATGTTATGACCAGAGAAAGTGCTTATGTGCAGGATTTGTAAGCAATGAACTGGATGTAAACAACTAATTTCATTAACCTTCTTTTCCAAAGGCTAGAATAACCTTTTCGTCCATGCACTGTTCAAAGCATACATTTTTTATGTCGCCAATTATGTTTTGTATTTTTGCCCGTCCCCCACCAATTTTTTAATATTATATTATGGTTTATTGTGAAGGATGGTATTGCTTTGAAGCGAATACCCAGGAAACACTGTATCAATTCTAACATAACAATGACACAGGATTAAAAAAGACACCCTTGAAATTTTACAGAAGGTCCCGATGGTCTGTTATAAAAAAAAAAAAAAAAAATATCATGACTGCTGAAAAAATGATCTGTGATAAAAAGAAATGGGCAGTTCTCACTGGTCAGTTAAAATGACTAAACCACTTGTTTATGTGGTGATTTTTAGTCCAGTGCGAATCAGGCTTTAGACCTGTAAATGGTCAGAAAACAGGATTGTTGAACTTATAGGACTATCGTACACTGAAATATTGGCACAGGTGTAGTTTAGAAAGTGTATTTAACATTCAAATCCCACGCTCAACAGCCAGAACTCTCAGATATAGCTGGTCACTCATGTAAAAAAGTACTCCGATACACTCCACACTTTTATTGATAACGCAGTGTTTTAGCTATCCCAGTAACGGTTCTTTACATTAGACACTTCATACTTTGCATACTTCACAAAGCAACAAGCCTTAATATACTTGGCAACAAACTTACCTTGGCGCATGAAAAATCAAATGTGCATGCAGCAATTGCTTACTAGTGTTAATGTACAGGTTTAATATTGAATAGTCAAGTTTATCAAATACACTGCTGCATTTATCACTAATGAGAAACAGTGAGAGAATGATGCATTTTTCTCTCCCTGCAATGCTTCAGCAAACACTAAAATAAGGCTTCTTGTTGAAGGTATAGGTTTGTTTTAAATTTTGTATTTTATATTAAAGACAAATCCAGTTAAAACAGAGTAAAATAACATTATCTTTAAAATGCATTTGTAAAGTTTTCAAGGGTAATTAAACTGCTGCTGTGCTGTGTTGTAGAATTCAAGGCACCCTGCCAAAGGCATTTCTCTGTCGAAATGTTGGCGACATGTTTTTACAGATTTATTTTGGAGCGCAATTGAGTGTGCGGTTCTCTGTTTCTCTAAACTGATTTATGGCTTCAGCTTTGTGAACTTGCATCTCGTCTGCTTTGGTGTGCATATCCTTTTTCCCCTCTAGAATTCAAAACAACCTGAATTACAGTAAGCAAATTAGTACTTTGTTATAAATCGCTGTTACTAAAGTCCACCTTAAACTCCTGATACTGTGAAACCTACCATTTTGCATGTAATACTAACAGTACCACCTGTAACTGAACTTTATTGAGAGAATCATAGAATAGAACTCTGCACCAACAAAAAAGACCCTACAGCATATTAACATGTGTGGTCTATATCATTGAGATGGAGAGAGGTTAAATGTGGCAGTAAAAGGGAACTGGAACTAATGGAACTAATGGTAATGGAACTAAGAAAATCTAAAATACAGCTATGTACCAAACAATAGGAGAATATGCAAAGTGTACTCCATACAAAGGAAACTTAGTCACATTACCTCAATATAGCAGCCATATTAGGTCAGAGATCATGGTCACCAACACATTGAGCATGGAGGGTTTATACAGCAAGACTATTCCAATAAGACAGACATTATGAAAGTGTTGAAAACAGACAATACGTATAACAGTACTAATGTACTACCACTTTACCAGTGCAAAATTTAGGGGTGACATTTTGTTTGGAAAGGTTAGCTCGGTGAATATAAATGAAATAAAAATGTTATTTTTTTTCTTACAATTCACGATCAACATTTTCAACTAGATTGCTTGGCTTCCTCAGGTCAAAAAAATGAATATCAAAGTAAATAAACATAAAAAGTAGATTTGAACCCATTGTAATCCCTGCTGATTCCAACAACACTGAATGCTGAAACTGTACCAAATACAAAATAACTTGAAACACAATTTGACTACAGTAAGTTACTCAACAAATATAATGATATGCACTTTTGAAAAAATTCCTTCACACACAAGATCCCACACACTTGGTATATTATATCAAGATTTTAAAGTTGATTCAGACACAAAAGCGATTCTTATCCAATCAAAAAAGCTATTCTTGCAACTTGTATTTGCTTGGTTGAAGCCTTGTTTTTTTAATTACCGCATGATGAATTAGTCATTGGGCAAACAAGTAACAGGAAGCAATTGTTAATTTTCTGTGTGCATCATTGCACGCAACAACAAATACCACATTGGTGCCCAGATTTAGAGAAAACATTTATCAGGAAACTCCTAAATTACTCAATGCTGCAGCAATAAATATGGTTTAATGTGTTCTGCATCTCAAATAGAAACTTTTTCAAGGAAATCAGTTAACCTGATGCATCTTTAGCATCTTCAGAAAGGCACAGTGCAGTATAATGTACTGAACATCAGACACCAAAATACACAATTACAGTTATTAAATATATTTATTACTGACCTTCAAGATATACAGTGAAATAAATAATAGTATAAGGTAACAACAGAAGAACTAGGAAGAGATTCAGATTTATTTATAAATAGATACATGTTCAAAATGCTACGTTCACGAAATGTGTCAATGTTAGTAAGGTAATGCAACCAAGACTCCTTGCAGAAAAAAAAATGTAATAGTGTTGAAGTGGAAACTTTTAATGTATGAAAAGTACGATACAATCAAATCCATACCTTCTTTACAGGCAAACTCTTGACTAGCAGAAATTACTTTTTGGAGTTCAGGATTGTAACGGGTTCCTTCTGGAAAAATGACAAGATACATCTGCACAAAAAAAAAAAAGACAAAAAGATAAGTGACACATGTTAAAGCTTAAGCATCACAATTCATAATGATAATGTAATTGACATTTTATTTTAAATTAAAATAAACAGATGTATGAGTAATTTACAAAGATGGTATTAAAAAAACAAAACACTATGCTTATCCCACTCTTTTTTTATATTTCAAGGCTCAAATTACTACAGGCATTTGGTAACACTAAAATAATGGCTGGAAATGCATAGGTTTCATGGGATTGCAAAGGAGGAACATCTGAATAACATTTGTTATTATTTTGTAATAGCTGGTCAGAAATTCATTAGGATTTACAGTGGAACACCAAAAGAGTAGCAGCTAATGCATTAGAACCTTATGAACCTGCAGCCATTATTTTAAAGCGTAACACAGGCTTTATAGAAATTATATCTCCCTAGAAAAAATCAATGTACTGTGGGGTTAAACATAATTACTAAGAAATCCAAACTAAAGACCACTTTAAGTCATGGTTTCAAAAGGATTTAAAAAGGTTCAAATGAATATCAAAATATGCATTTTAACTGCATTAAACATTTCTTAAGTGATGCACATTAGAAAAGTTTTAAAGACGCCAAAAAATAATCCTTTTGAACTTAACAGCAATGAATGCCAGATAAGCCACAGCAATACAGTTCTGTGCAACACTATGCCCCTTCATATTTTACCAATCATATATATATATATATATATATATATATATATATATATATATATATATATATATATATATATATTTTTTCTTTTTAGAAATAATGAAACTGGGATACATCACATGTTGTCAAGTGGGTAATAAAATTCAAAAGCCCAGAAGACTAAAAACACAAGGCTGCAATCTCGCAGAATGTACTAGAGTACTAGCAACTCTGTCATTCAGCTATGCTGCTCAGAGTCATGGGAAAAAGTCACTTGGCAACAAATACTTCTCTCAAATAGAAAATGATCAAGGGATTTTGTGAATATAAAATTGGCAATCTTAAAATGTCATTTATAATTTAGATTTGTTTTGTTGACAGATGCACAATTTACCACTGTATTACACTTTACATGCAATCTCAAGCAAGTTCCAACTTGCATTACCGTACGTTTTTCAGACAACAGGCAACATAATTCTTGATCACAATTGGACTAATGTACAACTTGTACAGTATACTTTTACCCCAATAAAAAAAAATGGTTACAAAACTAGTAACAAAACACAAATGGTACCCCAGGGGAATGTCATATGATAATGAATGTTTTGTAAACATGAAGTAAAATAGATTTGTGAAAAAGACATGTGGCCAGAGGACACCACTTGTACTGTACTTTAAGAGAATCATAAAATACTAAAGAGTGACATATCTTAAGCTGCACTGAAATCATTGAAAAAATACTCTTTCAATGACAACTAACCTCTCAATTTGCAAGTGAAATTGCAAGGGCATTTCTTCCTGTAACACAAAACTTTAAATTTAGAAATTCTGGACCAAAAAACAACAGTACTTACTGGGGTTCCTACTTTTGTTTGAGAAATGAGTTTGTTTCTCATTGCTTGTTCATCAAATTTGGCACTTCGCTTCACATAAACACCTCCATGCTACAAAACAAAACATTTATTAGTTCTATTATTTTCAATACTACATAGAAATAGTTACATAGTACAATGTCGTTTATGTTAGTCTGTCACAACTCTACCAAATCAGTGTCATGAAAGGCAATTCTAATATTATGTCATGTAAATACAGTTTTCTGAAAGCATACTGCCTCAATTCTGAAAGTGATTTTTCAGAACAAATGCATCACTTGGAAGTGTATGTATATTGTGGAACTTATCAGAAAAACAATATTCAGATGTTCTCATGTGAACTGATTTTTGTGCACAAACCTATATAAGAGAGATCTGGATACCTGTGAAAAATACCATCCATACAACGGAAGCCATTTCAATCCATCTTTTAAAACATATCGTATGTGTCCAAGGGCATTCTGTCTGATTGCGAGCATGTCAGCGATTATCCAGTCAACTGCAGAAAAAAATACACACAAATAACCTTTAGTTTTTGTAACAAATTACTTGTTCGGCATTAGGCTTTATATCTTTAAAACAAACAAACAAAAAAGTTGTTTTTTTTTAATGCTGATTTGCATTACTCTAAAATAATACCTGCAAACACATATGTATTTCATGTTCCATTACCCATTCTCAGCTGATTAAACAGCAATTTAAAAACATGAAATAAAAAGGAAAACACAAAATTACAAAATGTCAGACAATGGAATAAACAAATGCGAAAGGATATGGCAAAGTAACAATATAGTGTAAATTAAATGACAATGCCTACTTGCCTTAAGCATTCATACTATATGGGATGCCAATGTCCATGCTTAATTCAACATGTGCTGTACAAATCGATATGGAGATATGGACATTAGCCCAACCCAATCACAGGTTAGAACTCACAGGTTCAAGAACTTAGGAATGTCCATACCGAATTCTATTACAACTGGATGAGAAAGTTACAGAAAATAATATAATTAAATATATGTTCTATAAAATTCCTGAAATATTGTACCATATATAAATACATTTGAAAAGGACAAACCTGTACACTGATGATTGGAAAGGTAGACCACATTCTCTTTGTTCTTTGGTATATCTCCATAAATAACTACCTGCAATTAAATATATATAATTATTATTATTATTATTATTATTATTATTATTATTGGAGATGAAAACTAACACAGGAAAAACTTACATGAAACTAGGTCAAGTAGAAAGGTTTCAGCCATTGACTTTATTATAGTGAAATGTGTTGCATTGGAAACAAATTAGTATCTTTTTTTTTGCGTTTTAACAAAAGAAAAACATGTGACTTGTTACTGTAATGAATCGAAAGGCCAGACAAATCTATGGATGACTGAAGAAGTAAAAGAATGTACACCACAGGGAAATCACCAGCCATATCATCATACAAATTTCACTTCATAATATTTCAACTCAAGGTTGTACTGTTTTATGAGAATGAGATCATTTCTCTGCATGTTTCCAATTATCAAACAATGGGACTACACTAGTAGTCACGGAAGCAAGCATTCTTACCTTCCATGGAAGGAAAGTGTAGTCTGGGTATTTGCCCTTGTGTAGTTTACAATTGTGTTTGGTCTTTAGCAGGCGTTGCAGCGTTTTTTGAAGACCATAGAGGTCTTTTCACAACGGACGCAATGAGATTTGTCCTGCAATAAAATTATACTTTTGCTGCGACACTTCCTTTCACAACACTGGTGTCAGGCGCAATGTGATAGACAACTCTCCTCTCAAAGTCAAGGTATTCTGCACAATACTCATAGTGTCTTCCTCTTGCGCCCCATTTTCAAATCAAAGTAATTGCACCATAGACGTTATTACACGTTACCTACACGTTAACCCACTAATTTCACAGAAGGACCTTTGAATGATAAGCACTGTAGCTGGCAAATGAAAGTGCACAGGTCTTGATGATTGAGTCATTTTGGATGAATGAGAAAATGTTAGCGCCGATTCAGACGAGATCTGTCGGACCAGGGTGAAATGACCGACAGTGAAACCACAGTACTAAGTGACCACACAGATGACTAACAGTGACCCTAGCCATTCACAGTGGAACGGAGACGGTACAGACCATAAGTGTAAAAACTACACAAACTAGAGATCACGTAATTATTCTGTTTTTGTAAGAAAATAAAAACATAGGGAGTTGTTTTACCGACGTTTACCCTGTGTACATTTATTTCAGTCGAACAATGTTTTTTTTGGAATTCGACATTTAATGAGCTTTCCTGATTAAAATCGAAAAGTAGCAAGCCTAGCTATAAATCATCCTGCCTAGACCAGATGTTCGTTTTGAAGTGATTTGCGCACTGTGAAACAGCCAGACAAAGATTTTGAAAAAAGTGCATGCAAAGGCAAAGATATAATATCACTTATAGCAATAAACTTTTGTTAAACTAGATCATTCCATCTTAAACATTTTTTCTTACTAATATTATATTGGAAGTAAGCAAAACAAAAGAAAATACATTCTTTTTTTACTTCTCAAATGTTTATAAGGCTGCATGTTTTTTATTTATTTATTTATTTATTTATTTTTTTATCTAATAACAAACGTGCTCCTGGTAGCACAGGGTAGTACATGTTAATGTTGCATGAATATAATTGAATTAAACCCAAATGCTCTTTGTAACTGCAATGACACCATTCCATTAACAAATATATTCCATACGGCACCTACAAGAGTTCATATTTGATAGAGCCAGTGTTATATAAAAATGGCACTATTGCATATGTAGGATATTTAAGAAATGGTATCTATAGTACATGTATAATGAAACTAGTATAAGAAGCACCAAGCTGCTACAAAATTAAAGCTACCAACTCAGATTGTCAGTTCAAAAGTCTGTCTGCCAGTCAAACTATTTTTGTGGCTTTTCTCTTCACCCTAGTATCACTTTTGTCCAGCTGTTGTTCAGGTGAAGCAAATAACCCTTAGTTATGCAGGCCACATAACACATCGAGCTTGTCAATTTAAAATAATTTTGAAATTGTATTTTAATTTTATGTTCCGGTTTTTAAAAATTGCCACACACTACAGTACATGGCATATCCAGATAGCGAGCAGAGGAATGCAACCCAAGCCTTTTTGTAAATGCTGATCCTTTTTCAGTATGACCCAAGGTGCAATGCAACACCTGTGTCGAGTTGCCAAAAATAAGGCCACTCCCCTAAAGATGTGACATCACCAGGCGCTGACGCCGCCAATACCCCAACAGTGTGAAATGTTTGTTAAATCACATGCATGTGCAAAATCGGTTTGCTTCTTGTGCCTGTTGCTCAATATTGTGACATATGGACAGAGACACAGTGTTTATCCATACTCTGATATGCATAACACCTTGGACAAGCAGTTCTCCAATAATGTAAAACAACAACAAAAAAAAAAGATAGACAGCCTCCATGTGAACTACAGAATATAATACGCTCAATAATATGTACTAGAGAATTTCCTTAGTAAGTTTCATTAGAATTTGATAAAGGGTTCTCTAGATACAGTATTTTATTATATATACCCCTGGATTATGATATGTTACATAATTTAGTGCAAAAGATGGTCCTCAGTAAGTTTCAAAATAGCTGGACAAAACATCTATTTGTATGCAAAACCCTAAAGTGTAACATACATACTATGCCTGCCTCCACTATTTTGCCCCCAGCGAGACATACAGCAAGCAGTTATGTTTTTGCTCTACAGTACTTCAGATTAAACATGCATTTGTTCCAGTGAAAAGTCCACACTTTAAGGAAAAATATAATGTTATATGTTACAACATTTCTGAAAAGTTTAATGCAATAGCCTCTACATCGGTCTACATCATGGTTGTTTATCGGCAGTTCTGTAAATTTTCATGTACTAATTTCGAACTGGAGACCAAAACCTGCTACTGTACTGTAGTACAAACATAAGCATGCCAAAAACCTGTCTACCTCAATTTCTTCCATGTTTAGATGTCTGTTCATGTTTGATAAAATACCATCATGCAACAGCTGTATAAACTGGCTTGTAAAATATATGGGATTATGGATATTCATCCATTATATTCATCCATTATATCCATATTGAACTCAGGAGAGCTGCAAATAATAATAAGGGGTGCACAATGTTCAGCAAAGCATGTACCAGAACAAGGCTGATCCAAAGGGTTACTTATTTCTCCACAACACTACTATACAAAGAATTATTTTTAGCATAACACAAAAATGGGGTGTTTAGTATTTATACTATTCTACTGCTAAAAAAGACCACAGTTCCATTCTCTAATAAAGGAAAAACTTGTGTGTTACTCAAACAGACCCATAAATCATTATGATATGTGTACCTGCTGTATAATTTGGGTCTAGAACTCTACATACTAGAAATGGCAAAGTTGTCCACTCATAATTCTATTCACAGTAATTATTTCCGTTTTTAAATGAATGAATTAGTGTTGCATTTTAACATTTCCACTTGTCATTGGGCATTCAAGATTGTGAGACCACACTGGGCAAAATGTTATAAAAACGTATAAACACTTAAAAAAAAAAAAAAAAAAAAAAAAGAATCTTTAATCTATGTAATTCTAGAATACAGTCAACGTCAGAATGTTTGGTGATGCGATATGACATTTGGAACCATATGCTCTTGACCGCTCGAAACCAGCAATTATGAATGATTTAAATAATTCGTAATAATTATTATTTAGAGGAAGTGGGCATACAATACAATAGTTTAGCCTGTGTGGCGCAGGAGTATCCACAGATACTCGAGTTCTGCAATGTGGTGTCGGAATGAAGACTCACCTCTACCCCTGTGTAGTTCTCGAAGAAGAACAGGACCATGCTCTGGTAGACTGAGTACACCCGATCGTCCACACCATGGTATAATCTAGCTGGAAGGACAGTGGTGAGGAGCCGCAAGACGCTCCAGGAAAGCAGATACGCCGGGGCTGTGCCTAACATTATAGCGGCAGGAAACCAGTACCGCATGGAATATGTGTGCACCACCATGGACAGTAGCATTTTAAATGATCTGATGAGAAAACTATACAGCTCGAATGCAAAAATGAATTTAAAAAGTTAACTTTTCCTGTGTTGTTAGCATCAAACTATTAAAAGTTGACAGCCCAATTTGACATGTCAGAATATTAAGCCATACATAAAGCGACACACTGTCTCAAATTAATTAACGTTACTCAACTGCACTCTTTTTTCACGAAGGTGCAGATAAAAACACGTGTAACAACTGAACATTAATACATTAATGACAAAAAATACCTTGGCTTCAGTGCAAAAATAAGTCACCATCATAAAGAAAAACACTCATTAAATGTAACGCTATATTTTGTCCAAACCTGGATATGCATGCCTTTTTATTTAAACGGGTGACACGTTTCTTAACAACTAAATGCCTAGCACTGACCCTAGTACTTGCACTCAAAATATATATACTTAAATCATTTTTTCTCTATGAACTTCCTCTTACAAAGTCAACCACGCCTTCTTAGACTCCATGTTGGACGGGTTACGTCACAGAACCGCTTAACACCGAGACCACTCATTGGCTGAGGTTGCACTTCCTGATGTACCGGTTACTAAGGGAAGACAGTTGCTGGCTGGCTGATCCATGCTGTTTTGTAATGCTGTGCATTTAAGGAGATTTTTGGAATCGGGTGGAAACCGGCTATTTTAAGTCCGAGTCCGGTTCCCAAACTATTTAGAAAAACATGTCCGTATGTCAAACTAACTCGTCCGCGATCAGTCCAAAACAAGTACAACAAAACGCAAATATATAGTCGAGTTAAGTGCGTGTGAACATGTCAATTATAGTTTTTCAAATGTACTTTTTTTTTTTTTTACAGAAATTTAAAAGCATTCGGTAATTTAAATGGTTTCATGTTTTTTTTTTTTTTTAAAGAATCCGTTTTTATTAAAAACAGTACCCACTGGAACCGGATCCTTGATATTTGCATCCGGTTCGTCGGTTACAAAGCAGGAACCGGTTCGCACATCTCTGTTTTGAGAGAACGGGACTTGGTTGTAAACTCTTGCTGCTGAGCTTTAATCTGCCTTGTGATACTGTACCTGTAGTGTATTTGCCTGTGGAGATGAGCGTGTAGTGTATGAAGATATGTTCCAAGAGGCCAGAGTCACTTGAACTATCTTTTTTTTTTAGGTCTTAGTACCACAAAAGTTTTTATTTATTGATTTAATCATCTGAATTTTAGTACCTGCTGTAGCTTTGTATTGTAGATACGAGCATGTAGGTATCATTTTAATTTCCACCGTACAGAACAATAACATGAAGGTCATAGTGTTTCTGTTTTATTTTGCTTGTGAACCCAACCTGGGTAACAACCTGTCTCTTCTAGCTTGGTAGCGGTAAAATTAATCACTTAATTTAGTTTAACCAAATTGAATACAACGCCTACTTACTTAATTAATTAGTTACAAACATACCAAACCTCCAGTTACGTTTTCCTTTACTGACACTCAACTGGGGTCATTTGTAGTACACTGTAATAAAATGTCACGGCTATCCTGGGACTTTTTTAGTCTTGTTACAACGCTTGACTAACTCTCTTAATTTTGCAACGGTATACAGTTCAGTGAAAGACAAAAAATAAGGGGCAGAGATGGTGTACATGTTTTTTCTTCCTCTAATTTGCCTTTGAATCACTAAAAAGTGCTCTCACAACAATCACGGGCTACTGTGCCCTCTATTCCTATCCTGCGTTTCTCTAGGAGGGTAACCAGTAACTCAATTATAACAAAAAACCTGACTCCTTAAAATGAACAATATAGATTTTAACCAAGTCCTAATTGGGATCTCAAAAGTAACATCCTGTTGACACAGGCAGTTAACGAAACTTGTGCATGAGTGCAGCAGGCATTCTTGTGATTTGGGAGTAGGGTTTCAATTCAATCATTTTGTTTTTTTGTTACATGATGTTTATTTTTCATTTAATTATTTAAAGAATCTGTCATTGACTTAACTTTCAAATTCCAATACCACATTACTTGACTCTCATTCCTGACGTTATGTATTCATTCCTTGTTGAAATATTTTTTTTTAAGTGTCAAATTACTGCATCCGTTTTTTGAGAAGCCAGTATGTAGGTGTCCAAACAACTGAACAAGTTAAGGACGTCTTTCTTTAGATATACAGATGTTAATATCTTTACAAAGTAAAATAAATAAATACAATTGTAGAAGGCATATGTTGTTAGATTTTAAAAGTAAAAATAAGCATAATGGTATGGTTTTCATTGCAGGACCAGGGACTTACAAAAGTGATCACAGGTAGTGAGTTGTTTTTTTTTTTGTTTTTTTAATAAATTTAGTCGTCGCCAATTTTTTTACCCTGGTTTTCTCCCCAATTTAGTATAATCAATTATTATCTGTATCCTCGGCTCACCGCTCGCAAACCCCCCGCTGACTCGGGAAACGGCGACTGGAACACGCGTCCTCCGAAACGTGCTCCTGCCAAGCCGTCATTTTTCGCACTGCAGATCCACAGCAATGCCACCAGACCTATAATGCCGGAGGACAACACAGATCTGGCGGCTCCACTGCAGAACCACAGGCGCCCTATCGGCCACAGGGGTCGCTGATGCGTGGTGAGCCGTGGATTCCCCTGCCCGGGCAGCGCTCAGCCAATTGTGCGCCTCGCCCTAGGAACTCCCGGTTCTAGGGGGTGGCGCAATTCCCCGGTCACGGTCGGCTGTGACATCGCCTGGATTCGAACCTGCGATCTCCAGGCTATGCGGAGTGCCTTTACTGGATACGCCACTCGGGAGCCCTGGTGAGCTGGTTTTTAATACTTCTATTAATAGAAGTTGCTATTGTTGCAAAGTATCATTTGTTTAAAATTTGTGAATGAAAGGTGGGTCTAGTTTTCATGGCCTGTTTTCATAACACAATTATGTAAAGGGACCCTTATTCAGGTATGAATCTAGATTAAACTGATACCCATAGGTGAAACTGCTCAAGATCAGGTATAGACTTCAACCGTGTAAATAGAAAACCTACTGCAAGTGAACCATTATAAATAGAAAAAAAAGCTTATTACACACTCAAAATACTGACCTGTAGACCATACCAAGGAGTAGGAAAAAATAGGCAATTTCAATTAAAAGTGATTAGTGTGGATAAAATAATCATAGGGTTTCAACAACAGGAAACACGAAATGAAGGATGTGATGCAAGATCTCATTCACAGAGCATGCTTAGCGATGATTAGTCAACTAACAACTGAGCAAAAAGTCAATCAGGTGAACAACTAAATTGCTGAAAATTAAATAATTTGTAGATCACACTAAGACATACAATGCCCATTAAAAAAAATATTCTTTACTTACCATAAGGCAAAAGTATTGTAATGTGGTATGTAACAGATGTGCAGACTATATAAGGTATGCAAATGTGTGGTTTTTTTAAATTATGGTATAACTAGTTCCTCAGTTTTCTCTTATACATTAGATTTACAAAAGAAAATGGGTGTAAAGATCCTTACCAAAGACAGAGTCTCTGCTTAGCTAAGGGAAGTCCTACAGACCTTCTGGGCTAGCCAATACGTGTCTGCATTCCTATAAGAAAGTAAGAATGAAATGCATTCAGACTTTTACCACCATAATTTCTATAAATGTTAAAAGTTTCTTCTTTTTTAATTTAGCCATTGCCAATTATTTTATTATTTCCTCCCAATTTGGAATGGCCAATTATTTTTTTAGGCCCAGCTCACTGTTACCACCCCTGCGTTGACTCGGGAGGGCGAAGACGAACACACGCTGTCCTCCAAAGCGCATGCATCAGACGACTACTTTTTTTCACACTGCGGACTCACCATGCAGCCACACAAGAGCTACAGCGTTGGAGGACAACGCAGCTCTCGGGCAACTTACAGGCAAGCCCACAGGCGCCTGGCCAGACTACAGGGGTCGCTGGTGCGCGATGAGCTGAGGACACCCTGGCCGACCTCGGCCAATTGAGCGCCGCCCCCTGGAAGCTCCCGTTCTCGGTTGGCAAAGGAATAGCCTGGACTCGAACTCGCGACGTCTAGACTATAGGGCACATCCTGCACTCCACGAGGAGCGCCTTTACTGGATGCGCCACTCAGGCGCCCCTAACAGTTTAGTTTTGAATACTAATTATAGTAAAATGAATAACATCAGAGAAGTCTTACAGCATATTGCCATATGATGACATTAAGAATAAGAGCGAATCCGTAGTACTACTATACCAAACCACACAAATCTGGACCCACTCATTCCAGGCCTAATACAATTATTAAATCAGTATTAAACTTCATTCTTGTCAAAGCTCTATCCCTAGTTTTGAATTATATATATATATATATATATATATATATATATATATATATATATATATATATATATATATATATATATATATATATATATTGGGATGGTTGCAAGAGCAGATCCAGTGCATTTTCAGATAACTTAGAGCTTTCTTTTACTACTCACTAGGCTAAAGAATTGGATTTTGGTATTATCCCCTGAATTTGTCTCTCTTACAAAGCCCAGAAAAACTGTAAATCACAATACCAAGAATAAGAAAGACACAAAATAGAATGCCCTGTGCAGATTAAACAAGCAGAATACAAAACATATATTCCCTAAGACATTTACATTTGAATCTGACCTTTTTACACATTCTCTTTTATTTTTGCATTTTTATATCATGAATACAATAAACAATGGAGATACAGAAGATTATATAAAAGTTCCACTCCTTATATAAGTGACTCGTTTTCTTAACTCAAAACTAATAATAATGTATATGTTAAACTAACAGACCAGGATAATTCATAGTTCAGTGCAAACAAAACTTTTGTGACAAAATTCTCCTGAAGCAAAGCAGGACCAAAAAAAATAATTTGTTTTGAAAATGACACATTATGATGAATTACGTAGAATATAACTGTAGTTTCTTTTCCCAGCTGAGCATAGATTAATGTTACTTGACTGTATGCCAAATCTCTTAAAAATGTTAGTTATCAATGTCTTGGTAAAATAAAAAGCATACTTTATTTTATGTAACCTTTTAGACTTTTGACAAATGTAGTTCCTGTGGCAAGTTTTAATACTTGTCCCTAAACATTTCAAAGTAAAAAAAAAACACATTATTTTTTTTAAAAACACCGGTGTTGAATTTTAAATATTTTGGAGATAGCAAACTGGAAAGTCTTAACAATGGAACTTCAATATTTCAACAAGATGTTGTCATAATAGATCACAGGGTGCTGTGAAAATGTTAACTTTTACTTCTCAACTGAATGCAAGTAAAGTTTGATATTTTCAGTATTCCAATTTGGATGACATATTAAACAATACTGTATAAAATGACATTGGTTTTATATGTTTAATCTTTCATAATTGGAACTCCCCCAGTATTTAACCTGTCACTCTTTACTACAGTTTTCACTTCATACTATTCATAATAGAAGACTATCGAGTTTCTGGTGAATTATGACCCACCCAATGCTTTTCCTCTTAACTAATAAATATATATTTCAATATTTTTTTTTTTTAAATCAATAACAAAAAGACAAACTGTCCTTTTTACAGATGACAAAAAATATATATTTTAAATTGTGTGCCCAATTATTTTACCCCCTGATTTTATCCCCAATTTGGAGTGTCCAATAATTTCCCCACACAGCTCAGGAGACCTGAAGGTTCAGTGGACCTCCGATTCCATGACGAGCCAGCTTCCTCTTTTACACCCAGGAACTCGAGAGCGGATGTCAGAGAGCTTCCGAACTCTGTAGGACAAAGGCCAGCCCTGCAGATGTCTGCTTTTTAGCTCTCTGGGCACCTGGCCAGCAGGGTTCGCTGTAGCGAGATGAGGAAAAGCAGTCCCTGTCGCTTTTGTCTCCCTGACCCACAGGAGAGCCAGAGCCAATGCTGTGCTCCCTTTGGAATCCCCAGTAAAGACCGACGACACTGCACAACCAGGACGTGAACCTGCGTCGTATGACTCAGCCCGCACACCATGTGGCTGTGCTTTTACCAGGTGAGCCACTCTGCGACCCCATGAACAAAATAATTTGCCAAATTATTAATAAAACAGTGAATCATGGATGAATGCTGCACACAACCCATCTCAAAAGATCAGGGGTTGTACCTGAATACTTTTTGATTTATTTTTTGTTTGTTTTGGATACAACGATCCTTTAGTTTAATTTTGTAATCACTCCTGAAGTGTATCACTTCATAAATATGCCATGGTTAATTTGTGTTCTCTGAATTCAATTTTACATAAATCATTTCAAGATGAATTATGAAAAAATGTAAATGAAACTTGACATTTCAATAAACATTGAAATTATAGGCAGAGAAATCAGGGCAGGGAATTAAAATAATTAAAGTATGTTCTCCAACACATGACGGCCAACCACCTGAACCAGGTACTTAAACATGCAAGTGAGTTTGAGATCTTTGTACATAAACAATACTACCAAGGTAATTCTTTCAGTACCATGCTTTGCTAAATTAATGGTTTTATTGGGTCTAAAAACATAACATTCAACAGAAAGTTTCACAGTACAAAAATACAATGGAACATATAAAATGACATCTTAAATAAACACTACAGACTATGTTTACAATAACATTAACGTTCAAACCAAAACAAAGCAGATATAGCAACATTTACACGATCATCTTAGAACACACGTGTTGCATCTCACACATATTCTGGTGCACTCTTGTTGGTCTTCTAGTCGAGGTAATAGTTTTGAAATGGGAGTTTTTTGTTTTGTGTGATACAGTCTACAAGAGCAAAAATGAAGAAAATAAGTTAGCAGTATTTAGAACATCCACAAAAATAAACATATGATTTGTTTTAACTAGTGTAACTATCTACAGCTTTAAACTGTTTATGTGGTAGCAAACAATCTTCATGAATGAAAACATGCATAGTGTACAGTAAACATACATCCACATCATCTTTTTAACAAACAAATCCAGGAAAACGTAAATAGAAATGTTATCCATTACCGATTAGGGTATACCTCTGTGTAGCGGGATTTACTTGAGCTGCTCGAGAGAGCACTCCTCTGCGTCCGGCACGAATTCCTTGTCCCCTAGGGAATAAAGTGCAGTAAGCAGTGCAAATTTATATTTTAGGCCCGCTGCGTTGTCAGCATCTTGAATTTCTGTCGTTTCAAGAACAGGTTGAGCTGTCTGAGGTCGGGGATTGGTCTGAGGCCACCATCCCAGCTTGGGCACCAGGAATTACCTGGAGTTGAACACTTCCTTTAAGTGGAGAATGTGTACCATGCAAATAGCCTGCTTTTGCCACTGGTTTGCGTACTGGGCCGCTTTTGCCGCTGGTTTGCGTACTGGGGCGTGACCACTTGGGAAGCTGGTCTCCTCCAGCTGCTGTGGTTTGGGTCTGTGAAAGAGGGAGACTTCAACAAACAGGTCTGGTATGCTACCAGAATACTGTTATAATTTCCCAGCCATGTGGCAAATGCATTGGCTGAGTAAGCCCGCTTCAGAATGCCTTCTGAGACCCAACACTGGTAAGGCGCGCTAGTTTAGGTGGCTGCACCAGGGAGACAATAGCAGCGTCTACAGGAGGAAATTCAGCCAAGCCAAGTTTCTCTGCATTATGCAGGTTGTACAAAGTCCCCATGGACTGGGAAACAGCCAGAGCTGTAGCCAGGTGACCCCATGATGAATGGTCTTCAAAAAGAAAATTCGGGTGCACGTGGGGGGGGGCACACCTGAGAGGGATCAGACACATCCTCACAGATGGACTGTTTCTGCAGGCCAGGGCACTTGCAATATTGCAGTGACCCTCAATCAATGGCAGAAGCTCTGCCGACAGGGAGAGATTAGCTGCAGGTACTGCGCTGTCTGAGTCTACCTCCTCAGAGGGGGAACTCCCAATCGCCCACCTCCTCAGATGCTGCGATAGACAGCAGATCCTCCTGCCAGTCTGTGCTTACTGCCCCTTGCTGCTCTGGAACAGAGGGGGCAAGCAGAGCAGTGCGCTCACGTAGCAGCTCAGCCAGCACTGTGTCCTGATGGGAAACAGGTGCCCAGAGCTTATCCAACTGCTCAGTCCGTCGATCTCTTGGACCGATGACTCTTTCTCTTCTTCCTTGTAGAAGGAGCAAGAGGAGAAGAGGATGCAGAGGATGATGAGGAAGACCGTGAAGACGGCTTCCTACGTGGGCTTTTCCCCCGGGTAACAGAGCCATCAGGGGAGGATGCCGCCACTTCTTTCACAGATGATGGCGGAGAGCCCTGTCCAAGTGAGATGGACGTGGAGCACTCTGCAGAGCTGCAAGACACCTGTTTCTCCAGCGTGCACTTTGAGAAATTTGCACAGAACTTGCAGAAGCTGCGGTCAGTGACGGCGTCTCTGGCATGCTCTGGCCCCAAGCAGGAAGAGCACCTGCCGTGCTTATCTTCCAGTGGGATACTGGCCTTGCATATGTCACATGGGTAAAACCCTGGCATGATGCAAGCAGCAATGCAGTATACAATACTGTAACAGGGCTGATGCAGTATGTAGTACTGTAACAAACTGCTGTCTCAGTCTGCAGAAGCAGCAACACCTCTGTACAGTAATGTAACAGGGCGGTCATAGTATACAGTACTGTAAAAAGATTATAACAGGGAGAGTCAAGACTCGAACCAAGTCTGCTGGCACTGGACCAGGGATGGTACCACTGTTTGAACCGAGTAGGTCTGCATGGAAAACGGCACATGAGCTGAAAAAAAATGGTGGTCTCAAAGCCTCTTTTGTGTGTTCCGTACCCAAGCAGAAGATGGATGCACTTATCAGGCTTATCCTCCCCGCTGGAATGTTGCTTTTGCATGGGTGAAACCCAAGCATGTTGCAGAGAGCTGTATACAGAAGCCATTCAGTCAATGTGGTAAAATTTGAAGTGTGCGTATATGTAGCTATATATATGTTAACATGCAGCTGTCGCAGATCAATACAGTACAAGGGAGCTTTCCAGGTGCTGGAAGAGAGATACACTAAAATAAAGAGTTATCGCCATCTATTTATAAATTGTTACTAGCTTGGAACAGATGCAAATCACCTGATGTCTGTGCAGGACGAGGCAATGACCAGTGGCCTCAGCGCCTACCAGTACGGAGCAACTATCTGGATAAGTTATGTCGCTGCTGGGTTAATATTGAGCAAGGCCCGCAACAGTGAAACCTGACACTCAGTATGGGGCCGACCGATGCGGACACAAAGTCGCCAAGTGCAAGGCTGGGAACCGCATGGAACAGGTTCGGTGGCCGATCGGTGACTGATCTGTCACCTTTTTTGTTTTTGGCGCTGGGGGAGAGAAAGAAATAGAAGAAAAGGCTCCTGAAGGAGTACAGCTGTAAGTTAGCCCAGAGGGGGAACTTGATCCCAGGTAAGGGGCCGTGGTAGGAACTAAGAAGAACCAAGGGCTAAAGTATGACATATACTTGAAGCATGAATATTTTTCCTGAAGGAAGAGGGAGAGAAATAGGAAAAATTCAACTTATCCCACAAAACAACCATTACAGTCAGACCCACAGGCTCCTTCTCCGTCAAGGCTGAAGTGAAAATTGGCACCAGTCCCTTGGTAGCGTGGACTCCGTGCCTGACGCAAAGGGGGGCTTTCTCGAGCAACTTTGACAGATTCCAAATCGGTAATGGAATAACATTTCGTACTTCAAAAGGGAAACACAATTATTATACAAGGGTCAGATTTACTTAAAAATGTAATCCAATGCCTGTTTTGGAATCCCCTTACCTAGTATCCATTGTTCTGATAAATACTTAGTCCCTGGTTGTATCTTTCCTTTATATTCACCGACACAGACTCCAGCTTGTCTTACTGTTTTGCAAACCTTTCCTCCACACAACAGCACAAGCTCTGCAAGGCTATCACATGGCGGTTGGCTCAATGGAGAAAGGTACATCACAGGCTGATCTGCAAACAAGTCTTGCTGATACTCTCCTGCTGACAGGTGGCGTTGCAACCTGCAGATCTGTGTTAGAAAAAAAAAAGGTGCACTTAAATGCTTTGAATTCCCTTTTAAGTTTAGCACCTGAAATATGAAGTTACTATATAGATAGATAATTTTACTGAAGACCTTTAATGTAACAAACAATATTTATAAATACAGGTTTACAGAAAAAAAGCCATTTCATACAAAAATCACAGAATTCTCATGAGTTAAAAATCTTCACAGAAATGAGTAATAAAGTTAAAATAGACAATCAAACAATATTGTAAATCTGAACCTGCATGCCCCCGTCCATTGAAGTGTTTGATTTGGCATTGTATGCTGCAGAGTTGCCCTTACACTTAGAGCGGCGAAGACGAACACACGCTGTCCTCCGAAGTGTGTATCGTCATCCGACTGCTTCTTTTCACACTGCAGACTCACCATGTAGCCACCTCAGAGCTACAGCGTCAGAGGACAACACAGCCCTGGGCAGCTTGTAGGCAAACCTGCAGGCGCCCGGCCAGACTACAGGGGCCGTTGGTTCGCAGTGAGCCGAGAATAAGCCTTTGTAGTTGAAGTTCCTCAATAATATTATTTTTATAAATATACAGTACTGTGCAAAAGTTTTAGGCAGGTGTGAAAAAATGCTGTAAAGTAAGAATGCTTTCAAAAATAGACATGTTAATAGATTATATTGATCAATTAACTAAATGCAAAGTGAGTGAACAGAAGAAAAATCTAAATCAAATCCATATTTGGTGTGACAACCCTTTGCCTTCAAAACAGCATCAAGCATCAATTCTTCTAGGTACTCTTGCACACAGTTTTTGAAGGAACTCTGCAGGTAGGTTGGCCCAAACATCTTGGAGAACTAACCACAGTTCTTCTGTGGATTTAGGCAGCCTCAGTTGCTTCTCTCTTCATGTAATCCCAGACAGACTCGATGATGTTGAGATCAGGGCTCTGTGGGGGCCATACCATCACTTCCAGGACTCCTTGTTCTTCTTTACGCTGAAGATAGTTCTTAATGACTTTCGCTGTATGTTTGGGGTCGTTGTCATGCTGCAGAATAAATTTGGGTCCAATCAAATGCCTCCCTGATGGTATTGCATGATGGATAAGTATCTGCCTGTACTTCTCAGCATTGAGGAGACCATTAATTCTGACCAAATCCCCAACTCCATTTGCAGAAATGCAGCCCCAAACTTGCAAGGAACCTCCACCATGCTTCACTGTTGCCTGCAGACACTCATTCGTGTACGCTCTCCAGCCCTTCATGAACAAACTGCCTTCTGCTACAGCCAAATATTTCAAATTTTGACTCATCAGTCCAGAGCACCTGCTGCCATTTTTCTGCACCCCAGTTCCTGTGTTTTCGTGCATAGTTGAGTCGCTGGCCTTGTTTCCACGTCAGAGGTATGGCTTTTGGCTGCAAGTCTTCCATGAAGGCCACTTCTGACCAGACTTCTCCGGACAGTAGATGGGTGTACCAGGGTCCCACTGTTTTCTGCCAGTTCTGAGCTAATGGCACTGCTGGACATCTTCCGATTGCGAAGGGAAGTAAGCATGATGTGTCTTTCATCTGCTGCAGTAAGTTTCCTTGGCCGACCACTGCGTCTCACGGTCCTCAACGTTGCCCGTTTCTTTGTGCTTCTTCAAAAGAGCTTGGACAGCACATCTGGAAACCCCTGTCTGCCTTGAAATTTCTGCCTGGGAGAGACCTTGCTGATGCAGTATAACTACCTTGTGTCTTGTTGCTGTGCTCAGTCTTGCCATGGTTTATGACTTTTGACAGTAAACTGTCTTCAGCAACCTCACCTTGTTAGCTGAGTTTGGCTGTTCCTCACCCAGTTTTATTCCTCCAACACAGCTGTTTCTGTTTCAGTTAATGATTGTGTTTCAACCTACATATTGAATTGATGATCATTAGCACCTGTTTGGTATAATTGTTTAATCATACACCTGACTATATGCCTACAAAATCCCTGACTTTGTGCAAGTGTACCTAGAAGAATTGATGCTGTTTTGAAGGCAAAGGGTTGTCACACCAAATATGGATTTGATTTAGATTTTTCTTCTGTTCACTCACTTTGCATTTAGTTAATTGATAAATATAATCTATTAACATGTCTATTTTTGAAAGCATTCTTACTTTACAGCATTATTTCACACCTGCCTAAAACTTTTGCACAGTACTGTATGTATATATATATAGAGAGAGAGAGAGAGAGAGAGAGAGAGAGAGAGAGAGAGAGAGAGAAATAAAACCAGTTCTTGTTTCAGTAGAATAAAGCAGGAGAAATATATTTTAGTTTGTAAGGAAAGAAATACACGTCTGAACACTCTTCCTTGAATTATATTGACTTCAAAAAACTTTTATACATGCAGTACATTTAGCTTCAGTAACTGTTATCCATATTCCTTTGTACGACACAGAGGAGATATCTAAATTAGTGTGAAATAACTATTTGTGGTTCCAACCTTATACAACCAAACTGCCCTACAGTGCCAGTTTCTCATTTATTTAAGACCCCTTTGGGATTTCAAGGCTAAGGAATGATGGGAATTTAATTGTCCTGGGAATTTGAAAATGACAGAAAGCTTATGACTGGCTGACACGGCTCATGGTTTTCAGTTTCTCTTAGTAATACATCAAAGATTCAACACAATGTCTTTCTTTTTCCTTGTTTAAATTTCATAAGACTGTATTCCACAGAATATCTTACTCTGCATGAATGCATTGAATGTTAGCCGATGTTTCAACATGCTCTCCGTTCTGGCATTGTGCTTCATTTTAGACTGCTGTGTTTAGAACTGCACTTCATAAAAACAAATCTGTGTCAGCTGTGGTTCAGTAACAAGGCTGAAAGGGACAACATGCTTTGTTTTGAGAAGATGCCAGCAAATTTGCTTCAAAAATGTACTTAAGAATTTCCTTTGCTGGCAAAAAACAATGACAGCTAATTCTGAATATTGATGATGAAGTGAGCACTACTGTTATGTTTAAAATATATGCAGTATAAAGAAATAAAAGATTGCTTTATCCCTTCATCAGCAGCCATAAGTGAGGTCACAACAAAGGCAGAAAGGGTTGCAAATGCACCACACGTTTATAAATCGCAGCTAACTTATAATTAAGCAAAAAACCCACAATGAACTGGTACTTTTTAAAGTACTACCAACGGTAAATGCCTTTAAAATGCCACAAACAAACGACAAAAATACAACTTAGAAACTCAACATGTACAAACTCTAGCAAAAAAAAGTATTTGGCAACACATACCTGTGCTTCAAACTGAAGTCACATTGCGCGTAAACAAGCAGCTTCAGTGTTTTCATTGAAAAAAACAAAAAAACAACAACATAGCGCACTTGCCTACAAAACTAAAGGGTCCATCCCTTGAAAAAAAAAGTCAAAGTTTCAAAGTCCTGTAGATGGGGGCACATTTACTCTGAATAGCCTGTCGTCTCTCTCAGGTACCGGTATTGATTCTAAGGCAATAGGGGCTGTGCATTAGTGGTAGCCTAGTAGACCTCTATGAGCAACCCACAGAATAAAATGATATTCAGAGTGGACAAGAATGCTTGGTATCAAAATAAAGGCAAGCGATTAATGTTTAATCACATGTAAGGATATCCCGGCATCTTCAAAGAGTTCTGAGATGTGTTTATTTTAAATTAACTGGGGTGCATTTGTACCCCTTGCTGTAGATGATATTACATCAACAGCTTTTTGTATCCTGTATGTAATGTAAAGTCACATTTTACAGTTTTCAGTGATTCATGCCAAAAAATAAATCAGTTAATATTTTTTTCTTTTGCATGATATGCTGTGACAAATCCTGTTTTTTCCATACTATTTGAATCTTGAAAAGTTTCACAGTGAAAATGGACAAGATGACAATTATTTTACCTCATATATTACAAGTGCCTGTATTCCTTAATGTAAACACAACCAAGAAGACTAATAATTGCAATATAGAAAAATTACCAACAGTAGTTATTTCTACCAATCAATCAATGGTACGGTTGATCGTCGGATTGCCCCTTGCTATATTTAACGTTTTTAGACTTAATACTGCACAAATGTTTATAATGACACAAACGTTAATAAGCTGAAATAAATGTTCAAAAAAATGACAAACAGGACGGCATGTCTTAAACGCCTGCTTTGATAAATAGTTTAATTAAGATCATCATTAACTGCGGAACATTGAAAGATAATATTGATGTCGTTCATTCCATTTAAATAGATCAGCCTGTCATTTCCTTCCTTATCCTTCTCTCAATCAGAGCATGTCAAGCACAAAACAACTGAAGCTGTACATCCAGCAGCAGATGAATCAGCTAGCACCTGAGAGTTAGTTCCTTGTATTTTGAATTCCAGTGCCCCCGGTTTCCCTCTTCTCAGTAAGTACCAAACAATTTGTGTTTCCTTCACAAATAAGTCATTACATCATTTCACTTCCTTTAATTAAAGTTTTTGTCTGAATTCCAAACCTACTTGTCACAGTGTTTTTTAAGTTAATCTTTTTGTTTAGAGTAGAACACAAAAACTTTCATCCAATTTATAATTTATTTTATTAAACGTATTAAAAGAGGTAACAGACTTTTCAGAGAGCGAGAGAGAGAGAGAGAGAGAATTTGTAATTGTATATAAAGCTGCCACTCAACTAAGGGTGTTAGCCTAACATGGCAAATAAAGCACTAGATTATTCTCATAGATCTATTGAAAATGGTGATGCAATGCTTTATTATAATAATCTGCATTTCTGCTACTTATGCTACACGACCAGAAGACCTACCGTACAGTCGTTCACAAATTAGAAAAGTCACAAGCCTTCATATAAACAAACATCTAAACTATAAAAGCAGTATGTGCACTGTAAGCAGTTGAACATAATTATCCAAAAATATACTCCAAACTAACTTAGATACAGGACAATACAGCCTTGAGTACTGATCTACTGCATGTTTATGATACAGTGGTTATATGCATAGATTTACCATAATAAAAATAATAAGGGCTAGGAGTTTGTCACAGAAAATGTGGACGTAGACCACGGAGCAGTCACGGTCAATGCGTTCAATATCACAGAGAAAATGACAGAGGGAGAATAAAGTCATGGGAATAAAAAAAATAAATCACAACTGTCTAATAAAAGCATATTGTGGTGCCTGGTGCACACAGGTTCAGCAAAGAACAACAAGACAGGCAAATGGAATTTCAGTTGGTTGCTTTTTTATTTGCTCTGCAACGTTGACTACTAACTAACAGCAGCATTTATAAGCGCTGAACTAAGCAGAGAATAAAGACAAACAGTGGAAAGGGTAACCAGACGGGAAGCTTAGCGGGGGCGAGAAATACACACACGAGGATAACACAAAGAGGGTGAGAGGGCTGACAAGAGACATGTACATTAAGTGCAACTGTACAACAATTAAACAAGTGGAACAATAATTTAAATTAAAAAGAGAAAGAACTGTTCAATGTATGTCCCACAGCGAATGCTGGCAATTATTATAGTACACACATGCACACTGAATTTATTACTGTTAACATAACTTTCAAGAAGTATTTAAATCGAAGAGCATAGTTTGATTCAGAATTTTTTTTTTTCTTGTCCAAAAAAAAAAAAAAAAAAAAAAGACAGGAAAAATTAAATTTATAAAAAGACGACTTGCAGGCTATCTCTCTGAAAATAAAAAGTTCAAAAACAATGTCTCTGCTCACCGATTTCATCTGTTGTGGTAGAAGTTCATTGTTTTTTGTACTTTTCTTTTCACATTTTTTCTGGCAGAGCATGTTGTATGTTGAGAGGTTTGTTGGCTTAATGGAATGCTGGTTTTCCCTAAGAACATTGTGGCAGAGAGAAAATGTCCTCATTTTTGACAGTGTCAAGGGCTGCAACGGCTCCTGAGCAAAGTACAGTGTCAGAGTTAAAAATATGTAATTATTTATTTGAATTAATAAACGATAGACAGTTTTTTTTTTTTTAATGTGAAATTTAATGCTAATAAGATAAACACTTTCCAATAAAATCACATACAGATGGAACACAATTTACTGACATCCAGGCAAGTCACTCACATCAGCAAAAATCGCGGAATCCGTGACCACCCTGACTAAATCCAAGCCCTACTAATAATAATAATAATAATAATAATAATCACAAAATGATGCAGTATTCAATTACACATGCAAGTAATGCACTACAGGTGAATCTATCAACTCTCCATTGAGCTAAAATTATTTGGAGTCTTCTGAATGGTAAAGTACCGGTATATGTCCATTCAACAATAATTATATATATATATATATATATATATATATATATATATATATATATATATATATATATATATATATATATATATATATAAAAGAAAGTGTACTATTTAAACAATTTTTACATACAAAAACAAACCATATCACACAAAATTATAGTAAATCTCCAAACTGCCCTGAAGAAATGCGGGTGTTTTTGTTTCATCCCAAAGAACGATAACATTATTTTCTATTGTGTTATACAGCTACAGTACTGACCAGACCCAATTGCTACACTTTTTAATGTGTGCTTCAAGAGCGAAAGGAGACTGATTACACCAATTAAGGTTAAGGATACTGTTACCACACTATTAAAGGATAGAGACATTAATGTGATCTGTCGACTATTCCAATAACATTTGAATATTTGTTTAACTAGCATACTGTATCTAATACAGTAGTGAATGTAAAATAGTCTATGAACTGCTTGGTTGAAAAAGCATTTCTTTACCAAAAAAACTCCATGAAATGTGTTTTGTATTCTCAGGTGCTCACAGGAAGTTACAAATCAAAAGACATAAACCATAGGAAGAGACTTACATTTGTGAAATCTATACAAAATCCCAGAGGTTTCTAGCAAAACATCCTGTTAGCAGTTTATTATACTTTTCAAACACCTGTTTTTATCTCAGAGGACTATGTAATGCATTAGTTTAGTAAGGCTAACATACCTGGAAAAAGTCTTAGAATTAAAATGAACATAATAACAAATTGATCTACAGATCTGCTGTACAGTATATGTAAGTAAAGGGTCAAAACCTGACATAGCAGCTTCTATGGGTTAACTTAAGGTACCTATATTAGGAACCAGATAATGTATCGCTATGTTTCAGTAGCAACTGTAAAGGTTTAGTAAGATGTATTCCAACATAGTTTAAATTGAAATTTTAAAAAAAAAATGACATTACATTTATACAAGTGGGATTGTAGTCTCTTTCCATGCTGGAAATTGTATGACCTCAAACAATACATCACTCTCTTGTTTTTCTTTTTTTGCCCAACAGATTAATTTATACCAGCCATGTTCATGATCCTTTTAGTACTTTATTGTGTTCAAAATAATTATTAGTTGAGATTAACAATTACATATCTCCATAACCCTGTCATTAAAAATACAATATGAAACAACCGCATTCAGAACCAACTTGCTGTATTAAATCAGCTTTGTTTTGGCATTGGGAAACTCCTACTGCGCTGAGCCACATAAGCTGCTGCTTTGAACACAGCCCCCATATCTATATGTACAAAGATGTTAAATTAACCGCATTCTTTAAAAAAAAAAAAAAAAAGGGCAGTTGAACCATTTAACAGTCAAAATTTTCAGTATAACCTTCATAGTAATTTGTGAACTGTTTGTTTTTAAAACTTTAAATGGAAAGGAATAAGTCTTAAATTACTGACCTTAATTATTATTAATTGTGTTTATGTATTTTACAGTGTAATTCTATTCATGTGGTCTGCATCTATAATTTATAACGCTACAGTATTGTCTGTAGATTTTTTCAGCATGTTATAATTGAGTAAAACAATCCCAAAACACACATGCATCACCTTGGTGTGCTCAAAACACAGCAATAACAGAACAGGTTCCAGTCTATAAAAACTCTGATTTTACATTGCATTAACTTCACCGAAAATCATTTGAGAAGAATGCCAAAACGAGGTCAGGGTCTTATAGAACATGATAACAATTACATCAAACCAGCACTGGTTGTAATTAGAAAATGCTGGGTACAGCTACAGTAATTTAGCTTCCCATGGCACAATACTGTATATATTTTTCTTAACATGGTTAAATATGAAACACCCCTTTAAAAGCCTAAACTAGTAACTCAAATAGGCTTCCCCTAAACAGTGAAGTGAATTCTTTTTTATGTGGTTGTAGCTGATTTATGAGATCTACCTTGTAATTTATAAACCTTTTTGGCAACACATCAAATAGAACTGAGTTGCAAGCCAACAGGATGCAAGGACACAGCCCAGAACTAAGGGACATCCTCCCAAATATTAGATGGAAAGTAGAGAAATAAAGTCAGCAATTTATCCTCATAACAGAAATGTATACACAATAGCATAAACATAAGCATAATCAGACATGAATTCCCCTATAAGTTCCCGTCTGCATAAAATATTCATTCACAAATTAATCTACTACAGTAAAGTATATATGGTAGGAACTTTTATTTTGGCTGTTGTGTGCTTTAAAACAGCTAGTTTTGGTTAAACAAAAATAATGTGTAATGGTTTTGCATCTTACCTTATTTACATATGGTGTATTTACAAATGAGACAGAAAAAAGATTTGGCATCTAGGAATTGTCATGGCAATACCCTACATTTTCCACAAAGTTCAGTCATGTTGTCCCAACGATCTTTTCAATATTGCACACGGTACATTAATATTCTGTTTACATTCTGTTGAAACCAGGCAACCTGGAAAACCAAATATGTTTCTCCTTCAACCCAACAGTAAAATTAAACAGGACACCAAAAAATCTCTACTCTGTTCCAACACTTGAGCTGTAGTTTTTTCTGTTTCTTATTTTGTTTTAATTACTATTCAAGAACTTGAGTGAAATTCACTTCTTCAGCTACGTATATTACAGGAGGAACACGACTCCACGGGAATAATACAAAATTCCTCACTAAATTAGTGTTTCAAAAAATAAAACAAAACAGCTACCCCACAGGAAGGGGGCAAATGGGGAAACAAATGAACTTAGAGTGACCACAAAGCACCATGTGAACTGATTGTACATGGTTATTTTAGAATATTTGAGGCTTGGCATTATCAAAGGTCAGTTCTCCATGACTGTCACCTTTTAAAACAAAATTAAGCCAAGAGGCAAGTTTCATTGTCATTTACTGATTCATTAGCAAAAAAAGCCTTCCTTTGTAAACCAGTAGTTCCATGTAATACAGTACACACACCAAAATAGGGTGATGGAACAGAGAAAGAAGAGTTAATGTGTCAGAAGTATTCAGCTGTAGAAACATGAATAGAAAGCTTGACAACCGAGTAGTCCCCCTTATACAAATGCCAGGGTTTCATGGTTACTTTGAAATGATTCCTGTTCACAAATCATGGCAGTGCTGTACATGCAATGCCACAGCTATCTGCATAAGTAGAATTTTCTTGAACTGTGCAGCTGTAGGATGTTCTGTCGAGAACAGTCCCAAGGAAAATGACTAGGAATCAATCTGGACCAGAAGTGGCAATCTGGGGATTCAATGGGAAACTGTCGATTTGCTCCCAAATGAGTTGTTTGTTCAATGCAGCATGAGGCAGAGACAACATCGTGTTCTGACATCTCTATTGTCTGGCCAGTGACCTCCCCTGTGGAATTATAAGTGACAAGGTTGTGGGAGTGGTTTTAGCTCCCAACTCCTCTCAGAAAATCATATAAGAAAGAGCAGCTGATTCACTCAGATACTGAGGCTGATAAGAGCAGCAGGAGTCTTTTGCGGGGGAAAAAAGCCCATTGAAATTTCTACAAGTGGGAAACTTGTATCTGGACAAAATCTGAACAAAACTGAACCACTGGACTAAACTTGCAAAACTGCTGCCTACTAAAGAAATTACATTTTTTTTAGTCTTCAGTCTTTTCCCTAGATTTTAACTGAACACTGATCTAAAAACTTATTACTACTTTCATATATATTTTTTAAAAAAATGTGGATTATTTTGGTGTTCACGAGTTATAGTTTTGCTCTGGGATCAGGGTACAGAAAAAGTACAGAAAACCCAGGAAAGAGACAATATCAGATCCAGAAAGGCCCTTGCAGCTATACGTTTCTGTTACCCGAGATGGATAATTGCAGGACATCTTCATATCCTTATGCAACTAATGCAGTGCAACGAGATGACCCAGCTGACTATGATGAATCAGTGCAGAGACTTGAACTCCTCGAAGATATCATGGAAAACAACACCCAGTGGCTCTTAAAGGTAAGGAGTCTGCCAAATAAACTAATAATAAGAAGATGAAGAAGAAAGTTAGATCAAAACTAGCTGGTTTAAAGTACACAACAGCACAGAATAAAAGTTCAGCATTAAAATGCGGGTACTATTTAGTGCGTCTGTTAAACACTGGAAATATTAAATGAAATCTGCCTTTTTAAATGTGGCAGGTTTACCTGTTCTCAAATTACAAACAAAAACAGTTCGCAATATAACCTGTAGATCATCCCATTTAGTTTACTCTACTGTATTCTTACTATTGAAATGCGCTTTTTGAAATTCAGACTGACTCCAAGCTATTTCAATATATGCGTCAGGTTCGAACATCTTTCATGGTTAACTGTAAAAACAAAATGTGATATGCTGAGAATACAAAAAAAGAAAAAAAGTTAACTAAAATCACAAATATCAAAACCAGAACAGAAATGCCTAATAAAACTGATGTGTTGAATACGGTTGCTACTAGGTAGATGTTGCACTAGTTGCTGTCCTTCTAAATATGCAAAACATGTTTCCTTTTTAAATTGAGGCTTACTACGAATCATCTAATTTAAGATGCCAGCATAAAACACAGGCCTCTCAACAGCAAGTTTTGAATGTACTCCTTAAACTGGCCAGTCGACACTTCGATCAGCATTCTGAGGATATGTATGTTTTGCAATTGTCTAAATACCTGCAGGCAAGGAAACGGTTCAGATTGCATTACTATTAAAACAGATTTGTGGCACGAGTATATCATTTTTAAGCTGGCAAAGCCCGCTAAATAAGGTTTTCCATTTATTTATTTATTTTTAAAGATAGTTGTTAAAATTCAGTACACTGGAGAAAGCGGATAGCCTATTCAGTGAGGTAGGATAAATTGTATTTGATAACCACAAGAAAGCACACACTGAAGTAGTTCACAAATCACTCCTGCTGGAAAGGGGATAGGTGCCCCAAGCAGCATCTGCTCCTTCAACATCTGCATGGTTAAGACCACAGGGGTGAAAAGTCAGAATGATTTCAAAGCGAATAAGTCACATAGAGCAACTTTAGCCTATTTACAGGAACGGTCAACAAGAAAACTCGACTTCAAGGTTAAAAAGAAGAGTTTTGTTTTGTACTTATCATTGCAGAATGTTAAATTACTCCACATAATGTTCAGTATAAACAATTGTGTAGCATTGCAATTCTTCTCTTGACCATATCTTTTGAATACACAGAAACAGTTCCTGTTTAGGTTTTGACCTGCAAAGCATATCAGTAAGATCTATGTTTTCAAAAAGTTACATTAGTTTAACCAATTACATACACTGCATTGACAGACAAAATTGATTGATTCAAAATAACTAAGGGGCAAAGATGTCCTCCTTGAGATTATTTATCTTTTCACTCTCTTTTTTCACTATGTTACTCAAAAATTGACAATGTGTCTATTGTCAGATGTTAGGGATTGTAATATTAAATATTGCACAAGTTACAGTAATCTCATTCGTTGCATCATTCTAGCTGAAAAAGAAAATGTACATTTGGACAAAGTATCTTGTGAATAAAACAGATGTTTTATTTCACCAGTTATTTATTATCACATTGGTCTTTGGTAATAGCATCTAAGTGTTAAATTGTTATCTGAATATAAAAAAAACAATCCCCCTTAAGGATGCCACCACAGTAAAAGTGTTTGACCAACACTGTCTCCTCAACCTCTTGCAAAGACACTTCAAGAACTGAAATGAACACAAACCTAAGGCTGTTAAAGTTTGGTTTATACTTCCGACTGGGACCCAATTTTTGGTCTCAGTCAGTGGTCTCCGATGGTTGGAATGACATCTGTATTGCCGCGAGCTGCGTCTTTTTGAAAAGTCGTAGGGCCTTTTCTTGTGTGTCTGCGACCGCAAAACCCACAGGGTCGGATGATGTTGAAAAAAGCCAACATTTGTCGAGTGCCAGTGAAGCGCGATAGAGCAAGTTTTTGAGGAACCCAATAAACATGAACAGAACAGGATTTTAAACTTCACAGCTTCTGCGCCTGACATATCGCATTCATCTGCAACAGAAGTAGCCTACTGTATTAACCAGGCTTATAGTTTTCCACGATTCTGAAACAGCATGTTGTAAAGAAAGCCTCTAAGTTGGTAAACTTCTGTTCTCTGATGCATTTGTTGTTCTGTGCAGAAAACCCGCTCATGCACATTTATGTTGCATTTTAGCTGTCACCGATTTACATGCTTGCTCGCTCAGCTATCTCATTCGCTGATCCACAACATAGCTACACAAACGGTACTCGCAGATTTGTATTTTCAGTGCATTGCATACTGGACTTTTTAAAGGAAATAAAGGAAGCGCCTAATTAAGTGTTTTTACATCCATTTCTGACATTTCACTGACTTTTTCAAATTCATGGTTTTCACGATTTCCGTGACCTCCGTGACAAAATCGTAGCCTTATTGATGATGCACAGAGTTACAGTACTTGAAGCCACTGTAACATTACTTTTTTTTTATAATTTAGATAAATTGAAACACCTTTACTACTAGGTCTCACACATATAAAATCAAATCGAAAGATCAGGCAAGTTGTCCTGTTTGATGCAATTCCTTTGAAACTAATTAATGTTCAGTCTATAAAATAAGGCTTTACTTTACTTTTTTTTTTTTTAACCAGGGATACCCCTTGAGACCAAGTCCTTATTTACAAGGGTCAATGTATTCATTCCTTCAAAGGTTTTCATTAATACCACATTCCTACAAAGGACGCTTCTGCTTAGAGATTCACACAATTTCAAAGAGCAATACCTCCTTTATGGGGGTTTCTCTACTAAAGAATCATACCGGATGCCCCATGAATGGAGTCTGACAGCTCTTCCTGAAGGAGTGAAGTGGCACACAGCAATGCATTATGTTGTGGCCCCCACATTCACTGTGGTCGGTTACAGCATGATTGATACCTCTTCATTGGTTTAGCCTATTGTAATGTATAAGAGAGGCTTCTGGGCTCAAACTGAAATGTTTCCATGTAAGGATAGACACAGAGGCTTGGTGGTCCATGGTTAAAGAAAGAGGCTTGTTACCAGGAGGTTCCCAGTTCAATCTCACTGTGTGTGACCCCTGAGCAAGTCACTGAAGCTCCGTCCTTCAGTTGAGACGTAAAACCGAGGTCCTATTGTAAGGGACTCTGCAGCACTCTGTAAGTCACTTAGGATAAAAGCGTCTGCTAAATGGACTATATAAACATAGTGGTGTGATATACTTCATATACAGGAAGGTTCATAGCAAAAGCTTAATTCATTACACATTGCAATACTGTAACACACTTTCTTTCCATCCTGGATTGTTAGTAAATCAAGCTTTTAGTTGTCACAACCTAGAATTGTGTAAATACAATTGGATAACTGGATTCAGAAGAGAGACAAGTGAAGAAATTTTAGACAAACATGCAGGAAACAGTGGATCCACTGAATTGAACAATCTTGTTTACCTAATATAGGAGGCCCTGGGGACCTCCTATTTCAGTTGTATAGGAGGCTGTGTGGTCCAGTGGTTAAAGAAATGGGCTTATAACCAGGAGGTCCCCAGTTCAAATCCCACCTCGGCCACTGACTCATTGTGTGACCCTGAGCAAGTCACTTAACCTCCTTGTGCTCCGTCTTTCGGGTGAGACGTAATTGTAAGTGACTGCAGCTGATGCGTAGTTCACACACCCTAGTCTCTGTAAGTCGCCTTGGATAAAGGCGTCTGCTAAATAAACAAATAATAATAATGACCTGTCCTAATTAGCAGTTTAAGAACTTACCAAGATGCTGTATTTTCAACTTTATAATGATAAAGTTAAAGATTAGTCAGAGGTCATGTTTTCATTTATATAGAAACTGTAAAACCAAGTAGAACTTACTGCAGAGTCGAGTTTTAAAAAACACCCCTAACAACCCAAAATTTTAATAAGCTTATAACCACAAATTACATGGGCTAAGTGCAGTTTATTTAAACATTCCTGTCACATTAATACCTGAGAATGTCAAGGAAAACAACTAGTTTTGGCATCAGCTTACACCATTTGCTTTGTGCTGCCTGAATGCAAAAAATAAGTAAAAAATAAATTATTATTATTACTATTATTATTATTATTATTATTAACACAAGTCATAAAAACCCTTTAGTTTACATAGTCCAGTGCCATCTAACAGATCTGCAAATCTTCAAAAATAAGTCTAAGCAACCAACGACAACAAACAAAAAAATGACAATTTTCTACATGCTGCAAGAGGTTTCAAACCACTTCACAGATATGATCTACTTCACCCATTTTTCAACTCACTACAAATTACCAAATTAGTTGTTTATAAAGAATATAAATTACCCAGGTCTGTAAGTGTAACAGGAAACAGTTTAATTGCACAGTAGGGACAGTCAGGTATGCTACTTTCTTGCAGGTTACAGAAAAGTGTTTTTTTTTTTTTTTAAAAGCGGTTATCAATTCCTGCTTGTTTGTCTACAGGGTCCATTAAATGAGCTTTCAGGATTAGCATCAGAAAGAAAAAAACTTTGCGGAACAAACTGGATCTCAATGCAAACAGGCTTCATTCAGGGGACGGGGAAACACAAGCGTCTCCTGTGTGCTTAACTACTGTGCGGTTTAATTTTGTGCTCCTCGCCCAAGGAAGAAAATCAGTCAGTGCTTAACAAATTGCAAGGTGATCATTTTTACCATTTAGCAGGCAATCTGAACTTCAAGCATGAATAATTTCCTGTGTGTACTGTAGGTATTACTATATTTAACTTAGGTATTCCTATTTGAAGTAGTCCATGTTTGTCTATTTAATGAATTTCCTTTTATTCTGAACAAATAAATAAATCCAAGCACATCCTGCTTTCTGCTGTGACCTTGTCTAGGACATTATGAAACAGCTTACAAGGCTTCCATTTGCATGCCAGCAAACAAGTATAATCAACTGTACTTTACATTTGACTCAATTTCATATTTAGTCAACTGAAAGGATCACACAATATTCTAGAAGACATGAAAAGAATTCAGCATCCAGTTTTAAACTGCTAAAATGAACGAATCACACATTATCCTTGTTCCAAGACTACTGACAGACTACACAGGCACAGACTTCCTACATCATCTGTACAGTGCCTAGGACTAGGCACTGAAACAAGTAACACTGTTACTTAAATGAAATACAGATATCAAATAAACATTTAGTCAAGTCACCAGGAAATAAAGGTAAAGATACGCTGTATTTAAATGTATGGCATGTCGTTTTAATAGAAGCATTAATTACCATTTTTTTCCTTTTGGTGACTAAATATTATTTTAGTTGCCTACAGGCGACCACTTTGTACTGTATTAATTTTTATATATATATATATATATATATATATATATATATATATATATATATATATATATATATATATATATATATATTGTGGGGAAATGAGGGCTAATAAGTATGTTAGTCTGAGGCTGACAAGATCTATGTTCCCCTGTTAAGGTGAAAAATTTGTAGTTCATGATAGGTAACATGGCCGAAGGGGCTGGGGAAACTACATTTCCCAGAAGCCTTTAGGGCTGATGGTATTCAACCAGAAAAAGAAGAAACACCTGTCTATTGGGTAGATACGGTGTTAATTGACTGAGTGTTTGCAATTATCTGTCCTATATAAACTGTTCTTTTGTGCTTAGTAAAGGATATAAGAGAAAAGGAGGTGGCAGGAGTGTTGAATGGGGAGAACGTAAGTACAGAGGGATTAAAATAATTGATAAACTGGTTTTGAGACAGAAACAGCTTAGCTGTCCTGTGTGAGTTAGGGACTTCAATACAGTGCAGTCAGTATCTTCAAGTGAAGATAGGCTTTTGGTTTGTTCTGTTTGTAAAAAGGGTTTATGGTATTTTTGTTCAAATATTTACTTTGTTCCTGTGTTTTGTTTTATTTTGTGAGAATAAAAGTGCGCCAAGGCGCTGAACGATAAATCTGTCTGTGGGTGTTTGCTGTTCTTGCCGCTAGTCAGTCTTGACTGCCTGCCACGCTACCACAATATATATATATTGTGCAAAAGTTTTAGGCAGGTGTGAAAAAATGCTGTAAAGTAAGAATGCTTTCAAAAATAGACATGTTAATAGATTATATTTATCAATTAACTAAATGCAAAGTGAGTGAACAGAAGAAAAATCTAAATCAAATCCATATTTGGTGTGACAACCCTTTGCCTTCAAAACAGCATCAATTCTTCTAGGTACACTTGCACAAAGTCAGGGATTTTGTAGGCATATAGTCAGGTGTATGATTAAACAATTATACCAAACAGGTGCTAATGATCATCAATTCAATATGTAGGTTGAAACACAATCATTAACTGAAACAGAAACAGCTGTGTAGGAGGAATAAAACTGGGTGAGGAACAGCCAAACTCAGCTAACAAGGTGAGGTTGCTGAAGACAGTTTACTGTCAAAAGTCATACACCATGGCAAGACTGAGCACAGCAACAAGACACACGGTAGTTATACTGCATCAGCAAGGTCTCTCCCAGGCAGAAATTTCAAGGCAGACAGGGGTTTCCAGATGTGCTGTCCAAGCTCTTTGAAGAAGCACAAAGAAACGGGCAACGTTGAGGACCGTGACGCAGTGGTCGGCCAAGGAAACTTACTGCAGCAGATGAAAGACACATCATGCTTACTTCCCTTCGCAATCGGAAGATGTCCAGCAGTGCCATCAGCTCAGAACTGGCAGAAAACAGTGGGACCCTGGTACAACCATCTACTGTCCGGAGAAGTCTCGTCAGAAGTGGCCTTCATGGAAGACTTGCGGCCAAAAAGCCATACCTCCGATGTGGAAACAAGGCCAAGCGACTCAACTATGCACGAAAACACAGGAACTGGGGTGCAGAAAAATGGCAGCAGGTGCTCTGGACTGATGAGTCAAAATTTGAAATATTTGGCTGTAGCAGAAGGCAGTTTGTTCGCCGAAGGGCTGGAGAGCGTACACGAATGAGTGTCTGCAGGCAACAGTGAAGCATGGTGGAGGTTCCTTGCAAGTTTGGGGCTGCATTTCTGCAAATGGAGTTGGGGATTTGGTCAGAATTAATGGTCTCCTCAATGCTGACAAGTACAGGCAGATACTTATCCATCATGCAATACCATCAGGGAGGCATCTGATTGGCCCCAAATTTATTCTGCAGCATGACAATGACCCCAAACATACAGCGAAAGTCATTAAGAACTATCTTCAGCGTAAAGAAGAACAAGGAGTCCTGGAAGTGTTGGTATGGCCCCCACAGAGCCCTGATCTCAACATCATCGAAGTCTGTCTGGGATTACATGAAGAGAGAGAAGCAACTGAGGCTGCCTAAATCCACAGAAGAACTGTGGTTAGTTCTCCAAGATGTTTGGGCCAACCTACCTGCCGAGTTCCTTCAAAAATTGTGTGCAAGTGTACCTAGAAGAATTGATGCTTGATGCTGTTTTGAAGGCAAAGGGTGGTCACACCAAATATGGATTTGATTTAGATTTTTCTTCTGTTCACTCACTTTGCATTTAGTTAATTGATCAATATAATCTATTAACATGTCTATTTTTGAAAGCATTCTTACTTTACAGCATTTTTTCACACCTGCCTAAAACTTTTGCACAGTACTGTATATATAATTATCTTAAATGTCTTGGTTTATATTGAAATTTCTTTCCACCCAACAGCCCTTACCATGTCATCACTGAGGACCTTTGGTTTTGTTCAGTGCCATTTAATCCACAAAATCTTGTATTACCAAAGTAAACCTTCACTTTTGTACATTGCAACTGATTCAAATGATTAGGGCAGACAATTTGGTAAGCAGGAGGTCTTATTTGTTGAATCCAGAGTTTCATGGCATGCAAAAAGTAATGCCGCTGGTGTTTCAAACATTCCCTTCAGGATTCCTTTTTTTTTTTTTCTGAGAAACAGAATCTATTGGTGTTTGCTGCGCCAATCTTCAGAGGACAACAGAATATAACCTAAACTGTTTTCAGACAACATGGATTTTCTTTTCAAACTTTAAATGCAATGCTTGAGAGGATATCAGACTATACTGAGAGTATTGAAAGGGGGCGTCTTTGGGCTTTTTAAAATTCACGTTTAATTTCTTTCAGTTGTAAATCGCAAATAAAGTATGCGAAATCTGTGCTCTCCTGCAAGTCAACTCCATCAACTGTACAGTAGTTGCAGAAATATAGTTCATGTGAGAAACCAAAACACACACAGGCGACCTATATTGACAACTGCTGGACTGATACAAAATATTTGCTCCTGCTGGGAATGAAAATTCAGCTCTATAAAACTGTGCAGATATAAGCTTACTCATACCAGTGAAAGCATATTTTGTTTTACAAACAGACAATTCCAAATATGTTTCAGGGTGACCCAAAAAGTTCAAACAAATGTTATCTCCTTAAGTCCTACACCACCTGTGTCCATGTTGAAAGCTTATATTAAATAATCAAAATATTTGAACCTTTTTATTCAGGAATTCAAATTTCCTGCCAAAAGCCTGTTACATCGATACAAAAACTGAATTGCTGAGGTCGTTTTTGGACCCGATGATGAACTAATCTGCCTATTTCAACAGGCTGTGACCTCCTTGTAGTAGATCTTATTTCCAAATATCCTGTATTTAATGCGATTCGAGACAAATTAATTTTCTTGTCAAAAGACAGACATTTCTTTTAGTCTGGAGCAATTTAGGAGTGATCCTCATAAAATTGCTAGATATTAAGCTAATCAAACTGTACCATACTAACAATTTCAGCCATGACCAAAAAGGTTTTTGTATCTTTCAAACTTTAGTAAGAACAATATTATGTTACCTAAATGTTAGCAGAACTTTGGGACAGCTCTGCTTAATTATATAAAAAAAAAAAAAACATTACTGAGACCTGCTGCAATCATTTCTATCGATTAGACGTTAGGCTAATTTTTTTTTTTTTTGGTTTATGATCAAAACAATTACAGAAGTTACATCATACTTACACATTTAAATTATAAAGGTAAAAAAAAGTAGGCAATATAGAGTTAAACCTTTGTCCAATTGCACTAGACACACAGTACAGTGGATATTTTTTAGGATTTCTAAATTTTAAAACAGCTCCTTTTAGAACTGGAATCTCATCTTCAAAACTGCATTGTACAGTCTATAACTACAATCACAGTTTCTACAGGGAACTGAATTCCAACGCTACAATAAAATACATAATCTAGCAATGACACTTAGTACACAATTCTTCTAATCATAAATGTCAGACATTTCAAACTCACGTTTCTCAGCTGCGAATCAAGGAGCTCAAACTGAACTCCAGGTGTCACACCAACCATTTACCTATTTCACTGCAAAGCATGATAAAAGAAGCATGCTTCTAGTTGTTTTTTTTTTGTTGTTGTTCAACTGCAGTTAGAAAGCTACATCCAGGACAACATGAAGCACGATATGGTACAAATTCAACAGAATGCGGTGCACAACCACACAGCAGCCATCATTGAAATTGGAACAAACCTGTTAAGCCAAACGGCAGAGCAGACCCGCAAATTAACAAGTGTGGAGGCTCAGGTAAGGAAACACATTATTGAATATGTTAAGCAAAACAATGTACAGTTCATTTTTAGATAGCAGTGGCATTTGGATATTGCACATGAACTTGGTCTGGATGAACAAGATGTTTACTCAACATATATTCAGATATAAGACAGACAAAAACTAATTTTGTGCGATCCGCACATGTTGATAACTTGGTGGTGAATGATGTGAATGGCAAACAAGTGGCTTCAAGGTATGTTGATATTGTATTATTTAGGAAGTGTTAATAGGGTATTAGAGACAAAAAAATGTTTCACAGCCCTTTTAACTCTTTGTCAAATTAAAAAGAATGCCCTTCATTTTCACCCATTAAAATGCCCCTATAACTGTCACCATGCGTTTCATCTTCACATTAAAAGCCATACAATGATTGACTAAAATATTACTCTCTCAGGGGCAATAAATCTCTGGCGACTTTCCATGTTACATTTTAGTGCTAATCATAACAAAACCAGAGAGCTCTGTCATGCATGTGTGCATCAGTTCTTTCCAAAAATTGCAGCTGATCCTTAAAGATTTCATTGAACTGTACAATAGCTATTGTAGCTGTTTAACAACGGAACAAAGCTATCAGAAATCATTTGACAGTTACAATTGTACTGTTCAATTTAAATCAGACTGTGGCCAAATAAGACTGTCCTACTTACAGTACGTTATGAAGAGAGAAAAAAAGCCAGTTTGAACAGTGTTCTTCAGCACGTTGCTACCAGTTTTGTAGTATACCGGAACATGCATTTTAATCCATTACATTTAATAGTAAAACATATAGACATATATTTTTTTTACGTTTGCCTATTTGCAAGTGTGGATGGATTCCGCTAAAATCATATTTCATCCCTTTTTTGTTTTAGGTAATAAATCAAACTACAAGACTTGAACTTCAACTACTACAAAATTCCCTCTCAACAAATAAACTGGAAAAACAAATCCTAGTCCAAACAACTGAAATAAGTAGACTTCATGATAAGAACAGGTAAGCAAATTGAGCTATTATTTAGAAGACCCCCCACCCCCAATATTAATCTTTTTTAATACATAGCCTTCTCTTAGTTCATTAAAGTATTGCAGGCTAAACTAGGACTTTTTTTCCAAAAGGGTCTAGTTTCAATAAGAAATGTTTAAGCAATAAAGTTTGTTTTACAACAGCAGTAAACTAAGCTACAACTGAACTTAAAGTTACCATAGGAGTTTAAATCCTAAATGCTCCTGTTATCAGTTTCATTTGGTACAAAAGACAAATACCTTGGCAAATTACTTAGGAATAGGAAAGTAATCTTTTGTTTGTTTACTAGGATTTTGTAATTAGGTTTTGCAAAAGTATTGCTAAATAAACCACAACAGAAATTCCACTTTGCTTCTTCAATACAAGAGATAAGTGAACTGAGGCAGATTTTCTTTTACTAGTTTTCTAGAAAAAAGAGTTTTAGAAATGGAAGACCAGCGTCTAGCTGAACTTAAGACCCTGAAAGATGAAAAGGACCAAATCAAGCAGCTTGTGTTGCGACAGAACTCAATGATTGAGGAGCTGGAGCAGCAGCTGGTCACAGCAACATCAAACAACTCTGTCTTGCAGAAACAGCAGCATGACCTGATGGAAACTGTTAATGATCTTATCGCAATAATATCCCCTCCTAATCGTAAGTGGATACAATGCTAATTTACTGAATGCAATTACTGCAGTCCCATATCCTCAACTGAAAAGGGAAAGAAAGGAAAAACATTATTTAAGGGTCAATATATGATTCCAGATTACTATTTATTTATTTATTTTTTACCGTTCCTTACCTTTTTTGATATTTGCGATTATTCTAAATTGTTCTTATTGCAATTTCTGAAATAGTGTGTGTGTGCGGTTTTTTGTTTTTTTGTTTTGTTTTAAAGTAAGTGCAGGTGCGTTGCCTAGCAGTTCAAGAGCTGTCCTTCAGTTCAATTTGGTAAGGTGAGCCAATCAGCCAAAAGAGTCTTTATATTAGTATGCACCAGCACCCTCAAATGCACAGTAGTGTATTGCCAGAAAAACATAAATCTGAAGATCCACACTTTTGTGGATCTATAAAAACAGTATTTGAGTAATTGTTATAAGAACCACTTCCTCTTTCATCTTTGGTCATCTTTCTTATTATAGAACCAGTTTTACATTCTTTATTCGCAGTGAAAACTTCGATCATGGCTACAGAAGCTCAAAACCATTTTAAAGACTGCGCAGAACTGTATAAATCTGGAAAGACAACAAGTGGTGTCTATGCACTGACTCTCCCCAACACAACAGAGCAAATAAAGGTAGGATCAATCATCTTTGCATGAACAAGTCAATAGACTGCAATACAACAGATGTTCTACGTGAGAAATAGGTACAGCAGTTATTGACCAGTAATGTCAATTTTTTAAAACAAAATGATTTAATGAAGTACTTTATGAAAAAAACAAAACAAAAAAATGGATAGCTGATGCATCCCTGTATGCTCACAGTATGTACTTTTGTATCGTCATGGGGGTGAAATTAATATAAAAAAGCTTAGACTTTTCACCTGAACCACTGCATATTGTATGTAAATTGTGGTTCAGATAATGTTTCTTTTTCTCAGATTTCTTCATGTATCTCAAGATTTTTGACAAATGATCAATCTCATAAAAGCTTACAAATGATCAATTGCATAAAAGCTTACAATAGAGCCATTCAATCTTAATCATTAGTGCACTTCTTTGTGTATTTTAGGCATACTGTGATATGGACTCCAGTGGAGGTGGGTGGACAGTAATACAGCGTCGTATAGATGGCCACGTAGATTTTCACAGAACTTGGAAAGAATACAAAATGGTACACACTTTTGAACAACAGTCACAATTGTATAGCTTGTCTATTAAAAGGTTGCTTGTTAAGTCGTTAGTACACACATGCATCATTAAAATCCATCAGAAACTTTTTGTAAATGTATGAACTAAATTTAGAACACAGAATATTCTTGTTAAAAAGGAAATTCCAATAATTAAATGTTCATATGCATTTCGTCTAGGGGTTTGGTGACTCTGCTGGGGAATACTGGCTGGGAAATGAATTTGTTTCCCAGCTAACCAATGAGCAACCACATGCTCTGAGGATTCAACTAAAAGACTGGGAAGGCAATGAGGGATATTCACTCTATGATCATTTTTATCTCAACAGTGAGGCGCAGAACTACAGGTTAGTGTTAAGAAATATCCTGTGCTGGTTCCTTTTGTAATATTTTTGTACTGTAGATATTACTCAGATTGGTAAATATAACATCAAGTGAAATTAGAATGCACTTAGAAACACTTGCTACTAAACTTTTTAAGGAGAAAAATAAATCCAACTGGTTCAAAGCATCAATAGATGTATAATATGTTATATACAACATTAAATACCTTTCATCTTGTAGGTATAGCTGAGAATTGATTGTGCCACAGCCTGACTTATATTGCATGTACATATGAAAATAGCACGAAATAAAACAAAAAATCATTATAAAGCAAACATAGAATGACATTTTTAAAATTACTTTAAATAAATACTTGCAATCGTAGTTGTCAAGTCTCAGCCGTTACCATAGACACGGTCTGAAGGAAAATGGAAGCTCTGACTAGCACTTGCGCAGATGTATAATTTGGAGTTGTTTGGGAATTAAAATTGTGATGGAAGAGAAGAGACTTTGGTTTCTAAAATGCCTAAACCATGCATAACAATTAATCAGCGCTGCAAAGATGAGGGGGTGTATGCAGCTGACGTTGACAAAATAACGATGTGCAGATTTTGCAACTGTTGGCTGGAATGGGAGTCGAAAGATACCATTGTTAAGCATCATTAGCTGTTTATTCCTTTTAGGGGAAAATATGGCTTGTTGCTTGTATCAATGAACCCGCTTTATATCATGAGTGGCGTGCAGTGCATAATTTGTGATATAAAGGGGGTCATGACATAAACCGAGTTTCACATTTGCCTATGACAGCATATTACGAGTGCAAGAAAGAAAGAAAGACTGTTTAGTTGTTCTTTACATTTAAACAAATGCATATAGTTTACTACAGGGCAAATAGATTTTGTATCATTAACTGGAACGAAACAGTTTGTATCATTATCTAAAAAAGGCATGAATTGTCGACTGATGACAGCTATCAATACTTGGCTTTTTTTTTTGTGCACATTTTTATAAGACTGACTTAAAATTTTAACTGAACTGTATCCCATTAAGACCACCCATGCAGCATTTGACAGGCTGCACAAAATGTCACTTCATTAGCCGAGATGATTACTGGTTCTTAGCTGCGTTGGAAATTGATTCTATCCTTTACTCAGTAAAGCCCAGCCATGCAGCATTGGACAGGCTGCACAAAATGTGACAATAAGAAGGTTTGTGAGATGATATAAAGAGAGGTCATTTCTCAAAGAACCTATGGTGCATGGCGAGTGGTTTTTCAAAAATCATGATAATAAATGGGGTATGATATTAAGCGAGGTGATATTTCAAGTTCGCAAACTTTGAACTGAAGCAATTGCTGTTTTGGTTTTGAATGGATTTGAATGAATGAATCTGTTTTGCTTAGTGTTTAAATACTGAGAAACCCCAAGCTTGTTGTATACTGCTTCAGTGCAATAAGATTGAAATACAAATCCTATCGTTTTTTTTAATGGGTAAATTGCTGTATGCGCAATTATTATGATAGCCCCACAATAGTAGGGCAGTGTAGAGAGATAGATAGATATTTAACTTATTGTATTTTTATAGAGGACATGGGCAGTATTCACTGTAAACAGGCAGTTAATTAAAAAGAATGGGGGACTGTACGTTACCGTTATTACCGCTAATGAGAAATTACGGTAACTACATTTTTTTTCTGTGCAAGGTCTGTGTCAAAATGATTTTTAAAAAAGTGGATGTTTAATAAAAAATATGTATGTAGTTAAAACAATGTATACTATACCATTATTGATATACATATATTTGAGTTGTTTTATTAATGTGTTTTATTAAAGCAACATTTGTGAAACAAAATGAAAAAGTTACAAAAAAATAAAAAATAATAATTTAAGGGGCTCTAACATATACATATTTCAAGGGACATTTCTATTAGTATGTTAAAGATGCATGTAAACCCAACTATATGAAAATATAGAATCTAACAATGTTACATGGTTGTCCAAATTCTAAAGTAAATATTTTTGCATCTAGAAGCAGTTTCTGTAAAAGTCTTTACAAAAAAAACTTTTCTAACAGAAAAGTGTTTTTGTAAAAGGACATTTACCAATATCTTTTATACAGTATCTATATATATATTTTTATAAAGTATGAATATATATTTTTATAAAGTATGAATATCTGGAGCTACAGAAAATGACTAATTAAATTTAAATTTACAGTATCTGAACTTGTGAATCCAGTGTTCTCTGATTTCTAAACCAAAAACTAGTAATAAATCAAGGGGATCACAACAAAATATATATTTGGATTTGTTTTAAGTCCAGTTGTTAATTTGGTTGTTTTGTTTTTAAATTGGAGAAAGAACTTTGTTTCTTTCTCAAAAATACATTTTCACAAGAGGTTGGTTAAAGAGAATGGAAATGGAAGTACTACAAATAATGTCATTACCAATACATTTTTAAAACAGTTAGGCATTATCCATCTAGAACATATTTTTTTATTTATGTAGTAAAGCAAAACCATTGCTGCAAGAGAGAGTTTTTTTTCCCACAAATTTGTACACATTTTTGTTACAATTAAAAATAATGGATTTCTTCCTTACATGGTTTTTTTTCTCAACAATACAGGATACACCTTAAAGACTACAGTGGAACAGCAGGCAAAATCAGTAGCCTTGGCCAACCAGGAAGTGATTTCAGTACAAAGGATGTAGACAATGACAAATGTATTTGCAAATGTTCACAACTGACCACAGGAGGTATGAGCAGTTTCATTACCTTTCATTGCTCCTTCTCAACTTTAAATATCTGCTGCTGTTAACTATAAATACTGTGAGCTTTTTACTTGCTGCTATAGTGTCCCACCAAATCACGTAATAGTTCATTCTGAATGGTTCACTTTTCTCTTGGCAATCCCCCCAGAATCTGAAGAACTTTAAAAGAATATACATTTTTTGTAGCTGGGTCAGGACTCTTGAGTAAAATTAGCTTGTTAAATCACTGGTCAGCTCATTTGGGAATTTCAAGTTCTACAAAGCCTGACATTAATAGTCTGGGAACTAAAGAGTTTTGTTAAACTAGTAGGGTCTTCCTACCAAGCTTAAGGACTTCCACATTACAACATGCTCATACTCACTGGCACTGTGTTGTTCTAACTGTGGCTATCGGGATACTCACAGGTGTAACAACGCAGTTCATCACAGTTAAATGTTGCAGGCCTTTTAAATGAAGTAAAAGAAAGCTGTATGCTTAGTGCATTAACTTAATTGAGAAACATGGCTTATTACAACTGAAATTAAGTTTAAATGACCCTTTTTAGAAATGGCAGTTGCAACAACACTTTACTTGCATGTCTGCACAAGATTCAAGTTTTAGTTGAGATTTTATTTGTTTCTTACATTAAAGCTGTATAATTTCACTTTCATGCATTTCCTTCACAGGTTGGTGGTTTGATGCCTGTGGGCCTTCAAACTTAAATGGAATGTACTACGAACTGGGACAGAACACAAACAGATTCAATGGAATCAAATGGTACTACTGGAAAGGCTCCGGCTACTCACTAAAAGCAACTACAATGATGATCAGGCCTGCAGACTTCTGATAGGGCTTCTGTTCAAAGAGTTTTCTGCCGAGTCTACAAGATATGGCTAGTACTTTAACTTTAAAATATCTGTGTTTTATATCTGTTTGTTTATAGGAAATATTCCATACCATCAGAAGATGGAAATTTCAATTTTTGGCACTCAGACTGAGGACGTTTGTGTACTTGAACTATAAAAGCTGTAAACTTTGCTGGGTGCAATTTTATATATTCATTTTTTTATTATTGTTATTTATACATAACTGGAACTGTGAGACAATTTAACAAATGTATGTCCTTTTGTGTGATAGTTATGATCCAGCCTGCTGATCACTGCTCATCAGGAAATCAGGTGTCAAGAACTGTTTAATTCACAAACTGTTTTTTGTTGGGGTTTTTTAATTCTGTAAGAGGAAAAAGCACTTTGTAAGTGGCTACTTGTTCGGTTGTCAACATAGAAAACTGTGGTTGAACATATTTTGGTCAACTGCCAAAGTGACAGAAATTCCTTTTGGTAGGAATTATTTCCAACAGGATGTTGACTTTCATAAAAAGTAAAGGGAATTGTTTTGTAAAATGTTGTAGAGTTTATTCTTGTATATTATCATTGAAGGAACCACAATAATTTTTTTTGAAAATTAAAAAACATATTAGGAGGATCAAAACCATTACTGTGATGAGGCAACACATTTTGTTATTCCCCCCATGTTAAACATAAATTAGAAAACGATTCAGTACTATCAGCCAATCTGCTTCCAGCTCTAGTAGTCTTCTATTAGACGGTAGATGCCTGCTGCTACGTCACAGCATCAACCAGTCCTGTGTCCACAACTGCCAAATCGGCCAATCATAGCCTGTCAGCCATGACGAGCTCAGCATCTTTCAACAACAAACCCAGACAGTTCAGTAATATTGCTTCATTCACTCATATATCTATATCTATATCTATACACACACACACACACACACACACACACACACACGCACACAGTGTCCAGATTAACTATAAGCAACTCTGACAAGTAAAAAGTTATTTGTTTAAAAGTTATTTTAATAAAATTGTTATTATATATATATATTTTTCTCATTATGTAAGTGATCCTTTACAAACATTTTCGGGACCTATTTTCCTAAATGTTTTCTCCACGGAAGGGTACTCAACGATTCATTTCAAGGTAGATGTAGGTTTAAATGTTGTTTTAAAGAAAATAATGAGAAAAAAACACTCTTTAATAGCGACAGTGCCCTCTCAAAGGCTACTGTTTGGTAGTTGACCTTGACTTTCATTAGCGTCCTCGCCTTCAGCTTGGGATGCAGGACTCCCACGGCAGTCAATTACAACACGGTGGACCCTTCATCAACAGGCACTATCGCTTAAACAACAGGTTCCACATTAGCTCATACAAGACATTTTAATTCATATATGGAAACAATCAGGAAAGGCTACTTAACAGCATGGTCAGTTGCAGATATAGTTGGTGATTCAGTTTTCAATTTGGAATTTGGACATGTTCTCTCACCCATTAGAAATTTTAAACAACTGCTCTCTAAACTCAGTTTTGGTCAAAATTGTAAGCACAGGTTTATTTTTATTTTTTAAATATTCTGATTTGGAAAGAATACAAACATATATCTAGGCAACACTAATTTGTTTGAACTGCTCTTGAAAAGCAATTTTAAAATGTGTACATTTAACTGTAAACATGTTGTCTATGCTGGCCAAACTTTAAGCAAAATGTATATGATGAATATGTGCTCAACATCAAGTAAATGAAATTAAACAACCCATGGCAACTTTAAAAACTATTTGGACACATAGCTGTGTTTCCTTTCACAGTTGACTGCAATCAGAGAACATAACCATACAAGTCTTGATTTGTTCCAAAATGATTAATTTGTTTGAAAGCACAGCAGAAGCATCTATAATTATTTTACTATTTCTACAGTTATGGCCAAAAGTTTTGTATCACTCTAGAATTAACTGATTTTGCTTCATAAAGTCGAGTGAAACCGGCTGAATAATGTTACGTTACATACTGGTTTGTACTAGGTTTTCCATACAGTATACATAACGAAACACTGACAAATTGAAAAAATTGACATTTGAATCTAACATGAAATACTTTACTACTATTATGGCTTCTGGTAGACTTTTGTGATATCATTTTGTAGTTTTTTTTTTGATTACATGATGTTAAATAAAAGGTCTAAAATGATGTTCATACAGTTTTTTGTGTGTGTGTGTTTTTTTGGTTTTTTTTTAAAAAGATGTCTCAATACTAAAATTCTAGGGTGATGCACTTTTGGCCATAGCTGTACATTTATATAAAATATTCACCAAAGCACTGATTTGTTTACACATGTTCATGCCCAAAATGTATTTGGAATAAATCACATTTTTATGGCAGGGTTTATGACTATTAAAAAGAATAACCAATAAACAAGGTCAGCAGTCACTGTAGTCTTGGAACATCAGGTAGTATTATTAGTTAGCAGTAATTACAGTCCCGCAGACATTCACTGTTAACCACACACAACTGACACAGGATCAATATTATAATACAATTAATAGGATCATTTCTCAAAATCTATATTACACAACAAAGCCACATGTTTATCAACAGTGTGTTAAACAAAAGAAGATTGCATACATTTTTCAATCAGTGCAGCAAGGGTGTTTTCTTTAAGGATGAAGCGAAAATAAAACAGAGCATCTGCCATAATGCTGCAATTTGGCCCACTACTAAAAGCAACACAACAGGAACCCTCTGATTGGGTTTTGGTTTCTGTAATCCACACAAGAGACTACTGCAGTGATGTCAGTCACAGGGATATGAAGCAAGCTTAGCCTGATTACCATACCTACCGTATGATAACTCTAAATCATGAACAGTTACACTGTAAAGTACATATTTTTAGGTGGTTCTGCTCAAACAGTACCATGACACATCTGAACATGTCTGTAGCTGTTAATATTTATCAGACATGGAAGTTAGAAGGGTTGTATGTGCAGTTTGATATCCTCAGAGAGGAAATCCGATAGGACCAACTCTATGACTAAAATATTGGCTAAGAACAGATGCAGGAAGGTGATGATGATGATTTGTGAATGAAGACAGGAAAAGGTAATAATGCAGGGCAATAAATGTATTGGACATCCTTTCTATTCCACCAGCTATGCTAATTAGTAAGAGGGCCATTTTCTGTGCACAAAATTAATATGCAACAGTTACTAAATTTAGTAACCTGTTATTTATGCATAATATGCCATTGAAAATTAACTTGCACATACATTTATTAATAAATGTTTTTTGCTTTGAGTTACAGGTATTTATACAATTTCTGCAATATGACATTACAGGCTAACTACTGTACATCAAGACAGATCAGAGTGGCAGGTTCAACGAGCAACTTGCACTTCACAAACACAGCCAGTTATCCACACAAAGCAGTAGCAAAAGGCACTGCTGTATTTAACAAATCGATGAAGAAAAACATACTAAAATAAATTAAAATGCAACTAAAAATAAGTGGAGCATAAAAACAGCACACTAACGTACTGTCAACACAACATAAAAAAAAGACTCACGGGTGCTGCAGGAAAGTGATTTGAAAGTTCATATGGTTCCTCTGGTATCCACTGCTCACTTTCCACACACCAAAGAATCTGAAAATAAATAAATAAATAAATAAAATTGTACACAATACTTTTTCATAAAGTCAGAAAATGTGCTTTATCATAAAAAGGATGCAGCATTTACAAGTATGTTTACTGTGTGTATTTTTACTCTCGGGGTTAAAAATAAATAAATAAAGTACACAGTTTTGCAACCATACTGAACTTCACTGGTTTTGTTTTGCATTATCAGTGAATGAGTAAAGCTCTCAAAGTCGTTTACTTCGCCTACTTAATTATCGATCCTTTTGTTTAAAAGAGGTTGCAGTAGATGTCATGCTATACTCTGAAAGCCTGCTTGAAGACGTAGTTTAAAAAAAAAAACACACGCTATAGCATCAGACAATCTAGTAGCTTGCAAACATTACAACATTAAAAGACTCACTGAGCATGACCAACCACAAATTAAGCTCCCTGGAAAGCTAGTCATTAAAAGTAATTTTCCACAAATGAATCCTTGTTCTTTTATTCTATTTAATCTCATTCAAGCTCTACAAAAAAAAAAAAAAAAAAAAAAACTTAAGTGTACAGCGTTTGAATTTCTTTGTGCAGCCACTATCCACAGCCTTAAATAAAAGAAGCAATGAAGTGTATGTTTTTGCTTTATTTATTTATTTTATGTAAAGGAATTGGTTTCTCCTCACTCTTATTACCCTGTATATTCTCAAATTCCATTACATTCAATACCTCCTGTAAAAAAAAAAAAAAAACTTGGTAGTTTGTCAAAAGAGTACATTTCATTCTTAATCAATTCTCTACTTTAATTCCCTTGGTAGTTCATATTGTTTATTTTATCTATCTTTTTCCATGTCTATAGCAATATTTCTGTTTAATCTATTTAATTGTGTTGAATTTAAGGAATCTTAAATTCTCTTGGGTTTTGGTCAGGTTCAGAAGTGTACATTTCTTTCAGCAGCAGAATAATCTTAATCTAATATTAGCCAATTTGACACAAAACAACTACACGTACAGTAGTGCTCGTGATCAGTCTTACCATGCATTTCTTTCTGTAAATCTGTGCTTGTAAGATTTACTACATGGATTTATTAAAGGTAATATACTTTGTGTGAATGATCACTTAGTGTAATGGTATAGACAGATCAGACTTACTCTGTATATCAAACAGATATACAGTAACTATGGTGCATATCGAAGTTATTCCTCTGACACGATTAGACAATATGCCTAAAACAAGCTGTTGTGGTGTGCCATCAGGGAATGGACGGGACATAACTGAATTGTGGGAACCCAGAACGACCTGATAAAAAGGAGCATGTCAAATAGGTTTTTCAAGATGGCAGCACAGGAAACCACTTCAGGAAAGAAAGATGTGATTTGAAAACACTACAAAAATCGGAAGCCAGAGTGCAAGGAGAATAACAGTCAGTTAATACATGATTAGGATAGTGTATCTTTTAAGATGTTCTAGTTTTGTACTAACCCATTCAAATGAGAGAATCCAGCAGCCTCTGGCTATTCCTAGCAAGACATTCAAAGTGCGTCGAGGACCACCAGTCACCACGTGTGTTGTAGTTTCACACACGTTATCGGCTACCGAGAAGCCTCCCAATTTGTCCACAACCTGTATTACAGTGTTCTGCTTGCTACCCAACACCACACAAAAAATACACATCAGTTAAACTTAATTACAAACACACAGTATCATACTTTTTTAGGGAATTATAATTATTTAACGTTTGATAGTAAAAGTAAACAGTACTTACTCTGTAGGCATACTTGTCATAACTAATGTTCTGTTTGGCTGGAAAAAAAAGTGAAAATATTAAATCCTTTAAAATGTGTTGCATTTAAAAAGACTTTCTAGAAAAAAAATGTGTACTGCAAAAAACAGCTTGGAAATCAGCAGCAATGTAAAGTGTTTTAGCAAGTAATAAAAATTAGGCATTATTTCTGTTTGATGGATCAGAACCCAACATCAGAAGCACAAAGTTGCTGTCGTAATAGTTTTTCTTTTGATAAATGATTCATAAGAATTCCCGTCTTGATGTGGCCTTCTGACAAGCCATAGCTGCTAAAAACAGACTGAAGAAAAATGCAGTTGGGTGAGTTTATCGATTTTTTTCTCAGATGATTTCATTCAACAATATGGACTGACAGAAGATGGCCTGTAGCACTGACTATAGGTACACAAACAAAAGGTACAGACGCTTCCATCCAGGCTTTTCTGGATTGAACCGTCAGCCCAAATGCTGATTAGAGCAAATGTTTCTTGAAGCCCTGCTGCAATCTGGCTCATGGTGCGTTCAAATCAACAAAAATATGGCTAAACAGAATAAACAGAAATGTTACTTGCGGAAGTGAAGCATTCACGCATGCATGGCCGTTTGTTATTTTCCTCGTCATGCATTTTGTCTCACTCGACCCAGGTCAAAGATGTCAACCCACATCCTGAGCTGGGTCGCTGCGACCCAGGTACGACCCAGTTACATGGTTTCACGCTACGCGGGATTGTGACCCAGGTAGGAGTGCCAGTGTGAAAGGGGCTTAAGTTGCTTAATTTAAATCATGTAAAAATGACAATGACAAAATAAGGTCAACTATTTTTCTACCTATACATTCCAAAACCACAGTGATGATCACTCTATCCTTGCTGCTTGGAGGTTGTAGCTACAACACCAAGGGTCGATTGCACCAACTAGGGTTAGTTGATCTGGGTTTATGTTTTAAATCAGTTACATTGATCCACAAAAATTTAAACCAGGATTAGTAAATCTTGGATCATTATTTGTATACACCATATTTAGCAAATGTAAATGTAAAGGCACATGTAAACAAAACAAAAAAAGACTTCAAGCATAAGAAAACATTACATTCTATTAATTTAACTCATTATATTTTATTTCTCTGCTCAGATTAAATTTTAAATTAATTCTCAAAAAGCAACAACATAGGCCCCACATGCAGCCTGCGGCTTTCCTACAACCCTTAACCCGATGTCTCGTTATGCCAACCGGGTTGTCCTGCATTAATTCCGAATATCAATTAATTGAAAGAATAGCTGTGTTTTACTTTGTGTGAACTTTAAAATATTTACTTTCGTGCGAAAGTGTTTATAGGCTACCTAAAGTGGCAAACTGAAATACTTTTTTATTTTATTGTCCTTAATTATGATGTTTCAGGCAAAAAAGCTACAAAAGTTACAGAAAGTATTAATTTATTGGAGACGATATATTTGGAAAAAGCATTAATTTAAGGCCACTAAAGTCTGTTAGTTATCGACGCCTGTACATGCAGAGATTTATTTGTAAACAAGGTAACGATTCTTACAATTAAGGAAGAGGGATAGCACTTTATATATTTAGCAGACGCCTTTATCCAAGGCAACTTAGAGACTAGGGTGTGTGAACAATGCATCAGTTGCAGAGTCACTTACAAATACAATCTCACCCGAAAGACGGAGCACAAGGAGGTTAAGTGACTTGCTCAGGGTCACACAATGAGTCAGTGGCTGAGGTGGGATTTGAACCGGTGACCTCCTGGTTACAAGCCCATTTCTTTAACCACTGGACCACATAGCCTCCCACATAGCACTTCTACCATATTCCACTGACCGTGATTTACAGTAGCTTCTATATATGCGCTTCAAGTTCTCCTCTGCTTGTGGGTTTCGTGCCTTATTGCTGGTGTCGGTAGCTGTCTGCCAACCTATCCTAGCCCAGATCCAGCATGGAAGCAGAGTGAACAGCCAGCAATTCCTGAGTCAGAGACAGAACAGGCGGCAATGTGACTCAGCAGCAGCAGATCCAGCATGGAAGCAGTGAGCAGCCAGCGATTCCTGAGTCAGAGACGGAACAGGCGGCAATGCGACTCAGCAGCAGCAGATCCAGCATGGAAGCAGAGTGAGCAGCCAGCGATTCCCGAGTCAGAGACGGAACAGGCGGCAATGCGACTCAGCAGCAGCAGATCCAGCATGGAAGCAGAGTGAGCAGCCAGCGATTCCTGAGTCAGAGACGGAACAGGCGGCAATGCGACTCAGCAGCAGCAGATCCAGCATGGAAGCAGAGTGAGCAGCCAGCGATTCCTGAGTCAGAGACAGAACAGGCGGCAATGCGACTCAGCAGCAGCAGATCCAGCATGGAAGCAGAGTGAGCAGCCAGCGATTCCCAAGTCAGAGACGGAACAGGCGGCAATGCGACTCAGCAGCAGCAGATCCAGCATGGAAGCAGAGTGAGCAGCCAGCGATTCCTGAGTCAGAGACGGAACAGGCGGCAATGCGACTCAGCAGCAGCAGATCCAGCATGGAAGCAGAGTGAGCAGCTAGCGATTCCCGAGTCAGAGACGGAACAGGCGGCAATGCCACTCAGCAGCAGCAGATCCAGCATGGAAGCAGAGTGAGCAGCTAGCGATTCCCGAGTCAGAGACGGAACAGGCGGCAATGCGACTCAGCAGCAGCAGATCCAGCATGGAAGCAGAGTGAGCAGCCAGCGATTCCCGAGTCAGAGACGGAACGGCGCCAGTGCAGTTCTCATCAGCAATACAATGCACAATAAAATAATATAACTAAAAACACCACATCCATCAATAAAAATCAGTACAGTGAGTTACAGTGTCTAATCCGAGGCAAGCTCCCAAACCCCTACTTAAAATGACATCATAATATTCACAACCTAGGTCCTCTAAACTATTGTATAGAATTATTAAAATGTGCAAACTCGGTCCGATAAACTGCAGTTTACAAGCCACTTCCACAAAGCGGTTTTATATTTGAATCTTAAGCTGGGTTCACTAAAGTGTGGACTACCAAGGGAATTTATTCCTTATTTAGCTAATATGTACTTTAAAAATATTTTTGAAGAGCACAAAGGCTATAGATATCAGCGGGACTTCGGAATTAATGTATGCATACAAAGAGGGATGAAATTAATTTTATTTTGTGGCAAAGCAACATGTAAGAGAGCCTAAATTAAATAATTTAGCACTTTAGTAAATTTCAGCATCACCAATTAAAAAAAAAAAAAATCGATGACATGTCTGTTTTACAGAGGTTTACCCCAAGTTTAAACTGTAATGACACTTTCGTAGAATGTACACTTCTCATACCACAATTCCAGCAAAGCATGGACAGAAGGCTAAATCTTTTGTTCAAATTATCCTTGCAAAAAGCAATCCTGACATGCTATTTCTCCTTTGCCTAAAAGCTAAGATAAATAATGTAACAAGCATGTCGATCAAGTCTCTTTGAAAATTCTAGTTTCTTTTCAGCCATGCTTGTGGATTTTCTTTATCTCTTGATCATGGATTTCATTATCACTCATCACAATCTAAACCCTTTTCACAAGTTTGTCATATCCTTAATATGCATTGATCTTCGCAATGGAGGTGAAACAATACTTTTTATAATTTACATTTCTTACATGGCTGAAGATTCATATCACAAATGCCACAGGGCTCAACAGCTTTTCTGAAAAGCTAGTTCACCTCACACCACCAGGAGTGTGCAATTTTTGTCCAAGGGACAAAATGCTAGAAAAATCTACTTGCCCCCTACCCGTCGCACAAAACACACACAAAAAAAGTTGAATACGGGTATAACTTGTAGGATTTTGATTTTATTTAACAGTGAACACAATCAAATCAATCAATTCGTGATTAACAGGGGCGGATCTAGCCTTGTAACTTGATGGGTTCACTAAATTCTTCACGATATACAAAAGGTTTCCTGTGACTCCATCTCACCTCAACAAATGTATACCATACTTTAAGGAAATGTTCCTTTCAGTGCAGTTTTGAACACATTTGCTAATAAATTTAAGTAGCATACTAAGAGAACAACTATAACAAGCAATACTTGGAGTTATTCAAATATAAAAATAGCTTCTGCCTGTTTTCCACTCTTTCTCTATAAGCTGAATTAAACTTCTGATGTACATACGTTTTAGTTTGTAGCATCACAGATACAAAATCATTGCCAACTATTATTGCTGCTTTGTAACTGCTGAACCCCAGATTTTTAAAAGGACTTATGAATAACCTATCAAGTTTCACTGCATTTTTTAAAAGTTTTTCTACCAAAGTGCAGGGACTATTTACAATAGGCTCCATCAAATTCTGCAAAGACAAAATATAATTTCTTTTAGTGTACAACATTTTACAGATATTTTTTCCTCATCCAACATCTTGTCCCATGATGGCTAACTGGAACACTGCTGCAGCATGGTGATCCTGGTTTCATACCCTGTTCAAATGTAGTACTTTTTTTTTTTTTTTTAATATAGTGCTTAAATCTAAAAACATGTAAATATGGTAAATGGCAGACTAGGTTAGCAACACTAAAAATCTAAAGAAAAAAAAAAACATTACATTTTTTGCCAGAGAAAGTTTGTCTTGAAATGCTTCTAAACAGTAAACGTCACATTTCATTTTATTTTTTATAAACATCCCAACAAGTACACGCTTGACCATAAAGTAGACTTTTATAAATTATACATGATTTTTTCTACAACACTATTTTTTTTTCTTCTAACTTTACTAGATTGCTGCATTTAAATGTCAGGTTCACGTATTAAGAATGCAGTATCACTTATTTGCTCATTTACAAAAAACATAAATAATATCTTAAAAGTTTACGCAAATTACGCTCACACAAATTGTGTTGTCCCGGGACGTTCTCCAGTATTAAAAGTAAAACAGCTTCAGTGGTGTCTTACACAACAGAAGGTACTTCTTTGCATGTGACAAACTTACATTTGCAGAGTGAGCCTAATAAAAGATGACATCATAAATATATGCAACATACAGCTATAGCACATATTTACATGACCCTAACATTTTTGGATTGAGACAAACATATATATATATATATATATATATATATATATATATATATATATATATATATATATATATATATATATATATATATATTAGATGTTTTATTTAATAACAAGTAATCGAAGAAACTACTAACTGATATTGCAAAAGTCTACTGGAAGCCAAATAGTACTACTTCGTATTTGCAGTGCATTCCCTTGTGTTTTAAGACTTCCTTAAGCCTCTCAGGCATGGACTCAATGAGGCGCTGAAGTTATCTTTTACACTTGATTTCAGTTTCGTTTGCACGGTTGACTTTTCCCGATTTCCTGTCCTATCAGACCCCAAAAATTCTCAGTAGGATTGAGATCCGGCAAATTTTCAGGCCAAAACTGAAGTGATATGATACTGTTGTTTTCCAATTATTTCTTCACTTCTTTGGCTTTTACTTTTTGTTAATGAATGCAAAACGTTGTCCTCATTATTCCATGAGTAAAGTGATTTGCTCAGAATTCCAGGTGTGCTCTGGTAGCCTTCAGGGTTCAATATCTCAGCGGTGGACTGTGTCACATCCTGGGTATTTCAAACAGTGTAAATAATAACAACATTAAAAAAAAAAATCATAGTAGCCTACAGTATGTGTTAATGCTGATCCTGCCGTAAATTGTTCAGAGTGTGTGTTCTTAAAGTTTATTCAAAGCCTCCTTCCTGGCTTTGTTTTAGAGAAGAGAGCACAGTACTGTGATATGCTGAAATACAGTTGCTGAAAGTAATCAGACTGCAACCAATTGTTTTGATTTCTTCAACCTGTCATTCAAACCAGACTAGTTGCTATTGTGGTTAATGTATTGAAGCTGGCATTTTCTTTTATCAAACAGAAAAAAGGTAAAATACATGAATTCTGTATTTACGTATTTTCCTGCGAATTAGTAATTCAACTGAACATTACTTATTTAGAGAAACCCCAACCAACAGTATGTTTAAAATATGAGGCATTGTTCAGCTGAGGCATTGTTCAGCTAAGGTAAGGTAACAGACTACCATCTGCTGCAGACTATGGAATTCACTTCATGCATATTTACACAAAAGAAGAGGTTTCCAATTAGCTTCTAAAACAAATTATATAGAATTGAAATTATATAGAATTGAAATTATATATATATATATATATATATATATATTATTTATTTTTATTCTCAAGTTAAAACTAATTTGGATTAGATGAATTTCCAGAATTTTCTACAAGGTCCTGGCTAAATTTAGCAGTCGCTTATTGCAAATTACTTCTTAGAATAAAATTCACTTCTTATGAATTTCCTGTTAGTGCTAATTATTTTGGAGCCCTCCCAGGGAAGAAAGGTGAATAAATCAAAACGCCCTAGTTTAAACACCTGAGTGTAAAGGATATTGGGAAATGTATTAACTTGCATCCATATTAGCGCCTCAGCACTGTATTTTAGTGCTGTTTGGGAACTACAGATCCTATTCTGCATTTCAAGTTGTCATTGTGCTCAAACAAAAACGTGCACTATCCTTGCATACAAGAAAAAAGTTGCTACAGATTTCAACATTTCCACAAACACTGTCAACCATTCTTCAGAGTTCACTTACAGCCGCATTTAATAAAACGCACAGTACTTTTAAATGTAGAATACTTTTCATTGTTCTGTAATTGAAAATTGATTTCAGTGTCACTGTAACTTCATAAAATCTGACAGTATGCATTTGGCTTTAGATTACTGATAATACGAATTACTGATAAGACAAATTGTTTTGCTGGTCCCTTTAAATCCGTATTATCGAGAATTAACTGTACTTTGTTTTTAAGGGAAATGGAGAGCGTTTATACTAAATTACAACCAAAAATGCTGTTCGGGTTTTAAAACGATTACAGCTGAATTTATGGTCAAACTAACAGTGTTATAATGCTCAATCTGTAATAATTGTAAAAATGTTTCCATTACCAATCAGATCAAAAAATGTTCCTGGGGAATTTATATTGGTTCTCCACCATTTAGTATTCCAGCTGGATCTAGCCACAGAAACTCTGTATCCCAAAACTGCCCAATAAATATAGAAACCAATGAGGATTCCCTTTCAATTAAATCAGCTACTAATAACTATAAATGTAGGAAATATGGTCATATTTGAGAAGCTGTAACAATAAAGAAATACACTTTAACTCAATATGTGAAATTATTTATATAGACAACTCCGTCAATTGTAGCTACCTAGGTACTGTATTTAACGAAAAAGATTTTCAAAAGGGGCACCTAAAATCTAATATTCTGACACTGTCATTGAAAACACATGTGCTATTATCACCTGTTGAAATGTGATTGAAGTGAGTCATGGATTTTCAATGCATGTTGATCCTGCATTATTTAAGTAGTGTGAATAGGGTATTAGTAATACACATGTAGTTACTTAGTGACCTAAGCAGGTTTAAATACATTTTACACACTATTCTTGAAGTGAAAATCAGAATTTAATCTACAGTTTACAGGCCCTGCAAAAACTCCTGTATTGCCCAGAGTGCCCCCCTGGAGAGATAGCTCTGGCTTTGCTTTGCCAGGTTGGCGGCTTAGGTCTGGACACAAGCAAGATGTACTGTTCTGGCTTACTAGAGTACTTCAAAAGGGGTACTGAGGGCGTGTAAAGGTCTACAAGCAGAGCAAAGTAAACGAACAATGGGCTTTTATTGGGTGCTTGAGGAACCTTTCATCTATAATTCTGCTTTTAGAATAGGGCTGTGTAACTCTCCCACTTTTTCTGGTACCCTGATCAAAGCAGGGATTATAAAACTGAGGCATGTGTTACAAAATCACATCTGGATGATCCCAGAGAGTCTGTCTGCAGCACTGGGTCTACGCTCTGTGAGGGTGGCCAGCCTGCTGCTCTCACAGCTCCGCACTACGCTACCCAGAGAACACAGAGATTCTGAATCACAGCTTCACCAAGCATGTCCTGCCTCCCTGTGAGACTCCTTTTCCATCCCCTACTGTCTCCCCCAGCTGACCCCTGGACAGTGAGCAGGAAGGGTGCCTGCTCCAGCTAAAACATTTAAATTGATCTCCTTCTGCACATCGTGGATCCCCTATACCAGGTTTGCTTAGAAGTCCGGCCAGCCTGGAGGGCACAGTATAAACCCTCCTACCTAAAAGGTCAGGAAACCTGCAGTGAAAACTCCTGCACACCACTCTTACCTCTGCTTAATAGATCCACTAATAAATGCCCTTTTTGCAGACAGAGAGAGAGAGAGAGAGAGAGAGAGAGAGAGAGAGAGAGAGAGAGAGAGACTGTTCCACTATTAGGGTTTTGGGAAGGATTTTTCAGAGATTGTTTCTGTTTGTTGTACTATACACCAAACAAAGGAAAAATATGCCATCTAGAAAACTTTATATTGGGACAAGCTAAATTAGCAATTTTAAAAAGCAGGAAACACAAGGTGGATGGGACTAACTTCTGATGCCCTTGACATTTTTAGTGCGCTGGTTTTGGACAGAGCAAGACTATTTTAATTTTTATTCTGTGATGCACGACCAGGGTGGGACAAATCATTTTGTATGCTGGTGGGCAGTGGCGGCCATTTGGCCACTAGCTTTCAAAACCTGGTGGCCAAGTGAAATTTTATGGTGGCCAACTTTTGCATGCTTTGTTTTCATGTAATGGGTGCTTTTTTATTATCTTTAAATTGTGGGAGGGTAACTAGAACACAATCGAGCCATAGAACTAACTCCATAAAATTCTAGGGAGCTTTATGCATTAAATACTAGGGAACTATATACATTAAATTCCAGGGAACTACATACAATAAAATGTCAGGTAACTATTTTCTGTGTGCATAATAACTATATTATTCAAATGCCAGGGAAGACAACTCTATAAAACATCCAGGGTAGTGAACACATTTCTTTATTTTTCAGTTACTGGCTAAAATACGAACACTCTGTTAGCTCCCCCTTCTCATTTTCAGGGAGTTGGCCAGATGTTGATTTTTTTGTTGCTTCAATTTCTTTGACATTTTATTTAGGGTAAGAGATATTTGAGAAAATATTTTTTATTTTTATTTCCTGTGCCGTCTATGCTGATCAACCGAGCGAGTCAGGGAAACTCAGTGGCCTGTAGCGCTGTAGCACTCCTGCAAAACAGAGAATTTTTTAATAGCTGTGCAATTATTCCCCCAAATCTGTGCCCTAGGCAGCACAGACACCTCAACACTGCTTTCGTCCCTTGCCGATGTTGGGGTGAGGGGAATCTACTTGCTTTTAAAGTTTTTTTTGTTTCTTAAATTTTCTTTACGTTGTCAATAGCCGTCTCTTCCAACTGCAGAAAACGCAGAATGAATTCGGAATGATAATTTTCACTGTTCTACCCTAACTTCTGGCTGGTGCGTGTTACTATGGAAACAAGAAAGGGGGCTGGTTCCACGAAAGGATTGGCTCTGCAAGATCAACAGGACGGTGCAGATTCTGACAGTTAAACAGAAGGCCTTTATTACAGAACCAAAGTTCTGTTGTATATCCTGTAAATACTTAGTCGCCAACGCCGACTTTATGGTAACATCTACTGACCATATTAAAATTGAAGTCTGCATTTGGCAACCTGAATTGAACCACCCTGTGCACGACCTAGACAGCTTTAAACGAACTTGGTGTGTGGGTGGGGTTGTGGGTATAATTGAGGAGAAAACACCCTAATTGTCTTTGTTTTTGTGATTTTAGTGTTTTCTTTACATTTTAGGGTGATAAGAATTTAATTGCATTTTATATCTGATTTTTGGGAACAGCAATATAAATGTGGTTTTGCCATTTTGTTTTTCTTTTGGTATTGGTTAAAATAGTTATTAAAAGTTTTTTTACTAAACTAGCTAGTATTACTTAGAAATTTGCATGTGATGAAGTATTATCTGAACATATTACACACTACAAATAAAAAACGATCAATCTGGAAGTTGAAAGCACTTGGGCCAAGGAATATTGGATGAGACTTGCAGTTCTTTCAAATAGCCATCTAATTTTATTTCCAGAATGTTTTTCAAAATCTGCTTAATACACTCTTAGAAAACTTCCTGACATTCTGTCTATGCCTATACACAAACAACATAAAACATATCTGTTTAGTCCAGCTGGATTATGTGATTCAGCGAACAAGAAAACAAAAATAAAACAAATCTGCACCATTATTCCTGTTTTTAATGAAGTCTCAGTCTAACTCAGTGTGATCCCTCCTTCCCAGTGTCTCTGCAGATTCCTGTGTAATCCCACTTCAACTACAGTATTTCTTTCTCTATACTATTATAGATTTTAAACACCTATATTGACTTGTATTTTTGCTGCCAGCTTTGTGTGTGACTAAGCAATCTTGTGGAAAGCTTCCTGTTTGATCAAGCATCCATCCAGAATTTTTAACCCCAATAAATCAAATGATTTGCAGTAAGGCCAAGTGAGAGAAGGTTCACAAAAGAACAGGTGGATGCAAGACTTGGCTTACTAGAGCTGAAATCAATTGAACGCTAAATACAGTTTGATATATACAGTTATTTCAAAGCTGGTAGTAAACACAGAACGTTTAACCACAGTGAATGCCAGGTGCATATTTCAAAACAAAAATGGAAAAACAAAAAACCCACAAGATTCTTTGCTCTCCAACCGATGCACAAGGAATCTATAATACTAAAAGTTTCACACTAATTTAACACAATGCACAATTTAGAGAAATTAAAAGAAACACAAATTCAATGAGTAATGTTTTTATTTATTTTTGTCTTCAAATGGAAAAATACTTCTTGTCAAAACATTTGTCATTGAATTTTTGTTTCTTTTTAGTATTTCTAAATTCAGCTCTGTATTAGTGTTAAATAGTTATGGATGAAACTAACAATCTCAGGTTCACGTGGTTGAAAGGAAACACAATCACATTGAGTTTTTACCAGTTCCATGAAAAAGTTAAGTACCGGTAGGTCACAGTATGTAGAAGAGCATCTCAATTATTTTTAAATCAACTCCAAAACTACAGATAGTTTTGTTCTCAATAAATTTCAGTCCAGCTGCAGGTATCAGCTAATGTGCCACACAAGATTGGTGCAGTGTTGAACAACTCTCCCAAAGCGGAACTGTATGAGAGGATGAAGATCAGTTATGGATTTAGCTGATGAAGTAGACAAGATCATCATTATCCTGGTAACCCCAAGACTGTCAATTTATCAGCTGGTCCCAAATGCTTACATGGACAAGTAGCAGCTTAACACATATCTACAGTACCTAGAGGGAAACAGAGAAAATTTGATAGTACCCTGACAGACAGCAAAAACAGCATATATTTGTCAATTAAATCTGAAAAATGTTACTCAAAACTGAGTTCTCAGCAGCAAGGTGATACGTCTAATACATAACTTATGTGGTACAAGATTTAATAAAAAGGGTTTAAAGCAACACTAGAAAGCTATTGCATGGGTGTCTATTATGATTTCCACTTTTGCAATATTTTCCTGAATATACAGTATACAGGCCTGTCAGATTTAAAACACAAACACAGAGCAACATTTTTATTTTTTTTTGAGAGGTTTACAATTCATCTTATTTTCATTATAAAAATACCACATCTCACAGAATTTAAAACCACAGACGGGATGAAATTTCAGCAATCAACATTATCCAAGCAATGCACTGTTACAGTACCAGGCTAGCCAGCTTTTCATAAGCTCTACCAACTTCATTCACCATCACAACTCAAGGAAACAATTCATTTCAATCACCTTCTTGAAAAGTAAGTATATACTATGGAACACACATTTTACATTTATAAAAAATTAGTTTTATATCAGTTATCCAGATACAAATATAAATGATGGGTTTAATACCAATAATGTTTCCAATAAACACATTAGGGGGAGCTGTGTTTTCCAGATACAAATGTATAATAAACACCACTTAAATGATTCCATCGCTAAACATTAATTGAATTAGAAGATGCAAGTTTGACTTACCTTTTTTCTTTTTTCCTTGTTCATTGTCTCCTTATCACATTTGTGTGTGTGTTCACTACACGTTTCAGAAATGCTGTCTCTTTCACCACAAGCTGCAGTGTCACTCTCACTTCCTAAAACCAAATTCATTAAAAACATCTGATCAGAGTTAAGCATGAACAAATTCACCTAAAAAATGTAACCGACTAAAAACAGGTGCACTATGAAGTCTACAGAAAGACATACTGTATGTATTAAACACATTGCATCACCGCCTTTAAGCTTGACAGCATTTCCTTTTTTCCACATGAATTTATATAAAACTATTGCGAATAATAATTACATTCATATGAATCAAGCAGCACTGTGACAAAAAAATTTATCTAAAATATTTACATGAAATGATACAGAAAATCATTAAATTAGATTTTATCTTTTTAAAAACTGTACCTAAACATAATTAATTCACTACTTTGAATTAAACATCCAGAGATTTACATATAGTCCTGTTACATTTAAGAAAAGTAAATTAAGTTCACAGACGTATTTAAAAAAAAAAAAAAAGAAAAAAAAGAAAGTCTTTAAAAAAAAAAGATTCACATCATAATTCATTCTGTCTGGTGATTTTATTCACATACTTCGCACAGACTGTACACCGTTGTTCTGACTTTTATCCTTCCCATCGAGATCCACTAGTAGCAGAGAGCACTCTTGTTTTTCAGCCCACAGATGATCAAACTTTCCCTTTTCAATCGATATTGTGTTTTTTAAAGACATTGAAAATGGAGTGTCAGTTGTTCCTTTTTGCTCTGCACTGAATTTAAATTCTAGGGAATTGTTTCGTGATAAACCTTTTTGTTGCTCAGGAGTGTTTAAAGAAACAGCACTTTGACACCTAGATATTCTACTCTTCGCAAGAGAATGGGCATTGTTATTTGCTACAGTTATTGTCGTTTTGTTTTGTTTTGTTTCAAAGACGGAGGAATCTTCAGAAAATATATTTAAGTCAATTTTTGTTGTTTTTTCTCCAGAACTTTCATTAAAGGCTTTTCCCATGGCTTTCACAGCAAATTCTGAAGATGCATCTTCTGCAGTTTTTATTTTTGGTATCTGTACATGGTTTACATTGCTCCTTCTTTTGCTGGTATTTGTTGTTTCATCTGTATCTTTTTGTGACCTCTTCCTCTTGCCCCGAGTCTGCTGAAGCAGTGGAGGAAAAAAAGATATCTCTGATGGCAAGTTTACTAAAGTTTGCCTTGCCTTGCTTTTACTTTCCTTAATGTTAACAGGTGAAAAATAGTCTTCATATAACATTTCATCCAGGGCAGGAGAACAATTTAAAGACTTGGTAGGTGTTCTGTTGTTGGACAAACTGCTCTTTACTAAGCTAGTGTTGTGCGTCTCACTTGGGTCCGAATGTGACACCGCTGGCATGCTTTTACGGTTTGATTTCACACGTTTACTTTTATCCACTACTTTATTTTCATGCAAAGAACTATTTGCTGAAGCAGTGTGTTTACCATCACTATTGCAAGTATCCTTGGATTCAAAGTATTTCAATATAGAATTAGAGAGAGTGCCTGTGGCAGTTTTTGCAACATTGTCCAATGAAATTTTACATCTTTCCTCAGTTGTTTTTCGTTTGTGCGGATCAGCCTGTGGTCTCTCTTTAACAGGACTTTCATTTAAGAATGATTTACTTTTTTTCTTCGTTTGTTGCATTTTGGCAGATGTTTTTTTAGGCTTTTCATTTGCCATTAAAGGAAGCGCTTCAACAGTGTTTTTAGCTATACCACTTTTCTCAAGAATCTCTCTTTCTGGAGTGTGTGAAGTTCTGCAGCTTTTAAGGTTATTGTTTGCAACTGTACATTTGTCTGGAATTTCTTTTTCAGATTTAGATTGAAGACTGTCTTTCTGTACAGGATTAACACCCGTTTCTGTCTTTTTGGAGGACTTTGTTCCATTCTTTGTCCCATTCTTTATTTGTTTGCTGCACAGTTCTCGGAAAGATGAGTTCAGTTCTTTATTTTCCTCCTCTAAAAAAATAAAGTAATGGAAAGAAAATAGATCAAATAAAACTGTAAAAAGTAATATCTTACAGAAGACTTAGTTATTAACATTACGTAATTAATCGTTACAATACCCATTACACAAACAAAGTTGTTCTTACACACTGCTTTGAACTGAAATTATAAACCGACCTTAGAGGTGACAACAAGGAGGTATATCCATTGTCTTATAGCTCATTCCATTTAGTTTTTTTTTAATTTAAAAATGACAAAGCCAAGATGTAATTATCCTACATTTACAAAGGAATATACTTTTGAAAACAAAACAAAAAATGCTTAGCTAATCAATTTTAGGTGATTAACCGATTTATTTCTATTAAAGTCATTGTAAGAATTGCTGTTCAATTTTGAAAAAAATTAATGAATAAATTGTCTCCATCCTGGCATTAAGGATTGCAATTTGGACACTTCGGATTGGTTTTCATGTTACTGTAATACATTGCCTTGAAAGTTAAAGTATACATGGAATACCGGTCTTAAATGCTAATTTGACTATGCCTCAACTGAAAATTACCTAAATCTTGTAAGAAAGGCGTTGAAGGGGAGTTCCCAAAGGATGGTCTATAGGAGGACAAAGATGAGCTAGTTTCAATCATCTGTGAAGCTGGAAGAAAAAGTCGATTTTTAGGTTTGCTTCTCTACATCACATAGAATAAAATAGTATTAGTTAAATAAGAATTTGTTAAAAGTAATTTTATTTTTTAATATACTACATGTTAATTAAAACTTGCTATGTTGTCATACATATCCCGGTAAAATACATTTTTGAGGAAGCTGAATTCAATGATTATTACGCAATTTTGCTTCAAAATATCCCTTTGAAGTCAATTACATGACTATTTGATGTCACCACCAAATAAGCTATAGACCCAAGCTACAAAGTACTGTGCCAGTTTCCTGAATTTAAAGAAAAGAAGTCCAGGCATAATATTAAATAACTGTAGGTGGGAGTTTGTACATTCTTAGGTTATGTATTCTAGTTTTTGCTTAGAATGTTTAATACACATTAGTAAAACATATAGGACCGCTGAGATGTACCCGTTCTGAGACTAAAACAATACACAACAAACTCAGAGTTAAAGTTACCTGTTGGGGAAAGGTTTTCTCTTTTCTCTTTCATTTCCTTCAGTCGTTGAGCCATTGCATCGCCTCTTTGTGGAACTGCAAGCGTGGGACTATATGCAGTTGAGCCATCCTTATCAAAAGGCAACACTGGGACACCAGTACCTTTGTAAAAAAAAGTTATTATATTAATAACTTCAAAACATCTTAACACATGGAATTTATAGGTAGCTATTGTAACATTTATACAACTTACAAGCAGATGTTTTTTGTTCATCCAGATCCTTTATCATTCTGTCTAGCTTCCTCTGCAGTCGTTTGTCATTTTCTGGCGTTCTTACCTCGAAATCCTTTGGTTGCATACATCGATGCTAAAAACAAAACAAAAAAAAAAATCAATAAATTCACAATATTGTATCTACAAATTAAGCAATGTTCTAATTTCCAGAGACACAATAGATAAAATAAAATAACTGACATTTATTTTTTAAGGTTAACTGTGAAATGTAGTAATACAGTGAAAAGCAAGAAATCGTCCAATCAGTAAATAGAATAAAAGCTAAAATGATGTGCAAAATAGAACACCCTTTAACACCTTGAGTGCTGTTGTATTTTTGAGACTAACAGGTTAAGCAGAGGATCACAGTTGGACATATTGTTTTCATATATTGCATAGAATTACAAAATCAGGGTTCGTAATTAATGGTGGCCTGTAGAAACCAAATATTTCTTTGGGACACCAACATTGCACCACCAGTAGCCCGTTAGGCCACCTTAAATTTTGTCGGTTACAGAAATTGAAAAACAGCACAGATGGCAATCTCTAGTAGTTGAATTACTACCAACAAAGTATCCTGACTGACTTAAATTGTCCTATCATTGACAGTTTCAAAAACTACTCAAACTTAGGAGCCAATAACGCCCACCAGTCAGTCAGACTTCAATCTCCTGCTCATCATTTACTGTTTCAAGTGCAACTCAAAATGTAACTGAAATGTGGCTCATGAATGTTTGTGAATGAGGCTACATTTCTATAATACTGCAATTTATTAATCTAACAATCCTAAAATGTTGCATTTTACCACCTTGGCAGAATTTGCTCAAATAGGTGAAAAAACAGCTCTGTCAGAGAATCAACACAGCTGCTCTTGACCCCCTATTTAAAAAAAGTTTTTGGCAGCAAGAATTAAGTCTAGATTAGGAAGCACACGCAACCCAAGCTGCTCAATAGTGATCTCTACCACTTAGAGTCAGCGTTTCAGAATCGGTGGATATAGATACAGGTACGTCACTCCACATGCTTTTCAATACCTGCCTATAAAAGGGAAATGTTATGTATAGTGATCAACATTTTGTTTTTGTTTTATGTTGTGATTATATTTTCTGTATGTGGCATATAAGAAATGAGAACCAAAATGGTGAACACTGTATACACCTCCTTTTCCACATTAATTGTATTTGTGTTTTTTGGGGTTAAACTTGATAGGTTTCACTTGCTTTTTCCAACTATATATAAAAAAAACTTAAGTGAACCTCAGTAATGCTATTATTTGAAAATGTGTATTTTACCAGTTAGTTTATTGTGAAGAAACAAAAAGCAGGGATATTTTTTAATGTATAAATAGTACACAGAACAAGTGTTAAACTATTGTATGACATCCTTTGCTTTGAAGTTAAGTGTCTTGTCTTTCATACTTTGTGATACTCTACAGCTGATGCAAACAGTGTAATTCAGTTTAAAGCTGTGATATTCTTGTCAGTAAAACAAAAATCAGTTTGCTTCAGTTATTTTGTTCACACACCATTTACCAGATTTATTGCAATTTTAGGTACACTTTTAGGGCCACCAAAATCTCTATTGGACCACCAGATTTTCTTGACTGGTGGTCCAAGTGGCTACCACCTCAAAATATTAATTTCTAACCCTGCACATTGTAACAAATGTAAGAAATCAATTTGTCATTGTTGGTAATGTCAACATACTTACTGTTCTTTTATTAACTGGTTGAGGTAGCTCATTACTTTCATTCACTGCCTGGTACATGGTCTCCTCAACATGCTCACCAGTTTCTTTACATCTGCAGACAATTGCATGAATAACATCAACCTGTATATATCATCTATAGTATACAACACATCTTCCAATATTAAAGAGCACTGGTTTAAATAGTCCATGAAAAATATATTTGATAAATGATCTAGAGCTATTGATTTAGTTTTTTCTACAGAGTTTCACACTATCCTTACTATTTGTACAACAAGTCCCATGCATTTGACAAGAATTTAGCAATAAAAAAGCTTCTCTTCCATTCATGTATCAACAGTGCCACCTAGTGCACTTTGCTGGATAAGCTCATGCAATGAATTTAAATCTATTTTCATTGCTCTTTTTCACTAAGCTGAAAAGGGGACCATTATAATGTCCAAATCAGACAAGAAAGAGGCACACTAGAAAGTGATTCTGTATTAATTTAGTTAGGAAATGAGACTCAAAACAGATCATTTAAAAAAATAAAAGGGTATGCCACTAAGTTTACTACTGTTGTAACCTTGAATATTCTCAAGACCAGAAAACAAAAGCTTTTGGACCACTCAAAATAATTTCCTGTCAATTTAAATTGATGTGTATTTTTTTATATTTTACATATCATGCACAGTAATTTACCTTTCCACCCAAAGAACAGAAACCAGTTTCACACCAGTCTTCTTTGCCTTTTTCCATGTACCTTGATGACCATCTTTGAACACTACATGTGTTACTTGTTTATTAAAAGTCTTTGATACCTACAATTATAAGAAACATATTTATAAAGTTATTAATCGCTTAATATTGACAAGTCTACAGTAGTAAAAACAAACAAGTGACACTACCTAATTCACAATACCTTAACAATGCATGACTATCACGTTATGAAATTGTAATTGTGAATGAAGTGAATGTAAGTCACATGGTTTCAATGCATGTTGATCAAGTATTATTTATGTGGATAGGGTATTAATTCCTGCTGTAGTGCGATCTACTAACAAAACTGTGGTCCTAGTCCTAAGGACTAATACCTTTTGAAACTTGTTAGTCCTTATGTGAAGTTCATGAGTCAATATCAACAACAGCTGTTGGGTATTAGGCTTACATTTTATTTTCTTAAAAAAATGAACACTTATAAAATTTAGATTTTTTTTTTTTTTTTTTAAACATTAATGCTCATTCCCAGATACAATGACTGGGTTTCTGCATCTGCCTTTCCCACATTCCGAACACTATTGACAGCATACTTCATGTAGCATATCACTGCCTCAGTAATGGAACTAATCTGTAGAACCTTTAGCAGTTGCCATTCTGGTTAACTGGGCTGGACGCTGGGTTCTCGCAATAACGTGTATACACGTCTGTGCCTGTTTAGAATTGCTATAGGTTTTCCCCACCTTTAATTCTTTTGCCTCATGCAGGTCACACATCCATTCAAAATCAGAATACATTCGTGCATGCTTTGTAAGGGTGTGAGCTGTTCTGAAAAGCACTTTTAGCTTTAAAATCACAGAGGTGTTTATGGTGAGTAGTACTCGTTACGCATTTGATGTGCCTTGTTTGGCAGTTTTTGCCTTCAACAGTTTCACATCTATAGTTTTAAATGCTTTAATATTTTACACTGATTAAAAGATCGACCTACCAAATAAGTGTGTTGTGTTCAAGCAATTGGGCTTTTTCAAACAAGAAATACATAACTGAAAAATGAAATGTAACTTGAGGAAATGGTCCTTTTTATACTGTTTTGATGTCTAAAAAGAATTTTGTTCATACCAAAAGTTCAGTTAAACCACGGCGAGGAATAAATTAATAGCGCAAGTACGGACAAAATTCAAAGAAGGGATGGCACATTCGCATATCTCAAAATAATGCAAAATTCGGCATGACAAGGGAAGATGAAGGGAGGTTTCAGTTCTGAGTGACTGTTTTGTAAGCATTATGAATGTTTGTTCACCACTGCTACACCCTGTTAGAAAATTGACTTTTCCTGCATTTTTTAAACACAAGCCTGTGAATGTGAGAGTATATCTGTACACGTCTTTTAAGCACTCGCCCACAGGACTACTGAGACACAGACATCAACTAGTCCTCATCAGTTTTAATTCGCCTCGGGCGAATGTTAGTTTCTAAACCCTGGTCTGATTTATCAAATTCCTGGCATCTGGTAATGTCCATAACATTACTGCCCCAAACACAGTAGCTATGAAACCCAAGGCTGGGTGCTAGTCAGGGCAAGTGTGAATTTCTAATCCAGATATGTAAAGTATATTAAATAGTAATAAAACATAGAATATATAAACAAAGTAGCAAACACGTATATTTAAAGCCTTAATTACTCACCTTTGCTCCCATATCCAGTAACTGTTGAGCAAATGTTTTTGAATAGTTTTCCATTTTATTTGATGACCAGACTTCAACAAATGCGACAACATCTTTAAAATAACAAAAACATTTTTAAATGTAAACTGTTTCTTCAAATATAAAAATCTTTCAAAGTTCTCAACAGCAATTTTTAGCCAATTGGTTTCCACTAGATTTTTTAAATGTTTTCTGGGTTAAACATTTTTTTTTAATCTATTTAAAAAAAAAAAAAAATTTACAAAGAATTACTGTCTGGTGGTGGACCAGGTTGGCAAAGTACAGACAAGGTCAGGTTTTAGTTTGATTAGAAACTTTTAAACAGTACTGTACATATATTGATATTTTAAACATATAAAAAACAAATTGGTCAAAAAAAGGTGGGCAATATGTATGCTTTGCCAGGCATGTGCCACCTTGTTGGCAAACAGTATTAGGACTGAAAAAATAAATAAATAATAATACATAATGTATAATATATATAACAAGTAATCCTAAATATGTACCGATTGTTTAAGATGTGTGTTCTTTTGATCAGATCCAACTCTTGTAAGCTAGTGTTCATCTTGTAATTTAATTACTCTAAAGGCACTTCATGTAACAGGGCATGTAATATCAAGTTGTACACACCTTTAAGAATAGTAGCAGCATTGAGACTTGAAGTCATTTCTCAAATCACTTGAACAAGCAGTGTTTCAAGAGCTGGAAAAAAAAAAAAAAGTTTACTTTACAAACTGCTCAATACAATAAAGTAAGACAGAGAGAATATTATATCTCAGTATTACTCAGAACGTGTGCATGGCAAACAGTTTCTGCAAAAACAAAAAAATACTGTAGCCCTACAACACAAATGTGAAATATGAATTAAGAGCATTAAAAAATATGTTTATCCACATTCAACCCATTGAAACAGCCTAATTCATTATGTAGATCTTGAATGCTGTTTACAACGAATGCTTCTCCACCATCCCTTGGTAATGTACTGTAAATTGTGTTATCCTTAAAGCCAAAAATGGAAAATTAAAGAACTTAAATACAGTAGATGCTGGTTATAAGCACAGTAGATGCTGGTTATAAGCACAGTAGATGCTGGTTATAAGCACAGTAGATGCTGGTTATAAGCAACCCTGATAGAGACAACTTTCGGTTATTAACATTTTCCCAGGATCCAATCCCGTCCCATAGACTTTAATGTTAATGGAAATCTGATATTAGCAACTGCATGCCGCTTACTGTCAACTTTATTACTAGTTGCCAGTGCTACAGAGCGCACTTGTATGATTTATGCTACTCCCCTTTTTTGTTTTATACACATGAAGTAAACAGTTCTATGTTTGGGTATTTCATGTTCCTCATGTTAATTTTTTTTAACACTAACATTTAAAACACATGTACTTCAGTGCCATAGTGTACAACTACAGTAGGCCTATATATTGTTGTTCCATATAAATACACTTAAACAGGGGCTTGTCGCTTATTGGCAACTTTTGGTTAATGACAATTTTTTGCTGGGAACCAAGAGGTTGTTAATAAGCAGCATCTACTGTATTATGAAATAGGCTTCTAGGCTAGCACTCAATGCATCAAACAGCAGGCATTAAAGGCGCTCAAGAAAAAAAAAAAAAGAAAAAAAAAAAATCACTTTCTTTCATACGCAAGACGACGCTGTGTGCCAGAAAAATGTCGTCAGGCAAAACAGATGCTTGCCTTCAAAATTAGCCTCAAAAGAGATGTGGGATTAAATTTGCATCAAAACAAAATGTTATCAATTTAAAAAAACAGCCCACAGTAACCACTTCTGCAAATTAAGTCAGTTTGGTAGCTGGCTGAATACTACTGTCAGGCTGAGGAGCAATATTATTTCAATTAAAACTAGGGGTCAAAATAATAAGTAGTCGGGAACCCAATGTCAACAAAATGTTCTTTCAATTTGCCAAGTTGTTTGTAAGCACAACAAAATGTGAAAATGCTGCACAAACAAAGATATCAATAGGGACCAAATAGTGAATTTTACCATCATTTGGTAAAGATTTAAATTTTCGCTAGAATCTCGAGGGACAGCTGTCCTGCAAAACTCAAGTTTTACCAGATTAGTAATGCAAACTTTATGTGATATTAAGTACTCATGTACATTTTCTAACCTTGACAGTTTATGCCTCGCAGGATACTCTCAAGAGGTTTCTCAGAAGATGTATTTCCTGGTAAAACAATTTAAAGAAATAAATCATATAAAATTGTTTTGATATAGCGCCTTTCATACAAAAAGTATCTCAAAGTACAGTACAATAGGAAATCACAATAAAATACATTTGTATAAGGCTCCCAAGGCAGGGCATGAAGTTAAGGTCATGAAGGGCAAGGCAATGTTGCCTTTGTTGGGTGTGAAAATTCAGGGTCACCAAGGCAGTTCTAGGGGGCAAAAAAGTAAAACATAAATCCAACCCAAGGGCTTCAAGGCCTATTATGTTGATGAAATTTGAATTCAAACAAACACAAATCAATATTTTCTGAGTGACTCACACGCCAATTGTTATAGAAATAAAATATAGGTCACTTTTCCATTGCAAAAATAAAATGATAAAAAAATCCAATTTAAAAACAAACTTTCATAATGAAAAAATACAAAGGGTAATTTTACAAAAAATAAATATTCAGGGTAATTTTACAAAAAATAAATATTCAGGGTAATTTTACTAAACTCAGTCAGCCTGTCAACAAGAGCTAAATATAGCGCTTGTCTGTGTCCTGTGATTAAAGCTTTTGTAAAACCCTCTATGCCATGTGTTTCATAATTTAGTGTAAGCAAGTTCAACTGGATTTCATATAACATGTTGTCTGCTGGCGAAGCGAACGTTTAACCAATGCATTTTTAAATGTTAAAAACAGTATTTTTTTTCAGAGAATTGGATATTATTATTATTACACTGCCCTAGTTCTAATTCATGGAAATCCATGCTCACTGTGAAAAAATACAGCCTTAGTGATACAACAGCACCAATAAGCGATGTCAGTGAAGAGAAAGTTAAAGATAGATTTTCAGGAAAAACTGGCTTAAGACAAAAATGAATAAAAATAAACAATGTACACAAAAAAAAGTTTTAAATGGTTGCATGTTGTGCAAATCATACAGTACACTAATATGGAGTAATGTACGGCATCATTTGCACAAAATGCAACCAATTATACATTATACAGGTTCAGCAGATCGTTTTGTGGGACATTACGAAGCATTTTAATCAACACCTTGACATTTCCAGTCGTCCGACATTTCAACAGCAATAATCGCACTGCTGAAGACATCACCATCTGTGGAATCAGTCAGTGTTTTGGTACAAATTATACTCGGAAGCAAAAGTCAGTTTATCTTCAAATTTGGAACTTTGAAGCCTCTTGAAATGAACATTCTATTCTGACATCATTTTAACATCATCCTCAATTTTTGAAAATCAACAAGTTTACTTCACTGTGTTACTTTTATTTCTACACAGCTGAAGAGCTTTTGCCCAAAACATCCTGAAAAATGATTTTTTTTAATCATTTAAAAGTTTGTGTGTACATTCGTTTTTTTTTTTTTTTTTGTGTATGTATTCTTTAAATAACTTTTATAAAATACGCAAGCAAATATTTTTAAATAGCATGTTTACAAAGATAACCATATAATAATCTAAAATAAGAGGATAGATAACATCTCGCTTTGTTTCAATTTGGCAAATTTGTCAATACTACTCTGTTTTAAAGATCACTCATCTCCAGTACAATTATTCAGAGAAAGTTGACTCGTAACTAAATCTACTACAGTGTTTCCTTTGTCTGGTGAAATTTAAAAATAGAGAAAATTAAATTCTAAATACTGAAATATATTCTTTTTCTCAATAACAGTCGGCTAAATTCAGTGCTTACCCGGTACATTAACACCCCGCCTCTGCTCACGAATGATTGGACAGCTGTCAGATATTTCACTTTCCCATTGGCTACTCACTCACCTTCAAATTTCACGCAGAATACCGGGAACGGCTTTTGCTTGCGTATGATTGGACAGCTGCGTAAAACTTGGCAGATATTTGACTCTCCTATTGGTTAAACTTACTGTCAGTACCTACAACTGAAACAGACACAGTTTATGTCCCATCCAGCTAACTTATGATTGGGCTAACATAGAGAAAATGCAGATAGTCAATTAGTTTATCGCATCGCAGAGTCCCCCAAAAAATAAAATATGTCGAGTACGTATAAGCACGCCGTGCCTACAAAGGTCCCAGGAAATGTTCCTGTCAGGAAAACTGAGGAAGTCAGCACCTCCGCTCACTTTTTTTAAGTAATAAAAACACTTATTCACTGCCAAACATGAACTACTTTAGATGTGTAATGGCTGCCGTATAGGATACTGACCTTAGGTTTAGGGTTTCGGTGTTGGGAGAGGATTATTCATCATTTTATTAACAATAATACCATAACCAATCAGAGTGCAGTGTCCTGACAGGAACATTTGGTGGTACCTTTGTAAGGACAGCTACAAGCACAGCATAAGCAAGCAGCACTGTCAACAGACTGCTGTGACGCTTTTGTTAGAAAACAAAAGCTTTATTTATTTACCCACGCTACAACCTGCCAGAAATGTGTTCACGACCCATAATTTAAATAACAGCTGTCGCGGGCACGATGGCCTGGCTTCGCGGGCACCACTTTGAGGACCACTGATAGATAAAGAGATAATATATATATATATATATATATATATATATATATATATATATATATATATATATATATATATATATATAAAAATCCAGGGCTCCTAATGGAACGCGAAACAAGCAATGTGATTGGCCGAGCAAGGTTCCCGCTGTCCCTATATTGGATGGATAGGGACAGTTGTCACATATTCTAAATCACTAAACGGTAGCCATCTTGCTTACACTCACTTACGAATGTACAGCTGTAACTATGAACCTGAGTGACCAATTACCTGCACCCCGAAGTAGTAAGTAGCCATGCCGATTTGGATGAACAATTACATTAACTGGAAGACAGCAAAACTGAAAAATACCAAAAAATTTAAAAAGAAAGCATAAAGACAGCGCTTTTTTTCTCACCCTGACTGTCACTTCAAACAATGTATTTTTAGCGGTTTGTAAACGATAAAGAAACACAAAAAGACACTTGTGCACATTATCCACCCCACTCTGACACAGATCTTGAACAAATTACTGAAATCCGAGGGGTTGACAACACCCTGGGGCGTCTGTATATTTTACGTGACCCACAGCCGGGCCTCATTGCATACATATGATATCGGTTGCGTTTGTAAACTCAATCTCAGTGTCAGAGCGCACTCTGACCGTTGGTAAACTCCCGAAGTGCTCTGTGGTGTCGCGCGAAAACTCAGGCTGGATTGTCGGAGCGTTCACTTTCAAAATAGCTAACGGCTCCCTATAGTGGATGTGGGTATATTCTAAACCTATGTTTATTATTTATATCTCTATGTGTCGTGTTTAATGTTTTTTGAGAAAAAAAATAATTATATATTATATGCACACACACACTTTTCTAATTTCAATGTCATCCAAGTGTGGATTACTTCTTTTAGTACTTGCTATATACATTATTTTATTTCAGTTCACACATTCAAAGTTCGCCGGTGGCATGCTCCCTGAAGCTGTTTCACGACTGGCTAGCAACAGACACACACATTTTCAAATCTTGAATACAGTATTTTCATTTTCTGACTAGCACACAAATGTGTGCATGTTAAATGGCTGAAGTAACATTTACTGAAATGCTTCGTTTAGCCACTATCTTTTCAGACGTGGGCTCTCTTTGGTTACCATACACAGTTAGAAACATACTGAAAATAAAAACCATCATGAAAAAAATATATAAATATATTGGGCCAGATAAAATTGCATCTGGCCAAAAACACTCGCTCAGTGGCCACATTAGTTAAAAATCTAAACATCAAGCCCTGAATTCAACAAGATTTTTGAAATTTACTAGACGAAATTTGATTAATTAGACGAAAGATGAAATTTACTAGACGTTTGTCAAACTAACTGCGTGATATGTGCAGTACGCCGCAAAACGTGACAGGGCATTAAGGCTGTTAGAATAAAGCAACTCATTGCAAAGCAAAGGCGCCTCATTCTCACACAAGATGTACTGTATTATGAAATGTGCATAACTTACAGTAAACATACTGTACACTACCTGATTTGACTTTACTCGGATACGATAATATAATTATAATTACGCATTCTATTATTTCAGCCTTTTTCAAAGTTCACAAAAAATATGCACTGGACCTACCTTTATCTGAATGCATATTTGTGCATAAGGTTCAGTAAAAACTCCACATCCCAGAAAATAATGCAGAAAGTTAACTGATTTGGGGGACGATTGAAACTGACAAGTCCTATTCAATTCATCACATATGGTGAGCCATTCAAAATTGCCTGGATTTGCTAATTGCATCGAAAGATCTGAAAAGGTACTGAAGGTCTTCAAACTAAACGCAGACGGGAACGTACATATTTATATTGCAACGTGTATTTACAGATTATGATATTCAGATTAATCGTTTTTTTGGAATGCGAAATAAATCTAAAAAATAACACGAGCAGACAAAAAAATAATAACATGTATCATTCGATACAAACTGGTTAGTAGGCTGGCGAACTAGAGCCAGATCAGTTATTTAGTTTCACATTTTACAAATAAGTAAGCTACTGATTAATGTAGTGGTTAAAATCGAACTATTCATTAAACTAGAAGCATTCTATGATCAAAAACTAACATGATGAACCACATTTGCTAACGGTAATTTACAAACATTCTGTACATTAGATAATGCTATTCGAATGCAACTTAAATATTTAGAAAACAAAATAATTCTAGCACAAATGTAAATAATAAATACATTTTTTAAAACCACGATTTACCTTTCCATTCACTTGCTGCTTTTCCTCATTCGTTTTCAAACATGGCGGGTCTGCAACTGTGTGTTCCGCTAAATCCGCTCTGAATTCTGGGAATGAAACTAAGTGGGGAAATGTATTTGGGTATGGGGCGTTTCAATTCTGTTTAAAGATACAACATATGTTTTGTTTTGTTTTGTTTTGTATTGTATTCACTGGGCAGGATGTAGCAGTACCATTAAACCCTTTTAGCAAGTTCTACTTATTTCTAACCTCGACAGTAACATTTACATTTTTTGTGAATTTCTTTAAAACAGACCAATTCTCCAAATAACAAGCGGTTTTGACAATTGCCAAAAAAATAAAATAATAATTTGTAACCCTGAACCAAAAAATTGTAATTTATAACTGTGAATGAAGAATATAACTGAATTGTTTTATACTTATTAGAATATGTTTTGTATGCAAACATACTATTCATGGCACAATTTATTTTAAAAACACTCCACAGCGCTTCTCATACTGTACATTTCATTAAGCCATTTATTACTTGCATATTGAAATCACAATTTTGTATTTATTGCAATGACTTGGTAAGAATGCAAGCATGAAACAGTAGTTCTTCAAAAGCAGCAATCACTTTTATTTTGCGTAATAGCACAGGATACGCAAATCAGCAAGGCAGGTTACACAGGTTACTTCTCCAACGCAGGCTGCATCCTTTATATCCCACAACCCTTACAATATTGCAACATTGTAGGTTAACCCCGACCAATCGGTGGCTGCTATTAGGCTCATGACAGGTGCACCTAATGATCCCCGGGATCTTTTTCTCGCACTTGGTAGGGTGTCAGCGCTGGTGCAAGGCTGCACCAATAGTCCGGTATCGGGGAACAGTGTCTGCAGCAGGGTAAGCGGTTGTGCACGCGGGAAGCATGGTTGCAGACCGTTCAACTTAGCTCTGCAAAGCGGCTTAGTTCAGTTCAAGCACAGACGCACACACAAAGTCACACAAAGTCCCAGCGCCAGCCCTTTGTTACAAAATGTAAAAATGTGGTCCAGCAAATTTGGGAGAATGTTTCTTTAAAACATTCTTCCTGCTGCAATGCAGTATATACAGTAATTCCGTCTCTGAAACCTACTGTGAAAGCTTTTACTGGTGTGGCTGTAATCGGCTGAATTGCAGTACATGAAAGAGTACATCTCAGAGATCAAGCTCAAACCACCTACCTGCATTTCACATTTGCCAGAAAACTTGAGAAGCTGAGATTATCCGTATGTCTGAAAGCATTGCACTTCTTGAGCTTTTCAATAAGAAAAGATGTGACTGGGTTTTTCTATACTGTAGATGTGTTTTAGTTTTTCTTGCCAAGCATTCGGTCCTTCAACTAGTGCAGAGGTTCCCTGTCTGTGAGCATATACCGAATGGTTCTGGGTGGTCCCAAAAGATTGCAACTGAATCTTTCACACTCCAAAACCATAAATCAACAAAGAACACAGAACATCAACACACAAAATATGTTTCTTCAAACAACACCCAAGTTGTTATTTACAAATTCTAAAGATTTGTATACATTATGTGCCTTTGTATTAAGTTTACAATAGCATTATGCACACAAGTTTTAAAAGTGTAATATTTCTCAATATCAAATGTACTAGTACTGTTATAGTTTGTAGGAAAAAAATACATATATTTTTCGTCTGAAGCAAGCTAAGGACCATAAAAAATAAATAAATAAATACATAAATAAGTCTTTGGAAATGTTTGGGAAGTACTGACCTAGTGCACACAAGTGTCCAAACTGTACAAGTAAAACTGCTGACTTACTGCAGTTGCAGTTTAACTGCACCATCAAACATTAGTGCTCTACTTCAGTTGTGTGCCATACTATCTGCATTCTTCTGCATGTTCCTAAATAACTATTCTGTACACTTTCCAGACTGTGATGTGTACCTATTTAATAAACGATGATCACTCATTTGACGATGATCAATCATTTGACTTTTGTTTACTGTACTTTATGATCCCAAGCAACTTGGGCTACATATACCCTCAGGTTACACCTGTAAATCTTACTTCAAGCAGGACTGACAAAGTAATGATTCGGCAGCTTTAAATACTTTAAAAATCAATGTTGAAATGCAAAATGAGCAGTTTACCTCATTTAAATATGGGGCATGTTGGCAGATCTTACTTTGTACAAAACCTTCATTTCAAATCACATATTATAACTGAAATACATAGGGTTTAGTTTGGATTAAATAAATCTAACACAAAAGTATACAACTTATTTATTGAAAGAAGGTTTAAACTGTTTCTTGGAATGCTAAAACTGCACTAGCCTAAAATGTGTAATATATTAATCATCTATAGCTGCTAAAAGACACTTTGAGTTGGAAGCAGTTTTTTAAGGGATGCCTTCGGGGAGAAAACTGTGCAATGAATGATGTAAAATTTGCAAAAACAGGAATTAGCATTCATTTATAAGGTTATCTGAGCCTAAACTCAAGCAGCTGGTATTTAAAAATAAATCTCACATTCATCCTTATTTAACCTATTGTGAAAAGTTGCTTGTAGCTTTTTACATTGTTCATCAAGTGAATATATCCTCAACATTCATATTTGAAAAAGATATGTTTTGTTATATGTACATTACAAGCAATATAAACGAATGAAAAGCAACAGTTTTGACACACCTCTTATTTTGAATTAGAACTAAAAACCTATGTTTTTTTCTATCTGCTTTTGTATGGCATTGCCAACAGAATCCATACAGAAGTGTGAATGCCAATTTGCCATAGGTCCTGATTTAAGAAAACAAAAAAAGGCAAAAGGCTTATTTAAAACAATGAAAGCTGGGGTAAGAGATCCATTTTCTGAAAATGCACTGCTTATACATTTCCAGAAAGGGGGCGAGGGGATGCAGCATGACCCTCTGTGTGCTACCAAGGCTTTAGGACACAATAGATAGCTGGCCAAAAAAAAAAAAAAAAAAGGTTATGGTGTACTTTAAACCACCCTCTGTGTAGAGCCAGGTTGGTTTGCAGTTGTCCACAATTTCTGTAAGTACTGGGTCTGCAATACAGTGTTGGGGAGAGGGAAGTGGTACAAAAGGTGTCACCCACCAAAAGGGACAACCAGCTAGCTCTGCCCGTAGCTTCAGCTGTGATATAGGAAGGAGCACAAATACTTGATTACGCATGTTTAATTTGGATCCAATGACACAAAATACTTATTTAAAAGACATTCTGTAGGGGTATAGTGTTTGAAACACAAGAATTACGTTTGAAAACAGTCAAGAAAGATTTAACCAAAATTAAGTGGGCAAGACTAAGTGACACAAACTAGTGTAAGACGTGTATGTTAATTTAGGTGTAGATAGTACTTTTCAAACACAGTGTATCTAATATAAATCACATATTTTCTATCCTACTCTAACATTTCCTCCTCTTTCCAGAACTTTCACCAATTTGATAAATGGCAAAAGACTATTTTATAGAACCTGCAGGGGGTGCAATAAAATCAGTTTCACATCTTCCAGCTGAATGAGTCCGGATCGTAATACCCTTGACATTGTTTTGACACTTATTTATCAGTCCAAACTTCAATCCTTTTTCCCATACACATTTCAACGCATACTGTAAGATTTATTTGGCTGTTGCTAAAGTATACCATAGTAAACCTAGGCTTCATGTCCTTGGCCTGGATGACTGCATATACTTGTAAAAGCAGAATTTTGATACTGGGTTAAAGGATTGAGAATTAGGATTTACCAAACTGCTTGTTACATTTTATCCAATGAATTTCTAGTCTCACCCACTGCGTTTTTTCTTGAATTATTAAAAAATTAAATGGGGTGGTTCATTATTTCTGTACCCCTCTTCAGCATGCAATATAGATTGCAAAGAAGGTTAACGTCAAGGGTTTCTCTATTGGTGTGGGTGTCTGTTATAGTAATAGCTTTTTCCCAACAAGATACTGTAGAAATAAACCTCAGCTGAAATCAGTTGCAATTGTCTGTAACAAGGTTTCAGATTAAATCCCTGCAAAATGAAGGCAGTTTTACGTATGTAGAGATACTGGAGATGCGCTTCTTCAATTGTGATTAAACATTTAATTGCTAATTATTATTCTACACTATACTGTTGATGTATGTCATACTGACTGATAGCTTTAATTCTGAATTTAAAGCCACGTGGGAGACATATGTTACTGACATTTTTGTATGTTAAGAAATGTTTTATTTTTCGCTTAAAGAACCTGTTTGGAAGTCTTGTCTTGTGAGTTTTCTTGCATGTTAGCTGAGTAAAACTAACAATCTTATGCACGATTTCCATTACATGAGAGTAGATGTTAAAACTTCATGCTGATTTGAACTCAGCTCTCGCCAAGATAAGCACCAACCAGAATCATTCCATCTCAACCACAGCCAGGTGCTGCTCCTCTCTGCTGCTTCAGATAAGTTCTTCACTGTGCGATGCAACTCTTGGGTACTGAATCCGACGTCTCTGAGGAAACCGGGTTGTAGAGTGTGCCACAAATCCTCGACAACCCACCTCCACTGGGTAAACCCGGACTCTCCATCCTCGCTGTTCTGCTTCAGCGGCTAGTTGAGCATACCGAAGTTTCCAGGAATCCAGGAATGTCACATGGAGCACCGCATTCTCCTTTTTAGCTGAATGAATTTGCTGCCAGATCACACTGATGTGTTGTAAGCATCCTGGGAAACCTGGAATGCCCACTTTTTGTGCTGAAGTGTCAACGAATCAGTTCTTTAATAGGTAAGTTGACAATCTCTGAGTAATAATGCTGAAGAAAATCTTGCCTTCTATGTTTAATAGGGAAATAGGGTGAAACTGACTGATGCTTGTGGAATCTTTTTCTTTTGGTATACAGACTCCACCTGCACGGCGCTGTGCTCTTAGTTAAATTATGGTTTTACAAAAACAGTGTTTAATAAGTCTCATTATATAGAATTACGTGGATAATATTGTGTAAGCTGGGAGGAACAGTGCTTTTCAATTCCCCCTTCATTTGTACAGGTTCTGGTTAGCAATTTTCTAAAGCACTTTTTGATGCATGTTACTTGGGGAGATTTGCCCTCAGTTAAATTTAATTGAATTTGGAATGAAAACACCTGTCTGCCTGTCGCTCTAATTTGCAATTATTAAAAAAATCATGTTCTGATTTGCATAAACAGGTGGGGTTTCTCATTCAGTGCTCTATAACGTTTTTGGTTTTTTTTGGTTGTCATTAGTGACAATAGTTTACTGTCATCCTGCTAATACAATTTCAAGTGGTGATGTTCCATTTTACCATTGTTGGGTAAAATAGAGAATTTATTTCTCCTCTAGGTGGACGTTCAAGCCTGATACTGTCGGTAGCCCAGAGCCGTAATAAAGCCACTGGCAAGGAATTCCGAGCTATGCTAATTTAATACATTTTGGCGGTACAAGCATGACTTGTCCTTGGTAGATACCCATGATAGATGCTACTTAAGGTTAGTGTACAGTGTATTGCATCTTATAGCTAAGGGACAGAAAAGTCTAAGCTAAAGCAATCGGCTATCTGATCACCAAACACAAAGATAACAAAAGGATAAAAAGAAATATGCTTTGCAAAGGGCTTCATTATTTATTTATTTATTTATTTATGTATTGCGAAGGACTGCATTTTTTATTTGTTATAGCTTTAGTAGCACTATCATTTTATGAGTCAATTGGCAATAATTTAAAACATTGAATAAATGGTGTCACATAAAAAAAAAACTAAAAAAAATGGAATGAAGAGGTCTCCAAACCCCTCGTACTGTATGCTTATTTTTTCTATTAGGAGAAAACTGTGCAAGGTTACATCACAAATGGGATTTTCACTGCTGAAGTCTCTTAAGCAAAAGGTACAGCTTCTGGACATGTTTCCATGTATTGGTCAATTATATATGGCTTTTTAGCGTGAGAAGATGATTTATCCGCCCTTTAAAGTTATACAGTGTTTTAGACGCGCACTTCCTGTAGCGTGTGGAATGTGTGTGGCATGTACTTCTACGTCACATAAATCATGACAGTGGAGAGAGAGAGTGTCGACTTTCTAAGGTGCATGGAAACCTGGCCATTGAGTGTTTTATCTACTCAAATCCAAATGGTTGCATCACTTAGTAGTAAAAGCACAATTAGAGAAGCCCAGTGTGAAAACTGTAGATGATAAATAATATCTTCTTAGCTTTTCTTGACCCTTCTGTGTGTAAGTCACTGCCCATGTTCTGATTTGCATAAACAGGTGGGGTTTCTCATTCAGTGCTCTATAACGTTTTTGGTTTTTTTTGGTTGTCATTAGTGACAATAGTTTACTGTCATCCTGCTAATACAATTTCAAGTGGTGATGTTCTGTCCTTAGTCCAAGTTGCATCCTTCCTATTACTTTAAACAACAGAAGGATACAGGGCATCATTTGGAATGCAGGTATTAGAAAATATATTTTGAGTAATGTATATTTTTCATTGTACTGGTGAAAAATAAAATCCTTTTTATTTGTTTTTTCATTCCTATCTTTGTTCAGTTTAATGGTGTGTTGTTGTCCACAGCATGTATAAAGAGAATCAAGATGCAATTTGATCACGATCTTGCCATGTTGTTATTTTGTAATGCTCTTTTGAGAGGACATTCAGAATCAGTTCCCAACATAATTTAGTTTAGTATTTCAACCTGCTTCAACTGTGATTTTTGGAAATTAATTATCCACATGTGAATGAATTGCCCCAGCATTTCTGTACACCAAAAAGTACAGTAGAAATATGAACCAGACTTTAGGCATCAAGTCAATCTAAACTTCAGTCCTCATCACAACAAGTACCCCCCCTCCCCCCCATGTGTAAAATAACTTGCAGCAGGATGAAGTGTGCAGTTGGTAGTCGCCCATGACAAACCCCTCTATGAGGCATTCCCTTATTAAAGGGAAGGAAAACAGATACGCAAAACATTCATTGTTTTTGTTTATTATGCATTGGGTCTCCTTTAATGACATGCTCTATGTAGGACATGGACTCATTTGATTGTCTCCTACCCTGTCTCTAAAGCCGTCAGCAATGGTATTAAAGCAATCCTTTTAAATCATCCAGTAATGACATGCTGGATCCAACTTCATGTCTACAGCACATATCGGCTAATGATTATTTGTCGAAAGGGGCTTGCCAAAACTCAGGTCTGTCTGGTTTTATTGAGTTGTGCCCATGGCTAGAAACATATTTTCAATTAGAATTCATTCTTACAGCAGAAGCATTTAAACACAGTCCACTGATCTGTCTGACATGGGAGCTTCTAAGTTTACAGCTTGTCAGTGTACTCACCGTCTCCCTGCGCAGTGCCTGAAGCGTGTAGGCCTCAGGAGAGCTCACATCACCAGTCTGCAGGTCAGGTATTTTTTCAGAAGACTTGCTTGCACAGGGGAGAAAATATTAAAACACAGGTACCACTTGTTAAAAGCAATTAAAAGCTCCTTAACAGAACAAAGCAGTTTTGGAGGAACCTGTGTATATGTACATTTGCAGCTGATCCACAATGACAGGATCCTTCATCCCACTGTGAGACCTTTTGCTGCTGTTATTGGCCTTGACAGTACTTATTCATTGTAAAATGTGCCTTTACTGATGCAGGATAGTCGACCAATATCTGAAAGGATGAGTGGATTCAGCGACTGGCTATCACTCTCACCAGACCTGAATCTTATTGAATATGCGTGGGGTGTTCTGGAAATTCAAAGACTGCCTGAAGAACTCATCACTGCACTCAACACAAACTACCCACCATCTCAAGAGCTTGCCACAGTGTTGCAAAACTGTTCTTAATGCTTGTGCTTGTATTAAAATAATTGAAGCAAGACATACCTCATGAACACCAAAGACATGACATTTTTTTTTGGTCAGTATCAGTTTCATATTTATTTATTCATTTTTTGTAGCGGTGGACATTTTTTTTTACGTCATCAATTTAAGTCAGTAATACAATCTGTAAAGCCTCGTCAAGCTTGACTGTCCCCAATCATTTAAAATGTATTACATTCTTCCATAATTTAGCCTTCTTTGAGCTGTCACTTGATATGTATTGACTTGATTGCTATTTAAAATACAGTTATGGTACTGAAAACTTTAGCTATGAGAGCTCTCATATACAATTCAGATATTGATGTCTACTTTTTTCCAGCGAGGAGTTGACAACCACTGTCATTTTGAAGGAAATACTGCTCTCTTCCTTTGCCTGGAGCTTGGAATGTGGATGAGAATTAAGCAAGTAGTTGATGAAAAGCACTAGTCTTGGGCTACCATACCTCATGCAATGGTGGGTAATTCAAGATCAGAGCTAATCGGGGCCTGTGAAACCAGAAGTCTCCGAGTCTGAAACATTTTTCTTGTTAACCAAACTGTTTGTCCCACAGTTATCAATGCCACTCTGCCAGGTCTTAATGTTTTTCATTTATTTATTTTATCTCTCAACACAACTCCCACAGGACAACTTTCTTTTTTTTTTTAAAGCAGCACTTTCCCATTTTCTATTGTTAGCTTTATTCACATTATTTAAAGTGGTAAGGAATAGAGGGTTGGCAGTTTTTGTTAAAGGATTGGTCTGTACATACCTTCAATTCACATGAGTGATAAACTCTTGCAGTCAACATGTGCATTTTAAGGCTGATTAGGCCAAAGCCCCTCTTTATGATTTGAAGTACTGTATGACTGCTACAGTGAATGCAGCCTGTAAAGAAAGAAGCGATAACCTGACTGATTCCATTAAATAATGTCCTATAGTTGGTAAAAATGGGAATAGACAGATTATTGAATACAATTTTCGTCTGGGAGAAGGAAGTAATATTGCCCATTCTTTCAAGATCTATGGCTGAATTATCAAGCAGCAACATTTAAAAACATCTATTGAATAGCTTCTTTCTTCTCAGGTTAAATGCAATAACCAAGGTAAATTATGCCTGCAAAGAAACAGACATAATAATTCAAGACTGGAGTATCTGGAAGTTTGATTATAAGGTCAGACAGAGGACATCATTGTGTTGGCTTTATACTGTGTTGGCTTTAAATCATGAAATCTTTGGACGGCATCCATCAGAAAGGTAATGGAAGTTGCTTGGTCCGTAATGTATACCACAATGCCCTCTGCATGTACGATTACTATTTTTTCTACAGATATCCAATACTTGATATCCCATTTGGCTGCTCTATATTGTGAGACCAGACTGATTGTGCTAATATTTCAAAGAAAAGCAAAAATGGTGGCAGCCCACATATTACCAGTTGATTTACTCTGAGAAATACATCTAGCCTTTTATATTTAATCAACATGAATCCGAAGTTACCAAATTACACATGTCAACAATTATTGCTGGTATAACTCCAGGAAAGTCCCTTGTTAGCCATCCAAGTATTTAGGCTTAACTTGCTTTAGCACCATTTTACCATTGTTGGGTAAAATAGAGAATTTATTTCTCCTCTAGGTGGACGTTCAAGCCTGATACTGTCGGTAGCCCAGAGCCGTAATAAAGCCACTGGCAAGGAATTCCGAGCTATGCTAATTTAATACATTTTGGCGGTACAAGCATGACTTGTCCTTGGTAGATACCCATGATAGATGCTACTTAAGGTTAGTGTACAGTGTATTGCATCTTATAGCTAAGGGACAGAAAAGTCTAAGCTAAAGCAATCGGCTATCTGATCACCAAACATAAAGATAACAAAAGGATAAAAAAAATATGCTTTGCAAAGGGCTTCATTATTTATTTATTTATTTATTTATGTATTGCGAAGGACTGCATTTTTTATTTGTTATAGCTTTAGTAGCACTATCATTTTATGAGTCAATTGGCAATAATTTAAAACACTGAATAAATGGTGTCACATAAAAAAAAAACTAAAAAAAATGGAATGAAGAGGTCTCCAAACCCCTCGTACTGTATGCTTATTTTTTCTATTAGGAGAAAACTGTGCAAGGTTACATCACAAATGGGATTTTCACTGCTAAAGTCTCTTAAGCAAAAGGTACAGCTTCTGGACATGTTTCCATGCATTGGTCAATTATATATGGCTTTTTAGCGTGAGAAGATGATTTATCCGCCCTTTAAAGTTGTACAGTGTTTTAGACGCGCACTTCCTGTAGCGTGTGGAATGTGTGTGGCATGTACTTCTACGTCACATAAATCATGACAGTGGAGAGAGAGAGTGTCGACTTTCTAAGGTGCATGGAAACCTGGCCATTGAGTGTTTTAACTACTCAAATCCAAATGGTTGCATCACTTAGTAGTAAAAGCACAATTAGAGAAGCCCAGTGTGAAAACTGTAGATGATAAATAATATCTTCTTAGCTTTTCTTGACCCTTCTGTGTGTAAGTCACTGCCCATGGTTTGAAATAGCATGGTGGAACTCTTTAGATGTCAGTCCAGAACATCTTGCTTTTTTGTGCTGAGTTGAGATAACAAATTGTTTTATTTTAGCTTGTCTTGTATAAAATGTAAAGCCTTTGTAAAGATTACAGACACAAAGAATGATGTATTGGAAATAGCTTTTATTTAACCAGCACACAATTTAAATTTAAACCCACAGAGATTACATTTATCATAATTTGCTATATGTGCTGTGCAGTAACAAATAAACCACCAGAAGCATAGGCAAAAGTTATATTGTTACTAAGATCTACCCACAAGCAATTTGGTATTAAAGCTCCATCCTTTTCCACTTAACTGGCATATTACAGGTTTGGAAAAACAGGGTAATAACAGCTAAAACAGTTGATCTGTGACTAATATCAAAAAACAATTTGAATAGTCTACAGGGTTTTTTATTTCAGTGAGCGCAATGCTTTTTACATGCTTTTTATATTCCTGATAAGATGTATCGTTGGGCAGGATTTTCAAAAGGTCGTAAATGATAACTCCAGTATTAATCGAGAAATCGGTATGTAGCATTGCTTTTGGCAGTTGTTATGCCTATCTCATTATTAAATAATTATACTGTATAAATAATTGTATAAAAGTGTTAATATAGATAAGGATGGCATTGCACACATAAGAAAAAGCTAAGCTTATATGGAACGAGTTATATAGTTCTGTTGCAGGAAATGTGGGTCGTGTATTAGCTGCTGTAGCTTGTACGTTCTATATAAGGAACAGCAAAAGGGAATAATGTAGGTGAAATTGGTATGTATATTGGGTAAAATTGCACTCAGTGTGAATTAGTTCCTAAGTGCTCAGGGCTGGAGATGCTCGTGTTGTGTTTTTCTATTTGCATATTGTTAAACGTGCTGTAATACTATGAAGATTTCTACTGAATAAAAACTACTCTGCTGAGACACAATTAACAAGAGACTGCATTTTTCTACACACCTACACATACTGTATGTATATAATCACATTTCCCCCCTCTACAAACAACCACAATATAACTGTATTACAAAGTTATACTTGCTATACTATACCCAAGCCACTTTAGAATTAACTAGCATTGAATGTAGTATTCTCATACATGAAGTCTGAGATACAGAACATAAAATCTACAGCATTGCAGTACATGCATTTTCCACTAGATGATCCCATTTAAGCATCAGAGTTATAAAAACAAAACAAACAGATGAAAAACAAAAGATTAAAAAATATATAAACACCAGTAAATAAATTAAACGAATTAACTAAAAATTAAACGAATTAACTAATATATATATATATATATATATATATATATATATATATATATATATATATATATATATATATATATAATGCATATAAAAATACAAAGTAGTACATATCAAACAGATACAACAATACAACTAAAACATATATATGTTTATAAATAATATTTTAAAAATGCCAGCTCGAACAAATATGTTTTCAGTTTGGTTTTAAAAACAGCTTCGTCTCAGCTTCCCTCACATGTGTTGGCAACTCATTCCAAAGTTTGGAAGCTCTATAAAAAAGGCCCTTCCTCCCCATTTAACATACTTTATTTTAGGGATTACCAGCAATCACTTATTATATATTATATAAGGAGCTGTTGCTTAAGGGAAAGGGAAATCTGGCAATGAATACAGATCTTTGGATTTCTGCTTCTTGATAATTACAGAAGCAGTCACTCTTGAGAGGCTTAAAGAGATCAGCTCAGACCATGCAGATCCACAGTTGTCTTAGTGCATCAGCAATGTGCATATTGAAATGGTTTATTCTACTACTGATAAACCCATGCTATGTAATAAGATAATCCTGCTATCCATCACAGCCTAAACTCAATATATTCATTCAAGTTGACTAGTTTTGACATATTAGTAAGCCTTTTTTATTCATGATTAGCATGTGACATACTCTGGCCTACCAAAACATGTGAAACTACCAGGGTACAAAATGGCATTGCAAAATAACCTATATTTACAGCCACCAGAACTGTGCAGTCACCTGCACTGACCAGCTAGTAAACTCCTTAACTGGTTTAATTCAATGCAATCCCTGAAAAGGCAACCATATATCTATGGCTACAAATGTTCAGTCACTTTAGTTTAAATATACTTCATATTTCCAAATGTAAAGAAAATGTTTAATTACTATAAATACCCTCCATATTTGTGTAACTACACTAATACACTTTCTTTAGTAATTTCCAATTTGCTATTGGTATTTACATAATCAATGGTAGAAGCATTGAAATGGAAATACAAGAAATTGGTTGGAACATAAAAAATGCTAAAGATTTGCATGATATTGTTAATCTAGCTTCAGTGATCACAAATCCCATAACAATGAATAATATGTTCTATTTTTGTGAAACTGTCAGTTCTCCACTAAATATTTCTCCTTAAGAAGACGTGGATATTTACCTTGTCTCTGTATTTCCCACTCGGATGAAGCATTATGTAAACACCTACACTGTCAATCTTTTAACATTGCCGTCTGCCAGCATTTGTGCCCACCCAGTTCCTGGTTTCTGTTGATCTGGATCCTTCAGCTATATTGCTAAATAGATGGATTACAGCTCCATACCAAACATGTGAAAGATAAAAGTTATTGTCCTTAAACTTTGAAATAAAGTACAAAGGCTTGAATTCATAAAATATTTACAAGTCCTTAAGTGCACTCCAATCCATTCTATTGAATTGCTCATGTTTTAAGGCTTTATGGCACTTTTATATTTTCTTGATCAATTTGAATCCTGTATTTTCTACCATTCACTAAAAGACAAATAGAAGAAACACAATACAGTAGAATAAAGCAAGGCTGTATATTTTAATATTTATCCATTAAAGAGTTTATTTTCTCTTTCTCAGTGCTTCACATTTTCAATAAGAAAAAAACAAAAAACTACAAGACGAAGCACCCAAGCATGAATCTGTGTGAACTCCATTTCAATGTTATATCTTCCCTAAATGAAAATCCTCCTTGCAACTGAAGGTCAAGTTACCCTTTCAATGGCTAATTTAATCTCACGGCTTGCTGCTTCATCGCCCAAATCAGGAAGAGATGGGTGAGTAAGAAAGCAGATCTTTTATCATTGATAAGCCAGAGAAATCACAGCTAATATTAAAATAATAGTCAGTTCCCTTTCAATTCGAAGACAACCATCAACCAATACTTTTGGGATATGCCTGCTACAGGTCAGGTATTCACTGAGCATTTTATATCAAAGCTGCCGATAGGCCCCTCCATGGAGTGACGTCCTCGGTCCCGCCCCCCGTGGTAATAAATAGTCACTCTGTGGAGATCTCGTTCTCTTTTGCTTCTCACAACCAGGTAAGTAAGGTGGGTATAACTAACCTTTTTTTCCAGTTGTTTGATTGTCTCTTAAAAAGAGCCCTTCACTATGAGTTTCTGTAGTTCCCTGGCAATATATTGCTGGAAGTCGGCTTGCCACTTCCGTGGAATCAGAACTCGGCAGCTGAAGCCTGAGCAAAACGATGCAGAACTGTGCGCCGTTTTAAAAATAAATAAAAATAAAATACTTTCCCCAGCCTACATTGCTCAGCGATTGTAGTCTGCTGTAACTAACCCTGCAGCCTGCAGCCTGTGCTTTCTACTTTTTCCTCTGCCTTGGCAACTTTGAAAAAAAAAAAAAAAATAGTAGAGAGAGAAGTAATCCTCTAGCGAGATCCAGCTCTGCTGCGCCCACTGTTGAGTCTCGGACTCTGGGCTACCTCAGCACGCACACTTGCTGCACGTGACCTAGTCTGCCCCTACAGGTTGTTGATTACTTTGCAGTTTAAAATAAATAAATAAATAAAAACCCTTACACTCTAGCTTACTGTTGAGTGTCTGTGTGTTCGCTGCATTGCAGTTTAAAAAAAACAACAACAAAAAACAACAACAACAATGACTGTGTGCTTCCTCCATTAGGCCTTGTTAACATGGTCCTATTGTGGAGTAGACCCATGCACATTCGGACCCAGAAAAGCGGGGAAAAAAAGTCTGTCTTTTCTCTCCACGTCTGTAGGCTGTGCCACCCCGGTGTAAGCTATGCGCTGCACCGGTTGTGTACCGCACACGTTCCAGACCTCATCTGAGGATTACTCCACTCCGCTGTAAACTTCGCACTGCACTGGCTGTGTGACTGCACGCAGATCAGAATGCAACTGTCTGTAGGCTACGCTCCAAACTGTTGCAAGCTACGCGCTGTTCCTGGTTGTGTGACTGCAAGCAGCCCAGAATAGACACATAGCTCAGTACCCTTGGTACTTGGTACTTGGTGCTCGGTGCTTCAGAGCCCCAGTGTCTCTGCCTCAGAGCCTTGGTCCCTCTGTGCTTTTGCGCCACGGTGACCTACAGCCTTGACGTCTCGGTGCTTCGGCACCCTCGGCGCTCAGGAGCTTTCTGCATCGGTGCCTCGGTGCTTCGGCATCCTCTGTGCCTCGGGGCCTTGACACCTCAGCGCTTCGACGTCTTTTCCGTTTTAACTCTCCGTGCATCTCCATACCTTTGGTGCCCTATAGCCTCAGTGCTTGGACACCCTCAGTGCCCCAGGGCCTCGATGCACCAGTGCATTGACATTCTCGGTGCTTAAGTGATCCCTGCATTGGTGCCCTCGGTACCTTTGGTGCCTTCGGTGCCCCAGTGCCCTATAGCCTTGACGCTTCAGCTCCGTCTATGCTCCAGAGCTTCGATGCCTCGGTGCTTTGGCGCCTGTGGTGCTCACACACTCTGTGCATTGGTGGCTTCAAACCCCTCGTGCATTTGTACCTCGGTGCTCCAGTGCATCAGTGCCTCGGTGCTCCAGTGCATCAGTGCCTCGGTGCCCCAGTGCATCAGTGCCTCGGTGCCCCAGTGCATCAGTGCCTCGGTGCCCCAGTGCATCAGTGCCTCGGTGCCCCAGTGCATCAGTGCCTCGGTGCCCCAGTGCATCAGCGCCTCGGTGCCCCCGTGCATCAGTGCCTCGGTGCATTTGCACCTCCCAGTGCTCCAGAGCCTTAGGGCCAAATTATTTTTTGTTTGTTTTGGATGAGTCAATGGATGTCTGTGATGTTGCACAACTATGTATTCTCAGGCAATATATACGTGGCAACTTAGTACGAGAAAAAATACACATAATACACATGGGAGGGGTCATACGCAAAAAACACTCATACGCAAAAAAAAAACACTATCATATAATAGACGTATCCCCCCATCTCAACACCACACCACCATCATGACAGTAAAAACAGACATAATGAAGCGTTCTTGCTCTTACCCCACTTTCTTCCCCTGCATCGGGACGCAGGACATTTGCTAGGGAATCGGGACTGTCCCGTCCATATAGGGACTGTTGGCATGTATGCAACTAAAATACCTGTCTATTTTCAACATCGTATTGAATCGTATTTTGTCATACTTGTACTTGCTAGAACCAAAGTCATTGTATTTATCTTGCTCTTATTTGTATTATTACTTGTACTGTGATTCTTGAAATGTATTTTTGTTTACGACTGTAAGTCGCCCTGGATAAGGGCGTCTGCTAAGAAATAAATAATAATAATAATAATAATAACATGAGCTTAAACAGTAACCACTTTATGGGTCACTACACCTTACTGTAAAAACACATTCACATAAAAAAGGCTAATGCTATTTATTTAAACAAAATACAGAACATTTATTTACAATATTCTGAGGTAATGTGTCCATACAGAGAACAACAAAGTGAAACTGTGTTAAAATCTATAGCAGAATAATAAATCAGTGTCGGCTATTCCACGTCTTTTCCATTAATATTATCTACTACCATTATTATTCTTGTTTAAAAATAGCTTTTTAAATAATTTGTATATCAAACGATAAAGTCTGAGAGTCAATTTAGAGGGAAACTTACCTCAACATCTAAGTTTTAGCCTTCATACTGACATTTCAAGACACCAAGTGTACCATCATAGAAGAATGATTCAAATTTCCTGCATTTGAAAGTTTTCTCCTTTTTTAATTAGTTGTCTTCCCTTTAAAAACAGTGAGCACTGAAAACACTGAAAGCACCATGTTGTTTGGAAACAGGTAGCAAACCATCTCTAAGGAAGTAAGTGTCAGTGACGAAAGCAGTAAAGGGCCGTATGCTACCCCACACTCCCCTTCTCTTCAAAGCCACACAGCCACTTTTAATTAGAAGATTTGTAGGATTAATCAATCAAAAGATCAAAGGGTGACATCACAGAAATGTTTGAATTAACTGCCGGTCCGGAGGGTAGCTGACATTGGACTACCATTCTGTCTGCATTATTATTATTATTATTATTATTATTATTATTATTATTATTATTATTATTATTATTATTATTATTACTACTACAATTACTAAAATTGATTGTAAAGCTTCCTTATCTTACATTACTGGAACGGGGAGCCATCTTCAGCACCACAAGTGCTAATTATTCTTGTTTTTGTCTGGAAGCATAAACATTTATTTAGGAAAACAGCCATAATGATAATTCCTGTTGGTATGTAATGTACATACAGGGAGTAATAATGTGATGTATGATTAACAGAAGAAAGCCTGAATGCTTGCATGAAGAAAAACTTGACCAGCTATGAACCAGACTTCAAAGAAATGAGCAAGTCACACTAAGAAGTGCACTGTAATCAATAATAAAAAAATCCCCTGAAAGTACATCAATTGTGTGTTTATGATTGACTCTGCAGACCACATGCTCTAAATTCCATTCAGTCTGGCTCTCTTGCACAAAAAGGTTGCTGACCCCTGCTCTATTATTTTACTATTTTTATATGTCACTGAGATTTAAATTTTTTCATTGTTTAAATTGTTGGTAGACAAGGAGCATTGTGTCAACGCTCTTGTTCTTATTAAGATCAGTTTATACAACTTCACTTTCTAAAAGATAAGGTTGATGTGAATTTCAAGGGTGAGCTCATACAGATTAGCCATCTGTAGCTCACATAAAGTAACAAATAAATATAGCAGTTTAATTAAAAGAAATACCCAGGAGACCCTGCAGAGGTGTAACATTCTGATGTTAGTTTAATTAATAATAATGTACAAAGTGGCCCTGGAGTGAGAGAATACACACAACGTCACCATCACCACCCATCATCAGCATAAGCAGTATCTTTACAAACAGTAATACTCAAATTAATTTTCAAAAGTCTTTGGTTTAAGGTGTGCTGCTGTGGGTACAGCGTAATGTCATGTCTTTACTGTATCTGTTGTACACTTAATTCCTAAAAAAGTGGTTACATCCTTATTTCTTGGATAAAAACCATCCTGTTAGTTGGGTAGCCAGAAGGGGGAAAAAAAACAACTGAAGGACCCTATGCAGTCTTGACCGACTCTGGTACTTTCAACCTAGATCTTGCATTTGTGCAGTTATCGGTATTGGAAGGTTATCTGGGTGTAGTAAGGATGGCATAATTTGCTGATTGCAGAACCGAAATGTTACTGAAATAGTTGTTCAAGTGAAGACAAGACATTAGTATGTTTAAATTGGTCAGTGCTCTCCATCTTTAATACTAGAAGACTGTCTTCTTTTCATTACATTTTTCAATAAAAAAATGGGCATGACATCCTTGACTCACCTTTTAGTCCAGTCCTCGCTGCTTATGGATACTTATATTTAAAGCCTATTTCTTAACATTGTTGCATATCATAGCCATATTACTCATCCTGAACCACCGGTGTATGTCCACCTACTTCGTAACCCCCAATCCAAATCCAACTCAAACGTGCATCCCATGTGACTGAAAAAAAACAAACAGTAAAAAAGCAACATTTAGGGAATTCAGTTTAGAAGGGGACCTGGACAGATTACACAACCTCCAGCTGACCAGTATTGCTTCAACCAAGATGACTAGCACAACGAAACCACCTTTCTCATTTAGCTGCTGCAAACAAGCGAAACCCCTGGATCTTATGTTTTAGTACTGTATATAGGGTAAATCTTCTGAAATGTAATCAGAATCCCAATGCAATATTAGCTGCTATTACAATTAGTATTAGCTATGTACACTTTGAAATTATGTTACGTACAAGGGGGAGACCTTGTGGTGGCCGATAATAAACACTGATGCTGGAGTTTTTGAAAGGTCAAATCTTCTAAAATATTTTACCATTCCCTCTTTGAAATATCATCTTGATTGTCATGACACAAGTGAAAACTTATGTTAGAATGCACCAACAGATTTATAAATTAAACAGTATGAAAAGTGGAATTGTAAACAGAGATTGTAAAAGCTATAGCAAAAAGTACATTAATATGTGTGCATTAAGTGTGTAGTACTGGTTAGGGCTCTGGACTCTTGACCGGAGGGTCATGGGTTTAATCCCAGGTGGGGGACACTGCTGTTGTACCCTTGAGCATGGTACTTTACCTAGATTGCTCCAGTAAAAACCCAACTGTATATAATGGGTAATTGTATGTAAAAATAATGTGTAAAAAATAATGTAATTGTATGTAAAAAATAATGTGATATCTTGTAACAATTGTAAGTCGTCCTGGATAAGGGCGTCTGCTAAGAAATAAAATAATAATAATTTAAAAAATTCAGGATGAAATTATGGATTTCATCTGTATTAAAAAAGTCTTTTAAGGTTGGGATAATTGGCAGCTCATTATCGATTAAAACACCTCTTCTGTTAACAGAAAAAGTAAAAAGCAGTGATACATTTACATCACAAAGCATAGAACAAACTCTTGGTTTAAGTTGCTTCTGTTTTCATGTCTTTGTTATCTCCTTTGGAAAGTGAATTATGCAAATCATTCACAAAATTATCTTTATACAATTTTCAAAGTAGATAGGTGTTGTAGAAAAGCATGATGCATTTTCCACACCACTAGCCCGTATACTGATAGAACACGAGGGATAAGAATGGAAAGCTAAATCAATGTACCATTATCACAGCATTTCAGACAACCCAAGGAAATGTAGTGCTGAATTTCCCAAAGAGAAGGGCTCAGCATGGCAAAGGTATGTGTATGGAGTATTTGTTTTCTGAAATTAAGACAGATAAAATGGGACACAAAATGGGTGGATTTGTAATGGTTTCATACTGCTTAATATGTATTGTTGGTGTGTTATTACTGCAGCAGGTAGATCAGATATCCAAGCTTAATTAACAAAGAGAAAATACTGTAAGTTGGGTCACATCCTCCAGCTACAGCTTGTGCTACAAAATCTTATTTTCTATAGCTCTAAGGAGTCTAGTCATGTTTCTGGTTGGGATGTTGGATTGAAAAGCATTCATTGAGCATACCAAGGTTAGAATGAAGTTGCTCCTTATTAATATAGGAGATGCAGTTCTATTGGGATGCCTTATTACAACATGGAAACCTCTCAGATTATGTTATTGATGTTTTCATTCTACACTCTGATTGGGTGCAACTTGTCAATACACCCAGTTACAGTTTTCAGGTGCATATTTTAGGCAGCATCCATCATCTGCGGTTGCCTACTGCCAATCCTATTTAAGCCTTAATGTCGGATGCATCAATCATTACCTGCTGACGACTGACCGTGACAACAGTTAACACAAGACATGGTCAATTATCTACAGGTAATGATCACATCAAAGGATTTTAATGCTACAATAAGCTGTATGAAGACACCTTTTAAATGTGTTTTTAGATTATATTTTGCTTCGGCTGCTTGGAATTTACTTCAGTAAAAGTTATTTTCAAGACTGTTCTGTTAGCTTTTTCTGAAAAGGTCTACGTGTGATAACGACCACTCTACTAGGAACCTGATTGGCTGAGACGAACTGTGCAGTTCACAATAGTGCTTAACTCACTATAACAACATAAGCAGACAGAATACAAAGATGCCTAAAACTTTTTGTTCATCTAACAATCTGTGTAATTACATGTGTAATTAAGAGACAATTCATGTAAAGTGTAAATATATAATTATAGTATATACATTTACAGTAGGTAAAAGCCAGATTGGCTTTCCAAACACTATTGGGCAATTGGATATGTACTGGTAATGTTTATGTGTTTTGGAAAATATGATATCTACATCCAAGTAGTCTGTTATGCTAAACAATTTATAGAGTCCTGACATAAATCTTACATTTTACTGAATTATTCAAGTTGTTTGAAGGTGACAGTGCTCCTAATGTATTAATGCATTAGTAATCATCATTAGATGCACAACCAATTGTCTCCACTGTGTAACAGAGTGGGGAATGGCTTTGCCACTTTCAGGACCCATATCACTGTCTTCTAGTGTAAATGAGAAGTACTCTGGACCACAGGGTAAAATAAACAAAAAAAAAGTCTAACTCCACCAAGGAGCGACAGCTAAACTTTTACAAGTTTTTAACTGTAGACTGGACATCTAAGCCGTTTACCGCTAACCAAAATACTTGCACAATGTATAATGAAAAAATAGGAGCACGCTAAAAGAGCAATGTTCTTGCATTGACGGTGTGCTATAGGCTCAAGTAAATATACAGAATGTCGTAAAAAGTCAAGCACTCACCAGGTATTATGAAAAAACAATGAAGCGAATTCATGAATTCATGCATGAATTCGCTTCATTGCTTTTTCATAATGATGTTATAATAATAAATATATAAGCTTAACAGCAGATACCTGGTGAGTGCTTTACTTTTTACGACAATGTATAATGCACAATATATAATGCACAATACTTTCCTTTAAGGTTTCCTGGACACAGGTCTATGCCTTCACACAGACAACCTAACAACCATTTTAGACCTGCTTAAATACCTGCCTGCTTGATTACAGGCAGGTGTCCCTCTCAATTAGGACAAGGTGCACCTCATTATTGGCTCAAATTTCAAACCCCAAGGTATTCTGGGTAGTTTTGCTACCCACCAGACCTCAGGATTACATTTTCTTTATCCTCCCCCCACTCTATCACAACTGTATTTAAATAAATGTTCACTGTCTCTTTAAAAACTCGAGACCTCCCGAGTAGCAGAATCCTTACTGCATTGCTCTGTTAAATAGTGAATTGACTCTGAATTTGCAGTTCTTTCCAGCTGATTGATCTTACCTCTCTAATCTGACTTTAGATGCACTCTGACCACATTACAGTAATCCTGACATCTGCCAAGCTTCCTATTAACCATCAAATTGATTTCAAGACTTAACACTTAACACAGAGGATTGATGATGGTGCTGCTATAGCTGACGGGTATCTCACATTCTTGTGACACTAGCATGAATGCGGAACAATAACTCAGGGTAATTTCAATGTTTTGGCCATGATATTGTTATGAGGAAAAGCATGTTGATCAGAGAAATTCATATATTAGATATATACTGTACAAAACGTTTGCCATTGTGGTGTTTAGATTGAATTAGAGTTAGGAATGTAATTAATGTTATGTCTCATTGTTGTGTTTCATTTAGCAGCCCATTTTCTCCTCTTTTTTTCATAAAAAAATACAATTTTAAATAATACAAGTACTCTCGTAAACTAAAGTGAACAATCCAAGAAAATGTATGTATAAAGACAAGCCTTATTGTTTCTTTTAAATGATACAAAGTGTCCTTAGGAGTAGAACGTATTTGCCTGCAGTCACAATGTCATAAAGAAAAAAAAAAAAAAGATCTGGTAAATACATTTTCAAGGCATAACAAAAAAACTAACACATGGAAGTGTAGCCACATGAGTGGTAAAAATCGGATTGTCCTAAGTAAATGAACCCCTGGAATGCCAGGACAAGCTGTGCTCAATAATGTGGCTTTGCTGGTTATGGGTCTGGACTGGCCCCAGTAGCTCAGCTCTAGCTCCAGGCTGGCTCCAGAGCTCCGGTGCCACTGTGTGTGAGCAGGTAGGTGTGTTCCAGCGGGGCGTCGGGTATAAAAAGGTCCCATTTATACACCTCAGGGCTGCTGCAAGGCCATAAGCTAACTGACTGAAGATCGTCCACATTACCCGAACAACAAGAGCTAAAACCATGAATTCAGCTGTTATAGCCTATACATGATCCCTAGGGGAATCAAAGAGTTACAGTAAAATCACATTTCTTAGCGTCCATATGCTTCATTTTAAATGGGTATATTTATTCAGACTTAGTGATTCTACCTGCGTGCATGGCATGCTTCTTGAAGTCACTCCTAAAGGCAATCTGAATCCATGTGGCAGGGCAGAAGCCTTGCTGCAGTAAATAGTGTGTCTGGTAGTAAAGAGCGATTATCACTTTTACAAGTCGATTTTATTATCGATTCAATATTTGAAAATAATCATGACAATTACGATTATCGATTTTTCTAATAAAATCAGTTAGGGAAAAAAAAGTCACAAAAAGGTTCCTGATTAAATGTTTTTTTTTTAATAAGGTTATTGAAAAATGTGTAAAGAAAATAAAAATAAATTTGTATTTATGAACTTACAGTATTTAAAAACTCGCTCACCTTTCTCTGACAAGTATTTATAACGAAGAGTTCTGATACATCGCTACGCTCCCTGTATGTTTTTGTTTGTGATGCATTATGGGAGCTTTAACAGGAGGCGGGTCTCGAGGCTCCCTTGGACTACAGATCCCAGAGTGAGAGCAGCTTGGACTACCGATCCCAGAGTGAGAGCAGCTTGGACTACCGATCCCAGAGTGAGAGCAGCTTGGACTACCGATCCCAGTGAGAGCAGCTTGTACTACAGATCTCAGAGTGAGAGCAGCTTGGACTACCGATCCCAGAGTGAGAGCAGCTTGTACTACAGATCCCAGAGTGAGAGCAGCTTGGACTACAGATCCCAGAGTGACAGCAGCTTGGACTATAGATCCCAGAGTGAGAGCAGCTTGGACTACAGGTCCCAGAGTGAGAGCAGCTTGGACTACAGATCCCAGAGTGAGAGCAGCTTCAGTGGTTGCCTGATGCGAACTGCTGGAATCGAAACTGTCTGTATAATAATCGATAAAAATAGTGCAGTTTGTTAAATCGTTCAAAGTCGGTTTCTGTGTTTAATTTAATAATTGGAACCATATTTCCCATTAATCGCTCATCACTAGTGTGTGGGAATGTAAGGTTAGCAGGGATGGGGTTAAATCTGTCCCTGCCAGCAACCACAGGCGTGGCCATTCCCCAGTTAGGTAATTAATGCTAAATGGGGAGTGGCCGCATATATAAAAGAAAGCAAAATCCTTTGTTTGTTGGAGGAGTGTGAGTGTTGTGATTTGTGTGCTGTTTTGTAACAGTGCAGTGAAGGCTAATGCCCAGCCTACAAGTGATTTGTTCTTTTGTTTGAACCTTTTATTTTGGCCCTTGTGCCATGTTTATTTTATTCCTGTTTTTGTGTTTATTTAATACATGTGCCGGTAACCAGCCTGGGCCATGATGCTATCCTGTCAAAGTCCACTTGAGGAAGACTGCAATAATCATGTATTACATGCACAGATGGTGGTTCAAATTATGTCTGGATGACTGGAAGGTGTGTCCTTTTCCTGAATGCCTGAAAATCACACGTGCATTTGTGCCAGTTTTTTATTTGACATCAAACTGGTTACAGCTAATTCAAGTGTTCCATTAAAGAGCCAATGTCAAGTCCATAGAAGCTATAACAATACCTGTAAGATGAATTAGACCTTACTGTCCTGTTTTTTTATCTTCCCGGATCACTTGAAAAAACTTTTTCAGCATTATGAACTGCTTTGGGCAACTCTGATCTACCCCGAAGCTTGGTATTGTTTTCATTTTTGTCTGCAGTCCCTGAATTAGCATCTTCATTCTTTCTGGTCAGGTAGCAGGGGTGGCAACCTCATAAAAGTCAGTAGATGTGCCTATTATTCTCCTCAAGAGCTTCTCCGAGCTAACTGTTACAGCCAGTAGCCGTTCAGGCTGCAAGGATACGGTCTGCTGTGAGTCATGTGCAGCAGTGTCATCTGGGATAAATGAACTGAATGGCCTATTGCTTTTAGAGATGTTTAATTTTAGACACCATTAAAACCTAATTTTAAAATGATCAGAAAATTCCTAAAGCAACAGAACAGCATTTTTCCTTTTTATATATAAATAAGTATTGTTGTTGTTGTTGTTGTTGTTGTTGTTGTTATTATTAGGGCTACATTATAATAACTATTGCTTTGACTAGTGTATGTCTAGACATAGTGTATGTGTTGTATTTTATTTTGACTGTATTTATCCTTTTATTCTAAGCTGTAGTCAGGACCACAGGTCTTGTAAACACACGTCTTAATAAATAATTTGCAAATATTTATAACAAACATGATTTTAAGAACTTATATCGTTACTAGTTATTTTAGAAAAAGTGAACCCGAGTGTTGAACTGTTCCACTTACAAGGTGGCAGTATTTTACAGCTTGCAATTCAGTTCAATACTACCTGAAAGTAAGGTGTGAAAACACATCTTTCTTTAACCCAATATGGTACCAGATATACTTAAAAAAAAGAAATATGTTTGCCAAAATATATACTTTAAATTTTATATTTGTATATAGATTCTTTAGATTTCGAGACTTTAGATTGGTAAAGCCCATTTTTCCTGACCTCTTAAATATCCTGCAATTGTTTCACTGAATAGATATTTGCCAGGTATCACACTGAAAGCTGTTCCTTTCTTTGGGTACACTAAAGAATAAATATCCTACCTAGTTATTCTGCATTGGTAGTAAAAAAAAATAAGAATAACATTCAAAGTGCCACTGCAGTTATGGGACGTCTTGTTTATTAAAATTTTTTGCCTATTATTAAAGAAGGGACTAGTGGGGTTAATGGGCAATAAATGCCATAGCCCTAAAACTAGATAACATAATAACATAAATAGATCAGGTGCCATATCTTGCAGAGTTTCTGTTTAGAATACCATTTCTATCAGATGTACCTTTAGATTCAAGTACAAGTACACTGTTCAGGTTTTTTTTTTTAACACCAATTCTGTCCAAATCCCCTTTCCTAAACCTTACATGAAAAGGCACTTATTTTAGTGTCATTGTTTCCTTAGGGTATACTTAAAAAAAATACTATCTTCCATTACAAAGCTCTTATTCTGTAGGGATTGTCTTGTAATAACAGATCCCATTCACTGCATTTTTCAGATTAAAAAATATATATATATATATATATATATATATATATATATATATATATATATATATATATATATATGTATTGTGTCCAAACAATTATCCCACAAATTAATGAAGCTGGAGGGCTAAAGTTTTAAAAATCAAACAAAAAATGTCACCTAGCATAGAGGTCTGTTGCAAATTGAAATGTTTTTGATCATATAATTATTACTATCACATTTCTGTTCATTTTACATCTATACAGATTTATGTAACGTTAATTGTCACAATGCTTATGCTATTATTTTGAAACATATAATACATTAATACCTTTGAAGTGTTATACATACATGCATTTATTTTTTGAGTGCCAAATTACTGTATTAAATCCCTCTCTTAAATGTGTTTATTTTGAGCTGACTCAGGTACTTAATTTAAACATCATGAAACCTGTTAATTGCACAGCGGTTTGCAGTGGGTTTGATATTTTCTGTGCTCATTTCTTTTTTTCAATACATTGAACCCTGTGCGAAAGATGTGTTGCAGTCTTAATACATAGGAATCATTCTGATTTGTCCTCAATTCCTACTGTAACATGATAGCTACACCTTTTTCTGATTTTCTGTAACTCACTCAAGCAAGGCAGGTTTTGGATTTAATTAGTACCAACCTGATGGCTATCCTTGGATATCCCTCCACAGTTAATGTTTAACACAACTGGTCTAAAGTAAATTGGAAGTTATTGCATTGCAAGTACCCAAAACACTTCAGCCTGTAACACAATTAATAGATTTTATGATGTACAGTAGCAGAAACATCTTAAAACTAATATTTTGGGCACTGCTGAAAAATAAATCCTGGAAATCAGAACCCTCAATGCATGGCTTTGACCTACTACAGTACTTTTAAACGGTGAGCTAGATAATATAATTCTTCTTTTATTTATTTTTTGTTAACAATTTTTACGGAATTCCTTGCAAGGAGTATCTGTGGTGTATCTTTGGTTAAACAGCAATGGGGCTGTTTTTATTTAACTTTGACAACCATGAGACAGATTTTAAATTCAGCAGTCACACGGCGTTCTAAAAACCTTCACGTTTTGTGGTATATAATGAAGTATATATCTTCCATTCTTGTCTGGTAATAAAAATAGTGTTTTTTCAAGTGAAGAAATTCACTAAATTATATAGGACACTGCTGAAAAGTAACATCTCAAGCATCTAATACCGATGGTCAGGCGAGTTGTGTAAAAATATTTTCTGTAAGAAAAAAGAGGCTGTCATTCTTGTTTATGTCACATTTCTATTAGTGCCAAGAGTACATGTCAAGGAAGCATAAGAAAATGTAGGGTTCGTTTGTGAGCCTGGTAGCTTGTGCATAGTGCAAAACCATTGCCTTATGGAGACCAATAGCATATGTTTTCTTTTCTAAAACAAAAAACACCAGGATAAAATATTTCTTGAATGAGTTGGTTTTGTTCATAACTTTAACCTTTGTGTGGACAAGGTGAGTATGTGGGACTCGCTAGTTTTAAAAGCTTCCTTATATTTTATAAATATTAAGGAAATATCACCTTCAATATTCAAGGTTATTAAACACATTCTTTTTGTGATCAAATGTTTATTGGGGAAGAATACAAAAACATATCATTTTAAATACAATACAATAATTCCCCAAGTTTTACATTCCCCCACACTCAAACCAGCCCCCACAAAGGACCTCCCTAACTAATATCAGTCAGATTAAACTGAAGAAGGATTAATCAAAGATCCAATGGAGTCTGCAGCCATGGACCCGAACAGTAGAAAGTTCCATATAAATTATATCATGAAAGGCAAGGGTCCATTGACGAGAGGGGAGGGAAGGCGGAGCTATCATTTTTTTAGCTGCTGTGAGACCAAACAACCAGATCTGTTTCTGCTAGAATGATGGATCAAGGGATGAGTCATCATTCAATAATAATATCTTAGCAGAGCAAGGGATATTCTTCTCAAGAACAGTGCACAGAGCTGAAGAGACCCGATCTCAAAACACAGCCACAACAGGACACTCCCAAACCATATATAAAAAGGAGCCAATGGTATCTAGGGGACAGTATGCACATGCAGGGGTAGGGATACGTTTCATTTGGTAGCATCTGCAAGGAATTAAATAAGTTCTATGAAGATAATTAAAATTAATCAGCTGATGGTTTGGATTTTTGGAAGCAGAGCTCAGATTATCCCAAATAGTTTTCCAGCAGATTTCTTCATTTTCAATGGATAAATCCCTATTCCAGATAGTGTTAACCACCAAAGGTTTATATGATGGCTTAAGGAAATGAGGAAACCAGCCCTTTAGTTGTTCCCCCTGTGTCTAACATGTCATGTAGTACATGTGAAGGCAAATCTGTCCCCCAGGGAACCCCACAGGCACGCATTGCAGAACAAAGTTATTAAACACATTCTAAAAGTATAGTACAGTAGATTTATGTTTTGACTAATGTTTTCTTTGAAATCTTCAGAATTCATTCAATAATGCATAATGATATTGATTGAGCTCAATAGGAGTTCATTGTTGGCTTGGTTATATTCTTAATAAAACAGCTTATTTAAGCAACCAAGTTCAGAGGATGATAGCAGTGTTTATTTCATGTGTCACATGATAAGCCATTGTGTTGCACACTTATACCACACATTTACCACACTTTACGATTGTGTTTAACATACATTACCATACATATGTGTAATTGTTTGCCTTTATGCATGCATACCATATAGTAGATGTGCAATCTGAAATGATTCAACAGAACTTTAAACAGCTGCCACTCAAACCTACTGTATAGCCACGGTGACTCCTTTTAAAAATGCACATATCCCTGCAGGCAAACATCTTCACAGGCAGCTCAATAAGCTATAAAAAGTCAAGCATGTACCAATGACAATTTGTATAGAAGGATCAACAGTCTATAGAGACCACTCAGATGCATTCCTGTGTATACTGTATAAGTTACCCCCTGAGCCAACAGTGATACTAAGGCTGACAGTTGCTGACACTCTTTGGATGAAAGAAATCCGTACAGTGACAGGCATTTTGTAATCCAGTGCTGAAGCAGGCATTGGATACCATGGCATGCAAATCCATAAAGTGAAAATTATAGCTTTGGAAAAAGGCCATGCCAGACAAAAAAGCTTATCCAGCAATCCAGTGCTGAAAGTGGTTGAAGTTTACTGTCTAGTGTCAGCACTGGACAGCTCCCTGTATGATTTGGCTTTGTTACCAACCAGTGCTTTTCCTGTGTCTCACATGTTTTCAATAACATTGTGTTCACCAACATTCGTAGTCGTTGCTGGTTTGAATCACTTGCTGCACAACTTGAAGATGATCCATTGTGCTAAATACACTTCTGAATCCTCCTGCTTGCTCATTTGATTGTGCCGAGTCAAATTTATCTTGAAGTCTATTATATATATATATATATATATATATATATATATATATATATATATATATATATATATATATATTAGGTCTGCTCGATAACAGATTAATCAGACTGATTAATCGGCTAAAAGAGTTGATCGCAGATTTTTTTTTTCCCAATTTAATCGTGCAGAATTGTATTTTTTTATATAAAATAAAATCAACCAATAGAAGATCTGCATTTTCTCCACGGCAGTCCAATCATAAGTGAGCGGAGGCAGGACATAAACAGTTGAAGGTTTTGAGTAGGTTTAACCAATGGGAGAGTCAAAGATCTGCCCCTTGTTATGTAGGTGTCCAATCATGAGTGAGCAGTGGCGGCACATACGCCAGTGAAGGTATTCTTACTGCAACATATCCTTTAAGTCCTGAGTGAGCAGAGGCAGGGCATAAATATGCTAGGGTAAGTGGTGTAATAGCTGAATTTTCAGGATATTGTTAATATTATAGAGACCGTTATTGAGAATTATATTGAGAAAGTAATTTTTACAATTGCTTTTTACAAATTAAAACAAAAAGTCATCAGAAAATGGAGACATCGTAGTCGATTTAGTTATGAATCAGTTTTCAAGAAGAACTTTCTCATAAAAATTGGAGATTGTTAAAAAAAGGGAGGTATACACCACAAATACCCAAACTGACATTCAAATTATGGAAGGTATCCATAGCTTACTGGTAGTTGACAATTAAAAAAGTATACTGTCTTTTGTTCAGTACAGAGAGGTTGATATCGATTGATGTTCAACTGGATGAGCAGAAGCGTAGAGATACAATATATCACAATGAGCAATTAAGAAAAAATCGTGAGGTTCTTAAATGCAATGATTCTGTTGTTTACCTTGGCAAGCAAGAACTGGCATTCAGAGGGCCCAATGAAGGCACCAATTCCTCAAATAGAGGTAATTATGTGGAATTACTTTCTCTGATTTCTGACTACAACAGCTTGTCAATAGCCACAGTATTCTCGGGTACCTGTAAAAAGATTCAGAATGAATAAAAGAAGTACAGGAAGCCAAGTACATAGCTGTAATGGTAGATTAAACAACCGACGATGGAAATGCAGCTCAGCTGTCTTGTGTTTTCAGGTATGTTGACAGTGGCCCAAAATATATATATATTTTTTTTAAATGTGTTACATTTACTAAAATAAAAATAATAATAAAATGCTTTTAAAAAGACCAAATTCCCATTGGGCTTATTTACTTATTAATTTACTCAACTTAACTTACTAAGTTAAGTTGAGTAAATTAATTTTAACTGGAACATGCAAAAAAAAAGTACATCTGTATTTATGATATTGTAGATATTGCCATTGAAAGATACACCAGGGGCAGAGTTGAGCCAGCACTGAATTTTTTTTTCCCCTGTCACTGACGGTGCAGAACAGACAGGAGGAATAAAAATAAATACAACAACATCTAGGATTTTAGTAATTTTTCAAGGTATGTGTCTGAGAGGGATGGATAATGTGCAGAAGTGTCTTTTTGTATTTTTCTGTAGCGTTTACAAACTGCTAAAAATACATTATTTTAAGTGACAAAGTCAGGGTGACTGAGTATAAAGACAGCATTTTTTTTTTTTTTGGTTGCTATCTTCCAGTTCATTTAATTGTTCTTCGTCCAAATTGGCATGTCTGTTTACTACTTTGGGATTTTTTGCAGGTAATTGGTCACTCAATTTCATAGTTACTGCTGTTCATCTGTAACTGCAAAAGCAAGATGGCTACCGTCCGATACTTTTAAATTCTGTGAGGCAGCGCAGCGATTTTGAATACGTGACAAGGCTCCAACTGTCCGTATCCATCCAATGTATGGACAGCTGGAACCTTGCTCAACCAATCACATTGCTTGTGTGTTTAGAAAGTAAGGGCTGTCACTCGATTACAATTTTTGATTGCTTTTTTTTTATGGGCATTAGTTGATTAATGGGTTAATCCGTGCACATTTTGAATAAAGGAAATTATTTTATAGCGACTGTCCTGCACAGTAATACTTTAAAAATCAATAGAATCTAAAAAATAAAAAAAATAAAAAGCCCAGTGGGAATGTGGTCTTTTTAAAACCATTTATATTATTATTTTTAATTTAGTAAATGAAACAAATGTTACCTTTCTATCCTACTACCCTAATAAAATAGATTTAGGTACCCGATAACTCAGTCAGACAAGCCCCAAGGGCCAGAGCAGCACAGTTATACACATACTGTTAAACCACTCTTGGGTAAACCCTAAACAGCAAAATTATTAGCAATGCACAAACACAGAAACAAAAAAAAAACACTCCAAGGTTTATAACTAAATCAACTGTTTTTTATGTTGGTCAGGATAAATGAGCCACGCTGGATTTTACCACAACTCTGGTTACATGCACACGAGTAACTTTGCAGACACATGTTTGGCAATCATTTAAATCAACGTAAAGATAAACATTCCAGTTCCAAATCCATATATACATCTGTAGCACTCTACCAACAATCCTGTACAAAACAAGGCAACAATTATGATTTTTACACAACTTTAACCCCTTTTTTACAAGCTTAAAACCACAATGTCCTACCACTTCCGAAGAGAGAGCGAGCACGCTTCAAATCAGCAAGTCCCTAAATAGCAGCACACATTTCTCTCTCTACCCAGAATGCACTTTTAATGTACGGTTAAACTGTAATATATATACCGGTAGCTTTTTTTAGCTTTTGCCCTTTTTAACTTTATCAAGGTGACCGGATGTTTGCTATCAGAGAGTGATACCTACAATAAATGTTTTCTCTAATATTTATTCAAAAGAGACATTGATGGTATGGAGAAAATGCACACTGTTTTTTCAAGGGTATGTGTTGGACATTAATCTGTTATCACACCTTTGCATGTGACAGTCCTTGTAGTGTCTATCCCTTACTTGAAGCATTATCCCTTTAAGGGCATCAGGCAACATTTATCAGCCTTTTAGAACTCAACAACAATAAATGTGAAGGCAGAGGCAGTGACCAATGTGAATGCTACAGTGAAAGGGTTACCTATGGGGTTTGAATCAGAGTAATGTGGTTAATATTTTCTTCTTTTAGGCAATATATACTGATAACCAACTATAGAACCCAATCACCCTGTATAGTGTCTGTTAGGTGCCCTGCAAATGATTTTTTTTGTTTTTAAAGTTCACCTGCTTTTCCAGTTTCCACCAGTCAATGTATTTTATTGCTGCCAGACACTCACTAAGCAATTTGGTTACTGTCCAGTTTTTCACTGCCAGCTGAGCTATCAGGGCAACTTGCTACCTGAAATCAATAGAACATGTTGTGCAAATTGAGCTTGTCAAGCTAAAATAGCCTCATTTCTTTTTAACCATCAACATTGTTTATACCTTATTTGGATTTGTTTTGGTCAGGAATGCTGAAGAAAATCCAACAGCTACTATACAATGGCAAACAATCTAACTCTTCAGTTTTACTGTTTATACATAGTAATTTGAAGAATATACATCATCTGAAACATTACTGGTTGAAAGAACCAGGTGCATAGGCTGCCCCAGAGGGAGAAAAGTGCAATGTCTTTGCTATTGCGTGCAGTGGTCTGCAACTGTTTCCTAAGTTGTATTGAATGATGAGCTGGCAGTTTATTGTTATCAAGTACGTTTGCCACTGTGTATGCTACTGTACATGAACTGCTTTGCTTAGATTTTTATTTTCATGTTCCTATTTTTCTGCTAAAATAGCTAACTGCCTTCAAGCAAATATACAATTGCTCCCTATATATCACAAAATAAGTGCCTATTAACATAAGGACATCTCTGGCTGCCCACCCCTGCTCCACACCGCCCAATGTAGCTGCCTGTAGGTGAGTCAATGTTATCTGTGAAGACAGTAAAAGATGACCCTGTGAAACATTGATAGAACTTTTTGTTCATGGGCTACTTAAGAGCACACCGTTCCATTTTTAATGAACTATAATTTGCATTATTCTTCTCTAATGGATGGAGACTGACTGGCACAGACAATCACTCTTTCTCATCCACCTTGCTTCTGAGTCTGTACTTGCCCCCAAGCCTTGATGGCTCGCATCAGTATAAAGAATGAATGGTAAATCAAATGCTGCAAAAGTCAAAACAGGTGCTGTAGTTAATATTTATTTTAGTTTGCGAAAAGCAAGCTCACATTGTTCTGTCCACGGGTGAAAGGCTTGTACCATTTGTTTGGTTACCCCCACCAACAGACCATGTATGGGGCTGCAATTCATTAAATTCATCCCACAAACCCTAGGAAAGAACACAGTTCTCATACTTTTGTTGGTGTCTTTCAATCTCTAACAGCCCTTGTCTACCCAGGGTCAGGGGCTACACCATCTTCAGATACAATTTGCCCCAAATACTGCAGCTACTTGCGCAACAATAAACACTTGTCTGGTTTCAATTTCAGTCCAAAATTGGGATAACCTGGTAAAAACTACCTCAAGATGGTTAAGGTGTTTTGCAAAGTCAGCAGAATAGGCAATCATATCATCAAGATAAAGTTAAGTAGGGGCTCTGAACTGGTCTCCTAAACAGCATAAGGTGTTAGAAGGTTGCCGGAGTATTGCAGAGGCCAAAGGGCATCTGTTGGAACTCATATAACCACATAGGGGTTATATGAGTCATTTTCTCAGTCATTTGGGTCAATTTCACACTGCCAGTAACGACTTGTTAAATCTAGGTTTGAAAACCATTCAGCTCTCTTCAAAGTAGCACAATGGGTGCAGCATCTCCAGCGTACTATATCAGTCCATCCATAATCTTCCACATGGGTAGACAATACAGCTCGGTGGCACGACAGCATTGCTAATAATTGAGTACGTTGCTCAGTCAGCTCGACTCCACTCAGGTCCATTGGGATGGCAGCCATTTGTTCCTCCTTATGGGAAACTTGTTGCAAACAGACTTCAATAACCTTTTCCCCCACTGGCACCATACTCACATCAAAATCTTGGGCTACACTCCCAGGTGTCACCCAAAAAGAGCGCCTCCATCTTCTGGTAGCATTGCAGATAAACAGGGCTGTTCCCTGGGTTCCAAATTCGCACAGGGACCTTACTATAGCTAGAGTACGTGCCACAAATACAGAGTCTTGGTCTTTCAATGGCTCCAGCAGACAGTCATAGTTGCCTCCCCCAAAGCCTGCCCTGGCTCTGCAACCAATGACCATCTCATTGTGGCAAGGAATCTTCAGGGGAATTTGTTTGGCATATGTATACAACCCACTCGGCCATCAACAGCCAAAAATCAAGCCTTCCACTCACAAATCTTCAATACCCGTTGTCATACTTCACATCCAATAGCAGTTATGTAGGCAGCATCAAAGTGAACATTCGATTCCCCACTGTGAAAAAGGCTGTCCAAACAGTCCCAAATAATATTCATGCTCAGGGGCCCTGGTGCTTAAGAGAGACATTGATCCTCCTCTAACACAAACTTCCATCTCCACATATGCCAGATATGGGATGGTAAGACCATTTGCAGCACGTAATGTCAACCAAGAAGTAGAATCTTCAAGTAGTGCCCCTTGGTGTCCAAAATGTTCTTTCAAGAGACATTCATAAACCAAGGTAACTTGAGAAGCAGTCAAGTAAGCAGGGGACTGACACCTTCCATCTCAATCTCAATAATAGGATTATCATTATCAGCATACTAGCCTAAAGGATACCTCTGGTATCCCCCACAATGCTCCATGTTTCCCTTATAGTGGCGCTCCACATGTCCTGACTGTTGACTATGGACATCAAATCGGCCAGACTCCCTGGGTCCAAATGTAGGTGGCCTCTGTCTCCAAGGTTGGAAAGACTGCCCTGCTGGAGGCCCAGGTCTCTGCACAGGCAGCGAAGTTGGTTGTGGTGGTGGACATAACCCCCGGTCCCATCATTGTAACTCAGTGGTTCTATCAGTAAATCTTGAGAGAGGACAGCAATATGCTGTTTTACTTACAATATGCTGCTATTTCCTCTCTGAGATATTTTTTCAATTGGTGCATATCATGCAACAAGGACCCTAGTGGCTACAACCCCTCTGTGGTGTGGCACTGGTAAGTAGCCATGTCTTCCTCCCCATAAGATTCCATTTGCGAGTCAGCTTTGTGTTTTATCTCTGCAAAATTTAAACCGTCTTTCAGAATGAGCTTAGTCTGAAGCTCACGTCTAAGGGAAACGTTGCACAGTCCACCAATGAACAGGTCTCTCACAGAACATCTTCATCGTGAATACCACGGGGATCCTTCTTTTGTAGCCTCCGAAACAGCATCTGGAGACACAGTGCAAACATGGGATCTTGCCCGCAATTAAAATACAAGGAGCAAATGACTTCCTAAGTCTCCATAAAGTTAATCTAATTTAGTAAAAATCGGATCAATAGTATTCACCGTCTATAGCATGTAAGATTAAAATCTGTCTTTTGGCCTCTCCCTCTAAGCTGTTAATGGCCAAATCTATTTGGTGCTCATCTGGTATCCTATATATTCTTAACTTTGAAGTACTAGTAGCTCCCGTGTAAAAGGGAAACGGGTTGCAGACACTCCTCCTATATCTCCATTACCTGGCATCATGATATAAGTGTATCTTCAGACTAAAAAAATAAACCTGTATATTACAGTTTCACTTAAATATACAGGCCTGGCAACAAGGAGGGCACACAAACAAACACAGTAGTAGTCACGACTACGCCACTCCTTATTCTACTGGAGGCTGGTGATCTCTATATAAATAAGCTATTTAATATCAATATTCCACCAATGTAATTCTTAATAGCCTCAAAAGGTGCCTTTTTACCTTTTTATGTTTAATACCTTGGGGAACCTAACAAAGCCAGACAACAATATTACAATAAAACAATCATCTTTATTTCATACAATAAGGAGGGAAAATAGAAAATGGGCAATCCAGGCTCAATCAAAAAGGATTAAGCCTGGATACACGTAACAAATAAATGTAAACAGTCAACAGTCTCTATCCAGTTTCCTGCATCCTCTGAATATGGCCTTTTATTGGGGAACAGTTCTTTTTTGTCAGAACTTTACAGTAATGTTAGTCAAACCGAATAGCCATAAATTGAGTCTCATCATTCACCTGGAAAGTCCTGGACAGCAGTGAAAGTTCCAGGGTGAATTTTTAATGTCATTTGTGAGAACCATTATCTTGTGATTCTTTTACCTCAGATAAACCCTAACAATGAAACAATAAAGCATCATTAACCCCTTTCTCTGACAAGCACTGCATTTTATTCACATCCCTAAAAACATTGAACTAACTGTTTAATGTGACCTTCCCGGTGAACCGCAGCTCCTCTCTGTATAAATAGCTCCTGTCTGTGCATTAATTTGATACGTTTTTTCAGAAATAGGATTTAAATTCCATTCCTGTTTCTGACAGCCTTTTTTTGGTTTAATGTGATTATTAAGCCCAGCTACATAAGTTAACTGAGATTCATCATTCTCCTTTGCTTGAAAGATTGACTATTGACAATGGAAAGGCTTTAACAAATGTTCCTTAAAATGTTTAGTATTTTACCTTAATATTTTAAACAAAGATATATCAGTTTGGAAGTTTTATTTGTGTAAACCCCCACAAGGATAAGCCACAGCTGGATTTTATTTGAACATTTTGTATACTTTTAGTGATAATGCCAGGATAACTAAGGATAGGTAGTTGGTGCAATCCAGGGTGATTCCAAAAATCTTGCTGTGACTTATTTTACAGGTTGATCAAATCAGTATCTTAGAAAGTGAAAATGTGTTTATTGCAGTTTCTTTTGAAAAAACCTTATTCATTTCTCAATAAATGTTAGAAAAAAAGTAACCACAATAATACTCCACTCCATATTTAGGTCTGATGGTTTTAACACAAAACTCATAACCAAAGAAATATAAAACAACTTGTGAAAAAACTATTGAAATTCCATACAGAAGTTGGCCAGAAGACTTGCTTAACTATGCACTGCATAAAACATGAAAAAACACCAGGAAGCTCAATACTTATTTTATTTATACAACAGGTGAAAAAATACAATCTGGAAAATTTGACCTTGGGAATAAACTATGTGTATTGGTGATGGGTTGTTTATTTATTAGCTTACATTTTAAAAAGGACAAGCACTGTATGATGCATCATCTTGTTATAAAAGTGCCCTGGCAGTAACATCAAGATAGTGCAACATTAAAGATTAAATATACATTCCAACAAGCGATTTCAAAAAAATCTGATATTTATACAGGTAACAAAAGTAAAAGGCTGCAAACATGCTGTCTCTCCTACCATGAGGTCCTTAAAAACAGCATCCCAGACACAATTAAGGGGATATCAATAGTAAAATAAATTCCTACTGTGAAAATAAACATGTTTAAATTCTAAAATGTACCAGTGGCGGAAAAAAAAAATAGTTTAAGTACTCAATTCAATTCTGTTATGGTTTCATTTTGCTTATGTGTTGTGGGTGTCAGGCAGGTTGGGGTTATAATTGAATAAAAGTAACTAAATAACTGCCAGACTACGCCACTTGAGAACTTAAGGAGTCCCAAGAACCCTTTAGTTCTTTTTTTTTTCTTCCTGTGGTTCCAATAATAAACACAGGTTCTTTAAACTCCAGGGGAGATGATGTACATAAGTCAGATCACGCCCACATGAGCCCAGAGACAGTGAACTAAAATTCAGTAGTATTTTATTATTTTACCCAATAGGCAGCCTGAAATACTTAAAAGCAAAGCACAATAAACACAGGCAGTTAAAAGTCCAGGATATAACACAGCTAAAAAGTGGAAGGGTCCTGCACCACTGTGCAGGTTGATTCCTTACACAAAGTAACAAATAAAATAAAGTCCTGTTCAATTGTGTCTTCAAACAAACAAACAGACAAAAAAGCAATTTAAAGTTCTAAAATCCAAATGCAGGAATTACTGGTAGCTGGGGCCCGGTGGTGTTACAGTCAATATACAGTGGACCAGAAGGATTCCTGCAATATAAAACAAACTTGTGTCAGTATATTGCTCTTTAAAATAAGCAGGTCCCAATCCTTCATAAATTCAAGCGTATAATTTACACTAAAACACAGACTTTTATATTTTAAAAGGATCTAACATGGTCAGCCAGTATTGGACAAGCACGGTGGTTTTTTCTCTTTTAGAACCTTTACAACTCTTTAGTGTTGCTATCAAACGCAATCCCTAAGGGTAAAATGTGTTGGCTTTCATTCTTAATAGCGAGAATGTAGTGAATAGAGTGGAGTTATCGATCTTATCACAATCTCATCCGCCAATTTATGTTGGTATTATAAAAACACGGCTGAGCATATACCCATCAGAGCCAGCAGGGACAGACTTCAGATTGTATTTTTTATGTTACTATCGCATCAAAATTAAAGTCTTTTCTTGTGACAATGGCCATTACTCCTTGGGGTCCACAGTTTACTACGAACAATTGAGCACTTATGTTGTAATCAGACAAGAAAGATAAAATCAAATATATTTATTTAGATAGAGCTAAAGTTGTATTTTTGTTTATTTAAAAATATATCTATCTCTCTCTCTCTCTCTCTCTCTCTCTCTCTCTCTCTCTCTCTCTATATATATATATATACTGTATATGTGTGTGTGTGTCACTAACTAAAAATCTCAAGTAACAAACTAAACAACTCCCAATTCACTCCCAATCTTCATTAGAAGATTTTGTTCAGAAAGCAAAGACAGCCAATAAACCTATCAAACCAGAAAAAAACAACCAAACTGTTTAATTTAGGGGCTTGTACACAGTTTTTCTTCTAATTGATTGTTATTTGATCTGCAATTGTTTTGTTCTTTTCCTTTTTCGAAAAACAAGAACAATTTTGGATGTAACCCATAACAAATTTTGTTATTTGCTGCGTAGTGCCACCATAATTGAAAGATAAGTACCATTATTTTTAAAACTTTTTTTTTTTTTTTAAATCAAAGTAATTTACAATCTCAGCAGTTGCTCAGGTCTTCTTCATAAATTATAGATTTTAAATATCAGAACAGATTTTTTTTTTTTTGGATAATGCTTTATATCTTAGCAAAACACATATCTTGCTAACCCACTGTATGTATATTTTAATTTGTAACTGCCCCTAAAAGGTCAGATCCCTCTGATACCTGTTAACAAAACTGCCTGATCTTTATTCCTAAAATAATCATTGAAGAGTACATTGCGCATTTATACTGCATTTAAATTGCACTGCATTTCCCCAAGAGCTTGGCCTATAGCATCCCAATCCATTCTCGCTACCTGTTCTCTCAGATAAATACCTTTTTTAAAAGGAGCTTTTCCATTGTCATTTTTCATTGTTGTTACATATACATTTTCTTTTTATGGAAAGATTAAGCCCCTTTATGTGTAATTTGACAAACAACATTGGGGACAAGATAAATAGACAGGAAGATCATAGCGTAAATAAACAGCCACAAACCTCACATGAAATAAAACATGTAGTTTTGCAACCACCTTCAAATCAGAGAAGTAGGCATACTTGTACTAGATGTCAATGCGAATTAGCTTGATGAGCTTTCAGATACTGTTGATGTGCTAAAATATTGAAATAGTTATTTCTTGATAGTGTGCCAAACCAGCCATTATTTATATTGAGGTATTCATATATGATGCTTTGATTTCAATTTTAAACTATAGTTTAAGAGCTAATAATTAGGAGCGTGACCGTTACAGTGGAGTAAAAGATTGACCCGCCCTGAACAAAGTCAGAGGTGCCAAGCCGAGGTATTTGATTATGACAGGAAAGCCTTTCATTCCACAGTAATGGAACAGATGTAATTTATTTGGTTCGCCCTGCTTGTTTGTCATAAATGTTTCCTCTATGAGGCTGCTGATTGGCTGACAGCCTTTTCAGTCTTTATATCATGATAAATGCTAACACTTTTAATGGAAGGTAAGCATATATTTGAATTCATATCTCTTTTATATTGGATGTTTTGCTGTAAGGTATAGAAATTATGTATTAGTTTTACAAGACTAATATACACTTATATAATGCTACCATTAAAAAAAGTATGTTATTTTGTGATTTATATTGTCATAATGCTACAATTGTAAACACACTATTTTGTTAGTTCTACTGAAATAATATATTTCCGTGTTTCATAATATACAAAAAAGTGTATTTTTAAAAATAAGGCAAAAATGGTTTAGAAAACTGTCCAAATTGCTTATTTGAGGGCTAAGAATGAAAAATCTGCAAAAAAAAAGAAAGCCAATGTTTGACATGGAAATTGACAAAACAAATGGGCAGCTGGGTGGTTAAAGTTTTCTTTCCTGGATGTTTGTGTGACATTTCGAAATCCAACATCAAATTCTGTTCTACTATTATTATGGCTTCCGGTAGACATTTGCGATATCATTTAGTAGTTTCTTTGATTACATGATGTTAAATAAAAGATCTAAATTATGTTGATATAGTTTTTAAAAAAACTAATTATGTTTCAATCCTAAAATTCTAGGTGATGCAAAACTTGTGGCCATAGCTGTACAGTCCTTAATATGTGGCTGCTTTTCTTGTTGTCCCTCAAACTCTGTTACTATGAACCAAGATGATGGAACTAATTTCCCAGAGACACAGGATGCTGAATCAGTTCAAGTTCACTTCACTTCTCAAAACGTATTAGTCTGACTTGTAGATGCAAGATTAACAGTCAAAAACGCATACCACTTTTAAAAATCACAGGAATCTGTTATAAATGTTGTTCATTTTGTGAGTTTTCCATTTGAAAAATATAATCTCTGTGATTAAAAGTCAATGTATTTTTTTGCTGTCCACAAAACAGTTGACTATCCACAGTACACTGTTGTTTCACATTTTATTTGCGACCATATTGTGGAAAACGTCAGAAGCTAAACAGGATTCTGAAAAACAAACAAACAAAAATAATAGTTTACAGAGAACAAAGGCTAAAAGAATCAGGAAATATGCATTTAATATGTATTTAAGAATGTCATTTTTGGAAATACTATGCATTTAATGGCATATGAATATGGTGCTGTGTTGTAAGACATTTATCAAGCCAATAAACGAATATAAAGTAATTACTTATGAAGTCTGCAATAGGGATACATTTTGTTAGTGTTGGGATAATTTTTTAAGGTGGTCAAGTACATACAGTAGCTATGTTTCCATTAAACTTTTTTTATGCGTTAAAACTCATGCGTATAAAAATAAAGCTTGACAACTGCGATGGAAACAGGCGAAATTCACTTAATTCATGTGAGCGAACAAAACATGAAAGTACGAGCGATAGGGGTGGATAAAAATGTATCCTGTACGATAAATGATGTGCACAATCGCAATGGAAATATTTTCCGAGCAAATTTTATGAGATACTTTTTTCATGTTGGTATTTACATGGTCAATGCAGGACATCTCTACTGGGACTGGGCACGTAATTAAAACTTAATGACACAAATCATCTGTCAATCAAATCTACAGCTATGGCCAAAAGTTTTGCATATCATTTTAGGATTGAGACATAATTAAAAAACTACATGAGCATAATTTAGATGTTTTATTTAACACCATTTAATCAAATAAACTACAACATTATATCGCAAAAGCCATTATAGCAGTACAGTATTTCATGTTAGATTTCGAAATGTCACTGTGGCAAAGTGCCCCCCCCTGTGTGTATTTTGTGTTACGTGTTGTGTGTAAATGTTGGTGTATAGTCATTGGTACACGGGATATAAGCGGGTCTGTGTTTCACATGTATTTAAAAATGTAGGTTTCTATTTAGGCACGAGGATGGCACAAATCACTTTCACGTGCTGGTTAAAATGTAATGTGTGGTCACGGGAGTACACTTAATTAATTCACGTGCAGTTGTACCGAGATTCCAATTGAATGATTGACTAGCAATCGAGTCTCGGTACAACTGCATAAAGCTGCATGTTTTCACTCACTCGGGTGGTGTGTTCGTTGAGTGGAGAACGGAGAGAGAGAAGGAGAGTAATATTTAAAACAATTGCATATTCGTGCTGTAGGACCAGCACGATACTTGTTTATTTATTTACTCACCGTGTTTGTGTGTCTGTCCGTCCAACCGCTTGTTTAATTGATAGTCTGTTTTTGTTCGTCTATTTATTTTGGCGCAAGTGCCGCGTCCTGTTTTTTGTGTTCTATTATTTTGTTTATTAAACGCTGAGCGCGATCACGCGCTCAGCTTCACCAAAACCCCAAGTCTCTGTCTGCTCTGTGTGTTTCTAGTTCTGGTCTGAGTTCCTCCCTGCAGCCAGCCTGTCACAGTCACATTTGTCAGTTATATGAAAGAACTACAAAGCAGTATGTAATTCAATATGTTAACGTAACATTATATTCAACAGGTTATATTGGACTATGATGCAACATTGGTTAATTCTGTAGGTTGCTGGAAAACGTTTGGGCACAGATGTAATTGTGGAAATTCATCTTAAATAACACATATCATATGCAGGGGTCAGCACAGTCGTGTTAAACGACAGACACCTTACAAAATTCTGACCTCACTAGGACACAATCAGATATTTTGTCCATTAGTATAAAGCCCGCCGCACACAGCCCAACTCAAGCCGTCCAGACTCGTCTCATCTGAGTTTGCACAGATTCTTCGGTTTTGGTTTGACGTCACAATTGAGTGTTTCCCAACTGGGTGTCTGTGGCAAAGTGCCCCCCCTGTGTGTATTTTGTGTTACGTGTTGTGTGTAAATGTTGGTGTATAGTCATCGGTACACGGGATATAAACGGGTCTGTGTTTCACTTGTGATTTAAAAATGTAGATTTATATTTAGGCACGGAGGGCACAAATCACTTCACGTGCTGGTTAAAATGTAATGTGTGGTCACGGGAAGTGCACTTAATTAATTCACGTGCAGTTGTACCGAGATTCCAATTGAATGATTGACTAGCAATCGAGTCTCGGTACAACTGCATAAAAGCAGCATGTTTTCACTCACTCGGGGTTGGGTGTTCGAGAGTGGAGAACGGAGAGAGAGAAGGAGAGTGAAATATTTACAAACAATTGCTATCGCGTGCTGATAGCTCCAGCACGATACTTGTTTGTTTGTTTACTCACCGTGTTTGTGTGTCTGTCCGTCCACCGTTTGTTTAGTGTTAGTTCGTTTTGTTTATGTCTGTTTATTTTGGCGAAAGTGCCGTGTCCTGTTTTGTGTGTTTGTTGTTACAACCGTTTATTTTTCTGTTCTGTTTATTCATTAAATGCTGAGCGAAAGCATTCGCTCAGCTTCACCAAACTCCTCTCTGTTGTTTTTGTTCCTGCTTCTGACGTGACGTCACCGCTCAGTCGTCTTTGTCACACGTGGTGTCAGAACCGGGAAAACAGCGCTCCAGGACTCAGGCCAGAGCGGGAACCGCAGTTTTTTTGTTTGTTTTTTTTTTTTTGAAAAATAAAAGGGGAAAAATGGAAGGCTGGAACTGGAGAGATGGCTGCCAGGATCTGGAGGTCCTCCTCGGTGGTCTAGAGGACCAAGGCTGGTGCCTTGCCTGTGGGGAGTTCGGGCACCCAGTGGTGCACTGCCCCTACCAAGAGGGAGAGGAGGAACTGGCCCAGGAGAGGAAGGTGAGGAGGAGGCAGAGAAGGGGAAAGGGGAAGAGGAAGGCGGAGTGTCCACCGCCCAAGTCTCCACCAGCAGAGGAAGAATGCCTGCTGGTTTTGCCTCCACAGCCTGAGTGGGAGGAGCCCGAACGCCCCACGCCTGAGTGGGAGGAGCCCGAACGTCCCACGCCTGAGTGGGAGGAGCCCGAACGTCCCTACGCCTGAGTGGGAGGAGCCCGAACGTCCCACGCCTGAGTGGGAGGAGCCCGAACGTCCCTACGCCTGAGTGGGAGGAGCCCGAACGTCCTACGCCTGAGTGGGAGGAGCCCCAACGTCCCACGCCTGAATGGGAGGAGTCGGTGCGCCCACAGCCCAAGAGGGAGGAGTCGGTGCGCCCACAGCCCAAGAGGGAGGAGTCGGTGCGCCCACAGCCCAAGAGGGAGGAGTCGGTGCGCCCACGGCCCAAAAGGGGAAGGTAGAGCGCCCACCGCCCCAGTCTCCACTAGCAGAGGGTGAATTCCTGCTGGTTCCACCTCCATTGCCATGGGAGGACTGCTTGCAGCTCCCACCTCCACCAGCAGAGGGTGAATTCCTGCTGGTCCCGCCTCCGCCACTTCCACCGCCAGGAGCAGAGCAGCAGGAGCTGCCTCTGCCTCCTCCACCAGCAGAGGGTGAATGCCTGCTGGGTCCCTGTCCCCAGCAGAGGGTGAATGCCTGCTGGGTCCCTGTCCACCAGCAGAGGGTGAATGCCTGCTGGGTCCCTGTCCACCAGCAGAGGGTGAATGCCTGCTGGGTCCCTGTCCACCAGCAGAGGGTGAATGCCTGCTGGGTCCCTGTCCACCAGCAGAGGGTGAATGCCTGCTGGTCTCCCCTTCCGAGGGGAGCCGCACCAGTCCCCTGCAAGAGGGGAGGGCCGCACCAGTCCCCTGAAACAAGGGTAGACTACACACTGCTCCCACCTCCCCGCCAGGAGACTACACGCCGCTCCCACCTCCACTGGCAGGAGCAGAGCAGCAGGAGCTGCCTCTGCCTCCGCCACCTCCACCGGCAGGAGCAGAGCAGCAGGAGCTGCCTCTGCCTCCGCCACCTTCACTGGCAGGAGCAGAGCAGCAGGAGCTGCCTCTGCCTCCGCCACCTTCACTGGCAGGAGCAGAGCAGCAGGAGCTGCCTCTGCCTCCGCCACCTTCACTGGCAGGAGCAGAGCAGCAGGAGCTGCCTCTGCCTCCGCCACCTCCATCGGCAGGAGCAGAGCAGCAGGAGCTGCCTCTGCCTCCGCCAACCCCACCAGCAGAGGAGGAATGTCTGCTGGTATCACTTCCCCACCAGCAGAGGATGAATGCCTGCTGGTATCACTTCCCCACCAGCAGAGGATGAATGCCTGCTGGTATCACTTCCCCACCAGCAGAGGATGAATGCCTGCTGGTATCACTTCCCCACCGTCACGAGGAGAGGAGCAGGAGCTGCCTCTCCCGCCACCAGAAGGACCAGGACTAGATGCTGGCGGTCCTCAGCAGCCCTTGCATAGGCTGCTGAGGAAAGCATGGGAAGAACCGCCCGCCGCAGTGGCCGAGAAGAGGGCCAAAACCCGCACCCCAGCTTGTCCTGACTGCCTGCCTCGCTGCGCCCAAGGATGCCTGCCTCGCTGCCCAAGGATGCCTGCCTCGCCGCCCAAGGATGCCTGCCTCGCCGCCCAAGGATGCCTGCCTCGCTGCCCAAGGATGCCTGCCTCGCCGCCCAAGGATGCCTGCCTCGCCGCCCAAGGATGCCTGCCTCGCCGCCCAAGGATGCTTGCCTCGCCGCCCAAGGATGCTTGCCTCGATCGCCTGGGGTTGCCAGCCGCCCGCATCGCCTGGGGTTGCCAGCCGCTCCGCGACGCCTGGGGTTGCCAGCCGCTCCGCATCGCCTGGGGTTGCCAGCCGCTCCGCATCGCCTGGGGTTGCCAGCCGCTCCGCGATCGCCTGGGGCTGCCTGTCGCCCGCATCGCCTGGGGCTGCCTTTTGCTCCACACAGGGTGCAGGGTGCGAGGGAGAAGTGGAGCTCCCGCTGCCGCCTCTATGGCCAGGGGCTCCCCTCCCGAAGTTCGCCTCCCGAGGGTCCGCTGCTGCTGCCGCCGCCTCCCGAGGGTCCGCTGCTGCTGCCGCCGCCTCCCGAGGGTCCGCTGCTGCTGCCGCCGCCTCCCGAGGGTCCGCTGCTGCTGCCGCCACCTGGGGTCGCCAGGGATCCTGCTTCGCCTGGGGTCGCCGGGGCCTCTGCTTTGCCTCGGTCGCTACACTGTGGCCGGAGCTCCATGAAGGGAGCTGCCGGCCATGAAGAAAGGGGGAGGTCAGGAGACCAGCTCCCCAGCCGCATTTCCGTGGCAGGAACACGGTGGCCGGAGCCCCACGGAGGGGAGCTGGCGGCCACAAAGAAGGGGGAGGTCAGGAGACCAGCTCCCCTGCAGCAGTTTCGCTGCGGAAGTGGGTGGCCGGAGCCCCACGGAGGGGAACTGCCGGCCATGAAGAAGGGGGAGGTCAGGAGACCAGCTTCCCCGCAGCAGTTTCGCTGCCGGAGATTGTGTGGCCGGAGCCCCACGGAGGGGAACTGCCGCCATGAAGAAGGGGGAGGTCAGGAGACCAGCTTCCCCGCAGCAGTTTCGCTGCCGGAGATTGTGTGGTCGGAGCCCCACGGAGGGGAACTGCCGGCCATGAAGAAGGGGGAGGTCAGGAGACCAGCTCCCCAGCTGCACTTTCGCGGCAGGAGATAGTGTGGCTGAAGCCCCGAAGAGGGAGCTGCCGGCCACGAAGAATTGGGGGTGCCGGACATTCCACCATGGCCACCCCCAGAAACAACTTGCTTCCCCTCTTCCGGGACTTTGGGACTGAGGGGGAGGTGGCCATTGAGGCCATGTGTGCTTTGCACAAGGGGGGTATATGTGGCAAAGTGCCCCCTGTGTGTATTTTGTGTTACGTGTTGTGTGTAAATGTTGGTGTATAGTCATCGGTACACGGGATATAAACGGGTCTGTGTTTCACTTGTGATTTAAAATGTAGATTTATATTTAGGCACGAGGAGGGCACAAATCACTTCACGTGCATAGTTAAAATGTAATGTGTGGTCACGGGAAGTGCACTTAATTAATTCACGTGCAGTTGTACCGAGATTCCAATTGAATGATTGACTAGCAATCGAAGTCTCGGTACAACTGCATAAAAGCAGCATGTTTTCACTCACTCGGGTTGGGTGTTCGAGAGTGGAGAACGGAGAGAGAGAAGGAGAGTGAAATATTTACAAACAATTGCTATCGCGTGCTGATAGCTCCAGCACGATACTTGTTTGTTTGTTTACTCACCGTGTTTGTGTGTCTGTCCGTCCACCGTTTGTTTAGTGTTAGTTCGTTTTGTTTATGTCTGTTTATTTTGGCGAAAGTGCCGTGTCCTGTTTTTGTGTGTTTGTTGTTACAACCGTTTATTTTTCTGTTCTGTTTATTCATTAAATGCTGAGCGAAAGCATTCGCTCAGCTTCACCAAACTCCTCTCTGTTGTTTTTGTTCCTGCTTCTGACGTGACGTCACCGCTCAGTCGTCTTGTCACAGTGTCGCACACTGCTAAGACTGAATTACTGACCACAACTAGATACTGGTGATTATTATGTATGCAAATGTAATACATTAATTTGGAGGATGTATTAATATATAGGGCACCCCTTTTTATAAAAGGCTAATTGCAAACAATAAAGAAAAAGTGTACTTCAGTGAAAGAAAATGTTTAATATATACATTGCCTGTATGTATCACATGTAGCATTCCTTTCATCATTTCAAAGGAAACTGGGTTGAAAGGCAAACAGATAATGGAAAGAAAATATTCAAAAGAATGGAATAACTTGAATTCAGCCAACATCAGTGGTTTCAAAGTAGAACCATGTCTTGAAATGGTATTTTAATGAATGCAGTTTTATGGATGTTGTATTTTTTGAACCATCCTAAAAATGTATGAAAGACATCTGGTAGTTTTACAGGGATATAATTATTCCTATGTATGCTTTTTGGTGGACTTGTATGTATCTCTAACAAAAGCCTAAATAAAGAATGCTGCAATTTCGTCCAAGTAAAATTTTTGTTCCCATTATGAGGCTTCAGATAAAAGACACACAAGCATAAATGAAAACTTGGATCCCAAACAACCTTTAAGTCACCTCTGATGTCAACATAATTTTAGAGCTGTCAAGCAAGGCAAAGCATTTGTCAGAATTCAGAAGAAAATAAATATATATAATAAGCACCTTCTTAGCTTTAAAACAGCAATATCAACACAGTCAACACACTCTCGTATTACTGAAGCCTTAGTGTGCCGATATTTACATGGCAATACTATGCATTCATTGGCATATGAATACGGTCCTGTGTTTTAAGACATTTATCAAGCCAACAAATATAAAAATATTGCTTATGCAGTCTGTTGTAGAGATATGTTTTGTTAGTTATAAGGTTATAGTTTTAAGGTGTGCAGGTACATACAGAGGTTTGAGATGCAAATACCAGTTGGACAACTACCGGTTATTTAATTATTTTAATTATATATATATATATATATATATATATATATATATATATATATATATATATATATATTCCATATGCCAGAGGTTTTCAAACTTATTTTGTTTAGGGGACCCCTTTTAAAAAGGATAACAGCAAACAGAAAGAAAGACTACTTCAGAGAAAGAACATGTTTAATGTATACAATGGCTGTAAGTATCTGTCACTACAGCAGTGAAACAACATTTTATTTGAACTATAAGTTTATTCTCCTGAATGTGTTCACTGAATGTTCATTCATTTTAGAAGCTAGATACCCATATTGACTCTTGAGTTTAGAGGCAGCTATGCTTGCATGTATCCTGGGAACATCCACCTTTTGAATGTTGGTCTCCTGCCAAGGTTATCTGAATTTCATGAAGGAAACTCAAACAAGCACTGATCTAGTTAAAATAAAAATAGTGAAAACGGGAATGAATTCTTTCAGTCCAGGCTTCTAGATCCGTCCTACGCATCTGAATTGCATTATGGATGGTATACTTGAAAGTGTATATAACTTCCCATTAGTCTTTGTGGTACAGACAGCCCATAGATTGATACACACATATAGATAGATAGATAGATAGATAGATAGATAGATAGATAGACAGCTCCTAAGCACAGTATGGTACTATTTCACAATCAATGCTAAAAATCAAAGCTCCTATTCATGCCTGAGGTTTTAAAACTTGGCCCATTTCTAAAAGGGATACAGAGAAATAGGTATTTGCTGGGATTGCTCATAAAATGGAATAATGAGAAACTCAATCTCTTCTTAGTACTGGAATAAAGCTAACCAGACCCCGCCCCCAGCCCCCACCCCCACCCCCAGAGGATGCCAGGGTTGCAGGCATAGATTAATGTCATAGTGACCCCTTAGGCAGCTTTAGCTCAGCAGGTCCCCTCAATCTGCAGCCAAACAAATCCAGTAAAAATGCAGCAGCTCTTATTGTTTTTTCAAGCTTCTGGAACTCGCAGAGTTATCAATGTCATCAGATATAGCTTTTGCAGCGTATCAATGTTGATCGCTGAGAGGCATAAATCATTCAGGCAGGGTTAATTGCATCCAGTCTCCCAGCTCAAAAAGTCTAGAAAAAGATCTCTCTCCCTCACCTGTTTGTGATAGGTACACTACCGTTTATCACAATGCTATTTACAAGTTTGGGAAGATTACATCCATTTATCTTTCAAAGGGTTGAACACCTCTGTGGCTGTCTTATACTGTTTGTTTTTGTCCAAATATCTTCAGGAAAAAAAGCTTTGAAGTTCGGAACTTTGTCTTTTTGAGTATTACTATATTTCTCAATTCCTTCAAGTTATGTAATGTTATATTTGATTGTTCTGCCAAAAATAAAATAAAAATGAATGTATGTACCAAGAAAAGCTAGCAAAGTTACAAAATCAAACTTGGTTATGACATCCACATCATTTCATTAAATTTCTTTCATGTTTTTTTCAGGTATTTGAAGTATTTATGTATTTATTTTGTGCATACCTTATCACATAATCAGTGACAATGCGGTAGCACTGCAAACATGTTAATAGTTTTATTGTTTTATTTCGGAACATTCCAGAATGATAATACATAACCCAGATTTTATTATTCAGTATGCAGTATTAGAGATTTACTGAATTATTATGTAACAGACCATGTATTTTAATAATGTATATTGGAAGGTTAAAGAATGACGTTGAAGGTATTGCCTTATTTGTGGATGTTGAGTTTATCTATATATTTTTTGTGAAAGGAAAATCGACTGTTAGTTACAAAACTGATAACAATCACCTCAGTCTTATCTTTCACTCTTTAATTGGCCATTCTGTGTTGCTTTTTACTAACATTAACACTATGGTTTCCTTTTACAAAAAAAGACAAAAAACATAATGTATTTTGGTGTAAAGGCATGGATAAATCATGCCCACTGTTATTTAATCTTGAGCACATGTCAGTATATTCCTCACATGCTTGACATTTAGACTTATTTTTTATTATACAAACAGGCCATTCAATGTAACATTTTACACATGAATCATAAACAATAAAGAAACTTCACTTTAAAATGACCTGTTCTTAAAGCATCTAACATCTTACAAACTCCAAGCTTCAATAGACAGCTCCTGTCTACTTCAGCTTGTATTACAATGTGGCTGCAATTCTTCCAAGGAATATTGATTTAAGTGACACCATAGCATGTACCATTTAACTTATATAATACCAATCATTTTAAACAATTCTGGTCTCTTTCTTTATCCATATTGAATCTTTTGTCTTTCCAATCTTCAGCAGTCTGCTTGTTTTCCGTTTTTGTATGTGATATTCACTTCTTATTTGCAGAATCGACTGTTAACATAAATGGACTCACACATGAATATAGGCAGGAAGCCTCAGTTTGGGCCGGGAGGGGCTGGGTAGAACTTAATTTAAACATGTTTAATGGATAAAAGCAAATTACATAATTGATATGGTGTTATCAAACGTTAGAAGAAAGACATTAGACAGTCAAGAGAAAGAGATGAGGGATTGTGTGCTTGTGTGTTTCTTTTTATTCTTACATGTGATTTGAGCCCAAACATATGTCAGTAAGTTTGAATGCAGCTAATTTATGTGCATGGTTCCGTGTTACAGAGGACGAAAATGAAGTTTTTATTGAATAAAACAGAAATGAAACACTAATGTGCACTGATGAAATATGTCAAAAGTAAGATTGGGACTGTACAGAACAAAAATGAAATTGCCTTCAGAATTCACACAATAAGTTAAATGGAGTCCATCTGTGTGCAATAAAAGTGGTTCACGTGATTTCAGATTAAATACATCTGTCTCTGTAAGGTCCCACAGTTGGGTAGTGCATTCAAAGCAAAGATACTACCATGAAGACCAAGGAGCTTTCAAAACAACTCCGGGATAAAGTTGTGGAAAGGCACAGATCAGGGGAGGGGTATAAAAAGATTTCAAAGGCATTGAATATCCCTTGGAGCACAGTCAAGTTGGTCATTAAGAAGTGGAAGGTATACGGCACCACCCTTAATTTGCTTAGAGCAGACTGTCCTCCCAAACTGAGCAGCCGGGTAAGAAGGGCATTGGTCAGAGAAGTCAGCAAGAGGCCAATGACAACTCTGAAAGACCTAGAGCGTTCCATGGCTGAGATGGAAGAAACTGTCCATGTGTCAACAATAGCTCAAGGAACTCCACAAATCTGGCTTGTATGGAAGAGTGGCAAGAAGGAAGCCTTTTATGAAAAAAAACCCATGTAAAATCCTGCTTGGAATTTGCAAAAAGGCATGTGGGAGACTCTGAAAAGATGTGGCAAAAGATTCTGTGGTCCGATGAAACAAAAATTGAACTTTTTGGCCTAAATACAAAGCGTTATGTCTGGCGCAAACCTAACACAGTACATCACCCAGGTAACACCATCCTTACTGTTAAGCATGGTGGTAGCAGCATCATGCTATGGGGATGCTTTTCATCGGCAGGGACTGGGAAGCTTGTCAGGGTAGAGGGCAAAATGAATGGAGCTAAATACATGCAAATCCTTGAGGAAAACCTGCTTCAGTCTGCAAAAGACCTAAGACTGGGATGGAGATTCACCTTTCAGCAGGACAATGACCCCAAGCACACAGCCAAAGCGACACTGGAGTGGCTTAAAAACAAGAACGTGAATGTCCTAGAGTGGCCCAGTCAAAGCCCGGACTTGAAACCGATTGAAAATCTGTGGCAAGACTTGAAGATTGCTGTCCACCAACGATCCCCATCCAACTTGACAGAGCTTGAACAATTTTGCCGAGAAGAATGGGCAAATATTGCACAATCCAGATGTGCAAACCTGGTAGAGACTTACCCCAAAAGACTCACAGCTGTAATTGCCGCCAAAGGTGGTATTGACTCAGGGGGGTGAATACTTATCTAACCAAGACATTTCAGTTTTTTTATTTTTCATTAACTGTTGTTTCACAATAAAAATTATCTTGCCTCTTCAACGTGTTAAGTAGGTTGTATAAATCAAAGGAAAAAAAAAACCCATTTAAATGCATCAAGATTTCAGGTTGTAACACAACAAACTGTGAAAACGTCCAAGGGGGGTGAATACTTACTATAGGCACTGTATGCACCATTACACTGTCATTGTGATTTTGAGCTCATTTATATTCCCTACAGTATGTATGTTAGGTGTAATTGTCGCTATTTGCTCCAACAAATATCTAAGACATAAAAATACGTGTTTACATGTTTTATTATTTTTTAAGAAGACTGATTGTGACAGGAGTGAAAGGAGTCCCTCTTGTAATTCACCCTCCCGACTACTGGTAGCACTGTGCAGGAAGGACCGAGACAGAGGAGAAAGGCTGAGTCATGGTTGGGGCAGAAGCCGCAGTGGTGGCGGCCATCTTAACTTGGGGCAGGACCTCATGGTTGAGCCCCATTATTGCAATCAGCTGTGCTGCGCTCGACGATTGGTTGAGGTGGGGCAGTGCACTGATTGTAGGGGTGGGGCTCGGCACTATTTAGGCTGTGGGGTTCTGCCATTTGGCCCCCTTATCCTGGATGGAGACAGTTGTGCTGCGTGAGCGCTGTGTGTTTTGTTCATTTGTTTGCTTGCTTATATCCAGACTAAGGATTCCCAGGCCGACTGCCTTTGAGCCCGGATTTTTCCCTCTGTTTTTGAAGAGGGAGCGCGAGCCACCTGCTGTGCTGTGTGGATCACTGAAATACATCGTGGCAGTGTTTCTTTTCTGTTTTGGTCTATTTTGTTTTCATTGCAAGCCTCTGCTTACCATAGCTGGTAACAGAGGCAGTTTTTTTTGTTTGCTGCAATTGTGTTGAAACCCACTGCTTGGAACTTTGTATTTTTGCGGGTGTTATAAATAAAAATCCAACCCCCAACTACGTGCTTCCTGTCTCCATCACTTCTGGGTCACGTCACTTCCTCCCATAACCCACCACACTGATACATTCCTTTTCCTGTGGTTACCTTTCCCTATAGCATACATGTTTATTAACATGTAAGGGAACATCAATGAATGGTTCATTGCATATCAATAAGATAATTAATCAAATAATGTATTACTGTTTTGACTGTTTAGACGTAATGCTTTGTTTATCAGCCTTCTTTATTATTATTATTATTATGTGTTTATTTAGCAGACGCCTTTATCCAAGGTGACTTACAGAGGCTAGGGTGTGTGAACTGCGCATCCGCTGCAGAGTCACTTACAATTACGTCTCACCCGAAAGACGGAGCACAAAGAGGTTAAGTGACTTGCTCAGGGTCACACAATGAGTCAGTGGCTGAGGTGGGATTTGAACCGGGGACCTCCTGGTTACAAGCCCTTTTTTTTACCACACAGCCTCCTTCTGGTGATATGGATAACAACAGGTCAAATGGGTATGAGGAAGCAGTAATGCACGTGCACCACCAACTTAAAAAAAAATGTGTGCCGTGCGCTACCAACATTTCTGTGCCTGTTCCCAAAACTGTTCCTTTGTTTGGATGCTGCACTGCCTAAATGTTTGTAAAGCATTTGCAAGATATCTTCCTGTCGTTCCAGTGAGGATGACAGTTATTTGTCCTCTCCACCAGCCCGTAGTGCTCTTATGTTAGTCATGTGCTCTTATGTTAGTCGTGTGTGCTGCTCGGAATCTCCATTGGCTATCGCTACAAATTCTTGTGTTTTTCTGAAGTGAACAGCTGGTATGAGCTGCAAGGTAGAGGTACTTTCAGCTTTTATAATTTTTAGTTTAATCTGTCATCAAACAATTGTCAGGTAGCTAAGCTTTTTAAAAATGTATTCTGCATCAGCATTGTGTGACATTTGCATTATATTTATCAGTAGTTCATATTTGAGAACAGTAGCGGACTTCTGGGGTGAAAGAATTAGTAGGGAAATTAAATGGAAGTACCGGGCAGATAATAATGTTCTGTGTTTGTAAAGGTAGCCTAATGGAATTGTTGAAAATGTGTGTTTTTAAGTAAAATATACAGTGAGATCCAGTGGCAGCTGGTGGCCCCAAAAAATGGTGAGGCAGAAAAAAGACAGGGTAAACAGGAGCACACCCTCCTATCCCAGTCTTCTATCTATGCACTGTTCAGGCTTGGCAATGCCTTCACTGACCATTTCTCTCTTCTCTCTTCTCTGCTGCAAACATTTATTTTGTTCTGTTTTATAGTGTGGCTCTCAGGTGGCCAATTGGCTGTGAAAAGGATGGCTGTTCCCCCACTCCTGAGTCAAGATGGCTGCCAGCCACAAAAACACATATTTTATTGTTCAGGGCCCCTGTCCTGTTATAAAACACAAAACTAACAAAATAATTCCAGTAAATCTTACCTCATATACCTGTGCTATGGATCCCCAAAAGGGATATTGAAAAGCCCATTGCTTAGTAATTCATGCACATCACTTAAAATGTCATGCTCACCACTTAATATCTTGTGCTCACCATATAATACCTTGTGCGCACAAGGTAGCAAGCGGTGAACACCAGATAATAGGGGAAATAAGCAGCAATTACTGGTCAGCGAAGGGAGACTTTTATTATCTGTTTCAGTAGAGTCACTGACTTCATTCAGCTAGGCTCTATCAAATTCACAACAATTATTTTTTCTGATCTGAATTTTAGACTATTTATATTACCAAATGCCTTCGCTCTATTAATGTATGTTCATCTTCAGTGCCTATAGAAAGTCTACACCCCCTTAAACTTTTTTCACATTTTGTTGTGTCAGTGCCTCAGAGTTTCATGCATTTAAATGAGGATTTTTTCCACTTATCTACACACCATACTCCACATTGTTAAGGGGGAAAAAAGTTTTTATTGAGAAAAAGATTATATATTAAAAATACAAAACTGAAAGATCATAATTGGATAAGTCTCCACCCCCCTGAGTTAATACTTGGTGGAAGCACCTTTGGCAGCAATTACAGCTGTGAGTCTGTTGGGATAGGTCGCTACCAACTTTGCACACCTAGATTTGGCAATATTTGACCATTCTTCTTTACAAAACTGTTAAAGCTCGGTCAAGTTCCTTGGGGAGCGTTGATGGACAGCAATCTTCAAGTAATGCCACAAATTTTCGATTGGATTTAGGTCAGGGCTCTGACTGGGGCACTCAAGGACATTTACCTTTTTGTTCCTTAGCCACTCCACTGTAGATTTGGCTGTATGCTTTGGGTCGTTGTCATGCTGAAAGGTGAACTTCCGTCCCAGTTTCAGCTTTCTTGCAGAGGGCAGCAGGTTTTCCTCAAGGACTTCTCTGTACTTTGCTCCATTCATTTTCCGTTCTATCCTGACAAGTGCCCCAGTCCCTGCCGATGAGAAACATACCCATAACATGATGCTGCCACCACCATGCTTCACAGTAGGGATGGTGTTCTTTGGGTGATGCGCTGTGTTGGGTTTGCGCCAAATATAACGCTTTGCATTTAGGCCAAAAAGTTCAATTTTAGTTTCGTCAGACCACAAAACTTTTTGCCACATGGCTACAGAATCTCCTGAGTATTTTATGCATACTTCAAACAGGATTGAAGGTGGGCTTTCTTGAGTAATGGCTTCCTTCTTGCCACCCTACCATACAGGCCAGATTTGTGGAGTGCTTGGGATATTGTTGTCGCACGCATACTTTGACCAGTCTTGGCCATAAAAGTCTGTAGCTCTTACAAACTTGCCATTGACCTCTTGGTAGCCTCTCTGATCAGTCTCCTTCTTGCTCGGTCATCCAGTTTGGAGGGACAGCCTGATCTAGGCAGGGTCTTGGTGGTGCCATACACCTTCCACTTCTTAATAATTGTCTTGACCGTGCTCAAGGGATATTCAAGGCCTTTGACATTTTTTTATATACATCCCCTGATCTGTGCCTTTCAACAACTTTTTCCCCGGAGTTCTTTTGAAAGCTCCTTGGTGCTCATGGTTGAGTCTTTGCTTTGAAATGCACTACCCAGCACAGGAAACCTACAGGAACTGCTGAATTTATCCTGAAATTATGTGAATCACTACAATTTAACACCAGTGGAGGCCTCTTAAATTGGTGTGTGATTTTGAAGGTGATTGGTTACACCTGAGCTAATTTAGGATTGCTATTACAAGGGGGGTGGACACTTATCCAACCAAGCTATTTCAGTTTTTATTTTGAATTATTTTTTTTTCACTTGGAAGTTGTGGGGTATGATGTGTAGATCAATGAAAAAAAACAACTATTTTAATGCATTTTAATTCCAGGCTATAAGGCAACAAAAGGTGAAAATTTTGAAAGGGGGTGTAGACTTTCTATAGGCACTGTATTTAGGTGTGTCAATCTACTATATAACTTTTTTTTCTATACATTTCTGAAAAGAAAGTTGTCTATTTGAAATGAAAGCTTCTCCTTAATTTATGATTTGGTGTATGTGGCTCTTGTGCTCTTATGCTAATTCATAAATACAGTCTGGATATGAAATCGTTTAAAAGCCTGGTATGCTTATTATTAAAGATTTGAAGCTCATCAAGATAATTAGTTTTCAAGGCCCAAATGGAAACTTGGAGAAAGCGCCCTGCAGGATAAAAACACCTAAAAAGCCAGACACATGTGTATGAATTCATACACTTTTGGTTTTACTCAAAAGGAACACAAAAAATATCCAACATTCTTGCTCTTGGTATTTTTAATGACAGCACTCAGCATCTCTTGCACCACTAGAAAGCAGTTCCACCATTGGACAGTGTTATAGCCTGTCTGTTAACATATACTAAGCAGGTTCCTTTGGGAATCATACTAAAAGCAAGAATTCGTACCATCTCTGGATGTGAACTCAGTTCTCCTTTTGCTCCCAGTGTGTTTCTGCCTTAGTTGTTTGAAAGACATGCATACTCTGACACATTTTTGTTGGACCAAGCCAAAGATTTTCTGGTTCACTGGTTGGACTGCAACTTAGAAGAATTGGGCACTTTATAAACGTTAAAAAAGAACAGTAAAAAGGCTCCAACTCCTTATGGTTTTATCATAGAATGTGACATTTAAATAAATAAATAAATATGTGAAAATGCAACTCTATTTAAAACTTGAAACTCAAGTGCAGAAAGGAAATTACACCAGCATATAAGACATTAATATGTTGTGCACTGACCCCCATTTAATTAATGTTCCACTTTCAGGCCTGCTTGACTTGAAAACCCTTCATTCGTGAATGTTGCTGAGACCTGAAGGAGCCTATTTCCAGAAGGATTTTTGTATTGAGAAGGATCTTTATATTGAGATGGATCTTTGTAAGCAGATCCAGATTAAAGCTGGTGTCCGTGGGCATATTTAAAATGTATTGACCTGTACAATGCAGTACCCTAACTGGTGTCATTTTTAGGGTTACAGTGGGGGTTTTTTTAAGGGACACTTTTTGGTTTATTAATTGTAAACAAAAATAAATAATTGTTAAATGTTGTATTTTTATTCATTTTTCTAAATGATTAATATACGGTATTTAAAAAAATACAATCTTTGTTAGTAAGTTAGTTTATTAACAGTTAATAATCAGAAAAAAAGCACAACAGCTTTCTGCATTGCAACATTTGAAGTTCAGTACTCATTAATTTTACTTTGTAAGACAGGCAACAGAGGGTTTATTTATGTTTGCTGCAGCACTCTAGAATAGTACATGTTTGGACTTAATTCTCTTAACAGATTAAAGTGTGATAATTATGTTTTCTTCCATGGAGGCATGAACTAAATAATTTCCTTATGTTTTCTATGCATTACTCAGTAAATGTTTTGCTTGATTATGAAACTAAAGTCTAAGCTGATTAAACACATATCATGACCGTTATTTCTCAAAGCTGTGAGTTAAATTAAAATTGTATTTGCAGAGATTTTTGGTTTAATCCAGAGGAAAAATTAGGGATTTTGCTCCCTGAGTACAGTATATCTGGCAACCTGTACAATGGAAACTGGTCTGCTTGAAGAACTTTTCTTTTCTTTTCTTTTAGTAGCTCAAAGATGTGCAAACATGGATGTGTGATTTATACATTTATAAAAAGGAAGAATCCTTGTATATAAAGAAATGTCATTCTCATTGCTATATTGGGAATCCTCCTGTGAATATAATCTCTGTGCTGTTTGTTCTGCATGTCCCATTAAAATGAAAAGTCTGAAAACATTGCCCTTACAGTTAGAGATTTAATTCAGATGGAATTATGCATTAAGAAACATTCTGTGCAACATTTGTTTTAAAATAACCAGCAATAATTATAGAAATGTAATGACAAGTATATTTCTATGATTAAGGGCCATATTCATAAAGAATTAGCAAGCAGGTAAATGTACAGGGATGCAATGCACTTAATCACATATTATTGCTTTGTGAATCAAGCCCTAAATATCTTGTTAATGGTTTACAAGGATAGTATTAGATTAGATTTTATAGTTTAGTTCTTCATAACATTTGTTGTGTACAAAAAAGTGATTGCAAATAATAAATGTTAATGTAAACGCAGGTGCCATTAAAATGCTGACATGGTTTCTCATATCCAGTAGTATATAAATCCTGGCGAGAAATGGAGGTGCCTTCTAACAGTACAGAAGTATTTCTCTGGGCGATTCCTCATCACCCGAAAAAGGCTGTATTTCTGAGATTGCCAAACTCCAGAAGGAGAGAATGAACTTACGCTCCTAGGATGTGAGGCAAGCTCTAACACAACAGTACGCATTGTTTAAGCATTGCCTTTCATTTTAAATAATCATTTTGTTTGAACTGTATAACCCAGTCATGCAATTGGGACTATATTTCCAATTAGTTGTGTCACCAAGGGAACTCTCGAGCTAAACACATTTCTCATTTAACATCTAAATTAACCTGCAATGTCTAATGAATATTTATAGGTTGGGGTAGTATTGGATTTATTTCTGTAAACCATGTGTTTGCGTGTGTGTGTGCTTAAAACAAAGGCAAAACAGTTTTAAAGACATGTTTAGAAGAGATTTGACAACATAATGAATAAGATCCATTGACATTGCTGCAGGCTTTTGAACTCCGTAAAAAAAAATCTTAAAACAACAAGCTCTGTAATTATAGTGTATCAAGGACTCCCAGTGGGACAGCTGATTAGCCTGTATGTGGCATGTCTTTGTACAAGGCTTGTATTTCTGTTACCTACAAATGACTGCAGCTCCCTTACTGTTTTGACCCAAAAACTGAAAACTAGGTCATAACTTGTTAATTAATCTCAGCAGAAAAAAAAAAATTTTAGAAAACAAAGGCCCTGGGTTGTCACTTTCTCTTATTAGATAGTTGCTAAGGGTGGTAACATTTGGTATACATGATGGGATGCATGCCCCCACTCTTTTAAGTATATTTCATAAGCCTCTGTTTCATAATGTATGTGGCAGCACTAAATAATAATAATAATAATATCTTTATATAGCACTTTTCATAGTGGACCACCATCACAAAGCTCTTTACAGAGGTAGGACATTGATTTAACATCTCTTCTGCAGGATGGAGCACAAAGGTGTTAAGTGACTTGCTCAGGGTCACACAGTGAGTCAGTCAGTGGCAGAGGTGTGATCTGAACAGGTGACCTTCTGGTGACAAGCCCTGGACTTTAACTACTGCACCACACTGCCTCCAGTGTATACATGGGTTATTTGGAATATCTGGAGGTCATATATATATATATATATATATATATATATATATATATATGGTGATGGTGGTGTTGATGCAGCTGCTAGACTGGAATTTGATGTGATAAAGTGCATGGGATCTAGGTGGCTCAATGGGTTAATAGGGGCCTTAATCTGGCAAGGTCACAATGGAGCATGTTTGGTAAAGTTTAGTTCTTAATGAATAGTAGTCCATGTCACAACGTTGAGTATAATTCCAGTTGCATTTTCCTTTCATGGAACTAAATTAATTAATTGTAACACATTCACATAGAATTGAACTGTTAATTATTTAGTTTGCACACTTTGCGTGTGAAATAACTTTTAGTGAAACTTGATGAAGTAACTGTAAGTAATCTACCTCATATTGTTGTATGAAAATTTTCTTTAAAAGCAAACTTGCCAAATCCTTAATCTATATACCATTAATAAGCTTAATGTGATGTATTCTAAGATTGTCTGTATCATTTCAGTTGAGGCTGTGCTTGTATGTGGGCTTGTGTGTGTGTGAGCAATTTACTAGCTACATCACAGCTTGCTTGAGCTGCTGCAGTGGCTGCTTTGTGTGTGAGGAGACAGCCATTGTCATATTTCAATTGCCTGCTAGCCAGCATGAGTGCAGTGAGAGCTTTGGACTTGTGTTTGGTGCTTAGAGAGTAAGAGATTTACTTACTGATTTCTGTTTAATATTTGTGTACTTAATAAAATATTACTATTGATTAAACATTCCTTGTGTCTAGCGTGTGTATGTGTGTTCATAGTAAATCATTGATCTTTGTAACACGTCAATTAAATATTATTAATAAGAGAACTAATCAACTCAGATAAACATTACTAGTGCTCACAATATCTTTTTTCTGTAAATGAAATACCATTCATATACAAAAACTAAAATCTAAAGCATAAGAGATAGTTATAAAAATAAGAAATTAGGTTTTTTTTAAATGATCAATTAATCAATTTTATTTCGATTTTTTTTTTTAAGTACCAAATAACAAAACTATGATTGCTGTGCAATTCTTAATACAAGACCCCAAAACAGCGTTTTTATGGGGTTGTAAATAATGTTCCAGTAATCAAATGACACAATAGAAATAAATATGTTTTAAAAAGGGGACTACAGAAAAATACAGCGATATATCATGTAGGTCTGACAGAAAAGCTGGAGGAGTCATTCTAAACTTTATGGATTTGACAGCACAGAAAGAACAGGCAGTGAACCTCTTCTATTTATGATCATCTTTATTTTTGTTTTTCAAATAACACAGACACAACAACGAACAATATATGATGATGCATGTCAGAGAGCTATGTACAGAGGAACCAACAAAGGTGAACACAAAAAGGTGTTTGAGAGACAGCTCTGCACAGTGCTGGCGTCTGTCCAGGTTTCCTGAGGAATGAACTTTACAGAGGACATACAATATCTGGTGTTTTTTTGACTGGAGTGAGAGACCTTTCTAGTTTGTTAGAATTTAATGCAGACTCATCTTAACTATCTCACACTACAGTAAGCACAGCAAAACCCACTGAAGGGGAGTTGCAAGAAAAGAATACTGCAGCCTTGTTATTCCCTATTCTATAGCATTTGCTAAAAGTTGGGCGAACTGATACGAGCTGGACCAACAGCACAATAAATTATTTTCTATCAGTAAACAGCAGTGATGTTTACTACTATAGTGTTGAATATCTTCATATTCCAAACTGAATTATAAACACAAGCACACAAACTAAAGATATTCAGCAGAAGGAAAGGGACACCAGTGATAATATTGCAAGTACTAAAGAAATGGATAGCACTCATGCTATAGAATTTGAACTCTCTTAAGCTAAAGTAGTGTTTTTTTGGTGGGGGTGGGGGGTCCTCCTGTGTCTTTAAGTTGGAATAATTATAGCCATACAACTGAAAAATCATAAAGCAGCACAGTATATTTGAACTGAATTTACCGCTACAAGAGCACTGTTATGCTATAGTAGTATGGCTGGTAGTATGGCTGGTGAGCTCTATCTAAATCTTGACTTTCTGAGTATGGGAAGTTTTGTCAATGACATCCCAAGTATTGCTCACCTTTATGTCAGTGAGTGAGATGACACCATAGCTGGGTGGGTATTAGTCTACAACTAAACATGCTTACATGCACAATCATTATTACTTTCTAATTTTCTGAATAAAACAAACCACATACAGTATAATTAAGTATTTTAGAAATTGTAAGAAAATGCTACAGGCTGATCTAATAAAGCTCAATTCATCTTTTTAAAAATATGTAATTCAATCTGAAAGCTGTATGCGAGCACTGAACTGGAATCATAATCTGGAAAGGTCAGCCATGATCACATATTAACAAAGCATTCATCAGCAGGGATGCCAAGTCAGGAAACTAAGAATTAGAAGGGGTCTGGGGGACAGTTATTTAATTCCGATTTTTATTAACATTTACAATTTGGTGAGTCTCCAGGAAAACAAAAATATAGTCTGGTACTGCAAAAGAAGAATGCATGTATCACAGCTATCTTTATCCTCTATCTAATATCTTTACATACATTTACAGTACAAACAAGGGCAAAAACAAGCATGATCTCTATTCTGTCATTGGTCACCAGACTGTAACTGCAGCCCTGTATCGGTTAAATTTTACTGGTTTTGTGCCCCCAACCCCCAACCCAAAGAGATGATATATTACAGTCTTTGAGGCTGTTTTGACAATCCTGCCTCAAGAATATATTAATACAGACACACACAGCTCTCAGGCCAAATTATATGATAATGGATGTGCCTCCCAAAATATTACTTTGGTACAAAAAGGGGTCTCACAATGGCCTTTATCTGAACCACAAATGATATTGCCATTCAAATGTGTCACACAGTTTAAGAATTAGCCTTTTTCATACTGTGCAACAAGTTCAGTTCTCTCATGTAAAAAGACGATTAAAGCACTTCACTACAAAAATCCTAACATTGATACCCAGTTTGAAATTCTAGCCTAGCAAACTGTCTAGCAGGTCAGTGAAGGAAGTGAGATGTTTTCATTGTGGTCAGTTAGGTCACATAAAAACACAGTGGACACATCTAGGAAGACTAATGCTACTAATCTTTGTTATGTGCCCAGAGATGCTGAGGTAGGAGGGACAGCCTTGGAACAACAGATCAGTGTTGAGATCAATTGCCAGCCTGTGCTAGCTTTATTAGATTCTGATAGTTCCCAAACATTAGGAAAGATGGAATGAGGAGGCTAAAATAAATCTTAGATGTGTGCATGGGGATGTGAAAGATTACCCGACTGCTGATGTTTATTTGGCTATTCAAGGGTCGGCTTATTTAGTGACCGTAGCTTGCCATATCCAGTAGTTCTTTAGGCCAGGATGTGCCTATCATGCGGGACTTGCTCTCCCAAAGTAAACTTTGCAATGTAGTCACTAGAGCCCAGGCTAAACAGCAGAGTGAGAGTGATGATTATTTATCGCCAATGGCATTTTCAGGGATAGATATAGAAGTGGAGCTGGGAAAAAGCAGAAAACCTAAGAGCAGGAGACATAGAGATAAATTTCAGAAAACTGCTACACTTGGGTGAACAGTTGGAATTGCCTGACCCACCTCTTCTAGTAGACTGGGAGGTGCCTCAAGATATAGCTAGTTTGCAAAGAAATTATAGCACTTTGAAATTGTTGTTTGAGAAAGTGATTATGGTTGACAGGGAGAACCAGAAGCCAGAAGGGTTAGGTTTGAGAGATTAATTTTATCTGGCAGAAAATGTGATTTTATACTGGAGGTATGGGCATACAGACCAATTAATTGTGCCAAAGTCACTTAGACAGACTGTAATGTCTTTAGGGCATTCAATACCTCGGTTAAGAACAATACCTTAGCCAGGATAGTTCAAAGGTTTTGATGTCACTGATTTTTGTAAAAGATGCCCAGGTTGTCAGTTAACTTTTAGCATGGGATCTGTCTGTGCACCCTTGCAGTCATTGCCCATTATTGATGTACCTTTGAATAGGATAGGGATGGATGTGGTAGGGCCATTGGAGAGGAGCAAGTCCAGGAACAGATACATATTTGTGATTTGTGATTATGCCACGCACTACCCAGAAGCATTTCCATTGAGGGATGTGAAGGCGAAGCAGATGGCATATGCGCTAGTTCAGTTATTCTCCAGAGTAAGAGTACCCCACGAGATTCTTACAGACCAGGGTACCAACTTTTTGTCTAAACTCCTTAGGCAGGTTTATCAATTGCTAGGGATTAAGGGATTAAATACCACCCCTCCACCCTCAAATGAATGACCTAGTTGAGCGATTTAATAAGACTCTGAAAAGCATGTTAAGAAAGTTTGTGAATGAGACGGGAACTGACTGGGACAAGTGGCTGCCTCATGTGTTATTTGCTTACCATGAAGTACCGCAAGCATCAACGGGGTTTCCTCTATTTGAGTTTCTTTATGGAAGACAAGTAAGGGGACCTTTGGACATCTTAGAAGAACTTTGGCAGGAACCACAGATGAAATCCAAGAACATTTTGGCTTATGTGCTGAAGATGAGGGATCGCCTGGAACAGATGTTGGTGCTGGCCCATGACAACATAGAACAAGCCCAGAGATATCAGAAAAGATGGTATGATCAATCTGCCAGATCTCTGGCTTTTGAGCCAGGCCAAAAAGTGTTGCTACTTCTGCCAACTAAAAATAGCAAAATGGCAAAGCCCGTATGAGGTTCTCCATAAAATGGGACCTCTCACCTATGAAGTGGACCATGCCAGATCACAATAAGACAAATAGGCAGTTCTTGTTTGTGCAAGCCATTGACGAGGAGGAAGAGCCTATGGAGCCACACTTCCCTATAGAAGAAGGATCAGCACGAATGGACTGATCACCTTACAGAAACTCAACAACAGCTGAGGGCCTGTGTTGACCCTGGGCTCTGGCACAACATTTATTTCAGCCCTTGTGCACAGATAACAATAGATTTCACTTGAAACTAAATATATTAAATAAAATATACTAAATAAAATTATTTTACCTCAACTTTATTTCACTAGATACTTGCATCACGTTTCACAGACCCTATTTTACCGTCCTGACTTGTCGTAAAAAAATAAATAAATAAACATTGACCTAATTTTTCTTGTCAGGTGCTGTTTTGTTCACTCTCAAGTATTGACATCTCTGGGTTTGTGAAACCAGCAGCTAAAGTTCACTTATGTTTTGGTATACATTCTAATTTCAGGTGTAATCTGAATCTTAACTTCATTCAATTTGGGTTCCTGAGCCAAAAAGGCAGTGGATCCCAGATTCCTGCCAGTTTTCAGCTTTTTTTAAAAATTTTTTTTTTTTTACTTCTCCTCACTTTCATCTCTGTTATGTATTGCAAAGGTATGTAAATCAGTGTACTTACCAGTGGGAGGGGGTGTTGGTGTTGTTGCCGGGAGACCTGCGAAAGAAAAAGAAAGAAAAGTTAGTAATCTGTGTAAGCACGTCGAAATGCTTATATTCTTTAATACAGAATTTTGATATGGAAATTGACAAAATAAATGGGCAGCTGTGTGGTTAATACCAAATGTAATTGAAACTGCTTCCGAATTGAACTGAACAAAAATGCAGTCTTCACTCCAACTCAACAGATGCTGTTTAACACAGTCACTGTACGTAATGTGCACAAATCCTGCATGCACGTGTACTTAATCAGGCATGCTTATGAAAATATTTATTTAAATGTTTTAGTCCTGCTTTTGTCTATACTTATAATTCTGTTACCATTATTTCTAACTTCTATATTCTTCTTACTTTTGTGAGCCTTAATAAACTTAATAATTGTTATGTGTTGAGTTTCTTTTTGTCTGTTATGAGTACTAAATTAAGCATTTATGATTGATATTAGATCCTTAAACCTATATATATATATATATAAATTTAGAATAGAAATGATGGATTCAAAACAGCACATTTATAATACAGTATGATGTTGTGTAATTACCCACACCATTAAACTAATGAACAGATGTTACTGTAATAGGAGCTGGCTCTGCATGACTCCATAAGGTAGAAAGTTTTAAGTCTTTTCTTAATTTCTTACAGAAACTCCAGGTGACATACTGTTCAAAGTAATAATTTCAGACCCTGGTCATGAAAATGACCTTCAGGCAAACCTAATTTGTTCTAATTTATCTATGTCTAACTTTTAAACCTTTGGTGTACATCTTTTACACTACATTTTCAGTGATAAAAATACATAGTTAACTATTTTGTCATATGCATGTATACCAGCTAGTTTTCTTTGCCGGGTTAGAACTTTCAACTCTTTTTTATTACTTAACCTAGAATTTTTGCGTTTTCTAAATATCTAAAACCTTGGTTATCCTAAACTGAAATACATGTATAAATAAATGTTAATTATTTGTTAATTTGTCTGAAGAGAGGAATTTCATTTTCTCTGTCTGAATGTAGGATGCTAAACTTCTTTAAAAATACTTAAGGTTTTATTGTTCCATATTCTCAGCTTAGCATTTTCTGTTTGTAGCCCTGGTGTATAGTATAGTAGAGTCAAAACAATAAAATGGCTTAAGGGGGCTGGTAACTCTAGCCACCCAACCTTTAGGGCTTGACTGCTACCAGCACCTATTTGCTTACCTAAATGCAGACATTGCTTGTGACCTGTGTAAACAGATTGCCATTGAGAACTGCTCTCTGTTGATGCGCAGTGTTAGAAAATGACTGCACACATCGCACTGCTAAAGTTAAAATACCCCCAAGGTGTTACAAATTATGAATAACAAAAGAAAAGGCAAAAAGCTGTTGTTTTATAGCTAAATGGACCCAGGTGCATTTTACATTTTACCACTCCTTTTACCATGTATGTGATTAACATTTCCTTTTAAAGCTGATTGTGGTTTTAATCCACTATATTAAGGAAGCAATGTAATACTTTTTTTAATGTATTTATTCCAATTCAAAAGAATATGTTGGTACTGTATTCTCACCTGCATGTTTGCCAACCTAAGGAATAATGTACACTCAACTCTACATAGAAATAAAAAAAACCCCCACTAATTCCTTCAAGGATTTGTGTTGAAATATCAAGAAGGGTGCACTTTTTTGTTACACCGGTAATTAGATGTAAATGATTTGTTGAATTTTTCTAGTTTCTCACATTCATAATTGAGACTCTAACATCTTGAGGTAAACCTATCATTTTGAGAGCATTCTTGCAAAGCATTAACATAAGAATATTTGCATCTATCTTGCAGTTGATTCTCAGATTTCCCCATGTAAAAATGTGCACGTCATATACGTGCAGAGCTCGCTCAGGCGCCTGAGAATCTACTAGTGCAGGTTGGGCGAAACAGGCGTCTGGCGATTCTGCCTCTCTGGAGAGTGCTGTTTGTAAACTTTACAGTTTTGAACTCGTCATATAATTGAATACTAATAAGTGAAGCACAATCTTTCTGCATTATTTAGAAGTATAAATACTCCGGTAAACAAATAAAAATCACAATAATCATGCTTCAACAGTTTTTGTTTTATTTCCCTTTTAAAAAACGACTATTTCAGAAATATCATCTCAAGCATTTTGAAACTGGTAAAAAATGTAATCAAAATATTAATTTAAAGTCAAAAATACACATTTAAGTGTATAATATATTAATTGATGTAGACATACAAGGCCCTATTCTAATGAAATGAGTGTAATAGCAAACGCAGTGGTTAAAGTCAATCAAGTCTGCCCCGCAGGGAGCGGCTTCTCCAAAAATGTGATTCTGATGAAAGTAAAAACCCAGTGCAAGCGCATTTAGTGGCGCACTGACAGGGGCCAGGCAATCGAGACTAGGAGTGTTGGAGAAAGTCACTTTGGAGCTACTGGGTAGATGGCTTTTGAATGAGCGAAGTTGAAATTGTTGCATATTTGCTTTCCTCCTGCATATCTGATTCTTCGCTCAAATCTGTCTTCTCTTGTGGATTGCTCAGGTGGGGCCGAAGAATGGATGGAGTTAGAGATCAAGGTTCTATTAGAAAAACAGGGAGGAGTGATGCATGTTGCTGATCTAGAGGAGGTTGAGCCTATGGCAGCTTTCGGGCAAAGAGAGGTTGAGTGGCTGGTAGAACAGCAGACCCCGCAAGTATTGGCTCTGAGACCGCTGAAAATCCTGGAATAAGTCTCTCGCTCGATATTGGACACCTGTTGATCCAAAATGCTGAGTTTGGTACTGACTGAGGATATGGTATTAGTTGCATGAATGTTTTTATTTCATTAATAATAATGCTGAGTTTTGCTGACTGGAACAGCTGCCTGCTGGCCTGATGTGCTGGCTGTGGGAGTAGCTTGCTGTGAGACAGTCTGTCTGCTGTTTGACCTGGGCCGCTGAATAGCCGAGCGTGGCTGGGGAGTTTTTTTGGGTGGAATAATAGGTTCTGCTGAGACGGATTTGCAATAAAAAATGAAAAGGGATTCTCAATTGCTCCCTGCTGGGACTTTGCTGCCGTTTTTGAGGAGTGTCTTTATCAGCTTGTTGAGAGTCCAGTCCTTAAAGTAAAGACGCTCAGGAGAGGTATCCTGAGTTCGGAGCCGCTTGGATGGGCGAGGATTAACTCCTTGAATTGTGGGTAGTCATACGGTATCCTGCTCGGGAGGCACCTGTTTGGATGTTGAGGAGACGCCTGATAAAGGGAAGAGTGGTGGGCTGATCAGCCCATGGATAGACGCTGTCATAGAATGCTCTAATACGGACATGAAGTTATCCTCGAAACCCTCCGGATCCAAGGAAGAGAGGTGTTGTAAGTATTTCATGCTACTATTTCTTGCTTTTTACACAAGAAGGTTTTTTAGCTGGGGGTATTGCAGTCACTTAGTTTGAATGAAAACAAAAAACACAACTGCATATGGTGTGACTAATGATTTAAATAAAAAGTAGATTTGATGGATGATAAGAGATGAAAGGATAGGGTGGAGCACAGCTCCCGCCCCCCGAACCATACTTAATAGGTTTACATCTCTTGGCTTTAATAAAAAAAATAAAGAATTGTGGTAATATTTATTAATGTACTTATTTTAACTATCAACATTATATTTATGTTCAAATGCCATGTTTAATTATTAATATGTTGATAAAAAGTGGGGGAAAAACCCGGAAAAATATTAATTTTCTATTCCCCAAAATGGAAAATCAGTAGCCCTAAAGATGGTTACAATTGAAGACAGTGCAGACACCAGTGTTTCATACAGTAGTATATAGCAATTATATGCAGGCCACCAGTTAAGCATGCAGTCTACTGACAGGGCTGCAGTTAGGACAGGATCTCAGACAGGCTTTAAAAAAGTAAATATACGCTTTATAAAGATTCTATATTTATTTTATATATATAATCAGAGGATGATTCAGAATCACAAGCCACAATAAATGTCTTGTTTAAATTTAAAGCAAATTGTAAAATTGTTGAGATACTTGTGTTGGAATATTGTTTCAAAATTGTATAATGCAACAAAAATAATATATTAAATCGGTTAATGTGTGGCCGAGGATTTCTCACTGATAATTTACTCTCTTTTTCTTCCACAGTTTACTTTGTTAAATCACTCTTCAGCTATGCCAGAAAAGATGCAACAAGCCAATAGCCCTTTTAACAAATATGTAAAACATATCTCAGTTGATGCAAATCCTAATGATTCAGGCCCCATGGCTCATTTAAAAATAGGACCAGTTATTATAATAAAAAGGGGGGAGGAAGGTAACCTTTGAAAAGTACTGCACATTCTTACAGTCATTTCAAATAACTGTACCTGTGTTTCGCTGTTCTGCAATGTTATTCATATGACTAGTTAGCAATGACGTGTTAATAAATAATAAGAAAAACACATCAAAATATACTCCCTCGGAAAATAACAAGGTTGAATATTAATGAGAACTACAGGAAACTTTTTAAAGGCTTTTTTTCTGTATAAATAAAAACATAATATTAAAAATGTGATTGATGAAAACCCAAAAGAATAACCGTCTTTGAAAAAGGGTATTAAAATGCAGTGCTCTGGACTAGTTTGGAAAAAACCCTGAAAAATAAAGTAAACAAAAGTGAAGAAGAGAAGGCACTCTTGTCAATGTTTAATAATCCTGGATATGTTTACAATTTTTCTCATCAATAACATGGATCATCTTGTATTTACAAAAGGTTTTCATTGTTAATTACACTTTGTATGTGACCATAATGCAGATATGCAGCCAAGAATCAAAACATTTTTTTTTAGCATGGTAAACTTTATATCTCTGGATATATGACTGGGTATATAGCAAATATCTGACAATGAATAATTTGGTGATCAATCAATACAAATAGCATCACCTTGTCACCTTGTACTTTCAGGTCGAACACGACCTCTGGAATCTTCCATGATGAACACCCTCCACCTATTTCTGTTCTTAACTGCATCTCAGAGATCACAGAGAGATAGTCCTGTTATGTTTTTGATCTTGTCCGTGGTCTGCCTCTCCTTCTCCTGTCTTCACTGATTCCTGGCATGATTGTTTTCTCGAACCCCTCGTTTCTCAGCATGTGGCCGAAGTAAGATCATTTCTGCTTCACAATCATGGCCTCCAGTGGCAGTGTTTCTCCAATTTGTTCCATTATCGAAGCGTTCGTTGTTCCAGTTCCATTATCGAAGCGTTCGTTCTTCTGACAGTCCATGCCACTTTTAGCATTCGTCTCCAACACCACATCTCAAACCATCGCTTTCACCAGCCTCTTCTTAGTTTCCATTGTTATATCTTTGTCTTTCCAAATCTTAACCAGATTAATCATCGCTGCTCTTCCTAACACTAAACGCCTCTTGATCTCATTTTTGCAATCTTCATTTTCATCGATCATGGACCCAGTAAAGGAAAAACTCTTCACCACCTCTAGCTGTTCATTCCCAATTCTGAAATCGTCCATCTTCTTGGTGGACATCACCTTTGTTTTCTTGAGATTGAGGAAGAAGGCCAGCTTTCTCACTTGCTTTCTTCACAGACTCCAGCAGGGTCAGTAGGTCCTCTTTCTTCTCCGCCAATAGGGTGGTGTTGTCTGCATAACGCAGGTTGTTAAGCTTTCTTCAGCTTCTGTTAGACTTTTCCTTTTGCTTTTCAGACCGCCAAATCTTGGTGTGAATTTTCCAATTATCTCTTTGATCTTTTTGAAGAGCTGTCCTGATCTTCCAGCTCTGTTGTCATTTTTGAGCGCTGGATGCGGAAGCAGAAATCTTGTTTGTTTATGGCCGTGTTGTCTTTTTTTTTCGGCTTCTCTCGGCTCCTATCGGTCTCACTCAGCCATTTAATGGTTTTCTCTGCTTTTTCCGGAGAATAAACGACTAGAGACCTGTGTTTTACGTCTTTTTGATGATGTCGGACAGGGTCCGGCATCGGACCGGAAAGGGAAAATTGTAATGTCGGACCTGGTCCGACATTGGACCACAAAGCATTAAGCCTAACCTTTCACTATCAGACTGCAAAACTGCTATTCAATGCAGTGGGACAATTGAAATATAATTCTCAATATAACAGCTGCTTCCCAGAGCATTTATAACTGGACGGATCGATTTACCTTAGTTTATTTTACCCAAATATTTGTGTGTGCTAATTATCTGTTATTCATAACCATATGCACGCTATTCTTCACTTGAGCAAGAGCGGAAACATTTTCGTTTTTTTTTCTTAAAAATGTAACTTAATTTGAACACATTTTGCTTGAGGCTTACTACGAGAACACTGTGCTTTTTATACATTAAATCAGCCTTAAATGTTTAGGTGATCATAAAACACATTTCTAAATTACATGAATTATACTTAATTAGTGTGTCTGGCATATGTATTATTTAGACTAATCATCAGTGTACACTATGCTAGCCAATGAGAACACATGGTCCAATCTTGTCTACACAACTGAAATTGATTTTGGCAACATTAGCATTTATGTGCAAATAAAAATGTAATTAACCTCTATGGTTTTGAGGATTTGCTCAGTGTTCTGGTTCCACTAAAATTAATTTATGTAGACATTTTCCTGCAGGCCCCATTGACTGACTTTTGTAAGTTTATTTCACCAGTTTTTTTCTTTAAATCTTATCCAGGCATTCTTCCACTTACAATGTATTGCGATTTTCAGTAATAAAGCAATCTGCGGAGTAATTATGAATGTATGATTAAAAGCACAGGTGGAAAAAGCATCTAATTAATCTTCATTTCTTTCTTTTTTTGCATTCAGTTGTCTTTTTTGTTCTTGGATTCAAGTAGTTTGTTATTAACAATGTAGTTCATTTTACTTTTATTAAAGCTAAATATTTAGGCAGTTTGTGATTTTTAAAACACCCTTTGTCTCAAATCCTCTTTGAAAAATAAATTATATTTATTGTAAGTCAAGAATGTGAATGTGCTTTGCACAGCATCTAAAGCAAACTAGGTAGATTTGTTTCTAAAGCGTTAGGACATTTGTTCTAAAATTTCAATAATTCATATGTGAAAATGTCAGATTGAATTAGAGGTATATATGGACAGCAGCATTTGCTGCTCTTTTACATACATTATTCCTGATTCTTCTGGCAGAATCTCTTTTTATTATTTCAGACCATATTTCAGGATCTTAGATTTTGTATTTTACTTTAGATATTGTTACTGGTTCATGCCCTCAATTTTTTAATAACCTTTTATCAGGCTGCTTGATTACTTTTAAAGAAACATAATGTAAGTAGCTAACACTGACAGGATTTAACAAACTTATGAAAACATATTAACAATGGTACAGCAGTCACAAAGACACCAAAGTACACTTTCCATAGTACTGTATTTCTACATTTGCTTCAATTTTAGGATAATGTAAAGCACTACATGAAATAATACTTAATAATACTCAATAGTGTGAAAATGTGAAAATCATGCTTTGACTGTATTGGTTGCCGTTTGAATAATTACACATACATTTATTATACAAACTTTATTGTTTTTCATTTTTATGCCAGCAAATTTCTTTCCTCATTTACACATTACTGTAGTTATCAGGTCTGTCTAGAGACAATGGAAGACTCCCCGTGGTTCTCAGTCTTTATTTAACATCACTAAAACTGGCTCACTATACCAGGCTTAAAAATCATCTATATGTAGATCAAGCAAAGTATGATATTGCATTTAATTAACAAAAACTGCTACTAATGTGGAAGACATTCAATAGATCTCCAAAACAAACAGCAGGTCTTAGAAACAGCTATCCAGTGTAAACAAAACCCCAAAAAAACAAAACATTTTCCTGTGTACATATTTAAATCGTAGTAGTATCATTTTTATTTAAATAAAGGTGATGTATCCTGTAAGGGTTAATAAAACAAACAAAAAATAAAACAGCATACTGGATGTTGAGACATTGTTTTTTTTTGTCGGAAATTTTCACAGGGTCCTGCCACTAAGAGCTCAATAAGAAAGTAGAGGAAATAGGTCATAATAAGAAAGTAGAGGAAATAGGTCATAAGACATAAACAAAATGCCACACTAAACTGATAATAAAACTTGTTCTATAGTTTTTATTTTATTTTAAATTCAGCAATGGTCCTCTATTGCATTGTCACTTGAGATTTAATGCTCCACAGGGGATAATAAGAGGAAGGACAATAATTTTTAACCCTTTGTTAGCACTTCCTTAAGTAGTTTCAGCATATGAGCAATAGTATTTATTTTGACCTCCCATCCTGTAAACTATAGTTCACTGCTTTACCTGATGGTACAACTATTTGGAAAGTGTATTTCTTTTACACTAACAACCTGATGAGATCTGGTAAAAAAATTTAAAAATTACAAAATCGGAATAAAATATCTTTTCTCTTGTGATCATGTCCTAGTATCTTGTTTCTTGTGTTTTTCCTGTACTGAATATAGAAGTGATTGCTAACCACTAACTATCTGATAAGGGCCATGCTCGGAAATAATGAAATTAGTGTTGGCTAGGTGACCTATGTGAGCACATCAATAAACTGAACCTAGGAACAATCTATAAAATGCTGCTGTAAATAGGTATTTAAGTGGTCGGTCATTCATTTTGGCAAAACCTTTATTGTTTCGGTACTAAATGGTTGCTGTTTTTTTTTTTTTTGCTTACTGACTTTATTGGCTCTTTGGCCTTTCTATTCTTTAACATGACCTGTTCTTTTATTTTTTTAAACTAGGGTATTCGAAATTAGCTTACAGCTTTTTAAAAAAAAAAAAAAAAATCATTATCATAACTAGAATAATTTGATTCAGAACACACATCCTTATAAAAATCAATCCACTGATGGGAGGGACGGGGGTGTCTATAGCTGATTCATATGGTGTCTTTTATTTGTGTGAGTGCGGAATGCAGCTGGGGTTGCTTGTTAAAGTAAATACACTTTGCTTTCTTGCTGTGAAAAAATGTGTAAAAAAAATAATTATAAAAGCTATAATACATACATTGGTTTGGGTTGGTTTTACTATGAACACAACTGTTAATGAAGCTACCAAGATGTAAGAAAATGGATATTAAAGCAGTGGTTAGCACTACTGTAGATAACTGTATATAATACTGTTCTACATTTATTGATCAATTGATCATAGGTAAGCAGTGTGGAGTAGTGGTTAGGGCTCTGGACTCTTGACCGGAGGGTTGTGGGTTCAATCCCAAGTGGGGGACACTGCTGCTGTACCCCCATCTAGGTGCGCAGGCGTTGGAATCCCCCGCGGTGCGGAGCCTGTTGATCTCGGCCCAGGTGACCAGAGTCTGGGATCTCCTGGATCACCAACTTCGGCGTGGCTGACTCCCAGTCGCTGGTCGCCAGGGCGACTCGGGGACCCTCAGAACGGCGATCCGGGAGTGCAAAGCAGCTTTGCACCCAGACTCTGTCAGGTACCTCGAGGGGTCCTCAGGACCGGGGAGCCATCGTCCCTCCCTACCCCGGCTCTCCGGTCCTGCTGATAAGACCAAGGACAGGGCTCCCCTCAGCCTCCCTTGAGAATCACCTGAGCAGGATCTCGCAGTTCTCCTCGACCCCCTTCGTTCCGTGTCGAGGAGGACCCTGTCTGTGATGGCGCTCCACACCCTCCACTTCCTCGCCCTCGTCTCCCGCCGAGACACCGCTTGGCGGGAGCCCTCAACCCGGAGGGCGAGAGTCCCAGTGGGAGGCTCTGTACTCCCGCTGGTCCCCAGAGGTGCTGGGGACCTGGGATGGAGGGTGCTACGGAGTGCTCGCGTCAGGAGAGGTCCTGCGTCACTTCACCGACTCGGACCCCGCATGCCCTTTCTGCGGTCAGTCCGAGTCGGTGTTCCACATTTACTTCCATTGCGCCAGGCTGCAGCCGTTCTTTTTGTTCCTAAAGAACCTCCTGCTGCAGTTCTGGCTGCATTTTTCCCCCACCCTTTTTATTTTTGGGCACCCTGTTCGTGGCTCCAGCAAGAAGAGAGACCTCCTGGTGAATCTGCTCCTGGTGAATCTGCTCCTGGCTCTTGGCAAACTTACCATCTACAAGACCAGGAAGCGTAAGATCACCGGGGAGGGTCTCTTTGACTGCGGGGCCATGTTCAGGGCCCTCCTTCGTTCGGGTGGCGTTAGAGCACACCGACGCGGAGTCCACTGGCGACATGACGGCTTTGTCGACCAGTGGGCTCTAGGTGGCGTGCTCTGCACCACCCCTTTCTTTTGAACATTTAATTTACTGGGTCAGTTAATGGCCGTTTTTTGTTGGCACCCCCTTTTGATTAGGGGGTGCCAAACTGAATCTTTTCACCGGCTGCCTTTGGGCGCAGTTTATTATCGGCTTTTAAATAGGCTGTACCCTTGAGCAAGGTACTTTACCTAGATTGCTCCAGTAAAAACCCAACTGTATAAATGGGTAATTGTATGTAAAAAGAATGTGTAAAAAAATGTAATGTATGTAAAATATAATGTGATATCTTGTAACAATTGTAAGTCACCCTGGATAAGGGCGTCTGCAAAGAAATAAATAATAATAATAATAATGTGGCATAGAGTTAATTTAAAGCAACTTCACCAGTACAAAGCAAAAAACAACCTTGTTCTGTGCAGTGAACTTCTATGTATCCTGTGACTTCTTAGTAGACTCTATTGAGTGTTTAAAGTTAAAAGGTTGACACTGTATAAAGTGTATAACTGGACTGCAGGATTTAAATATAATTCCTAGGCTTAAGCAAAATGAATTAATAGCCAAGAGTGGGAAATAAAAGTGGGAAATATCCGCAGAGCAGTCGCAGTAGTAATGCAATGTAACAATACAAAATGAAAACTGACTGGACTTCACTAATGTTGGAAGAACATGTGCAAGTTGCAGCTATAACAGAATCAGGTGGGGCATGACTTTTTGTGGCATTTCATATTATAAAGTATTTTGTGATAATATGTGAAAAGTATATTTCTCAGATGTTCTTGTTTACTGTTTATGCCTGTTTACTGCTAACTGTTAAGTATGCTATTTTTTGTGTAAAATTAAGGTTATTGTATTGATTATATAGTGTGTCAGTAAACTTGTTTTTAAAACCCTTGTATGATGTTACATTTTTGTTTATCACACCGTCACCAAAATAAAAACAGCAGTACTTTTTGGTATCATAAATCTGTCTCATAGACTAGTAGGTCAGGATGTTCTTAGATATGTATTTATTTATAAAAATGGATGGGTTTAGTTCAGTTCAGTAATCTAAAAAGCTTGTTTACAAGTGATCTGGGACAGGGCAGGGAGATCAGTGCTGCTGTAGTGCAATAAAAGAGAAATAATTCACTTACAAAAAATAGCTGCTATAGGAGCCATCTAATGATCTCTTGGAGAACAAATGCATACTGAGGAGCTCCTGGGGCTTCAACCTATTTTAAGATTAATTGACTGCACATTTCAGCCGTTTATTAAATACTTATCTGAAAATAGTTTCTGGCTCTCGGCTTTACCATGACCATGAAGAGATTAAAAAGTAAACGGCAAGGACTCCCTGCTTTCTGACGTCCGTATCTCCTTCCCCTCGAGAAAGTTTGAAGACCCTTGAAATGCTCCATGCAACACTTATTATGGGATTGGAAACATGTCATATTTTACCTCCAAGGTTGGATAGAAGCAAAAAGATGTCAACTGGGAAACAGAGCAAATAAAAGTATTGTAACAATGCAACAGACAGGCAGTAGTTTAAATCCAAGTCCTTAAGTATCCCAACAGTCTAGGATTTAGTTTCAACTAGTTGTCTTTTTTATTTGTATTGCAGTCTGGTGATGAACAACTCATCGCTGTAGCTACTCCCTGTTCAAAGAGTCTATTGGTAAATGTTGTCTCATATGCACTATTTTAAAACGTATTTTTACATTCAAACTAGGTAATCATAGGGTATATTTCATCATACAGTGATAACGTTATTCTCTTGATAATCTGCAGATTCTCAGCTGTTTAGAAAGGTATATTATGTATACTTTCATTGGATATTTGTCCTGATACACAAGTCGAAAGTCACGTTATGTCAGTCAGACCTCAAACAAGTCGAATGTTCGCCGGAGCAAAAGGGTTAAATACACAGCGAATACATGCTTAATCGTAATGCACCATGACCATCTTCTATGAAGCAGGGCCCGCTTCCTGATTGGTGGCTAAAAGTTCTGAGATTTCTAATAAGAGAATGTGGATTATTATATTAGTACTTGGTAGTCAAGATATACAGTAGTTGTTAGTAGGGGTGTGCAGAGAACCCATTACTTGTACTCGTTTAAATTTTTTATTATCAAATTATATGGGTTGTCTGTGATGGTGTGGCAATTAATGTGAAGTGGTCTCCAGTTAAAGTGGACCTCTTTGACCCGATTGCAAATTTGCAAGATATATTTATTTATTTTAATTTATTTACTAGTTACTTTTGGGATTATTGTGATGGGGAGGTGCTTGTATACAGTACATAGTAAAGTATGATGAGATCAGCTAAGTATGATGAGATCAATCAGAGAAACCAACAAATAGGCAAGATATACTATTTATTATTTGAGTGTTATTGGAGAATTTTAGGTATTTATTGTGATGGAGAGGTGCTTGTGTACAAAAAAAGAAAAATAAATGATGCATGTGGCAACGCACACAGCTCGTGGGGAGCATGTGGCAACGCACACAGCTCGTGGGGAGAAGAAACAACGCATACAATTCGTGGAACATATGTTTGCCATAACAAAAATCTTAAAAGCTAATGCTTTTCAACAAAACAGACAATAGCTTGTATGTGCAAAATAAAGTAAAAGTTATTAGTTATTTTATGGGCACCTGACTTATTAGATGTTGGCTGTGTGAACTACTTTAAACAGTAGACCAAATAAACAAACATGCAAACAAAACAAAACACGAAAGACACCTCCTTGAACATGGTTATATTTTTCTAATGCTAAAGATTATTTTGTTTTAACTAAAACAAGGAAATAAAGATTGAATTTAATGACACCGTGGCACAAGCAACTCGAAATAGATCTCACCTTTGTTATGATAAAAAGCCCTGTCCTTTGACAGGATGATATACTATTGCTTTGCTTTTCAAAATAATCTATAATGAGACAGTAGTTGCTTAGTATGCAAAAATAACAGGTTAAAGATGTATGCACATTAGACATCTCACAAAACTACTCCAAACACTGAGATACACTAATGTTTTTTTACACAAAATACATTGAAAGACACTTGTACACTTGTAGTAAGTAAAATGGCCATACTAATTACCAATACCCATTTGTCCCTGTACTCGGGCACACTCCTAGTACTTGGTTTGCTAGTCTAAGATAAATGTATAACTTCATAACACATAACATTCACCTTTTAAGATCATGTTGGAAATGTCCAAAGAAATGCTTGTAGAGGATTCAGTAATATGTATAAGTATTTTAATTTTTTTGTTGTACTTGGTTTGTTTTTAATTTTGTTTTTAATTCCACTCTTAAGAGGTACACGTGTGCTCAAATCTGACTAGTGTACAGTTTGAGATAATGGCACATAAAGCTTTCCTGTATCACATCGTGGTTGTAGGGGTCCATTTAAAAAGATTTTCAGAGAGTGAGTATGGCCACTTAACTGATTGAAAAGCCTTAAGCAAGAAACTACTTAGGGGTAGATGTACTAAGATGGGCCAGTCGCAGCGCAAACATACCGCAGTTTGCATTTTCGTTAAGACAATTCGCAAAGTGAACATTTTGTCGTATGTACAAAGAAAAAATATGTTAATGAAGAGAGCAGCAATATACTAATTTAAATATTATTTGCATCATCTTGGCGAGATCGCTAGTGAGAGTTTTTTCAAATAAAATAGTGGCAGTTGAGTTGTGGTTTGCTGCAGCAGAGGGTGCCTGAAGGATAACGCTTATACATGCAAGGGTGCAAGAATCAAAATAACAATATTTTTGTTAAATGTAAATGTCATCTGTACAATGCATTCTGTTCCGTCTTCGTTTTACCTATTTTAATACTGTTATATATATATATATATATATATATATATATATATATATATATATATATATATATATATATATATATAAAATGAAAGGCAGTTTAATCAGATTCTATAGTGGGGCACCAACCTTCACCCCCAAAAAGTTTTTCATAATCATACAGTAGCCCCTCGCTAAACCAGACATGTTTGTCCAACATAAGGCGGTGTCAGGTTTAAAAACAATCCAATAAAATCACACACACATACATTTACAGTTCTCAATGTATTTTAAATATAAATCATTGCGCTGAAATAACACTAATGTGTTCTGGGTACACTACACATTACATTATGTAAAAATATAAATCTGTAGAGTAGGCCTATGCAGTATACAGTTAAAATGATGCTAACAGCATTGCGTTTGTTTAGTACATTTCACGCTACACTTCCAACTGGTTTGCCTGTAGTTTCCAACACTTTAGTTTATTATTATTATTATTATTTGTTTATTTAGCAGATGCCTTTATCCAAGGCGACTTACAGAGACTAGGGTGTGTGAACTATGCATCAGCTGCAGAGTCACTTACAACTACGTCTCACCCGAAAGACGGAGCACAAGGAGGTTAAGTGACTTGCTCAGGGTCACACAATGAGTCAGTGGCTGAGGTGGGATTTGAACCAGGGACCTCCTGGTTACAAGCCCTTTTCTTTAACCACGGGACCACACAGCCTCCTTTAGTACATCTACCCCTTAGTCAATGAAAAAAAGTAGGGATTTCAAGACCCCAAAAGTACTAATCCAATAGTACTAAACCAAAAGAAGGTCAAAAAGCTATTCCCTTGAAAAAAGGTTTCTACTTAATGACTGTTGGGTACTGGCACTTAAGCATGGCTGGATTGTTCTGGTGCAGCTACTGCAGTAATGTTGTGTGACAACCTCAATAAAAGCAAACCAAAAAAGTAACATAGACGGCTAAAACGGAATTGCATGCAAGCTGTTCTATGAGATACAGTTCTGTGTTAATTGTACACAGGGACTGGTACTGAATAGGCCACGTTACATGAGTGTTTGACTTTTCTCGAGACATCTGTTTATCGTGAAATAAACGTGAACATGGTGCCTTTTTGTGTTTACATGTAAAGCCTCTCGTTTCACTTTGGAATGTCTACTTTTCCCCGAATGCTATGCAAATGAAGGAGAGGGGGAGGGGGGGCAGATTTAAATTTGCCATGCTGACGGCCTACTTAGATGCTCGTTCTGTTAACCGCGAAAGTCCCCAAAATACTGTTTACATGAGCAGAGAAAAGTTTCACGAGAAAGAATCCACGTGTCATTGTGTGTGACATAAATGGTTAGTAAAGATCTGATTTGCTGATGGATAGTGCCTGCTTTTTACATACTTTGTTTTAGTGATGTCGCCCACACTGATTTTCACACATCATCTGTGGGGGGTGGAGGGTTGTTGAACAGGCATTTGGGCTATTGCAAGGGAGGTGGCGGATACTACTGAAGCTTACTGAAGTGAACCACAAGCTTGTTCCCCAAATTATTACGGCCTGCTGTCTCCTGCACAATCTGTGCCAGGACCGTAAGGAGGTGTTCAGGTAAGCTGAGGAACAGCTACCTCAGCCTCCAGCAAGAAATGCACAACAGCGATATGAAGAGGGTCCTGCTATTAGAGATCTTATCTTTATTTTTGTAAAACGACGGTGAATTTTTTTTTTTTTGTATCACATTTTTGTTTCATCAGCTTATTTTCTATCTCTTTATACCAAATATAGGGTTAATCCTCATTTGCGCTGTACTTGTATGACTGCTTCTGCTTAATAAAGAATTGGAATATTGAGTAGTATTGTTGATTCCCAAGAAATAAGTGGTGAAAATTTGACACCACATTTTATTTTGAGAGTGGGTTAAACAATGTTCGTGTTGTGCATTGTAGCAAGCTGCCTCATCATATCCTACTCCCTTATGGATATTAACACACGACTCTCTTCATCGCTCCAACGGACGTAAGTGGAGGATGGACACAGGTTTTGCTCAGACATAAGTACCTAGGAGAAATTGCATTGGAGTATAGTTATACACATTTAAACATACTACTTAGTAGTACTTTACACTTAGTAGTACTCTACAAGTTGTTTTGACTGTTGTTTGGAAAGCTATTTGAAGTGTATTCTGAAGTACTGTATGCTAGCTGTAACCACCTGAATTCACAAGCTTGTAAATACAATCTGTATGATACTTTACAAACACATTTAGATCAGTGTATGATTAGCATTAGGGAAGACGGAGAAAAAAGTGGGGTTAACTGCAACATCAATCTGATAAAGGAAATACTGCAAACAAAAAATTAACTTCCCTGCTGCCATCTTTGGACCATGATAACTTACATATCCCCATGTGACTTTTATAGCAGCTTTAGGAAAGGACTTGAACAAGCTAATTAACATTTTCACGAGTATTTCCTGGAATATCACAAGAAATTGAGACTTTCACGGTAAAATACTGAGACCGTTTTTTGGGACATTTTCTCAAGCTTTCCCAGCCAAGTGTCACGAGCATTGTCCATTCACGTGAAACAAAGCAACATGTAAACTGGCCTAATGATGAAAGGATACACTGTAATAACATATGTGCTGTAAACAAAATACAATAAAAACTAATAATAATTTGGACATGTTAACCAATAATTCATTGGTATTTACTTGTTATTCAATCAATTTTAGCTGCTGGTAGCCTACTGGTGAACGGGTGCTGAGTTTTAAATTATCAATGTCTGGTTCTGAGATTAAGTAACTTTTTATGGACAGAAACCTGCATATGGTGACTCCCACTTTTTCAGGTGAAACAGTTAATTTCCATTTCTCTTCTCCACTAAATTAATACTGACATGAAATCTTCCCTGCAGCTGCATCTGAATGTGTTAGTTGGGGTTTCATTTGTGAGACAAGGTCAAATCTGAGGTGTTTTTCTTCAGAATGCAAGGAAGTGTTAGGATTTATAAATATAAATATAGCTCAAAATGTGCTAAATTTAAACTCCTTTTATAGTCATAGACTACCCTGACTCACCACACCAGACTATGTAGGTACTTGTATAAATGCAACAAAAGAAGGAATCACCATTGCAGATATAAATAAACAGATATGACATGCTGTATGGGAGCCTGGACTGGAACTGTATTCATCATTAATTATTTAAGATAAAAAAAACAAGACTTAAAAGTACCTTCAGAGAAAGGTTCTGCTTTTAGAGCCTCCTCAGTCCAAAGTGTTTTTCCTGATTCCTTCTGACAAACACTTCGGCTCAATGTCTTTACAAATAAAATGATCTGCTATTATGTAACAGGGTGATTTAAGGGTGTTTTCTTTTCAATTTTTTTTTGTTTCACTTGAATATTTCATTTAGATATTGTGCACAGTTCATTTTGAATTATTTCACAAATTACGTTATATTTGACCTTTTTGTTGCATAATTATTGCGAGCACTGTTTGTCTTGTATTTTTCCTTATTATTGTGGGTGGTAACAGCTACTAAATGTCAAGGCTGTTAGCTGTAAGCGCTGGGTGATTGTGATGTAACCTCCACCTGGGGGTGATTGGGAGCTCCACCAATCAGAACGCCCCCTGTTCATTCTCAATTTCCTCCAGGGAGGTTTAAAAGCTGTCAGTGTTGGGACTGGGGAATAGACTGCTTTGATATCTGTTTCTCCCTTTTATTGAAGGTATGGGACCCAGTTTATATTTAACTTGGTGACGGTATCATTAGGGGTTTCATGTTGGGGATTCTTCCAAACTCTATTTATTAAAAGTTTTAGTGTGCTAATTATTTTAGAAAAAAAAAATAGACTGCTTTGATATGTGATCTGTTTCATCCTTTTACTGAAGCCGTGACCTGCCGCCCTGTTATCCCTGGAGTGGGAGTAGGAAGGACCCGAACCCTGTCTACGAGTGAAGGGACTGCATACTGATCTGCTGCCAGGTCTCGCAAATCGCTTGAACCAAACCTAAGGCCCAGCTGTGTGTGAGACAGCAACAGTGTGGCAGGACAGACCCCAAGGATGAAACGAAGAAGGGTGAATCCGTAATTGCATGTACTCCAGAAGGGGCTTGCATTGGGGAGCGTGCAGCGCAAGAAGCAGTTGATTTAAGATTGATTGAATAAGGGGTTCACATAACTGGTATGTAGCTACACATTCGCACTAATAAAAAAAAAAAGGTGGCCTTCCATATTGTTTTTAAGACGCAAATGCGTACTGTCAGTACATTTGCAACAGGAAAGCATTTTTCATATAGGGTGCTCACGCTTGCAAGGTCAAGCATATTATCTGGCTGTTACACATACCTGCCTAACCTCCTGATTTTCTATTGTCACAAGGTCTCTGGGATCTGTCAAAGATCCCTGGTTAACTGAGCTTATTATCGCCGACCATAATTAAATACCACCAATCCCCATAATTCACTTTAGTGCGGAGGGTTCCAATTCACTAAAAAGTCCATCCCTGCTAGCATTGTCATTGGCTGCTTCAAGGTTTTATAAAAAAAAAATCAAAAAAAAAAACAGCAAAAAAAACAAACAATTGAGAGCGATAGGTGGAATCAGTCCAGTTCATAACATCAATCATTTTCTTGTAATGGACACTTTAAACAATAAATAGATCTCGATTTAGCTGTCGATTCACAGAAGAGGGATGTAGTTCCAGGGATTGGCATTGTGGAAGATTGTTCACGCTTCACTTATGAGAGGAGGTGTCGATGTTTGAGAGCCATTACATTGAAATGTGAGTTTAAAAAATAAATGTACATAAGCATTTTACTTAAAATAATATTTTGTTTGCCTCAGCTATATCCTTCTATAAATACTGTTGTGCCGTCAAGCTAACGAGTTCAACAATACTAATGAAGTGAAGACGTGTTATGTTTTTTGCTTTTGAATCCCCAGGACTGGAATTTGGTGGTAGGCTATTGAAATATACAGATTATGCGTGATGATTTGTTACAAATTGTAATAACCAGCAATCCAGAATCCTACTTAAACATTCATAAACTATTGTTGTTGTCTCTGACATTACCATTAAGCAGTGCTGCTTGTGAGTGTGGGTTTTCACATGTCAACATTTAAAAAAAAATAAAAAATATCGATCCTGAACAAATTGTTTTGAAAATTGATGCTAAACTGTTTTGAAAGTTTAGCACCAGAGAGCCTACTGGTGCTAAATTATTTAATATCGCCCAAGTCAAGCCGCCCTTACAATGACACAAACCTTCTCTCCTGTTTATATGGATGAGTGTGGGTGGGTATTTGAGTAGTCCAGACACAATGAGAAACTGTCATCATCTATGGTTGCTAACAAATACTTAAATTAATAACAATAATAATACTAATATGACTACTATGACTACTACTACGACAAATAATAATAATAATAATAATAATAATAATAATAATAATAATAATAATAATAATAATAATAAATTAAACATGTCTACTGGTGCCAGAATGTAATATGAGGTACCCAGGCGCTAGAATCAAGCTCCAATATTGCACCCCTGATCCTTGACATCCCAATTGTTTGAACTGTCAGAGGAGGAGGAGCTAGACAGCGACTTGGATGATGACCACAACAATTTAAACCAGGATTAGTTCATCTTGGATTAAGCAGATAATCCTAGATTTTTGATAAGCAATCAGTCATTATTTTATGCACTGTATTTAGCAAATGTAAACATAACAGCAAATATAAACAAAAAAGCATAGAAAACATAAGAAATCATTACATTCTATTAATGTTACTCATTACATACTATTTAAATGTATTACCAAAAAGCAACAACATAGGCCCTCCATGCAGCCTGCGGCTTTCCTACCACCCTGAACCCGATGTCTCGTTATGCCGACCGGGTTGTCCTGCATTAATTCCGAAAATCAATTTACTGTAAGAATGTCTTTGTTTTACTTTGCGTGAACTTTCAAATGTTTATTTTCTTACCCATTGATGTCACATCCTAAAATATATCGTAGAACACTTTTGTCAATTCATGGAATAGGAAAGTTTTTATGTTATGTACATAGAGTTATTTTTACAACATAACATACGGTTCAATGCGAAATGTATAATTCTAACCTGTCAGACAAAAAGGTAGAGGATCTAGGATCCGCTGTGATCAGGACAAATGAACCCCTGCATACTATTTTTTATTTTTTTTTTAAAAATGATACATTTATAATTGTACAACATGCTATATAAACACGACCCTGAACTTTCGTTCAATTTCTTTTCTCCTTTACTCAAATATACAATATTCCTCATCGCTGAAAAATTCAAATGGATTCAGTCTGTCTAATTTTTCTTTGTGGAACGCTTTCCTGTAACTCAATCCACCTGAGGTATGCTGCCATTATGTCCAAGTTTAAACCACCTCCAAGAAAGGTTTAATTTAATCCACATTTCACATTTAAACCTGGATTAAAATTAGAACTTGATAAAATTATCAAGTTACTGAAACAGTTTTAAATACCACTCTCCACAAGCTTATTTATTGATTTACTTATTTATTTGGCAAGGTATTCAATTTTCTAGGCTAGTATCAAACTACAAGCTGTGAGACAACAACTAACCACTCAGTGCACCTGTCGCAGGCAATCTTTTTTCAAATATATTCAGTATATATGTTATGTTTGTAGAAAGGGAATGCCAGCACTGCAAGGAATCCCAATGTTTGTACATTTATTTTAATTGCCCATATAAGATTTCCTGATGGGGTAGCTACATGTTCATTTTACTCCTTTGGGGGTAGGGGAAGTCTTTTCTGGTGACTTTATTTTGATCCACAAGAAAAAAAAGTTCATACATGAAATCATTTTGATAAATAAATGAGTAGAGCTGAAATGAAAGCTATAATACAGCAGTGGCGGAGGAATAGAACGATGGGCCCAGGTGCAGGTTTTTTGTGGGCCCCCTTCAATTTACACTTTTGTACTCCACTTTTGTGTTTTACAATTTAAAATACACTATTGGAAATCAGAAAATAAATCAGATTGTATGTAGTGTAAAATCGCAAATGGAATTCAAGCTGTCTTCACTCACTCTCTCCTATGGTGTACAGTTGACCGTGTTGCACCTGTGTGACGTATTTTAATTTCGCATTGAGTCCTGAGACGCTGTCAGAACCGCAGAAAGGAGAACACGCCGAGCCCTGTAGAATAAATGAATGAATGAATGAATGAATGAGTTAATAAACAGATTATTAAATGAATAATCACCAAGGTGGATGGTCCTGTAAATTAATACATTGATTATATAATGATTTCAACTTAAGTTCTAAGTGCGTGGGCCCCTGTGCAACTGCACTGGGTGCACCGGCTATTCCTCTGCCACTGTAATACGGTATATTGATGCATATATGTGTATTTTACATTTGTTACAACTGTACATATGGATTATAACAGCAAGCTTTTTTTTGTTGTTTTCTAGGCATTAACATCATCCTTAGATGTAAGCACCGTAAAATTGTGGCTCCCGAACGAGTGCTTTGACTATAACCAGGAAAAGCTGTGAAGAATCCTAAGGGTGTTTTTGAAAAGAATGCTTTTTTTGAAGATTAAATGTAATATCAACAATTTTCCATAATACTGATAGCTCTAAATTTGTATTCACAGTACAGCGATCATAGGCGTAATTTACATGGGGGGCACAGGGACATGTCCCCCTCACTTTTTCAATGATGGGGAAATGTCCCCCTCTGATTGCAGGAGTACTAAAACTTTTATTTCACGATAATTTATTGGTATAACCAGTGGGAAGAAAAATGGGATTGGATATGGGATCACTGGATCATGAGATGGTGTTTTACTATGAGGATCTGGATCAGGCTCCACTGACCTGTAATGTTGATCCAATCCTGGAGCTGCACACACCTTAACCGACCAATGAGTAAACATACGTGGCATGTAGTTTAAACACCCTGGCTGACAAGTTTGTGTACCGCCTGAGATCACAGTAATGTTGGGGAAAAATGGCAAACGGGTAGACCAAGACAGAGGAGGATGCTCTACGTTGCTGTATCCAAAACACAGGAAAATGGTTAAAGTTTGTAATTCACCACAGCTCGTGTTATTTACTGATGTTATCACACTGAGGTGGCTGTCTACTTACAGTTTAACTTTTCATTTTAAATTGAAACAGTAATTTTAAAACAGCAAAATGACCCTTGTACAAATAAATATAAATATAATATATAAAGTAAATTTTTGAAAATGTTAGTGGTGTATTTATGTTTTTAAGAGCTGAAGCAGCAAAAGAAAATTGTTGCTACACAATTCTTGTAAAGCGTTAATGATTAATAGAAACACTTTGAATACCAGAACAAATCCACTAATTAACCCAGGTAAAAAGAAAATATTATTTTACTTAAATAGTAAAAAAAGGAGTCAGTTTTCTAATACATTGCTTAATACCAACGTTATATTAAAAATAACAAACGTTTTGTAGACATCTTTCATATACTGACACTAACATGTAAAAATAACATATGGATATGTAAATATGAATGTATCTTAAATAAGGAACATTAGACATGTTCCCAGAAGAATTTATGTCTGTTGTCAGTGGAAAAGCCATAGGAACAACAGATATTTCACATGTCAAGTTAACTGAAGAAGCAGAAAGAAATCTATCCTTATTAGTATGGGTGTCTATTGGTTTTTGGCAAGTAATTTCTTACTCACTGGATTTTTGAAAGAATGTCTAGGCTGCCACTGAAAGATATATATATATATAGTGATGGATTGGGTGTTGAATTAAGAAAAATAACATAAACAAACTGGTTGGTAAACAAGATATGTAAATAATGTAAAGTGTTTGGGGGTTATAACTAACAAGAGTTGATGAAATGAACCTGTACATGATTATCATGTGGTGATTAAGAAAAGGAAAAAACAAAACAAATAAGTTTGGGTTTAAAAAGAATAAAATAATAAATGTCATTTTTCAATTGGGTTTTACAACACTCGAGGAGGGTGTACTGAAGGAGACAGCTGGAGGTTGTGTCTGAGCGAAATACTTTTGGAACTGTGTACAGGGAAACTGAAACTTTGGAAACGGACTTTGACTGCAAGGGAGATTGTGATTTTGTTTTGGTGCACGGGGTAACAGGCTTATTGTATAGGGACGTTTATTGTTTAGTTAGAACCCAAAACCTGGTTAGGTTTTGATTTGTTTTTCATTTTGTAAATAATAAACGTACGCTACAGCGTTTTCATTGAATCCTGGGCTCCTGACTCGTGAGTAAACAAGACAACACACTACAAGTATCAGTCACTATATATATATATATATATATATATATATATATATATATATATATATATATATATATATATACTGTATATATATATATATATATATATATATATATATATATATATATATATATATATATATATATATATCCTATGAGTGACAAATGTACTTAGGCAATAGCCATACTTTCTTGAAAATGCTGGCCGTTTAAATTAAGGGGAGAACCATATGTTTAGTACCATCTGGCATTTTACAGTCACAGTTATTTCAGAAGCGTCCATCATAGTGTGATATATTTTATTATACAATATAGCATCCACTGACATTGTTTGTCTTTTGTAACTTGCTGCTATCAACATCTTTGTCCTGCTATCAGTTCTAAATATCTTTTTTAAATTGTATTATGAAAGGTGATATTTCATACTTGACATTCAGGGTGACAACATTGGTGATGCTATATTTTGTTTTTGCAGGAATTGTCCGATGCACAAGTTAATAGTGCAACTCTCTGCATTATGGTGGCAGTCAAAAAACATTCAAGCACCCTGCAAACACTTCCCCAAGGTGGAATTAATTACTGGAATAGAAACAAACCTGATAATCTTAGACCACTGGTTTTGAATTAATTACATAATGTTATTAAATAACTAACTTTAAAATACTTTCTTTTTTTGTTTTCCAGTTTATTTAATTTCTCATATCAGGATTACTGCCTATAGAATCTACTGTAGTTTGAATGCATCAGCACAGTTCGAAAACATTTTTCCCCAATCATTTTTAAATACAGGAGAAGACAGTTTATCAATATGTCATTAGCATGTACATGGTTTACTTATGTGGTGCTTGTAACATTTGATTGCCTAAATATATGTCATGACACTCAAGCAGTGATGTTTGGAGTTTATTCTGTTGCCTAGACTACTGTGACAACTCATATGATTTTTCAATCACAGCAGTGGAACGGATGATTAGCAGGTATGTGAGGAAGTGGTTTGGGGAACCAGACTGCATGGCAATAGCAGCTTTATATGGTAAAAACAAGCTGCAGTTTCCTGAGGACAGTAGAAGCATGCAAAACCAAAGTTTGTGAAAATCTAAACGATTGTCAATGGTCAGAATCCGTAACAGCCTCTGTACATAGTGCAGATACCACTGGCCCCATGACCTGGGAGTTCCTGGAGACAAGGGCGACAAGGTAAAACAATGCAGACCTTGCTGCTGAATGAAAGAGCTGTGGGGGCCTCAGTTTACAGAGTAGAGTTTGGAAACAGAGGTTTTGTACACAGGCAAGGTCAGATTATTTCAAGGTGTGGGAGTGGGGGCATGACCCAACAACATCATTATTGAATAGCAGGAGGCAAAAGAGAGAGCCATCAAGTGAATCAAAATGAAGAGCAATTGAAAAGGGTTAAAGGATATTCACTGTGAAGCTACCTTGAGGTGTCTGCCTGTTGATCCTGTCTGATGAACTTCTGACCCGTTGAAAGAGGAAAGTGATATGGAGGAGTGATGAAGTGGGTAGTTATTTTTTTATTGTTCCATTTCCCAAGAGCCAGGGTGGGATTTATGGGGCATGGTTCAACCTCTCAAAGGGTTAGTAAGTTTGTTAGTTTGGTACTCGGGCGACACTCTCTTCTAGAACTGTTTGATTAAGCACCAAAGATCTGAAGAGTGGTGTTTACCATCTCAAGATCCCTGGGGAATTCTCAGTCTGTCATCAACAATTCATAATCATAAATGCTGAGGTAAAACTATTGTACATGTTTTGACTAAGGTCTTCCTCTGTGTTATTATTTTAATTTAAAGATGTACAGTACATCTTTGACGAGCACATTTCCTTATGTCTTTACAGATTTAAGAAAATAAATAAGAAAAACTGTTAAGGATGATACATTAATGTTCTTTAGAGTATGTGATGCCTAATTCAAGAGAACACTTTATTTTACTTTGCAAAATATAACTTCTTAAAATAGCCAGAAAACCAAAAAAACGATGTTAAGATTTAGTTGAATGTTTTACAGCTCTTATCAGAAGGAGAAGCTCTTTATTTTCACACCACGTAAACTTATGACAAACATACTGTTTTGATATGGCGATGTATGAGTATGAGTATATGATTTTTACTGGGGCGACACGACAAATTCGCTGCAAAAACACTGTGCACACCAGAAGCGATCACAGACACCACGCGACAGCTGGAAATTAGCCAGATCTTTCAGAAACCATGATTACTAACAAACGAACGCAATAGAAAATGGCTTATTATTATTATAGGCCTGATGATAATGACAATATATTAGACTATATGCATTTAATCATGTAAGAAATTATACAAACCAGGCACGCCCAGATCATTAGAAATCGACTCCCATATTACATTTTTGGCTTTGTTTTTTTTTTTTTTAAATAATTGCTTTGACTCTTGTCAAAAAGGTCCCGGAAATTAGATACTGCAAGTATGATCTTCACCTCCATTTTCAGTGAAAGTGTGTGACGAGGATTATTATTATTATTATTATTATTATTATTATTATTATTATTATTATTAATCTGACATGATTATTTATTATTTAAGGTGATGGCGAAAAGCTGTGTGTTTGTGTTTTGTTTATTTATTTAAAAACCTTGTGCAGAAGACGACCATCTCCAGAGTTAATTCATTGATTAATTGTTGGTAATCGGGAGATGGTCACCTGTATAAAAACCTGCAGGTTTCTGCGCTCCAGGAGAGAGTGTCAGAGGCGAGACGTGAGTCTAAATTAATAGAGCAACAATTGCTATATCTAAAATATACTTGTTTAGAATTGTTAGTGTTTGTTTTACTTTGGCCAGAGTGCCCTTTGCTTTGAGTGGCGCGTGTGGGTGGTGCCATCAGACCAGGAAATGAAGCAATAACAATGGTTAGAGCACAAAATGTAACAAATACATCAAATAAACAGCTATGTCCTGCCACAGTAATTGTAAGGTTGCTCTCGGCCACAACCATGCCATAACTAGTTCTGGATCCACACGGAGCTCCTTTACAGTTCGTGTCCATTCACCAAGAGAGTGAAAACATGCCCCCTTCTCCCCGAGTCTCTCTGGCCAACCACCAGCAGCAGTCCTGTGTCTCCACTTCGTCACTCCCCATATAGTCCTATGGGAACTGTCAATCAACATCCAGGCTGGTGATTGTCCCTCAGGGCAGGGCTAACGAGGGTGTGCACTTCCATAATCCGTCCGGGCGGAAACAAAGACTCTCAGCTCACGTTTTGGTGTAGGAGCCCCCCATGCACGTTACACAGCTCCCCTCTTAAGTTCCCTCGTCCCCGAATCTCAGTCTCAGAAAAGTGCAGGGGGTTTGCATCGGCTGAACGGAAGTGTCATGGTCCCCCATAGCCAGAGGCAAAGAAGGGTCCGCCTCAGAGTGAGTGGGACCGGTGGGGGAAGGGGCCTGGGGCTTGAATATATTTGCATCCCACTTTAGATCACCAGTGTAATGTCCTCGAAAATCACAGTGACTCAGAGGCTGAAACAGGGCTAAACATAAGAACATAAGAACATAAGAAAGTTTACAAACGAGAGGAGGCCATTCGGCCCATCTTGCTCGTTTGGTTGTTAGTAGCTTATTGTAGCTTAGTAGCTTATTGATCCATCTTGCTCGTTTGGTTGTTAGTAGCTTATTGATCCCAGAATCTCATCAAGCAGCTTCTTGAAGGATCCCAGGGTGTCAGCTTCAACAACATTACTGGGGAGTTGGTTCCAGACCCTCACAATTCTTTGTGTAAAAAAATGCCTCCTATTTTCTGTTCTGAATGCCCCTTTAACTAATCTCCATTTGTGACCCCTGGTCCTTGTTTCTTTTTTCAGGTCAAAGAAGTCCCCTGGGTTGACATTGTCTATACCTTTTAGGATTTTGAATGATTGAATCAGATCACCGCGTAGTCTTCTTTGTTCAAGACTGAATAGATTCAATACTTTTAGCCTGTCTGCATACGACATGCCTTTTAAACCCGGGATAATTCTGGTTGCTCTTCTTTGCACTCTTTCTAGAGCAGCAATATCCTTTTTGTAACGAGGTGACCAGAACTGAACACAATATTCTAGGTGAGGTCTTACTAATGCATTGTAGAGTTTTAACATTACTTCCCTTGATTTAAATTCAACACTTCTCACAATATATCCAAGCATCTTGTTAGCCTTTTTTATAGCTTCCCCACATTGTCTAGATGAAGACATTTCTGAGTCAACATAAACTCCTAGGTCTTTTTCATAGTTCCCTTCTTCAATTTCACTATCTCCCATGTGATATTTATAATGCACATTTTTATTGCATGCATGCAATACTTTACACTTTTCTCTATAAAATGTCATTTGCCATGTGTCTGCCCAATTCTGAATGCTGTCTAGATCATTTTGAATGACCTTTGCTACTGCAACAGTGTTTGCCACTCCTCCTATTTTTGTGTCGTCTGCAAATTTAACAAGTTTGCTTACTATACCAGAATCTAAATCATTAATGTAGATTAGGAATAGCAGAGGACCTAATACTGATCCCTGTGGTACACCACTGGTTACCTCACTCCATTTTGAGGTTTCTCCTCTAATCAGTAGTTTCTGTTTTCTACCTGTTAACCACTCCCTAATCCATGTGCATGCATTTCCTTGAATCCCTACTGCGTTCAGTTTGAGAATTAATCTTTTATGCAGGACTTTGTCAAAAACACCACGTTTATTGGCACTGATAAGTGCACGAAATGTAACAAAAACATCAAATAAACAGCTATGTGCTGCCACAGTAATTGTAAGGTTGCTGTCGCCCACAACCACACTGTAACTAGTTCTGGATACTCTAATCCACACGATGCTCCTTCACAGTTCGTGTCCATTTGCCAAGAGAGTGTGAACATGGCCACTCCCCAGTCTTATAACTCTCGCTAGTCCCGCCCCCCTTCTCTGCGAGTCTCTCTTTTAAATGTATTTTTTTAAATAATAAAACAAAACCTAATATTTTGTTTTTATTTCTAACAACCTTTTTTCATCAAAAAGGAATTTTCTCTGTTTTGTGTTGAACTGCAGAGACACCATCTTTCACATGGCTGAAGAGAGTTTTTTTTCTCCTTTTACCGGGTCTTAAGTAAGTTATTCCTTCTAAACTCCATTGTACCATAATACTGATTTTATTACAGGTACTATCTTTGTGATTTCTTGCACACACCTTTGGTCCAAAAAGAACATTTCTACACTTCATTTCACTTCATTTTCTATTCTGGAACATCTTCCAGTAGTTCCATGGTAATTTGTCTTGGCATAGCACACATTCTATATTTCAAGCACCAGGTACAAATAGGCAATGTATCCCATGCCATACACAAATTAAATACACTGTGATTTGGAAAGCTCTATATACTATAAACATTGTAACAAACTGCGCGTATAAAACAAATACTTATCCACTAGTCGAAGTTAATAAGCAGGTATTTCTGGGGACTGGGGCACCTGTTCCCATTGAATTTGAAAATGATCTTGATTAATTGCATGGCACAACAAAATTGTGGTGGATGCTCCTTCCCTTATGTGTATTTTTTTCTTTTGGTGTTATTTGTTTTTATTTATTTTTTTTGCAATGGTTTGCCAGGATTAATCAATACGTAAATAAAGCAGTACTTTTAAATGTTGAATCACAATTTCCCATGTTTATTTGAAAATATTAGTATTATTATTTGTTTATTTAGCAGAGGCCTTTATCCAAGGCGACTTACAGAGACGAGGGTGTGTGAACTATGCATCAGCTGCAGAATCACTTACAATTACATCTCACCCGAAAGACGGAGCACATGGAGGTTAAGTGACTTGCTCAGGGTCACACAATGAGTCAGTGGCTGAGGTGGGATTTGAACCGGGGACCTCCTGGTTACAAGCCTGTTTCTTTAACCACACGGACCACACAGCCTCCTCCTGATAGGAGACCATCCTCCAGGATTACCCTTATGAACTAATAAATAAATAACGCAGTACTTTTAAATGCTGAACCACAATTTCCTGTGTTTATTTGAAAATAAGATGGAGATAGACCTTCCCAAGATATCTACATAGTGGCATTTAAAAAGTACCAATTACAGAGGCTATGAAAACTGTTTCATTATTTAATGCTAACACAGCATTAAAAGGCTAGAATTCATCATTTATCTTTACACAGTTGTTGTTTGTTGTGTATTTCGGTCCAGGATCACAGTGACTGAGTAAATGTTCATCCAATCGGAGATCCGATTTTTGTCTTTCCACAACCAACACCCGCCCACTTATCTATGTCATTTCCGTTATAGGATTTGATTTGTTTGGTGGTGCTTTTTTAAGATGCAGGCGTTTTTTTTGTGTTTGTACACACATTTTAAGATGTAAGCGTTTTTGTGTTTGTACACACATTTTAAGATGTAAGCGTTTTTTGTGTTTGTACACACATTTTAAGATGTAAGCGTTTTTGTGTTTGTACACACATTTTAAGATGTAGCGTTTTTTGTGTTTGTACACACATTTTAAGATGTAAGCGTTTTTTGTGTTTGTACACACATTTTAAGATGTAAGCGTTTTTTTGTGTTTGTACACACATTTTAAGATGTAAGCGTTTTTTGTGTTTGTACACACATTTTAAGATGTAAGCGTTTTTTGTGTTTGTACACACATTTTAAGATGCAGGGTTTGTTTTTGTATTTGCAGTCGTTTTTTTAATTGTAGGTAAGCTGTTTTTTAATTGCAGATACACATTTTTTTGTTTGTCTGTATTTTTTTATTTGCTTGTGTTTTGCACTTCAGGGCCACCGTAGTTAACAGCTATACTAACCTACCAAGGCCAAGTTGATAACAGACCAGTGTTTTCATTGATTTTTACATCATACGGGTAGTTGTACTAAGATGGGCCCGTCGCAGCGCTGCATTTTACTTGCGACAATTCGCAAAGTATACATTTTGTCGTGTGTACTGTGAAATATTTCACCGATCTTTAGGTTCATAGCCCCTTTAAAACAGACCCAGACACAAGCTGTGTTTGAATATTATTTATTATTATTATTATTTATCCAAGGCGATTTACAGAGACTAGGGTGTGTGAACTATGCATCAGCTGCAGAGTCACTTACAACTACGTCTCACCCGAAAGACAGAGCACAAGGAGGTTAAGTGACTTGCTTAGGGTCACACAATGAGTGAGTGGCTAAGGTGGGATTTGAACCGGGGACCTCCTGGTTACAAGCCCTTTTCTTTAACCATTAGACCACACAGCCTCTGTGCAGTTTTAATATTTACAGAAATAAAATAAATGAAAACAAAAACAAAAACCTAACACGCTGGAGTACTTACAAAACTTTTCTGATTGCAGGCAGGTGACCTTCACTGGTAATCAGAGCCAGGTGAACCCCATCCTGGCTCACTCCCGTGGCATTCTGGGGGATGTAGTCTTTTGGCCCCTCCGTGACCTACATCTTCCTCTCTTCCTCCCCCTAGTCTGCCACAGTACTAAGAGAAAATATGTTAATAAAGAGAGCCACAATATACTCATTTAAATATTTGTTGTGTCATCTTGGCGAGATCTTTAGAATTGCGAGAGTCGTGCAACATTTTGTTATGAATAGATAATGAAAGGCAATTTAATCCCAACAGATTCTATGGTGGGGCACCCGCCTTCACCCCCCAAATAAAAATGTGTTTCAATCAAAAAGCTTTTCATAATCATACAGTAGCCCCTTGCTAAACCGGACATGTTTGTCCGACAAAAGGAGGTGTAGGGTTTAAAATAAATACAATACAATCGCACACACATACATTTATAGTGCTCAATGCATTTTAAATGTATAAATCATTACGCTGAAATAACAATAATGTGTTTTGGGTACACTACACATTACACTATGTAAAAACATAAATCTGTACACTAGGCCTATACAGTATTAAAACCATATGAATACCTAGCACACATTCTTTTTACTTTAGCCTGTAGGCTACCGGTAACATAAAATACATCATGCTGCTGCATTGTACATATTAGTGTACAATGCAAATAAATGATTATTTTTAATTTAAACTAAATCATTTAAGTGTTTATTTTTATTATTATTTTTAACGTGGCCTACTTTGTAGCCTAGACAATTAACACAAAATAGATCATGGTGCCGCATTGACAAGTTATGATATTTACAGGAGGACAGTCAATTCTCGTTAATACGAATGTCAAGGGATCAGCAACAGATTTTGCATTATACCACTAATTTGTATTATCATAAGTAGCCTAAAAGCCAAATGTATGCTGTCAGTTTTTATTAAGTTAGTCAAGGGTGCAGTGCTAAAGTGTGCACAATTACAAACCACCTGCACATTAATAGAATAGGTGTGTTTTCTATTCCTATAGAGATGTTCAGAATGAGCTGGAGGGGTTAGTGGCAAATGTGTGCAGTTTATTGCTCCCAACCTGTTGGGGAAACCAGAAATGTTATAAAAATTTGTTTCCAAGGCTTGTAGGTACACCCTACTTTTAGGGAAAAATAGGTATTTGGGTGTTCGCCTCAAAAATGCATTGAGCACAACTGGCAATGCACGAGAAAAAGCGGACTGGGAAATGCCAGCAATAATTGCGACTGTTTAAAAAGTTCTTTCAAAAGTTCTTAACAAATTGATGCGATTTCCATTATACGAGAGTAGATATGTTAAAACTTCATGCTGATTTGAACTCGGCTCTCGCCAAGATAAGCACCAACTAAGACGTAGCTTTACATTAAACTAATGTGATCTATAGGTGTCTCCAACCATTTGCGCTTCCTTCCATATGATGATGTAGATATCCTTCTGTCAGGTTTTGATGGCTGAAGTGTAATGCTGGCTCCAGGGATCAGCTTATTTTGCCTCCCTAGCGCATCAGCACACACAACGGCTGCGATGCTGGCTCCGGGAATCAACCACAGTGCAGTCTCCCCAGCGCATCAGCATGACAACCGTCTGGATTGAGCTAAGTAGGGTACATCTCTGGGGTCTTCAAGTGGGCACCTTCCATCCTCGGTGTTTCGTCGACTAGCCCACGACACTTCAAGAGGGCTCGACGGTGATTCTGGCGTCCCAGAATCACCCCCCTCCATCCCCCACTCAACTCAGCCCAGCTTACTTACCTGTACATCAGCGGTTCTTTCTTTCTATTGTGCTTGCGATCCCCAGCCAGAATCTTACCGTCTCAACCACAGCCAGTTGCTGCTCCTCTCTGCTGCTTCAGATAAGTTCTTCACTGTGCGATGCAACTCTTGGCCACTGAATCCGATGTCTTTGAGAAACCGGGTTGTAGAGTGTGCCACAAATCCTCGACAACCCACCTCCACTGGGTAAACCTGGACTCTCCATCCTCGCTGTTCTGCTTCAGTGGCTAGTTGAGCATACCACAGTTTCTTCCTCTCATACGCCTCATCTACAGCATCCTCCCATGGCACTGTTAACTCTACCAGGTGAACAAGGCGTGCTGATCCAGACCACAAGACAACATCTGGTCGAAGGTTAGTGGTGGCAATCTGAGGTGGAAAAATAAGTCGTTGACCAACATCTGCCAGCATTTTCCAGTCTCTAGCAATTGTAAGTGTTGCAATTGCCGGCAGCTTTAGTACATCTCATTATAATATTTGAGAACCCTCATTTGAGAACCCTCATCTCCACCCCCTTTTTGCGAATGTATGCAAGAACGCCCATAATTACATATTCACCTAAGGCTGAAATGCAAAGCAAAACTGATGCCACAAGTCGCTTACAGCATTTGCAACTGGTTAGAGACTATTGAGACTATAACAGGCGCAACACTTTACTACCCTACAGTGTTTTTGATCAAACAGCCACAGTATTTTATGTATGTAAGCGTTATGCCTCATTAGACCATAGATTTCAACATGATAGCCATATGGAGTTTTCCCTGTAAAAGCATCAATGTGGGAAAAGCATCAGCTGAAGTCCTCTGTGTTGAATAATTCTCATGTAGATTCCACAATGTGCTGAAGCGCCTCCACGGGCATCCTGATATACCATGGTTGTTTTTCCGACATGGTTGACTGGATTTCACACAGCTGCTCTCACACTGAGTTCTTTTGATAAGGGAATAACTGAGGTTTTTCAGTGCTGAAAAAGGGTTGGAAAAACAGGTTTGTAACTAAAGAATGGGCAGCAAAATTCACTTTGGGTACATGACTATTTTCTGGGGACGTGGTAGCATGGCTCAGAACAGTAGATTAGTGGTGTTATCTGTGGCACTAAGACTTATGTACACCCCCACCCCCTAAAATGTTGACTCCACCGAGTTGTATTGTTCAGTGGTGTGTGCCTAATGTTGACCCCTCCTAAGAAATATAGTATTTAACAAACTGCAGATGTTTCCAAAAATCTAATAATTGAGATTTAAATTTAAATATTCAAGATACAAATGTGATTGTTTCAGCTAATAGTCATAGAAATAAGTTAACTGTAAGATAATATTATAGATGAAGCCAAGTTCTTAAACAAACTCAACTTTTGTATAAATCAGTTCTCATCTAGGTTCTGTTCAGTCAGTTTGTACTCCTTTTGCAGACATCAGCTGTCTATAATTACAGCATTAACTTAATCTGACTGCACTGATGCTCGGTAACTACATTTCAATTTAGTTTGTCTCAATCCAGTTGCATTTCATTGATCCTCTTATGTTCTATAGAAAAGGGAATTACTTTTCAAATACTGAAATCCTTCTGACTCTGAGAGCTGGTAATACAGTATTTTGTTGTTAATTTGAAGTTCTTTCTTTCTGAACAATCTATATAAAGAATACAATACGAAGACCTCAACTGGTCAAGATGTTTTTATTTGTCCATAAGGAAAAAGGTGAGTACAAAAAAAACACTTTTGGAAACCCAGGACCCATGGTTTGGATCACAGGTGATCTAATTTTTAGCCATTAATTGATAGTATTCAAGATCACTAAGACCACCTTTTAGCATTTCAGTTGTTTGAACATTTCAGTTTGAATGTCTCTACATCAAAATCATCCAAAGCAAAAATTGCTTGTCATATCTTTATTTTTATTTTTTTAAATTTAGTAATTAGCAATTATTTTATTATTTTCTCCCAGTTTGGCATATCCAAATTTGGGGATTTTGTTTTATTATCACCTGCCACTGCAGGACTGTGTTCGAGCTACCATTTTCTTTTGTGGTAACGGGTTGGTGGAGAATTATTGACACTGAAGACATTTTTTTGGTTTATAAACAAATAGATTTTTATTTTGGGTAACTGTTTTGCTGTGTCTGGTTGGCACTCCTTGGACAATCCATTCCCCAGTAGAGTCAAGGTCGTGGTCCCGGGAGATGGCCAAGGATCTGAGGGTGAGAAGAGGTAACGTTATTTTATTTGCACTTTCATCATTTCCAGAACTGCTCTAATTTTAAAATATTTTGTACTTTGTACTTACCTACGCTGAGTGATCTCTTTGGACACGCTCAAGGTCTGCCAGCATTCTACCTATCGTTGTTCAAGGTCCAGCATCCGGGTCCGGCGATACTTACCAGTCAGCGTGGAGGGTCGAGGTCCAGCACTGGTCTCCAGTGTGCCACGTCGGGGTTCCAGGAACAGCGGCGAGAGAGAAAGGAGACACGCTGGGTTTAAAGAAAGGCTAAGGGGAAGTAACCAGCACCCCTAGGTGATTTTACTTACCTGAGTGTACGTTTTCCTAACGGCCATTTTCTTTGCCCTGCTCCTTTCCAGGTTCACTGAAGGTGTTGGCCGGTCGGCGGTTGGAGGTCTGGGTGGTGGGCGTGGTGAGGTCTGCGGCGGGTTCAGGCTGCGAGGGAAGCGGACGTCGGGGAGAGGGTTCTCTTGGGACCCCCCCAGAGCTATCAGAGACAGATTCCTTCTTTTTGGCTTATCTGCCTTTTTGGACAGTAACCTTTCCTTTTTTTTTTTTTTGAGAACTACCAACAGGAGGGGACTGCCTGGTGTGGTTTTATTTTTTGTATGCGTTCCCTATCTTTTGTTTTTTTAAACTTGTTGCTGTGTGGTTTTTAGTATTCTATTTTAACCCTGTTGAGAAACAATAAAAAATGTTATTACCTACCCAAGCATCCAGTGCGTGTATTGGAACCTGGGGATAAAAAGAACCTGCATAGGGGAAATTACTATCTACTCGGTCATCAAGGTCCTTGTCCTTGCCAAACCCAAGGTGGCGTAGTCATTACAAATTCTACAAGCAGGCTTACTACGGTTACCCCTGGTCACCCCACCCGTCACATACAGTATATTGTAGCACATACAATCTGGATGGTTTATCTAGGGACTAGAGGGGCTTAAAAAAATCAATGTCATATGTGCCCTTTCTAAGTTTGAAAGCTAAAGCCTATGTTTTAAAGGTTTGCTCCAGAAATGTCTGAATGACTATTAAGTATAGTACCATTTTAGAAATGTCAACTTTGAATAGAGAATGTTGTGTTTTTCAGCTAGTCATGCTGGTATTCTAAAAGTCTCCAGTAAATTAATTGTTGTCTACAGCCTCTGGTTGGATTAAATTGGCCAGCTGGGTAGCCAGTAAGAAACCAATACACGTCTATACCAATTCCCAACTCTTTCAGGTCACTAGATCACCAGGCATTTCAAAATATTTATAGATTACATTTGACTTCAAACTAAATAATGCTCTCAATCTAAATGTGTATCAATAGGCTATAACTCAAAAACATATAAAAAAGCAAATAAGTCTGTTATTCATATCCTTCATGTTCCATTAATGTGCTATATTGACAAGTACTCTTCGGATAAACAAATCACAGCAGGGACATTCTGACAGGGAAAAAAAAAACATTAGCACAATCTCCATTCGTCTATATTTGGTTGTATAAACCACTTAGGTAAAGCTAGTTTTTACAGTGTTGTTTTTTTTATAACTTGCTTTCTAACGTCCTAACCCCTCTTCTTCATTGATAACACACACGTGAAAAAACAAATTGAAGAAAAATCAATTTCATTAATAATATTATATTCAGAATACAACAGACCATTGCACATACGTACACAAAGATCACAATCTATGGGTTGAAAACTTGAATAAAATCTACAGTTTATCTGACTACACTCAAATGAAACCTGAAAGATCTGTAGGAAGTTTAGAGTTCTATAGGTTAGGAGTTGTTCTGCATTTATTCAGCTATCACAGTACTTGTTGGAGAGAAGCCTATTTTTATTTCAACAATTTTATAGAGATTAACTTTTTTTTTTAAATGCCATCTTTGAAATAGCAGGTCCTCCCTTTTGTCTTTGTTGTACCTTATGGATAGTTTATCATACTAATATATCGGGAACAGAATCTCCTGCATGTTTCATTTTACCTGAACATCTGCTCTTTGCTTCAAGAAGAAATCTTATCTTATATACCAAAGCCTCCTGTAAAGCAGGCCTAAGAAAACACCAGCTGGACTACAGATGGTTAGAACACGTTTATCATCTCAAACACAATTCTAATCCTTATGACAGAAAGGTGTATACAGTAGTATACAGTAGAACACTACCTGCTCTACAAAACACTTTCAGGGTCAGGTGGCGAGAAAAATGCTTCTCTAAATAATGCCTTCAGTTCTTATGCAAAGACCCGCCTTTTACACTTTTGGCAGCATATTCCATACTGTAGCATAAAATACCAAGATCTTCAACAGAATTCAAGTTGATGATATTGCTAATATTACTGGTGCCAAGTAGCTACTGTGCAGTTGTGCCGCATTTGAAAAATTAAGCTGACTATTATGTTTAGCATATACAATATATGTTTACAATTAAGAAACATGGTGGTGCAATAAACGGTACTTGAACTTACAATACATTGTAAATCAGTTCACATTAACATAAGTCAGTCAAGCTCACTATTACAATAGATTCACAAAACAGTCCATTAACTTCATTAGTGCTCATTTATTTATCAATTTGCAAAGTCAGTTCCCTACTGATACAAGCATTATTATATTACTCTCAATTTCAATAGGGTATGCAATGTTTTACTGATCCACTTAACAATGAAATCAACCCAAAAAACACATTCAAGATAAAACTATGGCTCACATACATTACAGACCAGTACATTACTGTAAAATGGAATTTTAGTTTTCTATAACATACCTATATTCTGATTAGGCAGCCGTAATTTAAATAAAAGATATATTTTTGTCCTGAAATAACTTTTAAATAGAATCGGTTCCTCCAGGTGGCAGCAGTGTCACATTGTTATTTTTCCAGTGGTGGAGAGCTGTCCAATGTACTGCTCTCACTCTCAGAGACACCATAAGCCTACAAAACTCTAACATGTTGCTGCCAGAAAGTTAAAGTATAACTTGCATGTACACAAAAGGTTTATATGATTTAAAAAGCATGCCTTATGTTTATTCTAAAGTAAATTCTTTTTTAATCATTTACACCTTTTGTGTACATGCAAAAAAGTCTATTATTCTTGTACACTGCAGTTATACCACCTTTCAAACCTATGTATATATATATATATATATATATATATATATATATATATATATATATATATATATATATATATATATATATGGTGCAGTGTATAGCCTATATACCTATATATACATTTTATTTTACATAATAATATTTTTAATACAATATTTATGATGGTTTTAAAATCTGCAAACATACATTTTTCATCTGCCACCCCTACATAGGGAAGAAGTAATAGCAGTATTTTAATAAAGCCACGAAACTGTCTTTAAGACCCTTAAGAAGCATGATGTCTGTATGCTTGTTTGCCACCAAAACAATAGAATAAATGTACCGGTACATGTTTTTCTTCCATCTATCATTTTGACTTCGAGCTTCAGTAATCTTATGAAAGAGCTGAGGAGGTGGAGTGGGCTGTTGGCAACAAATGTACAGGCAAACTGAGTTACAAATTCATTGGCCTTCTTGTTAAACATTTCGTGAAACAGGTCTGATGATAAATCTACAATACATATATGTAACGTTTTTTTTTTTTTTTTTTACTTAATCTGCCTCACATAAAGTTATTGGGTAAAATCTCTGCAGGAACAGAGCAAGTGTAATATTAAAAAATACCTGTCATCGTAGCTGTGATATGTCTAATTGTTTATTCATATGTATCACTGCATATAAATGATCATCTTCAGTACCGACACCAGTCTAATGGCTGCTGCTAAACACAATAGTCTACAGAAACCAAATCTGGGTGAAAATTATTTTTACAGCTTTTAATATTAATTTAGTTATTTTTGTTATGGAAGGGGCGGCAGGAATTTTGCTTAAAAATCTAGTTCGAGAGCAGTATTAATTTGGGCGTATCGATGAGCATTTAGCTGCTGAGCAAATAGATGGAATCAATTATCTTGTGATTCATAAATTACGACTTCTTCAACTCTGTACCCAGCAAAACGTCGTTTAAACCCATGTAGTTGACTAACAGTAACAGGTAATCATTCAAGCAACTTGGCGTTGACAAACACGTGCATTTAATCTATATTTATTTTCGAACTTGAAAGTGAACTGAGAAAGCTGATCTTGGCTGCGAAGTTACAGTGCTGACTCTCCATCTGTTTTCCTTCCCCTATGTGTTATGATGGTTGAGTCCAGCTCCTTCTACTGGTAACAGGCTGTCTATTTTATTTCCTCTCCTATTCTCTGTAACACATTCTGTCTCTGCTTGGATCAAGCCAGCCTCTAGGATCTCAGCGCTGTACAATCTCTTATAACCGCAGTGGCTCTTCTTGATGATATGAGAGCTGATCAAGGCGATCCCACGCACCATAGGCATCAGATCTTTTTGCCAAAACCGGATCTCTATGCATTTTTCTGATCCTTGAAAATAAAACGAAAGAAACCCTTGGCTGCGTGGAATAACAATAGACATGACTGCGTTGAGGAAATTGAAATATCTCCTGCTTCTTTTCGCAGGTCTGATCACTGCAGCTAACGGTAAGTTTCCGGGAATCCTAATTACTGTGTTCTTGTCTGAATGATTGCAAATGTGTGCTTTTGTTGTAAAACTCGCCAGTACAGTTTTATTCACAGAGTGCTTTTAGAATGGGGTAACATAATCCATCTAGTCATGTTATACTTGTTTTGAAAACTTACATCTTACTATATTTACGTCCATAGGTATTTGCAAACAAGAATGAAAGTCCCATTCTAAGTTAATTCCATTTGTGTTTTTCGATCAGTCTCAGGGATTTATTTGACACTACTGTTTGGATGCACGTATAGTATGTATAGTATTTAAAGGGCAATCTGAAAGTCACATTGTTTGCTAATTTTCGAAGAGACCACATCAAAATGTCCCACATGCTTATAATTATATGCATCGCGAGGAACCCTTATTGCAATAATAATGGGGCCACTTAAAGGTTGCACTGTACTTCAGAAATCCCTGATGTCAAATAATAATAATAATAATAATAATAATAATAATAATAATAATAATAATAATAATAATAATATTTTTCTTGCAAAGTTTAATTTTTTTTTTTAATTCGGTGGATCAAGCTATATGTGCTACAATATTACCTACATATATTTACAATCCACACATTTCAGAAGTGTGAAGAGCATTACCAATGTGTAGTTATTTTTATCTGAAGTTAACTTGGAGACGCACGATTGTTAAACTTCTAAAAGTTCCATTGCTTCATTGATGTGTGTGTGTGTGTGTGTGTGCGTGTGCGTGTGCGTGTGTGTGTGCGTGTGCGTGTGCAATCACACGCACATACACTTTATAGCATTAATTCACTAACTGGAGCCTTATTTTGCTTCTGTTTCATGTATTCCATTCCAGCACTGTTAGTTATACAGGCGCTGTTCATTGCAGGAATGCTTCTCTTCTTACCAGTGCTTGGCAGTGTAACACAGAGAGCCTTTTCATTGTAATCCTACTGGCAGCAGTTCAAGTTCTGTTTTCTAAATAGCCTTGCATTTCATTTTGTCGACTCGTGTGGTAGAACTGATCTTATATAGCCTACAGAAGATCATTTTTTATATTAAAAAAGAGTGGTAATGGACAAAACATATTGCCTCTGATAGGTTTGTGTATCCATACTGTAGATACTATCTGCTTATATATGTATCTATATATGACATGTTACACTTTTGCTCTCTGTACGGTAAATGTTTATGATATTATAATAAAGTACCATCATTACATTACATAAGAGATGTGATGGCTTGGGCACGAGTTTTTAGTAAAGTTAAAGCAGTTTGCTGACGTGGGTCAGATGTTTACTGCCTACTGACTGTACAGGCATTCAATATAAAGCAAAGCTAGATTAGTATCCTACTGACGTATTTTTACAGTATTAATTGATTTGCCTGAGATGTAATACAATTTACAACAACTGCTCTAAGGCTGAAGATCCAGGCTCTGTTTTTACTTGGCTCCAATAAGTGACTGGAACGTCTATTCTATCGATTGTAATGAGTTTTCACATTTTATAGATATTCTCATACATTTCCAATACAATTCATTCTTCATGCCATTCCTATTAAAAGGATGTTGTATTTCAGTATTTTTACTTAATATATTATTATTATTATTATTATTATTATTATTATTATTATTATTATTATTATTATTATTATTATTTCTTTGTATCTGACCAGAATGTTTGGGCTGGCTACTAACGTAGCAGCGCTGAATTCCAGAGGGATTTTTTGATCAGATCGTTACATTTTAAAACTGCGCATTTGTAAATTTGGGGGAGGTGGGGGGGAATTGAAGTCCAACCTTGACAACCAGGCATGCAAAGCGCTGCTTCTAAAAACAGACTGTGCGTTATTTTAATGAATATGGACAAGTAGCTATTAAGATAACGTATACGTAGTTGCATTTTGGCATTTACTGCAAGGGCTGTTTTGCATTATCCTTTTGTTCACCTTCATTACCTTTATGACTTTATTTATTCGGTTCCTATTCCTAGTCAGTTCTACAAACGAGTTTCATTATTTGTACAGAACGCTCAGAAACCTATTATTCATAGATGCTCGTTTCAATATTTTCATTATGATTGCAATGTTTAAAAGACATCGTTGTGACTAGAATTAGTGATGCTGTGGGCATTTCCACTGGTTCTCAAAGCTTGCGAAGGAATCATTAGTTGTGTCACAGCTGTGCTATCAGAGTTAATGACAATGACTGCTGCTATTCCTTGTTCCAATGCGTGTGGGGAGTTTGGGAGGACAAGCGCCAATTAATCTAGTTTTATCAGGCTGCATGTTAACACATTTGCAAAAAAATGTTGTTACTTTACAACTCGTTCATATTTATTCAAGGAAAGGTCAGTTACAATTTGAAAGTCAGTATGAGATTCAGTAGAGGTTTAAATTAGTGTTGGAAACACATTTTTTTTTAACCTATTTCATTATTTGTGGTGAGCAGATCTTTCAGGCATTTGCCATTTAAGGGTTTGCATGTTTTATTTTCATGGTTGGGGAAAAATTAAGTATTTCCAGGCTCAAATCTGTTGATGGAACCTGTTTGGAACCACACTGACACACAACATTGTGGAAAATATAAATATATATATATATATATTTTTTTTTTAATGTCCATGATACCTTACCTAATAATAGTTTTCAAAATATATCACGGTTACATATTTAAGGTTGAATGTGAAACTGAGTTTAGACTAAATTAACTTTTTAGGCTGACATACAAATCTTTTTTCAATATCTTTCAACTTCAAACAATACAAAAACAATAATGTTCTTATTTATTAAACATTTGTAAATTCAACCACATTTAAACCATAAACTATTTTCTTTTCAAATTATTGGAATTTTCTTGTTTTAGTTTTGCTTTCCTAGTTCATACATGTACAGTCCTCCGCTAATAGCTTCCTTTGTTTTGAAATTACAAATATTGGGTAGAGTATAATTATTTTTTGCCAATGGAGCATGTTGGATCTTGCTGTAGACATTTTACTGATGCTTTGAAGAAAGAACCCCAGTTTCTACCTCTATATTTTTTTATATCTTGGCATCTGCAGGTTTTTTTGGTAATTTTTCTGGCAATAAAATGATTAATATTTCTAAGAAACCAATGTTTTTAAAATATAAATAAATGCTTTTATCTGCATGTGAATTTGCCATTGTTTCAGAATATCCATACAACATTTATTACAGTAAAATACCTTGTTGGCTTTCTACAGCCCACTTACAGTCTTGCAGTCTTGTTTGGAATTAAATAAACACTGTTTTGGGGGGTAACGCTTTAAAATAAGTGTCTGTTCATGATTATTTCATGTGTATCAAGGGAAATGCTATGAAGTCATGAAAGGGATGTCATGAACTCATGCTTGTGACTTTTGAATTCAATAGGAATTTCATTTGAAATCAGCAGGAAATCGTGTTGGTTATATTGGAATTACAGAGTTTTAAAGTGTTATCGTTTTAGGAAAGCCTCTGATGAATAATTTATGCACTGAAATAAAAATTATATTATCAGAAACATGATGTGAGATTTTGAAGATCCCGGTGACAGTTAAAATAGGCATTGATCAGTTAAATTAGTGGGACAGTTCATAAGGCTTGCAATAGATTGTTTGTTTTGTGTGAGCAATTAAGGTCCCTGGTTCAATCCCAGCTGCCTCCCTTAGGTGATTCATTTTTAAAATGACTGATGAGCAAAATACAACTTTAGATTAGATGTTGTTTGATCCTCTAATATTATGTCCCAATGGAGTTTTGTGATCGGCTACACAGTTAATTGTTTTATACTTACATTGTACATTATTATCAGCTGCAGAGGATGTATAAAAAAACTTCAACTGGGTTATAGTGGAGGTGCCTGTATGACTGCACACGTGTCCACACATTCAATTATTATTATTAATTTCTTAGCAGGCGCCCTTATCCAGGGCGACTTGCAATTGTTACAAGATATCACATTATTTTTTACATACAATTACCCATTCATACAATTGGGTTTTTACTAGAACAATCTAGGTAAAGTACCTTGCTCAAGGGTACAGCAGCAGTGTCCTCCACCTGGGATTGAACCCACAACCCTCCAGTTAAGAGTCCAAAGCCCTAACCACTACTCCACACTGCTGCCCAATTATGCTGCTCAATTATGCTGAAACTTGTTATAGGCATTCCGTAACATTTAAGCACCTAATTAATTCTGCTTACAATTAGCTAATAAAGGATACATCTTCAGAACTTTTTGGCCGTTTATATGTGTAATAATGTCCTGGACTTCTGGTAGAATATGTTCTTCCACATATACTGTAGTGAATAGTTTACTGTGACTTTTATCACAATACACATTGTGTAAATGAAGATCACTTTGACATACTTTTCATTGTATTGACAACTAATTGCCAGCACTTTTTAAGGACATAGCTTGAGATCCTGTTGTCTGGCTCAATATACATATATCTGATATTATACAGCAGAATAAAAGGGCATGCGGAGGTGCTGTTGTTGACACATTACTGCAATAGTGTGATTATTGCTCCAGTACACACACAGCACTGTCATTAATAGTTTGTTAAATTCAATTAGAAAACGATTCAGTACCATCAGCCAATCAGCTTCCAGTTCTAGTGGGTTCTAATATATGGTAGAACGTCTTGGCACCAACTGCGAATCAAATTTAAAATAAAGTGCTGCCTTTATCTTTTTGACTTGAATAAGTGTAAAACAACTGCTAGTTTTAACATCAACCATATTTAAATAAAAGCTGGATCTTTTCACGTTATACATTTAGCAAACATATTGACAGTAATTGGACTCACAATTAATACAACAAAGAAACCAAACCAAAGAGAAAAGAATGATAAGAATGAAATCGCTCATGGTGCTGAAATAAAATGTCAGGAAGCTTATTAAAATGTTCCAAAGGAAAAAAACAACCAGGAATGTGACATTATAATTTAATTTGGTATTTTATTTTATTCTGTTTACTTCAGTGATGTATAACTGTGATATGTCACGGGGAAGGTCCCTGTAACAGCCCCTTTTTCAAAAGATGTATGATAGAAGGGTTGGGGGGGGGGGTAAATTCATAGAAATACTGTAAATGGAATGAAATTCAAATCTCAATAAAATGGATACCACTAGATTGAGAATGAAGACAGTGTAAAATCATACTAGGAAAAGGCAAGGAGATACTTTCTTTTAGAGGAGATGTTGATAATGTGAAACAAGTAGATGTAAAGACATAACTTCATTTTGAAAAATAAACTGATTCAATTGCTTGCTTGACTGCCAGTCTTAGAAGAAATGTGAAAACAAGACAGCTATGTGTCCAGTTACAAATTTCATCATTTTATGAAAATACAAATTCATGCAATAAGCAGAGAGTATGTGGATGCATTGTCATTCTTGTTCCTCATTGATGCTGTGTTAGTGGAATCATAATTTATTGCACATTTCATCTATTTAATTGTATGTATTTATATTTTCCTGAAATGCTTTTACAAGTTATCTGCTCCCAGTGTAAACTAACAGCCATGAGTCTCCAAGATAAAACAAAACAAAACATTGACAGCACTTGTCATTGATGCCTAGGTCTTAGAGCCTCATACTGTACCAGCACCAAAACACACATTTTGCATCTGACTTTCATGGTAGGTTAGAATTAACCAATCAGTTCTGAAGGTGATTATAAACATGCTGTAGCTGATCAGTTACTGGGCTTTTTTAAATTGTGGCACTTAAAACTAGGCATACATAAAGATTTATGTTTACACTGTACTTAAGATGCCATACAAATGTAGTTTTCCACTTCTTAACCTTCACTTGTGTGTCATAAAAGCACAGGGGAGGCCACAACCACCTCCTACAAGCGTTCAGAAGATCTGTGCAATGCCCATGAGAGTAGGTGGCAATCTGTGATGTAACACTCAGTTGTCAGTGAACTGTGAACGTAGTGTTGCACCACTTAAAACACACTCTCATACTGTCTAAGACCCTGTCCACACTACATAACTGATCTCGAGAACCATGCTCAAAAACGTTTTAATTGATCCAGCTCAAAGCGTCCACACTGAAGTACCATTTCATGTTTAGTCGGGCTTAATGCGTCCACACACTATTAAAATAGTTTGGTTATAGTTCTAGCAGCACAATGAACAGTGGAAATGAACACAATAGTATCCCACCATGCAGTCACCTAATTTAACAATGTTCTTTTGTTATTTTCCCCACTAGTTTAACAGAGATGTCCTGACAGATTTTTTTAAGCATACAAATTAATAACAGCAATTCCTTCAGACACCTGTTCTGAGTATTTCGCCAAACATATCAGAAAGCATTTTGGGATATTGGAGGAAACACAAAAAATGTAGTTCAGTATTACAGCGTCCACACTTGTGACAAACCGCTCTACCTGATGCGATCTAATTTAGAACTGGACTCATGACTACCCCCTGAGGTGGTCTCGCATCTGATTCTTGAGTACGATATTAAACGCTGCGTTGTGTGGACGCTAACCGTATTTAGCACTTTTAAGATTTAAAGGCAGCTAATACGGTTTAAAGGCTTAGGCCCGGACCAAACCAAAACTTTGACAACCCATTAATCGCACTTAACAAAACTGTATTTAATAGCGTTTTCTTTTTTTTGTAAGTATCTTTTTTCTTCTACTCATAAAAAGAAAATGCTATTAGTCCCACCCTTAGTTACAAATTCCTGTGCACAAGCTAAAATGAAAACACTATTGGCCTGATTTTGGAAAGGAGTCTCATTTCCGGTGGAAACGGCAAACTCAGCTGATTTTTTACTCCTGTTAATCCACAAAAAATATCCTCCTATTTTCTAAAGCAATTCTCCGTTCTAACCTCCATTCTAACTTAGAAAGAACGAGTGTCCCCCATTGCAACAGTGTTGGTAGAATCAAGGGACGAGATGTTGCAACTTCAGGGGATCAAGAGTGGGAAGCCATGTCTGCTTGGGATTGGTGGCTAGTGCACCGGGGGCGAGAGAGAGAGAGAGAGAGAGCGCAGAAGAAACCACGGGAAAGAGCAAAAGAGAAGCGACACTTAGTGGCTGTAAGACACAGCCACAACAGTGTGTTTTGGGACTTGCTTTTATTTTATTTTAATTATTTTGTCACAGTCTGAGTAGCACAGCTCAGCTGTAATTGTACCACTGGCTGGTAAAGCAGCACGTTTACCTGTTCAGTGTAGGGTCCCGGCTTAATAAACCTTGAATTCAAGAACCTGCAAATCCTGTGTGAGCCTCATTCATTTCTACGCAATGCTACAATACAATTGCCCTCAGTGTAGCACAATCAGAAAATACAGCGTTTTCTTTCCCAATATATATATTAAAGTGCTTTGTGTACACCCGTGTTTGTGAAAGTCAGTACATACTGAATAGTGGCATTGCAAGCAGTGATAGGCTACATTGTAAATAAGAAGGTGAAAACTGACAGGTTAACTACTTCATATCGTTGGATAAAAAAAAATTAAAAAAAAGATGTGATATTAATTAAGTAATTTTTCGCAGCCTGGGCATTTGTATGTAGGCTACGGTTTATAAAACAAAATAATAATAAATCGACACGGGTTCATGTCAGCAGCTTTCCTTGGCGCATTGTTAGTTCAAAATGGGACATCCTGAATTTTGAGGGGGACACAGTTGTTGCGGTTATGATTTGAAGTGCTGTCACTCTTTTTATACTGGTGGAACTTTAAAAGAACCGCCTCTTTGGTCTTTGAAAAAAGACACGAATTCTTAGATCATTATATATGCCGCCAAAAAGAAAGTGTCAGAATAACTATAATGAACCAAAGTAGCAGATAGATTACCGACATATTTTCTGCAGCATTATAAAATACTCAATCAGTGGGAAAAACAGAGGTGCAGAAAAAACGGTCAAAGTAATAGCATATAGCATCATCTCCAGCGGATCTCCTTTGAAAATAACCCACTATGTGTTCACCACAATCTAATGAGGTGTCAGAATAGAATTGATGGTTTAATGCTGGCAATTTCTAAATTAAACACACAGCTGCATGTAAAATAGGCACAGCATAAAATCTGAGACCACACTTTAAATAAATTGTCAGTACATGACTCAACAATGTTTAAGCATCTAAATCAATTATGCTACTCTAGATGACGAAATTCACTGGGGCTCAGAATCGCCTGTATTTAGTTGTTTAGACCTTTGTAATGGTAATTTGCAGTGTGCTTTACAATAAATGGCTGCAAACCCTAATACAACTGGAGTGTCTGTCTCTTCGGTTTTGCAGAAAATAAAAAAGGAGGAAGCAGAAATACTTGTTGATGCAGTTCTTGATTTATATAAAACATTCCGGCAAGGCAAAGGATAAACAGATCCTGTGACCATACAAAAGAGAGGATGGGATAACATCCCATTGTATATAATTGTATATAATTGTATATAATTCTTCTTTTCGGAAAGCATATATATTTATTCACTCTCTTAACCAAAGCAGTAGTCACTTCAGTCTCTATCATGATAGACTTATACCAGAGTTGTCTCTGATGGATCTTTGGAAGCCCCATGTAGCATAGAATCTTAGGGCAGTAGTTATCTTCACTGCTACAGGAACGGCAAAGCTGTGCATTGTGGAGTTCAGCAAACTCTCTGATAACTCCTCACATAAATCCAATATTGCTTGTGTATTTAATCAAAAACGACTAATAATCTGATCATCTGTTAGGTCCAAAAAACGAGTATGGGGTCTGTATAATCTAGCAAAATGATATCTCCCCTCCTCCTTATTCTCCGCTCTGCCTGCACAGCAGCCACTTCGAAAAAAAAAAAAAACTGCCATTCTCACTTTCAGAAGGGTAGTGAATTGTCTATCTTTTAAACAATAGCGACTGAAGTTACACCAAGTAGAAGCAGGTGTAACCTGGAAATTCCGAAAAGCCTAATTGTAGACGTGCAAATGCTTCGGAAATCGCATGTAGGGGTATGTCAGCTAATTTAAGTGGTCGTGAATAAATTAAACTAGACGGACGACTTTAACCGAGTAAATGCCTGGAAGCACCTAAACTTACATGTTTGAAAAAAATCTCACATACACGAGTCATCCGTCTAAATGACTAAAAACAAAGCTTATTCACAACTAAACTCGTTAATCACGTACGAAAATAGGGCCCATTGTCTTTGTTTGCACCTTTATTAAAAAAAAAAAAACTCAAGAGATTCAAGTGATTGTAAAGTCTTATGAATGGCAGGAGTCTTTCCATAATGACACATGATATGGAATTCTTGATAGACTAAGCAAGCCTTGCCAACTGCATGCAGATTATCCAACCACCAGGAAAACAAAACTACATATGGTTATTTTTGATTACTAAACACTTGCAGTCACTGCTTTGAATTTATACAGTAATTCTAGATAAAATGCACTTTTGTATAGTGCTATTGAGCACCTGGGTATTTGTGTTGGCTTTGAATGCTGATAAAAGCAAAATGCATTAACATTGGAAATCTAATATCCTGATCTATGAAATACTAACTATTACAAGGATGTCTGGCAACCATGATATCCTGCTTACTGTGCTCCAAGAGACTTCATCCAGGCTGAAAGTATACAAGTTAAGCCCTGTTCCTTGAACAGCGTTGAATGTAACAGTATATAGAAGGCGTACAGCATGACTTAGTGACCTTGTATTACCAAGCGAGCATCTTAACCTCCCTACAAAAGGACCTGCCCCTTTTGTTTTCTTTTTCAGTTTTCACATGCAGGGTTTAACATTATCAGTAACATTGCCTGTTATATTGATACAATGGTGAACGATTGTTTTGTCATTTGTATTTCTGTCTACTGCAACAGTGCTCTTTTTTTTTTACCTCATCCAGCATTCAAAAGCAACTACATATTTTAATAAAAACATAAATCTGAAATTCTTTGTGAACCATGCTCACAGAATCTACCCTCCACAAAAGGAAACACACCAGCAAAAACATATTTTCAGCAAACAACACAAAAAAGCTGACGAGGTGAACCTTTTATCTGAGACATTGTTGAAAAATTACACAAATAAACTTTCAAGGCCCCTCTGCTAAATTAATTACAGCCCTGTTTAAATAGATTGATGACTTTGTAAGCACTTTTTGGCTGGGCATAGTGAAAACATATACTTACTTTGCAAAAAAATCTGTATTGTGTTACACATAAATGTATATTTCAGCCAATCAGAGTACAGATATAGCCATTTGTTTATTATGCAGCAATAGCACAAACCCAACCCAAACCATGTAAATATTCCCGAAGCCATGCAGTTATACTGCTGTGTAATTATAGCCCCAGATGAAACCTACATCACAACTAAATTAGTTTTGTTACTAAAGTTCCATAACCAATGTGAACCAGAGTTAAAGGCCACTGCTGAGCTGACAGCGTCTGTCCTTTCTACTGCATAACCACACAGATAGGATAAACTATAAACTTTAATATCCAAAGCATTGCAAAAATACAATAACCAAGAAGCACCACCTGTAACATCTGGAAGGGTTACACTTGGCCAGCACAAACACTCGCCTTCGGCATGTTTATACAAATGAAAAAATTCCCTCGTAACCAAGCGCTGTTACTTGATTATTGCATATTTCTCATGCTATAAACATGGTGATGTTGCTGGGATATATTATATGAATATTAAAAATACAATATTTGATTCGATTCTGATTTTTATTTTCAGTAACTACAGTAGTAATGATTTACAGAGATTGTACTGAAGATTTGCCAATTGTACATCGTCATTTGAGCCATATGGTAGTTTAGCAGTGTTATACAGTACATAGGTTTTGCGCTCTGACAGGACATTGATTTTTACGATCCCGTACTGTAAACCTAACCAATGGTGACAGCTTAAGATCCTAGTTATTTCGGAATGCCAGTGCAGCCTGACTGACCTCCCTAAAGTTGAAGAGGTTTTTATGCCTTTGGGTTTTAAAGGTCTTCAATTACCAGTAATCTATTTGAGTTACCACGTGCCTGCTCAGGTTATTGCAATAGTATAATTACTTGGCTGTCCTAAATTGAAAAATAAATCGCCCATGATTTCTCTACCATTGATTCATGTTTCAGCATCAAAATAAGTTTCACCTGTCTTTCTGCATTGATTATTATGAAACGACACTGCAAATGGACCACAGTACTTCTTAGACAGATTTGCTTCAGCCAGTCATTGGAGACATTCCACCCCAGGTTTCTCCTATAATGAAGATAATAACATTTCTTTTTGACACCTTTTAAGGGTGTTTTTTATAAAATGCAGTTTGCTGTCCAATGTGGATATTTAGTGGCTTTTGTTTCAAATTTAAGCAAAATGAATTTTACAGTGAAATACTAACAAATGGAACATACCAGACAGCAATGCATGCAGCAGGACATACTGCATAGACCAGTCCCCTCGATGAGTTGGTATTTTCAGGAAGCAGACAGTCACATGCATGCACTGCTTGTCACTCGAGTTTCTCATTTTAGTAATTGTCAAATAAAATGAACAGAAGTTTGCACGTTGTGTTAATTAATCAATTCAGAGGGAAAATGTAAAGATGTTGGAATAGGTGCAGTGCTCACGTTATATTATTAAATAGGTCAGCCAGACACCACATACAGTAAGTCAGTTGTGGAGTGCATTATTTTCAGGAATGCCAATACTACTTTGTAAGCCTACACACATTTTTGATACAACATTGTGTTACTATCATATATTCTCAATTCAAAAGAGCTGCAGAGAAATTGCTAATATCACAAGGCTGCAGAAATGAATACGTTTAAATGAATCTAAGCAGTTAATCACAACTTTTACAAAGTGTAACTGTTGCAATGTCAATGCTGTATAATTGCATTGTTAGTGGTTCATCCAATGCATCAGTATCTGTCTTGCGTATCTGAGGATGTGGTATACACAGGGCCGGATTAACCCATCACTGGGCCCTAGGCAAGCGTTTTCCAATATGGCTGACTGCAGTACATATTTAATATATGAATCAGTCAAGAAAATAAGTGAGGCAAGGTTGGAGAGTAAATAAGACTTTATATATTTTGCATAAATGTAGATGATACAGCATACGTAAATACATATTGACTTATATATTTTGTTTAAATATAGCCAATACAGCATGAGTAAGTAAATAAATAAATAACAAATAAATAACAGAACATGTTTTTGAAGTTCATACCATATAGTTAGTTAGTATTCTTGGGTCCCTGTAACAAGATTCCGAACGGCTTAATCTCTTCGTGTCTCAGGTTCTGCTAGATTCAGAATTACAGGAAGGAAGCCAAGTATGTAGCTGTAATGGTAGATTAAACAACCAATGTTGGAAACACAGCTCAGCTGTCTTGTGTTTTCAGGTATGTGACTGACAGCTTCCCAAAAGAACGGTTGTCCTGTGAAAATGTGTTACATTTACTAAAATAAAAAATATTAATAAAAATGCTTTTAACTTACTTTAACTTAGTGGTGCTTTGCTTCATAATATCCATGGAGAAAAACAAAGTCTTGTTATATTGTTTTACTATTCCATCATTATCCACCTATAAAACTTTGGGGTTTTTAATTTTCTAGTCATTCAGAACGTAATTGAATCTTAAGCTGCTCTGCATATAAATGCTGACTCACGACACCTCTAAAAGTATTAAGTACGGTGTCATGCCAAATTTTGCATTATTTTGAGATGTATTTTGATGTTTTTATACTGTTTTGATGTCAAAAAATACATATCATTTAAAATAAGTTCACATTTTAACCAAAGCAATGAGGAAATTAATAATTGCGTAAATAACACAGTCAGAAGCGCTGACGCATGCGCATATCTTAAAATAATGCAAAACAGATGGCCAATAGTGCCAAACTTAATGCAGCATGCAGATAGCGTTTGGTACCTAAACGCCAATCAATGGAATAATATGGTTAAATAATACTTTAGTGTGTGGTGTTTGCGTTTGAGACAAACAATGATTGGTATGTATAGTTCTAGTGCACTTGGATTATTCCCCACATTGTCAAACAGGTAACACAGCAATAATGATCCATGATGTGGTACGGAACAGAAAAGCCAGAGCACTTGTTGTTTTTTCCTGCATGATTTAGAGGACAGGTCTCAAACCCCAGTGCACTAGAGCGGACATTTTGAAAAGAGCTTTGAAACAGACTTTAAAGCTGTCAGGATGTTAACAAAGAAAACAGTGGGGATGTATAACGCTATATTTTAATATAACATAAACTTGATTATACTGCATTTGTATTTTTAGCAGTATTAGCAATACAAATTATGTCTCTGCAAGTGCATAATACTGTATTTACAGTATATATATAGTGCCTTGAAAAAGTCTTCACAAACTTGAACATTTTTCACATTCTGCTGCCTAAAAAATACAATTCAAAATGCATTAAAGTTGGAGTTTATTTCACTGATCTACAAAACATTATCTACACTTTCAATGTGAAAGAACAATTATAGAAATATTCAAAAAGTAATTAAAAATAAAAAAAACAAAAAGTCTTGAAAAAGTCTTCACACCCTTTGTCATAGCAAACCCAAATTAGCTCAGGTACAACAAATTTCCTTAACAAGGCACATAATAAGTTAAATAGAGCCCACCTGTGTCCAATCACAGTAGTTCAACTGATTTGAATACTCCTGGATGAAGAATCAAGCTGTTTCTGTTGTATGAAGTGAATTTGAAGCAAATGGCAAAACATGCCGAACACGGAACTGCCAAAAGAACTCCGGGATAAAGTTATTGAAAGGTACAGATTGGGGGAAGACAATAAGAAACTTTCAATGTCTTTGAATATCCCTTGGGGCACTGTCAGGTCCATCATTGTAAAGCACTGGTGTGCCACTGCTGAAAAAAAGCCATATGATGTGCCACATAGCTTTTGTAAAGAAACACTTAGGGGACACTGCACGCATGTGGGAGAAGGTTTTGTGGTCTGATGAGACCAAAGTGGAACTTTTTGGTCTCAATGCTAAGCGATATGTGGGGCATAAACCAAACACGGCACATCACCCTGCTAACACCATCCCTACAGTAAAGCATGGTGGTGGCAGCATTATGTTTTGGGGATGCTTTGCAGCAGCAGGGACAGGGAGGCTTGTGAAGATCGAAGGAAAGATGAATGGTGCAAAGTACAGGCAGATCCTGGAGGAAAATCTGTTCCAGTCTGCAAGAGACCTGGGACTGGGGAGAAGATTTACCTTTCAGCAGGATAATGATCCTAAGCACAGAGCAAAAGCAGCAATGGAGTGGCTCAGCAAGAAGAAAGTGAATGTCCTCGAGTGACCTAGTCAAAGCCCAGACCTGAATCCTATAGAAAATCTGTGGCAAGACTTGATGACTGCAGTCCACAGACGATCCCCAGACAACTTGAAAGAGCTTGAGCTATTCTGTCAAGAAGAATGGGCAAAAACTGCACCATCCCGCTGTGCTAAGTTGGTAGACACTTATCCAAAATGACTCATGGCATTGCTGCAAAAGGGGCTTGCACCAAGTATTGACTTAAGGGGTGTAAAGACTTATGCAATCAAGACTTTTTGTTTTTTTATTTTTAATTACTTTTTGAATATTTCTATAATTGTTCTTTCACATTAATGCATTTTGAATTGTATTTTTTAGGCAGTAGAATGTGAAACATGTTCAAGGGTGTGAAGACTTTTTCAAGGCACTGTGTATATATATATATATATATATATATATATATATATATATATATATATATATATATATATATATATATATATATATATACACATATATAGTAACACAGCAGGGAGGGGGTTAATGTTTTTATTATACAAGTAAGGAAAACATTTTTAAGATGTAATGTTCATATTAAAGATTTGAGTTGACATTCTCATTATACAACTTTATTCTATGATTAGGTCTGTCTTTTTTACCATTTATTTTGTAAAGCTTCTGCTTGCAGTGTCAAAGCCTCATACTGTACCTCAAAACCATTAGAGGTTTCTGACATTACCATCTAACAAATGCAATTGGGCCCAGAGTTTTGTTGTACAATTCCCAGTATTCCTGTGTGTGCCAAAAGTTTATTTTTTTTTTATTGTTTTTGCTTTCAAATTTGTTTTTACTTGGATATTTTCTAATATATGCATCTTTCTTGAAAAATGTTCATTGTGATTTTTGATCTGCAATTAATGGGCACATACAGCACATTCACCAAATTACATTAAGTCAAAATGATAATGGCTTTAGGGCTGTGAAAGTGTTATTATTAGGAACTGCTAGCGCTAACTGGTTTGTAGCTTGAGCAGATTGCAGACATCATTTTGACTCAGTGTGTGGGAGTAAAAGCTTCTGTAGCAGAGGAGGAGAGAGGAACAAAGCAACAAGAGATATATACTAATTTCATCACTTCAAGATAAAGAAAACTCTCATTTTCTATATGAAAAGACATTCTGCCTTAATGTGTACACTGCTGAGAACCACCAGCAAAACTGTTGAGATGAAGGCTGGGTGGCGCCTCGTTATAGTGCGGAATCGGTTATAACACGGTAGGGTCGTGGCTCCCATTTGCTTCATAATGCCATTACAGTAGCCCTTTTATACTCGTTATAAGGCAGAACACAAATAGCACGGTCTTGTAACTATGGCTCCCCACTATAGCATTATATATGCCTCTAGCATCTTTTACATTGGCAGTTTGTTAGATAACCTCCTCAATCAAAGCAAGGTGTCAACAGACTCCCATTTCAGACCGATTTGTGCTGATGGAAACTATGTGACTGATTTCATAAGAAAGAGAGGCAGCCATTCGGTCCATCAATGCATCGTAGATGATTGATCTCATAACTTGGTTAGTTGGTTCTCAAAGGGACAAAATTATATCTATGTTAAAAGACATCTCCACCCTCTGTCCACTCAATTTCAAACTGGTCTTTGTGCTGCGGTTAAAATATTGACTGTGGTAAACTCCTTTTATGATTTAAAAAACTTAAATCAAGTCTTCAATTCTTTAGATCCCTTCAACTCTTTAGTGAAGTCAGTGACTCCACTGCTAAGACTATAATGACTTCAGTGATCGTGGTAATATGAATCCCATGCCTTTTTTGGCATGTATTCTGTAATATAAAGTCATGTTGGGTAAGACAAGAGAGCTGAAACACTTTGATAGATGGTTGATAGTAAGAGTTATTAGTAGGTGTTTCTGTATCTAAAACTGTAGAGCTATTCCTGAGGAAGAGCCTGAAATGTGTTGATGTTGAGAAATACAATGAAGAACAGACTTAGCTAATGGTCTTTAGCAGTATCCTGGCCATTATTGCAGCTTATCACTTCCAACTTCAGTGAATTACTGGCAGTAATCTTTGAAGAATGGTCACTTTTGCACACACTGACCATTATAAAAGTTCCCCATAGTAAAACATAGGGAAATGTAATAAGGCACTGTAAAGAATACAAGTTATGGTAAAGCATACTATTAAGAAATATGGCAAACCATTGTAAACTGTAATAAATGTTTAGTATAGGAGTCTTGGTGGTCCAGTGGTTAAAGAAAAGGGCTTGATACCAGGAGGTTCCTAGTTCAAAACCCAGCTCAGCCACTGACTTACTGTGTACCCTGAGCAAGTCACTTAACCTCCTTGTGCTGTCCTTCGGATGAGACGTGAAAACCTAGGTCCTATTGAAAGTGACTCTGCAGTTGTTGATGCAGCATAGTTCACCCCCTAGATACGCTAAGTAATAATAATAATAATAATAATTAATAAATAAATATGGGAAAAGCATGGGGTAAAACTGGTAAAATACTGTGGTAAACCTTTATAAGGGAGGCCGGGGATCTTTGTGGTTTCCAAGCTAAGTAAACCGGATTTAAAAATGCTTTTCATTACATTTTCTGTGCTTGTGTTTTATTGAAGTACCCACTTCATGGTTACAACCTCCGCTGCTGTATGGGCTGTAGCATTTTTCTCCTCTCACAGGAAATTATCTTGAACATAAATTCCTTATGTTAGATATTTCTCTGCACAGTACACTACCAACTGATATGACAATCCCACTGTTTGTGGAAATCAGAAATATGGGAAATAGATCATAAGTATACCAAAATGTTACATAAACTCTGTAGACATCTTACAAGACTTAATATAAGCAAATAGTCATACCAGACCACCTATATAAATGCTTAGTGATTTAATAATTATGTTCTGGATTGTTTTCTGGTAGAGCGGAGATAAACGTACTGTACACATAATGAAGCAGGTAGTTAAGAAAGTGTAAGCATAGAAAATACTATTTTTTCAATGTATCTCACCATTTTCAATTGTATGTTTTATTGTTTTCTGAAACTACATGCCCGTCATGTACGTTGCATTATATTATTAACTGTAACTTCAAACACATTAAAATCTTCAGTAATACTGAAGAAACTAAATACGTTTAGACAAAACCGAAGAAGACTTATGTATTGTTTTGGTTCCCAGGATGCTCATATGTTTTTTTTTTTTACTGTTATATTCATGCATTACTAAATCATTTTTATGACAAGGGAATATGATCTTACACTCTGGCATGAATACATGTGGCTGCTTCTGAAGATGGTGTTTGTACTAGTTGTCTGTGTGGTGAGCTTTTAGAGGGTTAGGGTGCTTATGTTTCTGTGCCGCTCAGCATTAAAACAGAGATTCAGCCCAGCTGGTGACGCATTAGCCTCTGGTGCCTGCTTATTATCTGAATTGCTCAGTCAGCAGCAGAGAGCTGTATCTTTAACGAAACAAACGAGGTGGCAGGGACAGGCAATCCGCCTCCCGTGGAACACTTGCACGGCCCCCCAGGGAGGTGTGCCTCATAGTTTGAGATCAACTTGCAGGCACATCACATTTGAATATCTCTACAGCTATGCTAATTAATGGAGCTAGCACACACTAGAGCCCTGCGCGGGATTATTTTTTAAAATCCCGCTCTTGTCCCGCCCTGCAATACCCACTCCCACTCCCACTCCCACTCCCACCCGCTCCCGCTCCCGCATTGTCTCTTGCATTTTTATCCTGCTCCCACCCGCAAAACCCTTAGATCCTGCAAATGTCACAAGAGAGTCAGATTCCCCCATGCTACTAAAAAAAAAAAAAACCCAAAAAACAGTCGGTTAATATAGTATATATAAAAACGGAATTCAGACATTCAGAACACAAAGAATAAAACAATCCATGGTACAATCCGTGATACCTTTTTTTACTGTTTCCCCAGTAGAGTGAGGTGTGGGGGTGCAGGTGCAGGTATGTGAACTTGCCTCGTGCACTGAATGCATGCCTGCCACTGGACTCCCCTGGGTGCTAAACCCTGCTATGTACACACAGGGATTGCAGTAATCACACATTGGCCATGAATTTTGTAGATAAGGGGGTTTATCTGTCCCGGGAGATGTCCAGGAGAAGGGTCCAAAATACGGGAGACTCCCGGTGAATATGGGAGAGTTGACAGGTCTGTGCTTGAGTCATGTGACATGAGTCAGATCCCTAGGTTTCGTTTCTTGCCTGTTACTAGGTCGCTTCAAAAGACGGCATTCCGCTTTTAACGTAATTTAAAAGCACATGCTTTGCGCTTTCAATTGATGTAAAGGATACCTGTATGTGTAGTTCTTACAGGAAACAGCCTTCCCCTACATTCAATGTGTAACGCATCCATTTCCCAGAAAACAGCAGCGAATGTGACGTCACATAACGACAAAACCTGTGAGTGTGATTCTCTAACCTGACTTGAGCCGGGGGGTGTACTACACCAGATTCGGAGCAAGGGAAACAAACATGTATAGGAAAGAGAAGCTCAAACAAAATAATTAGCAATTTCCCGAATAGGCTACTTTTGGTAAACTGATGATAGATTTAGTGTTTTCCTGCAAATTACCACACTGTTTTTTTTGCCTACCCAATCCTGCCCTCCACAAAGTACATTTTACCCGCTCCTGCTATTATGGCAGCAGGACCCACAGGATCCCAGTCTCGCTGCAAGGCTCTAGCATACACTAGTATTTGTAACACATGAAATTCCCAAACGAATTGCAAATGGTTCTGCCTTGTAGTTGGATTGAAAATCACAAACACAGATAGCTTTGATTTTTACCAACTCACTGAAGTGTGAACACTCCATTTTCTTTTTTCTAGTTGGCAACTGTGCATGATCTATGGCTGGGGGCATTTTCATCTTGGAAGAGTGCATTACCCTCAGGTAAAAGTCTGGGTAGAGATGGAAAAAGCACCACAGTAGGCATTTGGCAGTTACCACTGTTTGACATGGAAATCTCCATACATACTATAGTTTTTAAACAAGTTCAGTCGTGTCACTCTGGATAACATTCCACTACAGTTGCTTACTTCAAGACCACTTTGCCAATATTTCAACCTCTCTATGACCCTGTTGGCAATTGAGAAAAATGGCTTATGAAAATGTAGTATACAGTATACTGAAGGTGTACGATAAACATATTTATGCTATTTTGAATATGTATCAAATATGTATCAGTGCATCTGATAACTTTAAGACTTCATTGTTTATTTCAAACTTGTGATCGTTTATTGTCTAAGGTGCCCTTGTGCTTCCATTTCAGTATAAGTGTTCACTGTTGAATTTAGCTATGCAGTCATGTTTGCAATGCAATCGTTTAGCAAATAAGTGACATCTAAGTTTCGCCCATGACAACTGACAAGAACATATACTGTACAGTGTGCGTTATTTATGCACAGGAAGCTAGCATAAAGCAAATTCAGACGTTTAACCCTAGATTAGACATGTTTAAGCAGCTGTCCTAATACTGTCGACCCACTTTATCCCTTTTGGTCACATGAACTTTGCTCTGTTTATGCTGATGGGACGGCAAGTGAGAGCTGCTGTTTATTTCACAGTGAATGTTGTATTCAGCACCTTTAAAAGGCACATTGTGTTATGATACTTATCTCCATATATATTTGGATCAGGATAACAAGAAGGAAAATAACCATTCACAACAATCATTATAGCTGCTTAAATGCTGATGCACCTGCTACACACATGGCAACAAATGCAATTGGCTTGCTGTGTATCTATATTACTGTCTTGAGCCTAACAGCGTGGTAGAAAGGTAGTACTCCATCTTTCCTTAATTCTAAAATATACAAAGTTCTGTGATTTAGTTTGCGATTTTGCTGATGCAAAGGCAGGCAGATCACGGGTCACAAAGTGTCTCATTTTTAAGGGATAATGACTTGGAAAACCTAATGACACATTGTTAATCAAATTCAGTATTGTCAAAATCAATAAGTTTCATTTCAGAGGTGATATCTGAATTCGGTTAAAGTTAAAGCTTGGATAGGGCCAATAAGCAGATTTTCAACAACCACATGAACTTTCTGAATTCTTCACGGTGTCATTGTTTTTACTTATTATGAATGTATTCTGTTGTCCTTTTGAATAATGAGCTAAGTTTCCATTATGATACAATTTGGTGCTTCTCCCTTAGCTTTCAATTATTTATGATGTGATGTTCATATGAGTTCTCAACCTGAAATGTGCACTTAAATATTCATACTGTACATTTGAGGTAATGCGTTTGCAACACACTCTCCAAAATGAATATCAGTTATATCAGTTATATATATATATATATATATATATATATATATATATATATATATATACACAGTGCTACCCTGTTATAATGTGGTTGTCGGGATTCATAATTAGGAGACTGTGCTATTTGTGTTCCTGAAATGCTAAACGGAGGAAATGATTTACGGTTAGGGTTGCCACTTTTGAGATACGAAAATACCGGACACCCCATCCCCTCTTATTGTCTACTTCTTCATTTGTCTCTGCCATTGTGACTAACGTTACTACTTAATAGTTTCACGCTTAACGTTACAGTATGTTACTTAATAGTTTCGCGCTTCTTCATTCAAAGGGCTGTCAACAGCAGCGCACATGCTCATACCGGATAACACACAGCGGTGAGCACACAAGAAAAACATAACGGTACAGCGTTTTGGTGGCTTACGTTGTTACCTCAATTCTTTCTGGTGCATTTACATATCGCTGTGTTATAGTATTTGAATTTCACTCATACAAGCACAACATGTTATATTAAATTGTTTGTTGTAACACATGTTTTAAGAACATATCCAATAGATTAGAATGCTTAGAATTACCGGACATCTTCCAAAAAAAACGGACAGGGGGTCAAAGTACATAAAAATACCGGACAGTTGGGGCTCCCGAGTGGCGCATCCAGTAAAAGCACTCGCTAGAGTGCAGGATGCACTCTATAGTCTGGACGTCGCCGGTTCGAGTCCAGGCTATTCCACAGCTGACCATGGACGGGAGCTCCCAGGGGCGGCTCAGTTGGCGGCGTCGTCCGGGGGGAGGGAGGGTTAGGTCGGCCAGGGTGTCCTCGGCTCACCGCGCACCAGTGACCCCTGTAGTCTGGCCGGGCACCTGCGGGCTTGCCTGTAAGCTGCCCAGAGCTGCGTTGTCCTCCGACGCTGTAGCTCTGAGGCGGCTGCACGTGAGTCTGCAGAGTGTAAAGCGGCGACTGACGGCACATGTTTCGGAGGACAGCGTGTGTTCATCTTCGCCCCTCCCGAGTCAGCGCAGGGGTGGTAGCGGTGAGCTGAGCCTAAAAATAATTGGGCATTTCAAATTGGGGAGAAAATAATAAAAACTAATTGCCAACGACTAAGTTAAATAAAAAAATAAAAAAATACCGGATAGTCCGGTAAAATACCGGTGGGGTGGCAACCCTATTTACGGTTGACAATTTGCAGGTACTTAAATCCACGGTTTATTGTGACGATTATTCCTGGCTCCTGTTAGCCTAGGCCACACCAAAAGCAACAAAGAGGCTTGCACTCTCACAGCAGCACATTCACACAACATTTATATCTTTTTAACCTGCTGCTTGAGTTTCACCTTTTCTTACTCTGCCCACCGAATTGAGTTTCATTTTAACTTGTTTTTTGCTGTCTGCCATGCTTCGTACTGTATATCTCGAATGTTCACCCAACGGTTGCGAGTCAAATTGCATTATGGGGGAAATGTGAGCCACGACCTTACTGCATCATACCCTATAACCGATATACAGTTTCAGTACGTACAATGCAAATCGTTTGTAAATCTGAGCAAAATTTGCGTTCTTGGTTTTAAATTGCTAATTCATACAGTATCAGTTTTAAAAATATCCTTTAAAAGTCATAAATTGCACTTTTACTATTTTTATATGTTATATGTTTATGTCAAGTTTGTTTTGCAGTTTCCAATTTAATAGAGAAAAGAAAACAGTTGACAGCAATTTGTACTTCATTTTAACATTTTGCTTTTAGGGTTACATTTTTTTACATATTTTTTATTATTTGCAGCCCACACTGATTACTTCACTGATTTACGCTCCCTGGTGTGTCTGCTGAAATTGTCCTTGAAAATGTGTATTTTAATTTGGAAAGGACACATTTCAAGTTAAAAAAAAATAATCTTTCTTATTCTCAAAGCTCTTTACTCATTTATACGATTTGTTTCCCAGACAGGACAAATCACCCAATAAAATTAACTAGAAATTAGCAACTTAGACATTTGATTTAGGCCTGGTGGTAGTCTTATAGTGTTTCTTATTTGTTTTAGTTAGTAGTTAGTGATTTTTTCCTTTGAATGAATGTGCTAATAGTAATTTAAATACATTTAGAATCTACCCCTGAGTTTCTTTTAAGCTTCTTATGAACTACTGTTACCTAAAGGGAGGCGTTACCCAGCTCATGTCTCATGTCTGAAACCAGTCATAAAACTCAATTTAGTTTTGTAATCAAAATAGAACTGTCTCTGATTCCAAATGCATATTAATGCACAAACTAATATACAACCAGAGAAACTAAAGATCCCCCACAGGGATTAGAGTGGGTAATTCAGTAAAGGTGTGCAGGGTGAGTCTCACAATCAGGAACTCGCCCATTTGAACCCTGGGTGGGCTGAGCTGCCGGTCATGGCTGGCAGCCCATAGGGAGTGCTGCATTGGCCTTTGAGCATCCATTTGTGAGGAGGAACACTGGTTGGGCTTTGGTCATCTCATACAGCTTTAACAATCCCTACTGATCAGGTGCATGTGAAGATTTACCAAGCAAGAATATATTTTTTAACTAAATTTGAACAGGGATAAACAGCTGTGTATTTGTATTTAAAAATAAGTAAATCATAGGAGTTCATTTTTAAGTGATGAAGTTGTAGCTATTTAGTTCCGCATGCAGCATGATTTACTTGGTAGCTAGTTTAACCAAAAACTCAGAACAGCTGGAAATGCTCCCATCTTTAAACAGCTTTCCATTTCAATGCAATGCACATCTTAAGCTTCCTTCTGTTACTTGGTTTTTAGTGGCCATTAAACTCTTAATAACAACGTCAATCTTCATAAGAGGCCACTGCTTTCTTGAAAGCTTCTTTCTTGCCAGCATTATCACCAAATCATTTTTCATGTTTGGATGCCGAGAGCACAAACTGCATATTCGCTCTCTGATACAGCATAAGCAATAGCAATATTTCCTCCTGCTGAGAACATCTGAACCTAAATCACCGTTAGAGTGTTATTGTCAAGTCCTGCTACTATAGTTCAGTTTTGCCACCAACCTACATTCCTCTTATCTCCCATTCCAATCCCAGCACACACTTCAAACTTCAAACATGAATTTAATGACTTTCTAGACACTTGTTCAGGCTTCAATTAAGTTTAATTAAAAGAAAAACTGGTATATAAAAGACATCAGCGATAGGAATCAAAGTAAACCCTGGTATGACATAATCATGGAAGCTAACAAAATGTTGGAAACTAAAACAAGCAATCCCATTGGCTACTGCACCGGTATTTAATACTCTAGAAATGCATGCTACAGAACAAAAGATGAATACTGGTAATTACAAACTTCAAAACTTTCATCCACCAATCCATGTGCTCCATAAGCAGGTACTACCTCACAGCTGTGGAACATTCAGATAGGATGTCTACCTTTAACAATGACAAAGAAGAAACATACAGTAACACCCCATTGAAAAGCTAAATACATCTGCAACTTAAGGGTCAACATGTTAAATGTTTAAAGTAAGGTATTGTTTACTGTTTGCTAATTGTAACAGAACTCTGATTAGAGGGCTTTGACACAGTCGGCTAAGACAGACAGTAATACCCAGTAATCAGGGCTCTATTGCTTCAACAGTGGCCTGTCTTCCTTTGGTGAACATTAGTTTAATTATGCTATTCATCCTATTTAATCTTGTTTAATTCATATTGTAATAAATTAGTAAATTGGACACACAAATGATGTTGGGCTGGGAAGAGCACAAGCTGTTTTTGTCATCAGTGGCACATTGCAAAATTGCTGTATTTTCCACTCATTCTGTTATCTAAAATAACATTTTCTGTAATATCTCAGCTGTTAAAACACACCCAAGTGGAATAGTAGTTGTCTTCACAATTAAAACCATCTATACACACTGCCCAGTTTATTGACATAATTTCAATAAACTGGGCAGTCATATTTCCTAAAGAATAATTAAGGTCCAATTATCATTGTGTCAATTACAGTAACAGCTATTTAATAATAATAATAATAAAAAGTTTGTATAAATAAACAACGATTAAAAAGATTATTTTTAAGTATGTAAAACACCAAAGCTCTCTAATGTTAATGGTTTGAACAACGATACGAGTTGTGTACTGTATTGTATACAGTAGAATTGCATGTTTCAGTTTAGTAGAACCATGTATTTAACACTGTCAATTAGTCCACTTGGAGGTCATACACTATGAAGAAGACATTTATTTGAATTAAACATTTAATAGTTTCACCTATTTTGATGACAACACATTTGTCGAGCATGCTCTCAAAAATGATGATGTTTTCAGCAAGAGGTGAATGATGGGGTTCTGGTTAATTAGATCAGATAGAGGCTGTAGCAGATGTATAAATCAGGTGGACAGCTGGGCAGGGCATGCTGGGATTAATCATTATCTAGTGTACAGGTTAGCATGTGGCAGCAGTTCTGTAGCAGCAAGTAGATATTCTGCATTGAGTCATTGCTAACAAAATATTTTAAATACTGAGCTTCAGAATAAAAATAATAATTCGATGTCCAAGTCCCAAATTATATTGTACACTGTACTGCAGTGGAATATTACTGTAAGCACTGTGTTGTCAAGTCACATGATTAGAACCTTCTGGTTTAGTGTCCTCAAATTACAAGAAATGTAATCATATTAGTACTTCAAAAATCTTCCATATGATCAGATTTTCGCTGATATATATCCCCTGCCACAAAAAAGTTAATTAGCCTCAGTCTTGTTTTTTGTTTCATTGAATTAATCACCTGGACTCTGCAGGAGATAAAGAACACTTTGTAGTTTTAATGTATTTAATTTAAACTTCAAGCAACGTTGATTTGAATCGTTATAATTGAATCCACAGTAGAAGCACAGCAAGGTGTAATACAGCACAGTGAAAGCATGGTGAAGATTAGGTAAGCATTGTAAAGCAGTAGAGCATGTTGTAAAACATGGCAAATGCATAGTATAACCATGGGAAAAGTGCAAAATTACAGTGCAAATTTACAGGGTAAACTTTTAAAAGGAAAACACCTGGCTTCAAGTTAAGATATACACATCTAACACAACTAGAAACACACAGCAGTCTAACTGAAATGTAGATGATGGCTAAAAAGTGCTGAAACGAATTACAATGGAAATAGAAATCTCCCTCACTGCAGACTACACTTTGTGCAGACGAAATCTCAATCTCAGTGACCAACAAGACCACAAAGGGACCCCACGTGACTGGTAAAAGCAAGTGTGTTATTTTCCTATTTTTTCATTACATGCTGCTACATCCTTCAATTTAGCAGTAAAGGGCAAAAGGTGACAGTGACACGCAGGCATTGGCACTGAAAATGTGACATTACCCTGGAGTTATAAACTACAGCTTATTTTGGCAAATAGAAGTATAAAGTTAATCAGCAAGTGTTTTGCTAGCCGTGAGGCACAGTGTTACTGGGTATTTGGACGCCACCCAATTAATATTAAGAAACATGCTGCCATGTACTTGCAGGCTTTATTGTTTGAACACATATTAAATGGCAAGGTGATTGCTTAGAGATATGAAAAAGGTTGTCTTCAGTTCACCCCGGGGAGATGGGATTCACCCTGCATGTGGTTTGCTGGTCATTGAAACACAATGTTTTTAATTAAATCCTGAATCCTCCTTGGGGAGTATTATACTAAAATACAAGTGAATTTGACATAATGACAGTATCTGTATTTGTAGTTCTTAGTCAAGTCATTACATAAGTCTGCTGATTAAATCAGGGAAGAAGCATTCACAATTACAGAAGCACTGTTGTGTGGATAATTATGGCATGATAGGAGTGACAAGAATCTCCGGCGCTATGAAACTTCACTAGGTTGTTCTTTTTCTTCCAGTTTACCATGCTTTACTGATCCAGTGCTTTTACTGTACCTTTACTGTGATTTACCATAACTGTAGTTTACCTTGCTTTTTTAGAGTTTGCTTGACTTTACTGCACAACAATGCTTTTACAATGGCAGCATATTAAAGAAGTAGATTCAATGTGATTTAAATCGTTTTTCTATGGTGTTTGTAATCATTTTGAGCGGTTCTGGGCTCTGTTGCTCCAGTATTTAGTTATTTGTTATAAATCTGCCTTTACGTGGCTTTGAACTTACAATGTGACCTTTCAGCTCAAGCAGCTCCCCTGACTCTCTATCTGTGTAAATGCATGGTAGGTGGGGAAATTGAAAGATGACATTGTTACATGATCTGAATGGATTAATAAAGCTGTTCAGTCTCAGCACTTCTCTACACAAGCTCTATATCCAGGTAAAGTGGATATAGAGAAAAATGATAATAATATCAAAACAATATAACCCAGAACCACACAGAATAATTGCTAACACTTTAAAGCAAGAAATGTTGTTGTTTACAGTTGTACATTAATGTGCAGCTGGTAACCCAACTGACTATTTAATATTCTGTAAGTATTATATAAGCCTGAAACAAAAATAGAAACAAATGTGTTGTTGTTTATTTATTTTTCTCCTCAGGTCATCTCATGCAAAAAAAACAACAACTTACTGTAGTTACTTAATAGACCTAGTGGAAAAACAAGATAGAAAAAGAGACAGATATGTGACGGCCATTATGTCATTTTCGATTTTTCAAGGAAAAGTTCAAAAGTGTAACAAAATGCGTGATTAGTGAGAAGAGGTTTCATGTGAATGAGGCCTTACCATTCAAGAGGCACACAGATGTACAATACCTGCTACTGCTAAAAGGAATTGTATTTTCAGCTGGTCCTCAATTAAATCACTGTTGTACTTTACAAGAGCACAGAAATGAATAATGCTCAGCCATAGAAAAAAATGAACAAAACAAAGATCAATTTATATATAGTCAAAGTGCTTTAACTGAAGTTATTAAAATAATGTTGTTTTTTTTTGTTTGTTTTTTTCAAACTGTTGGCTTTTGAAAAACATTATGCAGTATATCATCTGTGGTATTACGGACCACAAAAAGGTAGTAAAAAGGTAGCACTTTTGTTTTTGGTTTCAAAATGGATTGTCAAATCATTCTTTTAATATTCAGTCTCTGTTGGGCTTTGAGAGAGAATTCTAGAGTTTAGAGGAGTGGCTGCAAATATCCAGTCACCTTGGGAGTATGGCCTGGCACTACACTTCATCACCGGTATTGTATTTTATGAGCAAAAAAAGTTTGAACTGGGGCAAACAGTGTCAGGAGTTCAGTTACATAATCAAAAGGAAAACCAATAAACCTCTGATTATGAATGAGGAACCTATTGGAGGCAATACTAGCTCCTCCCCTTCCTAACCATTGCCAATGCTTCTGTATACAACTGTGTCTACCTGAGACCGTTACACTTTCTGTAACAGTAACCACTTTTCCATGACTATAGGGTTTATATCATTTTAAGATTTTTTTTTAAAATAGTTTCTTCTTTCTCCTTGGGATTTACAAGTTACAAAAACAAACCATCACAACACATACAGTGTTGTGTTTATCCCACCCCAACCCTCAAGGCCTAGACAAAGAGACTAAAGAAATGTGACTATTTGGCTATATTTCACAGATACAGCAGCTGCAGCAGTTAACAACATCACAATCGATATTATTGTACCCTACACTAACCTTCAGCGGGGTGAGAACACTGTCAAGAGACCATGTGTGACGGTGCGGCTGAGTGGTGTCATACCCACAGCAGAAAGTTGATACACACACAGGTACTGCGAGTCGAAAGTGCTGGTGCGTGTATTTTTTAAATATCCAAAGAAAAACGTGTTGGGCTTTCCAGCACGCGTAGCTATTGTTTACTTTTGTGTTTTCTCTCTCTCTCTCTCAACAACCCCACCCCTTTCATCCAAAGCTGCAGGTTTTTATATCTGTGACCATCTCCGGATTAGTAAGAAATTAATCCATCTGGAGATGGTCACATTCTGCATGAGTTTTTGATATCTGCGTGGTCTATAGCCAGTCTGTTAATACACTGCCGAACATGACCTCTGCCAGACCCCATCAATAATACATTGAATCACCCGTGCTACATAACCCCAACCAATACATACAATAATAACAACAATAAGCCACCATTCTTTCAAATAAATACAATACACCACATTACATTTATCAGCAGGGCTTTGCCCTGCCCCTTATTTACACGAAGGGCTCTGCCCTGCCACTGTGGGAAAAGACAAATAATGTACATTAGAGACGAAGTTGAAATCATAAAATAGTGTATGTAGGAATATATTAAATACTGTTGAATTTCTGTTTTTACACTGTTTTTTATCAGACTGTTGGTTATAGATGTTTGTTGATTGGTAAAACATTATTTAGTTTATTAAAACGTAGGCGATAAAACGTAGGCGTCAGGGTCCAATATAATTCCTCTAAGCAACCCGCTTTTTCTCATTTTTCGTATAAAAAGCAGCACACCATTTTAATTCGTACTGTGGATGGTAATTGCTTTTCATCAACTTATATATGTTTATATATATATATATATATATATATATATATATATATATATATATATATATATATATATATTTTTTATTTATTTATGATGAAATATAAAAAGAATATTCTTTAGCACAAGATACTAAGAATATCAGAAAGTGGGGGTATATAGAGGTGCTATGTCTGGCTATATGTATATCAAACATACATTACATTTGCATACAGAGAAAAACATGCATTTCATATTTGCATACAGTGAAAACACATTTGCATATCTTTTCATGTTACTGATTTGACAGAAAATCTAACATCTCACACAGTACTTATGCTCGTTTTAACTCTTCTATTCTATGTAGTAGTCACAGTTGATTAATTATTAGTTTGTAGTTTAATATTGCACTATGTTAACGTTTAAACTTAAATCGAGATTAGTTAACAGTGATACATTTTCTGTGTTAACACATGCTATGTTACCGAGATATGTCTATGAATGGTCCATTACCAGACTTAAGTCCCTAATTTTCCACCTATCCATTTAAAAAAAAAACTAAGATTAGTTTTGTTTTGTTTGTACTGTTCCTGTACTGAAATATATTTAACTGCCAAACATAAAAAAAGACTATGAGAAAACACTATAATGATTGACATGGTTTCCTGCCAGAGATGCATGTGGTCACAATTTCAAATTAACAATGAATGTAACATAACAAACTATAGCTCAATGGACATATGAAGCAAAGATGCAGACAGGTGGAATCTCTGTCCCCTCCTGACTTCATGGAAAGCTATTGGCACCATTAAAATAGACTTACATAAGTGATATTCATTTTGCTTGGGTGATTCTAATTAACTATTAAGGAATTTGGAACTCAATTTCCATTTGCTGTTAGGCATTTAATAAAATGGTCCAAATTGCATATTGTTGATCATTACATTGTTTTAAAGTCTTTTTGAAACCCCCTCAGGAGATGCATTTCCCCAGTGATGGTGATACGGAGCCACATCACTTAAAATGTGGTAACAACATTCTATACTATAAACTTATTGTGTATGTACCTGCCGCATATAAGATTTTTACATGCATATGTTGTGTACTGTATATCAGTAACTGTGAAGGTTTGCACTGATAGTTCTACAGCGCTGGTGTACCTCTTGTATGCAATAAACGAATAAGGTGCCCCGACATATAAAATAGAATGATGATCTTCAAATAATTGGATTCTACGTAGAGAATAATTTGGTATTTTAATGAATACGATGTATTGAACTATTTGAAAATGATTATTTATAAACTGTTACACAAACCCAACTGTGGGCTAAGTTCGAGTTTAAGTTACAGAATTAATGGGCTTCAATAGACTGGCATTAAAATTCAGCCTTTGCAGTCTCTGCATTTGTGTTAAAATAGCAGCGGGGCTATGTAACAGGGTTGTGTCATGGCCCAGGTTGTTATTGGCAGGAAGAGAGTCTCAGAAGCAAGAAGCTGCAGGTTAAGCGCTATTGCACACTTTTAATAACACACTACAGCAAACAAAACACATTAACAAACAAAAAGACACAAGGGCCAAAACAAAAGGCCTACACAAAAAACTCACAAACACACAGCACAGCACTACGCACCTTCACCAACACCGACATTAACTTCCAACAACACCTGTGATTACCCTTTATACACCTGTGGCTGGAGCCTCATTGACCATGAATCATTCAATTATAGCCCCAGCCACATTCCCATGTGCTTTCTGGCAGGGAGGAATTTACCCCCCTCCCTGCCAACCCAATATTCCCCGCACACACACACTTTATACCGGTAGGACTTCTGCTCTACCAGAATCACCTTTACAATTTTCCTAATTAGGAACTTGGCATCTATTCAAAAGGTTAGCTATTAACACTTTCGTGTCAGAACATTAGTCAGACCTTTACAATATTTATTTTCAATGGCTCCCTGTAGTGACAGCACTTGGGATCTAGTATTTTAATTGTAGTTTTATGCTTGGCTCTTTGCACACAGTAAAACCCTGTTCACTAAATTGTGATGGCTCAACAGTTGTTAATTAGCTTGTAATTTCCAAATACCTTTTATTTGCTGAAAAAAGACTATATGAAAATCTTTTCAGTTGATATTACCACCTACTTGCAGTATATTGTTGTCAATGAGATGATTCTGGAATTTTAAGACACAGCTCGGAAAAATAACAACCTCTGAATGGTTAAACCACATGATCGTGCATATATATATATATATAGGGTATACCATGACTTGCATACTAATGGGCCGCTTCACACTGAATAAATCACTATGCACCACTACATTCTAAATTCCATGGCAAACTGCTATTTTATTTGTTATTTGTTAGAAAACCACTGCCAAAAATGAGTGACATTCCACCTATTTCCTATAATATATTTGGGGATGAAACTCCAGCTAACTGGTACAACACCAACTTTCTGAGTGAAGACAGCAGTCCACCTGAAAAAAAAATTAAAATAAGTGCACCAGCAACTTTCATAATAGTAGATGAGGAACAGCTAAATGAAATAGAAGAAAACAAAGATTGAAAAAAACACAAAAAAACTACAGCATTGGCTGTTAAAAGAAAAAAATGTGGACTTTTTTTAAGGAAGTAAGTCAAAAAAAATCTCAACGACATTAAGAGAAAAATCTGGCACGACGTGGACGTGAGGGTGCCTGACAACTAACAAAAACATCTTTTGAGATCCCAAAGGATAACGAGGACACAAACTCACCTCAAGATCTGGCTTCAGCCTCCGTCACAGCTGCTCCTCTGCCTTCCTCATTGTAATTTGAAACTCAGCCCAGACCATCCACATCATCAGCTTGTGCTCAGTCCTCTAGTTTCGAGATGCTGCTTTTGATGCAGAAATTCACAATAAACGGCAATATATTTTTAATAAGTGAATAATAAATTAAAAATAAATTACATTAAATTTGGGACTATATTACACTGTGGATGTATACACAATACAAGTTTCTGGTTTTGTCTTAATTTAAAATGTGTTTTAATTATTTAATTATTTTTCTTCCCTCAAATGGCAGGTAGCCATGTTTATAAGCGGTATAAACCACTTCGGGCGAAGAACACGGCAGCTTCTACATTATTCCTATGAAACCATTTAAAGAGCTTTAGAAAGACCTACCTAATTTTTCAATGGTTAGTATCAAACAGTATTTAAATTGAAGTTTATGACCTGCTTTTCATTATTTTACATGGAACTAGTAACTATGTGTATGCAAATGAACCTTTGGACCCGAGAGACTTCTTTCAGATGGTACACTCACTTCCTAATTGGTACTCCTTAATTTAGTACTACAGTGTTTTTCTTTTTTTAAAAACTTTGTCTCTGACATTAGCACAAAGCTAGTACCCAATACCTTAATACAGTGCATCTGATGTAAATATAGCCCAGTACTGACAGTGATAAAACACCAAGTTGGTAATTGATCCCCTCGAAATATTAGTCACAGTACATTTGTTTTGTGATATCAGCCAACAAATGGCTAATTCATTTGTACATATTTCTCAGGGATTCTTTTTTTTTTTTTAACAATAAACCTCACAGATCGTCTCAGCCAATCAGGTTCTGAATAGAACAGTCATTATACCACGGGTAAATGCCCTCTAAAAGCAAACTCAGTTTTAGAATGTTAAAACTTGCTTTAAACAGCAACATACATTCACGTAGCATAAGCAGTCCAGTGCAAAATGTAACATGAAAACGCATTTTAAAACCACTTTTTCGGTTTTCATTAGCTGTAGATAACTGAACGTATTTCGTTATGTACTCGGAACACCTGCATGATGCTGCGGTCAGTTAAATGACTCCTGACATTATTGCTTAAGTACAAAACCCTTTGGCAAACATCGGGATGCAAGGCCTCGTATTTGCTGCATTGCAGACCGATTACGTAAACCATGATTAACACTAATATTAAGCTCTGGCTTGTCCCCAAAGTGTACTAAATACAGGGTGATTAGAAAATAGGTTTACCACCTCAATGCACCATGCGTTGATGTGGTAAACTTACTTTCTAAGCACCCTGTATTTAAAAAAGCAACATTGTCTGGCTGTGTATTTTTTCATCAGTGCGGCTGAACCTTCCACTCTTAGTCATGTCAGCATTTTGGAACGTTGTAGATTGTCCTTTTATTGCTGCCTTTGTAGCAGCTGTTTCTTGGCAGACACCTTCCTACTATTTCAGTTAGCTTCTTTGTCTGTTTTCCTTGCTCTTCAACATTAATGTAGTTGCCTTTCTTAGCATTTTCTTGATTTATTTAAAATTCAGTATATTCCACTTTTTTAATATATACTGTGTATATATATATATATATATATATATATATATATATATATATATATATATATATATATATATATATATAGTACTGTGCAAAAGTTTTAGGCAGGTGTGAAAAAATGCTGTAAAGTAAGAATGCTTTCAAAATAGACATGTTAATAGATTATATTTATCAATTAACTAAATGCAAAGTGAGTGAACAGAAGAAAAATCTAAATCAAATCCATATTTGGTGTGACCACCCTTTGCCTTCAAAACAGCATCAAGCATCAATTCTTCTAGGTACACTTACACACAGTTTTGAAGGAACTTGGCAGGTAGGTTGGCCCAAACATCTTGGAGAACTAACCACAGTTCTTCTGTGGATTTAGGCAGCCTCAGTTGCTTCTCTCTCTTCATGTAATCCCAGACAGACTCGATGATGTTGAGATCAGGGCTCTGTGGGGCCATACCATCACTTCCAGGACTCCTTGTTCTTCTTTACGCTGAAGATAGTTCTTAATGACTTTCGCTGTATGTTTGGGGTCGTTGTCATGCTGCAGAATAAATTTGGGGCCAATCAGATGCCTTCCTGATGGTATTGCATGATGGATAAGTATCTGCCTGTACTTCTCAGCATTGAGGAGACCATTAATTCTGACCAAATCCCCAACTCCATTTGCAGAAATGCAGCCCCAAACTTGCAAGGAACCTCCACCATGCTTCACTGTTGCCTGCAGACACTCATTCGTGTACGCTCTCCAGCCCTTCGGCGAACAAACTGCCTTCTGCTACAGCCAAATATTTCAAATTTTGACTCATCAGTCCAGAGCACCTGCTGCCATTTTTCTGCACCCCAGTTCCTGTGTTTTAGTGCATAGTTGAGTCACTTGGCCTTGTTTCCATGTCGGAGGTATGGCTTTTTGGCCGCAAGTCTTCCATGAAGGCCACTTCTGACCAGACTTCTCCGGACAGTAGATGGGTGTACCAGGGTCCCACTGCTTTCTGCCAGTTCTGAGCTGATGGCACTGCTGGACATCTTCAGATTGCGAAGGGAAGTAAGCATGATGTGTCTTTCATCTGCTGCAGTAAGTTTCCTTGGCCGACCACTGCGTCTACGGTCCTCAACGTTGCCCGTTTGTGTTTCTTCAAAAGAGCTTGGACATCACATCTGGAAACCCCTGTCTGCCTTGAAATTTCTGCCTGGGAGAGACCTTGCTGATGCAGTATAACTACCTTGTGTCTTGTTGCTGTGCTCAGTCTTGCCATGGTGTATGACTTTTGACAGTAAACTGTCTTCAGCAACCTCACCTTGTTAGCTGAGTTTGGCTGTTCCTCACCCAGTTGTATTCCTCCTACACAGCTGTTTCTGTTTCAGTTAATGATTGTGTTTCAACCTACATATTGAATTGATGATCATTAGCACCTGTTTGGTATAATTGTTTAATCATACACCTGACTATATGCCTACAAAGTCCCTGACTTTGTGCAAGTGTACCTAGAAGAATTGATGCTGTTTTGAAGGCAAAGGGTTGTCACACCAAATATGGATTTGATTTAGATTTTTCTTCTGTTCACTCACTTTGCATTTAGTTAATTGATAAATATAATCTATTAACATGTCTATTTTTGAAAGCATTCTTACTTTACAGCATTTTTTCACACCTGCCTAAAACTTTTGCACAGTACTGTAAATATATATATATATATATATGCGCACTATATAGTGTTCCAATTCCTGTGCACCCCAGAAAGATATAGTACAGCATATTAGAGCCATGTGCATGTCAACTTGTAGTTTTATATAACCATAACCCATGTAATGATATAGCTTCAGAATTATTAAAGGTGGCATGATGATGGTTTTCTGACAAAAAGCAACTCAATATTAGCAAGCAATCTCTGGGAGCAGAAGTCATTATTAAGAGTACAATTATGTCATGGAGGTAATGGAAGTCATGAAAATCATGAATTTGAAAAGTCAGTGAAATCTTGGAAATGGATGTAAAAACACTTTGATTATGTGCTTCCTTTATTTCCTTTAAAAAATGGAGTATGCCATGCACTGAAAATACAAATCTGCGAGTATCTGTAAATTGTTTGGTTGTGTATGCACGCAGCATTTATGTGTAACTTGTAAGTCAGCGAATGAGATAGCTGAGCGAGCAAGCATGTAAATGGATGACAGCTAAAAAACAAAATTGTGAGTTAGCTGTTTTCTGTAAAGACAGAAGAACAAATACATCAGAGAACAGAAGTTTACCAACTTACAGAGGGCTTTCTTTACAACATGCTGTTTGTTTCAGAATCCTGGAAAACTCTAAATCCTTGTTAATACTTATGTCGCAGATGAATGCGATGCGATACGTCAGGTGCAGACAGCTAAAAGCTGTGCAGCTTCACTATTTGCTGTTCGTGTCGCAGCCCTTTTAACTGCGCTAAGTGGTCACAGCTGTTGTTCATACTTAAATACAGACTGCATTTACGAAATTGAATACATTTTCATTTAAGTAGATGTGCTGAGTTTGTACCTCTTATACAAGAGGTTTAAAAAGAATCAAAAGCGCCGTGGTTGGTACATCCGTCCTCTCAACCAACAGAGAATTTCAAACATTATTTAGAGAGATGCGGGCATGTGACAGCGAGAGATATTTGAGGTCATTTAGAATGACAGGTGAACGGTTTGACGATCTGTTAACACTAGAACCGCCGCAGTTACTCATACCTAAAACCACCGCCGGCAGTCATTATGATGGTTATATTTTAAACAACATTAATATTAAAATGAAAGACAAACTATCAGATACAACTCAAAAGTTTTATTCAAGCACATCATATCAAACATCTGCACAGCTCAAACGCTGTATTTAAATGAACAATTAAACATAAAAGGGTTTATTTTCTAACTTGCCACATATAAAGCACTACTTCAAAAAATGAAAAACTATAATAAAATAAACATTTCAAAATAAACTAGTGTGTAAACAGGCATATGTACATACAAAACTGTAAAAACTTTTTTTTTTAATTAAAAAGAAAGTAACGTATGTTTTCTCTTGCGTGTGTGTCACTCTGTGCAGCACTGAATCCAGGTTGAGCTGCTGCAGCCTGCTGCTTTGCAGTTTTCTGATTGAAATGTTTCTGCTGAAGCACTGTGGATAGCTTCAAGATGAAATCTCTCCTACTGATATTTTCCCCAGTGCATTACTTGTACAAAACGAAGGAATTGATGGCTACCAGGTTCAGTAGATATAACAACAGGCTTGTATATAAAAACAAATAGAACATTGTAGGTTATATTCAAAATAAAAACATGCATTGTAAAAGGCAGTCAAAATGACTGCTTTGACGGTTCTAGGTGGACGGCGCAGGGTATTTAATACATATATTTAGGAAAAGTCATCAACAGACAACCATATAAGTTTCAGACACGCAGAGTAATTTAAATTTGAAAACCTCAACCCGTCAAAATGACTGCCGTGGCAGTTCTAGCTGTACGCCTGTCCAAAAAAGATGCACGTCGCAAGATTGTAATGACGTAATTCTGACATTTTGCACAGGGTCAGAGACCATTGACTCTGACCAGAAATTACGTCAGAGTCTGAATTATGTACTGTAAGTTTTATACTAAAGTAACATTTAAACTTGTCAGTAGTCAAAAGCAATAGTCTTTAAATCATTGGTTTTTGGCGCACCTCGCCCTTGAAATGTACTAAAAATTGCTGTGCCACAATTGTAGCCTTAATCATTATTCATTAAAAAATAAACATGTTTTTAAATTCGTCAGTGTCATGGAGAATTATATTGAGTTTTAGAGTGCATTTAACTGTAAAGCATTTAGTGTTTTTATGTATAAAAACAAAATCAAATGATATACCCTCACCTTTACTTGGCTCACAGCCCTTACCCCTCTACTCTGTTTATGAGAGCTGTCTCACCCAGCAAGGCAATGACAGACAGCGGCACAGCCCGAACACTTGATCAGTCCTTCTCTACAAGAAACTATGGTGATTTGGAATCTGAGCTGAACCAAATAGCTTGACCTCGAACCAAAACCCAATCCCTGTACTGCTTTCCAACATATCCTCATACTTGAAGAGTAGTTTACAGTATTTCCATTAGTATACAGCACACTACACTCCAAGAAGTATTAGGAAATCCTGTGTCCCAAATGCTGTCACAATATTTCTTGGAGCCACCATCATTTTAATAATAAAATGTGTAAAATAAAATTATTTGAGGACATATGAAAGGTATAAAGTCTAACGTATTGCTGTTCAATAGGAATCTCTTAATATAGTTCTAGAGTCATTTTTTCTGTAGTCATGAATGAACTACTTTCTGCTGAAAGCAATATTAATTCTTGGTAATGTGTTAAAATGTTAATTTGCTGCTAGGCTGAGCAAAGTTGGCATTATTATTATTAATACACCGCAATGTATTATAAAAAAAAAATGTGTATGCAAGACCATTTTAACGTTTGATTAAAGTTATGGTTCTCATGAGATAAATCTTTAATGCACAGTCACTAGTACAATATCTTTTATGTGCTATTTGATTGCTTTGTGCTTCTCAGTGCAAATTTATGTGCAAATGGGAATATGAAATTAATAATGGTGATGGTATCCGGCTTTTATTAAAAGGTACATAAATGATAAACACATTTTCCAGACTAATAATGTATTGAGATGTGAATCATCTTATACGGGGCAAATGTCTAGCTCAGACACTGTAACCAAATATCTACTGAAAATGTAAAGAGACATTTGAGCTTTATTAAAAGAAGATTCCAACAGTTTTTATTTTCCTGTTCTTAAAGAAATGGTACAGAACCTTAGGGAATTTAGATTGACTCCCCCCCAAATTAGAATATAAGTGAAGGTGGGTAGATCTGAATACGTGACTGTGGTCTATAAAAGATAGTTCAATCAAAATAAGCTGTCTTAACACTTAAACCCTTTACACAATAACAAACCTCATATACAGATTCAGTTCCAGTCATGTATACTACAAGATTACCACATACAGAAAGCTGCTTGTTAAGGACCATCAGCCCTCAAAGGCACAGACTTTAGCAAACAACTAAGCTGTGACTGGAGAGTAATTTGACTGAACTGAAGCATTCTGATTAAAATAGGGAGAGTGTTTCTTTGTCCACCATTACTTACTTTATTGGTTATCATTTTCAACTTGACCACTGGGGCTGGTAAATGACAATGACAATGTCCCTGCTTTGAATATAAGTGCATTACCCTTCTTACCAGACACACAGGGATCTACCTTTTACAATATAGTCTTTTGCGGGGCAGTTCTTTTGTAGAGAAGCTTGTTTGTCTTTCATTTGCCTGAATTATACATCTAATGTATTCTTTTGGTGCTTGGAGATTTGCTTGCCGATTCAAGTCCAAGCCCTACACATAACTTTTATTCACACTAAGGGAAATACTGTAGCATGTCCAAGTATTTCAAGAATAAAAGCAAGTTTGTCAAGTAATGGTTTCATACTACAGTTTACAATAATTACTAGATTAATGAACTGATGAACATGCTGATATTCCTTATGGGAATTTCTAGGAGGTTTAATTAAAAAATAATAATAATAATAAAAACATGTTTTTAATTGTGGATTTCAAGATTCAAGAAACGAATTCCTTAAACATTTAGAAGAAGAAATCCTGGAGACATAACTGAGGCAATTTTACAGCTCTATAATTGCAACTTTAGCAACTCAACCATAGCGTTCTAGAAGTAGCCAGGTCTAACAGTGTCCTTGGGGGACTCATGTTGAATGGTATTCAAAACCTCAGTGGCTAAATTCCCATCTATTGCACCCATTACAATTTTCAGTATTTATATTTCCACAGTTTTTTATGCTAGATATACATTATTGAATTCACGGTACCTCTTATGAGTTTTAGTATATTCAATATATGTTTTGCTTACATGTTAGGTGGACTGCCAATTGGTAATGGCTGTTTTATTGACCGCAATGTGTACAGTAAATGAGAAAACTGATGTTTCTGACACAAAAAATGTACAGTATCCACAGGGTTTCATCATCCAGGAAACCTTCACCATTTTGATTGTACCAATTCATATTAGCACATTAATTAAAATGTCAAATAATTTAGTTGTTTTATTTTGTTTTCCAATTCGCTGCCAGCACCAATACATTTTGCAAACTGCATCATTTAAGTTGTATTTTTCAAAAATGATCAAATTAAATTAAGAATAAAGGACACCTAATATTTTCCAGTCCCAAATCTCCCCCAGCTTGCATTGATTAAAGGATTTAATTGTTTCTGTTTCTCAAAAAGAGGAAATGGTAGGAAGTAAAACCTCCTTTTTTCCCCAAAAAAGCATGTCTTATTTCCTGCTGAGGGATGAGTATCCCAGGTGATGGGGATATGTCACACTTACACTTTTAGTTTGCAATATTATGCCCTCTGGTTACCAAAACCCCAAATCCGAAGGCTCTCCCGATTCATGAAAATCCAGCATTGTACTAAGAAGATCTCTTGATCACTGAAGACAAGAAAAGGAGCTTGTGTTACAGTATGGCTAACACAAAGCCAACTGTCTGTTTTGCTTGATAGGTCACCTCACAGCAAATTTGCAAGTCCCGTTGAGACATCCAACTGGAGCTGGCCTTGGCAGGCAGCTATATATTGCAGATGGAAGTTCATACTCCAGAGCTCATTAGACATCAGCTGGGCAGTATTTTTCACATGCATGAAAAAGGTAAAGAAAACTGTTGTCACCTTCCTTTCAGTATAGAGTAAATTCAGTGTTTTTTTTAAATTTTTTATATGGATTCTTACAGTCTACTGAGACCCCCCACCCCACCAATTTAATTAATTAATCTACCATGCCGTGTTGGTTCTACAGTTGAACCACAAAATGTTTAGCCATGGTTGCTGCAACAGCAGCAGAGGGACACAGCCTATCAGATCTGGCTTAACTCATTTGACAAAAACTTCAGAAGACAGTTTTACAAATAACCTACTGCCCCAGCCAAAGGCTAAATAAGGCCATATTGGGGCTATTAATCATCCATCTGTAAGCGAACCCAAATCGCAGACTTGAAGCAATGAAAAAAAACCCTCCAGTGACTTATAGGTTCAAGGCAATAAGTAAAGATTGTGCTTTTGAGTATGAGAAGGAATTCTCCTTTGCTAAAAATGCAAACTACAGTCTCCCAAATGACAGCCGTCATGCTGCTGTGTCATAGAAGAGGTTAGAGATTTATTAACATTCCACAGTTACTATTGAACATTCCTTACCTTAGGGATTCATCCACTACAATTTCTACTCCAGACACAATCAGATTTCCAATTTCTAAACTGCCAACATGAAGACACATTTTTTATATTTAACTGCCTTCAAAGGGCAGGCATCTTAAATCAATGTTTTAAAAATTAAACTGCAGAAAATTGCACAATAAAAAAATAAAAAAATAAAAAAATAAAAATAAAATAAAAAACTATTTCATGCAAATAACATGAATCTCTCTCATTCTCTCTCATATATATAGAGCCAACTTCCCAATGTTTCAGCATGTTTAACATACCTTTATCAAGGCAAAGTGTGTTTGAAAACAAACAATGGAGGTACTTATAGGCTTTTGATGCCATGGTAACCACACATTTATTTCTCTTTAAATCTAATGTCTCTGTGATGTCATTCACTATAGAGCTCATGATAAGAACATAAGAAAGTTTACAAACGAGAGGAGGCCATTCAGCCCATCTTGCTCGTTTGGTTATTAGTAGCTTATTGATCCCAGAATCTCATCAAATAGCTTCTTGAAGGATCCCAGGGTTCCAGACCCTCACAATTCTCTGTGTAAAAAAGTGCCTCCTATTTTCTGTTCTGAATGCCCCTTTATCTAATCTCCATTTGTGACCCCTGGTCCTTGTTTCTTTTTTCAGGTCAAAAAAGTCCCCTGGGTCAACATTGTCTATACCTTTTAGGTTTGAATGTTTGAATCAGATCGCCGCGTAGTCTTCTTTGTTCAAGACTGAATAGATTCAATTCTTTTAGCCTGTCTGCATACAACATGCCTTTTAAACCCGGGATAATTCTGGTTGCTCTTCTTTGCACTTTCTAGAGCAGCAATATCCTTTTTTGTAACAAGGTGACCAGAACTGAACACAATATTCTAGGTGAGGTCTTACTAATGCATTGTAAGGTTTTAACATTACTTCCCTTGATTTAAATTCAACACTTTTCACAATATACCAGATGAAGACATTTCTGAGTCAACATAAACTCCTAGGTCTTTTTCATAGATTCCTTCTTCAATTTCAGTATCTCCCATATGATATTTATAATGCACATTTGTATTGCCTGCATGCAATACGTTACACTTTTCTCTATTAAATGTCATTTGCCATGAGTCTGCCCAGTTCTGAATGCTGTCAGTCTACTGTTCCTTTCTATCTACTGTTCCTTTCTATTTAAACCTTCAGGCATCTTGGTATCTAGTCTATTTATCTTCTTTTATTCTTCTGTACTGTACATTATATAATTTTACATCCATGGTGTGTCTTTCCTTGTAAAGTGCTGAACTATTGGTTCATTTACTTTTTTATTTTTTTATATTTGGGTGGTTCTGCATTCTTTATATAATGATGTACCTGTCTCTCCTACATATTTTATTATATTACATTTTATGCAAAATATACCATGTACAAGGTTGCTGTCCTTGCATGACAGATTTTTTAAGACTGAATATTTATTGTCTTTATTTGCGATTTAGCTTTTATCTTTATCAATACATCTGCACACTTTACATGTGTTTTTTACAGGTTTCAATGTCCCTTAATGTATCTATGATCCATTTATGTTTACTGTGGACTAAAAAGTCAGCCAAATTTGCATCCCTTCTAAAACCTACAATCGGTGCTGTCGGATATTTTTTCTGAATTATGAAGTATACATAAATGCTTCCAAACAACTTTTGAAATGTTGTAATAATTTAGAATATGTCATTATTAATGATATTCTCTTAGCCCTCTCTTCCCTTTTCTTATAATCAAGTAGTTCATTCCTATTGAGTTCCTCAATACTCTCAATAATTTGTTCTTTATATCCTCTTTTCCTAAGATTTATTTTTAATTCCTTTCTCTGTTTTGTAGTCATTTTCATCAGAACAGATTATTTTTGTCCTCTAACCCAGTCCTTTTAGGAATTGCTCTTTTAATATAGATAGGATGTGCAGATGACATGTAGGTACTGATGCATATCAGTGGGTTTCGAGTAATGATCTGATAGATCCTTGATCAAGTTTAACCAAGAATTCAATTTCAGATTTTGTCCACCTTACAAGATATTCTTCTCCATGTGATCATATTCCAAATATGTCATCCACATATCGCATGTATTCTAATGGTTTCTTGTCTAGTTTACTCAATAATATTTCCTCCCATTTGCCCATTACGTGCTTGCAAATTGCATACTTAATTTCAAGCCTATTGCTGTGCCATCATTCTGTTTGTAACTTCTATTTCCAAATGTAAAATACCTATTTTCTAAAACTGTCATATTTAATATTTCTTTTGTAGTTATCACATTCTTATCTATTTTCCAGTGCCTCTTTACATGCATCTAAAGTTTCATGACTGGGAACACTGGGGTTCAGGGATTTTACATCCATGCAAAATAAAATGGTATTCTCTGCAAGTTTAACCTTTATATTATTAATCCATTTCAGAAAATGTGTTGCATCTTTAACATAGCTTGGTAAGATTTCAACATGTGGCTGCGGCTGCTTTTCAGCTGTTTTCGTAATAACATGTTAAATATTTAAATAATATTCTATATATCTATATATCTATATCTATATCTATATCTATATAGATATAGATATAGATATATCTATATCTATATCTATATCTATATCTATATATATATATATATATATATATATATATATATAATATTTACCTTATGCAATTTCTTCATGATTTAAAAAAGTACAATTTCAAGAATACGAAAAACAAAAAACAGTGAACAAGAACATAGACTGTTGTTTGCAATAAAATCAATGTATAGTCGGTGTATGGTATTCTGCATATGGCATTTAATAGGTTGCTCTGGAGCTATGAGCCCAAAATCTATATAAAAAGTGAAGCTGAAAGGTAATTGAATTTGAAGCTGCATCTGTAGTAGATTTTGATGAGGAGCCAGAAGATTGCAGTGAAGAGACAGAGATTGTAAGGGACATTTTTTTCATGTGATATAGCCATGTTAATGCAAGCTTTTAGAATGATAAGAATTCATTAAAGATATATATATATATATATATATATATATATATATATATATATATATATATATATATATATATATATATAAGTTTATATATATAAAGTTTTATATATATAAAGTTTTATATATATAAGTCATATTTCATACAGGGATTAAATAAAATCATTTTACATTTTTACCAATACACTGATATAAGAATCAACCGCATATAGTGATCAAAACCACTGGGACAAAATCATTCCTATACTAACCAATGTAAAATAATCCGCTTGTAAGAATCAAGCAGCCTGCTTATAAGAATCATTTTGGGGAAAACTGACTACATGTAATACAGTACTGTGTCAAGTGCAATGACATGTACAGCCAATAATGCTGTTTTTGAATTTGATTACATCTTGTGCGATTAGGCATGTACGCAGCGTGGATCATGCAATGAGGCAGAAAACACTGGACAAGTTTGTAATGAAACAGTAACTGCATTGTGCAGGTATGTTTTTTTGTGTTCTCTGTTAGTGAAAATGTGTTTTAATAATTAATTGAATACATACTGAGAACAGCATTGTTATTGTGTGATATGCATGTAGTGGGAGTGGGATTGCAACGCGGTGAGGAGGTGCAGGAGGGATTGCTGAGCTTTGCATCCCCGCTAGTGAAAAACTGTGAGATTTACATCACAACTGAAAACAAGTAAGCCACAGATGCTTAAATGCAGTGGTAGTCCTGACAGTAAAATACTATACTGTAATGTAATTTTAATTCAAAGGCCATTACACATAACACGGCACTGCAGGTAAACTAGGCACCCTCAAGTGACAATTGCTTCTCAAGTATACTGTAGTAAAATAGGATTCTGCAGCCTTGAGTAAACATAATCGTGATCATATAACAAGCTGCTTACTCACGAGGACTTGTTTTGATGTATTGTCCTCAGTGATTGAGCACCATTGAGATTTGTATACTGTATTTAATCTGCTGATAGCATGCTTTTGCTAACTGTAATGTGACAGAGTGGCCGAGGGCAGTGTAAATTATCAGGCTGGAAGCTTGATTGAAACAACCGCTAATAAAACAAACAAAATACATTTATTTTTGTTTCTTCTGCTTCCTTACTCCTTTATACCCCCCATCACAAAGCTATCGGCAAAGCCATTTCTATCGAGGAGTCATCAACTTTAACAAGCAGTTAACCAATTGACTATTATCCATAATTCGTTAAGGAAAAGCAGCTGTGGATTTTTCGTTGCGTGCATACATGCGGGAACTCGTGACATCTAGTGGTCAACCCATTACACTGCAGCCAGGGAACAAGCTCTTATCATTCTCATGCTAAGTTTGATTCTGCACCAGTAATCATATCTGTCCGCTTTTAAGAATCAACCACTTATAAGAATCAAAACACCCGGAACAGACGTGATTCTTATAAAGTGAGTGCACTGTATTTAGTTAAACCTTGATAACCTGATTATTCAGTCTTCAAGCAAGATACCTTGCCAATTGCAATTACTAGAATTGCATTCCTTTTATGTTTCTGTAACAGAACTTGTCAAGCCAAAATCTCACACTGAGAAATAGCAAATAACAAAGCAAAAACACATGAATTTTAATTAATAAGTCTTAAAAATGCATGCTATGCCAAATGATCGAAACAAATAAATTCCAAGAATGCACATAGCGTATGTAGGGAAAACAAGTTATAGGGCATGTTCTGTTTGTTTGGAGTGTCTGAATTCTATTGTCTGATGAATGTGTGCACAGTATATTCATGCCTTAGTTGTTTGGGAGAGATGTAATTCGGTGTTCTTGTTTTTTAATGTAATTCCCACTGTTGATCATTTCCCTATGGATATGTACTTGAATGGGTCCCAAACCACAACTAGGGAGTAGGGCAAGCGGGGGAGTACATTTTGAAGAAGATGTTTATATGTTCATTCATTGCAGAGAACACAATACCAATTTCCAAGAAGGATGTTGTTTTGTCCTCCAACCTTCATTGCCTTTTACAATAACACAGTGCATTTAGTATATTTTAAAACTTGTCAAAAAATGAATTGATAATTACATTCGAGGTAAAAAAATAAATTGAAAAAAAATACACATTTTGAATGAATTCAGCACCGTTCATCTTTGAGTCTTAGATGTTATATTCAGACATTCACTATCCAAGGAGATCCATTGAGGTGTGTTGAGTTAGCTGACAACTGCTTCTTGGAGCTTATCCAGGATAATAATTAAAATTCCCTCCAAATCAACCGTGGTGCCCATCTGGGTCAGCTTAAAAAGAAAACTGTATTGTGTGAATTTCCAGTCATCATGATTGGGAACGTGGTTACAGTAATTAATTGAGTCATCACAGAGCTGTCCCTTGCCTAAGATGGCTTTACCCAAAGGGTTTTTTTTTCACCTTGCAATACATGGCACGTCCTTATATATATTTACAGGAACCCCTCACGAGACTATAATAAAAATGGGGTCACGATTCACTTGGATGATTGAGTACTTGGTACTAGGTTGGGATAAAGTAATTACAGTATACTGTGCAAAGGCTCTGAAGATTTGGGATGAGAAGGCATATTTTTAATTAATAGGATAATGTATTATTATTATTATTATTATTATTATTATTATTATTATTATTATTATTATTATTTATTTCTAAGCAGACACACTTATCCAGGGCAACTTACAGTTTTTACAAAATATCACAATACAAAGTAACACATTACTAAATATCACATTACAGATAAGAGCAGTTATAAAGTACAGTAAAATCAGTAGACAGTAAGATCAGATTCAAATAAGAGCAAAATAAAGGATACAGTAAATAATTACATTTAAGAGCAAATTCGACTAAGACCAGTAAACTTATTATACAAATGACAGATCTATTCTGTTGATTTAAAGGTTGGCAACATTTAACTCATTATAAGAAGGCAACTCTGTTTGTTTGAGTATCTCTAGAATATTTTTGTCTTAAAAAGTAAATAAAATTACCATTTATTTCCCTGTTTTTAATATTTAAATGATTACAGTATTTAGCACCACCACTGATTAGATCACCTTAATAAAGTAACTGTTATTACTTTAAACTAGTAATATTGTGACTAAAAAAAAAACGAATGTTAAAATTAAATCTAAATGATGTGTGTCACTTTAGATAAGGCAGGATAAATGTTAGTATTAAAACAAAAATCCACAATGCCACCCAATTGCTTGGTATTCAATCAAAAATTCAAGGTGTTGCACAAAGGGAGTTCTGCGGCTTCTTTAACATGGCACCCTGAAGAGGTGTATGTCATTTTAAAGTATAAAAACGCATTTATTCAAGCGTTGTAGAACCTGCATTAGGTAACGGGGGTCCTTTTTTACACAATGTTTACAGCTTCTTAGAATGCACATCCACCTTATCTTTAGATATTTAATCTACACCATGGTTAAATAAGAAATCAGTGCATGGAGGCTTGCTGTTTAAGTCAATTTATGTATTAAGAGACCAAACTTTAACCAACAAGACAACACATTCAAAACATGTAACAGATGTCCAGTATCACCTTTTAATATTTGTCTTTAATATACAGTTAAACCTCCCTACTAAATGTATTTTCTAAAACTAAATCTACCTATTTTTACAAGTAAGAGAAAACATGAAATAAAGTAAAACTAAACAAAAGAAAGAAAGCATACAGAAAAACCTGGTCAAAAAGAGTAGCAGCTGGAGGCAGTTCTTCACTTCAGGCAAAACAGTAGGAAGTCACAGTCAGACAGTGCCAGAAACAGATGGGACATGGCACTGGTGACAGCACTTTGAACCTGGTCTTGATAGCAAGACATTTGGTTTCACTTTTCACAGCAACATCATTGTTTCTGTTTGGTGCAGCATTATGCATCAGCTATTGTTTTTTTTTCATGTTGGAGTTGGTTTGGGTTTGTCACTAGGGAGACACACATGGGAGGGTTGCGTTACTGGAGGCAGTCTGTTGGAGTGATAACGGGCTGTGGAGAAAAATCTGAGTTTGTACAGTACTGTAGATCTTTTTGCACAACACAACTTCATGCAGTAGTTTTGTCTTCGAAATGGCTAATGCTCAGTTCAGCAGCTGGTATTTTTGCATCCAGCCTGAAACTAGACTTTGCAATGAACACTTCTTTTATACACATTTTTGAAGATCTGCATGAGTTTTACAATAATAATCATAATATGTTCTATGTTTTGTACAGTTCTTGTGTAAACTTAAGAATAAAATATACAGATAGTAGAACAAGCTATCATTAGGAATCTCATGTTTTGGAAGAGAATTTCAGAAAAAAAAAAATTGAAAAGAAAACATTAAAGGAACAATGAAACCAAAAGATAAAATCATAAATTAAATACAAATAAAAACTATATGAAGGTTTCTTGTAAAGACCAGATAAACCCTCTTTTAATGTTTGGCGGAACAGAAAAAGCTGGATTTGCATAAAAAGTAATTTATTGCTGCAGATTACGATAAGAAACCTCTTCCATTTTCCATGTTTTATAACCAATAAAGTAACTGCTGAAAACCATCTACGGAAAGTGCTCCTGGGTCATTAGTAAAACGAATGATTATCTTGGCAGCATACAATTTTAAGCAATAGAATCTAAAGAAGAGGGCTTTACCGTCTGGTAAGGCCCGCCTCATGCTGTTAAATCATGCATTTAACAGAAAGAGAAGGGCCTTACTAGATGGTAAAGCCCTTTTTTGAGGGTTCTACTGTATGTTATTAGAAAATCGCTGCATTAAAAAAAATAACATGTAACATTTTTCTGTTAGTTTTTTGTGATTTGATGCAGCCCTAGTTTTTGTTGCTAATGAATACAAACGTTTTCACTAATATTCCATGAGTAAGGCTGTTTGCTCAGAATTCCATATATGGTGTGTTAGCCTTCGGGCTTCAGTATCCCAGCGGTGGACGATGTCGCATCGTGGGTATTTCCAATAGCGTAATTGAGATTAAAATCACATTGAGATTAAAATCGACCTAGCCAAGAAAGGCAGCTGCAACACAATAAAACACAGTACAAAAACACAGATACAAAAATAAAATACTTGACAAAAACAAATCATAATAATACAGTCAACAATCAGTGAAACAGTCAACAATCAAATGGTAACAAACAGTAACAAGTCTACTCAACTACTTAAACCATGCACAACTCTCAAGTAGATAATCGTGCAGCTTACTCTTAAATTGTACTAAAGTTATTCGGGACTGCAACTTAAGTTTAGATTGTAAATCATTCCAAGACCAAGGAGCAAAATAGGCAAATGATCTTTTAGCAGCCTCTGTACACACTTTAGGAACCGTGAAATTAAAAAATGTATGCGATCTAATACTGTAGTTACAAAAAGAGACTATAAAGTATTCATTTATATATGGAGGTAATTTACAAAGAATAGCCTTGTATAACAGAATATACCAGTGCTTCAACCTTTGCAAAGCCAATGTTGAACCAAACTGTATAACACAAAATGAGTCCTTTAACTTGAATTTGTAATATATCTCAAGGCTGCATGATATACAGGATCCAGTTTGCTTAATGTTAAGGGCGATATAAACCTATAGTCTGTGTCCCCATAATCAATTTGTGGTAAGAATATACAAGCAATTAGCCTTTTTTTGTAACTACAGAAAAACAAGATCGAGTCTGTAAAACAAGCCTATCATGAATTTCAATTTTTTTTGCAAGGTTATCAATATGGACCTTAAAATTGAGATTACTAACCAACCAGATACCCAGATACTTATAGTTATCAACTATCTCAATAACTTTGTTATCTAAAGTAACTAAAGATAATTCTTTAGTATTTGTCCTTGTAGAAGAAATACCATAGCTTTTGTCTTACTAGAATTAAAAAAAAAAATTCAAATAAGACAAAATCAGCCTGCAAATTATTGATTGCCAAGGAAGAGGAGGGATTACATGAGTATAAAATAGTATCATCTGCATAAAGATGGTATTATTATTATTTGTTTATTTAGCAGACACCTTTATCCAAGGCGACTTACAGAGACTGGGGTGTGAACTATGCATCAGCTGCAGAGTCACTTACAATTACGTCTCACCCGAAAGACAGAGCACAAGGAGGTTAAGTAACTTGCTCAGGGTCATACAATGAGTCAGTGGCTGAGGTGGGATTTGAACCGGGGACCTTCTGGTTACAAGCCCTTGTCTTTAACCACTGGACCACACAGCCTCCTATGGTACTTACAATGTTTAATATTATCACCGATGTTATTAATATATAGGCTAAACTATAACGGGCCAAGAATAGATCCTTGAGGAACACCCTTTTTTAACAAAACAGGATTTGACATCATATTTGCATATTTGACAATTTGTGATTTATTATAAAGTAAATAATAACTCAATACTAAAAAAAAATCTTCTACTTACATGGAGCTGTTCTGCAGTTTAGGTACAAGCAGGAAAAGGGTAAACTACATAAATTAATACTGTATTTACATATTTTCCAGTGGACTGATTTGGAACAGAGATTAAACATACAGTTGTTTGAAAGATGACATTCGAGGATCTTTACCAGAGATATCCTAGTTTTAATGGCATATTTCATTGATACAATTACTGCATCCATGTCATTTAAGTTTTATTATTATTATTATTATTATTATTATTATTATCCAAAAAACAACCCACCATAAAAACCCTGTTTTCCTATTGCTGGATTCTCTTTATAGCTTTATATTTATTTACAATCCAGCATTTTTTGTTATCATTTTAAATTATCTTTTATTTTACTAATCTGAAATTGCCTAAATAAAACTAAACATTCACTGAGTAACAGTTATATCCTCCATATTTGTAAATAATATAGTTTAGAAATAAATGTGGTTATTGAAATAGAACAAAGCTACAATGTTAACAGGTCTGCAGTTGGTAGCTATCCAACAGCGCTAGTTATAGTATCGTACTGAGCTTGATTCATGGGTTTTGCAGCGATCCTGAATTTCTAAAAGAGTACTCTGTCGAAACTGATGGGTTTCATTTGTTGTTTTATTGTAGTTGTCTGTAGCAGAAAAACTATTATAAAGTGTATTTTGAGAAGTGAAAGCATGTTTAGCATGCAGGTGGTACAGCAGACTAGATGCAATTCTGTGATACTGGAACTCACTTTGACAGTAGATACAAGTAAACCTCTTTCTATCCAATGAACCGTCAGAAAGTTAAAAAAAAAAAAAAAATCCCATTCACAAGTCCTTCAGTTTGAGTGCTTTGCTACATAATGTGGCTCCGTGAATAATTTTATATTCAAACGATGATGACACTCATTCAATCCTGGCATGCACTCAAGTGTAGTAAAATGGTGTATATATTTGTATATTACTGGTACATAAATATCATTAATATACTATTGTCTTGCAAAACGCCTTACAGTGCTACCAATAGTACTACCAGAGTACATTTTTACAAACTGTGTTGCAAACAAAGCTGTATCAAATCATCTCAATGTAGACTCTTCTTTAGGGATGTAAAGCAGTAGCTGGTTACAAGAGAGTCCAGAGCTGGGATTAGCTCCTTTACCTGTATGACAGTGATGGAAATGGCTAGCTGGCATGTTATCAGATTTAGTGGCAATCATTGTATTGTTTACGTTTCTGTAAAGAGTGAGAACAGGTATCAGACTTGTTTATGTGGATATGATTAATGAGTTATGAGTTCTGTCTGTGAGTTATGAGTTCTGTCTGTGAGTTATGAGTTCTGTCTGTGAGAAAAGCAATAATGTGTAAACTTGTTGTCTTTTTTGTTCTGGTCCTGTTCTCTTGATAAATGGCAAATGTTATTCTTTGGCCTCCAACCCTTGTAAGAAAACATTTAAGTCTTAAGTATATGTATGGCACAAGCTGATATTCACAGGTCAGAGCCACTGCTGCTCGGTGGCCTCTGTGTGCACTCTGACCCTGAGGGAGGTATATACTGTATGCAATATTATATACAATATATATATATATATATATATATATATATATATATATATATATATATATATATATATATATATATACTGAGTGTTCAAAACATTAGGAACACCTGCTCTTTCCATGAAATAGACTGATGAGGTGAATCCAGGTGAAAGCTATGATCCCTTATTTATGTAACCTGTTAAATCCACTTCAATCAGTGTAGATGAAGGGGAGACAGGTTAAAGAAGGATTTTTAAGCCTTGACACAATCGAGGCATGGATTGTGTATGTGTGCCATTCAGAGGATAAATGGGCAAGACAAAAGATTTAAGTGCCTTTGAACGGGGTATGGTAGTAGGTGCCAGGCGCGCAGGTTTGAGTGTGTCAAGAACTGCAACGCTGCTGGGTTTTTCACGCTCAACAGTTTCCCGTGTGTATCAAGGATGGTCCACCACCCAAAGGACATCCAGCCAACGGCAGGCCAGTGGTCGAAAACGGCTCATTGATGAAAGAGGCCAAAGGAGGCTGACACGAATTGTGCAGAGCAACAGACGGGCTACAGTTAGTCAACTGACAGTCCAGTATAACATTGGTGCCGAAAGACCCATAAAAGAATGCACAATTTTTTATACCTTGACACGAATTGGGTATGGCAGCCGGCGACCTAACAGAGTTCCACTTCTTTCAGCAAAACACAAGAAACTGTGGTTGCAGTGGGCTAAGGAACGAAAACATTGGACACTGGATGATTGGAAAAACATTGGCTGGTCTGATGAATCCCGGTTCCTGCTGTTTTACGCTGATGGGAGGACTAGGGTATGGAGAAAACCACATGAGTACATGCATCTATCATGCCGCGTGTCAACATTGCAGGCTGGTGGTGGTGGTGTGATGGTGTGGGGTGTATTTTCATGGCACACATTGGGCCCCTTGATAAAAGTTGAGCAACGTTTGAATGCCACAGGATATCTGAACATCATTGCCAATCAAGTGCATCCCTTCATGGCAGCAGTGTATCCATCTGCTAATGGATTTTTTCAGCAGGACAATGCCCCATGCCACAAGGCTAGGATTGTCCAGGAATTCAGCTTACTGCAGTGGCCTGCCCAGTCACTAGATCTCAATCCAATTGAGTATCTGTGGGATGAGATGGAACAAGCTATTCGGAGTAGAGATCCACTACCAGCCAACTTGACACAACTGTTATATATAACAGTATATATATATAATGCAGGGCTGGCAATGGAACGTGAAAAAAGCAGTGTGATTGGTTGAGCAAGGTTCCAGCTGTCCGTATATTGGATGGATATGGACAGCTGGAGCATTGTCACATATTCTAAATCACTGCGCTGCCTCACAGAATTTAAAAGTATCGGACAGTAGCCATCTTGCTTTTACAGTTACAGATGTACAGCTGTAACTATGAAACTGAGTGAGCAATTACCTGCAAAAAAGCCCAAAGTAGTAAGTAGACATGCCGATTTGGATGAAGAACAATTAAATGAACTGCAAGATAGCAAAAAAAACCCCTGCTGTCTTTATACTCAGTCACCCCGACTGTCAATTAAAATAATGTATTTTTAGCGGTTTGTAAACGATACAGAAATACACAAGAAGACACTTCTGCACATTTTCCACCCGTCTCAGACACATACCTTGAAAAATTACCGAAACCCAAGACATTGTTGTATTTATTTTTATTCCTCCCATTTGTTCTGCTCAAACAGTATGTCTGCACTGTCAGTGACAGGGAAAAAAAATAACTCAGTGCCTTCTCAACTCCGCTCCGAGGGTATATTTTTTTGGCAGTATCCTCAATATCAAAAATACAGATGTACCTTTCTTTTGCATGTTCCAATAAAATTAATTTACTCAGCTTAATGTAGCGTGTAGTTTAAAGTTATAAATGGGACTATTTTATTGGCGTAAGGATATTTAATAAAAAATAATAATAATAATATTTTTTTTGCCCTAAACATGATTTATGCTTTTTTTTCTTCAAATCCAGTTTGACCAGGATTATAAATGCAAAAAGAATTCATCTTGAGCATCACAATGCCCCGACGATATCTGGACTGACCTGTTGGGCCTTATTGCATATATACAGTACACCCTCGCTATAACGCCCTTCATCATAACAAACCTTTGGCTATAACGAACCTGGCCCCTGGACCCAGATAGTATTAACAGACACTGTCAACATCCCGGTCTGTATAGGCTACGCACAGGATGCCACCTCCGCATTGAAGTCTGCTCTCTTGTCTTAATAAGAAGCCTGTGCTGTGTAACTGCCTCCGAAACGAAAATCATTTTATGTTGCAAAAAAGCTGGAAACTATTGTTTTAAAAAAAAGAAGAAACGCCGGCATATCTCTCGTGAATATAGGTTGTCAAAAAGTTTTTTGGCTTGTTCAGCAACCATGCGGCAAAGCAAAATTGATTAAAGAGAAAAAAACGAAAAAAAAAACCTTGATTATCTGATGAACTTTTCATGTCAAACTTTTTATGTCGGGTTGATTTGGAATAAATGCTCAGTTTGGGATTCTTGCATGTTGGATTAAGATTTGGTGCCCTTTGAAATGATTCATGTCAGATTAATTTTGAATAAAAATTTTTAGCTTCAATTCAGTATTTTAGCTTTTTGTACTGTGTTTTAATTCTTTAACGAATTGGATAAAGCAAAGGCAGAATACTGCATACATGAAACAAACAGGTACATGCAATTCTACTTTTATTCCCATTATCATCTCATTGACTTACTCCAACAGTTTGTCACTCATTTTGATTGTCCTTTCGCTATAAAGAACCCCTCCATATAAAGAACAAAAGGCTTAGACCCCAACAGGCTAGTTATAGCAAGAGTGTACTATTAATTCAGTTGCTCTGTGAAGGTGTGATGTTGTGGCAGACAGGTCTATAGTGATGCCTGTACTGAAGTGATATACAGTATGAAGTGATATAAAGACAAATCATGTAAGAGGAACATAAACTACAGTTAAATTGTAGTGGTACCCGAAGGGGCTTGTGTGTTTGGTAAGAAAGGCTGCAACAAACTAAGCATGTTATTGGCAATGAGCTTTTTTATGCATACTGATACTATAAACAAAAGCACCCCCCAAAAAATGAATTTATACTAATTCCTTACCAAAGATACTTGCACCATTCTCTTTGTATGTGCCCACACCAGCTAAACTGCCAATGCCCGGAAAATTTGTTGTTACGGTACAGTACATAACTATTCTCACTGTAATCCCATGCTTTGTTGATATGACCAATATGGAAAAAAATATATACAAATCATACAAGCTTCTTCTGAGTTATGTATGTATAATATATTGAACATATATGTTGTGAATTTCACATACAAGTATAAACATTGTCACATACAAGGAAAAATTCAACATATAAGGCAGACATGTAGGATTTTATATGTTGACTCATATATGGCTGCTTACCTGTACATCGCATGGTTGTCATATATACATACTGGTAAACTGGATGCAATAAGGATTTGTATACCAAGTGTACAAATACTTATCGGAGCCACGAAGGACAGGAATAAATAACATGGAACTTAAAATAGCACATAAAAAAACACAATGAACAAATGTAAATTACTTTGTGAATTTTTAATGAGTATACAGTATACTTGCAGTAGTTCAAACAGACTATGTATTTATCATTATTTCATATTAGCATTTGTTTTAAAATGCATCACAAACAACTGCAAACTGGTCACCTTTATAAAAAAGTTATTTATATTTTCAGTCTATGTGCTGACATATAAGAGAGGCAATACAGTCAAAAGTCTGCTTTATAGTGAAAACAAAACACAAGTAGAATTTTTGAAATTATGTTTTTTGTTGGTCCTATCCTATTAAAAAATTTAAAAAAAAGCAACATAAGATGTAGATATATTAAAAGTATAAACTATTAAAAGCCTTGTTTAGGAAACTTAAAATAATAATATTTAATTTTCTAAAAAAAATAACGATTTAAATTTTATAATTAGTCTATAATTTGTTTAAAAAAAAAGAGGACTGCGCTGTCATGATAAATTACCCAAATTTATCATCACAATACTTATATGGTTCACGTGAGTTTGCTTGTATGAGGCACATATGCAAACAGTACTGTCTTGCATAAGCAGAGAGCATTAAATCAAATAACTTTTTTTAATGGTTTGTTTGTTTCTGTAATATAGATGATTCAGTTTCTAAGATGTGATTGCTATAACCAATATAGCCAAAATCCATTTTTGTATTAATACTTTAAAATCGGAAACTTGACTTAATTCTTGTTTTTTGAATTCTCTACTCAAAAATCTAAAACAAAAAATGAGTCGTTTTCCCGTTTTCCAATTTCTGTTTTTTTCTCTTCATTCCAGCAGTGATTGATCTTGAACCTCCTTGATTATGTTTCTATAACTGACAGCTGTTTTTAGACATGACTGTAAAATACAATTTAAAGAGTAAGTAGCGGGGTTCCGAAAAATATAATGTTACACGTCCACAGGTGTTGCTACAGCTGTTTAAATAACGTACCTGTAAAAATGGCCGCTCTAGTGCACTGATTGTGTAAGGATTTTTGCCCACATTGTCAAACAAATAACACAGCAATAATGATTCATGATGTGGTATGGAACAGAAAATCCAGAGTATTTGGTGTTGTTTTTAGATTTGGAATTGCCAATTATTTTTCTTATTTTGTCCCCAATTTGAAATGTCCAATTATTTTGATTTCAGCCCGGTTCACTGCTGCCATCCCCACGCTGTCTCGGGAGGGACAAAGACAGACACATGCGTCCTCCAAAACGTGTGCCGTCAGCCGTCCGCTTCTTTTCACTCTGTGGGCCCGCCATACAGCCACCTCAGAGCTAGAGCGTCGGAGGACCACGCAGCTCTGGGTAGGTTACAGGCGGGCCTGCAGGCACCCAGCCAGTCTACAGGGGTCGCTGGTGCACGGTGAGCTGAGGACACCATGGCTAACCTAGGTCCTCCCCACCTGGGCGGCGCTCAGCCAATTGTGTGCCACCCCCTGGGAACTCCCGTCCACGGTCGTTAGTGGAATAGCCTGGACCTAAACCTGCGACCTCCATGCTATATGGCGCATCCTGCACTCCACACGGAGTGCCTTTACTGAATCGCCACTCAGGAGCCCCTTGTTGTTATGTTTTTTATTTTGTTTTGATTTTTTAATTGCTCTTCCTGCAGTGATTTAGAGGACAGATCTCAAACCTCAGTGCACTAGTGCAGCCATTTTGAAAAGTGCTTTGAAACAGACTTTAAAGTTATAAGTGTAAAATGTTATCAGGGTGTTAGAGGGTTTATCGGAGCAAAAAGTCGACCTCTTGTTTAAAAAGTAAAATAAATAGAACACTGACAGTTTATGCATAAATTAGTTATTCGAAGTGGCTAACTAGCAGACAAACAAAGGATACAGGTCTAGCACTGTTTCAATATTCTGTCAGTGTCTTGACAAAAGGTATTTTAATAAGCATGACAAAGCTGTACTTTTCTGTGATTTTGGTGGCCTACATTAAAATGTAGATATGTTTAAAATATCAAAGAAGTTTCTGTGCAAAGGAATACAATAATGACAGTTCTGCAGATACCATCATTTATACAGTTTTATGTTTGAGTCACTCTGAGTGTGTGTGTGTGTGTGTGTATGCATATTTCCTACAGTAGAAAGAAATAATCCATGACAAATTTAATAAGATTTTTCAAAGACTAATGATGACAAACACATTGGGAAAAGAAAATGAAAAAAAGACTGCATCTGCAAAACTGGTATTTGTTATTTTCTGCTTAACATACTCAAAGTTTGATGCCGAGTTCAGGCCCTAAATATGCCTCTGTGATCCCTATTTACATTATATATATATATATATATATATATATATATATATATATATATATATATATATATATATATATATATATTCGACTACAGTAAGGGTTTTAAAACAGAAAGGGGTATCATGTTTGTTTTCCTGTTATATAATGACAGACATTTTGTCGGATCTCCTTTGGATGTGTGTAGTAGGCTAGGTTTTTTGTATGCAGTACTGTAAAAAAAAAATTCAAACACAACGGTTTTGTTTGATAAACAAATGGCATAAACACTGTATATATATCACATTTTTTAAATTAATTTATTTTGCCTTTTTAAACAAGGAAGACTCTCATTGAGATGAATTACATCAATATTTCAAGAGAATCATTCATACATTTCAGGAATTACAACATTAAAAAACACCAACACCCATCTTCAGAAGCATCACTTAAGTGTGGTGATCACTTAAGTATGCCAAAATAGTGGATACATGCATTAAGAAAGCTCAGTATTTTGAAAATAGTGCCAAAGAAGCTCACGTATATATAATTGAAAACTCAGTACCATACAGGTTAAACATAAATGCAGTCAGCAGTTACATACAGTGCTAAAGGAAGGAAGAAATTATTTTTTAAAAACGTCCCATATTACAAGGATTACATTCAAATAATGTATGCAATGTAATAACAGTCTTTGCACCATAAGGGCAGAGTGGAACCATGTTTCAAATGGGTTAATTGAACCAACTTCACATCAATCCAGATCCTAAAAGCAGTTCATTATTTCAATATACAGTACCTCAACCTGTTATAGCCCTTTCAGGACTAGAATCGACTACCCCTTCAAGTTTGTTGAAAAATTGCGCTGTCCGCAAAGAGTTCAGGTCTATTAAATCCTCTTCTCCCCAATGTATTTCAACTTCAATCATGAGGCAAATCTTCTGTTCTGTGAAAATTACACATGTTCTAGGGAGTATATTAAGCAAATGATGCAGAAGATTGTTATCTTTAAAATATAAACTGATTACTACTTTTCAGGGATGAGAGAACATCATTTTGAACTAAACTTTTTAGCTTCCATGTGTAATATTTGCATTTCAACTTTGCATATTGCAAGCGAGCGTCTTCACCAGCCGAGGCTCCTTAGAGGAGACAAGGAAGGCCTGTGTTAGGGCTGCGATTAACTTCTTCACAGTTAACTTCATTTTTAATGTGAGTTAATCGCATGCCTGTTTTGACCCTCTCAGCATACCGTAACTGTATTATGGAGCAAAGTACTAAAAGTATAATACTACAATTAAGGATAATATAACCATTATTCAATTAATGCTTTGTTTTATGTAGACAATTTAAAGCTATTACTAAAATAGAATACTTTTTTTTTTAACGGCAATGAAAAATATCAGTAAAGGATACCCTTATGAAGAAAACTAATAAGAAAATATACAGTATCATTTCAAATGCATTAAGGTGAGTAATAAACTGGCTCCATTGTGATTTAGCAGATGGTTCAAACAATTTAACAGCAAATTCTGAAGTTTTTCTGTATAATTCTGTTTAAATAAATATATGAATGGGCAACAATATTAATCCAGAAATAGGACAACAGGTTTTTTATGCTGGGTTGTTTTTTGCATGATAATAATAATAATAATAATAATAATAATAATAATAATAATAATAATAATAATAATAAAATACAAATTTGCTTTTGCTTTATAAAAAGGCCTTTGTCTAATATACAGTATAATCCAGCTACAAATACAGACCCAAACAAATACGTTTTCAAACAGGGTTTAAAAGATTCAGTTGTGCTTGCATTCCTGATTTGAATCAGGAGCAAGTTCCAAAAACGAGGAGCTTTATAACTAAATACCCTGGCTCTGACAGAGTTAAAATTAATTTTAGGGACTGTCAGAAGATTAGCATTTTCCGATCTCAGGGGACGACAAGGGACATATGGGGTCAGCAGATCTTGAAGATAAGAAGGTCCAAGACCATGAAAGACCTTTTAGGTAAAGAAGAACTTTTAAATAATAATAATAATAATAATAATAATAATAATAATAATAATAATAATAATAATAATAATAATAATAGCATCAGTAATAAAACAAACTTGAATAACATGGATGCAGTAATTGTATCAATTAAATGTGATTAAAACCAAGATTAACTAAGATTAAAATGTTTAATCACGAAACGAATCGCTTGACAGCCCCTTGGTTAGTGAGTGCAACCATTTCTCCTCCAATCCGCGGTTGCCACATCGCTTTCCCTCTGGAGCGATGACTTAATGTACTGCAGCTGTGCCGTTTTCTAGATGGCCGACTTCCACCTAACCATGGGAATGATTTGTCAGGCCACCCAGTCCAGGGCACTCTGTTCCCTTTACACGGCTTCCTCACAGGTCAGGAGGGAGATTTATCACCAAGAATCATTCTGTCTGTCACAAACTTGTATTGAGTTTTGTGACCAGTAAACAGCATAGCTGTCTGATGGTAGTTTAGAACTTGCAAAGTTTAGTTTAGCACTCCTGGAAGGAGGTAGGCTTTTGTTTGTTTATTTTGTTTTGTGAATAAATAAATAAATATACAGGCACCATCCTGTTTTATTTCCTACCTGTGGTTTTTGAGTGTTTATTTTATTTTACCCCGTGTTGCCACATATGGTGGAGAATGCGGACAATGCTCTTGTCTGTGTGTAAAGAAGAAAAAAAGTAACTTAAGAGGGACTCAAGCCACAGCCGGTTCCCTGCATCCTTCGAGATGGGGATGCTACTGAACTTTTTTTTAGCTTGCCCCGCCATGAGCAAGCTGAGCTGAGGCAGCTGGCGCCTTCATGGCCCGATGGGAGTTTTGGAGAACTGGGAGGACTGGATTTATCAGCACTGGGAACTCCTTCCAGAAACATAGAGGGAGTTGTTTCTACCACAGCCACAGTTGCCTGCGCCAAAGCCAGAGTTGCCTGTGCCAGAGCTGGAGTTCTCTACGCTGGAACTAGAGTTGTTACTGCCACAGCAAGAGTCCGAGCAAGATTCGGAGCAAGTCGCTGCCGACAGAACCAGAGTTACTACTGCCAGAGAAGCACCAGCAACATGAAACACATGTCCATAGATCTCCCTGGTGTGAGTATTGTGGAGAACAGGCCCACCACTGGAGAGAGTGCCCTGATGTGCTTCTATACTGGTGCAGACTCTGTGAAGAGTTTAGACACGGGTGGCAAGAATGCCCATACTGAGAGAGGGAGGAGCTGTCTGTTTGAGAGCCAGAGAGCGAGGAGCTGCCTGCCTGAGTGCCAGAAAGAGAGGAGTTGCCATCCTGCGTGCCAGAGGGAAAAGCCCCGTCGTCTCCAGTCGGAAGAAGCCCCGTCGTCTCCAGAGCCGGAAGAAGCCCCGTCGTCTCCAGAGCCAGAAGAAGCCCCGTCGTCTCCAGAGCCGGAAGAAGAAGCCCCGTCATCTCCAGAGCCGGAAGAAGAAGCCCCGTCGTCTCCAGAGCAGGAAGAAGCCCTGTCGTCTCCAGAGCCGGAAGAAGCCCCGTCGTCTCCAGAGTCGGAAGGAGAAGCTCCGTCGTCTGCAGAGCCGGAAGAATCCCCGTCGTCTCCAGAGCCGGAAGGAGAAGCCCCGTCATCTCCAGAGCCAGAAGAAGCCCGTCGTCTCCAGAGTCGGAAGGAGAGCCCTGTCATCTCCAGAGCCGGAAGAAGCCCCGTCGTCTCCAGAGCCGGAAGAATCCCCGTCGTCTCCAGAGCCAGAAGAAGCCCCGTCGTCTCCAGAGTCGGAAGGAGAAGCTCCGTCGTCTGCAGAGCGGAAGAAGCCCGTCGTCTCCAGAGCAGGAAGAAGCCCCGTCGTCTCCAGAGCGGGAAGAAGCCCCGTCGTCTGCAGAGCTGGAAGAAGCCCCGTCGTCTCCAGAGTCGGAAGGAGAAGCTCCGTCGTCTGCAGAGCCGGAAGAAGCCCCGTCGTCTCCAGAGCAGGAAGAAGCGCCGTCGTCTGCAGAGCAGGAAGAAGCCCCGTCGTCTGCAGAGCAGGAAGAAGCCCCGTCGTCTGCAGGGCCGGAAAAAGCCCCGTTGTCTCCAGAGCAGGAAGAAGCACCACCGTCTGAAAGCGAGTTTTGTGCTGTGCACATTAAATGATCTGCAAGCAGATTTTGGTCGAAAGTAATTAGATATAATTATTTTGCTGGTACTGCTTTGAATAACAATGGCACCGTTGTTTTGTGAATTTAAACATTTAGTCCAGAGAGTAACAGAGGGTGAAGTCCCTGTTAGTGTTGAAAGTATACTGGATGTTGATTTTAAGTGTGGCATTAAACAAACACCGTCTCAAGTTGGTAGACAGGAGATCCTGGGTTCGAATAAGAGATGGAAATGGTCGAAGCAGTTAGCGTTTACTCTGAAGGAGTTAAAGAAGGCTAAAAATATTGAATGTGAACAAACTGATTTGGTTGAAATAACAATTGCAAAAGGAGCAGGAGTTAATTCTGCCCAAATCAGTGAGGTGGTAATTCAGGAGAGAGACGAGTTAAAATTGAAATATAGATAGTCTGCAAAAGGCATTGTGCACTGTGATAGAAGAAAAGCAGTCCTTTCGGGATCAGCTTGCTTCGCTAAACAGGGCGCAAGCACTGAGAAACAGCTGTGTTAAACACACTGACCTGCTGCGGTCAAAAGACATTCAAAGTAAATGGGGATATCTCGCTCTCAGCCGGAGAGGCGTTCTCGTATAACAGCGAAAACTCTCCTGGTAGCTACACGACAGACCACGGCGAAGTTGAGTTCAGCTCAGGCATTCATCCCCTCGCTGTTCAGACTACCTCTCGGAGAGAAGAGGATCCGAGCTTAGATTGGCAACAAGTGAGAGAATTGGCTAGAAACATTGAAACGTTTGTTCCCTCAAATCCCCATTGTAACGTAGCAACGTACATTAAAGATTTGAATTTTGCCCTGCAGTTTATGGCAAAAGCTACAGAGCTTTAAAAATGTTATCTCTTTCGAATGACGACTGACCCGACAGTACGTGGTTGGATTTTTAGACAGAAGCTAGAAATTTGTGAAATGTTCTATTTGTGATTTTAAAAAACTCAACATTTTTTAATATTCACAGTTATAGCCACTCCCTGTCTGATTAGGAGAACATTAGAAATGACTGATGTGTCAGGGTTATTTTTGGGCAACAGCAACAGAGCATGAATATTGAAATAATTAAAATAAGCATAGATTATAAATAAGTTTGGGTTACAAATTCTGATTGGTTCAATAAATTAATGAACTGTCTTCAAAAGGCTAAAAAGAGGGTAATAAAAGGGACTTTGTGTTGATGACTCCTATAATATCTTAAAATTCCAATAGAATCAATATGGTATCATTTAAAATGTACTAATAAGTCATGGAAGCACACTTACATAAATGCCTCTGCCTTTTTTTATTGTTCCTTTTGGGACTGTCACTTACAATGTTTTTAGAGTTTTAGAAGTGGGCATTCTATTTGTAAATCATCCTATGTTTTCTTAGCTCAAAAGTTAAAGATTTCTTTCAATTATGTTTGCATTCATGTATATTGTCACAGAAGCAACAAAAAGCTGACAGCAGCAACATAATATCTAAAAGAACAATGATAAATGTAATTGAAAAAAACTAAAACAAACATGATTGCAATGATTCAATACAAGTATTGCTTGAGGAGTTTACATGAGCTTTTTAAAATTCTGTCCATGGATCACCCTTGCCACAGGATCGATTGCGATTATTCTAGGACTGAGTTACTCTTTGCAAAAATTACATGGCCTTATATGTTGTTTTAATTTTGCTTGTCTGAAAGGTTTTGCCAATGAAATTTTAAAATGACAGCTTGGTTTACACAGGACAGTGCAGCCATACGGATTTTGAATTTGGACTCATAATGTCAATCATTTTTTAGACAAACGACAGACAATTAATTTGCTCCTGTCATTCAAGTGCACCCATTCAAACTTGAAATATGTATCACCATGATGTTTTTCATAGTTTCAATTAAGGATGTGTCTTAGCAGATAAGATTGAATGTCAAAAATGGAATCACCTTAAAGTAATTGTAGCTAACAACATAGTTCCATGCAATTTCTCCCACATGCACATCCATTTTTTATAAGCATTTAAAACAAAACACACGTCACATCAAATATGTAATTTCATTTTAAAACAGTTTTTATCCTAGTGTGGTACTACACTAGGTTAAATAAATCGTTGTTTACAAGCCATGCAGTCTTGCAGTTCCTGGGTCATTTCCCTTGATGATGATGGAAGATGAAATTGTCCCCACCCCTTCACCTGCTTCCAGTTAGGAACATGCATTGACCCAGAAGACACTGCTGAGGTGAAATGGCCAAGGAAGTAAAACCGTAAGAGACTTCTTTCACGGTACAGTCAGGCAAGCAAACTGAGAACTTTCTTTAGCTGATATCAGGTTAACAGCATTTACTAGTATTTTTCAAATACAACAAAGCAGTTATTGGAACATATATTTCTAGACGAAATATATGAGTCTATGAGTCATCGATATTAGCATGCTTCCTGGGATATCAGCAGCCCTCTTTCAGGTCAGAATGGAGATGTCTTTGAAAGATTTAAATCCCGAGTGACTCCTTGTCTTACATCCCAGGTAGTCTTTTATATTCACTAACCACTTTGTTAAGCTTACATCCTATGTGTGTTCTAAGCTAATGTGTTACATTGTGTCAGGGCCTATGACAAACCCTGTTGCTATACAGATAATTGTATTTCTAAAATCACCACATATATTAAAGCTTGCTTTTTCCAGTTATTCTTGGCACACAAGTTGCAGGACACTCATTAGTTACATGTCCCACAGTTTGAGCAGTTTAACACAAAGACAGTTATTAAGCAGCTAGGCTCTAAGATGTTCTTGGCCTTGTCTTTATCTAGCATAAAGAGTAACAGAAGAAAAAATGCTCTTTGTTAATAGCATCTCTTTATGGTCTGCACACCCACCTGTTGCCAGCCATCTCCAGCTTGAACAGATATTCTTATCTTTAGCCTCTTCATAACGGAAGTCATTTTTCTACAACCAACCTGCAATGAGTGAACAATTAATTTCCAAAACTACTGAAAATTATTGTCAGCAATATTTAATGCTGAAATAACCTTTCACTAATCAAATGATGGATACATATATGTATATCTACCCTTACTCATCTGTTGTAGGCATGAATAAATCAAGCTGAAGATGACTGCAAACTAGATCAGTTTCATTTTATTTATTATTATTATTTTATGTTTATTTAGCAGACGCCTTTATCCAAGGCGACTTACAGAGACTAGGGTGTGTGAACTATGCATCAGCTGCAGAGTCACTTACAATTACATCTCACCCGAAAGACGGAGCACAAGGAGGTTAAGTGACTTGCTCAGGGTCACACAATGAGTCAGTGGCTGAGGTGGGATTTGACCTCCTGGTTACAAGCCTGTTTCTTTAACCACTGGACCACACAGCCTCCTACTGGACTACTTTTTCTGAATTTAACGTATTCAATTATCATACACATATTCATTTAGCAAACGTTCATTTTTTATTGTACCATGCATAGCAAATCTCTATTTGTCATACAAGATTGATGCGTTGATATGGTATCCAAACTTGCCTTAAAATGACTGCAGCGTAACGGGTACAACCTTAATCAACAAAACTTGATTATAAAAAAAGACTTTGTGACTGCCTATAGGGGTCTATTATAACTATATCCATGTGGCTTGGCAGCAACAGCAAAGTGGGATAAGGGAGAAATAATACAGACGTAGACAAAAATGAGGACTGAGAATGATTTTGAGCATGAGGAAACCTGGAAATAAGATGAGATGAGGAAGCCTGGACATACTATTAAATGTGCTGGTGCCATGGAGAGCTATCTCTCTGTGGAAGATGGAAGAGCAAATTATCCAATTTTGTCTGCATTCTGTTTATGCTTTCTTGCCAGCACCTGCTGATTTGAAGCACTATGGGTTAAGAGAGGGTGACAACTGTGCCATATGTGGTACAAAAGCTGCTTTGTAACATATTTTGTCAAGTTGCAGTCTCGTCTTTCTGTCATTTCATAATGAGAATTAATAAACCACTACATTCAACTGCATATAGCAAAAGTAAAACTAGATACATTGTTATTAATTGAAAATGAGTAATCAATTAGGCAACGAGAAATGATTTACGTTAGGAATTTTACAATTAAGATTATTTTTTTAGAATTAATGAAAATCTTATGCTTGTTTACTATTATGCGTTACAGAGATATAGCAAACACAATGTATTTGCTTAGCTTAGAATGGTCTGTTTTTTGTGCTGATGCATTAGAAGGTAAAAAAGTCGCTGATCTCTGCAGAGCAAGTACAGAGAATGGTAGCATGTCAACAGCCTGTACTGTAAGGGCATATTTGGGGGGGTAAAATGCAGTGCTTGGTCAACACAAACTGTTCATTTTGTTTTTTGTTTGAAACCTTCAAAGGACCAGGGCCTATATTTATGAAATGTCTGTATATTAAGTACTTGATTTTTTCACTCACACACATTTGGATCCTGATTTATCATTCTCATGCTGACCCATCGCTTGCACTATTGGTGTTGATAAATCTCAATGCTTCGAAATCTGTTTGTACACGATATTTGCATTTGAGCCACCCCTCCCCCTCTATTACCCATAAATGGTGCATTGTTTCCCTACAAAGGCACTGTTGAGTTTGTAATTGTAATTATTTCAGAACAACATGAAGGGAACAGCATAAAACAGTTTTCTGATGCGTTCATGCATTGAAAAATCGAGTTGAAGTTCATGCACTAAAAAATACACAGATATGTAGATAGATATTACTAAAGTTAAGCAAAAGAATAAAATAAATACACATATTTAAAAATGAGATTTTTACCACAGTGCAGCCTTTCAAAGGTAAAATAACATGACAAATGTCATCAACAGTGTTATTACTAAAAAAAAATCTAAATAAGAGTGTACATCATCTTTTTACATATCAAATAAACACACTGATTGCAGATAACTAGACAAGTAGAGGATTTGACTGTCTCTTGCTGCATGGTTTGCCTAACACTAGGAAATGATTGTACGCACAGGCCAGAGAGTGCGTGAACACTGGACATAGTAAGGGGAATTTGTATCTTGCTCTTAATTATACTGTAATTCTTGATATGTATTTTTTTGTATACAACTGTAATTCTCCCTGGGTAAGGGCTTCTGCTAAGAAATAAATAATAATAATAATAATAATAATAATAATAATAATAATAATAATAATAATAATGTAAAAAAATAAATGTAAATCCCATTTGAAGTGATTTATTCTTTAAAATAAAGTGTTACCAAGAACTCGTCTTTTACAAGTTTAAAGTTGCAACAGGCTTTTTTTCAAACAGTATGTCACATTTAAATCTGTTTCCAGTAAGTTGAGAGGATTTGCAACCTTCCACCATTCTGACAGTAAGTATTAACTAAAGGCACTAAAGAAAGAACACTGACTTAAAGGTAAAGACCTTTCAGGTATTTTATGCTCCGTTATACCTAAAACTAGCACAGGGTTAAATACAATCTTAACAATTCACACCAAAGCCAAAAAAGTAAGCAAAATGCAGTTGTATTTAATCAATACCCCAGCGCTAAAGTACATTGAGTTGCATTTAAAAGACTTTCACAATCAGATTGTCACCTATTACAGTACCTATGAATAACAAAATTGTGTTTTCAGCACATTTTCTCTTGCCATACAAAGTGAGAAATTGCAAAAACATGATTAAATTAAGCTCCTGTTGTAGTTTTAGAATGGATATTACATATGTCACACTCACATATGTACTGTACCAAGCATTTTTGAGGGGCAAAAAATCTATATATTTTTTTCAAATATGTCAAGCTTACATTTTTTGTATCACATTTATTATGGATAATTTCTATGGGGTAGGGGCCGTGTCAGTTTGGTACTATTAATTTAATTCCATAGGTCAAAATGTGTCAAATTCAAGGGACAATAGTCATCTTACTGAGAAAGAAATACACTTTCTTATCCCTTGTAATGCAGTTGAAAATATTTGGGAAATAAGCAAAGTGTTCTTAGATGAAGTGTTCTTTCGATGGAGTTGACCACCAGACACATTATGAATCAATCAATAAATAAATATGTATTAATTGTTATGACACACGTGCATCAACATACGAAATGAACAGATAAGAGAAAATCAATAAGCAAGTGTACATTAATAAACAATAATAATAAAGTATCAGTCAAACTAATGTTAATAAACTAACTGTCAAACTTTAACACAGCACCTCTACACACCGCGTTAAAAAATGCAGCAGCAGCTCTAGATTAATTATGAATATCTGTACAGGAGCAATATTCAAGAGATGCACAAAATGATTTACAGGTAACAGAATGGTGGAGCAACTCACCAGAACGGAAAACACCAAATTACTCCGTTATTTGGTTCTGATTCAGGTTTTTTTCAGGAGCTCGAACAATTTCCAACTTTTTGTACCAAGAGAAACAGCGGTGCATTTCACTGCTTGTTTACATGACTTTTTGTAGTGATGAGGTGCACTCTGTGAAATCAGAATACAAAACGAGGCAACGACATGACTGCGGTTCTGGAAAGATTTAATAAACCAACCAGTGTGCCTCAAGACACACTCGCGATGACAAGTCACATTTGAAAAGACTGAGTAAACCATTTGAATTTAAGGTTGATGATGATGATGATGATGATGATGATGATGATGAGGTTACAAAACAGTACTGCATCAGTTGTGAACTATTCACTAGCAGTGCCAAAAAGGTTTTTCTTTTAAGCAAAGTTCCTGTTCCTTTAGGCGGAGCATATTCAATGAGAAAAATCCGTTTCACCATAAGAGTGTTCTCTTAGGCGAAGAGTTTTCTTAGGAGGTGTTCCTATACGCATAAACTACTGTATTATATTTAAATCAATTTTTTTTTTGTATAGAAAAAATTATCTGTTCCAATATGCTCTTTGTGATTTCTAATGCCAGCTGTTTTTATATGGAAAGCTTTAAAAGACACCAGTCATTAATTGTAATGTTTTTATTATAAGGTATTGTTTTTGTAACGGTTCCACTTTACCTATGTCACGCACTTCTTTGTGTTATTATACATATCACACTTCTCGTACTGTAAGACACAAGAATGAATAACCAACCAGATCATTAATTTCATGCTGTAAACATTAATTATACAATCAACCATATTGTTACACTGCTGAGTTAGACTCAGTTGAATCACAGCCCTCTGACAGTCTCAGAGAAAACTCTCTAAGATTAAATTGACAGTGAAGCAATTAAAGAAGGGGCTTAAAAAAAAAAATTAGAATGATCAAAAATGAAATAAAAATATGGGTATGTATTAGTGCTGGGACAAATATCCTAATATTCGAATGAATATTTTTTGACGTGTTTGGATACAAAAATTAGACATTTGTATTTGCTACAAATGACAAAAATACCTTGCACTTATTTACCGCCTCACCAGAATTTGCGCGACAGTTAAAAAAAATGGCAAATGAAAAAGAGCTCTGTGTGATATGTGAGATAAATATAGATAGAAAAACAAAGAATCAACACAGCAGCTCTTGAGCCTCTATTTCAAAGTGTTTCTCTGTTATACACCTACATTAGTGTTTTTTTAATTTTTTAAAGCCAAAGTACATTTCTCTGTTGAAGTAGTGAGGGGGATAAAGCAGTAAGGGAGATTAAAATTAAAATTACAGGAGTGATAAACAATGCATAAAAATCTATATTATTAACTGTCATTAACTTTAACATCACCATGTCTGCTTTTGTTGTCATGAAAATATTTTGGCTCTGCACCTCATTTACATGAATTCGACATATACAACCCAAATTGCTGTATCAGCGAGACAATTGAATTGACTTTGAACTACAGCACAGGGAGATTAGAAAGCAGCATTGGACTAGATCTGAAATATCTGCATATCCCACATTATAAAGTATAAAAAGTATATTTGAAAAAAAAGCAGAGCCAAAGGATTTCCAAAACAAGTAAATGTGACAATGTTAACTTTCCTAGTGCTAATAAAAGGTAATAGATAAGAAGTAAATGGATTTGAAAGCATCAGTTTTCCCTTTTAAATTGATCTAAATGGTGGATCTCAATAACCCTGCTGTATAAATCAATAAAATAGGTCCATTTTGTACCAAAGTTTTAAAAACAATTTATATTGTGTCTTTAGTGTATTTTTTTTTTCTGTGGCTGTATGTAGGTGAAGATGCTCTTTTATTGACAGGACAATTGAACAACAAGATACAAAATAATAAAATATAGGTTTAATTTCAGTGTATAGTATACATATTTGGTATTGCCTTTCATTTTATGGAGTTGTAGTAGCCGTATATACACAGTTCAGTACTGAAGAATCTGTCAAAAAAAAGGCTCTATTTGCTAACAATGTTAAAGTCGACTACTGTTATTTGATTACAGATTGAAGGTCATTGACTTTGTAATTGGTCCCTGACTTCCAGTGCTAGCAGCAGGGTGACCTGGCCCTCACTCTAAACTCGTGTTTGTTTGCAAGATGATTATTTCCTACTCTGGGGTCCTGTATGGAACTGCATTGCTGGAGGTTGATGGGTCCCTGGAACTTAATTAAATCATAATTTGGCTTTAGAACACAAGTATGGGTGCATAGTCAGTGGCCCCTTGCAATAACACTGTGGTTGAGTTAGACACACTGATAATTCTTTAGAAAACCCCTAAGGAGCTTATTGGTGGCTAGCGCAAGTCGGACGTATCAAAAGCAATCTGTAGAGACTTGTGACTTAGAAGTCTTGCTTTATTCATTTCTGCATGCAAATACATGTTCCCAGTGCAGAAGTCCGGGTGCTAATGTATCTATATTCCCTGCCCACTTCAGGAAATCATTTAAAGCCTAGCCCTTAACAAAACTGTGAGGACAAAAGCTAACATGACTCTTGAAGGTCATGATTGCCATAACACAAAAATTGAATTGTATTTATAAATCCAATTATCTGAAGTATTGGGCCTATTCATAACACTAATTATAAGAAATGTGAAGCCAATTTGGATAAATCAAATACAACTTGGTTTTAAGGACAAGATTTAGCTTATTTTCGTATTCCAAAACTTTTTTCTTTGTGAAACTTGAAAAGTCTTAAAAACACTGGGTGGACATTTCCACTGTTAAGCTGCACTTCTGTCCAACAAGCAGACAGTGCCACTGTAACTTCCTGTGCTACTGTGTGTATACCGTACTCCCTGTTAGATATGTATTGGCCTCCAAAACAGTGTTTTTAAAGGCAGATATTTTATTGTTGGCATTAAATCCTGTTTGTTTCAAATGCATTATTTTGAACAATTTAAAGTACTGGGGAGGGGTAACAGTCTGCTAATCAACATGGTCAATTTTATAACACCTACATATAATACAATATCAGGAAGATGGCATGTATTCTATTCAACTCATTGACATTGTATTGAGTAGTAAATTAGTCGATGGCATTTCATGGGTTAACATATTAGTTTCATAAAAGATCGATAACAATTTTTTTTTTTTTTTTGGATAATTTTGTCTTAATAATGGAACAATACTAATTATATTCAGAACACCAAGAGCTATTGAGTTACAGAATACACATTTTAAATTACGTGTTTGTAAATCTGAACCATAAATCCTTTAAACTGAAGAGCATTGTCATTTCCCTTGCAATGAAATGGAATGTCAAGGCATTATAAGAAATTACAGAAAAATAACCCCATTAATCACATAGCTTCCTTCCAGCCTGAAGGTTCTCCAGGCTTGCTGTTTGCTTCAGAAATGTATTATTTAGCTAGCTATGCCTTAAACATTACTGCATTACTGTCTTGAAAACAAATGCTTTCTGCTTTCTAGGAATGAGTGTGTGTGTGTGATTGCTTGCTTTATCAAAAGGCAGAAGAAAATATGGATGGGTTCTAACAACTGCTCCTTGTTTAAAATGATTTGATCTACTGGAGTAGCTTTTTAATTGGGCACTGTGATTGCAGACCATTCACTTCAGACAGGACATCTTTTTTTCTTTTGTCAAGTAAACAATCTCATTACTTTAGGGACTGTGCAAGGCACTAACATGTCTTCTGAGCAGATGATCCAGAGTGGCGCTAATGTGGAGGGTTTATACTGGAATACAAACGTATGTTTACTTTTCTGTTTGGACTATGATCTTTAGAGTAGACTGTGTCACAATGAATTCAACATTCTGACATTCTTGCTACCTAGCTATTTAAATGCCTTCACAAATCAACCATTCCATGGTTCTGTCTAGCGCCTCAGTCAGTTAAAAGCAGAGCAGTTAGATTACAAATTCTTCTGTCTCATTGATGTCAATGTAAGAGTAATCCACAAGCAGTATCAATTGTGGTAAAGAAGCCATTTATACAGAAGCTAGAGATAATCTAGTGTGGTATTTCTTGCTCTGTTACTTAATAATATACATGTACTATGTGTTACCCAGTCAATTTGTGATTCCTTCTGTACATTTTAAATCTAGCAATACATTATATTTTTTGCCTTACCTATGTCTAAACACTTAATATGGTCTGAAAGGGTCATAAAGTGACAGTGACCCTGTGAACAAGAGTCACTGCTGTGAAAAGCAAGTCATTTACACATTTTAATTCTGCTTGAGAGAAAATAAAGAGCCACATTGAAACAGGTGTTAAGAGCCCTGACCTCTCCAAATTCATTTAACACAAATATATACAAATAATGCATTAAACAAAAAGTCCCACATTGTAGCCTACAAATTGTGTGTTTAGTAACGGTAACCAACTAGTTTAAGATGTAAAGTAGCACTTTTGTGACTGGAAACTGAGATTCTGACATCCTTAATACAGTGAGACTTTTTGCCATGGTTTCTTGAACATCTGTTGTTCACAAGTAAACTTCATATTTTGTGGAAGTTTGTATCACTGTGTGATCTGTATAAACATATCACCCGCTTAAATTGAGTGTACATGTGGTGTAACTCACCAAAGTCCATTGAATCATACAGACAGCATCCACATAAAGAAACATTTGAAATAAGTTCCTTGAGTTGGTCTTGGTGTAGGTGTGATACATCGTAGAACTACCTGCCAGGCTTATTGATACCATGTAGCTCAAATAACAATTGTCTATTTACTCAAACCTTGCTGGTTGCTTAGCAATATGGGCAGTCATGTCTTTTTATTAATAATACAAGATTCATTCTGGTACAGGGTCACATGTCTAAACCCAAGAGACAGATTCTTGCTCAAAAATAAAAAAAAAACAGCCAACAGGATACTGTTCACTGTCTGTCCCTGACTTAAAGAAAAGCAGTATACATCATACATCCTCTGTTAACAGAGTTTGAAGTTCAGTCATGTCTCCTTGTTTTGCCTTGTTGTCCCCTTTTGCGGACATACATATGGTGGAGGCGGCATGTACATACAGTACTGTACATGCAGTACGTTTATCTCATTGTAGAGTTTATCTAGCGAACTGCTAATCCAATTGTGATGAAACTTGCTGAGGACTTACTTTTGCACCAGTTATTGATCTATGAGAGTCTGATGGACAAGGGGTCATTCTATCTGTTCGTTCGTCTGCCTGCACGCCACACTTACATTTCTAGAGAACGTATTGTAATTACATTTTCTAGGGACATTATTTTGTGGAATATATTAGAATCTGGGTGTATATGTTAACATGTTTGTCTATTTGCAAGATGTAGGGTCGTGGTGATTTACTGTACTTTCCTCATGACACACTATTGATACTGTAGCTCAAATATAGGTATTTACAAATGTGGCCACAAAAGTCATCTTCATTTTATATATATATATATATATATATATATATATATATATATATATATATATATATATATATATATATATTAGGACCCCAAACAAAAATACGCCCCATCTAGATTGGCTCGTCCACATCGGGTTGGGGTTGATTTATTTTAGAACCCTGAAATCTTTTCGTGTTCAGGGGTGGGGTTGTCTTCGAATGACCCCTTCGCGATGCAGCATTCAGTTAACAGGAACCCGATGTGAAGAAGATAATTTGAAAACACAAGCAGTGAGCAGCAACGTCACAGTGCGTGTCAGCCTTCCAATTAAACCTACAGTACCACATTAGCTATATATATATATATATATCTATATAGTTATATATATATATATATATATATATATATATATATATATATATATATATATATATATATATATAGTTGAGTCCCTGTAGTTGTGGTTATGATCAACTAGTTGCCATGTAGCCGATTACTGCTTGAATATAGTATTGAAATAAAGGTGATCACAACACCAGTTACTGCATACAGCAAAGTGGCATGCATTAACGGTTATCCCCTAATGTTATACCGACAACATTGAAGCAGAGGAACCAGGAACTGAAACTCATGATTCCATACAGCCTATTTTAGCTGCTGTTTAACCAGAAAAGCAGTTTTATTACAAAGGGGGTCCTGGGGGTGTTACGATGAGCTGCTTGTATCCTGACTCCATAGTGCTCTTGTTCCCTTGAAGAACAGTGCAAACAAACTAATTCCACTAAATCTTACATACTGATATATGTGTGACATTACTACTGTAGAAAATAATTATCTTTAATATTAACATTAATTTATAAATGACCATATTCAAGCACAGTATATCAGTTTATCAGAATTGTAACAAGGAATTTCAAAGATAGCATTCCACCTACACAGTAAGATAAATCTCAGGTTAGAAAACAGAACTTTATTATTGAGCATCTACATAGAGATGGTAACACATACTGTAAAATATGTATTGTGTTATCTCTATGTCCTTTGCAAATGTTAATGCAAATATTATGACAGTTAAATGCCAGAAATGTTAACATGCACATTGTTCTAAATTCTAAACTGAGAGTGAGAAATGGGAGTATTACAATTCCTTATTTTGTTTGAAACTGTGATTTACATTTTTACTTTAACTGGAAAGATCCAAGACTGAATCACTGTAGCGTATGCTATTTATTGCAGGTACTGGCCTTTAGGCAGTTACATAAGAAATCTATGGACACTAAAGATGCCAGCCAGCAGGCATACTGAAACATTTGAACTCCAAGTAGACACAAATACTTTTTGTGAGCCTTAGAGTGAGATCTAAAAGCATGAGTGGGCGTCAGCTAGGCAAGGAACGTGATTACTGATCTGCACAACCAGTTAAAGTTTTAGAACTGCAGTCAACTCAAAATGCAGGGGTGGACATATTTTGGTGGGCGATCATACAGCCTATAACAGAACAAAGATTAGTTGGATGGAGGATTTGCAGTATAAAACTGATGGCGTGGAACTGGACGTCCAACAAATCTGCTCCTTAAAGTTTAAAATATGTGTCTGTTGATGATGGCTTAATGATGATTAAAGGGTTTAATATGAATGTGTGTATACCCAGTAAAGTCATAAATACGTACTTACGTGAATTCTGTATATATTCAATAGAAAATCGCATGCCAGATTTTACATTATGTAATGTAAACAATCTTTACTCCTCAACTTTTGCTAGGATTGTCTTAATATAAACCTGTGGAAAAGAATGTGTAACAAAAAGATTAATAAAGTTGTGAATTACATTATGATAACAGTGGAAACTCCGATAGAACTCCAAACCAAGTTTTGTGATATGTATGTGGGATGTACAGGCATTGTCAAAGTGTCTTGTGGTAGACATACACAGTACTGATCATGTGATGCTGGGGTGCATTTATTTTCAACAGTAATATTGTGATTAGACTCTGTGATGTGCTTTCTAGTGTACAGTACCTGTAAAATGCATAAATTCACATGAGACTGCAATATATTTGCTTCTGCAAACCAGAAGGGTGGAATTCAATGCAGTATTTTATTAATTGCCCTTGTTTGTTTACTTAGAGAAGACCCATGATATGGGAAATCAATAGAGAGGATTTAATGTCATGTCCGTTCATAGTAGTATTTTTATCTGGCTGATTATGATTTGTATACATTTTTATATAAAGTAAGCATGCCAATGTCTAAAATACATAGAGTTCTTTAATGAAATAAATAAAAATAAAAAAAAAACATATTGGTAAATGTCAGAAATTATGAAGAAATAGATTACTTTTCAGACATTTACTGGTTAATCTTATGATTTACCGAAGCATATTGGTAAATGCAGGTATGCTATTTTATCATATTAAGAAAACATTTTTTTTTTACCTAATGTTATTGCTTTGATTAAATGCTTTCATACCACATATTGAAATTGGCAACATGTAATAACTTTAAAATACTCAGCAGCAGCAACAACAATACCATTAAGCCTGAATTACAAAGCGCACCATTTTAATAAGTTGCATCTAAGAAAAAAAAATGTTGTAGAATTACTATATACATCTTAATTGCTTCATCTATTCTGTTTGTTGTCACATCTGTTGTGAATAATACTAGATTAAACATGTTTTGAAAGTTTGTTTCTCTTAGAGTCATTGTATGTATAATGAACTGTTGAATATGTATATCCCTGCCCAGTCTGCATGTTATCCTTTGGGACATCCATAAAGTACTCCTCCTCAGGGCCGCCGAGAGCCGTCATGGGCCCCGGGGAAGGACTGGTATGTGCTCCCCAGCACACAGGGTACAACATTCATCCAACTTTGTAGTATACTCATCAGCCCAAGGAAGAGCATTATGATGTGTACTGTGTATTGCAATCGCTTGATGATCAAACCAAATGGCAGCTTCAGTGATAAAGACAATAGATGGAATGATATAGTTAAAGCACGAAAGATTGCAATGTTTATATTTGTTTTACAATTACATACGTCTTGCAGAACGTGTGTTTATAATGATGTAGCTTCCTATTGCTTTGAAATAAAATTACGACTGGAGTTTGCATACATTTTAGGTTCTGTTGCAGTCACAGACAGTCGACAATGGTTTTGTTTCTGTTTTCCTGTGAAATCATGTTGACGTATAGGTCATTGCAATAACAGAGGTGTTTGCTTGGCTTTACACAAACTTGGTAATTACTGCAAACATGCTTCTAAGCCAAGCAATGATACTTGCAGTCTTAGCAGTGTCTGAGGAACATCATTTCAGCTGAGACAGTATTTTGATAATGGGTTTGAAGGGAACTGTCAACGACACATAGACGTTTCAATATCTCAATTAAAATCTGCAGCGGGATAGTTTACTTTTTCACAATGTAGTTATGTTTAAGTTATTTACAGTATTCAAACTTTTTTTCTTTAGGTAAGTGAATAAATATTTTTTTTGTACAAACTCCACATGTGTAATAGTCATTAATTGGAAGCTTACTTAACATCAAATAACATATATTTTTTAGCATTAAACTACATTTTAATGGTGTTGCTATACACTATTTTATTTATCCCGTGCCAAAAAAATAAACCCCTCATCTCTGTGCTTAACTAATAACCTGTATTAGTAAATATATTTGTATTTTAAGCAATATAATCGATCATTCTCTAATTGTGTTTACCACCAGCTGAAAAAAGTACTTTATTTTACACAATACCATTTTTTTCTAACAAACTGCTGCACCATGTTCTTTTGAGCAAATTATAGATCTTAATAATAGAATAATTCATACTGTGGTATATATTGTGCAACTTTAGGGTTCTTTTAATTTTTTTTAATTCTGATGGTCTTAAAAAAAAAGCAAAAAAAAACATAAAATTGCTATGCATTTTTGTCAGCTTTTTAGTAAAATATGAAATGTGTGAAAAGAAGTGTTTTGAGAGCGCCTGCACTGCCGCCGCATATACAATCATTACAAAAGCACAGCAGCTCGGTGTTCAGTACTGTAGTTTTTTTTTTTTTTTATGTGGTGGAGGGAACACAAATGTCTTGTGCAGGGCTTCTTGTTTTAAAACCTTTTTCTGTATGTAAAAATAAATTTCCCTGTCCTCCCGCCCTCTCGGTGGGCCTGCTCCCCCTCCTCTCTTATCTTTCTCATCTTCCTCCTCCTCAGAGTCTTAAATTGTAAGGCCATCCCTGAAAAAATGATTGCACCTCAGTGGCTCTATCCTGCAGAATTAACCTGCAACAATAATTTCAGGCATCAGAAGTTACAATGCATAGTAATGTGTCACACAGTATTAGGCTGCTGCATATCCCTCCCATTCCCCCTAGATCAGTCATCCATATAGTTCACTGTTAGGGTAATTCAAAGCAGATTTAAATAATTCAACCAAACAGGTTCATACTGAAAAATATTATATCCTTGAGCTCACAATTACCTTATATATTTGGTTTACTACTGAGTCCTCTCTTCCTGAATTAAGTCATATTAACTGCCAATGACATCAGCTGCCACAGAGGATGTTGTTCTACTACATGTATTCTCCACAAGCAACCCTCAGGCCAGAGAAGGCACTTTGAATGGTTTGAGGTTGCCCCCAAAAGGTCAAGAGTTCTTCTGTCTCACTGGTGCCTCATGTTTTGGTGTAGAGTTATGCCACAAAATTTGATATTCTCATAAGAGGTCTGCTTATGCCTGCCCTGTCTTCAATCTAATTTAACGTACATACGTATTATACACATATTATTTTAACAAGCTTGTATATTTCTTGTTGTACTAGGCACACCAATTATGTAATTGTTGTATCAATTGATGCACTGATTTTGAACTCCAAATAATTTAAAATTGTATCTATTTTGAATAAGGGGATGGTTTGGAGACATGTGCAATGGCCTTAATGCAGTAAAATAAAAAGTACAGCAGAATCCCAATAATAAACAGAAGATTGGGCATTATATTACTGTACCAATATTAGGGTGAATATGTGTGCAGTCTGTGTTTGTGTTATTGATTTGGTATCACAAACTACCATGTTCTTTCAGTTCATCCATATAGTGAATTACAATCATACAGTGTTATTTTATTCCAGTAAAAATAACTGGTACATATCCATCAAAAAACTGAATTAGGGCAGCACATATTCCAGAGACAAATCCTTGCTTTTATTCATCAAAAAAATTAATAAATAGGCAACACTTCCTGTAAATACAGAGTGTGCTTTATTAACATGGAGTACAGTCTACATGGATCATAATATCTTCATGTGACAAGTTATGATTTAAACAAATCAAGACAAGCATAACTATTGTGTCCTTTTTACATCTGAATATTGCTAAACTGTGAGTTATTCCTTATGACAGTGTTTTCACACCAGCACATCAGATATTCCAATCTGCTCAGGGTCGACATTCTTTGTGATTTTCATAATGTCTGAATTAAGGAAATAGTATTGAATCACAAGTACAATGTAAATCATCATTGTAAAATAGGATTAGGAATCATTGACAAGCATATCAAAATATCAGTTTGATTTTTAGTGCATCATCGGCTATAGTTTTGTTACGGACGTCATGGAAATCGTGAAAATCGTGAATTTGAATAAAATCTTGAAAATGGATGTAAAAGCACATTTGATTAGGTGCTTCCTTTATTTCCATCAAAAATGCAGTATGTCACAGATCTGCGTGTGTATGTAAATTGTTTGGTTGTGTATGCACACAGCATTTCCGTGTAGCTATGTAGGCCAGCGAATGAGATTTGTAGCTGAGCAAGCCTGTAAATTGGTGACAGCTAAAATACTAAAAAAATAATAAGTGAGCTGTTTTCTGTAAAAACAGAAGTGGCTTTCTTTACAACATGCTGTTTCAGAATTGTGGAAAACTCTAAAGCCTGGTTCATACTTCAGTCGCAGATGAATGCGATACTTCAGGCACAGAAAGCTATAAAAGCTGCGCAGCCTCACTATTTGCTGTATGAAGGACGCATCGTGTTGCAGCCCTTTTCACTGCGCAATGTAATCGCAGCTGTTGTTCATACTTTAAACAGACTGCATTCGCGAAATCTGATAAATTGACATTTGAGTAGATGTGATAAGTTTGTACCTCTTATATAAGAGGTTTAAAAAAAACACATGTGCAAAAACTCATTGTCATATAAGTAATAGACTTAACACCCTCAACGAAACACCACATGACCATCATGATAGTAAAAACAGACATAATGAAGCATTCTTACCTTTGTATACGTTAGTGATCAGCAGATTTGTCAGCCGCACGAAGAGCAGAACATGTGGTTTTCATTAGGGGATGAACCCGATCATGCTCTGTTCACCCACCCTACTTTAGTTCAGTCACTACGAATGCTGTACGAAAATGATGGGTGTAGCTAACTCCATTCCTTCACGTTCCATTGGCTCCAACATTTTACTTATGATGAAACAATACGCTTTTCCAATATGACTAGATATGACATATGCCAATAAACTGAGATCTCCTCATGTGAACACAATCCCTGTCACGCAGAGGGTCAGCAGCGACAAAAGAGGGAAAAAGAAAAAACAGTACGGGCACTAGAGTGAATGCCCTAGAGCTGTGAAGAATTTCCAACGATAAATATCGGGACTTTCTTCATATGTAACGGGACGCGGAACATTTGCTAGGACAGGGGTTTTCAACTTTTTGTACTCGCACGGAGCGGACCCCTTGTCACCAAAACCAGGGACCCCCACTTAAAGGGGGTTAATATCTGACCTAGAAAAGTATTCTTACATGCGCTGTTGCTTTCTTGGAATGTAATTCAGAACATTAAAAAAAGTAGAGAAAGTACTACTCTATATTGTATAAAAATACCGCTGACAGGAATAAGACAAAAATGCTTAAATTACTGTTGGAGCTTGGTGTGATGAGCATAAATGTTCAATCCTTGGAGACATTGCTAAAGAAAGACAGTCTGAGGTGATGTTCTGGTTGAAGTCGAGAGTGTTATTTTGTTTTCAGAGTCAAGGAAGAGAAGCCGGTTTCACACAGGTACGTTGTTTGCAAATGGTAAGATAATTTAAGGCCTTTGCTGCAAGCTCTGAGAATTCATTTTGAATTCTAATACAAAATCTAGCAAAGACATTCCCTTGTGATATATTGATTACTGTACACACTGTCACTGGAAAGCTCTATGAGTTGGTCCTCTTCCTTCTCTGTCAAACTTGAACCACTGTTCGTATTCTCTGAATAGGGAAACATCCACATTTTGTTATGGAGTCATGATTCAGATTAGGTAAAATATTCACCAAATTGCTGCTCCAGGGCTGTGAGGGGCACAAATAATGTCCTTCACTGCAATGCGCAAGGCCAAATCTGAGTTTTCACAGAGTTCCTCCACTGACGGTAACATAGAAATAACCCCCTGTTCCACCCGCTCTCGTCACTCAATTGCCTTCTTACGGAAAGCTTCCTGTTTGTCATACAACTGTATGATATTGGCATTGCAGCCTTGCATTGATAGATTGACTTTGTTCAGTTATCCAAATAAATCTGCAAGATATGCCAGCTTTAATAACTATTCAGTGTCGCTGAAATTAGCAGCAAGTGCTGTCTGTAAATGGTTGTCTAAAAATTCACGTACTTCAGCACGCAATTCAAAATGCGGTTCAGAGCAGCACCTCGACATAGCCACCTTACTTCTAAATGAAACAGAAGAGATCGGTGATCGGCTCCCATTTCTTCACACAGCATGGCAAATGTCTCCATTTCCCCTCCAAATGTAGTATTGCAAATATCTATTGCTGCAGACAAAACAAGATGTTCTCTGATCGAATACAGTTTCTTGCACTTCACAATACGAAGAGCTACTTGATAGGAAGCTTTCGGTGCTTTGGAGCTAACAGCTGAAACCTTTCTCATCAATGTTGTCTGCCAAAACTTTCATGCAATTTTTAAAATACTCCACCAATTTGTTTTTAAGGGTGGGATGTTTCATTTCCAAATGTCAGATTCATTTTGACGGCTTCATACATTCATTGGATAGCATGGCTGAACAAATAACACATTGAGGTAGTTGTTCTATTTCGGGGGGCCAACATGTTTTGCAAGAATAAAACCACATTTCATATTTTCTCACTACGGACCTCCAGTTGAGAAACGCTGTGCTAGGAAATCGGGACTGGCCCAACCATATAGGGACTGTTGGCATGTATGCATGAACAGTAGACAAGATTTTAATAATGTAATTTAAAGTCATATGTAAGCATAGCTAGAAAGGTCATTCTCAATGGAAAATAATCATATACAGCACAAGTTTTAGTACATTTATGTATTTTTAAATGTAACAGTTTAAACTTATTGAAGTAGGCAGCATCTTGGCATTCTGTTTGTCTGATACAGTTTTTCTCCCTTTGTTCTCTCAACACAGTGACCTGTGAATTCTACAGCTACAGTTTTTCTCAGATAACAAACCACTAAGATGAAATTACTTCCAGAATGATCTAGCTGTTACTGTATGACAACGTTGTGATGACATAATCAAAACAAATTATACAGACTTACATATGTCAGGCTTCAACGTGTAGAATTACAAGTATAATTACATTTTATATTTTAAAAAAACCCACAATGAATACAATTGTATGCTTTCACTATTGCAATGCTGGAGACCGAGAGTCAGAAATATGTAGATGTACAGCTTTGGCCAAAAGGTTTGCATCACCCTATAGAATTAAATAATTTGGCTTTTTAAAGTCGAATGAAACCTGCTGAAATATATTACGATAACATATTGAATTACATACCATTTGGTGTTTTCCATATACTTAATCAAAAACTCACAAATTAAAAAATGTAAAATTTGAAATTTAACATGAAATACTGTACTTGTGCATAAATAAGTGCATTAAATTAAAGCCACGTTGCAGGATTAATCAACATTGAGTAAGTGCTGAATGTGTAAATAAGGAGTATGACAAATGTCTATTGCAGCAGGGTGATGGTATCAAGGTCAAACTGGAGAAAATACAAAGATAATCTTTAACAGTTGAAGGTATTGGGAATGAAATATATTTCTGCATGCATAGCAAGCCTTGGCTAAAAAAAAAAAGAATGGAGAATGCTTTTTATTCTCTCTGCTATGCATGTGACTGTGGGTTCAGCATCCCTGACACTTCTCTGAAAACTTAGAAGACTATAAGATTGAGATTTCACAGTACAGAAATGTGATTGAAAATAGAAGGGTGGGGTGAATACACGTGAAGCCTTTGGTTATACAGTGAAATACAAAGTCCCCATTTATGATTTGTTTGCTGGTTTCTTCAAAGAATGAATAACATGGCAAAAAGGTAATCTATAGATAAAGGGTAAATGCGTATTTAAAGTTAGTGGAGGATAAGCTGTCACAACTGAGGTGACGTGATCAGATAAGGACCTGGAAGACAACAATGCAATGCCAAGTGACATGTAAAGTCATGGTTTGTAACAGGTTCCCAGGCCTGACTTGCATAAAGGAAATAAACCCTGATGGGCAAGGAGAAAGAAGAATACTTTGCAGATAATGAGCCCAAGTCCCAGTTGGAAAGCTGACGTAATGCCAGTAAGCATAATCATTGTGCTCAATCACCGGTTCTACTTCTCCTTCACAAAGCAAAGCAACATGATGTCATCAGAACAATCGATTTTGATAGTACATAAAGATAGAAGAAATCAAGAAACTTTAAGAATAAGCATTCCAATTAATGGAAGGAATATGCTAACTTGGAGTTAATTAATCTTGCACATTATATGACCTGTGGAGGGCAGAGTGGTGGGAGTAGAGAAAGTATTTTAAATTCCTGTAAGCTGAACAGTGAATAGTATAATTTCATAAGATTAATCCCTGGATCATGCCCCATCACCATCATAAAAGTGTGTGGTAACCTGAATTAATTCAATGGGAATAGTACTGCAGACTTTTTGCATCAATAAATACATATTGCTTTTCACGTTTCATGCCAGCCGGTTTTTTTTTGTGCTTTTTTTTGCAACCATGGAAACTACTGCAGTGGAGTGAAAGGTAAAAGTAAAAACATATGCAAGATAGTAAAAAGAAATGAAAGAGCAAGGTAATTTATTATAAAGCTATACAACAATGCTGTACAATAAACAGAAAACATGTATTATATCTTTATGTACCACAGAGCTGCCACTTATGTTTTTTTTAGAGTGCCTTCTTGTGCATTCTTTGTTATAACTGTACAATATCAACAGCTCAAAGAAGAATTGATATTGGGGCTCCCTTTCGATTCGAAGACGACCAAGAGCCAATACTTTTGGGATATGCCTGCCACAGGTCAGGTATTTACTGAGCATTTTATGTCAGAGCTGATGTCCTGAGTGACACAAACTGTGACCCGGATGGTTCCGATCCCCACTGTCTTGGCCCTCAGGCAAGAAGTAAATACATTACTTCTCAAACAAGCCATTTGCCTCGTAGAATCCACCTCTCAAGAGGTTTTACTCAAGGTATTTTCTGGTGCCAAAAAAGGACGGTGGCCTTCGCCCCATCCCAGACCTGAGACATCTCAATGGGTTCTTGAGGGACAGGAGGTTCCAACTGGTCACACACCGTCACATCCTCCAGTCTGTCCGGCCGGGCGACTAGTTTACCACTGTGGACTTAAAGGATGAGTATTTTCATGTCTCTATTCATCCCGCACACAGGAAATATCTCCACTTTGCCTTTCAGGGAAGCGTCTTTGAGTTTTCCTTGCAGCCATTCGGCCTCTCCTTAGCCCCCTGAACGTTCTCAAAGTGCATGGATGCCATCCTAGCCCTGTTGCAGCTGCAGGGGATCAGGGTGTTGAACTACCTGGACAACTGGTTGATCTGCTCCCAGTTGCAGGAAGGAGCAGTGGGCCAGACGGCGATCGTGACAGAGCATCTGGCGAGACTTGGTCTCACCCTCAACGATGCCAAAAGTCAATTAATACCAGTGCAAAGTACGGTTTACTTGGGTCTCCGGCTGGACTCCCTTACAAAGAGAGCACTCCGAATTACGCGACAGGTGTCACAGCCTAATGCTCACCCCCGGCTAACCTAGGCTAATTCTCATCCCTGCGAATTTTAGCTTCGGCTAATTCTCATCCCCGTTATGAGAATTAGCCTAGGGGTGAGAATGAACCTGGGCTAAAATTCATCATACTGCCCCTTCCTATCTCCAATTCCTCGTGTCTCCTTATATTCCCTTTCGCCCTCTCTATCATCCTCTATTGGCCAACTTGTTCTCTTCCCTTGTCCCGCTGTGGTGGAACCAGCTACCGGTTAACCACAGGACTGTTCAATCTTTTACTGATTTCCATCTTCTCTTCTCAAAAACCATTTATTCAATCTTTATTTGTAAATTCCTATGTATTGTCCTTTATGTAAATTTATTATATATACAGTATATTGTATATATGTGTTTGCTTTTGCATTTTTATTGCCTGTAATTTATATACTTTTATATTTTGTTTAATTTTCTGTAAGTCACTTTGGATAAAAGTGTCTGCTAAATAATTAAGTAATAATAAAAAAAATTCAGCGTACGGGCGTCCAGAGAGTTACGTCTTCGGAATGTAGATAAATGAACTAGATAAATTAACCAGACACAACAGTCAGAATTCATATATATCAGTTTACTTTCATGAGTTTGATTTTATCAGGTTCATGTTCTTGTGCTTTTTATATATTCATTTACATTTTGTTTAAATAAGTAGTTAATCAGATTTGTAACCAATATGTATGTAATGCATTTTACCAGTAGATAGCTGTTTTTTAACAATGTGGGCAAATCATGTAAAGCTATTTCATGTTTTAACTATTTCAACACTGCAGACCTGTATACAGGTCTAGGAAAATAACAGCAGTAAACTGATCTCATATACAATATCTATATCTATGGCTGTTATCATTTTGTTCCAGTATGGATACTGTTTATTTAATTATCCTAACTCCTTAGTGCTGAAAGACTTACTGAAATTGTACCTTAAGTTGGACATTTACTGTAGAAATGTTCTGAAAACTGATTAAGAATGGATTTGATGTATAACAGTTTTACCCAGATTAGTAGGTTTTATTGTTCTACATAGCCTACATCCAATTGTTTTTTAAATTAAGTTTTATCGTCACTCAACACTCTTAAAATCAGGCATCAGGGAGATTTTTGTTTTTTGTTTTTTTAAACTTGAAAGTTGAACAAAAGTTAATATGCAATTTTGCACAATGAAAAATCTTATACAAATTTTAAACACAACAACTCTGTTCATTTAATTTTAGTTTAATAAGGTAATATAATGCATTTACTTGTAAAACAAATGCTGTCTTTGTATTTCTTGTTTGTACCTTGTGTGGCATAACTTAGCATGTGTTGATTAAAGTTATTTCTCATATAAAACACTCACAGTAACAGCACAATATACAGGATCAGCTACATTATCAATGTATGTATTTATATTATAACTGCTACAGAAGCAAAAATGAGGTTGCTCTGGGTTGTCAGAGTTTATTACCCCCAAAATGTTAATGTGAATTTACAACTATAAAACACATTTTAAAAAATCTAAATCTTTTTGTTTTTGGCATGTACGATCAGAGCAAAACTGAACATTCATAAAATAACCATAAAAATGCAGTATATCCACCATAATGAAATATGTATTTATGTCAGCCCCATTTTATCAATGGGGACACAAAATGCAAGATAGAGCGTTTTTACAGTACTGCATTTTTTCGCACATTTTTCTATTTTAGTTTTCTTTTACACATGTGAATCACAGGACCTAGGTGTGTACTGGAGCTTTTTATTTTCATTTTGTTTAAAACTAGAGCTCAGAGCTTATAGCTCATGGGAGAGCAGTCAATGCCAATAATACATTGTGCAAAGCTGGCTGGTTATAGCTTGCCCAGTTCTAAATGGTGTGTTTCCAAATCTGGAAATACGATTTGAGAGCATCTGTTTCAGTGCATTACCAAAGGTTCAAGCAATAATTATTTTGGGCTTCATTTGTCAAAAAGAGAGAATACCTGGAGTGGAACAGGGAATCAGTTGACATTTTCCTTACAGTAGAGAACTGTAGTAAAAAAAAATACATATCTCAAGTACCTTGTCAATATTCACCATGACCTTCTTAATACTGTAAGGAGAATAAATAATTTAAAGTCCCTCACAAGAGACATAAATCTTAAATTATACTTTAGCATGTGTGTATTAATAATCAGGCTGTAGCTACTGGAGGGCAGGCATATGACAAATTGAATATATAACCAGTAAACCTCTATATCGATCATCTATTTTGTTACATAATGAGGGAGGTCATTGCCTGTAAAGTCAACCGTTTACAATTAGACTAGGCACTACATACATTTCTCATTAATGTAGAGACTCATACTGTATAAACAGCATGACTTGCTGCTGTACAGATTAGCTGTTCAATATTTCTGACAAATGTCTTGGGTTTGCCCACAGAAATCATTTATGCTACCCATACATGCAAAGTAAAAACTATAAAACAGCAGCTGTTTTCAATGGTAAAAGTAAGTTCATTACACTGCCAAATTGTCCATATTTTTATGGTATGTTTTTTAAACAGTAACATTACAAATAATGTTATCATGCACAACAGTTTTTTTTTTTTTTTTCCCAAATAGTCACGATAGCCTATGCAGCTGCCATTAACTAGAACACCGGTAATACATATTAATACCTTGGGGTCAGTCATCTAGCAGGTGTTGCCAACTCCTTGCTATTGCTGTTTAAATAAAAATATGCATCTTATTATGAATAATATTTAAACTGTCTGTAAACAATAAATATAGTGTTAAATTAACCAAACTACTGCTTTTATATAAAGCCACCCACTGGAGAATAAGCCAAAAAATCCACAAAAGATTTCAAATAAAGAAATCTTCTATATAATGTCAACAGCACAGCCCAACAATATTTATCTAATTAATTAAAGAAACACAAAAACATACATATGCCATTCCTGTGAATATGTAACAGGTACGTGTTATGTGGTGCACTTTAAACTGCTCCTTGAAATAAGGCTGGCTCTTTTGTACACTAGTTAAGACGCTCATGTGTGGAGTCTGTGGTTGCTGGGTTTTTTCCATTGTTTTTTTTTACACCACACATCAAGTGTCAGTTTTGTCATTATATGAAGTACAATTAAAGATGCCAATTAAGATATATAGATAAGACACGTCGGCTGTGTTTTAGAAAAAATAATTTAAAGAAAACGATTATACAGGCTGGTTTTGCTAAGCTCACAAGCTCTAATTGGTCAGTACAATGCAAATTCCATTTGGTGAAAAGCCAACCCCCCCTTTATTTCTTGCTTTCTCTGTTACAAAATATCTGTGGGCTGTGAATAATACATTTTCAGTGTACCTGTAATGCGTAAGCTACTGTTTCCATGAAAAAAGACATGTCAGTTCTATGGTTCACATCCCTGGCTATGTCATTTTATCAGTATGGTCATCATGACCCAGTATGTAAATGAATGCATACAACTTGATGGCTATTATTTGATTTATGAAGGTCAAACATAACAAATGAATGTGTATAGAATATAATTAAGTCCTAAGTGACTTGTACATCACTTGTAAATACTGTATGATATACAGTATAGCAGCCATCCTGAAAAGTCACTTGAAACTAATGTTTTATAGAAGGTTGTAAACACGTGGGTTGCAGTGCGTAGGTGTAGGGGTGATGCAGGTGCTCCAGACAACGACAAACACAAAGTTCACGGTTCAAGTTATTTTTCTTTTGTGGTCTCCTTGACCGTTTAAATAATAATGCTGGGTCTACCCAACTATGGGTATTGCCAGCGTATAAACCAAGGGGTTGCAGTCCCGAAGTAATAATGCAAAAACACAGACACACAACACAGATACAGACACGTCTCTGGACAGTGCATACTCTAGGTGCAGGTGCGGTGCTTGAAACAGTAGTGCTTGCTTGTGTACAGGTGCAGTGAAGTCCGGGTTTATTACTGGCTTGAAGTGGCAGCTCCCAGATTCGTATTAGCCGCCTGGCAAAGACAAACGTACAGTTATGAAAAACAAACAAAACACTTCACTCACTGTTTCTCTGTCCTCGTTTCCTCCCATTAACCACAACAAAGGAACCGATTATGGCATCACGTACCCTAAGCCCCGCCCCCTCTGATAGCTAGTTCAATCACGTCTCCTCCAATTCATGACTGAAACTTCGCTCACCGTACTAGGGTGATGACTCATGGTACCGTGACGCCACCCCCTTCCTGAATAGCCGGCTTCCGACTGCCCCTGGAATGAACTGCCCAACCATTCAGTACGAGGCACAGAGTTTCTGTTGTACTGTGCCCTCCCCAGGTCGATAGGGAGATTGTTGATTCAGATTCATTCGCTCTCTGTCACAAAAATTCACTATAATTTAGAAACAGTCACCTACTGTAAAGACATTGCGTGTCTTGCTCAAGGTCACTTTAAGGATTATTTAAGAGATAAATATCTTTCCAAAACTCATTAAATTTATCAATGGGCTTAATTGCTTGCTATGCACTTTTATGCATCAGTCTTTATAAATAAGATACATGGAGATATTAGTTATAGCTAAAGCCCCATATTGAGTAATGATGCATATCATTGGTGTGTTCCCTGTAGCTCTGTCTTTGCTAATACAGTTATACTATTATTAAGTATTAATGTCCTGTATGTATAACTATATAAAATACATTTATGGCCATTGCATTTTTTTTTTAAATTAACAGTACTATAAATTCCATTAAAACATTAAACTACAATGATACAATTCTTCCAATATTAGTTGACTGGCATGTCTTAATTGTTCTTTTCATGTAAAATTTAAAAAAAATCAATTGATAACAATTCTGTAGCAATACCCTCCTTTACTTAAACATTTTGATATTTTGATGTTTTACGTAAGCCTAAACTGTGGTCATTCTTTTGTTTGTTTGACTTTTTAAGATGGATGTGTGAAACACAAAGACTAATACATTCCTGCTAAAACGAATGTGCTGTGCAATCAATCAATAATAGAGACTGTCAGAATAAATGCCTCATGTTTGAGAAATACATGATATTACAGGGATAAAGAACAATTTTGTTACATGAAGCAGTCTACAACAGACCAAGTATCTCAATTCAAAACTGAAAATCATCAGTGATGCTGCTGAAAGCACTGGATCGCAGAGTTACTGCTGTAGGACTCTAGTGACACAGTTTGATACCAAGAGGAAACCTCAGGGCCTTTCACAAACACAGTTAAAAAGAATGATAATATTCTGTATTATATGTATCTAAGACGTGTCCATCAATATTTATCTACCATCTCAAAATAAATGCTTTTAATCGCATAAACAGTAGATGAAAATTGACAATAAGTGTAATGAGGAAATATATTACTTCCATAGTGGAAGTAAAAAATGGTTATCGTTTGATACACATACAAATAAAATGTTGTTTACCAAAAGTTTTTACAAATGGTAGGGAACAATGCACCATTAAAATAGCTTTAATTGCCTCTGCACCAATTGAATGTCAGATATGGTTCACTTGTAAGTCTAGCCACTAGAAGGTATTGGATTATACATGCCCCGTACTTGAGTAAGAGCAGAAAATGCTTCAATTAATCAGCATTAGGTTTGTGCATTCATTCATAATTATACTGTATCACACAATATAGTACATGGACTGCTTTGTTATAAACAGCTTGCAATGGATCTCCTCCTAGTGGCTTGTCATGCTTGTGCCTTGTAAGGGCAGGCACAGAATACTGCTGCTCCTGGTGGATTATATATTCGTGCTCTGGGCTCGAGGGAATTGAGTCAAAGCAACCCAATAGACTTTTTAAGAAGAACAAAAAAACAGTCATGACAATAATTAAGAGGATAACAGCCTCCTTTGGAGAGACTAGGTTTATTAAGAATACACACTCTCAATTTAAAACAATCTTAGCTTAAAACACAATCCTATCCTTTAAGAGCGCCATCCTATTCTAAAAGCTTAGTACTATGTTGTTCAGGCATATCAAAACAATCTTATCCACCTATTTAAAACTAAGTGTCAGCATGTTCTGCCTATATAAGACATCTATTTTTCAGGCAGAGAATAGTGCTTACCCTCGTCCTGAGGGGTAATTGATTCAGAGCGGTCAGGTGATGTCAAGTAGGTAAGAGAGTTTTCAGACAGAGTCTCTATTCAGAATTCAGGCTGCAAAGGTTGGTTTCAACAAGTCACAAACGGGTTGAGATCGGAGATTGAGAACAATTTAGTGGGGTCTGACTAGTATTTATTTCTGTCTGAAAGCTTGCAACTCATTGATGTCACTGTATCCGCTCATGCTATGTGATTGCAATGTGTTTGAAAGCTGATAAACCTATAATTAGTGTTCAGCGTTTCCGGTTTATTCCGAATTTTACCGAAAAATTACAGGATTTTTTTTTTTCAACTGGACATCAGTTTTTACTGATTTATACCCGATTTTTGTCTATTATGCAATATTTTCCCAGTACTGTTTTCTAGGACATACACAATAGTTTGATTAAAATGCTGTTTTATTTTGACTCGACATTGTAATAAGCAGCCCAACACTGTGTCCTAGGATACAGCAGACGTTTAGACGACAGAGGATCAAATAATGTTTAAACGTGATTCTCTGTCACTTCACAAACACATTATCACCTGATTATGTTGGCCAATCAAAGTCTGATTATTGTGGCAATTGCTGGGCATAGTAACTACTAGCTTGATCAGAACTAAATTGAAATACTTACACTAAAATATAATATTTTCAGTGGATGAGGAATGGGGAGAAAACGTAAATCAGTTTATGAATATTCAGAAGAAAACAAATGTTTCAAAGTATACAAAAAACAAAAATAGCAGAAGTGTGTCAGATGAGGCAGAGGATGCACAGCGCTGCAAATACTGCTGCACTGAGGTACATGTTCGTGCAGACAATAAAAGAACATACTGAAAAATGTGATACATTAAACTAAAACAATAAAGTGAACTGAGAGACAACAATCCATGTATGAGGCTTTTACACATGCTTTAATAAAAAGAGAGCGCAGAATGACTGTGTTAATGAGTTTGTCAGAGCGCTGTGCTTTGCTGGACAGCCACTGTTTATTGCAGAGAGGTATGTATTGGTGACTTCATGCGACAGTACTGTCTGTCCATCGTTTAAAACACTGCATAACGGCAACAATCTTAATCACTACCTATAATGCATTACTGAAATCGTGCTAAAAAAACATAATGTGTTAGCTTGGCTGATATGAATAATATGTTTTTTAACGCCTTAACAAGAATAATAATTTTAGCAAGCTGACACTTCTAAATGTTTCTAATTACTTTTACTATCTTAGTTAAACATCCTGACTTGATCTTTGCACCAGGACAGTTAGCAAAGTATGTTATGTGGTAATTCTCAGAAAAACATCACCAGACTGCAACAATAAGGTTGTTATGTTGTAAGCCCAAGAAACACCATGGTTTTAGTTAACAGAAGGTTCATTATGGTGTAGTTTTTTAGCAAAATCTCACCCGATCAGTTCACAAAATGTTCACAGCAGTTATTTGGAGGAAACGCAGGCTTCTTTTCGAGTCAAGCTGAACTCCATCTTCTTCTGTCTTCTCTGACTGAGATCTCTACCTTGTTCATTCAATCAGGATGAGTCTTGCTTGGGATCCCTTCTCCAGGGAAGGTAGCAGAACTGGCTCAGGCACCCAATATTTAGCATCACAGGTATGCCGAACCAATTCTGACTGACCCCTGTAATGTATTGAAACTTCCTCTGTGTGCTCCCTACATTTTATACATTCTGGGATTTCAACTGCTGCCCATTGTGTGTGATTTTGCACTTGACAAGTTACTCTCACTATTTATTTTCCATTAGGAATATGGATCAGTTTTCCTGAGCTAATTCTAGCATAGGCATGTTCCCATCTACGAAAAACAGGCTTTACAATCTCCTTTAGAGTTTCCTTTTCTTTTCTGACATGTCACAGTTACAGTATGTGTGTCTCGGTGGGGCCCTCATCTGCCTGGAATATATTCTCCTTAGCCCAAACTGAGTCTCCTGCAAGACACTTATGAAAAGTCCCACACTTGTCCATTTCCATTTGTTCACACAGGTATATCATTCTAGGCAATCCATGAGCTATTTAAATGCTCTGGACAGAATATTGGCTCACTTCCATGTCTCCAGACTGCCACACTTTAGAATCATAATTACAACCAGTTAGTATTTCCACCACTAAATTAGACATAGATCTTGCCTGAACATCCGACCAGGCCTAAGGACCTTAACTAGCTCCGTGACAGGCTGATGAGTTAAGAACACTGACATCAGCATAAGACATGTACTTGCCTCTTAACTACAGAGCGTGTTCTTTAGTTGAATGGTAAGATGTTCATCTTTGCACCATATGGTTTGCGGTTTGTGTCAAACTCTTGCCTTTCCATTAAAATCAATGGGCTGAGCCTATAAAATACTCCTTCTCTCTCTCTCTCTCTATATATATATATATACAGTATATATATATATATATATATATATATATATATATATATATATATATATATATATATATATATTAGGGATGGAAATTCTAAACATTTAAACGTATTAACTCTAAAGAAGTGGTAAAACTTTTAATAATATGCTGGATGTATAACCAGTCACGTGACAACAAACACATATTTTTTTATGCATTAATTTTTGTATTTTATCATCAGTAGTCCGTTGCGTATCAGACTGCTCTAGTGCCACAGTAAGGGCGGATATTATAAAAAGGAAGGGGTTTGGCAATTGCCAAGTACCAAGTACTTTTCTAATTGGTGCAACAGAAATATTGACACTGGGGTGGGTTTTATTTTCAGTCAATCTGTCGCTTGGTCCACTGTGTGTGTTTATGCCTGTAGTAGGCGTGGTATGGTATCAATTCCACGGCGGGGTAAAAACGTTAATGACAAGCGTTTTTTTTGTTTGTTTGTTCTATATTTAAAATGGCATCCCTAAACAAAGGAAGCCACGTTTGGAAGTATTTTGAGGAACCGGATGAGAAAACTGTGCTATGTAAATAGTTATACCAAACAAAATTGCTGTACCACAAAAATACAAGTTCAATGCTTCACAATTTGAAATGAAAACATTCAGAATTAATGTGGCTGAAGCTACTGGTGGTAATAAAAAGCAAACAACCATAATAACATTTGCTATAGATTTGGCCAAACAGGGCGTGCGCGTGAGTCGTGAATCCAGCAGTTTTTAAATCAATGTAAGATTATCCTAATACTGTGCTAACCCTTAAAATAATAACAGCGAGGCTGGAAAAACTTAAAGAAAACTGTGCTGCAGCTGTTCATACAAAACTTTCAAAGGGAGAAAAAGTTGCAATTACCAGGACCCCATTCCCCAATCTTCCCATAGGTGCTCGTTTCACTTGAAATTGTTCTGTAAGCTTTTGGACCAAACGACCGTTTATGTTTAGTACAATTTTTATTTGTATGTTGGAACTACTGCACTAAAGTAAACAGGTAGGGCAGGCATCTCTTTTTACAATTTAATGTAAAGTTGTGTGGATATATGAATTTGAATACTTTGTTATTAGTACTACTTGACCATATACAATGAACTGCACAAGAAGGCAAACATTATATTAATTACTTAATATATTACTTGATTGTGTGTTAGTTTGTCATTTAAAATAGGACGTGTGGCAATGTTTGGGAGGTTTATGTACACTAGTACAGTATGTAGAGGAGAGTGGCATTTGATTCAAGTACTCGGAAATTGTAATGCTCAGGTACTCGTCTCGAGCAACAATAGATCTCAAAAATCCCACCGCTACCATCAAAGACCGCAAACTTTTAAATCTCTGAGGCAGACTTTTTAATATCAGTCACAGTGCTCTTTAAAATTCCAAAATATTGTGCTATTTTATCCTGGGTAATTACCTTTTCCAGAAGTGAAAGTATTTCCAACTTTTTTTTCAATTGTAAACACAACTCGCTTTTGCGTTCCTGTAGCCATTTTGCATTAGCACTGTACAGTGGGTGATGTTCGTCTCTTTTTATTTATTTTTTTTTTAAACCATATAATTCATACTTGCCAGCATTTGGAAACTGTTCAGTGGGACGCTTGTCTCCGGGGGTGGGGCGGGGTCATACACATCATACACATGGGAGGAGTCCTAAAACACTCATTTTATCATGTAATAGACATATCCACCCCCCACCCCCCTCCCACTCAACTCAATGCACATGGGAGGAGTCCTAAAACACTCATTTTATCATGTAATAGACATATAAACCCCCACCCCCTCCCACTCAACTCAATACACATGGGAGGAGTCCTAAAACACTCATTTTATCATGTAATAGACGTATCCACCCCCAACTCAACACGACACGACCATCATGACAGTCTATTATATCTGAGATACAATTCAATAATATTGTTTTTCAAAGTCCTCAACAAATACGATTTAAGAAAGAAAAAGAGTAGCACCATATTTATCAGTTTAATCCTGGAAACTATTTTGATTTGAACGTATATAAAGCACAAATTTATTTTGCCGGTTTCGGATTGATCATAATGCTATATAGCTTGCTGGTAGGAATATTGCAGTGTGTGTTATTGCCTACTAAGGAAAGGAAAAGAGCAATGTCTTGGCTAGATGTATGAATTAACATTTGAGGTTGAAGATTTACATTTAACAGCCAACACTTAACCACTCAATAGTAATTGGGTATTTAACATGTTGGCAGATTAATTCAGTCAGGGCTGCCTTAACGGACATCTTTAGTTGTCAGTGATTATACAAAAAAGTTATCTCACAGTGCATAGATAAATTGTATTCTTAAAGGGTATTAAGAGCACCTTTGTGCTTATAATCACACAATTTATGTGTGCAACAAACCAACCTTTATTACAACTCAGTAATAATGTGGTCTGGACCAGACATTGAAATATGTATTTATTAACAATTAGTATTAACAGTTAGTCAACGTGATATTGCTTCAATGTTATATATTGAACTATTTCAACTTAGCACTTAAGGCTTGGAATAAACTCCTAAATTTAGGGCCTGGTTCACTTTGCAAAATGATTACTTGTTATTTGTTCATCCTTACCTTTTGACACAAGACACGTTTTTTCCAATTATTGTATAGTAAAAATATTTTGACCATAATATTTATCGTATAGCATTCGGGACCTACCCTGGATTACATCAACCAACTGTCCATGGTTATTTAAAGCTCTAAAATGCTATAAAAATATAGCTGACTTCTTGCGACATAGGTTAATCAAAACAACCTCATAGTTTCTTATAAGTGTTTGAAGTTATTGAAGAAAATCCTCTCATTACAGCAAGTATACAATAAGCACAATATATACCGGTAGTTTAAATGATAAAGTTCAACTTGTTCAACAAATGATAGTAAAATATAAATAATATTGAAAACAATTTGCATTCAAGTTTATATTTAAGTGTGGATTGTGGAATGTTTGTGCTTCTGGAAGAGTTTTCATCAGCAGTATGCATTCTTTCTTACCTGGACAGAAGAAAAAGAAAAGCATATGGCTTCTAACTTTATGCTGAAGTTACTTGAAAAAGAGATTTCAATCTCAATGGGACTTTCCTGGTTAAATACAGGCGAAATAAAAAAATAAAACAAAAGCCATCCATCTGACAATCTCATTGCTGATGAAGTCAAACCTCAGAGTTCCGAACCCTTTGGGAATAGAGGCTGTTCGTAAGTCTGAAATGTCTGTAACTCTGAAAATGAGTTTTCAATAGTTTTAATAAATGTGTACACCTGGAATGCGTTCAATGAGCAGAAGGCCCCCAGGGCGTTATGTGGCTTTTCCTATTGAACGATGTGCACGCCGCGAGTGCTTCCTAACAGTAGCGAGTCAAGCTCTGAGCTGCCTGGAGGTTGAAAATGGCCGACCTGCATTATTATAAATTAGTAGTGATTGAACGGTCTGTTAGGAGCGAGCAGTTTCACAGTAGCAGGCAAGAAACCGGCGTGTATTTAAACAGTTGCTTTAAGCAAATGTTGCAATTTTTGTATATATACAGTACTGTGCAAAAGTTTTAGGCAGGTGTGAAAAAATGCTGTAAAGTAAGAATGCTTTCAAAAATAGACATGTTAATAGATTATATTTATCAATTAACTAAATGCAAAGTGAGTGAACAGAAGAAAAATCTAAATCAAATCCATATTTGGTGTGACAACCCTTTGCCTTCAAAACAACTCAATTCTTCTAGGTACATTTGCACAAAGTCAGGGATTTTGTAGGCATATAGTCAGGTGTATGATTAAACAATTATACCAAACAGGTGCTAATGATCATCAATTCAATATGTAGGTTGAAACACAATCATTAACTGAAACAGAAACAGCTGTGTAGGAGGAATAAAACTGGGTGAGGAACAGCCAAACTCAGCTAACAAGGTGAGGTTGCTGAAGACAGTTTACTGTCAAAAGTCATACACCATGGCAAGACTGAGCACAGCAACAAGACACAAGGTAGTTATACTGCATCAGCAAGGTCTCTCTCAGGCAGAAATTTCAAGGCAGACAGGGGTTTCCAGATGTGCTGTCCAAGCTCTTTTGAAGAAGCACAAAGAAACGGGCAATGTTGAGGACCGTAGACGCAGTGGTCGGCCAAGGAAACTTAATGCAGCAGATGAAAGACACATCATGCTTACTTCCCTTTGCAATTGGAAGATGTCCAGCAGTGCCATCAGCTCAGAACTGGCAGAAAACAGTGGGACCCTGGTACACCCATCTACTGTCCGGAGAAGTCTGGTCAGAAGTGGCCTTCATGGAAGACTTGCAGCCAAAAAGCCATACCTCCGACGTGGAAACAAGGCCAAGCGACTCAACTATGCACGAAAACACAGGAACTGGGGTACAGAAAAATGGCAGCAGGTGCTCTGAACTGATGAGTCAAAATTTGAAATATTTGGCTGTAGCAGAAGGCAGTTTGTTCGCCGAAGGGCTGGAGAGCGCATACCGAATGAGTGTCTGCAGGCAACAGTGAAGCATGGTGGAGGTTCATTGCAAGTTTGGGGCTGCATTTCTGCAAATGGAGTTGGGGATTTGGTCAGAATTAATGGTCTCCTCAATGCTGAGAAGTACAGGCAGATACTTATCCATCATGCAATACCATCAGGGAGGCATCTGATTGGTCCCAAATTTATTCTGCAGCATGACAACGACCCCAAACATACAGCGAAAGTCATTAAGAACTATCTTCAGCGTAAAGAAGAACAAGGAGTCCTGAAGTGATGGTATGGCCCCACAGAGCCCTGATCTCAACATCATCGAGTCTGTCTGGGATTACATGAAGAGAGAGAAGCAACTGAGGCTGCCTAAATCCACAGAAGAACTGTGGTTAGTTCTCCAAGATGTTTGGGCCAACCTACCTGCCGAGTTCCTTCAAAAACTGTGTGTAAGTGTACCTAGAAGAATTGATGCTTGATGCTGTTTTGAAGGCAAAGGGTGGTCACACCAAATATGGATTTGATTTAGATTTTTCTTCTGTTCACTCACTTTGCATTTAGTTAATTGATAAATATAATCTATTAACATGTCTATTTTTGAAAGCATTCTTACTTTACAACATTTTTTCACACCTGCCTAAAACTTTTGCACAGTACTGTATATTTTTTAAATCTGATTACTGCTACTGTATTTTTGTAATGTAAAGTTACTGACCCCTTTTTTGTTTTGGTTATCATCTTTAGATGCGAGTCATATTTGTCAGGTTATAAATAGTCCATGTTTCCTTTTCTTACACAATCGTCACTTTAAAACAGATCTCACAATCAGTTTTAAAAAGCCAAAATCACAACAAACATATTACTTACCACCAGTGTTATTTCAGTTGTAACTTTTATTTAAGTTTCTATTTCAATTCTATTTTTTTCTTTCCCTCAATTTCAGTTTCAGTTTCAGTTTTGATACGGATGTTCTTAACCATTTCTATTTCAATTTTCGTTTTAATGATCATTTCTATTTCAATTTTCGTTTTGTGATAATTTTTGTTTCAGTTTCAGTTTTCACTCTAAACCAATCATGGGCCCTGTACAGGTATTAAGTGAAGTGCTCCAAAATATTGTCCCTAGTTGTTAGTGCTGATAGAAAGCAACAGTTTCTGATTCATCTTCAGAAACACTCTTTGTTCCAGAGATGTATCCATCCGATTCCTTCGTCCAGATGATAGCTGTCCACACACAGAGAAAATCCTCTCTACAAATGCTTGGGATGCAGGGGCTGCAAGAAAATCTTCAGCAACTGGTGCAAGCCTTGGATACACAATCTCCTATTTTGCCAAAATTTCAAAGGAGTCTCAGTCTCACAGCATACTTTGCCTTGCTTCAGTTCGAGATATATGTGGAAAGTTCAGTATGTGCACTTCCTGCATTGCCAGTGGTATTGCCAGATGTTGGAGTGAGTTCAGCCCCAACCTTGGAAGCCAAAAACTTGTACCTCTTTAACACAGTTCCTTCAGCACTAGCACTGGTAGGGCATTGGGGGTTGACACTGGACTTTTGTTGTTGTGACACTGAAGGACTGCTGTAGTGTGCAGCATGCTGAAGGACACAAGACCTGGCTGCTTTCATGAGGCTTTCCATCTCTGTTGTGAAAAGTGCAAAGGCAACAGTTGGGTCCATCAGGCAAGCTGCTGCAGGTGTGGCATCAAAATCTGCTGCTTGAGGGTTCAGTAAACAAGCAAAGCGTTCACAAAGTGACTTCAGCATAATCTGATCAAGTGGTTTTGAGATGACTGATGACTGTAAGTGTGCTTCTAGATTCAATAGGCAGGGCACAACTTCAGACAGAGACTGGCTATCAGTCTGGAGCTGATCTGTATGTACTGAAAATGGTTCAAACAACTTCACAAGTTGCTCCAGTTTGGACCAATCACTGGTGAGCAAGGTGTCGATGCCAAGCTCATCAAGAACTTGGTTCAAAACAATCTTGGTCTCCAGAAGTCTCTTCATCATGTTCAGAGTACTGTTCCAACGTGTCACACAGTCTTTAATTAGTGTTTTGCCACACTTAGAAATCATTTTTTCAGTGGCCACTGAAGATTTACGTACAGTATTCACCAGGCTTCTAGCTCTGCTAATTACATTTCCAGTACTGGGATGTTTGAAGGCATCCTTCAGAGTGAGCTGCAGGGTATGTGCCAGACATGGCATCCTTGTGTACTTAGACAGATCAGCATCTTGAAATAAGTCTTCTTCAGCTGAATCCATACCTGTAAAAATACAGGTGAATTGAACACTGCTAAATTGAAAATCTACTTGGGAAGTAATTACAAAGTATTAAAAAAATACTATACAGTACATGTTGTTTTTTCATAGTGATTTTAAAATATATACGTATAACTCTAGAAATTATCAGCAATTTAACCTGCCCAAAAGGACTTTAGACGACACTCAGTTTGTTAGAAACAAATATATAGATTGTAAAAGGGAACAAAACAATTTTCACCGTGCAAAAAACACGTTTAACACAGACCATTATTATTTATTTTTTTCGAAAACTGATGTTAATGTATAATTTAAAAAATCTATCTGTACAAAACTAAACATAATCACAATCAGTGAGGCTTAAATTACAATCAAAGACCAGGCTGTCGTTTTTGAATAAGTTGTGGAGATCGTTTTAAATGTCACACTTGGGGAGGTAGTGGAGTTAAAAACAAAAACGCATATATAACAGGATTTGTAGCTAGCTAATAGGATTAGTATGAACCACAGCAAAAATCACAGTAATGTATATGTTTACTCTGTCAAAGTTATTAATTATGGGCACATCGATGTAAAACAAATTTCAGTTAAAAACACACTTGATTACAAATATTACTTACCGGTATCAGAGCCTTGATCCGTGCTGCTTGCATCGCTGTCATCAGGCTCGTCTTCAGAGTTTTCAGCATATTCCACTGCTTTTTCAGTAGCCTCACAAACCTTCCCACTTTGCGCCAGTATCTTAATGGCTTTCACAATGTTGGCTCCATTATCTGTGACGATCAGTAGTACCTTTTCCTCTGTAATGTCCCAGGTAGTGAGTGTGTGTTCAATACATTTAGCAATCACCTCTCCTGTATGTGGATGAGAAATTCGATGTAGGTTGATAAAAACATGTTGAGCTTCTTTTGCAGATGTATTGTAGAAGCAGGCAGAAATTCCCATGTAGGAGGCTGTCAGACCTTTCTTGCTCCATCCATCAATACATAGGGTTACTTTGCGAGTTGTTTGCAGCATCTGTTTTACAAGTGTCGTTGCACTGTCCATTCTTTGCGCAAGCTGACTGGTAACTCTGCCTGAACCTGGGACCTTGAACTTCGGGTCGAGTACCCCACAGAACTTAAGGCTGGTTGTTCGCATAATCTAGTTGGCAGGCCAGTCTCAACAAACAAACTGACCAACGCGTCTTCCCGTTTTGAGTATTCAACTGTCCCAATTCCCCACACCTCTGCTCTTTACTCTGAACTCTGAACAGAGTTTCTTTTTCCGATTTGAGCCTGCTTTCTGTTTGTGTCCTTTTTTGCCACTTCTTCGAACACCTCTTTGTGACAGCTGTTAAGATGTGTTTTTAGGTTGGTGGAATTCTTTCCTTTAAGCTCCACTCCACATATAGTAGGCCTACTGTAGGTATTGTCTCCTTCACGGATCATTAAAACAAGACATTTGCTAGTATCTTCGATACTACTATATTTAAAGTAGTCCCAAACAGAGCTTTCGCGCTTTCGTCCAGCATGTGTTGTTGGTGTATGCACACTCATATTAAAATGAAATGCTGAGAACGTTTTTTTTTTAAAATTATTATTTCTGTAGCTACCTTGTGTAACTGAATTCCTTACTCAAAACGCAACCGTTTACTTGCTAAGGATGTGTGTCTAATACAACAGCCAATCGCATTTAGTTGTGTTCACTGATGCAAAAAAATAACCCAATGAGAAACGGGCTTTACTTTTAAGATGAAAATAGAGAACATTATATTACAGCTAGCTTGCAACTGAAACGGGAAAAAAAATCTGAATTATTATTATTATTTCTATTGCGTTTTAGTTTCAAACTTTTCTATTTAAGTTTTATTTTCGTTTTTGAGCTCATTTTCGTTTCAGTTTTTATTACCGTTAACGGAATCATTTATTTTCCGTTTTTGTCAGTTTCAGTTTTAGTTTTCGTTAACGATAATAACTTTGCTTACCACACATTTGTTGGTCATACAAATCCAATGCAGGTCGGCCATTTTCAACCTCCAGGCAACTCAGTTCGTAAGTTTGCTGTTCATGACTCTGAGTTTTTGCTGTATAATTTTTATATTTTTGTCAATATAAAGTACATTTGATTCATTCCTTCATATATGTTTTTTTTTCTGTAATCAGCAGCAAAAGGTCATGTTGACGAACTTATACATAGATGGGAGGATTGCAAGGATACAGATTTATACAGTACTTCTACAGTGATGTGTGTATGAAATGGCAGTTTTTTCCTCTTAATGCACTGTGAAGCTATATTTCAAACAACATTTTATGTAGCTTGTGGGTTTCATAATCTCAGAATATTAAAAAGTGGTAATGAGAAAGTCTAGTCGTATATTGATTGATGTTCATTTATCCATTTGTCATTCATGTATAACCTTCCATCCAATAGATAATACATTATATTCCTTATTAAAGGGTATTTTGTTTCTGCTAGATATTTTATTTATGTAAAATCCCTTCTTCACATACAAACGCACAGCTAAAATAAATATTCCTTAATCATTTCTTAAACCTTTTGTGTACATGTAAAAAAAATACATTTTTGTACACTGCAGTTATATCTCCTTTCAAACCTATATATGTGTGTGTGGAGAGAGAGAGAGAGAGAGAGAGAGAGAGAGAGAGAGAGAGAGAGAGAGAGAGAGAGAGAGAGAGAGAGAGAGAGAATTTCTGGCCTGTGATTGGTTAAAACCTCATCATAGGAGCAGAAATATAGTCTCCATCTGTTATGTGATTGGTTCACATGACTGCCAGTCCCTCCCCTTTTCAAAGTAATGCCCTCCACCCCCACTCCTAAACAACAAGATAAAATGGCTGAAAGAAAAAACTGCTGAACGGTGATTCTGTGATTTAACAAAAAAAATGAATTACAAAACATACTGCAAAAGAAAAAAAAAACTTGTGGTATGAACTTCAAAAACATTTTCTGTTATTTATTTATATTATTTACTTATGCTGTATCAGCTATATTTTAACAAAATACTGTAAAGCCATAAATATTTGTGACCAAAATATTTGGCGAATCACACTGATAAAACCTACAGTGCTACTCTTTTATAACACGGTTGTCAGGGTCCATAATTGGAGACTGTGTTATTTGTGTTTCGCCTTATAATGAATATTGGTATTTTTGTTACCAAAATGATTTACAATGGCCAAATTAATATTGTAGCATACCATGTAAAATGAAGGAAGGAGACACACACAATTTGCAGTTACTCAAATCCATGGTTTATTGGGACGATTATTCCTGGCCCGTCAGCCTGGGCCACACCACAAACAACAGTCTTGCACATTCACACATCAGCTTGTCTGACTCAGCTGTCAGCTCTGTCCATGTTGATGTGGGCTTTGATGTCCCTGCCTACCCAGACATCACTCAGTCCCAGCTGAGGCAAGCTTACCACTTTCCCTGCTTACACACACACACACACACAGGGTCCGTAGACCAGTCATGTAACAGTATAAATCCTGGGTCTTTACAATATATACAGTATAATAGACACTGCTATTCCACCAGTTTAAAGTTTATACCAGTCTTATTTAAATTATATATTTTTTATAATGAATGTTGTTAACTGTAAATAAATAACATAGAATCCAAGGACGTTTATACACACTTGTATTGCTGCGTACTTGTTTTGTAACATTAACTGACTATTTCTTTTTCTAAAAGTAAAAATAAACACAGTGGAAGCACAGGATCTTTATAAGTACTATATGTCCCAGTTTCAACTTAAATGGGTTTAAATGCGGTAAAGTAAAACAACAACAAAAACCAATGTTTGTAAGTCAAATTGCATTATGGGGGAAATGGGAGCCACAACCTTACCGTGTTATAACCGATTCTGCACTATAACAGGGTATCACTGTATTTTGCTCCAGAAATGTTGGTGACCTGGTGCACTGGTAGTAATATATTATTTCATTACAGCACTAAGCTATTTGTGGCAAAAATGTTTTTTTTGTCTTTTTTTTTTTAAAATGAGAAAAACGCATACGTTAATAAAAGGCTCACAAATATTTATGGCTTTATAGTATATAAAGTCATATTTATTATCCAACCTTGCCTCTTTTATTATTTTGACTGACTCATATGTTAAATATGTACTGCAGACTCAGCTAACAGTGGAAAATTAAATGCCCCTCAGGAAGACTATTGTTACCTCTTCTAGGAAAAAAAATGTTTTGCACTAGAGTGAGACAAGCTGTTGTGTGAACATGCTGCTGTAAGAGTGCAACACTGCTTGTTGTTTTTGGCGTGGCCCAGGCTAACAGGGGCCGGGAATAATTGTCCCAATAAACCGTGGATTCGAGTACCTGCAAATTGTGTGTGTCATCTTACTTCATTTTCCACCGTACACTACAATATAAGGCGAAACACAAATAACGCGGTCTCGTAATTATAGACCCCGACAACCGCATTATAACGGGTAGCGCTGTGTGTGTGTGTATATACTATATATATATATATATATATATATATATATATATATATATATATATATATACACAACATCAATCAAAAGGTTTTAATGATTACACAATCTTCTGTTTCAGGATTTTTTGGACAAAAGCCCTTCTTCAGCTGCTTAGAAAGAAAAGTAAACAGTGCACAGCTCAACGCCAACTCGAGACATATTATTGTTTAAAAAATATCCGGTTCCTGTAGGGTCTTCCAGGAACAGATATTGCGGAAATATTCAAAATACTGAATAACAATTTTTCAATTGTACAAGCCCCATGTTTTTTAACAAGTACTGTAGTTTCGTTTTTACTAACTGCCTTCTGTATGTATTCAACACATCCATTAGTTCAAGACAACAATAAGAATGTGATATTATTTTCAATCATTATCAATGGTACAAAACACATGTGGACAATTCAATTAGTACCATTTTAATGGGAATTACCCCAGGGTGCTGAATAGCGAAAAAACAGTAAAAGGACTGTAAAAGGATTATTCAAACATGACTTTCAAAATCAGGCTTTAAAAATAAGTTCTTTACAGCAAATACAGTAACTCATAATGAGTTAACACATTGTGAATAGGGCCCTATAACTGGCAAATGCATTTGGTGTGCAAGCTTTTTTTAATGAGCTCAGTAGATGAAAGGTAGTTTCAGAGGACTAGTTTGAAAAATCAATACATTTCTTCCTCAGAGTAGTTTATAAGATATACTTGTATTCTTGTTAAGGGCGGAACACAAACTACACTGTGTCCCATAGGGGAGGAGGATTTATACTTATTATACCATGGTTTCAGTAACCTGTTGTTCTGGCACATCTTTTTCATGAAATAACCTTGATTGGTTGCAGTAAAAAAAGAAAAAAGGTTTTTGCATCGCAATAAAAGCCTTTTCTAAAGAGCCTTTATGGTCAGCAAATTTTTTCTTTTGCTGCGGGGATACAAAACAAAAAACAAAAAACAGTGTGGCTGTTACTGCAGTTTAAAATGCTAATAGAGATTTCTAATGATTGCCCAAAATTAGAACCACATGCGCAGCAGTGAAAAGCATTATCGGTATGTACTGAAAATACTACACTTTGTTTACATATGTGCATGGTGGATTTATTGTGTTTCTCTAGACTGGGGTGTTTTTATATTATCAAGTGGGACAGTAACAGGAATATATACAAGAGTTGCTGGGACACACTGCCTAAATAATGCGTAATCAACATGCATTGAAGCCACTTGATTGCCACTTAGTGCTTTCGTAATGTGATGCATTTGCATTATATAGGTAGTGTGAATGGTGTGCTAATCCAAACTGACCTATTATCCAAACCATGCTGCATAATGAAGTGTATGCTAAAAGCAGCTGTGGAAATGTTAACACAGGTTAGTTTAAATATTATTGTAACTAGTGACCTGCACATTTATAGTACTAGGCAAGGGATTTCAGTATATTAAAGATGACGATCAGTATTCTAAACAACGCACTCATCTGAATTGGAATAAATAGAATCCATGATATTGAAGCTAAAGTTTGTTTCCTTTTTTTCCCTTTTCAGGTCAGACTTGTGGAGGTTTGGTACAAGGTCTTAATGGTACGATAGAAAGCCCAGGTTTTCCTCATGGTTATCCAAACTATGCCAATTGCACCTGGATCATAGTCACAGGAGAGCGCAACAGGATACAGCTATCATTTCATACCTTTGCCCTTGAGGAGGATTTTGATATAGTAGCTATCTATGATGGACAGCTGCAGCAAGGCAACTTGAAAATGAGGTAAGGATCTTGTTTTTACTTTGATTCCCTTTTATTGAAAAATAGAAAGTTTGCTCCCCCCCCCCCCCTTAATTCACATTCTATAGCATTGTTTATGTTTTAGCTTTTAAATTTATGAACCAAAAAAATACTGCTACTGTATTTGAAAGTACCTACAATAAATATACTGCATAGAGCATCACACGTAAAACAAAGATGGAGGTATGTTGGTCAGTTTTAGGAAGGAGCAATAATAATCTTTTTTTTTGTGTGATGCAGAAAGAAGTGAGAAATATAAAGATTTGAAGGTACATTTCAACAGTGTTGATACAGTGGTGTGTTAATGCTGTAGTAGTACTTTTGTCAAGGCAGAAAAAGTGTTGAAGCAGAGTATGGTCAACCAACAAAAGCTGTAACAGAGGCAAACAATTGGGTTGTCGAGAAGCTTATTGTGGACAACTGCCACAATACCAAGTATTATTCTCAAGTACTATATCCTATTTATGCCTGAAGTCAAAATGAAAAGATCTGGTATGTTTTCAAATATGAGATTCTCTTCAGTCACAATGCACCAACGCACACCCACATTCAACTGGCATTCACAGACTTGTAAAATGATTGAGAAACGGTGTCAGTCCACGAGGGAGTACCTTGGCTATTAACTTGTATCACAGTTGATTCCTTTAAAGTGTTTACATTCAGAATGTAGATCCACATTTTACACACACAACCTTCATATTTAGAACATGGTTTAAATTCATGACATGGTTTAGAGCACAGTAAAAAAATAGTATCTGTTGGAGAATCAAACCAACAAAAAGCACATTATAAAAACTACAAGAATGTCAAGTAAACAAATGTTTTGTGACCGAATGAGAGACTGTACACTATTAGAAATAAGCATCGACCAACATGACCTCCGAGGTGGCAGATACTAATGTTCCTTATTTAAGACTTGAAAGAATTTAAGTTTGGTGTGCATGGCTTTGGCTGATTGTAACAAAACATACACGAGAGTACTAGAAGACCCAGGTTAGCTCTGTAAAGATGTAGCATGCTGCAGAAATGCCCACATGCTGTCCTGGATTTATTTTTCCCACCTCGTTATCAGTTATTACCACTTATAATTAATCATGTTTTATTATTACCTGTGTTGAAATTGTCACTGTGAGTATGTGTGGCGTGGTACACCCTGCCTCTGCTTTGCAGTATTATTATTTGTACTGGTTTGTCTGTGTTTTATTGTTTTAATTTAATGCAATTTGGCAGAGGCGATGTTTGCTTCTCGTCTCTGCCAGACTACATCTCGTGAGAATGCGTGGTCGGCAGCTAATGAGTTATTAACAAGTTTGCAGCCACTCAGATGAGAAAACACGTGCAGAAGGTGGTCGAGGGATAAACTAGGTAATTGATGGCCAGTTAATCCCTCGACCACAATATAAAAACCAGCAGCTTTCGATTGTTCAGAGGAGGAACGTAAGAGAGAGAGATCTATAAAAAAAAAAAATATATATATATATATATATATATATATATATATATATATATATATATATATATATATAAATTGGAGGAGCACCTCATACCCTCCAGCCCCCTGCTGAAGCACTGTTACTGTGTGCTCGATTGTGAGTGAGGTGTTGAATAATGGAAATTGCATAACTCGTTTTCGTAATCCATTTTTTGAAGGAGATTTTTTAAAGTGACCAGAAAAGAAAATAAATCTGCCATAACCGTTGGACAAATTTAAACACTTGACAAAAAGCCAGTGTGATGTGTGATTGACGGGACTTGTAGTTTTCCTCCGCATTTCTGCTAATTGGAAACACCTTTCAGCGTGTACCAAATAAACTACTATTCCCAGAAGTCACTGCACGCCCAGATTCCTATTGCGTTGTGACACCCTGGGAGCAGTAAAGTGAGATTTTTTTTTTAAAGTTTCATATTATGATACCACTTCCTTTTTCTGGGAACAAATCTAGTTTTGTTTTGTTTTTTGTTTTTTTTCTCTTAGTGTTTGTTGGAAGTTGTATTTATATTATTTTAGCCCTTTCCCAGCAGTATTAGTTTATTTTCCTCAGCGCAGGTAAACTCTTTCACTTTATTTTCGCTTTTACAGTATATCATTATTTTGTTGGTCATTTATTTAAGTTGAGCAAATTAAGTCTATAGTATAGTATGTGCTTGAATTTACTGCTTTTCTCCTGCCATAACTACTTTGTTTAGAAAATATTTTATGCAAAGTATGTTAGTGACATGGTCTTGAAATCGAAATGCTATATCTAAATATATGTTGGCAGTGTGTAACAGTTAAGTATATTAGAATAAACTATGATGGGCTACTGTTTTCTTTTCTCTGTTGGCTAGTAGAGAAAATGTGTTTAACAGCCAAACTGAGGTAAAATCTGTTTAGACTGTGCTTGTAGATCAATTGATCCGACTATGCACTGGACTTCCCTGATCTATGCACCACGTTACTTGATCCTTAGCTAATGCACTATTGTACAACTAATATGTCATTGAAGATATAACCTCTTGTTATCCTAACTTGTTGTATCCTATTTCAAACTGTATTGTAGTAGTATTATTTGCACTTACTGTAAACTATACTGTATTAAAATATTCATCTTGCATTGTAACCCTGTACTGCCCTCTAACACTTTGGGACGTAGTTGCCCTTGAATATGACCCAGACACACAGAAATGTTAGTTTACTTACCGTAACCCTGGTTCTGAAAGAGAAGATGACCACCAAAACATTACGTATGGGATATGCCTACCAATTGGTAGGTATTCGCTGAGCTCTCTATACCAGCTGCAGATAGGCCCCTTCCTGGATGACATCCTCGGTGCCACCTACTGAGGGGTTTTTGCATCGAACCCGTGAGGGCGACCGATGAGACCTCGCAGTTGGTGGTGGCCTTCTCTTTCAAGGAACCAGGGTTACGGTAATAACTAACGTTCCCTTTCAATTCTAAGACAACCACCAAAACATTGCGAGGGAGAAGGAACGGCAGCATACGAGGGACGCGTCAGAACCGCCTAACCCAAGGTTAGCGGTGCAAGCGTGCAACCTCAACCCTCGTTCCATAATTAAGGAAAGGAAGGATCTAGCATGTTAATGCGATAGAACCTGGAAAACGTATGCTGTGTAGCCCAGATAGCCGCATTACATATATCAGACTACGAGGCCCCTATAAAGAGGTCCCAAGATGTAGCCAACCCTCTAGTGGAATGTGCAGCTACCATCCCAGATGGGGGTAAGCTAGCACCATCATACGCAGTCAAGACTGTGTGCTCAATCCAATGCGACAGTCGCTGCTTCGAGAGGGGGTCCGTATCCCATGACAGACAAAGAACTGGTCAGAATGACGCAGAGCTCTTGTCCTATCTATGTAACATCTGAATGCCCGCACCGGGCAGAGGAAATTCAATCTCCTATCCTCCTCCAAAGAAAACTGGGGGGATGGAACGATTCCAGTTCTACAGACTGATTCATGTGGAAGGCTGTAATCACCTTGGGGAGGAAAGCAGGGTTTGTACGCAGTGACATCCTGCTGCCATCGTCCCAAATATGCATACAGGAGCTGTGCACCGACAGCGCCTGCAGCTCACTGACCCGCTTAGTGGAGGTGATAGCCAAGAGGAAGGGTGCAGAAGACAGATACTTCAACTCTATGGACAATAGCTGCCTGTAGTACTGTGGTAACAATATCACATACATGTATTTATATTAAAAGTATCCAAGAACACCTAAATAAGGATTGTAATTACATGATTAATATGTTATTCAAGAGCTGTTATGAGTAGCTTCTGCCATTTTTGCATCAATAGGCATCAGATGTTGAAAAAGACTCCTTCACAAAAGCCTCTCATTTCACTGTTACCATAGTGATACATTGTTACAACTGAGGTGATGGTGATGAGACAGCTTATACTGTATACTGTACTGTATACCCAGTTGGTTTGAATGAAGCAATGCTGGTAATGGTATTTGAATCACACCACAGGTAGTATTAATTAGAACCAAATGTAAAACATTTTCTGCTAACTTTCTTGAGGAGCTTGACTTCTTCCTCTCTTCTATCACCACATCTATTCCTATCATTTTGTTAGATAATTTTAACATTCATCTCTCCAACTCGCCTCATTTTGCTAGCTACCTCCCTCTTCTTGACTCTTTCTCTCTCCAACTCTCCCCCCTCGCCTCCTACTCACAAAGCTGGTCACCAGCTGAACGTGATTCTCTCCAGAAACTGCTCTCCTTCCCCTACTATCACCCCTCTCTCCTTCTCGGACCACTTCATCCTCTTTTTCATTTCTTCTACCCTCTTTCCCATCCACCTCTACCCCTTTTTCTCTTTTTGCCTCAATCTCTGCTCCCTTTCCCCAACCACTGTTATTTCCTTTGCTCTCTCCCTTCTTCCTCCTACTGACTCATTCTCCCAGCTTTCAGCACGCTTTGCCACCATGATTCTTTCTTGTTCTCTCACCGCAACTCTTGACTTTTTTTGTCCTATCGTCTCCCGCCCTGCTCACTTCTCCCCTCCCCAGCCTTGGCTATCCTGTACACTCTGTTCATCAAGTAAGGAGCTGTGCACAGCTGAGCGGAGATGGAAGAGGTTCAAGCTACCCTCTGAACAAAATGTGTTTATAAACTAGCAAAGCTTAGCTTTTGCGGTAAATAAAGAGAATTGCGAACACAAAACATTATTTTACAATGTATTTTTGTTACCTGTTAAGTCTACTATTGCCCACATACCTTTTTGAATTGCTGAACAAAGATGTAAATCATGGGGTTTCCATGCGGGTCAATTTATTCATGAAATGGCGATGCACGTGTACGTTTGGGAGAATTACAGGTAAATCAGGTTTGTGGATGAAAAAACGGCCAAAGAGAGGGATAGTGTAAATCTCATTTACTCGTGTAAATGACAAAACACACGAGAAAACCACAGCCAGTTTCGCATGGAAACCCGCATTTCACATGTAAATGTTAATGAGCGTGTTGATCCTTAACTATAAATATTGCAAGGGATCAGGTCAGTTGTTACTGTGGATTCCAAGATGGCAGAAAGTAGTGGCTGATGGGCGATTTTATGGTTAGCAGTGGAGTAGTTCACCTTAATGCTAATGCATGCGGTCTTTATTTATTATTGTTTTTTGCTGTGTTTTGTCTATCATGTTGAATATATCTTGTGGGTTTACAGTTCTGTATAAAACCACTTACCATAAACTGTGTTATGCATTTGTTATAGTGTTAAAGCAGCTGTTTGAGAATACCCTTGCTGTAAAACCTACGCTAAAGTTAAACACGAAGAGCAAGTGAGCTGCTTAACTGAATTAATTCCCGTCCTTTTTTTGATCCCAGCTATGTCCAAAGACAACGAGCGTCTGCCCTCCACGTTAATAAATAGTTTGTGAACTGGATGTCTTAAGCCAGCTCGATCATCCAAAACTGCGCAACAAAATCCAAGTTGTTGATGCCCTCTCAGAACTGACTAAATAAAATTGCAAATTAACATATTGATTGTGTTTTATTTGTTTGCATCATTAATATTTAACACAGCAGTAAATCCAACACAACTTAAAAGAAAGGAGAGCATCTCTGACAGCACAAGCCTCCTCAAATTGAAAAACAATTTTGGTCAAGAGCAGTAAAGCACATTATTAACCAAGCAGGCACAGGGTATTTTGCTTTATTACAGCAGCTTAGATTCACTCGTGTACCAATTCTCTGCACATGGAAACCACATTTTCACAAAATGTCACTAGTAATCTTCAAAAACAGCACTGTACGCATAGTTAATTTACATATTAACCCCCACCTTTCCCATTCATTTGCATGACGTTGGGTGAAAAGCCCGGTTTACTCGAGTAAAATAAACTGAGTGAATGGAAACCCAAAAAAGCATTTTACACAAGACATTTTTCTCGAGTTAAAAAAAACTCACATGGAAACCTGTGGCAAAGTGGTAATTAGTAGCAGGTGTATAGCAGGTGCAGTCTGGATGCAGTAATTCCAAATAACAAACAGACAACAAAGTACGGGTGAAATGAGGGTTTTAATGATTAGAAATCCAATTGTCTGATGACTGTTTAACGAACAAGCACAGACAGTTACTAAACAGAAAACACCAACAAAACACTCACAAACTCTTTATTTCAATTTGGGGATATCTCCCGGTCCTTCCAGTCTCCTCGTAACACTGAAACCCAAGCGAAGGAAAAGATTTACAATTCTGCGGCCCCTTTTATGCATTTATGCATGACCCCTTGGTAAACGATTACAGCTGACTCTATTGCTGCAGCTGCTACCTCGTTTACCTTCCAGGTCAATACGTTCCCGCATCAGAGTCTCGTCTTTTTCCAGGCTGACTGACTTCCCGACCCAGGGAATGAACTGTCAGGACAACCTTTCCAAAGCCTTTCCCTTTCACTACTTAGTACCCTCACAGGTCGAGAGGGAGATTTACAACCAGAACTCATTATGTTTCCGTCACAAAACCCCATGATTGATAACTGTAAAAGTGCACTGCGACATGTTTGCTACCACTTTCTCACACAACACAAACCTTCTCTCCTGTGTATGTGTATGTGGATGAATGTGGGTGGGTCATGTGAGGAGTCCAGACCCAATGAGAAACTATCATCATCTATGGTTGCTAAGGATTAAAAAAATAAATAAATAAAACGTAAACATGTCTACTGGCACCTGAATTTAATGATGCTGGTGCTATATGAGGTACTACAGATTTGAACCAGAGCGTTTTGCTCACACGTAACAAACACATTAAATCTCATAGTAGTCCGGTTCAGCATGGTGCCCCCTAAAGTGTGGGAGCCCTAGGTGGCCGCCTTGCCTTAAGGCCAGCCCTGACTTGATCTGACTAACACCCACCCACCGGGTGAGGTCACGGATGGATTTTTTTAGAAAATGTTACACGACTGGGAAAAAAACATGTGGTAATCATGAATGCATGGATTGACACTCATAATAAGGGGTTGATGCAGTCTAGAGGGATTCCCTGGTACAGTAAACCCTGGTAGGGTATATGTTGATCAAATGAACACATCAGAAAATGATGTGTGGCTAGACAGGATTAAGACAGGGATTAAAGTGTGATATCTTTAATTACTTGACACATTGAAAGAGATATTTTCTCCAAAAACGAAAATCATAATGAACACACCAAAAAAAAAAAAAAAATCCTGCAGTGTTAAGGTTAATTTCCAAACAGGAAAGTAACGTACAATGCATTAAACTGGTAGTTAATGTTAAAAGACAAAATAATAAATAAGATTCATTTTCCTAAATCCTATAATCCTTTCCCTTTGGTTATTTTTTATGGTAGTTCAAAATAACTGATAGGATTCCAGTGTTCAGCCAGTAATTGATGCATGCATGCTTAAAATAGCATATAATCTAAAAATGTATGTATGATGTAGTGCAGTGTGCAAAGGATTAAATAAATGCAAATATAAATGCAAAATGCAGCAACTTTTTTGCATTACTAATTAGTCAATCAGCCATGAGCCAAAAAATCAATTACAATTATTTCAACTCCAGGAACATGTCCTTTAAACTGGGATTACTTTTATAACATCAGTAAGGGAAAAAATCTTTCTGCTCCCTTGAACAGAATAGAGGAGACCAATCATGGCTGTTACAAACTTAACTCTAATAACTAAATTTAAAAAAATATGAATTATTGTATTACACTAATTCATCTCTGTATGTTACTCCGCATGTTCATACTGTACATATACATTAACATTTTACTGGAAAATCTGAATAAAAATAATTATAAATTGTACAGCTATGGCTAAAAGTTTTGCATCACCCTATAGAATTAACAAATTGTGCTTCATAAAGTCAAATGAAACCTGCTGAATAATGTTACGTTAACATATTGAATGACATACTTCTTTGTAGTTTTCCATATACAGTATTTAACAAAGTTGAATAATGTGACATTTCGAAATTTAACATGAAATAATGTACTACTATTATGGCTTCCGGTGGACTTTTGCGATATCACTTTGTAGTTTCTTTAATTACATGACGTTAAATAAAATATCTAAATTATACATATATACTGTATATATACATCATAAATTACAAGACCGAAGGTCGAGTAATTTATAAACTGTCACAGAAACCCGAGATGGAATTGTTTTCCTGTAACTCACTGAAGGGGCCCATCTATTATTTTTTTATCAAAAGTTCAAGTATATTTTCCTCTAGATGAATTATCACTTTTTGACTTCACTACTGTGATAGTATACCTTTTTTTGGAATGGCTCAGGATGCAAATAAAGCCTTCATTCTTGTATTATATACAGTATATACAGTACTGTGCAAAAGTTTTAGGCAGGTGTGAAAAAATGCTGTAAAGTAAGAATGCTTTCAAAAATAGACATGTTAATAGATTATATTTATCAATTAACTAAATGCAAAGTGAGTGAACAGAAGAAAAATCTAAATCAAATCCATATTTGGTGTGACCACCCTTTGCCTTCAAAACAGCAACAATTCTTCTAGGTACACTTGCACAAAGTCAGGGATTTTGTAGGCATATAGTCAGGTGTATGATTAAACAATTATACCAAACAGGTGCTAATGATCATCAATTCAATATGTAGGTTGAAACACAATCATTAACTGAATCAGAAACAGCTGTGTAGGAGGAATAAAACTGGGTGAGGAACAGCCAAACTCAGCTAACAAGGTGAGGTTGCTGAAGACAGTTTACTGTCAAAAGTCATACACCATGGCAAGACTGAGCACAGCAACAAGACACAAGGTAGTTATACTGCATCAGCAAGGTCTCTCCCAGGCAGAAATTTCAAGGCAGACAGGGGTTTCCAGATGTGCTGTCCAAGCTCTTTTGAAGAAGCACAAAGAAACGGGCAACGTTGAGGACCGTAGACGCAGTGGTCGGCCAAGGAAACTTACTGCAGCAGATGAAAGACACATCATGCTTACTTCCTTCGCAATCGGAAGATGTCCAGCAGTGCCATCAGCTCAGAATTGGCAGAAAACAGTGGGACCCTGGTACACCCATCTACTGTCCGGAGAAGTCTGGTCAGAAGTGGCCTTCATGGAAGACTTGCGGCCAAAAAGCCATACCTCCGACGTGGAAACAAGGCCAAGCGACTCAACTATGCACGAAAACACAGGAACTGGGGTGCAGAAAAATGGCAGCAGGTGCTCTGGACTGATGAGTCAAAATTTGAAATATTTGGCTGTAGCAGAAGGCAGTTTGTTCGCCGAAGGGCTGGAGAGCGTACACGAATGAGTGTCTGCAGGCAACAGTGAAGCATGGTGGAGGTTCCTTGCAAGTTTGGGGCTGCATTTCTGCAAATGGAGTTGGGGATTTGGTCAGAATTAATGGTCTCCTCAATGCTGAGAAGTACAGGCAGATACTTATCCATCATGCAATACCATCAGGGAGGCATCTGACTGGCCCCAAATTTATTTATTAACGACCCCAAACATACAGCGAAAGTCATTAAGAACTATCTTCAGCGTAAAGAAGAACAAGGAGTCCTGGAAGTGATGGTATGGCCCCCACAGAGCCCTGATCTCAACATCATCGAGTCTGTCTGGGATTACATGAAGCGAGAGAAGCAACTGAGGCTGCCTAAATCCACAGAAGAACTGTGGTTAGTTCTCCAAGATGTTTGGGCCAACCTACCTGCCGAGTTCCTTCAAAAACTGTGTGCAAGTGTACCTAGAAGAATTGATGCTTGATGCTGTTTTGAAGGCAAAGGGTGGTCACACCAAATATGAATTTGATTTAGATTTTTCTTCTGTTCACTCACTTTGCATTTAGTTAATTGATAAATATAATCTATTAACATGTCTATTTTTGAAAGCATTCTTACTTAACAGCATTTTTCACACCTGCCTAAAACTTTTGCACAGTACTGTATATATATATATATATATATATATATATATATATATATATATATATATATATAGATATAATGTAGTTTTGTCTAGGACCTAGGTGATTCTGGAATATATAGATAAGCATAATTCCCCTTCTTAGGGGTTTACTGCTTTTAGCACAGTTTATATTACATGCCAACTGTCTGGTGAAGGTGGCATAAACTTTGTTATGCTTATTTTTGTTGAAAGTCAGTGCTTAATGCAGATTACCTCAGTTAAAAGAGCATGTATGAGTGAGTGGTTTAAAGCATATGTCAGAAGGGGGGCTCCCGAGTGGCCATCCAATAAAGGCACTTCGCGCAGAGTGCAGGATGTGCCCTATAGCCTGGAGATCACAGGTTCGAATCCAGGCTATGTCACAGCCAACCGTGATCGGGAGTTCCTAGGGGTGGCGCACAATTGGCTGGCGCTGCCCGGGTAGGGAGGGCTTAGGTCAGCAGGGGAATCCACGGCTCACCGTGCATCAGCGACCCCTGTGGCCGATAGGGCGCCTGTGGTTCTGCAGTGGAGCCGCCAGATCTGTGTTGTCCTCCGGCACTATAGGTCTGGTGGCATCGCTGTGGATCTGAAGTCGAAAAATGACGGCTTGGCAGAAGCACGTTTGAGGACGCGTGTTCCAGCCTCCGTTTCCGAGAAGGCGGGGGTTGAGAGGTGAGCGAAGATACAAATAATAATGGGCATGCTAAATTGTGGTGAAAACCGGGTAAAATAATTGGCGACGACTAAATTTATTAAAAAAAAGCATAAGAATATCTTTTGCTTTGCTGAAATCCCTTTTGTGAGTTTTACCTTCTAAACCCCATTAAGGTATTTATTAAGGGATCTTGGGGAACTTGAAATGTATTTCATGTTTTCACCCCGAGGATAATAAATAAAATACATATTTAACAACATTAAATCTTAATCTCCATTAAATCTTAAGCTCTTCTTAAGATTTTTTAAAACGATAGTCAGTTGCTAAGAACTGTTTATGCAAAAAAAAAAAAAAAAAAACCTTTATGAATTTATAAAGCGTAATTGTTTTTTTAATATTGGAACTATTAGCCCACCAGGTGTTCCAGTAAAATTATATCTGATAACAGAAATCGCTCTTGAAAAAAGAGATCTACTTAAAAAAAATGGTGTTTACATTTTTGTTATGCTTCTCTGAGCTACATCAAAGCATTCAGATTACATGCATAACCTTCTACTGCTACAGAAAGTAGCAGTAACATGTCTATTCAGTTTAGTGAGGGTGACAAGAATGTTTGGAAGCTTCTGTCTATCTGGTTAATGCTCAAGTACAGCTATAGCCAAAGGTTTTACATCACCTAGCATTTTAGGATTGAGCCATAAAAACTAAATGAATATAATTTAGGTATTTTATTTAAAATCATGTAATCAAAGAAACTACAAAATATATCACAAAAGCAGTAAGTAATTCAATATGTTAACATAACTTTATTCAGCAGGTTTCGTTTGACTTTCTGAAGCAAAATGAGTTAATTCTATAGGGTGATGCAAAATGTTTGGCCACAACTGCAGACTGCACAACATGACAGAGTGTAGCACAGTAACCCATGAATCACATTTCCGTTGATTTCATTTTCAATATGATGATTTATGATATCAGTAATATGGTTCCTTTTTGCAGCCAGTCAGTGGTTCAAATAACAGCTCATAAGTAATTTTTACTACTTCCTACAACTCCATCAAATCTTTAAAATTACATCATTTGAAGATATATTTTAAAAAACAAAACAAAAAAAACAGAGGTATATTAGATAATGTCCCTGCATTTTTTTTTTCATGGTATATCAATATTGTGGACTGACCCTTGTCTCTACCACTGTTTCTGGCTCTGGTGTCGGAGCCATTTAACAGGTGACATTGCTTGCTCCTCTCTAACCATTATTTTGTCTTCTGTCCCATCTCTTTAAAATGTTGTTTCACTGAGGGGTTTTACAGGTCATATCTTCTTAAGCCAGCTTCTCAACTTAATTGTTTATAGGTTTGTCTTTCTGTCGTATCTCCATCTGAAAATTTTGCACCAGTAGATCCAGCTCTTCCTGCTAGTTATTTCCTTTGCTGTTCTTCATTGTGGAGCTACCTACAGACACAAAGCTTGCTCTCTCTTGTGTAACACTCCCTCTGTTCTTTGTAATTTCCCCTTCTGCTTATCTGTCACAACAGCATGAGAAAGGGAGGTTAGGTCAGTTTTCATGGTTATTTTGTTAACAGCTAATTCTCAGAGGTGGTTATCGCAAAATCATGCATTTCAAAAAACTGTTCTGCCAACTGGTACATCGAAAATTGATCAACCTGCTACAGAATAAAACTTTTAAGTAACTCCCCTGATCTTTTGGACTACCAAACTTGATGAATTGAAAATGCTAGTGGGTTATACTGTATACTCAATTTTAAAATGAATAACCCAAGGGGGGAAATTACTTGTATGGAAAGGAAATAAAATTGATAAGTAAAGAGTAAGTAGCTTCATATGCCATATTTACATTTCCCTTGAGGTTGCTTGGATAATCCCAACTGCAAGGCACTGAACAGACTTTTGCATTCATTTCAAATCAAGTGACACTACGGGCTCCACTGAATATATTGTAGCGATCTCAGTTAACACAGGCAGGCGCATCACACAGGGCAAGGCAATCCACACACAGGAGGAGGGCTGGCGCGAACCCGGGACCTCTCGCACTAAAGCATAGTGCCGGTACCACTGTACAAAAGAGCCGACTCCTTTGCAAGGAGCATATATCAGGCTTATGTCCTCGTGTGATTATGTCACCTATCAACCCTGCTGCTGCCACCCCCCATGCACGCTATACTCTCCCCTGCCAGCCTCAACTCCGCCCCGGACTTGCTCACCAGGCTACAGTCCAACGAGTGCGTGCCGGGGTACCTGCGTCCACTTCTGACACCAATGTAGCGATCTCGGTTAACAAAGGCAGCAGCAGGGCTGGTAGGTGACGTAATCACACAGAGACATAAGCCCGATATACACTCTTTGCAAAGGAGCCTGGTCTTTTGTACAGCGGTATCAGCGCAACGCTTTAGTGCGAGAGGTCCCGGGTTCGCGACCGACCTCTGTTTGTGTGTGGATTGCCTCACCCTGTGTGATGCGCCTGCCTGCACTAACCGAGATTGCTACAAATATATATAGATAGATATATATATAGATAGATATATATAGAGATATAGATATAGAGAGAGAGAGAGAGAGAGAGACACAGACAGACAAGATCAGACAGTTCAAATCTGATGAAGACAGACAGAGAAAAATTGATTACCAGAACCACTCAGAATGCTTGAAAGCATCAGTACCATACAGAAAATGAAATATATATAAATAAATTTGAAGCTATTTTGTCTTTAAAGAGGGTACTTAACATATATTTTAAATGTTAAAAAAAAAATATATATATAAAAAGGTAGTCCGCTTGAGTAATGATTTTGTACTCATTGGTATGTTTGCGTGATCATTTTGCCTTTTTTGACAGTGCATTCTAATTGGGTTATTATGCACTAATTTTAATTTCACTGCATTGTTCTGACTATATTCTATTCAATTAAAAATGTACTCTAACTTACTTAATCAAAGTGTTAACCGATTCCAGTATAAACACATTGGGATCTTTTCAATTGATCTAAATACTGCCACGGTTTTGAATATTTAAATAGGACCAAACCTTTCATTAATTATCACTAATTTCAGAATACCTTATCCAAGCAGTCCAAGATTAGTGCCTACTGGGGCCCTTTGACAGGTTAGCAGCAAGACAGAAACTCAGAAGCCAGGAAACTGCAATACAAAGCACCAATACGCACTTTAATAAACAAAAAACAACACAAAATACAAAACAAAAAGGCACAAGAGCCAAAATAAAGGTTTAAACAAACACACATGTAGGCTGGGCATTCGCATTCGCATTCACATTCACATTCGCATTCACATTCACATTCACATTCACATTCACATTCACATTCACATTCACATTCACTACTTTCAAAATGCAGCAACTGTTCAGGGCAGCGCCTTCGCTGACCTTTACAAATATTAAACTGCACCAACTCCCTCCCTCTAATGGAGGGCTGGGCTCTCCTTTTATAGGATGTGGCTGTTCCCAATTAGCACCATTTGTTCAATTAGGAGCAGCCACATTCTCACATGTTTTTGTCAGGGACAGAAATTAACCCCATCCCTGCCAATCTCTACCAAAACACTACACTATAGGCAGAGCTCTCACTCTGCTACAGGTCCATGAAACCTTAGGAATTTGATGAAGGAACTTAAAAGAATTAAAGCACATTATATTATAGCATACACCATTTGGACACACTAAATCAATACCATGCATTCTGGACATGCACATACCTGTATACTATTTGGTGGAGTTAAGGTTTTTAGTGGACATTTCTTTGTTCCTAGGTAGCAAAATTGACAAGACATTGGGATAGATTCTTACAGTGCTTCTAATTGTTTGTAGCAGTTTTTAGATCATTTGTAGACAATACAGTAGCTGAATAGTGTACTTGTACTGTAATACTGAGAATATTAATCTATATACAGTCTTTCAAAATAAAGGTGGGTATAACCGTCTGACCATTAGTTTGTTGGTTGCATAAATGTATAAATAACTGAAAATAAGTTCCTATAATTCATTTAATTATTATTTATTTATAATTGAAAAGTAATTTTACCTATACTCTCATTTAAAAGCAGATATACTGACCAAATATCTTTGTTTGTGTGACAAAGATGTTCAGTTTTAATTCATTACATTACAAATAATTTTTGGCTAGTCAACATTTATAAGGTAAATACATTATTTAAAAATATTTGCAGTTGTTTTATTAGTATTATTTGTATTATTATTTATATTGTTGTTGAACTGTATATTCTCTGCCAAGAAAGAAATCATCTTTCCGTAATTGGTTCCTTCAGTGATGAAGAAATGTCTGTCAGGGTAACAGCACAGCTGCTCAAGATAGACTCTTCCTTGATGACTAGAATGAAACCAATGTTCATTGTTGAATAACTTTGAAATCCTAGAGCATATCAGTGATTGGATTGTGTAAAACTCATTAGAAATCCAGGTGAGGTTGCAAAGAAATTGAGGATGGCTTATAAACCAAGATTTGATGATTGTGACACCACCAAAAGAATTGAACTGTGGGGAAGACTGCACCATTTTTACAAATCATAGGAGAGGTCAAATTGTGTTTTCGATGCTGCAATAAATTGGTGAAATTGCCAAGATAACTAGAGAAAAATGTCCTGTAGTTGTTATATAAGCCATACCAAAACCTCCTTGTTACTTAATGTTTGTTGTAGGAAAATGGCCATTTACACAATATTATATGTAAGGTTTTCATTTTAGTGGCATTAGGTCTTTAAGTCTGCGATTGGAAAACAAAACTTTAAAGGGTTTGTTCGTGTTTATTCATCAAGCCATGGGGCTAATGTCACTGTGTTTAACCCAGTCTTTAAATTACTTGTTTGAAAAGAGAAAAAATAGAAACAAACAGGTAAATTTAAACCTTTCATTGTAGCCAATGCCATGCTTTTGAGCTTACCCCACAACCAGCCTTGCTGAGTGACAGTTTAACGATAGCAATCCAAATTCAAGCTCTGAAGCAGCACAGGGTGCTTGAAATACAACAGAATGACAAGACAACGGCAACATGCTGTAATACATGCTAATGTCAAATGTGTTTATGTCTTTCATAAAATACATTTTCCTGGATGAATCATGGAGTTTGCTATTTTCAAATAAGGACTAGGGTGAGGTAAACCCCCATGTTTTTTTTTTTAATTTTCATAAACTTTGTGATAGTATTTTTAAGATATATAAAAAAGTATTATTTATTCATTACTATTCCAGAAACCTCTGGGTAATCTGTGGAATTATTTTCTAGCAAATAGGAAAGCCAAGTCATCACTCCTCGACACTGCTTAGGATTCTTAGTTGGTGTAGATAGTTCATGCTGAAATTTGTGGAGATTGCTTGGGGTTATTATCATGCTGCAGTGTGAATCCTGCACCAATTAGTTTCAACCCAGGAGGCACTGCATAATGCTACAATATGGAGTGATACTGCTACTTCCCGATTGTTTCTTAAATAATTTGATCTTGCCAAGTTATACTGAAAAGGTGCCCAGATCATTGGGGACCCTAATCTGTGCTTCATTGTTAGTGAAAACCAGCAGTCATTATAACATATCCTCAGTAGTGCCTTTTGAAATGGCATATACAGTAGGTGTATAACCTTTGTACAGTCTTTCAGTATCTAATCTTTAATGTGTGTGTTCAGAATAGGAAAGTCTTCTAGGTGATATCAGAAATGTTAACATATCACCTTATTATAAATCAAAAAAGCAAGTTTGATTCCTCATTTCAATGCAGCTATCCTTCAACACAAATGTCCAGATCTTTCTCAGTGGTGTTTTGTTTAACATGCACAGGTCACATCCCTTATTTAAATGTCCTACTGTGTAACATTATAATATACATAATCTGTAATGCATACAGTATCTTTGTATGGCGTTTAATTAAATAGTAGATACCTTTTTAGATGTGAACCGTGTTATACATTTCATAGAAAATGTTGTAATCACAACCAATTATGAACAACATGATTTGTTACTGTATATAAAGCAACTGCAGTGAAAATTGTGTTTGTTACATTTGGCAAATGATGTTTGTCAAAAAAAGTAGGTTGAACAGAGGTGGTTTATTGAGAAAAAGAGTCACTTCTTTGTCACAGTGACATTTACATAAGATAGATTTGTCAAGTTTTTAAATAACAAGCAAACCACCCCAAACACACTTACAGTCAGTCTTACAAGGACAGTTTCCATCTAACTACAGTGTGTTAGTACCTTTTGATTTATCAGGAGGAGATATTTCTCAATGTGTAGGGACACACTTGGGAACAACACTAACTTAAAAAGACCTTCAGCTCCACTGGAAATAAATTATTAATTTACAACAAACTCACAGTAACATTAAACTTTATTTTTTTTCTGTGCAGAAGCCATTAAGTCAATTTTTACTTTGCTATACTCAGGACCCTTTAAACCTGATTAATGTCTATCACTTAAGTAACCTCTCAAGTCCACATAGAGTGTCACTGCATATTTATAAGACAACATTTAAGATACATTGTGCAAAGGCTTTGGGACTCTGGGAGTTTGGAGATTGGGTAAACTACTCTCTCAAGGCCACCCATAAACTATAGCTTCTTCTGCTGGGGCTTCTTTTAATGTTTGTTAATTTTTTCTTATTCTATATCAAATATTCTGGCACACTGTATGAAGAAGCTGACTATTCTAAATATAGAGGTGGTGGACTATGAGAAGATTGTGTTTTATTACTGTAATAAAGATGATATTAACATTACATTGTTACACACATTTATCATGGAGGAGTACTTAAAGCTACTTAAAGCATATAATTGCCATAATTAAAATATAATCTGAGGGTGATTTCAGAAAATATTCGGACAACATCCATCACCATCATGCAGTATAGCCCGAATATATTTTGTTTTTGTTAATTATATTCAGCTACAGGATATTAAATGGAATCTTTTTCTCATACTGTCTACAGTCCACCATGAGTTCAGGTTACACAGGCATCACTGCAGCTGAAGACACTGTTACGTTGGTGAATAATGAATTCCCCATCCACAGAAAGGCTTGTCCACTTGACTTGTTCATTGCTATTGATGAGAATTCTCATCATTTTAGATTATGGTATGTTTAAAAAACACTTACTTGGCTACCAACTATGCCACCCAGCTCCTGGTCCAGGCCTTGGTACTCTCCCGCCTAGACTACTGCAACTCCCTCCTGGCTGGCCTCCCTGCGTCCGCCACCCGTCCGCTCCAGCTCATCCAGAACTCCGCTGCCTGCCTGGTGTTCTCTCTGCCTCGCTTCTCCCACGCAACTCCACTACTCCGCTCACTTCACTGGCTACCGATCACCGCTCGCATCCAGTTCAAGACTCTTGTACTAGCCTACAGATGCCTTGACCAGACTGCACCCAGCTACCTCCAGACCCTCATCTCTCCCTACACCCCCCACTCGACTTCTCCGCTCCGCCTGCACTAGAAGACTGGCTCTACCTCCTCTACGCTCCCCTGCCTTCAGAGCCCGCTCCTTCTCCACCCTCGCTCTGCAGTGGTGGAATGACCTACCTACAGATGTCAGGACCGCCCAGTCCCTGACCACATTCCGGCGCCTCCTTAAGACTCACCTCTTCAAACAGCACCTGTAGAACTCCTCTGTTTCTCCCCTGGGACACTTTCACCCTTCCTTAAATGTGCTTTACTTGCTCTTATCTGCCCCCTATTTTACTGCATTTAATCCTGTACTTCAGAGTACTGTATTCTGCCAAGTGTTTAATCTGTAGTATTTGGTATTTAAGCCTGGAGAGACAGCTGACTGGAGGAAAGAGACCCCATTGGGGCTGGCAAGGGTTAGCTACCCTTGTCGGCAGTATCCAGCTCTGTGTTTACAGGATGCTGGAGACACCCGCCCAAGGCTTCAAAGAAATTAAAGAGGAAAATACCCTAGAGTCTGCGAGGCGGGGGAAGATGACTCAACGTTGGACAACACGGTTAAGGACTTAGGAACGGAAACGGATATGAGTATGGAGAGTACTTCACAAAGACTAGTTCAAGATCTGCAGTTAGCAAAGACATGGAACTCCAGGTTTGTGTCTGCGGCTGGAGCAAGGCGACAACGGTCAGGGTTTGAAAATTCATCAAGGGAGAATGAAATGCTTGAGGGAGAAGGGACAAGGGCCTCGCATTGATCAGTACTTCTTAAGAAGTCAGTCAAGTCAGTCGAATGAAATCCAGCGACAGGAAGCAAACCACAGTTCGCAGGATATCAGCACCCTGTCATAGATGTGAGGAGGACTTGCATGGACACAGTTAGTGATGAACCTAATGATCCTTGTGAACCCGGTCAGACAAACCAGCGTAAGAGAGAAAAGAACCTCAACGGGCACAAGCCTGGAGTTAAATGGCCAAGAGCTTGTGAGAAAACTGCATGGGACACAGTAAACACAGATCTCTGCTTTGCATTGGAAAGGTTAAGTGGAACAGTTGAAAAGAAACTGGATAAATTTGGGGACATCATCTACGATATGGAAGCGAGAGGTTTGGAGTTGAAAAAGGAAGGAAAAAGTTCAAACTATTCCTGGAAAGTCTAGACGGCAGCAGGAGATTGAATGCTTAGTTAGAGAAAGGAGACAGCTGAGGAAGCAATGGAGAAGAGCAGAAGAAAGTCAGAAGGAGGGACTCAATCTCTTACAAAGGGTCATAAAAGATAAGCTTGCAACATTGCGCAGAGCTGAGCGCCTCGGAAACGCTACAAAAAGAAGGAGCGTGCGAGAACTAACTTTTATAAAGACCCATTCAAATTTGTAAAGAAGTTATTCACCAGTGAGAAGAATGGCACACTAAAAGCATCTAAGTTTGAGCTGGAGAGATATTTGGAGGAAACATACAGATTTAAAAAGGCAGGAGCCTATGTCAATTCCTTCAGACATCCCACCTATCAATCCACCAGAATACCAAATGGAGGACTGTGCACCTAAGTGGAAAGAAGTAGAGCAAGCTGTGAAAAAGCAAGGGCTTCATCATCTCCAGGGCCTGATGGAGTTCCGTGCAGAGTGTACAAGAGTGCTTCAGGAGTTCTACTGAATCCTGTGGAAACTGATGAAAGTAGCATGGGAAAAACAGGTTGTACCAAGAGCATGGCCCCGAGCAGGTGGAGTCTTTATACCTAAAGAAAAGATTCTAGCAGCATCAGTCAGTTTCGCCCTATTTCCCTATTAAACATAGAAGGCAAGATTTTCTTCAGCATTATTGCTCAGAGATTGTCAACTTACCTATTAAAGAACTGCTTCATTGACACTTCAATACAAAAGCGGGCATTCCAGGTTTCCCAGGATGCTTAGAACACATCAATGTAATCTGGCAACAAATTCAATCAGCTAAAAAGGAGAGGAAGGAGCTCCATGTGACATTCCTGGATTTGGCTAATGCATATGGTTCAGTGCCACATGAACTTCTTTGGGCAGCATTTGATTTTTTCAGTGACCCAATGACAATAACAAATCTAGTGAAAGCCTACTTTGGAGATTTGCAATTTAGTTTTTCAACTTCAGAATTCAGCACTACATGGCAATGCCTAGAAGTTGGAATAATGGCAGGATGCACCATTTCTCCACTGGCTTTTACCATGGCAATGGAAGTAATCATTAGGGCATCAAAATGAGTAGTGGGAGGAGAGCGCTTGGCTTCTGGAATACGACTACCACCAATTCGAGCATACATGGATGACATGACAACCATGACTACAACAGTAGCCTGCACTAATCGGTTATTGGGCAAATTAACCAATAACATTGAATGGGCACGAATGCAATTCAAGCCCACTAAATCAAGGAGCATCTCTATAATTAAAGGTAAAGTAGTTGATAAAACGTTCTTCATTAATGGTGAGGCAATACCAACAGTGTCTGAGAAGCCAGTGAAGAGTCTTGTGAGATGGTACGACGGGGATCTAAAGGACACAGTTCGTGTGGGAGAAGTTAGACAAGCTGTGGAAGGGTTGAAGAGCATAGACAGCAGCGCTTTACCAGGCAAACTAAAACTCTGGTGCTTTCAGTTTGGCCTACTGCCAAGGTTGCTGTGGCCACTGACTGTGTACGAGGTTTCTTTGACAACAGTAGAGAAGCTGGAAGCTTTAATCAGTTCACACATCAGGAAATGGTTGGGAGTTCCACGCTGCCTCAGCAGAGTGGGACTTTATGGTAAAGGAATACTGCAGCTACCTGTCTCCGCTCTAACCGAGGAGTTTAAGTGCGCCAAGGTCCGACTGGAAATGACATTAGTAGAGTCACGCGACAAATGCGTAAGGGAGGCAGCACCTGTGTTGAAAACTGGAAGAAAGTGGGTGGCAAAGAAAGCTGTGGAGGATGCAAAGGCTGCCCTTCAATTGGTGATATCATGGGGCAAGTTCAGCATGGAAGAGGGGGTCTTGGTCTCAGTTCAGCTCCTCCTACATGGCACAAGGCAGCCCCAGCGCAACGGAGGAAGCTTGTAGTCAACGAGGTGCAAAAGCAGGAGGAGAGGATGAGGTGTATAAAGGCCATTTCCCAGGGCAAGCAGGGAGAATGGATGAGATGGGAGAGTGTGGAACAACGCAAGATTGGCTGGCAAGACCTATGGTCAATGGAACAGAGCAGGATCAGTTTCCTTATAAGGTCATCATATGATGTTCTCCCATCACCACAGAACCTAAACCTCTGGGTAGGAGAGGATCCCTCATGTCCTTTGTGTTCATCACCTGCAACATTAAGGCACATTTTGACAGGATGTAAGGTGGCTCTTAGCCAAGGACGGTTTACTTGGCGCCATGACCAGGTGCTGCAATGTTTGGCCTTAGCATTGGAAGACAAGCGTAACATGACCAATAAGTTGCCACCTGTTCCATCAAAACATTACACACAAAAGACAACATTTCTCCGCCCAGGAGAGCAACCACCAAGAAAAGGTGTTAAAACCAGTCCTCGCCCAGGACAACTGGAAGCTGCTAGAGACTGGAAAATGCTGGCAGATGTTGGTCAGCGGCTTATTTCTCCACCTGAAATTGCCACCACAAACCTTCGACCAGATATTGTCTTGTGGTCTGGATCAGCACGCCTTGTTCACCTGGTAGAGTTAACAGTGCCATGGGAGGATGCTGTAGATGAGGCATATGAGAGGAAGAAACTGCGGTATGCTCAACTAGCTACTGAAGCGGAACAGCGAGGATGGAGAGTCTGGGTTTACCCAGTGGAAGTGGGATGTCGAGGATTTGTGGCACACTCTACAACCCGGTTTCTCAGAGATGTCGGATTCAATGGCCAAGAGTTGCATCGCACAGTGAAGAACTTATCTGAAGCAGCAGAGAGGAGCAGCAACTGGCTGTGGTTAAGACGGAAAGATTCTGGCTGGGGATCTCAAGCACAATAGAAAGAAAGAAAGCCTGATGTACAGGTAAGTAAGCTGGGCTGAGTTGAGTGGGGGACGGAGGGGGGTGATGCTGGGACGCCAGAATCACCGTCGAGCCCTCTTGAGGTGTCGTGGGCTAGTCGACGAAACACCGAGGATGGAAGGTGCCCACTTGAAGACCCCAGAGATGTACCCTACTTAGCTCAATCCAGACGGTTGTCATGCTGATGCGCTGGGGAGACCGCACTATGGTTGATCCCGGAGCCAGCATCGCAGCCGTTGTGTGTGCTGATGCGCTATGGAGGCAAAATAAGCTGATCCCTGGAGCCAGCATTACACTTCAGCCATCAACACCAGACAGAAGGATATCTACATCATCATATGGAAGGAAGCGCAAATGGATGGAGACACATATGGATCACATTAGTTTACTGTGAAGCTACGTCTTAGTTGGTGCTTATCTTGGCGAGAGCCAAGTTCAAATCAGCATGAAGTTTTAACATCTTCTCTCATGTAATGGAAATAATAATAATAATCTTGATGTAACTATCACTGTCACTTTTATCTGCTGTGTGATTGAATTGTATTTTGTCACACTTGTACTTGCTTGAACTAGTCACTGTATTTATCTTGCTCCTATTGTATTATTACTTGTACTGTAACACTTGAAATGTATTTGCTTACGATTGTAAGTCGCCCTGGATAAGGGCATCTGCTGAGAAATAATAAATAATACATGGGGTGCTGTTTTGAACTTGTTGGGAAGCTCAAATCTTGTGAAGTAGCCAGGGCCGTCATTTCAAAAAAAATTTTAGGCGTGGCAAAGTTGTGTCAACATTGAACTTTCTCTGTCTCAAATAGCATTATGACTGAGAAAAACCGGCAGTAATTATGCCAGTTTACAACAAAATAGTGTGCTGCGCTTTGTCAACATCGTTCTTATTCATAAAATAAATTATATGAAATGTGCAATGCAAGTATTTTTAAAGCACGGCACTGGTTTATAACAAACTCAGAAAATGTCGCTCCACTAAGTCTCATTTTAGTAATAACGTGTGTAATGTTACTGTTCACTAAAACCTTTGTGTTTTTATAGTGGGTAAAGGCTTTAATGCTAACCAAATTGCTCTGTTGTCAGCTTTCGATATCCCAGTTTAGTAAACATTGCACAGTTACATACTGTAACTACGGCTACAATAAACAAATAGTGGTACAACATATATATATATATATATATATATATATATATATATATATATATATATATATATATATATATATATACAGTACTGTGCAAAAGATTTAGGCAGGTGTGAAAAATGCTGTAAAGTAAGAATGCTTTCAAAAATAGACATGTTAATAGATTATATTTATCAATTAACTAAATGCAAAGTGAGTGAACAGAAGAAAAATCTAAATCAAATCCATATTTGGTGTGACCACCCTTTGTCTTCAAAACAGCATCAATTCTTCTAGGTACACTTGCACAAAGTCAGGGATTTTGTAGGCATATAGTCAGGTGTATGATTAAACAATTATACCAAACAGGTGCTAATGATCATCAATTCAATATGTAGGTTGAAACACAATCATTAACTGAAACAGAAACAGCTGTGTAGGAGGAATAAAACTGGGTGAGAAACAGCCAAACTCAGCTAACAAGGTGAGGTTGCTGAAGACAGTTTACTGTCAAAAGTCATACACCATGGCAAGACTGAGCACAGCAACAAGACACAAGGTAGTTATACTGCATCAGCAAGGTCTCTCCCAGGCAGAAATTTCAAGGCAGACAGGGGTTTCCAGATGTGCTGTCCAAGCTCTTTTGAAGAAGCACAAAGAAACGGGCAACGTTGAGGGACCGTAGACGCGGTGGTCGGCCAAGGAAACTTACGCAGCAGATGAAAGACACATCATGCTTACTTCCATTCTTAATCGGAAGATGTCCAGCAGTGCCATCAGCTCAGAATTGGCAGAAAACAGTGGGACCCTGGTACACCCATCTACTGTCCGGAGAAGTCTGGTCAGAAATGGCCTTCATGGAAGACTTGCGGCCAAAAAGCCATACCTCCGACGTGGAAACAAGGCCAAGCGACTCAACTATGCACGAAAACACAGGAACTGGGGTGCAGAAAAATGGCAGCAGGTGCTCTGGACTGATGAGTCAAAATTTGAAATATTTGGCTGTAGCAGAAGGCAGTTTGTTCGCCGAAGGGCTGGAGAGCGGTACACGAATGAGTGTCTGCAGGCAACAGTGAAGCATGGTGGAGGTTCCTTGCAAGTTTGGGGCTGCATTTCTGCAAATGGAGTTGGGGATTTGGTCAGAATTAATGGTCTCCTCAATGCTGAGAAGTACAGGCAGATACTTATCCATTATGCAATACCATCAGGGAGGCATCTGATTGGCCCCAAATTTATTCTGCAGCATGACAACGACCCCAAACATACAGCGAAAGTCATTAAGAACTATCTTCAGCGTAAAGAAGAACAAGGAGTCCTGGAAGTGATGGTATGGCCCCCACAGAGCCCTGATCTCAACATCATCGAGTCTGTCTGGGATTACATGAAGAGAGAGAAGCAACTGAGGCTGCCTAAATCCACAGAAGAACTGTGGTTAGTTCTCCAAGATGTCTGGGCCAACCTACCTGCCGAGTTCCTTCAAAAACTGTGTACAACTGTACCTAGAAGAATTGATGCTGTTTTGAAGGCAAAGGGTGGTCACACCAAATATTGATTTGATGTAGATTTTTCTTCTGTTCACTCACTTTGCATTTTGTTAATTGATAAATATAAACTATTAACATGTCTATTTTTGAAAGCATTCTTACTTTACAGCATTTTTTCACACCTGCCTAAAACTTTTGCACAGTACTGTGCAAAATCACAGCAATCTCTAGCAGCACATCGGGCCAAAGAGTCACTGCACCCACATCGGACCCTTTTTTAGATGGAGTCTGTTTGAAATATCCATTAGGACTTTTTGAAACATGTGGAACCACTTTAGATGGAAAATACTCAGTCCGACCACAGCAACCTATTTGATTTTTGCACAGGGGCTATTTTAATTAGGTACCCACTTAATTTGCATAACATTCCTCATACTGTCGGATTTGGGGTTTTGTGATTGTTCTCATCCTTCCTGGCCATTTTTTATTTTTGATCGGAACACAAAAAACAGTTGGAAACTTAAAATCCCGCCACAAAAGCCCTCCCCGCGATGGTCAGAAAAGCTTTGATATTCAGGGCCGCTGTGGAAAACATATTCGACATTTCCCTTTGACTCATCAGGACATCAATAATATTGGTAACCCTTTATATTGCGTGGCATAATGTAATATTAAATGGATATGCAATCGCATATTAAATTAATGTTAAATTAATATTTAATAGATATGCAATTGATATTACATTTACGTTCAATTATTCCTTGTTACTTTCTATTAACATTTAAGTCAGTGTAACTGTATTTTCAATTAAAAACATAACAATGGGAAATTGTTATATATTTTCAAGGGCAACAAAACATAATAAGCGTTACCATAATATATTATAGAAACAATAAAATGCAATGCCATTCTGTGTTGTCGATATAATCACTGGTCAGTGATGAACTATCAATCAAAATGAATGAATGACGCCGACGCCTTGACACACTGAGCGTGAGCAATTACATCACCATGGCAACCATCGCTGACTTCATTCTGGATCTGGGTTAGATTACAAAAGAACAACTTATTTTACTTGTTTGTGAAGGAAACTTCAACTACGTTATATGCAGAGGTGAAAGCATCTTTCATTTTTACAGGTACTGTTTTATTGTTCAGTCGTCGTCGTCGTCATCCTGTCCACCCTAAACCCCCCGCTCCCCACCGCCGCAGCTGCAATCCAAATAAAAAAAAGTGTAAAGATGGCAGTTTGATGGCTTGATTGGCGTGGGTGGTGACATCAGCATCCAGGAAGCAGCACACAAACAACCAGGGATATGGGGTTGAAATGGCCATAGCAGTATATTTATAAAATAATAAATACAGTACTTTATAAAACAGAACAAAAGGGCGTGTAGGCCAAAACAAAAGGTTCACAAAATTTAAATACAAAAAGATAAAACGAGTACCTTTGTAAGAATTTCACACAAATAGCAGCATTCGTTTGTTTGGCACTGTCTCAATAAGTCTCTAAAACCTTCTCCAACCAACCCCTTAATGAGCCCACAGTGGGACCTTTTATATTGTGGCTGGAGCCTTAACTACTAATCAATCAAGCAATTACCTCATTAAGGCTCCAGCCTCATTCTTCCCAAGGTTTTTATGGATGGGGAATTAACCCCATCCTTGCCACAAATCCTAATTCTAAATAATAATACATACATACATACATACATACATACATACATACATACATACATACATACATACATACATATATAAAAGGGGCGGGCACCACGTCACACAGCTATTGAAGTATTGCTCCAGTATTTAAATGCATCTTTTAGAGTCTGTGGAAGAAAGCTGGGGAACAGGGGGAGCACTTCATTAATTTTAATGAATATACATATGTTGAATTGAATAGTGTAGTATTCAGTTACACCTCAGTTCTCCTACTGTAGGCAATTTGAGAAATGACTGAATATATTTTACTATTTTTTGTGAGCTTTGTCCAGTTGTTTGGCTTGGATTTTGGTGTCTGACGAAATTTATATCAGAGCTTTCTTGCACTGTCCATGTAATTATGGTTACCAGATTTGCAGAGTGAAAAACTGGGACTTTTTATTTTCTTCTAATTCACTGATGCCGTACCAACTCTAAAGCCGTTAAAATAACAATATATATATATATATATATATATATATATATATATATATATATATATATATATATATATATATATATAAATTAAACATTCTGTGTATTTATTGCAGATGATAAGAACAACAGTAATCCATCGATATGTAAAAAGGCGGATGAATGAATCCTGTTTTAAATACCATTATACACAGCTGTAACAATTACTGTAGTCACAGAATTATTGTTTTGAGATTCAACTTTTATTAGGGAGCTCCCCTAAATCCCTTGTTTTGAAAGATACAGGTATTAACGCTTGTGACAGAGTAGCCGTCTGCAATGTGGATGCATGCATTTGCTGCTTAGTGACAGGCAGGAGATCCAGACAGAGGTTGAAGTTGATATGCCCCACAGGCGAACAGGATTTATTTACATATCAACACACTGAACAGCTCACGTGACATTACCAGCAATGGCAGCACACGGAGCACATACATCACAGAGTACGATCACTTTGTACAGTACAATGGAACTTCTTGAAATAATCGATGGTTCTGAATAAAACGAGTAAGAAAAAATGAAAGAAAAGGCTTGGACAAGATGACACTATACCTTAGCCTGTTATAAGAATCTATTTTAAGAACGGGGAAGAAAAGACCAGTTTTAAAGGAAGAAAACCAGGAAAAAAATACTAATATACCAACCGTACAAAGAAAAGCCAGCAAGAACTTTTATTGTATTTTGTATTTTGTCTTTTGTTTTATAAAAAAAGAGTGGCACAGTCTTGCAAATGGAGCATGTCAAATATTTTTTGAGGCACCCTCATATTTCCAGTTTTTAAAAAAAGGAGATTATTAGTTTGTTTCAATTATTTTTTTAATTTTTGGTCTAGAATCATATATGAAAAAAAAAGTTAAATGTTCTATATTTGGATGCACAGTAGCTTATGTGAAGTGTTGTTCTTTTTCTTGGTGGGGCTGGTATTAATCTTGTTGTCACATTTTCATACAACACATTTCACATGTTTATAAAGACAAACAATACAATAAAAAAAGATGTTCTGCCATATACAGATGTGACATGGAGTGTAGGTTTTATACACGATTAAGCAACCTGGGACTAACTCCCCTAAAGACTGAGAGTTGAAGGGAAATGTTAGGTTTCTAAATGGACAATGGAGATGGGGGTAACCTTGTTTTTAAGCAGGCTCTTTGTGTACATGTTAACTGTTTTTGGTCGGATATAAAACACAGAACAGTAAAAGAGTCACTGTAGTTAACTGATAAAACTTAACCGTGTTCACCACATGCCTTTTTTTAATATGCTGGGCAACACAGAAACAAAACACAACAACTAACCACAATTGCTTTAACTCTGGAAAAGGCCTTTTGCAACATGGTTTGAATCATTTTGTTTATTTGTTTATCACATTTAAAAGCTTATATTTGACTATTTTAGCTATTTTCTTTATATAGGCTGAATTAAACGTAGCCACTAGATTTTTATTTATTTTTTTCTTTTGTTTGTGATGTGGTTGGATGTTGTATATTAAAATAAAATTGTTAAATATAATCTTTTAATGTGTTGCAAGTCAAATCTCCAGAAGGTTTCCTATTTTAACTTCTTAATGCTACTAGCTTGGAGAGCAAGGAACTGACAGAGAGTGGGATGAATGACTCTTCTTTATGTGAAGTTCATCAGAAAGAGGCAGTGCACTGTATTAGTGAAATATATATTATTGCTAGGGCTAAATTGTGTGTCTTACAGTAGCAAAAAGAGATGAATCAGCAACCTAATTATATTAGATAGATGATAATCCAGAATCATTTATGCATTGCATTCACTTTATTTATTCAATAATCGATTCATCGATTAATTGTAGCAAATGCAATAGCAAACTCTGTGACCAGTGGAAGCTTTACGCTGACATAATGATCTGTTCATTGCAATGTGGAGGTTTCATCCCCATGGATACGTGACTGCAGTGGATTGTCCTTTTGCATTTGATTAGTGCATATAATTATGCATGCCCTTCATCGTTTTATTCCAGTTCAAAGAATGTATTACGTTAAGATTAATATTTTTGATTGTGTAATTATTTGTTGTACATGTGCATACACATCAGTTACCTTAAGCCATCAATTAAATATGCTTAACAGACCATCACAAGATAGCTTAAACAGTACTTAGTGCTTAACAAAAGAACCATTGCAAAATGAAGGCAAAACATATTTAAAAACATAGTTTTGAAGAATGTATCATGAACATTGAAATGGACCAGTTATATACCAACATATTATTACATCCTTTCTGCACTCAACAGTCATGCACAATTTCCTCATAATATTGCCGTTTGTTCTTTGAAAAGCTGTTATTAAGTCTAATGAATGACTTAATTGCATAAGGACTCTGCAGGGCAATAATTAACATTATGATATTCAAGTAATTATTATTCTAAAAGATAAAAAATAAATCTGTATAGAATTTTTTTAACTTAAGTACTGTACAAAATAATAAATATCACTTACAGTTGCTTCTCGTAGATAATAGAAGCCTTTGTGTGTTGCCTCAACAAGATTAATGCCAGTTAGACCCCTTGGTATCCCTGAATCGTTGCCAAAAATTAGCAAGCACATTTTAATAAGCAAGATGTCCCATAAAGACAGTGGCACCTCAAATGTTTTTAATTTACTACCAATGCAGAATAACTGGGTGGGATATTTGTTCCCCAAAGAAATTAGTTTCTGTAATGATCACTCAAAAATTGCTTTGGTGATGCATAATTCCAAAAAGGGCTGAGAACCCCTGGAAAGAGTGCCATACAAAAAACGCCCATAGGTGACACTGTTGAACCTGATAATGACTAGGAGAAGCTATGCAGATTTGTGTTTGAGGCCTGAGCTCATTCATTCAGTATTTCCTAATACTCCTGATTAATTAAACATTTGATATGAGCTTGTTGAGTAAAATTACATTTGCTTCAGTGGGTCCTTATCAGAACTTTAGTCTATACTAAAATGGAGCTAACAACTTCTGCGTACTACAATCTAAACTGAGACATAAGGAGCTTTTATAACCTACCGGTAATGTGCTGACAACCTGTGCTTTTTCTTCAAATAATTGGTCTTAATGAGTTTTGGCTTTTCAGAAATCACCTGAGATACTTGCATAACACAGCGTATGTTTATTCAATTAGAGCAATACACCTTTTGCCAATGGGTCTTTACACAAACTGAGTAATTGGCACTTTCTTGAAAATGTTTATGGTCACTGAGTGATATTAAATCAACCTAATTTGTTATCGAAAATATGTAGCATGTTACAGTAGTTGTTATAGGGGCTATAGCAAATCAATTATGAATCTTATTGTGCATTTACATTCACTATAGTATTTACGTAAGAGTAGCTGTACAAAAAGCATGTTATACCAAGACTTTCCATAAGAGAAATATATATATACAGTATATATATAATATCTATAGAATATATCTATATAAATCAAGTTTGTAACAGATATGGTGCCTGGTTGAAACACAGCCATGGGACTGTTAGAGGTATTTAAAAACTTAAGAAGTGAAACAGAGAGTCATGCACTTTTAAAATTGCAGATACGGTAAGAGACTGGTATAAGCAAATGCACAACAGGTGATATTAGATACAGCCCTTTATGTTTAAAAGATATTTATTTACATCTTTATATTAATCATTATATGACTGATTGCATGATCTTAATGTATTCTTTCAGAACACTCATTTGTTTTTAAACAGTTCACTGATTATATTCCTTTGAAATGTTCCAGATAACAGTGAGTAAAATTAATGGTAGACAAAGCATTTCTGAACATTTGTTTAGACTTTTATGTATAAAAGTCCTTAAATGTAATTTTGAATTTGAGTTCCCCCTTTGAGTTTAATTGTATTTATTAGCAATGTATGTGTATGTAATGTATATTTTACCAGGAAAGACACATTCATATTAATTGCCTGGTTTAAAGCCAGTGGGACACAGCAGAATTAAGCAACTGCTTGAAATTAGAAAATTATATTTACATTTATACACTGAAAGAAATAAATAAATATAAATATTAATTGAAGTACCTTAAATTTCCAAAATTAGGGAGCATTTTACTGAGAGGCTATACTCTGTAAGCAAAAACATTGTACCAATAATTGGAGATGAATACTCACTTGTCTGAAAAGTCGTATTACATCACATTACATTATTCAGTCATTTAGCAGAAGCTTTTATCCAAAGCGACTTACAGAGACTAGGGGGTGAACTATGCATCAGAATTTCTGCTGAAGTCACTTATAATAGAACTTCGCTTTCATTCGAAGGACATATAATAGAATGTTCTAGAATGCAAGTGAACCAGTGATAAGGATAGCCAATCAAGTTGCCCATGCATCAATCAGTGGTCAAAAGAAACACAACCCAACAAACTGAGTTAAAATATCCAATGGTTAATCAAGATTCTGAAGTGACATCGTCAAAAGTACAGTAATTAAAACAAGCAACTGTGGGGTAATGCTTAGTGTAGATTTTCAAACATGTTTGTTAAATGGATCAAATTATTGATCATGGAATTTATATCATAATAATGTCCACGAGGAGTCACAAATGCATGCTAAATAAACATTGTATTGGTTCTGTTAGGTAATTGGCTTATTAGATCATTGACAAAATCGCTAGCTTTAAAATTCCTGAATAAATGCATATCTCTAGTTACAATATGGCAATGCACTGAGGTGATTAATTTTCATTAAACAGTGTAAAAGTGGTCACTAAGAAGATCTATTGGATTTCATAAAGTGACACATCTCTGGTCTTGATAAAAAATATTAATCAGTCAGAGAATGATTGCCTGTAACATGCTTAAGCTTGGTTGGCTTTGCTATTAATTGTGTTTAGCTGAATAAACTGGTGAATGATTTTAGAGTGGAGCTTGCATAAGAAAGCCAGGTCAAATTAAAATCTCTTAGCAAAATTAATTCAAAGCTCTCCGTGTTCAAAGATGTAATTGCAGTTTCTAGTTCATGTGGAGAATGTGTTCTGACTTAGGGTGGCTTGTATGGCCTCTGAGTATGATTGGAGCAGCATTTGGAAATTTCAAAGAGAAATGTCATGTAAATCTTTATATCTGAAATGTCGACCAGACTCTGACATGGAATGATCAACACTATGGACACTGGTCTGAAACAGAGACCCTTGTTAACAATGCTTATTTAATGCATATATTACGGTCAAAGACCGAAAATCGGCCAATGCTGTCATTGGCTGTTGCTCTTGGGCTCTGACAACAGTGCCCGGTCATTGATGTCATTGGTCGACTTTGGAATTTGGCCGTAACACATATACTGTTATTGTTTTACCTTGGTTTACATCAAACCACTTATACAGTAGCAGTCTAGAACTTTGTGTGGTGGTCATTAAACCAATGCAGCCATGAACCACTTGTTAAGCAACAGGCTGAGTGTATGCCCCAATGTAGAACAAAAAACATCCTCCAACAAATATTGGGACCAAGATGAATAAACGAAGAATGACTAGGCATGTGTTGCCAATTTAGTCACTCAGAACCAATCCCTACTAAATGTCTTGGTTTTGTTCTTCAAATATATGCAAAGCATTTAATTTGGGACTGATAGTGATGCAAATCCATCAATAATCTGGATGGAAATAAAGTGGACTCCTTTAACAGTGATTTAATTCAGAACAAGCAGGTCTATGTATATTCAGTTGTCATTTACACATTGATTGCCATTGTCACTTTATTCAGGCATGCATGACCACTTAATCCCAGAAAATCAGACACCTGTCATTCCAATAGTCTTCCAAGGGGCATTTAATTTTCCACTATTAGCTGAGTCTGCAGTACATATTTAATATATGAGTCAGTCAAAATAATAAGAGAGGTAAGGTTGGATAGTAAATATGACTTTATATACTGTAAAGCCATAAATATTTGCAAGCCTTTTGTTATGCGTTTTTCGCATATGAAAAAAAAAAAACGTAAACATTTTTGGCATGAATATCTTGTGTGCTGTACATATAATTAAGTAATATACTACTACCAGTGCAACAAGTCGCCAACATTTCTGGAGCAAAATAGGTTTATGAGTGTGATTCACCAAATATTTTGGTTGCAAATATTTATGACTTTATAATTTTTTTTTAAATATAGCTGATACGGCGCAAGTAAATAACTAAACAAAGTAAATAAATAACAGAAAATGTTTTTGAAGTTCATACTGCAAGTTTTTTTCTTTATTTTGTAGTATGTTTTGTAATTCATTTTCTGTCATAGAATCGCCGTTCAGCAGTTTTTTTTCATTCAGCCATTTTTATCTTGTTGTTTAGGAGTGGAGGTGGAGGGTGTTCCATTTAAAAGGGGTGGAACCGACAGGGATGTGAACCAATCACATGACAGACTGAGACTATTGCCCAGTGGTGTAAGGATGTGAGGACAATAGTTAAATCTATTTTTGCTCCTATGATGAGGTTTTAACCAATCACAGGCCAGAATTTCCAAGCACTGACTGTTTAGAAAGGGTATTAATGCTTGTGACAGAGTAACCGTCTGCTATGTGGGTGCGTGCATTAGCTGCTGAGTGACAGGCACGAGAATGAGATGGAGGTTGAAGTTGGTACGCCCCCCGCAGGAGAACAGGATTTATTTACATATCAACACACTGAACAGCTCATGTGACACGGCGTACAATCTCTGATTACGTTTACAATTAGGTATGCTTCAAATTCAAAAGGTAGAGCACAACACACAGTCACACTAAAGAATCAAGAAGTGCAGTTAACATTTTTATTTACTAGTGAAATACAGTTAAAAGTTGCTGCAGTATGTCCACTGTTTGCCATTTCAAATATTTTCACAAAACAAACATTAAACTTTAAAGCTACAGTGTGCAGTGAAAAGGCACATTTGTAGGTGAAAAGCAGTAGGATAAAAGTCGTTACATTTAAAAAATATATGAACATGTGAAATTTTTGGTCCACTAAAATAAATGGCTTTACATAATCTCTGTAAGTAAGAAATTGGAGTGTCCAGTGTGAAAATACAACACGAAATACAGTGCCGTGAAAAAGTATTTGCCCCGTCTGATTTTCTGCATTTTTGCACATTTTTCACATTGTATTTGGTCAGATTTTTTTATGGGTTGTAGTAGTATATAGAGGGAGTCTGAGAGAAAAAATGACACCAAAGTTTGGTGCTTCTTTCATTTGTTTGGTGTGCAAGGTAATCAAACATGCAATCTTCAGGTGTGAAAAAGTTATTGTCCCCCCCTAGTTAACTCAACCCAATTAAAGGGATAATTAGGGTCAGCTGTTTGAGTACTTTGGTAAACAACCAGGCCTGATTTGGGCCAGCCCTGCCCAATATAAATCTGACTAACTTAGGCCCTTACCATCAGAGTGAAGTTGTCAGCACATAGGTTCTAGAGGCACATCATGGCACGAACAAAAGAAATTCCTGAAGACCTCCGGAAAAAGTTGTTGATGCCTATCAGTCTGGAAAGGGTTACAAAGCCATTTCTAAGGCTCTGGGGCTCCACCGAACCACAGTCAGAGCCATATTGTCCAAATGGAGAAAGTTTGAGACAGTAGTGAATCTTCCCAGGAGTGGCTGTCCTGCCAAAATCTCTCGAAGAGCAAGGCGTAAAATCGTCCAGGAAGTCACAAAGAACCCTAGAACAACATCCAGGGGTCTGCAGGCCTCTCTCGCCTCGGCTAAGGTCAGTGTTCATGACTCCACCATCAGAAAGACACTGGGCAAAAATGGGATTCATGGCAGAGTAGCAAGGTGGAAACCATTGCGCACTAAGAAGAACATGAATGCTTGTCTCAAGTTTGCCAAAAAGCACCTGGATGATCCTCAAGAGTTCTGTAACAATGTTCTATGGACACGAGTCAAAAGTGGAACTTTTTGGCCGACATAGGCCCCGTTATGTCAGGTGAAAACCAAACAATGCATTCCACAGTAAGAACCTCATACCAACGGTCAAGCATGGTGGTGGTAGTGTCATGGTTTGGGGATGCTTTGCTGCACCAGGACCTGGATGCCTTGCCATCATTGAAGGAACCAGCTAGACAATGCAGCTAGACAATGATCCGAAACACACAAGCAAGTCTACATCAGAATGATTGAAGAACAAGAAATTTAAAGTTTTGGAATGGCCTAGTCAAAGTCCAGACCTAAACCCCATTCAGATGTTGTGACAGGACCTGAAACGAGCAGTTCATGCTCGAAAACCCACAAATGTCATTGAGTTGAAGCAGTTCTGCATGGAAGAGTGGGCCAGACTTCCTCCACAGCGCTGTGAGAGACTAATCAATAAGAAGCGTTTGGTTGCAGTTATTGCTGCTAAAGGTGGCGTAACCAGTTATTGAGTCTAAGGGGACGATTACTTTTTCACACGGGGGCAGTGATTGTTGCATAACTTTCTTAAATAAATAAATGAAATATGTATCAAATTTGTGTGTTATTTGTTCACTCAGGGTCCCTTTTATCTAATATTAGGTTTTGGTTGAAGATCTGATAACATTCAGTGTCAAAAATATGCAAAAATGCAGAAAATCAGACGGGGGGCAAATACTTTTTCACGGCACTGTAATACATTAATATAGCATCCAAAGTAACACTATAGCATTAAAATGTTCAATACAAAATAAATGCATGAGTTACAAGCTATTGCAGTGTCTTAAAAAAATAAAATAAAGAAATCCAAAATATGGATCGTAGTGTAACAACAGAGAAACATAAATCGATCGGACTGTGAAGTCTGTATGATGTGATCCGAAATCGCCAAACTTATTGATGATGCAAGCAATTGTCTGAATCATTAATACACAGATCAACAACTTCTAGGCATTTTTTTCGATTCACTTGTGCTGCAATGTTTCCCCTCAGGTATTATTATCAACATAAACATGTGAATTACATGTTGTCACAGGATGACAGAGGTTGAGACTCAGAGACAGTGTGAAAAGTTCAAAAATAAAGCTTTTAATACAAAAATAATACAAAATAAACCGGCACGAGGGCCAAACAAAAAGTTTCTAAAACACAAACAATTAACACAAAACAAAACTTACAACAAAAATACAGCTTCCAGGCTGGGCATTGCCTTCACTGGTTTCAAAAATAAAAAGAACAGCACACACAGAAAAACCACTCTTGCTTCCTCTCCTTCTAGAACTCTCCTCCTTCTGGGAGGCTGAGGCCTCCTTTTATGCCAGGTGGCTGGGTAATAATTGAATAATTGGATACTTGATTGTCCCCACCTGACGCAATCAACCTGGGCAGGGAGGAGAATTTAACTCCATCCCTGCCAGTATTTCCAAGGACAGAGCCCTGCTCTGCCACACATGTGTATCACGGTTTCTACCTGGACACAAAACTGTGTACATCTCAAGTTATAATGCTTGTTTCTGCCTGTGAAAGACCCAACACCTTCATACAGTATGCTCTGTATGTGAGACCAGTGTATTTCACATATCAAATTTGCAGAAGACACCATTGCTCTAACTGCATCACACTAAAGAACACACCCCCATCCTTAGTCTTGGGTTCTTTTACGTGACTGCAAGAAAATCTCTGCACTCTTGAATAGTTTAAACTGCCTGGCAGGGTGGTAAGTGGTGCAGTGTACAAAGAGAATGTCCAAACATTATTTCAATCAGAAAAAAACGGCCGTATTTAATAAACTCCGTGGCTGCAGCTCAGCTCTCCTCCGTGCTACTCTTCTGCAAACACGAAATAACAAAATACAGGCTGGATCATTAGTTTTTTTCAATGTAAGGGGAAGTACTCACGTAGCAGCGTCCCTTTTGTACTACCCAACTCGACCCTGCAATCAGCCCGGCGACAGCCCTTCTCCAATCGCTAGCTGTCCTGTAGCCGATCGCAAGGGATTTGTTTAGTATACGTGCTGCTACGCATTTCCGCACAGCTTGGACTCGACCAGTCTATGGGGAACCATTGTCCACCTTACACAACGTAGACTCTTTCTCTCTTTGTCACACTGCCTCTTATGCATGGTGAAAGCACCATGAAAGTTAAATGAAGCACAAATGAAGCACAAGATGGTATACCTTTACATCAGTTACTTGTACAAATATTCGATAGACTCTTATATCAACAAACAGGTTTTTTTTCCACCTATTGGTTAAATGAAAGGTTAAATGACACTGTTTTAAAATTATAGGACAATATTAATTTAATCATTAAAAAATGCATTTAATTAACAGCAGTTTGCTATTAATGTACTATACAGATATTTATAAAGTCAGCAGGCTGACCTAAATCAATTTGAATGATGCAATTTGTCATGATATATTTTGTGTCCCTAAGAAAATGCTGCAGTCAATGGTGACCTTTGCAGAGACATACAGTGCTAAATATTCTTATTGAACTTATTGCCATCAGCTAAAGTGCTCTTTATATGACCCATGCCCTATAAACCCCCACACGAATCCATTGTAATGAGAACATTGCAATCCCCCTGTTTTGTTATGCACTACTCTGAGGATGGGCATAGGGATATTATACATGTTCAATGTCAAGGTAGTGAGTGTTATATCCAAAATAACCTGAAGCACCTAGCAGCAGCGTTCATGTAAATAAATTCATCTCCCAGCCTAGAGGGCATTGCTTTCACCGGTGTCAGGGCGAGAATCTCATTGCCCTTTGAAAGAAGTGCTTGATGAAAAATACCACATGCATTGCAGTGATGATTATATTTTCATCATCTCCCATGAATAATTAAATTGTTGCATGTCACCATTGGTCAGCCTATTCAGTATCTCCAACTTTATACTCCTTCTTAGAACTCTGTTTTGCTTCTTGGTATATAACAGCTTGCAGTTTTCTTGTATAACCCTTACAGAAGCATGAATATATGTGACATTATTGGCAAGCAGGTTTCCAGCTGTTTGTGTTGTGACAGGGGCACCCTGTCGTTGGGTCTTGAGTGCATGTGTGTCTTTATGGAAGCAGCTGGGATGCGCAACAGGAGACAAGTTGCTAAGCAACTAATTGAGCAGGTAGTCTCGCCAGGTGCTGAGTTGATCTGGAGGTCCTGATTGGCTGTGGGGTGTGCCCGGGGAGGCTGCGTGGAGCTCAAAAGGCGTCTGTGCCACAGCTTCAGGCGACTGCATGGCCATGCTACACAGACAGGTGCTGTGTTTACATCGAGGAGGAGAGCATCTGCTCCATGGAGAGAACTACTACACGAAAGCATTGCTCGTGAAGGCATTGAACATCCGAGGCCATTTGAAAAGACTGTTTGAAGAGGACGGGACGTTCCTTTTAGTGGGACAAGCACTAGCCTTGTGTGGCAATTTTTAAAAAATTTTTTAGCTTTGTTTTGTTTTGTTTTTTTATTAAATGCGAGACTAAGGCTACCATTGCTGGTACCCTAGTGGCAGCACCTTTATTAATTAAATCTATGCAACTGTGCGGTGTATCAACACCCAATACTCTGTGTCTGCCTCAATATCATTCAGTGACGATCCACGTATGTAACCTCGCCCTGTTACAGTGTACATCCCACAAATGTAGATTTAGCTATCAGGACGAAAGCTTCATCTTACCTTAAAGCTAACGATAATACAGTCGGAACTCACATGAATTTGCGGTTTCCATTTTTTATGTAAAATTAAAACTTGGCACTGCAGCTTTATCAGGCAAAAGTGAGCGACTATATTAAGTACAATAGCATACAAAATACTATATTGCTATAGTGTACTTGATCTTGTGGAACACCATTTCATATTGTGTTAATCAGAGTTTATGTATCCAGAGATCTGACATGGAAGATATTTGTACAGTGAATAACAGATTGGAGGAAGGCTAGATTGTTCAATGCAGTTTTCAGTGGTTCCTAAATGAATGTTAACTGACTGGTATCAAAGAACATTACACAACATAAATGACTCTGTGCTACCAATTTGCATGCAATCAAAACTCTTTTGAAGAATACTTGTAGCCCATGACTAAAACTCTTTTGAAGAATACTTGTAGCCCATGACTATGCATAATTATCTGCCTACAAAAAGGCCTTTGCCTTTTAATCACTTTGTGTAACACTGCTAGATGAACACAGTTACAATTTTTTATGTGTCTTTTCCTTTTCACTTGCTTCAAAATAGGTCCCAAAGTCACACTTACCCAGGAGTGGCATAGACTTGTCAGTTTGAGGTGGGCTAATTGAAATCTTGGGTGAAGGGTTTTTACTTTTTCATTGATAACTTTTCAGGCACTGAAACACAGCTGCATGGTCAAAGGCCCCATTCTCTTAATTCAAGGTTTTCAATTGGCCATGAAATGTTAGACTAAACAATGCTACATGTACCATAAATTAAGTGACAGCGAGAGAACATTTTTTAGCAAAGTACACTTGTAAAGTCCCAGTTGATAGTGCACTGGGGACAAAAAAGGGAAAATAGATATAAGGCAACTGTTCAGACCCTAGAAATGTGTGTATTATTGTTTACGGATGATAGTGAGACTGAGAGAACAATTGAGTTATCTTTTAAATTATGTTTGCTTGCCTGAAAGCCTATCAATGAAAAACAGAGATCCCATAGCGTAAGTGTTGATCACTCAATATGGAATAACTTTGATAAGTAGAACATAAGGCAAAAAAGTTCCAATGTGGGCTGCACGGTTCTAACAAGTGCAAACTTAGACTGTGAATTGAAAAATGTGTCAACAGAAATAAAAAATAAAAAAGCTACAAAAAAAACTTTTTTATTTCCACCTACAGTACAGATCACCCTGTTGTCCGATTGCTGTTTTTAAACAGCGATTATTATTATTATTATTTTTTTATGATACAGGAATGAATGCAAATAACAAAGAACATTTGGAACAAACTACAATATACTGCATAGTTAATTTCTCTACTAGGTGTCTCCACTCTCAAGGATCATACTTTGGTACTGTGGCTTTATTGCAGTCCCTAGTGTAGATTTTATTTTCAAAATACATGGACAAACTGACAGTTGAGCCAACTGACACTCTGGTTTGTTCCACGTTTCTGACCAGTTATTTTGATGCTGTGAATCGGACCCACTTGGGGTGGTCAGCGTTGTCATACAGACAAGTCTGGTGCTTTTGAACAGTGGTTTAGATGCTTGCTTGTTTGAGATGTGCATGGTCGCTGGTTCATGCCCAGCCCTCCTCCGTCTTGTAAGTTTTTGAATGGGTCATCCTCATTACCTGTGCTGAAATTTACCACAGAAAGTCAAAGTGGTTATTAGTTTCTTAAACAAATGCAACAGTTTGTACTTGTCAGTCATAATTTTATGATTGATAGTTGAATTGCCAATTATTTACAGAACCGCTGCAGTTTTCCTGCCAAATATTTCTTTGATTTTCTTATGACATGGAAAAATGGGACTTTTTTTTTTGTCTCTCACAAGATGTTATAGTATATATATATATATATATATATATATATATATATATATATATATATATATATATATATATATATATATATATTGTATTCCTGTGATATATGGTGAAATACCCCAGTTAATCAATGTGTATGTATAGTTTGTTCTGTGAAAAAAATGTGGAGGTGTGGAGAAATTAGTCTTTTTAGGTACTGTTATAACTACCCTATATGCAGCTTTGTATTTAACCCTTTTTGACCGATGGTGGCAGGGAATGCAAATCACAATTGCATTTTCAGCTAATCATATCTCGGAAACCATTTAAGATACAGATTTCACATTTGCTGTAAAGTTTAATCTCATTGGGGGTATTTTGCAGGTGACCTTGACCTTCGTCTTAATATGGCTTCTCCATTACCTGTATTCATTAATCTTGTTTATGAATTAAGTTTTATCAGAAGCATTGATTTACAGAGAAAGTAGCGGAGTTCCGAATAATATAGCGTTATACATCCCCACATGTTGCTACAACTGTTTAAATATTGTACCTGAAATTTTTCATTGTTAATATCCTTACAACTTTTTACACTTATAATTTTAAAGTCTGTTTCAAAGCTGTTTTCAAAATGTCCACTCTAGTGCACTGAGGTTTGAGATCTGACCCCTAAATCACTGCAGGAAGAACGATAAAAAAAAACATAACAGCAAGTGCTCTGGCGTTTCTGTTCCGTACCACATCATAAATCGTTATTGCTGTGTTACCTGTTTGATAATGTGGGCAATAATCCTTACACTATCAGTGCACTGGAGCTGCCATTTTGAAAAGAGCTTTGAAACGAGCTTTATAAGTGTAAAAAGTTGTCAGGATGTTAACAATGAAAATAAAAATTACAGGCATGTTATTTAAATAGTTGTAGCAGCACGTGAGGATGTATAACGCTATATTTTTCGGAACCCTGCTACTTGCTCTTTAAATACTATTACCTAGAAGTGTGCATTATATAAGACTTGCACATTACACATATACAATTAAAAAGGAACATTTTAGAAGTTAACTGATAGTAAAGAAGGTATTAATCCCACAAAATGGTACCACAATGCACATGAATATTATACACTTTATATGTTCTGATTTGTTTTTGTTTTTCCATTTAATTTAATATTTATTTTAATATTTTATACATTAGTTGAAGTAGACTGCTTAAAAACACTTAATAATGTAGAGAAAGTGAGTAACAGAGCCATTAAACATACGTCTTTAAGAACTCTGCTTTGAAATCTTCAGCGCAAACATAATCTCTTTGCTGTGCGACTCAGACAGGCTTTGGCAATACATATTCAGAAGAGACAATTTCAGAGATAAGGCGCTATACTTTGATACATACCAAATAGCCCTATCACAAAAAGTGACGCAGTTCTGAATTGCTAAACACCCACAGTTTGAAATAGTAAAGGGGACTATGGCTTCCCAACATAAAAATAAGAGCCACAGACATAGACCAACAAAGTTAAACATTTGTTTAAACGGTCAATTACCATTTAAACTACTGCCTCATATAGTACACTTCAATAAAAACTAGAATTTATTTAATATTTACAGTCCTATTTAAAATGATAAATGGTGAAATGTCTTGAAAGACAAAATCGAAGTAAGATCCTTTTAAAAACAATAGGTTTTCACTAAAACGTTTAATAAAATGCAGTAATGTTTAGGATTTTTATTTTAATATTTCAACATTTAAAGCACTGATAACTTTATGATAATAATTGTTTTGTTGTTTTAGCACACTTTGTTCAGTTTACTTTAAATAGCCATTGAGTATTGGGTGATTTTGTGACCCCATTTGTACAGATGAAAATGCAGAAGTGTCAAATTATATACAATGGGCTCACAAAAAATTCAATTTTAACTCTTTTTTTTTAATAAATATTATTTATGAATATACATTATTTTTAACCTGTGATGTGATAATGACAACTTTTGACGGATTTTGTTTTTTAAATGTATTGGGGGATCATTTTGACAGTGTTGATAGTCTTGTTGGTGTCTGATATTCAAGATGACTGCAGTGAAGACTCAGCCCTTTGTTCATGATTGAAGGCTGGCTAGTAGTGAGGGCATTAAAGACCATCTAAAAGCACGCTTTGATGAATGAATATTAATAAGGCAAAAGACATTAAGTTTCACTTTGTGTTTTATGCTACAAGTTTAATTTAGAGCCCTTTCACACTGGATATGTACTCAGCTCTTTCCAGGAGAAACGCACTCAGATCATTTCTGGATGTGTGCTGATTACACATAGGAATGTACTGAACACACTTCCGTCTTTTCAAGTGTACCTTTCTCTTTCAAACTACAAATCAATAAAAGTGCTGAGAGCATGCTGGGAAGTTAACATGTTTACAACTATGGGGAATATCCTGTTTTTTGTGTTTTAATGCTGTGGTGCTTGACACATAATGCCCCTCTGTTTGCCTTTTTACATCTACTTTATTGTACAGAGCACGACCACACACACACACACACACACACACACACACACACCCACGCACACATACACATTATATATATATACAGTACTGTGCAAAAGTTTTAGGCAGGTGTGAAAAAATGCTGTAAAGTAAGAATGCTTTCAAAAATAGACATGTTAATAGATTATATTTATCAATTAACTAAATGCAAAGTGAGTGAACAGAAGAAAAATCTAAATCAAATCCATATTTGGTGTGACAACCCTTTGCCTTCAAAACAGCATCAATTCTTCTAGGTACACTTGCACAAAGTCAGGGATTTTGTAGGCATATAGTCAGGTGTATGATTAAACAATTATACCAAACAGGTGCTAATGATCATCAATTCAATATGTAGGTTGAAACACAATCATTAACTGAAACAGAAACAGCTGTGTAGGAGAAATAAAACTGGGTGAGGAACAGCCAAACTCAGCTAACAAGGTGAGGTTGTTGAAGACAGTTTACTGTCAAAAGTCATACACCATGGCAAGACTGAGCACAGCAACAAGACACAAGGTAGTTATACTGCATCAGCAAGGTCTCTCCCAGGCAGAAATTTCAAGGCAGACAGGGGTTTCCAGATGTGCTGTCCAAGCTCTTTTGAAGAAGCACAAAGAAACGGGCAACGTTGAGGACCGTAGACGCAGTGGTCGGCCAAGGAAACTTACTGCAGCAGATGAAAGACACATCATGCTTACTTCTCTTCACAATCGGAAGATGTCCAGCAGTGTCATCAGCTCAGAACTGGGACCCTGGTACACCCATCTACTGTCCGGAGAAGTCTGGTCAGAAGTGGCCTTCATGGAAGACTTGCGGCCAAAAAGCCATACCTCCGACGTGGAAACAAGGCCAAGCGACTCAACTATGCACGAAAACACAGGAAGTGGGGTGCAGAAAAATGGCAGCAGGTGCTCTGAACTGATGAGTCAAAATTTGAAATATTTGGCTGTAGCAGAAGGCAGTTTGTTCGCGAAGGGCTGGAGAGAGGTACACGAATGAGTGTCTGCAGGCAACAGTGAAGCATGGTGGAGGTTCCTTGCAAGTTTGGGGCTGCATTTCTGCAAATGGAGTTGGGGATTTGGTCAGAATTAATGGTCTCCTCAATGCTGAGAAGTACAGGCAGATACTTATCCATCATGCAATACCATCAGGAGGCATCTGATTGGCCCCAAATTTATTCTGCAGCATGACAACGACCCCAAACATACAGCGAAAGTCATTAAGAACTATCTTCAGCGTAAAGAAGAACAAGGAGTCCTGGAAGTGATGGTATGGCCCCCACAGAGCCCTGATCTCAACATCATCGAATCTGTCTGGTATTACATGAAGAGAGAGAAGCAGTGAGGCTGCCTAAATCCACAGAAGAACTGTGGTTAGTTCTCCAAGATGTTTGGGCCAACCTACCTGCCGAGTTCCTTCAAAAACTGTGTGCAAGTGTACCTAGAAGAATTGATGCTTGATGCTGTTTTGAAGGCAAAGGGTGGTCACACCAAATATGGATTTGATTTAGATTTTTCTTCTGTTCACTCACTTTGCATTTAGTTAATTGATAAATATAATCTATTAACATGTCTATTTTTGAAAGCATTCTTACTTTACAGCATTTTTTCACACCTGCCTAAAACTTTTGCACAGTACTGTATATGAGAAGTATTTAACATAAACTAATTACAAATTAATGGAAGAGCAGTTAAGTTCAGGCTTATCAGTCATAATAAAGAAGAAAATGGTGGTAAATCAAAAGTGCATTGAGATTAATTGTAACCAAAAAACCCAAAAACCAAAAAAAAAACAATGTTAATTATTTGCTGGCCTCTTTCTGTAACAACATGTTACTCATAGGCCTGGATGCTTTTTCAATATGAGAAAAAAATGTGTAAATAAAAATTGAAATTGGGATTATCAACATCCCATGCTCAGTTCTTGAAATTAGAAACAATTAAACAATTCCCAGAAATATTGCAGATGCATGAAGAAAATAGTGCCATAATTTAGTACAAAATGAAGCAGCCGAGTAAAGAGGAACAGATGTCTGTCAGGATCACATAGTATGTATTTGCAGACTCCAGTACCATAGCGAGAAGTATTAAAATAAGCAGTAAAGTTGAACAGCTTGCAGGAGGCCATGCATCAGTGTCAAAAAACTGAATCTCTGAAGAAATGTACGGAACTAGTCATTTGGGGGTTCATGTAATACTGGTGATACTATAGATAAAAACGAAATAAAGTTGACCCAGACAAAATGCTATGTCTTGGTTGTCTTGGTGAATTCTGCATTCATTTTCACCATACTGTTCTTCTATAGCCTGGGGAAGATTGCTTTGTCAGGTGTGTGCTATGGTCCCCTGAAACACTGCTCTATAGGGCACTGCCTGTTATTTATATGGTTATGTACAAGCAGTGCCTTTTAAATATTCAGTGCAAAATATGTTCAGTCTTATGTTCCTTGCAGCTGTGGACTTCTTCAAAATGTTGCTGTTAGTATTCTCTTTCAATTCGAAGACAACCAACAACCAATACTTTTGGGATATGCCTGCCACAGGTCAGTTATTTACTGAGCATTTTTTGTCAGAGCTCGGCCCCTAGATAGGCCCCTCCTAGGAGTGATGTCTTCGTTCCTGCCTACCGAGGAAACAAATAGTCACTCCGCGGAGATCATGTTCTCTTTTGCTTCTCACAATCAGGTAGGTAAGGTAGGTATAACTAACCTTTCCAGCCTCTGCGCCTCGGTGCTTCGCTGCCTTCAGTGTTCAAACGCTCCCTGCATCAGTACCCTTGGTGCCCTCGCTGCTTCGGTGCCTAAGAGCCTCGATACCTCTGTGCTTTGGTGCCCAAGAGCCTCGGCACCCTTGGTGCTCTAACGCTCCCTGCATCGGTACCCTCAGTGTCTCGGTGCTTCTGTGCCCTCTGTGCTCTAGAGCCTAGGTGCTTCGGCACTTCGGCACCCTCGGTGCTTGGATGTTCCGCACTTTGGTGCTCTCGGTACCTCAGGACCTTGGTGCATCTGTGTTTAGGCACCCTTAGTGCTCAGACGCTCCGTGCATCGGTGCTTTGCCCCGGCACGTCGAGATGTCGAAGTTCCACCCATGCACGTCCTGAGGAGGGATGCTTCCCCCACAGGACAAACACCTCTTGTGTGTCAGGTGCCTGGGAACGTAGCACGCCTCTTCCACCATAGGAGATGAGATGTTCCGCTCAATCTGCGCAGCGTCCCAGCCTCGGACCCTGCGCAGGAGGCTCACAGAGTTTACAGGGGCAGCTTCCTCAGCCAGCTCAGCTGAGCCCTCTACAGCGTTGGGAGCCCTGTCCTCCCCCCTCCTCCACCTGCCTTTGAGCCCGTTGCAGAGCATACCCTGCGCACAGGCTCCAGCCCATAGAGCTTGCAGCTGCTCACAGTCTCCTTCAAGGAGCATTAAGCGGGCGAGGCATTCAAAGCAGGCTAAGAATATCTCGGAACTGAAGAGCCAGATGGCTCAGGTTCTAGAGTGTCTGATCAGGCAGCAGTCTCTTCCCCTTGCTCCTGCCCCAGAGCAAGACAAGGCGATGTGCAAGGAGAAACAGGATGAGATCTGAATCGCGGCTTCCTGGGATGGTGACTCATTTGTGCAGCAGGAGACAGAGGTCCAGGAGACGGGCCCCAGCTCTGAGATTGCCTCAGAGACTGGAGTTACCCCTCCCTCAGTTCGGGAGCTTATGGAGTGAGCCTCCAACTTCTGCCAGGTCCCCCCATATCTGTTTCTCCAGTTCCTTAATACAGGTACTTATTTGTTTGTTCCAAGCATTTAATTGGCTCTCAGTTGTATCATATATCTATTTCTTGTAATGTGTTATGTGCCTTAGGTGGCTGTCATTTGGAAGCCTCTTGTGGTAATTATCTCGAGGTCTATTCCTGAACCATTTTTTTCAGACATACAGTATATAAAACATGATAAAAGTAAAGCTTAGACCAAGGAAGAAAACCTATAAACAAGATTTTAGTACACACTGCACATGGAATGGGAGTATAATTCATTTTTGCCCTAACTCTAGCAAACAGTAATGACAGCTAGCTTTGTTTGAACCATATAGTGTTCCTTCAAGTGTTTTATCAATAGTTTATTTTTGTTAGCCAGTGTAAGTTATAAGCACCAACATTGCAGTAAACAAGAGAACCAGCACAACGTCCAAAAAACAGGTTTATGCTGAACTGTGTTTTTTATAGCCCCATAGTAGTATACATGTACTTCTGTGGCGAGGTCCCATTCAGTGGGATTTCTAAAGAACTGTGAAAGACTAGGTCCTACGATATATGGATGAGCATTATGCCTTAGCAGCACATACAATCATGCATAGCATAGCTCTACGTTATTGCTGATGTCTATATAATGATTTTCATCTTGCTTTCTGAAATTCCTGGAGGAGTACTGGAAGTACTTCAAAGTATTTTATGTATTCATTTCCAAGAGATGGAAGACCAACTAGACTAGGGAAGACTTGATTACATTTTTTTGATGTAGTCTAATGAAAAATCTTGGTGATGTTTATTTGTAGATAATAAATGTGTTGTGTAAAATAAATAAAAAATCAATACAAAATTACATTGGAGAAACTGAATGTATGTTTTTAGTAAGAATATAGCATAATTTTATATTAAAGTTACTAAAAGAAGTTCCTGTTTGTAGGCACAAGAGACCCTTCAAAATCACAATGTTTTGCTGGAGCACTGGTCCAACATGACAAGTTCTTAATTGTTTAGTTTACTGTTAATGCCACAGGGTTCTGCTGCTATTGTAAAGTAGAAGTCAGCAGCTCAGATAAATAAAAAAAGCTTAACTGATCTAAGTCCCAGTCAAGACCAGTCTTATGGGAATAGTTGTGAAAAGGTTAGCCTGGATGAGAAAATCCCATCTGCACATCCCATTAGAACGTCTTAAAGCAATCTTTTTTGGCAGATGCTCTTCCTAATTGGTTCTTGGTGCTCTGTGTTGTTATTTTCCTTAATCTAATCTGCTTCCTATTTTTCCACACAAGAAGAATTAGATATTAGTAGTCCTTGGTGTGGTAGTGTTTTTCCTTTTGCTTGCCCACTTGTCTTTGCTGTTGCATTGCTGACTGTCTTTCCAGAGGCCAGCTGTTCTGTGGACTGAAGGAAACCTTGCATTTTATAGCAACCTCTCTTTGTGATTAACCTTCTTTAAGTAGAGCTAACATGCAGTGGTTCCGCAGTGCACCGCAAGGTTCAATTATGGGGGAAAGTATTTTTCGATACAATTGCATCGACAACGTTTCTCCTGAAGAACCACATTTCTCCTTACAACTTAACACCTTTACATCTTTGTAAAATTTTGAATTCTGCTCTGAAAATGGAATAAATAAACCAGTCAAATGAAGGTTAGGACTTAAGCACATTGTGGAAGGTGGATTTATATTAACATCTGACAATAATGTTTATTTGAAAACTCTTTTTTGGCTTCAAAATAACAAGCAAAACATTTTATCATGCCTGTTCTCAAGTCTGTGCTTAGGGACAAAAGAAGCTGGCAGTTCATCAAACTCATTTTTTAGTTTGGCACTACAACTACAATTAATAACTTTTGATGATAGATGCATGGCTGTACTTTTCATTCCTTTTTTATGTTGGCTGAGTGCCCAATCCATCAGCCCAAACCTGAATCATGGCAACATCAATTTGGTAGCAATCAACAGCTATCTATCCTGTATGTAGGCATTGACATACGGCTAAGGCCACAAGTTTTGCATCACTCTATAGAATTAACAAACTTTGCTTCATAGTTTAATCAAACCTGTTCAATAATGATACGTTTACAAATTGAATTACATGCTGCTTTGCAGTTTTCCATATACTTAATGAAAAACTGACAAAAATGAAAATGTGACATTTCGAAATCTACCATGAAACACTGATGTTAAATAAAAGATCTACATTATGTTCCTATATATATATATATATATATATATATATATATATATATATATATATATATATATATAAATGATGTCTCAATCTAAAATGTTTGGCCATTGCTGTGCAGTGGGTTCCATGGAAGATGTTCCTGGTACTGTGGTAAACTTGCAGTACCTCGAGGCATGTCATAGTATACCACAGTTATTATGCGTTGCAGCTTGTCTAAAGCCAGTACTTTCTTTTTCCAGCAGTGTACTCCAGAGAGCTTTTAGGAATTTAATGGCCTGTATATTGTTGTTTGTTAACAAGATGCTTTCTGCTTTAGATTTGTTTAGTACCCCCCTCTCTCTGCAGGGATTCTGTATTAACAAACTTAATTAATTAATTAATTAATTAATTAATTAATTAATTAGTTGTTTGACAATTAAACTACAAAAGCAAAACATAAATCCATATAAAAAAAGTTCCCATACACATGCAGGCATGAAAAAGCTGTATAAAAAAACGAAAACAAATCAATAAATGCTAGTATATATTATCTATCTGAAAAACAATGTTTTCTTCAGGTCTGCAATTTGTGCAACATGACAGCAACTCTAAATGTTACAGTACTTTATACCATTTTAAGTATTCAAATCAACAAATGCAATTTTTTGGCCAAGTGTAATACTACTAGTTAGTGAAAATAAAAAATACATTTCTATCAAGCTGGATGGATCAGTGTGTTAAATTGTTATCGATTCATGCAAGCCCATGCAAGTGATCCATGTGATCCTTATTCCTTTTTTCCTATTCCCTATTCATGAAGGAAAAATGAAAACACTAATATTTCCTTAGTCCTTATTAAATCCGAATAGAGAAAAAGGAAATGTCATGGATGGCTTTGTGGGTGACGTCAGACAGGGAAATACAGGCAACACAGGGACTGCGGGATGAAACACAAATGTGCTCTTTCTTTATTAAATAAAATATTAAACAGAAACAAAACACTGAATGCAAAACAAAGTGGCACAATGACCAAGCAAACAAAATAGAACACGGAAACTAAAACAAGTACTATGCAGATGCAAATACAGCGTGCATAGCATTTGTCTTTTTAGATATCTCTCTTTCTCTCCTATCCTCTACTACACATCCTTCCCCGGTTAGCAAAAGCTGCTGGTTTATATAGTGGTCAACGGATTAACTGGTTATCAATTACCTCGTTTATCGCTCCACCATGTTCCGCACAGGTTTTCTAAGCCGCATCATTAGCTGCCGACCACGCACTCGCAGGATGTAGTTTGGCAGGGATGAGAAGTAAACATCGTCCCTGCCAACTACATTTAACTATAATAATAATAATAACAATACTAATACAAAAATACAAATAAGCATTGGTGTACCCCGTCACAGGGCTGAATAGGAAAATAGTGTTTTCTTGCAAATTTGACACATCCAGGATCAGTTTTGTAGGCAAAAAGCTTATATCTGAGGCTCAAAAAGAACAGGTGACACCAGCATCAAAGGCTTTGCCTATTTTCTTCCAAGCATGCCCCACCAAAAAGTTGTTTATTTCCTTTTTCGCTGTGAATACAGAAATAAACTTTTCACTGGGAGCATGTTTCTTGCAAGTTACCTTAATAATTTTACATAATTTGTTGTAGTAACCACATTTTTTACACCAAATCTGAAGAAAACAAGAAGTGTTCACTGACATATGGCTCGTAGGAATATGAAGAATAGCTTCATGTAGTTTCTTCATTCAATGTTCATTTTACAAAACTGAAATACTCATATTGAGAATGTTTAAATGATTTTGAATTGTATTACTTAGGTGTCTGGTTCTAGTTTTGTAAAGTTAGCATGTGTTTTGTGCCATGATGTTTAAAGATTATAGCTAGAAACATTTTACACTCTTGGTAGCGACCTTCTGGTTTGCAGAAATGCTGAACCATGTATTTATTACAGTATTATATTATTGCAGTGCACTACTTGCAAACGTAACTACAGGCAGACTGCAGGTTATTTAAAATACTGTAGCAGCAAGACTGCTGGCTTTGACCAGTTACATCATATCACACTAGTCTGGGGCTCGTTTCCCAAAAGCCACTTGAACTGAAACAAACATCGTAAGACCATCGTATGATCAACGTTTCAAAACTGCAGTATTTCCCGAACACCATCATAACTCCAGTAGCTCTTGAACTCCGTCTTGAGTTGTAAGAGCGGTCTGGGGCAGTCGTGAAATATTTGTGGAGGTTGTTAATGCATAGCAAGACCATCAAAACCTAAAACACAACAACTCAGCAATTGAAACATGGCTGCTATACACAGAATATTGGAGTTAAATCATTTACATCGTCATAGGCGTCCATGTAGCAAACTTGTGAAGAATAATGCTAATATATACGGGGTAATTTAAATCCATTAGACATTCTAGAAGATTGTGAAATCATAAGAAGAAGAAATTTTGCCTTAACCCCTGCTATACAGTTACTCTGTCCATTGCTTTATTTTGCTTCAAATAGTTGGAGACGGTCTTGTATTAAGCAAAGCTTCTCTGTCACGGTGTGTCCAGCAGTGACTACATCGCTAGTAAAGTATGCTTCACAATTCATACAGTTTCTAAAAACAGAACCTTGAATTTGTGATAGTCATGGTGGGTTCTATGAAAAATCGCAAATTTTCCACGAGTTGTGGGTTTAATCGATGGGATATTAATTCCCGTAACAACCCCACATGATGACGAGCCTCTCTGTGTCTGCAGAAAGGATTATGCTGCCATCAGTGTTCAAGTGGTGTGTGATCATCTTGGACTCATAACAGACATCGTGGCAAAATTGCCAGGGGGGACCCACAATGCTTTTATCTGATCCAACTCTTCATTATGTCAAGCAGCAGAAAATGGGCTATTTAATGAAGGGTGGTTGTTGGGGAACAGCGGCTACCCTTTAAGATCATATCTCCTGAACCCCATTTTACATCCCGCAATGATGCCGAGGAGAGTTACAGCAACGCACATTGGCTAACTAGAAGTCTTATTGAATGTACCATCGGTGTATGGAAAATTAGGTTTCTCTGCATAGACACATCTAGTGGAGGACTACACTTTACACCAACTAAGTGTTGTGGTGTGATTGTTGCAACAGCGATACTTCAGAATATTGCAGTGAGACCTAAAGCACTGTTGCCTGAAGAGGATGTGACACGTGAGTCTGAAGAAGATGTAGCAGAGTTGGATGTGGATGTTGATCATGGAAGAGATTTCAGTGCTGGCAGAAATGTGCGGCAGAATCTTATCCAAAATGTATTTGACAGTTAATTGACGAACATTGAAGATACCATTAACAGTTGCTCAACTATTACAATAAAAGGAGAAATAAACAACCATATGTACACTTCACACCTATATACTGTATACTGTGTGTGTGTGTGTGTATATATATATATATATTATTTTTTGTTAATGTCTGTAATACAGTCGTACTACATAAGTGTGTTGCATACAGAAATGCCTCTGTAAGTGACTCTGCAGCAACAGTTGATCACATAGTGGGATCTGAAAGTTTCTTTGGATAAAAGCATGTGCTAAATTAATAATAATACTTCTGCAAACACTGGGAGTCTAACTTTGTGCAATCGACTTGCCTTTAAACAGAAATTAGATTAATTGATTGTAAGTAAGTTTATAAGTAAAACAATAAGGTCCTGTGCAAATGTTTTGCTTTACTGTTCAGGGTTTGTGAAATATATTTTGAGGACTATACATGTATATGTTTTATTGTTTATCGGGAACGTTGAGTGCTGGTGTTGCTTCCACAGATATGGAACCACTGGGATTTGACTGGAATCCAACTCTAAATAAAGATAAAAGGGGTACAGGAGCAGAACATAATAGGTTTGTTCATGTATTTATTTTACTTACTTTGACCCATAGCCGCAGTGCCACCCACATCCACACCCACACCCACACCCACCTTGTCCTTCTGCCAAGTGGTCTGACATAATGAACGGAATCGAAAATACTGGGTCGCAAAAACTGTGCCTCAGCAACTGCATGCTGCTTTCCCATAATTTCTATTTTTTCTTTTTTTTAAGTTCTTGATGTTGCAAGAGTATTTTTTCCAAATTTGTGTTGATTTTTCCCAATATGTCAGTTTTCTCGCGCTTTATGGTGATTAACTCCTGGCTGCATCCACAGGTGTTCTTGCTATTCCACTTACGTTTACCATGTACCGATGACTCAAGTCTTTCGGGTGATGATCTTGCCTCACATTCCGCTACAGGAAACTCCATGTCTACAGGCACTTCTTCTTGTGCTTCTTCCCTCTGAGTTGAACACGAGGGTACGTCGACATCAGTAGGGAATTCTGTGCTGGCCGGGATACCATGTACAGCTGTGGGTCCCACTATGTTGACATCCTTTTCTTCTTTGGCGGTTAACATAATAGAGCATTGACCGTCGTCCGTTTTTTGTTGCTGCTTTTTCAATATCTGCAGCCTTCCGTTTCGCTAAGCTAGCAAAATCCTGCAATTTCTTGTGGACGTCTTTTCCTTCTCTTGCAGGGCCAGTATCTGAGGCATTCATTTTCTGAGCTATGTCTGCCCACTTACTGATTTTAGCTTGATTTGTTACACTGGTTTTCATCTTGCTAAATAAAAGGAGATTTATTATCTTCTACCTCATTCACAAGTATTTCTATTTCAGTTTTAGTAAATATATTTTTTGTATTCTTTTGCCATCATCACAAACACGCTGTTTGCCTTAGTGTGCATTTTTTTTTCTTCTCTCCAAACAAGCATAGATTTCTTTGCACCACATATATGTGTTTCAAATGTGCCCTTAACTGGCAATTTCACGGATCCACACAATGCACTTCACGATCACTAATTAAGTTGGAGTTTCACATGGGTTTTGGGAAACACACTTGAAGATTGACTGTAAACAGCTGAAGCGTATTTTGTGATTAATCTTCAAACAGCACGTTCCACCGCTATCAGGAAACAAGACCCTTTTTTAAACAAAAAATAATGCTTTCATTTACGTGACTCTCACTCGCTCTCATACCGTAAGAACAACTTTTTTTCCTACCAAATCTCACAGAGTGTTCCCTTTTCCCATTTCTGCCAGGCATTTTAGAGATGATCTAGAAAGTGCTTTACTAGAGGTGGTTGGCTATTTTGTTATATATAGTCCCAATGAAATGTCCTTCCGTTCATTTAAATACAAACATTTCTGTGATACATGTTTGCTTCCATAGCATAAAAATAAAATATTAAACGTATTTGCAATTACCCATTTAGTGAAGTCACGTTACATGCTAATACATATATACAAAAGTAATACTGTATAGGGCTGCTCAATTGCAGAACCCATTGATCACTAAACTATTTTTTGATAGTCAACACACACCCTGACATACCCAGGATGGATTTAGCTCACTAAATCACTAGCTTTATTACACTTGGTTGGATTGGCTGATGCAACTTCGCACAAACTTCTGCATCAGCAAACTGTCCATCCGTTGCCACTGTGCCAGTACACTGCCCATCTAACATGCTCAGCCTCGAGTTACAGCAAAATAAATAACCAAGTAACATTTAGCCCCTGCCAATTATTAATGATATGATGATTCACTGTCCCTGCTGGCCAGGCAGTAAACTAGTCTCCAGTTAGGATACTAGTACAGTAAAACTGTTGTGTTTGTTTAGTAAAGAATAATCTTGGAAGAGCTGAGACCCACTGGACACAGTACAAATCTATGTTTGTTTGTTTTTTTTTTTTTTTTTTTACTGTAACTATAGATTATGCACTGAAAATAGTATATTATTTTGTTAGCCGGGGAATGTCTCTTTATTTCTTTTGGGCAGTATGTGCATTTGCTAAGAAACCTTGGGCAATTGCTCAGTTACCTATATGTAAGGTTGTATGTTCCTCCTTAGACTTTTTTCACAAACATTCAATCAATTTATTTAGAAATGCAGATCTTTGAGAATTATGTCAACTCAGTTCTAACATGGTTAGAACAGTCATGAGGGTCTGTTGTTTCACTTTGGCTCAGTTCTTATATTTCTTTCTTTTTTTAATGTCTTTTTACATTGTATTGTTTTATAGTTTTAATACTGTTGCTAAGATTTTTATTTGCTTTCAGTAACTTCCTACTCTTGAAACGCAATTATTTATACAGTTATTTTTTACATACATTGATATTAGTTCAGTTATGTATTCCTCTTGATGTATTTGTTTTTAAAATATTGATGTTATTTAATTTTAATTGGTGTTTAAAATAGAAATAGAGACTACATTGGGCTAAATTCTCAAACTTTTTACCCCGACCAGAAACTAACAACTCAGACACTGTTCCCAATCTGTAGGTATGTTCTTACTGTAAATAAATTGCTGATCATCTATAACAATCGCTAATAATAAACTATGGTAGATCGGTAGGTACATGTCCTTGATAATATTCTATTGAGTGTAGTGGTAATGTACTGGTAAGTGAAGGACATATGGGTCTAAGTGGAACAGAAGATTGAGAAGGTCATTCTAATTAATTATTGCATATGTTTGATATTTTACTGTGTCCAAAAGAGCAGTCATATGGTAAATACCGGCATACAAGTGTACCTCTATTTAAGTTATGTTTAGAGACTTTCTAATTTTGTATTGATAATGGTATCTGCCAGGGATATATTGCAATCAGTGTCGTGCATAGCATGTCAGGGGCCCCTTAGCAAAAATTCGATGTGGGCCCCGTTTTTCACTCTTTACTGACTTGTAACTGTAGAATACTGAGAACGTATACTTACCAAACAATTAGTTAAAATTAGTCTTTGGGATTTCATGGCAATGAAATTATCCACAATCTTGTCCGTGTTCGATTTTCTTGCTTGTGCTTGTTCTATACTCAACAAGGCTAGTCCCGATAGTCATTCTTGACACATGGTACTTCTGGTGTAATTAGTTTTAATCAGCTTAAGTTTAGAAAATGATCTCTCAGCAATGGTAACAGTGGCAGGAATGATTAAAAATAAAAAAAACAGATCCATGATCTATTATAAATCACTTCACTTGGTGATCACTAATATTAATAGGACAGTTAGCCCCCTGTTGGATATTTCTCTCCTTTAGGGAAATTATCAATCGCAACTTCAGCACCATCATTTTCTAGTACTCTTTCATACTGTTACTTGCTCGTCACTCTTTCTATACACTTAAAAAAAAAATTTTCTCGGCTTGTATTTGCCATTGGATCAGGCTCAGATAGGGGTGTCCCTCGCTTTTAGGATGTTTCTGGCTATGTTATTCTTTTTCTCTTTTATTTTTCCTCTTCTGAGCTCCACTTTGGGGTTGATATTGTCACATACTGCCTGCCTCTGTTTCGAGCTTTCTCTGGTTTTATTGAAAAATGTCCGCACTTAATAAACCTTACTCCAAGGCCCCATAGCTATGCTATGGCTGCTATGGCGGTATAAATAATAAATAAATGCATGCATACTGTGTTTACTTGAAATAAAGTTGACTCTTAATCCAAGTCTCAAGGCAAATAAATAAAACAAAATTACCTTAAGAATTAACGTTAATTTCAAGGTGCCAGCATGACACAGTCCATTAAAATCACCAGAGGGGTTATCAGAAGTGTCAATGTTTTATTAGTCAGTGTAGTTTAACTACCAAACCATAAAGGTTAACAAAAAAAAATGTATTAGAGATGTGAAAACTGGTACTTATGTATTCTGTTTTACAACTCATGGCTCACTCCAAACTTCGTAATGGAATCCACTGCACAAGACCAACGAGATCTTCCCAAGACAACATGGTTCATGTTTCACACGCCTTTTACAATACCTTATCAACATAGCTGCAAAGATAGTGGACAAACCATATGAACGCCATATGGGACAAGCAAAATAAGGAAAGGCAAGTGCAGGAGGAGACCTTTCAACAAGGAGGGACCCAGTGAACTGATCCAGCCAGACTGACAAATGAAAAGTTAACATGGTCTACAAATTATCTGTTGCTGGATAATACGTTAGACGATAACTGCATCATTAAGTGTTGCTGAATCAGAACTTCTGAAGATTTTCTTGTTGCCTGTGTTCTTTTATTTTTAGCTTTATGACTCCTTAGAAATAAGGTAGAAGAGGCACATTTCGCTGATTTAATCAAAGATCTATGCTTTTGTGCTATCCTGTTCAGTCACGACATATGCTGCATTTGCAGTTCATAAAATGGGATGGAGTGCCACTTGGAACTCAAACCTTTAATTTAATTGTATACTGTAATTTGTGGCTTCAGATTGCAGTTGGTTTGGAGAATTGGGTACAATACACTTACAAAAATATATGACAGGAAAAATAACTGTTTTACTCATTATGACAGAATGAAGTAATAGCAATACAATACAGCAATTAGCAATACAACAAACGTTCTGTAAGGTTACAAATGGTTAAATTAAGTGAATACATCTCATTCATAACCACGAGTATAGAAAAGGCTCAAATATTTTCATAACTACAAATAGTGAATTATCGAGATAGTGTGTAAGAAATTAACCCTGGGCCTGTACACTCTCTCTCTCTATCGTCGGTGAGTTATATATTCTTTCGTTAATTAAAACCCTCCTTTTCCAAGTACAAATTAACTCCTAATAAATTATGACAATTAACACGGATTTACTTTTAAATTCCCACGCAAACAAAAGAAATAGTCGCAAGAAGCCCTGCTCGTTAAGATGTTAACATTATTTTGTAATTCAACATAATTTCTGAAATCACATAAGCACAATTATTTAAAAACGAAATAGGCACGACTGTTTGAAAATGCCAAAATCAATGCTACATACCGGTTTCTTGATTAATACTGGAGTTATCATTTACGAACTTTTGAAAATCCTGCCCACAAGTACCTTAAATATAAACAATAAAGGAAAGCTTAACTGGATGTTTACAATGTCCTGCAAGGCATATTGAAAGATGGCAGCTGTTGATGTATTGCTAAATAAATAGCATGTTTTAGATTCTTACATATTGCTGTGGAAGAAAGCACTGGGGGACCACTTCGCTAATTTAATGAATACATTTCTTGAATGCCTGTCCATACAATGAAAAACTGGGACATTTTTGTTTCTTCAATTCACTGACACCGTAGCAACTCTGAAGCAGTTAACAAAAATAACAGTATATAAAATAACACAATAATAGTTTAAAAATTAAACAGCGGGTGAAAGACAGATTTAAAAAATAGATCAGCTATTAGCCTACCATTTAAATATAGATTCAAGGTCGAAAAAAAAAAAAAACTAAAAATTATGAACATGTTTTCAATTGTCAGAAATAAGCAGTCCAAACTGTACTCCCGTTGAAGAAGCAAAGTATATGTTAAATGCAGTGGATGTCTGTAGAGATTGATGTGAACTAGGGAATGCAATAGTTTGAAATTAATTCAAATCAGCCTTTAATAAAATGTGGCTTTCTGGAGTAATGTAACAAATCTGTTTCCAAGAGGCATCCAGGGGTTACAAATAAACTTTAAAAGCAAAATTCTTAACTTGCTTAAAAACTCTTGCTCTTGTTTGAGAACCCATTAAGCTACAATCGAGTGTAGGTGTAGTTCAGGTTAAATGTGTAGTTGAGTACTGACAAACAAAAGTAATCTGATGGAAACTGGACTGTGCTCAATCTTTTCAAAAACAAAAAAGAAACATACAGGTTTACTTCTATGCTTTGGTTTATAGCGACACTACCAGGTAAAGGACCATATATATATATATATATATATATATATATATATATATATATATATATATATATATATATATATTTTTTTTTTTTTTTTGACATTTGTGGTAATTTAATAACAAAGAGCTTGAATATGGATACATTTAATTTACATTAGTTTGGGGCCTCAAGGACATTATCAGCCTAGCCTTGAGTTAGATTATCAATAAATGAATTACAAAAATCTATTACATTTTTAGGACATTCTTAGTTAAGGATGTGGACCAAATTTAACTGGTAGGCCCATTCTTCAGTTTTGCCTACATGAAGAAAAAAAAAATCAAAAGACTGATAATTAAATTCTTAGAATATAATTTTGTTTTCAAGGCTTTTGTTTTGTGTTAGTGAAACAGCATTAGGGGGCAAATGGGATTCATGACTATTCTGTTCTTTATTTATTATAAATATTTACTATATTTGAAATGTATGATTCATTTCAGATCTATACATATGATTATATATTTCAGTATTAAAAGCCATATTAAAAATAAACACATCATTAAGAGGAGTGTTTTTACTTGCAGAAAGATATACTATAAGTCCAATACATACAGATTTATTCTGTTTTGCATTACCCCTTAATTGGAATGAATTCAACTTGATTCAATATGCAACATAGCTGCAGCTGGAAACTTTTACTGAATATCGCTAATAAGCTGAAGGTTAATTGGAAACAACAATAGGGAACATGTCATGGTTTAAAAAAAAAATGCCACATCCATAGACATTTGAAGAGTCCTGGTATAAAATAAAAAAAATAGTTTGCTGACTGTAAATAAAGTGCATACCATGGACGTGAAATGGTCTTTAATATTATCTTTAGTTTTAATAAGAACAGTTTATCTAAACCATTGCTGTCTAATACTGGCATAAGATAAAATACTTTCTAGTGTAATTTGAATTACATGTCTCATTAGTAGTCAGGAATAACAATTTATTTTCAGCCTCAGTTGTTAGAAAATGACTCTTCTGTCATAATTATATGCTTTTTTGACTGACACATTTCAGTGATTGGATGCTTGACCTTTTCTGAAATGATGCATAAAGATATAACTGATTCTAAATTAATTTCTATACGTATGTAAAGTGTAGAAGCATATAATAGCATAATATAGAGCAGGGGTCTCCAACCTTGGTCCTGGAGAGCTACTGGATCTTCTGGTTTTTGTTTCAACCGAGCTCTTAGTTACTTAATTGCACCAATTATTGGCTTAATTAGTCAAAATCAACAGGTGTTCCAGATCTTTAGCCATTGATGAAATAGACCCCGATATAAATCTGAGGATTTGGGGGTCTCCAGGACCAGGGTTGGAGACCCCTGATATAGACAGATAGAAATAAACTAGAAGCCTTCTGAAAGAAAAGCGCACACGTAGGAGTTCACCAGCTGTCCTCTATTTTAGAGAAGTGGCACCCGAATGGGGCTTAATAGATGTCATCGCAGGATGGTCTGCCATTATCTGATAGTTTGACCTCATAAATCAATCCCTCTGCAACTCTGACTATACATCTCTAAGAGTTCCATACATAATTGAACAGAGTTTAATTTTAACTATAAGACAGCAATAAAGATCTTAAATGTGAATCCACTAGTATCTACATCAAGCTATTTTTAGCACAGTCCCTTGGAAACAGTTATAATTTGACTAACATGCTGGGTCCATTTACCTCCCAGCCGACTTTAAGAACAACAGATGTGAATCCTGTTTGTGACACTTCTGACATACATCACAGGATATTATTGTTTCACATTAACATAATAATAGCATTCCAGCAGTTGCAAGGTGATAGAAAACACATTTTTCAATATGTCATCCTTTCTTCCTTGTTCAGGCAGTATTCTGATTTTTATTTTCTCCATTCTGTCATGAAGAAGGACTATGATTATAAGGCTGGACTCATACCACGCTGCAAGATGTGATTTATTATGGCTTACAGTATTAGATTGTAAGGATGTCCATTGCCTGAGGTAGGACTTTACAATGCTTTCTTACACTAGAACTTTTAATAAGAACAGGCCACACAACCAAGCTTGTTGAACCCAAAAGTTGTATTAGCAGGCTGGCTGAATAATGAGCATTGGTAGGTATACAGTCTAATTAAACACAACAATATATAATGCAGATGGGCCGCGTGAAACAGGCAGCAACAAAAGTGTGTATGAATATGTGTATTCCCAGCAACCAGAGAGAGAGAGAGAGAGAGAGAGAGAGAGAGAGAGAGAGAGAGAGCTTCCCCAGTGGTATGTTAACATTTTAACATCAGGGAGGATAACCTGACAATGGTCCCGGATAGAATCAGGGATATTGCTTCTTTATGTTTGCTTTAGACCCGCTGGATTTCCTTTAGTTTCAAAATGAGAATAGTAAGAATGTATTTAATCCTGTCAGGAATGTAGTGATTACGGTTGCAATTCCCTTATTATAAAATGCCTGAATCACTCAGCCTCTAGGTTGCTTTGTGAAGTGGGAATGAACCTCTGAACATTAGGGATCACCCAATGCAATGTATTTTTGATTATTTGGTTTGCTTTGTTTTTTTTGTCAAATTCCAATGCAGTCCCTGAGTGGCTCATCCAGTTAAAGCGCTGCTGCTGGGAGCGCAGGATGAGTCACACAGCTTGGAAGGTGCTGGTTTGCGTCCGGGCTGTGCAAAGAGGCTAAACTTTGCTGGGGACTCCGAAGGGGGCGTCACACTGGCTCTGCCACTCCTGGGGTGGGGGATGGGAAACCGGCCAGACACTGAGCACATTCAGAGTGGATAAAAAGCAGGGCTGATCTCTGTGCTCTGGGATCAGTAGCCCGCACACTTCTGCTCTGGATTGCTCGGCGTAAAAGCCATTCTGGTTCTAGGCTTGTGAGATTGGAGGACGCTCACACACCCTCAGAATGTCAGTACTGTGTGGGGACCCGCTGTGGTGAGGAGAAACAAACATAATTGGGCATTCCAAATTGGGGAGGAAATAAATAAAAAATAATAACTGGTCACTAAATTAAAAATAAATAAATAAATAAATACAATTCTAATGCAATCCTTTACTTCAATTATCAAATCATTTTGAATCAACAACATATCTTCAGTGTTGAATACAAAAAACATATTGTTCTATATTTATTGCTTGTATTTTCAATCGTCTTCAATATTTTGTCCACCTAAAAGCTAATTGAATTGTTGGTCTTGAATAAGATTGTTGACATCCAATCAGAACATATACTCATTATCTAATACAAACACCTTATAAATAAAGGATGCAGGTTACCTAACACACAACAGCCTACTCTGATCCTTCCAATTCAAAATGTATACAGACCTACATGAAAGATACACAAAAATAGTCAAGAAAATCTATGGGAAATAAAACACTCACAGAGTGACATGCTGAGAAGTCGAAGCTGCCTAAAGGTATTTTTAATCACTAACTTATCACACAGCTTTTCTACATGGCATGAATGCATCACCTACCAGATTTAAAGGAAAACTATGCCAGAAAACAACATCTAGATCAATTATACATATATAAATGAATAATAACACTTATAATAAAAAACTCCTCAACTACTGTATTATTAAATGTTGATCAACTTTTTTTTCCATGTTTGGGCTCCTAACCATTATTACCTAAATCTCAAGTTTACCATTTTGATTGGACACACATTTTGTCATTTTTGTTGTGATTTGATCAGAATAGTAGGATATTACTATTTATTTAATTATATTTTTTTAAAATAACCTTTTCACTCTGAATGCTCCGTGCATATTTTATCTGATAATTTATTTAATAACACTAATCCAGTGAAGCATGCATAACGTATTCAGCTTTCCAAGTTAATTATGCAACATGTAATCCGTGTCAGAGGTCAAGTGTAGTGAGGAAATCACTTGATAAAATATCTACATGGAATTTTTTTTGAAGGAATAAAAATGGATTTTGCTAAGTAAACTTCAATAGGTATGCTGACTGTGAGGATTCAAAAAGTGAGCAGGAAATATATCTGTAATTTCATTAATAGTAAAAAGCATCAGAAAAACTGTTTTGCTAGGACAGTAGCATAATTATTTATTAAGCATAATAACGTGCTCACAGTAGATAACCAGTAGGTGATTCATTGTACAAGGGAATTTATACTCAAAGGGGATTCAGGGACTGATTGGTAAATCGCAACATACAGTAGTAGCATAATCATGCTATTTACCATTTGAAGGATGCTTTCCATCATATTCTCCTCAAATACTAACTTACAATCACTCAGTTGTCAAGCCAAAACCATTGGATGTACTGACAATCTAAATAGCTGTGTCAGACAAAAATTTAATCAGCTGTAGATCTTGATGAGATTTTTTAATTTAGTTTTGTTTCTTCTGCTAAATGCACACATTAGTACAAAAAGTAACTTGCCAGAAAATATATTTTAAAAAAAGCACCAACAGCCAAGTTGGGAAAACACTACAGTGCTTACAATATAGATAGGGACAGACTTTTGGAGTATTGCCATATGTTGCAGTGTTGAATGATGACTTTTCAAGAAGTTTTAATTTTAGGTTGGGGTCTGAACTAAGGAAAAAAAAAAGAAAGAAAATAATTCCTGCAAATTATGGACTGTACCTGTATTGTTTATTATATTGCAGAAGTTGGCATATATCCATATTAAGTCTAAGTGGCATTACACTAAAGTTAATTTTGCGGAGTGAGCCTTATCTACAAATCTAGCTTCCTCTCCAGAAACAGTTTTTACTGTCTTTGTCCCCTGCTGACTTTCCAAAAACTGCTTAAAGTGTGCCTAATACCTATCTGACCAAATTAATAACAGACCTGACTATGTGCCAGTTGTGTCAAAGCTAAGATAAATCATTTTTGGATGGATAGATCACACACCATCACAAACATTTGTTTTCTGTCCAGTACCTGTACCAACATATCAACTTTCTAATTCCCTCCTACACTGCTGAAGCAATAGTGTATTGTTATAATTGTGTTCTATAAATATGCCTTTCAACTCTGTCTATATACATATGGAGTAGGTAGGACTGGCAAAACTTATAGGTCATATTGGCACATGATGTGAATGGGATTTGATTTAACCTTAGGAGAACCCTTGAAGCTACTTACTCTTTGGCCCCGTCCACACTACATAACCGATCTCAAGAACCATACTCGAAACCGTTCTAATTAATCCAGCTCAAAACGTCCACACTGAAGAACCGTTTCATGTTTAGTCGGGCTTAATGCGTACACACACTATTGAAATAGTTTGGTTGCAGTTCCTAGCAGTGCAATGTGTTATGCCCTATATTAATAGAGGTCCATATTGCTAAAAAGAAATAAAACAAGTAAATGCGAACACACACAAGTAAGGCTTGAAGTTTTCAGGTTTTATTTTTAATCAGATGACGTCCCTTTAAACAAACTGAGTTGATTCTGTTTCATAAATAAACTCAGAAAAAGCTGTCAATTACAAAACAATCTTTGTTTTTACCTTCATATCTTGCCTGCGCCTAATTCTGGCCCCCTTAATTTTATTTCAAACAGAGCTGACAAATGACGTGAATTGTTCGTCCCCGATTCTACTTTTAACTCGCGTTTCATTTTTGCAGTCGCCTAATTTAACGTTCTGCTTTAGTTATTTTCCCCACTAGTTTACCACAAATGTCATGACAGGTTGTTTTTTTTAAGCATAAAAATGAATACCTAGTGCGGAGAGCACACTGATAACAACTCCTTCAGGCGCCTGCTCTGAGTATTTTGCCAAACATACCACAAAGCATTTTGGGATATTGCAGGATACACAAAAAATGTAGTTTGGTAGTACAGCGTCCACACTTCTGACAAACCACACTACCTGATGCAATTTAATTTAGGAAACCAGGCTCGAGACTACCCTCTGAGGTGGTCTCGAGTCTGGTTCTCGAGTACGGTATTAAACACTGCATAGTGTGGATGTTAACCGTATTTAGCACTTTTAAGCCGGTTTAAACGCAACTAATACAGTTTAAAGGCATAGTGTGGCCAGGGCCTTTAACTACAAGTTTGTGTTGTCAAATATGGAGACCAGAAACAAGCATTTCATAAATGACATGGTATCACATGCTAAATTAAAAATATGTAACACATGTTTCTTGTGTAGGAAAATAGAAAGAAATGTATACATTATTCAATTCCAGTTTGTTTAACTTCCTCTCCATTTCACAGTGCTGAAATGAGCTGCAAACTATCTACTTGCCGGTGTTTGCCATTTCAGAAAATAGTAGCTGAACTGTTTTGGCAGTGTCAGAGAAAATAATCCATTCAAAAGCAACATGGTATTATAACAACATCAACCAAACAATTAGGAACATTGCAGCCTGAAGGGATGTTGCAAGCTTAAACCCCAAGCATCTGTAGACTGTAGAAAGCCTATAAAAGTGATTAAAAAATTGGTCTGGGGTCAGGTAGGAACATGGAATCTGTCAAATTCTTGATGTTAAATATCATTCCAGGGTACTTACATCAAAATTGCATTTTGTTTTCACTTATAACAATTGTATTCACATTTATAGAAGAAAAGTACACTAAACTTAAAAGTACAGTTCAATGATTCAGCCATACCAATTTGTGCAGGAGTCTGCCAGCACTGATTTTTGTTCCTGCTTCGCCCTGAGGTGTCCCATTCTGTCAACACTGTTCCACCTCTTGATTTTATAATGATATAAATTATAATTGCATAACTGTGTCAACCTCGTCAATCACTTTTCAGTGTGATTCTGGTTTATTTAAACTTGGCATAGCAGCCATTACTGCTTTTCATTGAGGCTGTTGTTTGGTGAAAAACAGACATTTTACGTTTTTCTTTTATTTTATTAGTAAGGGTGCATGAAACTAACTGACATTGCATGGTCGATTTCAGCAATTTCCTGTTGAAATAATGACCAGTGAAAAAAGACCGCTTTACTTATGAATCCAAGGGTGGATTATCATTATGGATGCTGTACCACTTTGAAGGACCATCCATAATGGTGTAGGCATGCAAAACTAAAGAATGTGCTGTAAGATGTTGGGATGTGATTCTTCATCTCATTGTTAGAGCTAAGCTATTAGCCGAAACATTGCCCTCATGGATGATAACATTGCATCCTTACCAAGCCCCAAATCGTGCCATATAGAAATGCATAAGTTAAATGTATTTTCCTCTCCCATCATTATTAATAAATCATATTTATTATTATTTTTTTCAGGTTGTCTGGCTTTCAGTTGCCATCGCCTATTGTAAGCACAGGTTCAATTCTTGGACTTTGGTTTACTACTGACTTTGCAGTGAGTGCCCAAGGATTTAAAGCTATCTATGAAGGTAAGGCTAATGGGTTATTCATTTTACACCTGAAAAGTAATGTATTTGTGTTTGTTTTTAATTTTGTCAGCATATTTGGGTCTATACATGTAGGGCGCCATGCTTATAGAATGGCTTTGTTCTGTTTCTTGGTGGTATTTTAAGCAATGTGTGTTGTTTTTTGTCACTAAGTTTGTATTTATTTTATGCTATACAAAGTGTATCTGCAGTGCAAAAAGAGAAAGTTATATACAAAGCAATGGAAGATCACAGCTTTAATCAGCCTGCAGCAACTGCTCTGGGTAAACCAAGTTAAAGTTTGAACATTATGGAAGCTGAAAGAGCTGGTGATGGCTGTGCCAGTTCTGTTATGTGGTTCCCTCAACGCTCTAAAGACTCCCCCGCATCCCATTTCATAATTTTGTATTTATTTATGTATTTATTTATCAGCAAGTTTAATATTTAAACTCATGATTATTACTCCAAGTTAATCATATTGGGAGGGAGGGTCATTTTTATTTGATAGTTCATTAGTGGGATTTTCAGCTATTTTGTCAGGCTTAAAAATATACTCAGCCTGGGCATAATGAGTTGGGATGTCTAACCATTTTGGTCAGGTCAGTAATTGTGTTTAATTTAATTTTAGTAAATGGCCAATTACATACTGTGTGGTTCAACCTAAAGTAATATGAATGAGCATGAGTGGATCAAGCATACTAGTTCATAGCAATTTTACATTTATTCCACGCCTATGCTCAATTTCTGGTTGAACATTAGATCTATTTGAAAAAAGAAAAAAACAAAACAATAACTGAATATTTGATTAATACGAAGGCTGAAGTCAAACCCAACATTGAACAGTATACAGTATACAGACCAAATAACCAACCTGGGTTGTTTGCTGTCATGATCATGATTGTTAAAAATCACAGCACTCAGTGTACATGCATGTAATATTTAGATTATATAACAAGTAATGTACAATGTATGCAATTTTTTTTTTTTGCCGTCCAAGAAAAAAAAACAAAAACATTTTTGGTCAATTTGCAAGCCTTTTTAGCGTCAGAAGGCGATTTACCCATCCTTTTTAGCCGTACCATTTTTTGGCCGGACACTTGCTATAGTGAGAGGAATGTGCATGATATGTGCGTGCTACGTCACATTCTCACAATGGAGACAGAATTTGGAGTTTCTAAACTGCATGTAAACCAAGCCAGTTAAGTTATACAAACAATAAGATGTTTACAATATAGTTCACAAAGTTTCCTAATGGAATCCTAATTTTGTTTGAAGTATTAAATAACTGGGTACTTCCAGAGGGGTATGGCCTACTGCTATAGGTACTAATGTTTATGATACTAAATAATGAGTATTTTGTTTTAACTTCGTTCTGGGTCTCACTGCACCACGACTGGTCAACCTTAAGACAATGCCAAGCTGGTCTCTCGCCTTGAGGGTTCAGTATCTTAGCAACATTAACTCCTTTTTTTGGTGGGTAAAAAAAAGGTTACTTGGCTAGTCAGCGGTATGTGGTTTGCAAATGTGAGGTACTTGGGCATTTCAAATTGGGGAGAAAACAGGTTAAATACATGATTGGGCACTAAAATATATACCTGTATACTTTAGTAGAGGTATCTCAATACACTGACACACAGTCATAGACATGTCTGATTTTACTTACATATATTTTTGCTTTAATATACACCACTGAAGTTCTTTTGTGGTTATTATTTTGAACCTTTCACTTCCTGTTGTTTTTGCTAATGGCATTTGATGTCATCTAGTTATCAGACCTGCAGGTGTTTCCTGCAGCCCTCAAGTTCTGATTTATGGGCCATTTCACCAGACTAATTGCAGTTTATTTGCCTGCAGAGTCTTGAGTGGCACAGCAGTGCATTAGATGCATGTGTAACCAAGTAGCAAATTTCTATCCCAGATGTTCTCAGCTAACAAAAATAGAAGTGTTTCAAATTGCCAATTTTATACATTCTGTCAAGCCTAATTAAGAAAACAGCATCCCCAAATATCAGTGTCAGTTCAGTCTGACAAAATAAATTATCTTATTAGCTATTATTTTTAGTACAATACAGTCAATTTGAATGCTTAACATTTTTGAAAAACATTTATTTAGTTTTAATCCTAATGGTCAATTTGCTTTGTCAATACTTTGATTCCCAAGGGTGAATTGTATTGCTGTGAACCAATGGGTTGATATGCAAGCCTGAAAATCCTGCAACACTAGAGAGGTAAATATAGCATCCTTATAGCATTACTTTTGCTTTTTGGAAATTGTACCCTAGAGAAAACTGCTTCGACAAAAATTTTTGTAAGCAATTTTTGTAAGCTACATTTACAAAAGGTGAAAACATAAAAGCTTAGGCAAATGCAGGCCCTAAAAAAACGGACACACCCATAACAGTGAAGTTCAAAGACATAGCTATTTGCTTGTTGCTTCAAAAGACTGCTCTAAAAAAATATAAATGACATTTTCCAGAAGACTTGATGTTCACTTACAAGTCTTGTGATTACATTAATTTTCCAATACGACAATAAAACCACACTATATATATATACACTACCGTTCAAAAGTTTGGGGTCACTTAAAAATTTCCTTGTTTTCCATGAAAACATACATGAAATGAGTTTGAATAGGAAATATAGCAAAATGAATAGGAAATATAGTCATTGACAAGGTTAGAAATAATGATTTTTTAATTGAAATAATAATTGTGTCCTTCAAACTTTGCTTTCGTCAACATTTGCAGCAATTACAGCCTTGCAGACCTTTGGCATTCTAGTTGTCAATTTGTTGAGGTAATCTGAAAAGATTTCACCCCATGCTTCCTGAAGCACCTCCCACAAGTTGGATTGGCTTGATGGGCACTTCTTACGTACCATACGGTCAATCTGCTCCCACAACAGCTCAATAAGGTTGAGATCCGGTGACTGTGCTGGCCACTCCATTATAGACAGAATACCAGCTGACTGCTTCTTCCCTAAATAGTTCTTGCATAGTTTGGAGCTGTGCTTTGGGTCATTGTCCTGTTGTAGGAGGAAATTGGCTCCAATCAAGGGCCGTCCACAGGGTATGGCATGGCGTTGCAAAATGGAGTGATAGCCTTCCTTCTTCAAGATCCGTTTTACCCTGTACAAATCCCCCATTTTACCACCACCAAAGCACCCCCAGACCATCACATTGCCTCCACCATGCTTGACAGATGGCGTCAAACACTCCTCCAGCATCTTTTCATTTGGTCTGCGTCTCACGAATGTTCTTCTTTGTGATCCGAACACCTCAAACTTAGATTCGTCTGTCCATAACACTTTTTTCCAATCTTCCTCTGTCCAGTGTCTGTGTTCTTTTGCCCATCTTAATCTTTTCTTTTTATTGGCCAGTCTGAGATATGGCTTTTTCTTTGTAACTCTGCCTAGAAGGCCAGCATCCCGGAGTCGCCTCTTCACTGTTGACGTTGAGACTGGTGTTTTGCGGGTGTGTGACAGTCTGGCTTGCAGTGCTGATGTCACGGACCAGGAAGTAACTGAAACAAAAACAATGGATGGGCGGTTGAAGCTGAGTGCCACGGCACTCAGCGTATTTATTAATAAACAAACAAAACAAAACAAAAGATTTAAACAAAACAGAAACCAAAGGGCACGAGGGCCAAACGAATAAACAGACAAACAAGTAAGTGGCGTGCTGGCTAATCCAGCACGTTTTAGCAATTGTTTTTATGTCGCTCTCTCTCTCTCTCTCTCTCTCTCTCTCTCTCTCTCTCTCTCTCTCTCACTACCTGTACACTCCAACACTCCACACCGCAGCACAGACAGCTGTCGGTTCTTATACTCTGGCCGAGGGTTAACTAGCTGTTTATCTTATTACCCCTCGGCCATAGTCTACAGCGTTTGGTAAGGATGCATGACTGTCAGCTAGTTAAATAATCAGTAGCTGATCAGTCATGCATCCTCACGGGATTTTAAATATAAATATAAAAGACGCGGCGCTTTTACCCGCGCCGCAAACAAAAATACAAATAATAATACATAGAGGCGGGACACTCCGCCACACATGCCCCCTTGTGCGCAGCACACATGGCCTTTCGGCCACCTCCCCCTTATTCCCTAAAGTCCCGGCTAGCAGTCCCGGCGCAGGAACAGGGGCAGCAACGGGCCAAAGGTGGCGGCCACAGTGGGATGTCCTCCTCCCACCCAAACAGCCGTAAGCGTTCCAATGGCCAGCGCACAGGCCGGCTCCTTTGGCCAAAAATTTTTGGGGTGGTCTCCAGACCTGCCCCCTTCTTCATGGCCGGCAGCTCCCTCCGTGGGGCTCCAGCCACCCTCTCTCCTGCAGCGAAATTGCTGCGGGGGAGCTGGTCTCCTGACCTCCCCCTTCTTCATGGCTGGCAGCTGCCCTTCATGGGGCTCCAGCCACAGTATTTCCTGCCGCGAAAGTGCGGCTGGGGAGCTGGTCTTCTGACCTCCCCCCTTCTTCGTGGCCGGCAGCTGCCCTTCATGGGGCTCCAGCCACAATATTTCCTGCCGCGAAAGTGCGGCTGGGGAGCTGGTCTCCTGACCTCCCCCTTTTCCGTGGCCGGCAGCTCCCCTTCATGGGGCTCCAGCCACAGTATTTCCTGCCGCGAAAGTGCGGCTGGGGAGCTGGTCTCCTGACCTCCCCCTTTTTCCGTGGCCGGCAGCTCCCGTTCATGGGGCTCCAGCCACAGTATTTCCTGCCGCATGGCAGTACTGGTAGCGAACCCAGGCAAAACAGGACCCTTGGGAGGCGATGGCAGCAGTAGCGGACCCTCGGGAGGCGGCGGCAGCAGCAGCGGACCCTCGGGAGGCAACGGCAGCAGCAGCAGTAGCGGACCCTCGGAGGCGAACTCGGGAGGGAGCCCCTGTCCATGGAGGCGGCAGCGGAGCTCCACTTCTCCCTCGTTCCCTGTAACTGGTGGCTCTCCAGGCGATGCGGCGCAACAGGCAGCCCCAGGCGATCGCGGAGCAACAGGCAGCCCCAGGCGTCGCGGAGCAACAGGCAGCCCCAGGCGATGCGGAGCAACAGGCAGCCCCAGGCGATGCGGAGCAACAGGCAGCCCCAGGCGATGCGGAGTAACAGGCAGCCCCAGGCGATGCGGAGCAACAGGCAGCCCCAGGCGATGCGGAGCAACAGGCAGCCTTGGGCGGTGCGAAGCAGGCATCCTTGGGCGTTGCGTAGCAGGCATCCTTGGGCGGTGCGAAGCAGGGCAAGAGCAGTCCTTCCCAGGACGGTGGTTGTGGAACCAGCAGGTATTCACCCTCTGCTGGTGGAGGTGGGAGGGAAAGCAGTCCTCCCACGGCGGCTGAGGCGGAACCAGCAGGCATTCACCCTCTGCTGGTGGAGGTGGGAGGGCAAGCAATCCTCCCACAGCGGTTGAGGCGGAACCAGCAGGAATTCACCCTCTGCTGGTGGAGCTGGGAGCGGTAAGCAGTCCTCCCACGCGCTTGAGACGGAACCAGCAGGTATTCACCCTCTGCTGGTGTATGGGGAGGGGCAAGCAGTCCTCCCACGGCGGCTGAGGCGGAACCAGCAGGCATTCACCCTCTGCTGGTGGAGCTGGGAGAGGCAAGCAGTCCTCCCATGGCGGTTGAGGCGGAAGCAGCAGGTATTCACCCTCTGCTGGTGGAGGTGGGAGGGGCAAGCAGTCCTCCCACGGCGGTTGAGGCAGAACCAGCAGGCATTCACCCTCTGCTGGTGGAGCTGGGAGCGTTAAGCAGTACTCCCACGGCGCTTGAGACGGAACCAGCAGGCATTCACCCTCTGCTGGTGGAGGTGGCGAAGGCAGAGGCAGCTCTTGCTGCTCTGCTCCTGACGGTGGTGGAGACAGAGGCAGCTCCTGCTGCTCTGCTCCTGGTGGTGGCGGAGACAGAGGCAGCTCCTGCTGCTCTGCTCCTGGTGGTGGTGGAGACAGAGGCAGCTCCTGCTGCTCTGCTCCTGGTGGAGACAGAGGCAGCTCCTGCTGCTCTGCTGCTGGTGGTGGTGGAGACAGAGGCAGCTCCTGCTGCTCTGCTGCTGGTGGTGGTGGTGGAGACAGAGGCAGCTCCTGCTGCTCTGCTCCTGGTGGTGGTGGAGACAGAGGCAGCTCCTGCTGCTCTGCTCCTGGTGGTGGTGGAGACAGAGGCAGCTCCTGCTGCTCTGCTCCTGGTGCTGGAGACGGCAGCAATGGCTCCTCTCCCTCTGGCGTTGGAGACGACAGCGACGGCTCCTCTCCCCCTGGCGCTGGAGACGGCAGCGACGGCTCCTCTCCCCCTGGCGCTGGAGAAGGCAGCGACGACTCCTCTCCCTCTGGCGCTGGAGAAGGCAGCGACGACTCCTCTCCCTCTGGCGCTGGAGAAGGCAGCGACGACTCCTCTCCCTCTGGCGCTGGAGAAGGCAGCGACGACTCCTCTCCCTCTGGCTGGAGAAGGCAGCGACGACTCCTCTCCCTCTGGGCTGGAGAAGGCAGCGACGACTCCTCTCCCTCTGGCTGGAGAAGGCAGCGACGACTCCTCTCCCTCTGGCGCTGGAGAAGGCAGCGGCGACTCCTCTCCCTCTGGCGCTGGAGAAGGCAGCGACGACTCCTCTCCTTCTGGGCTGGAGAAGGCAGCGACTCCTCTCCCTCTGGCGCTGGAGAAGGCAGCGGCGACTCCTCTCCCTCTGGCTGGAGAAGGCAGCGATGACTCATCTCCCTCTGGCGCTGGAGATGGCAGCGGCTGGGCTTTTCCCGATGGAGCTGGAGATAGCGGTAGCCCTGCCATATCTGCAGCCAGGTAGCGGATTACCATGTCCGCAACCTCCGCGAGGGACACTGGGCAGTGTTGCTTTTCCCAGGCTTCCCATCGCTCTCCATCTCTGGCCCACAGGAGGTTGATCACATCAGGGAGGGCCTCTTCAGCATTCCTCCCAGGCTCCACCAGCCAGCCCCAGATTCCCTCAGAGGAGAGTGAACTCGTCTTAGCCAGCGGGCCCTCTCCCCCTGACGCCGGACGCTCAGGCTCCTCCATCTTCTGCCATGCGTGGCTCTGGCTGAGTGGAAGATACCTTACCTCGCCACACAGGAAGCACCACCCTTCCTCATCCAGACAGGCAAGGCAAACATCCGGCGTAGTAGAGACGCGACGGGACCTGTGACGGGCCCGCTGCGCTTGATCGCCACCTGCTGCTGTTGCTGCTTTCTTCGCCGCTTCTTCCCATTTTTTTTTTTTTTCAAACACAAAAACACTTTTCGAAAAAATAAAAACGCCCTTTGTATTCCTGGTCCGGCTGTTGGAGGCGTTGTTTGTCCCACGAGGACACCATATGTGACAGTCTGGCTTGCAGTGCTGATGTCACGGACCAGGAAGTAACTGAAACAAAAACAATGGATGGGCGGTTGAAGCTGAGTGCAACGGCACTCAGCGTATTTATTAATAAACAAACAAAACAAAACAAAAGATTTAAACAAAACAGAAACCAAAGGGCACGAGGGCCAAACGAATAAACAGACAAACAAGTAAGTGGCGTGCTGGCTAATCCAGCACGTTTTAGCAATTGTTTTTATGTCGTCTCTCTCTCTCTCTCTCTCTCTCTCTCTCTCTCTCTCTCTCTCTCTCTCTCTCTCTCTCTCTCCACTCCCCGTACTCTGTACACTCCAACACTCCACACCGCAGCACAGACAGCTGTCGGTTCTTATACTCTGGCCGAGGGGTTAACTAGCTGTTTATCTTATTACCCTCGCCACAGTCTGCATCGTTTGGTAAGGATGCATGACTGTCAGCTAGTTAAATAATCAGTAGCTGATCAGTCATGCATCCTCACGGGTTTTTAAATATAAATATAAAAGACGCGGCGCTTTTACCCGCGCCGCAAACAAAAATACAAATAATAATACATAGGGGCGGGACACTCCGCCACAGGGTGATATTTAATGAAGCTGCCAGTTGAGGACCTGTGAGGCGTCTGTTTCTCAAACTAGACACTCTAATGTATTTGTCCTCTTGCTCAGTTGTGCACCGGGACCTCCCACTCCTCTTTCTATTCTGGTTAGAGCCAGTTTGCGCTGTTCTGTGAAGGGAGTAGTACACAGCGTTGTACGAGATCTTCAGTTTCTTGGCAATTTCTCGCATGGAATAGCCTTCATTTCTCAGAACAAGAATAGACTGACGAGTTTCAGAAGAAAGTTCTTTGTTTCTGGCCATTTTGAGCCTGTAATCGAACCCACAATTGCTGATGCTCCAGATACTCAACTAGTCTAAAGAAGGCCAGTTTTATTGCTTCTTTAATCAGCACAACAGTTTTCAGCTGTGCTAACATAATTGCAAAGGGTTTTCTAATGATCAATTAGCCTTGTAAAATGATAAACTTGGATTAGCAAACACAACGTGCCATTGGAACACAGGACTGATGGTTGCTGATAATGGGCCTCTGTACGCCTATGTAGATATTCCATTACAAATCAGCCGTTTCCAGCTACAATAGTAATTTACAACATTAACAATGTCTACACTGTATTTCTGATCAATTTGATGTTATTTTAATGGACAAAAAATTTGCTTTTCTTTCGAAAACAAGGAAATTTCTAAGTGACCCCAAACTTTTGAACGGTAGTGTATATATATATAGGGCTTGGATTTTTCAGTATTTATTTTTTGTTCAGTTCGGGGCAAAATTATTTATTTTCGGTTATTAAAAATAAACACCACTTAAAGTGAGCATGTCCACATTAGGATTCCGGCAATGTAGAACTCTGGATGTGCATTTTGAATCCGAGAATTGTGAGAAGTAACAGATTTCATTTTACTCCCCTTTACCGTCCACGTATCTATCACACTACAGTTCATGCTTTGTTTTCTGCCCACCCGACCGTTCATGGTCGTTAAGCCTGTTGCTAAGCAAATGACGCATTGACGCAAATGACACGTATTACGTAGTGCACAAAATTGATGATTGGTCAGTTGCTTGGTCAGTTGCAATGTCTTAGCACACTGCCTGCCTTCTGAAATCTGTTTTCTTCATGTAGAAAGAGAGTAGTGAATAACTGACATTATTTAAAACATGTTGCCAAAACCAACGTTTACCGGCTTCAAAAGATAAAAACAGAATCGTCTAAATAGATCTTCGGGGGTGTTTTTTCGGTTATTATCGGTTAAAACATTGTCATATATATATAAAAGCTAGGCAGAGAATGAGGTGAAATTGTAGGGACAAGCTGCACTAAGCTGCATAACTGAACCAATTTTAGTCCGAATATCTCTTTCTTGATGGAAAACCTATTCAAGCACCTCCATTTTCTAAATTAAAATTCTGTACCTATCCATGCATTTCTACATTCTGATGGGAAAGACCTAGCCCATGTCCAAGTGCCTGAGGTTCTGAAAACTAAAATCGGTTCTTAGGTTCTAATAAAATACCTTCAGTGTACAGTAATTCTTTTTCAGCGTTCAGTAATTATTCTTTAGAGATTTTGAGTCAAGGTGCTGTGTGTATGCATGTTGCAAATACAGAAAAAATAGAAAACAGGGAAAGAGGCATTTTGGCAAGTCAGTTTTTTTTTTGTAATTTTGTTTTGTTTTCTTTTGTTTGTTTGGCATTTTTTGGGGGGGCTTGTTTTTTGTTGATGAGAATTATTAGTTTTCTAAGGAAGCTTTTGACAGCTGAGCCAAAATGGGTTTGTTAATTGTGAAACAAGATAGACAATTCATAGGGCATATATATCTTGTTGCAAATCTAATGGTATATTAATATCTAGCAACTGAAATTAAAAAAAGTAATTTGTTTTCAGGTGAATTTAAATCAATATGGAAGTCATCATGTTCTGTTTTCAGCTAAAGTGTCATAGGACTAAACAAACATTCTGCCTGAGTACAAACTGTGTAAAAACCCAAATATAGCCTGACCTAAGTTTTAAGATTTTTTGACTTTTACAAGCATTTTTATATTCATATGTGGCTTAATGATTTAAAATTCATATGTTTTACAGCATAGTTCTCCGCGTAATTTAAAAGGTTTATATATATATATAAGTTAATATCCAAAAATGTGGCCTTAACAGAGGGGTTGTTTTTGTTTTAAGTTACAAAACCAGAAAATGTATTTATTTGGAAATGAGAAGTCAGTTTTTGTAACTGGATAGCACTTCATTGAACAGAAAAGAAGTGATCCTCTGAAGGGTTACTTGACTTATTTTTACCACTCATATCTGTGAACTCTCATAATTTACTGTAATGATCCAAAGCAACTGGTTGTTAAATGCTTCAATGAAGCACTACACTATTCCCTACTTCTCCTTGGAAATTAGATATTTAGACTCAGGGACTAAGTATCCAGGTTTTGTTCAGTATCATTCTAATAAATAAAACAAATACTGCAAGCCGGGAACATCTTTACTTTTTAAGAATGCGCCTGTGTTCACATTGCAGATTTATCTAGCTATGAAGTGCATATACATAACATACTGGAAAACTAGTATAAATGGTTTGAGAATCAACTCGAAATGTATGGATTAATATCACATAGTAAATTTAATGAGATATGACATTGTGGGTTTCCTTTTCAAAGGCACAAGTTCATTGAGTTTTAGTGTTTTTTTTAAAGAAAACAAAAAGTAAATTACTGCCCTAGGTTATTTAATTAAATTATTAATATATAGAAGATTACAGTTTCCCAATGGCGGTGGTAATAAATGTATAGATGTCATGGAAGTCATTTGCCAAAGCGCAAATGAACTGTACAAACATTGCATCAAAATCAATCACAAAATACAAAGGCAGCAGTGTACATAATTATCATCAAGTGAATTAGGATACTTTCCAACCATAGCACCATACCCTTTTTATTTTATTTTTTTAATGTTTTACATTTTTTAATTCTGAACAAAGGCTTGATGACATTGCAGGAAGTAGATTAAAATACAATATTTTACTCGATGAACTTCTGTGGAAACTGGATGAAGTTTTCTTGCCCTTTTGGATATAGGATATACAGTTTCAAACAAAAGATGATTTTCAGGACTACTTCAAACTTTACAGTAAATATGAAATATCTATGGTGTGACATGATTTATGTGATCCTACATCCATCTGAGGGGGAAAAAAAAAATTCATTCACACTTTTTTGTTTTTGTTTTGTTTTTAACAGCACGATTTTGTTTGATGGACAGCATCTGTCAACATAGCTTGAGGATAGTTTTTCTGACAGACCCATCATTATAGCAGCAAAGTAGTTAATTAATCTGTGGAGCTCATGAAGCTATTTTTCTTGTACTGGACTAACAGCTGCTGTATTAACAAAATATATATATATATATATATATATATATATATATATATACAGTACAATGCACAGACAATCATCACTATTAAAAATGTTTACAGTTTCAGTTACAGTTTCTCATTCTTCTGTTCATGATAACACGTGAATACTACCTTTCCTGGGGTTTCCTATACATTCTACATTCAGAATGGTTGCACAGCCAAGATGGCAAATCCTTTTTTTTCACAAATTCGTGCAAAGTATGACATTTTGCACTTCGCCAGCAGAAAAAAAACAACAACATATATCTCATTAGTAATTGTCAATAGCATGTTAATTAATTACACCTCCATTTTTTTTTTTTTTTTAAACACTTTTTGTTAGTTTCAAAGCAAGTTTTTAATATTTAGTATTTCCTTAAGACACTTCTAACAGTGGTTTCTAGTGTTACATTCTACAATCCATACAAGACACTGTAGCCAAACGTCAGAAGAAATCCCATACCAAGTCAGCTGATGATGCTTATTGAAGATTGATAAAGTAAATAATACAATATCTTGATTCATTCCCTCCTGTGATTTTAACACACACCATTGTGAAATTGGCTTTTTGTTAGGACCAGGTGTGAAGTAAACTGGCTTGTGATAGTTTTCAAAAGCATCAATAGACTTACTGCCCCTATTTGACAGAAAATATCATTCCCCAAAGCACTAACCACAGCTTTCAAGATGCATGGTTCAGAGCTTTGAAGTTACTAAGGATTGACTTCATTCTGTGCAGAACTGATTTATGAAGCACTGCACAGAGATATTGTCCTATTCATCATTACCAGCTATAATAAGGTCTCTTTCTAACCTGTAATACTTAGGCCACAGTCACCAGCGAAGGCTTGCTGAGATTATCTCACTATAATGAAATAGTTAACATTAATGTGGTAACAGGTCATGCTTTAGAATTCCCTTCTCATATATATATCATACCCTCCTCCCTGGGAAAAAAACAGTAATAATTCTTAATCAAAGAAAATAATGAAGGTCAGTGAACTAAGCTTTAACTTCTAATTAGGCAGACCACCCTAACGACAATAACAAACTGACAACATGGCGTGCTACAATTCTAATAAATTGGTAGTACAGTCTATGTAAGTATGTCTGAATAAAGTCTGATTGCTCCCACAGGAACTACCAATTACAGCAACAGAGCAAAGATAGGGCAACTGTAACTGTAGGAAAAAATTATGTGTTGCAGTTTTCATACATAAACACCCCCGGTGACAAATTATAGTTCTTGACCGCTAATGGCTGCCAGCACTTGCCCAATCCACAACAGGAATAACAAGTCTGTAGTTCGTAGCTGGTACTCTTCTGTATCATCAGTCTAAACCCAGCCCAACCAGTGATACTCTGAACAGAATTGTAAAATCTATTACCAATTCATTTCAGAGCGAAGTTGTCATTTGTGTTAATAAAACACTTACTTTGGCTCACAAATGGATTGTCTGTTATTAACAAGAAAAGAAAGAAATACCCTGTACTGTTGAAAACACTGGGATTGCTGTGTATGAAGCCACGGAGGATAACTAATGATTGAGTTATACAAGCTGCTTTGTATGGTCTTGACTTGTATTCCAATCACAAATCAGCCTCTTGACCAGCCATATTTAGCTTGGTCTACAACACTCAATCCGATTTCTATTGTTGTGAATTTATTTTTGCAATGACCTGTACATATACCAGAATCAATGATTTATTTGAAAACAATTATGTGAATCAAAATGTAACTGTTGCTTGGGTAGATTAAAACACCCTATATTAATCAAGAATAAGAAAGTATTAACTTTTTAACAGTGAATTAAAAAGCTTTAAGAATTAGGAGTTCCTTTCAACACGTTCATGAATTCTGCCAGAAACACTACCTTTCATTTATACACGCCCTTGGTTAGACTAATACTTGAGCACAAGAGTCACAGTATAAAATAATGAATTCAATGGAAACGTGGCTTGCAGGGTGGCTGTCGGTTACTGGCATTGTGATTTATCATACTACAGTATTGCTCATACACTTGCTATTTTCCACTAGCCAGATGTTTTATTTTATTTTGCTTGATTTTTACAAAAAAATAAGTTTTAAAACATACTTGAAAATTCATTTTTCTTTAGAAATGTCTCCATAAATACCGTGTCTGGTTTTGATTTTACACTAAATTGTTTGACGGATGTGTACTGTGAAGAAGTTCACCATTAGATAGATCTGTCAGCTCCTCAACATCTGTAAAAATATATATTTTTTCTTTTGGGTCGGTAAGCATTCTTGGTTATGTAAAGCAATTCAGGTACGCTGTCCGGTAATGCTGCGCTTTAAAGTCATGGTATATATGGTAATCAAAAACCGAAATCTGAGACATGCTGCCCCTTCTAATAAAAGGTATCTCTATTGGCCTGGGGCTTTAGTGAAATGCATTTTGATTGGAGAGCCATCCCTGAAGTTAATCCTCTGAATATTTCACTACAGTTAATATTTTGTTAATTTATTTTTGGATTTATAAACCTTTGGACGATGTAGAATGATTCCTGGTAAGCTTGCACTGAATCTCCCGACAGAAAACAAAAAACCTACAACTCACTCGTCTAGCTTTCTGTCTATCTAACTTTACTTTTGTAAAGTATATAAAACCATACCTGATTGGTTGTTGGAACCTTTGGAAATGTCAGTCATTTGGTAAGCAACCGTGGTTGTTTAAAAAGGCTTAAAATGGGCGTCGAACGTCACCATTACATCATCGTTCACACATGAATGATTTCCAACAGCGCCATAGCGAAAGGGTTAAAGCACATTCATTTCATGTCTAGCTATTGAAAATAATTGTTATTATTATTATTATTATTATTATTATTATTATTATTATTATTATTATTATTATTATTATTTATTTCTTAGCAGACACTCTTATTTTTCAAGGATGCTTTAATTGATTTCCTTTTTAATTGTCTTTGTGTTAGTAATGCAGATGGGTGATTAAGTGATCTGTTTGTATATTATTGAGCGGCCTAGAAAAGTCTATAATTAGCATAGTGTCACAAAATTTGTACAAAACATGTGGTATGTCTGTTTGGAAGGCCACATAAAAAATCTACGGTACCAACTTATGTGTGTGTAAATATCTTAGAGTATTGTTGGAAAAGATGCAATGAATATATCTAGTTAGGCAGTCTTCATTTTTCATAAAAAAATTATGTAACATTAAAATAATGTTAAATTAATTACATTTGATAGTGCGTCTAATTACGTGCCAGTCCAGATTTGTAACATTTGTTCCTTTTTGTATAATACTGTAAAAGTGTTATTGGGAATTATGTGAAAATGAAATGGTTTTATTGATTTATTTTGTTTATGTGGATATCGGCATTTATATCCAATGTTAAGCATTTCTGTACATAATTGACATCTTTTGTAGCCAATATAGTGACGCCAGCCAAGATGGAATAAAGGGTAGCAACAAACTACTGCACAGAACGTTTCAAGAAATCTGGGGTACCACCACAGTTGCTCCATGTTGAAATGCCACTAATCTTAGGTATCTGTAGAAATTTTGAACATGTTTTTAATTATAAGAAATAATCAGTCCAAACGTTACTCCTGTTGAAGAAACAAAATATATGTTCACAGCAATTGGATTATTGTGTGTATTGATTGATGCTTTTCAGATTTTCTCTGCAGCTCTCATCTTGCCCTATCATTCACCATGTTGTTTCCTCCCAGACATAGACCATTAGTTGTCTTCTGGAACATTTGCTATTCCTTAAAGATGCATGACACAAAGGTGCTTGATTTCCCAGTTGCAGTCAGGAATACAGATTTTGTAACGTGTCTGCTGCAGTATGAATGCGTCTTGAACATATCCTGGACCAACATTTATGTATTCTAAATTGTAAAAGAAAGAGTGGGTTGAATTACCAAAAAGGAAAAACACACCCTAAGAAAATGTGTAAAGGAGATACCATATTATTTATGTAGTAATACAAATTATAGTAAACTCATATAAAAGACAGTCTGCGTTCAAGACAAGCACTCTGCCTTTAGTTCAGATTATTTGTCAATCATCAATTAATGAAATATAGTAATAGATGTAATCTTGATGTGTAAAAATGGTAACATGTGCAGCATTGTTCTTTCAAACTCTTTGTTTAATCATTTTAAAAGCAAAATTCATTTAAAATGATGATACAATCTGAAAGAAAACATTGTTTCACCTTTGGCATCATTTCATAACTTTCTTTTTTATATAACACAATTCTAAATATCACATTATATTATAATAAAAAGATTTGTAAAAAGAAAAATAGATTGAAAATGTTACAATTACCACCACTGTAGCCAAGTGTGTCTCCATATATAACCAACGTTTGAATTACTCGATAACTTTAGGAACCAGAAATGGGCAGTTTTTCCTAAATGTTGCACGGACCTTGTTGTTTGTTGATTTCATACTGCTACAACTTTTATTTTTTAACAATTTACAGGAAATCAAGGTCTCTTGTCATTGGTAAATTGGAAGACATTATAAAAGGAAAAGCGTTATTGCCATGGGCACTGGAAATGGAATGGGTGAATTCTAGCAAATATCTAAATACCAGAGAGAGAGACATAAGTAATAAGGTACAACAATTATTATTACATTATGGCTTGTATCCAGAAGACAATGGAGTCATGTGCAATGCATGTCAACTCCATCTTAGCTGGCATAAGAGTTAGTGTCACTAGATACTGGTGCCACATTATTAAATTATAAGAAGCTAGGGAAAAGGACATAACATTTAGACACCGCAAGACTAAATTAGTTATTTTAACATTTATAGGCAATCACCTCTTCTACAATAAGGCTTCATTTTACAGCGAGTGAATTAATATAGACAGTGCAAAAAAACTAAATGACTGTCACCACCTTGTTCATTTTTTTTTTAAATAGCTTTGCAACCCCTTCAATATAATAAGGTGTGCTTGTATTTACCTACTATAAATGGTTTATTATCATCTGAATTTCATTTTATGATATATTTCTAATCATACTAACTTAACATATGCCTCTTTTTTTAGCATTAGAATATTACCATTCTCATTAATCCTATATTATTTTGCTGTGTATCTTTTTTCCCAGATGTTACTTTGACTTTTTTTGTACCCTTCTACCTGTTCACTACCTGTGTTACAGGTGAAACAACCCCACCTGATCCCACACAAATGCCTGTGTGTGTAATATCTGTAACACAAGATGTGCCTGGGAGTGTCACGGCATGATAATTGGGCTTCAAATTTGAAATGTCATCTGAGTGACATTATTGTCTGATAACAGTATGATTTAGGGAAATACTGCAAACTGATTTGTCAATATCAGCATGATATTTTAAAGCTTAATGATATGCGTAAAGGAAACACTTACATTTTGTCATCAGACTAATGTATATTGCTCATGCTATGCAAGTCCTTGAAAGTACCAAAAACAACTACTTGAGACATATTCACAAACATAGTCTCTTGAAAAACATAATTGCTGTTCATAAAGCACTGTTGTATTGTATTGTAATGTAAAATGTACTTGACTTAGGAAGGAAGCTCTTTCTGAAAGGTTGTTTCATTCAGTGAATTCAGATCATTATAATATTCATGAAGTACTTTGCGTATATTTGGCAAATAGTGATAAAATTTCACCCAGACCACACACACACACGGTTTCTGTTCATTGAACTGAAAGGTAAGAGGGCTTTACATTTCTGTTTGCTGTATGGCACTGCTAGACTTTGGGCATCCTTTCCAGTCCATAGCCCTTTGTGCTTTCACAATGTGTATATTTATGAGTTAGCTCTCTTCATTCGATGCACAGAAACATTATCCTACACAAAGTACAAATTTAAAAGGCTTGTGATTACCATTCTGTGGAATCAGTATTTGTATTATAATTGTAATTGGTATCTTATTCTGTGCTTTAAGAATAAAATGCAGAGATGATGAAATAGCACAAAATAGGCACCAACTACTGATGACCAGGTCTTGGGGGTATTTTTCTGATTGTATGAACAAAGTCTGTTTGCTGGGTAAAGGTATGCAGTATGCTGGAGAAAATGTGCTCTGTTATACAGTACTCCAGACTTTGACAGCCTTTCATTTCTTTTACAACTCATGGAACATCATCAAACACTTCAGTGCACAGAGAACATCAAAATAATAAAATTGAGTTAGGTACCATTTTAGTTTGTATTCTACAAAGTCTGTGGTATGTTCAGATACAGTTGCAGATGCAGCTTTCAGCACCTCCCATATGGTATTTATAATGCACATTTTTATTGCCTGCGTGCAGTACCTTACACTTTTCTCTATTAAATGTCATTTGCCATGTGTCTGCCCAGTTCTGAATGCTGTCTAGATCATTTTGAATGGACTTTGCTGTTTCAGCAGTGTTTGCCACTGCTCCTATTTTTGTGTTGTCTGCAAATTTAACACATTTGCTTACTATACCAGGATCTAAGTCATTAATGTAGATTAGGAAGAGCAGAGAACCTAATAATGATTCCTTGTGGTACTCCACTGGTTTCCTCGCTCCATTTTGAGGTTTCTCCTCTAATCAGTAGTTTCTGTTTTCTACATGTTAACCACTCCCTAATCCATGTGCGTGCATTTCCTTGAATCCCTACTGCGTTCAGTTTGAGAATTCATCTTTTATGCAGGACTTTGTCAAAAGCTTTCTGGAAATCTAAATAAACCATGTCATATGCTTTGCAATTATCCATGTTGCATCCTCAAAAAAGTCAAGCAGGTTAGTTAGACACGACCTCCCTTTCCTAAAGCCATGCAGACTGTCTCCCAGGATAGTTACCATATAGGCAATTTTCCATTTGGGATCTTATTATAGTTTCCATAAGTTAACATATATTAGAAGTCAGGCTTATTGGTCTGTAGTTACCTGGTTTGGTTTTGTCTCCCTTTTCGTGGATTGGTATTACGTTTGCAATTCTCCAGTCTGTCGGTACAACCCCTGTCTCAAGAGACTGTTGCATGATCTTGGTTAGTGGTTTGTAAATAACTTCTTTAATTTCTTTGAGTCGTATTGGGAGGATCTCATCTGGCCCAGGGGATTTGTTTATTTTAAGAGCTCCTAGACCTTTAAAACTTCTGCCTTGGTTATGCTAAAGTTATTTTAAACTGGATAGGAACAGGTCGACATGTGGGGCATGTTGTCTGTATCCTCCTTTGTATGTAAAAACTTGTAAAAAGGGATCATTTAATATGTTTGCTATTTTTTTCTCTTCATCTATAATGTTGCCATTTGTATCTCTTAGACATCTTACTTCCTCCTTGAATGTTCTTTTTGCTGTTATAATATTGGAAAAACTTTATGGAATTGGTTTATCCCCCTTGGCATTGTTAATTTCTATCTCTCTCTTGGCCTTTCTAGTTTCCTTTTTGACTTCTGCTTGCAGTTTCAAGTACTCTTTCTGTGTACTTTGTTCTTGGTTCCCTTGGTTAAATGCTCTGTAAACGCTCTGTAAAGATTAACATTAACCTAAAAAATGCATAAACACATTTTCCCAAAACTTGTATATATGATGAAAAAAGTGTTTTTGGTAAATACAATGTGTTGCACTTTAATCAGTGCACATAACTCTTTAAATTTTAAAAATATATGAAAAATACCTTTGCCAAAAAAAAAAAAATGACTTTATAAAAGCTAATACTTTTCAACAAAACAGACAATAATGTGTATGTGCAAAACAAATTAAAAGAGGAGTTATTAGTTATTTTACAGGCACATAGCTTATTAAGTGCTGTCTGTGTGTATACAAGTTATATTTTTCTAATGCTAAAAAACAAGAAAGACTAAATTTAAAGACACTGTGGCACAAGAAAAAAACAAAGCTTTTTCAGTCCCACAAGCAACTCAAATTATATCTTCCTGTTGTTATGGTAAAAAGCCATCTCCTGTTACAGGACAATATAATATTGCTTTTATTTTCAAAACAATACATAATAAAACAGTAGGTTCTTTGTGTGCAAAATAGCGGCTGAAACACAAAATGACTGTATATACCTCATCTCCCAGCAACAAAGCAAAACATATGATAAATATTAAGATTAAAACACTGACCTCTTACGGGATGGACGAAACTATTGCTTTGCCTTTGACAAAATGCATTAAAAGCAGTCGCAGTAGAACAGCTGCTGTTACTAGTGCTACTAAGTGGCTGGTCATCCTGACAATTTTGCCACTTTACCACAATGAGTAATAACACAATGACTCATGTATTACTGGCATTCTGAAAATGTGCCATAGTTGTTATGAATATTTGTTGTACTTGTTGCTCCCACAGGCTTATTGTAGATACACAGTAGAAGTATTAGCCATTTTACAGCAATATGATCCAGGAAAGGAAACCAGGCTGTTGAAGAGTACTTCAAGAAACTGCAAGCTCTTAGATTTAAAGGAAAAGCAGATTTTGTTGTTTTATTTTTTTTTACTTTAAGGCTTTGTCTGTTCTTTGATGAAATGCATTGTGATATAGTATAGTATGTCATGCAGCATTCGTGAAATGCTGATGCTTGAATTATTGAATGGCTAAAGGAAACCATATGATGGAATGTAAAGAATCTTAATCAAGGCCATTTTTTTTTTACACATTCTTTGCTATATGCCCCTTAGAACAAGAATCATCAAGCCTGAAGGACTAAGGAGCATGCGACGTGCATGTGTGTATGCAAAATAGAGGATGGGGTGTTCAATACAATATTGCACCAGTTTGCAGCTACTGTTTTCTTTGTATATGCAGTTTTACTACATTAATGTACCGGTAACATTCCTGTACTAAAATACAGCAAAAAAAAAGCTATCTTGTACCCAGGCAATTGCCTATAGTAATTGTAACAGCATTCTGTTTGTTAAATACAATTAATTGAAACTTCAGTATAGTGTAATATCAGTATACAGTGGTTTTCAATCATTTTTTTCTTAAACTGTACCCCTTCTGTCTGAAGGTTTTAGCTCAAGTACCCCTTTAAGAACATAAGAACATAAGAAAGTTTACAAATGAGAGGAGGCCATTCGGCCCATCTTGCTCGTTTGGTTGTTAGTAGCTTATTGATCCCAGAATCTCATCAAGCAGCTTCTTGAAGGACCCCAGGGTGTCAGCTTCAACAACATTACTGGGGAGTTGGTTCCAGACCCTCACAATTCTCTGTGTAAAAAAGTGCCTCCTATTTTCTGTTCTGAATGCCCTTTATCTAATCTCCATTTGTGACACCTAGTCCTTGTTTCTTTTTTCAGGTCGAAAAAGTCCCCTGGGTCGACATTGTCAATACCTTTTTGAATTTTGAATGCTACCGTGTAGTCTTCTTTGTTCAAGACTGAATAGATTCAATTATTTAAGCCTGTCTGCATATGACATGCCTTTTAACCCGGAATAATTCTGGTCGCTCTTCTTTGCACTCTTTCTAGAGCAGCAATATCCTTTTTGTAGCAAGGTGACCAGAACTGAACACAATATTCTAGATGAGGTCTTACTAATGCATTGTACAGTTTTAACATTACTTCCCTTGATTTAAATTCAACACTTTTCACAATATATCCGAGCATCTTGTTGGCCTTTTTTATAGCTTCCCCACATTGTTTAGATGAAGACAATTCTGAGTCAACATAAACTCCTAGGTCTTTTTCATAGATTGCTTCTTCAATTTCAGTACCTCCCATATGGTATTTATAATGCACATTTTTATTGCCTGCGTGCAGTACCTTACAATTTTTGCTCTGCTGAATGGTACCACTGTTGCAATAAAAGGCAGAATAATATGATCAACATTTTGTTTTGGTTTATTTAATATACTGTATCTTTTATGTCACAACAGTTTGGGACTGAAAAAAACTGCTGGATTAGGACTGAATACCAAACAGTAATTTATAAAACTTTTAATTACAAGTCTTTGGATGCACAGAATCAAAAGTCAGTATTTGGGAATCTCTTCGTAAACACACATATTCGCTATCTATTCGGCAAAGTTATTATAAGTAATCCAAAACAGTTTGCACTGTAAATATTTATCACGTTAACAGCCACTTCCCATCGCAGCATAATTAATCCATACTCACATAAAGATGCAGTTGCAAAAGGTAACAGCACTTTTATTGCTTTCCCAGTAAACTCTGGGTATTCAGTAGAGATATCCAACCAAAAATTGGAGATGTTTGTCTTCTTCATTAACATTTATACTGTGCAACATTTCCTCGCTGGTAACATTTGAAAATTGATCCAGTCCTGGGCAAGTGTTAGAGACTTTTCCATTTCAATGAAGTTCATGTTGAACTGAGCAACAAGCTCTGTGAGATGGCTGCAGATTATCTCTGAGATGTCTACCGCTTCAGATTCTCCATCATTGAGGTCAATTAGGCAGGTGAACATCATTGTTATTCCCACGCCTTCATTCCATCGTTCTGTTTTTGACATGAAACCTTTGATTTTGTCACATAGATCTATGCCATTAGTCTCTGATCCCTGCATGCTTGTGCTAAGTCTATTTAGTTCAACAAATACGTCTGCCAAGTACCCAAGTTTTTCATTCCATTTGGAATCTGAAATAATTACCAAGTAAGAATTCTGCTCCATCAAAAACTGAGTTGATTCTGTAATGCACTTTCAGAATGGAGAAGAAGCTCTTAAAAGTCTGCACCCATGTCATTACACAGAGCAGCGAAAATATGCAAGTTCTAAGGTCTGGACTTAATGAAATTCACAATCTTTACAACAGAGATTAAAACATCATTCAGTTCTGGGCTCAGTTTTTTCATGCCAATGCCTCTCTTTGCTTCCTGTTTTATTCTCGCTATCAAACCACTCTCTTATTGTCAGTCATAGCCCTTACCCCATGTGTGCAAATACCGATACAGTCCCATGAAAGGCTTGTCCCACGAAAAGTTAAAATATTAGCAATTTTTAGCTTAGGTTAGAGAAAAGCACAATGCCTGAGCTGACTACAGTAAATATGCGAAGTGTGCTAATCTACCCCATATGAGTGTTGCCTAGAAACAGCTTGTTGAACATGCCCCTTTTCCTGGCAGTGTTATTGTGAACCAGATGAGTCATAATTAAATGTGGGTCACTGCAGTGAAAACCAGGCCATTTATACTCCAACACATGAGTAAATCAAATTGTACTGTGTCAAGGGCAAATGACAGGACTGTTTCCATTGATTCCCTTATTTCCCTTGAAATGTATATTGATTGAAAAGCAAATATTTGTAGAGGAGGATATTCCTTTTCATTCCTTTGTTTGAACCAAAAATAGCCTTTCTTCTATTTGATCATCCTGTAAATTGGTTTACTAAATTGAAATGAAAAGAAAACAACATAGTTTTGTAGTATGGCTACATAATATTACATCATGTCAATATCAATACAAAGCTTGGGCCATTCCCCAGCCCGGGTAATCAATTTATTTAAAGTGGAAACCGCATGTTCTGACCAAAGTGACACAAAATCAGCCACCATACTTTGTGCATGCTGTTAACAAGTACTTTGGAATGTAACACTTCCCGGTCTATTTAGTTGATCTAAATAGCTTCAGACCGCTGTCATTAAAATTATGGAAGTAATAAGCTTTCAGTTTTTTTTTTTCTTTTTTCTTTCCGGACAGAAATACACAGAGCACAATAACATGCACTGCTGGATGTTTGGTTTTCATAACCTGACTATTGATTATATAAGCAGAGGCTGTATTGAGATTCGTTGCCATTTAGATCAATGTAATATACCCCACTATCTTTACTTCACTTCCATTATACGTGTATGTAATATGTAATGTAACAATAAACAGACATGTGCAATTTATTTTTAATACGTGAACAATAAATTAAATTAAATGTAATCTGATTTAAAAAAAAGTTAATTTATTTTTCTTTTTTTCAACAAAAGAGTATTCCTTTACCTTGAGTCTAAGGTTGTTCACAATCAACACAGATAATGCGCTTCTCCACGCTGCCTTTCTGCACAGGGCATAGCTGTCTGAAGTTTTATTTTTATTTCACTTGCCAACCTGGCATTGGCGTCTCTTGCGGCTCTCAGTGGGGTTGCCAGCTTCAGCTGTGGTTACACGCTTGGCAGTCTCCCTCTGTTCCAAAGTTGCTGTGCTAACTGTAAAACATATTCTCTCCTTGGTAAATTCTTCTCTGTGCATTCTTTGTAAAGTACCCAGGAGTTGATGGCTGCAAGGTCCAATACATTGTAAAACACCTGAACAGGCCACCGTCGGGAGACAGCTTTCACGGAATACTTCCGTGCCATCTGATCCAAAACATCAACTCCTTATTTTGTTGCATTGTAAAACTCCACAGTCTCTAGTATTTATTTTCACTAGACCCAATGCTAATTGACTGACCAAAGCAGCGCAGCTGGCAAGCAGGCGCCAGCCTTTGAAAAGGCTGATTGAAAACAACAGACTGTCAGTCATTCATTCACTCAGGCAGAGAGTAGAGACTAATCTGATTACAGCTAGACACATTGCGGATTGGTAAATAAAAATAATAAAGTAGAATACCGTTCAGTATAGTCAAAATACAATTGTTTTCTGTGTGGCTGTCAATGTGACTGCTTCCGGGGCTTTTAGGTATAATGTAATATATCTCCTTTATTTCTGCACTCCCGCGTTTCATGCTTTGTGAGAATATTGAATACATATGGACAGAAAGTTACATGAAAGGTACACAGCCCCATATGTGTTACACGACTGGAGAAAATTACATTTTAAAACCAAAAACCGCCAAAATGACTGCGGCGGGGCTTCTAGTGTAAAAGGTATCACTAAATCATTTGAAGATATCTCAAAATAACTTCCTGTTCATTTGGAGATATCTCTAAATAGACAGGAAGTCCATTCAAAACATAGAGCATTTTAACAGGAAGTCATTTAGAGATGTCTTCACATGACTTCCTGTTTATTTGAACAGGGAGTTATTTTGAGATATCTCGAAATGAACAGGAGGTTATTCTGAGATGTCTTAAAATGATTTAGAGATATGATTTTAGAGATTAAAATTATTTAAAGCTCAAAAACATTTAGATCTGTAAATCATTTTGATATCTCTAAATGTATTTAGAGATACCTGAAAATGATTTAGAGATATCTTAAAATAATCAGAGATATTTATATATTTATTTGAGATATCTCTAAATGATAATTTGGCTTGACACAGATAACCTCTACAACAATAGTCGGCAAGCGGCGGCCCTTGGACATGTTTCGTCTGTCTCCGTAAGTCTCCTTGGCAGGGCTGAGCGAGAGCGGAACTTCATTTTAATATTACCGCAAGGGGGCTGTCATGGGGGATGACATGGGGGGTCATCTCTGTATGAACTTCATACATTTTTTCTGAAAATTTAAGTGTTTTGCAATATCGATTCCAAAGCACTTGCTGATTGTAATGATACATTTTTGCCTCGCTATGGTACTTGAATCCTCATACATAGACAGGAACACAGAATAACATAAAACTAAATTCAAAAGTAGCATACATTTTTATTTTAAATGCTTCACTGTGTTATGGCAAATTCAATGAGAAAAATAGCACTTTCCTTCTGCGATCAGCTTTAGAACAGCAGGTGTGATAGACGTGACGACCATACGTAGACAGTCCTTCAAAGATTCTCGTGTCAGGCTGTTTCGTGCATCTGTTTTTATTGCATACAATGTGGAATAAATCGCTTTGCATGTGTAAGTACATCCAAACATGGAGAGCACAAATACAGCCAGCTTCTTCATGGTTGCGTAATTCTCTGACATATATAGGCAGATCAGAATGATTCCAAATTTGCTGTGTTATTGAATTCAGTTTTCAGCAACAACAATGCCTACTAGTTCTAGTTGCAGAGCTGCTTCGTCGATTGTGGGAAGCACTTGGTTCACATGGGATGAGAAATGTTCACTTTTATTTTTCCTTTTATCAGTTTCAGAAATAGGAAATAAATTCCCACAGCTACGTTTACTGTACTTGTACAATAGCAGTTCAGCATTTTGTGCAGAGTATACTTCATCAGAAAGCAACGCTTGATGATAGCCCAGTTAGTTTACATTGCCCAAAGGTAATTCTAACCCAGCCGCCAAGCCCCTTGAACCCTCTTGTGACTATAGCCCTACAAAATAGCAAAGCTCCTGGTATTACTTGAAGTGACAATAAACTCATGAAAACATAAATTAAAATGAGATCAACCTTTTTATCTAAGCACTGCTAACATTTCACAGGAAGCACCCACAGAACTATTTTTAACATATGCATAATAGGAAACTGGCTTTACCAATATGTAAAAAAAAAGTGTTTTCATTGAAAGAAAAGCCCCTTCCCTGTGTTTATATTCAACAAATTGAAAAGATCCCTTCAGTGTGGGTTAACTTTCACTTTAACTCATGTATCTGTATAACTGGTTGTTGACTGGCATGGGATTCCTATTATTCAAGATCATGAGTCACTTGTTAAGTTTAGATCACAACATTATTTTCTCTACAGTTCTATGATACTATTTGGCAGTCCCTTCTTGCACAGTGACTTCCATAGATTAGGTGTTAGAGGTCAGTCCTGATGACTATCGGATTCAATTCCCTTCACCTAGCTATCTGCCAGATTTGATCTCTAGAGAATCGGAGCTGACTGTTTTTCAGATAGAAAGTTAAAAGCAACTTATTTGCAACAGATACAATATTTTTTTACATTACTCCTGACTCCCAACATCTGTTTATATGTAACAATACATAGTGTAAATTACATGTAGTGTAATGTTTTTAGTAAAAACAAACAAAAATATATATATATATATATATATATATATATATATATATATATATATATATAGCAACAAGAAAAAGACTTTCAAAATCTTTCTTTTAAAAAAAAAAAAATAGTATTCGCCAATTGTTTTTATCATTTTCTCCCCAATTTGGAATAGCCAATTATTTTTTGGCTCAGCTCACTGCTACCACCCCTGCACTGACTCTGGAACGGCGAAGACGAACACACGCTGTCCTCCGAAGCGTGTGCCATCAGCCGACCACTTCTTTACACTCTGCAGACTCACCTCTAGCCACCTCAGAGCTACAGCGCGGAGGACAACGCAGCTCTGGGCAGCTTACAGCCAAGCCCGCAAGCACCCGGCCAGACCACAGGGGTCGCTGGTGCGCGGTGAGCCGACGACACCCTGGCTGACCTAAGCCCTCCGTCCCTCGGGCAGCATTCGGCAAATTGCGCGCCGCTCCCTGGGAGCTCCCATCCACGGTCGGCAGTGGACTAACCTGGACTCAAACCAGCGACGTCCAGGCTATAGGGCGCATCCTGCACTCCATGCGGAGCTCCTTTATCGGATGCGCCACTCAGGAGCCCCAAAATCTCTTTTTTCTCAACATGTTCTTAGCTTAAAACATACTTTGTCTAATCTACATAAGATTTTGAAAAGGAATATAATGAAATGTGTTATGCAGAACAAACTTCATTGCACTTGGCTTTATGTAAATGCAATACAAACCATGTTCATATTATTTTTAGAAAACAACCAAGAAGCATGTACACATTAGAATTAAACAAATAAGTCTTACATACAATATTTACTTAAATTATAAGCTCTGGATAAACTGGACAAAATATACTACAGGCTTCAAAATGTCTAAAACATATTAATTGTCCAGCTGTTTCTAAGCAGCAGGAGGTAGCATACTATCCTGTTTTAATGACAAATGAAAAAATGCCACTATTAGGCCAAATGGGATATGCATTTAGAGAAGGTAGGAGTCGTTTCCTTTTTCCTTTTATTTATAAAATGTTAAGAGCATCTTAAAAACATTTTGCAAACTGTAGTGTCCTGAGCTTACGTATCTGCAGACGATTCTGAACTGTTTTTTGAGTTCACAAGTGGTCTGGACTAGTCGTGAGATAATCATAGAGGTCAAAATACACGGTGACATACATTTTAGTTTGTAATTTGCTGAATAACATCTCCTTAGTTATTACATGCCTGATGTTTTAAATTGACTGTTTTTTAAACAGCAACAAATAATGTGTTCTTATGCCATACATTTGTATTAATAATTATGTTATTTCGATAATAATTGCTCAACTAAACCCTTAAGTGAAACATGAGAACCAAATGATGCTCATTGGAATCTCTGAACAAGCTGAATTTTCACAAGGGGTTTTGGGAAGCACGCCAGGATTGACTGGAAATCTTTGCACCTTACTTGAAAGAATAATATTGAATTCACAAGAACTACTGTCATGACAAATAATACTTATTTATTTATTTACTTATTCATAGAGTGGTCTGTCTGGTGGTCAGCTCCATCTTCAAAGTCACCTCTCACTAAACATCTTTTCTATTTGTTACAATTAAATATGACCTTTAGAAGTGTAACGTTTTCAAGGACCACTGAGTACAGCCATTTGTTTTTGGCAAACTTTATATTTGGGTTAGAGGACTCAGTAAAACTATACTACTTGCACAGCTGGAAGTGTTTAAGCCAATTGCATTTACAGATTTAGAGAGCAGTGGTGTATAGAAGGCCATTTCATCACACCGTTATGCTGAGCAGTGGTGCATACAGCCAGTGTATCTTTAGTTAGATTTTTCCATTGCCTTTCCACTCTGCATTCTCAAGAGACTGGGATATGAAGTCAGCCAGCCTGTGCAAGAATGTCAATGTCCTCTATTCTTTTAAAAAAAAAAAATTCTGAGATTGACAGTTATGCTGTGATTCACTGTTGTCTAAAATATTGAGTTGAGTTTGACAGATACTCTGGAAAATGCTAAAACATTCCTCTAATTAGATCAAAGCATTAAGTGATCCCTCTTTTGAAGTAATTCATAGATGAGTCAGGAAATCATTCTGCAGAGTTCCTCAAGTTTTGCCCAGTCACTTGAAATATAGTTTGCAATTAAAAATTCTCCTTTCTTTGAAAAGCAAAATAGTTTACTTATAATTTGTAAAACTTTGGACAAGTTCAACTTAAAGTTATATTTATTTTTTAACTATCTTACTAATAACCTTACTAATATTAACACAATGAGTTATGATTTAATTAACTTGATTTAGATTTAGGGAGGTTAAATATGAATGTTACTTTTATAACTTGTTATACATTTTCTTGTTACTAAGCACAAATATGTTTTTCCACAGCTCTAGCTCTCAAAAGGAAAATCTATCCAGAAAATATGGAAATAAAACACAGTACAGAAGAAGGAGCTGTGGCTCATAAATAAAAGGTTGTGTCTAAAAAAACCCATGTGTATACGATACGTAAATGCAGTAACAAACAGCATACAGTCGTCAATAGAAATCATAGTATTAATGGTGTTAACACTAGAACCGCTGGATTTTTGAACTACCTAGAACCGCCACGTGGGTCATTTTGACCCATACATTTTTAAACTGCTTCGTTATGAAAATGAAAGACATACTATCGGATACAACTCAAAAGTTTTATTCATGAAAATCGTATCTAACATTTGCATTGCAGAAACACTGTATTTAAAGTGTACTCTATGGAGTGTACGCATCTGTCAGCTGACTGTGCCTGCATCCAGGAGCTGTGTTGTAAACACAGATGCAGTTCCATTGAACACTATTGTGTAAACTGGTGCATACAAACCTGTAAAACAGATTTCTTTTTTTCTAAACGTAATATAAAAAAAGAATATATAACATACATTTCATATTGGGCACATAAGTTGTTATACTACCTGTCATTTCAATTTGCTGTACACATCTGAGTGCAGCTTGCCATATTCCAATCAAAATTACTACTTTCAAGATATATTTCAAGATATATTAGTTGCATTTCTGGAACAAAATGAAGGTGGTACATTTAGAAATAAAGCATAGGCTTTCATTGAGTAGACATCTTGGTGCAATTGTACAAATCCATAATCATAGCAATCTCTGTCTCGTAGTCAGTCTACAAACAAAGAAAGGCTTGAAATAAAAAATAAAAAAAACATGTGTGCTACTAGAGGAAGAGATGTTTGTTGTTTGCTGCATTTACAAAAAAACAGAATATCTTACGTTATATTAAAAAAAAAGACATGTATTGTAATGCATGGGTCATATTGACCCTCGTGGCGGTTCTAGTTAGAACTCTTTATAACTTGGTCCAGTGGTTAAAGAAAAGGGATTGTAACCATGAGGTCCCCGGTTCAAATCCCACCTCAGCCACTGACTCATTGTGTGACCCTGAGCAAGTCACTTAACCTCCTTGTGCTCCGTCTTTCGGGTGAGACGTAGTTGTAAGTGACTCTGCAGCTGATGCATAGTTCACACACCCTAGTCTCTGTAAGTCGCCTTGGATAAAGGTATCTGCTAAATAAACGTTATCATTTTTGCGATTCTGGATATCAAAAGCAATCATGATATTTAATTCATATATTTAGGAAAAGTCAAAAACGGACATACCCATATGATTTACAACGCAAGAGTAATTAACAATTTAAATCCAAAATGGGTCAAATTGACCCGCATGGCGGTTCTAGTGTTAGAGCACTGTTAAAACACTGCAGTATACTACGGTACATAAGATGCCTGAATCCCCAGGAACATTTTGTAATGGATAAATCCATGCATGACAATTAATATGCGCATTCAAGCATATTTCTGTATATGGACAGACACACAGTGACACCAAAGAAATCTGTGTTACAGGAATACTCTATGCAGCTTTATGTCCTAGTTCTTTTTTACAGCCTATTGTAATTATGGTAATATGTGCTACAATTTGATTTACTCTTGTAATAATAATAACGACATCAATAATAATAATAATAATATAAAAATTATTATTATTATTATTATTATTATTATTATTATTATTATTATTATTATTATTATTATTAATAAACTATTATATTAATTACAAAAATAAATGCAGTTTAAATATTGATCTGACAGTTCACCCAGTGGCTGGGTGTTCAATTTGCTTGCTAACATTTTTTGCCCAGCAGACAATATACCACGCAAAACCATCTAGTAAGGTCATAGCTGTAATTTATCCAATTATCATTCAATCAGTTTCATTATATCTAATTAGATTGCAGCTTCAAATGAACTGATTATACATGCATGACCTCTGATGAATCAAGACTTATTCTGAAGTTGGCCATTTTTGTCTAACAGATTTGACCTCAAACAGCTGTAATTGACCCTGATAAACTCATTACAATATGTAGGGCAATACGTTGAAATCGAAACGTCTATAATAAAACATATTTGTCAATAAAATACTGGACTACTAGTGGATCATTTTGTTAATAAAAGTTGCGAAAGAGCTGGATTAACTAATTTCGAGTACCTTGGGAATGAAGACATGTGCACTGTAGATTATGACAAGAATAAAAAAAAACCTGTTTTTGTATTGGTTGGAAATTATTATATGAACAAAGCACATAAAAACACAGGATTGGCAGCAAGTCAGATTTGTGTTTGTAGAAATATGGTTTTGTGCAACATGATTGTAATGCTATTACTTATACAAATGGTCTGTCTCCTCAGAGTTTTATCAGACTAAAGATTTTTATAGAAGGAAAAAACTTCTCAACCTCCAGCTACCTTGCCAGTTAAATCGATTGTTTTGATTCCTGCATGCAGAACGACTCCTACCCTTACCTCAGTTCAAGTTCAATTGCTTGTTAAAAAGTTCAATTGCTTGTCAAAAATGGAAGGAATTCAGAAATAAAGTACAGTTATCAATATTGCCACAAACAAAATAGGTTTTAAATACTATACAAGTTGCTCAACCATAGCATTGAAAATGTGTTTGTCTGGGCAAATGCACATATTAAAAATGGTACTGTTCACCCCACTAAATTGTATTGGTGCAAAAGATTATTACAATCCATTGAATTATTTTTTTACTAGTGGTACTCCAAATATTGTTGTTTATTAACCTTTTAAGGACCGTGATCATGTCATTCTGGGCCTGTGATCGGGTAAACACGATAGAAAATGCACTTCATTTCTTTGACTTACTGGGCCACCATACTTTGCAGTACAGCTTGTTTACACATATCATTGGATGGGGGAGGGATTGCATTTCACTGCCTGCTTGTTTATTCACTGAGACGGTGTGGCAAGATGGCGCTGGTGGTGGAAGGTAAACAAGCAGGTCAGAGACGGTAAGTTGGGGTTTGAAACGCTAATGCGCGTATTTATTCAAATAAATAAAATAATAAAACTCACAGAGCAAAACAAATATTCAAACAAAACAATCTCAAACTCAGGTCGGCCAGGATGTCTTTGGCGACTACTAAATTAAAAAAATATATATACAAATAAACACAGGGGTGGGGTGTACCCTGTCACAGACAGGCATTTTATTTTTACAGGGCAGAGACATTTTCAAGCACCACACAGAAACTAAACATCACAGGAACTGTAAATCTGATGTATTTCACTTATTTTTATTTTAGTAAATGTAACTTTACTTTTAACAGAATAACTGTTCTTCCGGGCCACTGTCAGTCATATAACTGAAAAACACAAGACAGCTGAGCTGCGTTTCCAACATTGGTTGATTAATCTACCATTACAGCTACATACTTGGCTTCTTTCGGTGCCTCAGGTTGTGCTTCATGCAGAAGTACTTCTGCATGAAGCACAACCTTAGGCACCGAAGAGATTAAGCCGTTCTGAATCTTGTTAGAGGTACCCGAGAATACTGTGGCTATTGGCAAGTGATTGCTTAACATGCTGTCGTAGTCAGAAATCAGAGGAAGTAAGCCTCTACTCACTCGTGACTGGACACTTGCAAACCAGGGCCAGATCTTTGACTCTCCCATTGGTTAAACCTACTCAAAACCTTCAACTGTTTATGTTCCGCCTGCGCTCACTTATGATTGGACTGCCGCGGAGAAAATGCAGATCTTGTATTGGTTGATTTTGTTTTATATGAAAATGGTTAATTCTGCACTATTTTATTGTAAAAAAAAAATAAAAAATCTGCAATTAACTTTTTAGCTGATTAAATCGGTCAGATTAATCTGTTAATTAGAGTAGCCCTAATAATTTTATTATAACATTTATTCTGTCATGTGTTTCAATATATATATATATATATATATATATATATATATATATATATATATATATATATATATATATATATATATATCCATTATTGCTTACAAAGACCCAGAAAAAAAAAAATATTATTATGACATTGCAATCACACAGGGGAAACAATATCTTGTAATATTTTTCAACAACACTTTCAGGAAGTATTGTAAGGTCCCATGGGTCACAGAATAACATGTTTTTATATATGTATCTCTAAGCAGAATACATATTAATAAAAAAACATTTGCTTATACCCTTAAACAATTTCACAGATTTAAAATGGCCCTGAAGTAATAATAACACAGAAGTTTTTTTTTTTGGGGGTGGGGGTGACGGCAAAGAAGGCATTTAGAGGCCCCTCTCCATAGTAATAAAACTCTGCAACAAAATGAAAAATAAAAACTGGCATTGCATTGCATGAATAAATCTTGTGAAGCAGCAGATATTGTCTAGACTTCATTTTTTTTTTTTTTACCAATGATTTTTCAGTTGCCATTAGAAGCAGTCCACTCAGACGAGGACTGGTCATGAAACACTGACTGCAATTTTTTCCGCTTAAGCCCATTTTGTTGCCTCTAATCAGAATAACAGCTTTGTCTATATTTTTTGCAAACCGAGAACTAACAATTCAACACAGTATTAAATAAAATTTCGCAAATGTACATCTGTTTTATGAATGAAAAAGACAAAAACGTAAATGAACATTCAAGCAGAGCATGACTACAAATGTCACGAAATAGAGTCTCTAAAAGAGGTAATGTGTCAAAATAAAATTGTGTTCATTTAAATAGATAAATGCCATGCTTAATTTACATAAATGCTGTATGTATGCAATTGTTGTACCCCTGAAAAGGGAATGATTGAAATAATCAAAACACTACATTGTGTGCTTGCTGCAGTTTAGTAATTTATTTTACTCTTTACATCAGTAAAATAGCAATATCCTTTTAGATTTGTACCAACAAAAAGAGAATAAAAATGACCGGTGGTGTGAGTTTAGCTTTTCGTTCCCCTCTTCGACTCAGTAACTTCTTAATTAGTTGAAATGGCACTGGCTATTATTTTGCTATTTGAAATCAGCTTAGTTGCTGTGACATGATAGATCTTATAAGCTAGGGCTGACACGTTCGCAAAACACGTCATAAACACTTGAACATGATTATTAGTAAAACGCACCTTTCTTTTTTGCTTTTTGTAACACAATGTACACAACAGCTGCTATGATTAATTTTGAATTTCAACAAATGCAAATTATCGACAGGCTGTTGCTATGGTGTTTTTTTAGGCAGAACAATTTTAAAACATAGTAGCATTGCAGCTTTTGGCAAGAAAAAAATAATGTTTCATTCAATATCGTTACATTGTCAGGCTAGTCCCTGCATGTTCGATATCCCGAAGCAGGAACACTTTCCCTTAATAAGGTGACCATATGGCTCCGTGTTCAGTGGGGCTTTTAGTTAGTTCAGGCTTTTCAACTCACAACCCAATGCATTCTGGTAAGCATAGTCCTGCTTCTCTTAAAGGTAAGAATGGTACCTGAGACAGGTAAAAGGTACCAGAATGCATTGGGTTGCGAGTTGAAAATTCTGAACTGTCCCAAACTAACTTGCTGAACACTGAGCCATATGGTCACTTTATCCTTTAAGCCTTTTAACTTCTCACAGAAACTGCCATTTGGGGGCCCCCCTGGTGAGCTTGGAGGGAGCGGCTGCCCTATCGCAAAACCATGTTCCCTGCAAGAAGAAATCCCTAAAGAGATTCTGAATCTGATGCCAGTGCAGAGCAACATCATTTACTAAATTATAGAATAAGTGCCGGTTACATGGGAATCAATAGAAAACATCAGGACTGCAACTTTGGCACTATGACGCTAAATTCCAACGCCAGGGTACCTTAAATTGCAGCAGAAACATTAAATTCTGGCACCAGTAGACATGTTTTAATTTGTTTGCATTGATTTATTAATTGTATTCCTTGGCAACCATAGATGATAGTTTCACATTGGGTGTGTACTACTCACATGACCCACCCACATTCATCCACATACACAGGAACTCAGTGAAGAGCAGGGGGAGGGGGGGTTGATAATTTAGTTCCCCCTTCACATCCTTATAGACCACAGACAGAACTACCTTCCCCTTTTCCCGTGGAAAGCATGCACCCAATGATGATTCCATAGATCAATCCATCAATTGTGAAGCAATATGAACCATAATTTATCTCCCAGCAAAACACATTACTACTGTTACAGTGACCATAGGCTCTGTACCTAATGTAATTTTGATTGTATTATTTCCATTTGTTCCCCAAAAGGAAAACGTGCCATTTTAAAGCAAACTTTAGTGTTGGGTACAGGATCATCTTGTACTGAAATTGCAAATAAGTAACAGATGTTTATGTGTTTTTTTTAAATTTAATTTTATTCTCCTTGGCAGATCTCATGGCTTGGGACATTTGCCACTTACTAAGTAGCGAGGAGATGCATGCAGTTAAAAACACATTCTTTCAGCACATTCTAAATGTGAAACCACAATAAAACTTTTAAATTCAGGCTCTGTCAGTGTTTTTCACTGATGTAGGCTGCGTGCCATCTCCCTTGTCATGGCAGGCCTGTATGAGATGTGTTGGGACAAATTCTAACTTCTCTGATCTGTAGGCCACCTTCTTGAAGCAAATAAAAATATGGCCCCTTATTTGTTTTGCACATTTTTAGCAGGTCTGTCTTTTTTAAATTGGTAGGAAGATGTGCATATATTATTTTTTTATTTATTTGGTTCTGTGATATACAGACCAGCCTCATAAAAAACATAAAAGATCAGAGAAAAGGAAGGAAAGGGTTTATATTTGGTACAGAACTATACATCATTAGATTTTGCACTGAGATAACTATGCAAACTATTGGGATTTTAATCTACTCTCAAGACCTTTTAAACAAATGTAATTGAAGTGCAGTAGTTCCTTTTAGCAACTGTACTGTATTAATGCATTATGCACATGATTGCATCTGTGTTAATGCATAGACTACAGGATGGAAATGCTTGTTACTGATGACAAATTTTTAAACTATAAGCTTCAGTTTGCAAGCGTGTGGTGTTACTGTCAGTGCTACACGATTATCTGAGAAAACAAGCAGTATTTTGAAAGATGAAGTCAGCCAGCTGAGAATTCTCATGACTACATTTGGAGATTTTATTTTTGAGTCATCTCATCATTCTGAGATTTTGATCTTGGTTTCCTGTCAGTGTAACGCTCATTGTGGTCCCTATTGGTGCAAGGAAGTATGGTTTCCACTCGATACTGGTTGATGAGAGTAACGCTATTTGTGGTCCCCTCTGGACAAAAAGGAACGTTCATTTCTGAGAATTAGCTATGCTGAAGGATAGACTATATATTTGGTAAAAGTACAACATAAATAATTAAATAAATACCTTAGTAAATATTGAAATAAATGAATACACAGACATTTAAGCTATCTTGATGTTTATTTATTTATGTTTTACTATCATATATAAACACTGCCATTTACTACTGTATGAAATGAAAATAAATACTCAGCAGTTCTTGTTCAAATATATATTAGTGAAGATTTTTCATGCTTTAATATATTTTTACTTTCAAATTAAAAAATATATTGTAATGACCCAGACATGCTTTGTTGCAGGACTTGTTGTCTGTTCATTTATTTGTCAAGGTGTCAAAACCTTTTAAATTATTATCGTAAGAGATGTATATTTTAAGTGCTATATGCTTTAAAGGTATGGGGCTATACTAAGATTGCAATGTACACTGATAGTATTGTTTGTTTGTCTTGCATGCCATTGCCTCTGCATGTCTTGGATGGTGCCAACAAAGGTGTTTATTCTTTATTTATTTTACTTATTATACTGAAAAATAACTGCATTTTACAAATGCAGTGTGCTCTGAGTGTATTGAACCGAATGTTGTTTAAAAAAAACCCTATATATATATACAGTACTGTGCAAAAGTTTTAGGCAGGTGTGAAAAAATGCTGTAAAGTAAGAATGCTTTCAAAAATAGACATGTTAATAGATTATATTTATCAATTAACTAAATGCAAAGTGAGTGAACAGAAGAAAAATCTAAATCAAATCCATATTTGGTGTGACCACCCTTTGCCTTCAAAACAGCATCAAGCATCAATTCTTCTAGGTACACTTGCACACAGTTTTTGAAGGAACTCGGCAGGTAGGTTGGCCCAAACATCTTGGAGAACTAACCACAGTTCTTCTGTGGATTTAGGCAGCCTCAGTTGCTTCTCTCTCTTCATGTAATCCCAGACAGACTCGATGATGTTGAGATCAGGGCTCTGTGGGGGCCATACCATCACTTCCAGGACTCCTTGTTCTTCTTTACGCTGAAGATAGTTCTTAATGACTTTCGCTGTATGTTTGGGGTCGTTGTCATGCTGCAGAATAAATTTGGGGCCAATCAGATGCCTCCCTGATGGTATTGCATGATGGATAAGTGTCTGCCTGTACTTCTCAGCATTGAGGAGACCATTAATTCTGACCAAATCCCCAGCTCCATTTGCTGAAATGCAGCCCCAAACTTGCAGGGAACCTCCACCATGCTTCACTGTTGCCTGCAGACACTCATTCGTGTACGCTCTCCAGCCCTTCGGCGAACAAACTGCCTTCTGCTACAGTCAAATATTTCAAATTTTGACTCATCAGTCCAGAGCACCTGCTGCCATTTTTCTACACCCCAGTTCCTGTGTTTTCGTGCATAGTTGAGTCGCTTGGCCTTGTTTCCACGTCGGAGGTATGGCTTTTTGGTCGCAAGTCTTCCATGAAGGCCACTTCTGACCAGACTTCTCCGGACAGTAGATGGGTGTACCAGGGTCCCTCTGTTTTCTGCCAGTTCTGAGCTGATGGCACTGCTGGATATCTTCCGATTGCGAAGGGAAGTAAGCATGATGTGTCTTTCATCTGCTGCAGTAAGTTTCCTTGGCCGACCACTGCATCTACGGTCCTCAACGTTGCCCGTTTCTTTGTGCTTCTTCAAAAGAGCTTGGACAGCACATCTGGAAACCCCTGTCTGCCTTGAAATTTCTGCCTGGGAGAGACCTTGCTGATGCAGTATAACTACCTTGTGTCTTGTTGCTGTGCTCAAGTCTTGCCATGGTGTATGACTTTTGACAGTAAACTGTCTTCAGCAACCTCACCTTGTTAGCTGAGTTTGGCTGTTCCTCACCCAGTTTTATTCCTCCTACACAGCTGTTTCTGTTTCAGTTAATGATTGTGTTTCAACCTACATATTGAATTGATGATCATTAGCACCTGTTTGGTATAATTGTTTAATCATACACCTGACTATATGCCTACAAAATCCTGACTTTGTGCAAGTGTACCTAGAAGAATTGATGCTGTTTTGAAGGCAAAAGGGTGGTCACACCAAATATAGATTTGATTTTGATTTTTCTTCTGTTCACTCACTTTGCATTTAGTTAATTGATAAATATAATCTATTAACATGTCTATTTTTGAAAGCATTCTTACTTTACAGCATTTTTTCACACCTGCCTAAAACTTTTGCACAGTACTGTATATATATATATATATATATATATATATATATATATATATATATATATATATATATATATATATTAAAAATAGGACATTTTTAAGGGTGATCATCTCTAACTGAAAAATGTTCACTGTTAAAGTAAGGCTGGTGCAGAATAGCAAGGTCTCATTGCAATTTAGATATGACTGTTTTTACACTAAAAAGAAGCAGCATCTAAAGGTCAAACAAGTCTTGATAATATGAAAAACAATGACATTGAAAATCAAGGACCATCCATTGAAATTACCAATGAAGCAGGTGCTTTATCCATAAAGAGTGTCCATGACATTAAACTTACAAATTGCTTATATGCCAGTTGCCAGACATTTGCGAGGTTGAGAGCCTTCATCTTGAGTAGTAAACTTACCATATAGTACGCAATTCTTATTTGATAAAAAAATATTTGTAATATTCAGTTACACTTTGAGGCTTCAAGCACTTTCTAGGGCTGATATATCCTGAATTACTGTTCCAGAACCTTTGTTAGTAACCAAAGAACACAACCTTCTTAATCCCAATAGGACTGCAATGCACACAGGCAGAACTAACACTGGGTTTAAAAAACAGATTACTGTATGTTTGTTTGACGTTCACACAGCCAATTCTATTGCAAATTTGGGGGATTTGAGAGGACACCCTCAACTCCTCTCTAAAGGGAAAATGAGTATTTGGTCTGAAGAACATTTTTCACAAATATAATAAATGCTGCATGACCACATTCCATGTACAATTTTGGTTTAAGAAGATAGAGGAGTTTATTTCTGCCTGTTATACAGTTCTGCATTATTATTGAGATATTCAGTAGGGTTACTTCAGTTGTGTTCTATGTAGTATTCATTACAAAAAAAACTTTGTTAAAAACATTTACGGTTTAAGCCTGAAGCCACAAAAGTCAGGAAATTCCTTACAAAAAAAAGACATATAAATTAACTTTAATGGTACAGCTAAAAGCCACAAAAGTCAGTGAATGTCATACCACTTTGGCAGAGTTAGACGGTGGTAGCTATTAGTTTTTCTTCAGGTCTGATGAAAAATGACATTATAATTCGTACTGTAGTCATGGGAAAGATTTAAAGAGACAATGGCACAAAGTGTTTATGTTCCAAAAGACATCCCTCTATTCCCTACTATTGCTGAGATATTAGTGGTTGCATTTAACATGGAAACATAGTTGAAACCATAACTATAATATTACAGTGTTTTTAATAAGATAGCAAACCAGAAGTGCATGCTACATATGAGGTGCGCATTATATAAGAGATATGTGTTAAACAAGATATGGATGTTATAAAGCTTTTTTTTTTTAATTCAACTTGTGAAAATTCCTGTTGAACACAACGGCCCATATTCATAAAAGATGGGCGTAATTTCCAGCCAGTAAAAAAAATTACCGGGCAGTATTTAAAACGTGATTTATAAAACTACGGGCTGGTTATTTAATGGCTTTAGATGTGATTTCACGTCACAGATAGTTACCAAAGGATTTTATCTAACCAATTGTCAGATGTATACAAATGAGCTTTGGACTACTTAAGACGTCAATGGCATACACTGTCTGTTTACACCGTCATGGCAACGGAACATGGCTGGAGACAGGTAGGTTGTCCAAAAAATCAGTTTTAAAAATAATAGATGTCAGTTTTAAAAATATCAATAGATGCAACATAGGCGCTGGACGTGAGTGAGAGGTTAGGGTAGGTGCAGTAAATGCCTTTTTTTCCTTTTTTAATATAGCTTATATGCACATGCTTTCCTGAAAGCACTGTAACCACCAGAAATGTAATATATTGTCACAGTTCATGATATTTTAATTTTGGTTCATAAAAAACGGATCCTCTCATGTTAGCGCACGTTTCCTTTGCAGCGCACAAGAAAGTATAGAAGGCACAAGAGCGTCAGCAAGCTTTGGTTATTTTTCTCATAATATTATGTTTAAAACTTTTATTTCTATGACAAATGGCACAGAAAGACAGCACCGCACAGTTACATTAAAATACAATTAATTCTTAAATGGCAGGAACATTGGCTATTATTTGTTACTGTGTTCCCTCAGTTTGCAAATCACTGATTAATTCATTCAAATACAATACATAAAATAACATCTCAAATCTGTATCTCATACAGTAGACCTTACCATAAAAAAAGCTTATTTTATTAAAATAAATAAATACAGCTAGATTGAAAAACCCTGCCCGTCACACAATACTACTCATAGTGAAATTGGATCAGAAAACGCTACAGATTTCTTGCAATTTATTTGTAGTTAGAACTTCTTGAACTAACTAACAATCCCTTTTGACAGGAATATGTATATTTTCAATATACAGCTATGACCGAAAGTTTTACATCACCTAGAATTTTAGCATTGAGACAATTAAAAATAATCTATATGAACATAATTTAGATCTTTTATTTAACACCATGTAATCAAAGAAACTACAAAAATGATATTCCAAAAGTCTACCAGAAGCCATAATAGTAGTACATTATTTCATGTTAGATTTCAAAATGTCACATTTTTCAATTATTGTCAGTTTTTCATTAAGTATCTGGAAAACTACAAAGCGGTATGTAATTCAATGTTAACGTAAGTATATTCAGAATGTTTCATTCGACTTTATGAAGCAAAATTAGTTCATTCTATACAGAGGGTGATGCAAAACCTTTGGCCATAGCTGTATCGTAAACACACATACGTGTTGGGGGGCGTAATAAAATATAATTTACTTTCAAATGACTTGAGCTGACTCTATCGGTAGATGGAATGCTATGAAAAATATGTAAAGCTAAGTAGCCTACTAACTTCTGCGCACAGCAGTGATGAATATACTGTAGAAACGAAAAATAGTGAGTGTTTTTTTTTTTTTTTTTTTTTTTTTTACCAGAATCCTAATCACGCACAGAGTAAATAATACGGGGGCAGCCTTGTTTCTAGCAGTTCAACCCTTCAGTACATGCTAGTTCTCCAAAAAGGTGAATAATTGTGCTCCTGTTAAACCGACACCTGCTACGAATCACAAAACCTGGAATTTTCTTAGAGCAAGTCGCAGCTTAAATCTGCGGGGTCTTCTTACTCTTCTGGGAGGATCATGTTCCAAGATATCACCCTCCTGTGTCAACACAAGCACACGAAGCCTGGCATTTTCTTAGAGGAAGTAAGCTACAAATGTGATGTTTTCTAACCATTAAGCAGCCTATCCTGTTCAGATGAGTTAACAATGCAATTTAATGTATGTGTTGCAAATAACAAAATACTTAAAGTACATAATTATTGGATAATGAAACATAGACATTTTTATTATTAGTACTATTGGCTTAAATACATGTTCCTAAACGCAGAAATGATGCTAAGAAATGATACCGTTAAGACACATCTCATTCTCTGCCTAGGAATCAGACGATTAATATGCTAATTGATCTCTAAGGGCACGTTATTCTAACATCGCGATGAGTGAAGTTTTCTGATGGTAAATGGCGTTTATGCATCACCCAATGAAATACTGTCATGTTGAGCACTATTACTGGCATGAATATGGGCCAATTTCTGTTGGTTTGCTTATATTTAGCCACATATTCTGGGTCATTTATTGAATTAATTTATTGAAAGCCACTGCCCCTGTGGTTTCAAGGGCTTTTTAAATATTATTAATTTTGTTATTTGATGTTTAGAAGACAAAATTGGGGTATTCTCCGAAAACAGGAACAGTGGTAAGCAGTGAAATTGCATTGGAAGCCGTTGCTAAGGTGAATAATGGCCCAGTACATTGGAATAAAATTATCAAAACTTTAAAAACAAAATTGGAACAATACATACTATAACACTGTAGTATTGAGATGAAGTCAACAATAGTAAGATGATGATATAACATGCATGTGGAACTTTGCTAATGCTGTGAATGCTGGTACACTGATGGAATTATGACTACATAACGTATTTTTATTGTACTACTGAATGGTTAAAAAAAAAAACCATAATGGGTAGGGGGGACATGTATCAAACGTTTGCAATGACATTAAGGCCATAGCGGTGGGTGGGGCTCATTTGTAAATCTGTGATATTAAAATGAGATTTATGAAGCGGCAGAACAGCAGCGCTGGCCCTAAAAGGGTCCACAAATAAGACCGATTTCAAACTGGTCTTATTTGGGCACAAAGGAAAAGTCAGAAAGCAGCTGATAGGAAAGAGCATTATGGCAGCAGTCATATAAGGGTCAGGAAAATTCACAATATTTTTAAAGAAATTCACGAATGACAATAAAAAAAATGAATGAAAACAATGAATTTCACGTCGTGTCACGAAACCGACTGTGGTAGAGTGGCCGGGTGTCTATGGTGGTCAGGAGGCAGAAAGGAGACTCAGAACTGAAGTGTTGCAAGTTTATTTTTATAAATCAAAATGAACAACAAAACACAGCTCACCGAGCCAAAATAAAAAGGTTAAACAAAAACAAATCATGCACACAAAATGAAACAGAAAATCCCTACCCCAAGTTTGTCACTAACACGGTGAGGTTTTACATAAAAATACAGGACTAGGACTAGGTCTCTCTCTCTCTCTCTCTCTCTCTCTCTCTCTCTCTCTCCCTCTCCCTCTCCCTCTCCCTCTGGCAGCAAAACCTCCAGCTCCCTGGTCATCTACCTAATGGAGATCTGAGCTCTCCTTTTATAGCTTGTGGCTGCTCCCAATTATCACCAATCATTCTATTTGGGAGCAGCCACATTCTCACATGTTTTTGGCAGGGGCAGGAATTAACACCATCCCTGCCAGCCACCACCAAAACACACAAAACACCATGCTTTCTTTACAAGCCGGGCTCTAGCCCTGCCACACATCCCCCCCACCCCCCTTGTGCAAAGCACATCTGGTCCCAATGGCCACCTCCCTCCATAAAGTTCCAAAAGTCCTGGTCCAGGAACAGGGGCAACAATGGGTCCATGGGTGTCGGCTATTCTATTCTAGCGTTTCGGGTTTCATTCTCTAAGGCAGTGCCTAGTACTGTGGAATGTGCAATGAAATTCTGGGGAGGGTCAGGTGACATTTGTATCCAATTGTGTGTCATGTAGCGATTCCAATCTACCTGTGGGCGTTTAGAAGACTGAGATATATTGTGGGAAGCCATTCAACTTTTACAAGTACTGTATATATATAGTGTTTCAAATTATTATTTTTTGTTTTATTATTAGTTTTACTTGTTTAGTTGCAGTTTATATCGTTTTTAGCAAAAGCTAAACATGGCAACATATGTGGTCTTTCTATAAAGAGCAACAGGAGTTGTGGAAAGGATTAATGAAAAACACAGTTTAGGTCATTTATTTGTTTATTCATAATATGTTAATATTTTATAGCAATTACAGGTTTGAAAACATTATTATAATTATTATTATTTTCAAAATCTGGTACCTGGGAAGGGGTTTCATTTTTACATCAGGAGTTGAAGCGGTTAATAGATTCGGTATGTGGTCAAATTTGTGCCGCGGCAGAGCACTACTTTACACTCCGTCAATTAAGCGCTGCGTCGGTTGATCTTGACACATGTCCCCCAAGGTGTAATAAAGCACTGTTATAAAACACCACAATAATCACATTAAGGAGTTCCTGCAGAGCTAAATTCTTGGCCTAACATTTTAAGTAATTATCTGAAATCAATACAATCTTGTAGGTGTGACATTCTTTGTTAGGGATGAAATATAATGTCTTTTTAAGACATTATTTATCATCTGCTTCAGATGTATTGCCATTCCACCAATACATAAGTGTGGATTAGGTGGTTTTTAACAAGATAGTGATTTGTTACCAGTTAATTTGTGGCTTTTACCTGTATATGTATGAAACCAAAGTCTAATCATGCTTTGTAATAAACCAATATAATCAACAAGCAAATTGCTTTATATACAAGAAACATGGTTACAAGTTTCACATGAATAGCATAGCTTTGTTTTTCTTAGTACCTGCCAATTTGGCTTCTTACGAAACCCAACTCTGGAGTTTACAGGGCTTACCAAAACCCATCTCTCCTTTAAAAAGAAAACAAAAATATCATAAAACTGCTTAAGGTTTCACTTCAAATCAAGAACAAAAAAGGGAAAATCACTTTTGTAAGAAAGTAAGAAAAAAGTTAATTAATTCATTATAATTAATTTATATTAAAGATTATCAGCCATAACTATTAAAAATGTGAAGTCTGATTGATCAATTGACATGCAGGACTTTTATTTTTTGTAGTCTTTGTTGCTACATTTTACAGAGATGTTTTAAAGATAAACTCGCCAAGGTAAAAATGGATTTATCAGAACCTTGAATAAAATGGGAATAGTGACGGCTGACATTTTTATACCCGTCAGAAGCCATGTTTCCGCTTTGGCTTTGTCACTGATGACCCCCTGGGGGTCAGTCTAAATAGAGAAATTGAAGTAGCACAGATAAGCCATTAGGGTGAGCCTAATCATTATTTTTTTATTTTTCTTTTGGTCACTTTTTTAACAAATGTTCATCACTGTTGATGAAATTACATTTTTAATCAAGTAAAACTTTTTTTTTTTGGTGAAAAAAAAATGTAACCCCGGTTCCCTGAAAGAGACGACAACCACCAACCAATACTTTTGGGGTATGCCTGCCACAGGTCAGGTATTCACTGGGCATTTTATATCAAACCTGCCGAAACGCTACCGTCTCGCTTGGTGATGTGAGCGTGCAAACCCAAGGACCCTTGTGCCTAATAAAGGCGTAGTGGGATCTTACCACATTAAGTCGGTAGAACCTGGTGAATGTATGCGGAGTAGTCCAGCTAGCTGCAGTACAAATATCAGTCAATGAGGCACCTCTAAAGAGGGCCCATGATGTAGCCACCTCTCTGGTAGAGTGCGTGGCAACTGTCCCAGGTGGAAGTAGGCCGGCATTGGTATAAGCAGTTGAAACTGTATACAGAATCCAGTGGGACAGCCTCTGCTTCGAGAGGGCTTGACCCAGGGTCCTTTCACCATGACAGACAAAGAGCTGGGCAGACTGACGCAGTGCTCTTGTCTTGTCCACATAGCTTCTCAATGCCCTTACCGGGCAGAGGAAATTCAATTTCCGATCCTCCTCCGAAGCAGAAGGAGGGGGATGGAAAGCCTCTAGTTCCACCGATTGGTTCAAGTGAAAAGCTGTAACCACCTTAGGGAGGAAAGCGGAGTTCGTGCGCAACAATACCCTGTTCTCCATCATCCCAAACACGCATTCAGGCACTGTGCACTGACAGAGCATATAGCTCACTAACCGCTTAGCGGAGGTGATGGCTAACAAAAAGGCTGTCTTCATAGAGAGATATCAACTCTATGGAATGTATAGGCTCAAACAGGGCCTTAGCTTCCAATACCACATCCAGACTCCACTCGGGGAGGGCGTCCTTTCTAGGAGGACGTAGCTGACGCGCACCCATTAGAAAATGGGTCGCCATAATATGGGCGCCTGGGGAAACTGAGTCAATGGGGACATGACATGCAGATATAGCTGCCAGATACACTTTCAGCAAAGAGGGGGACCTGCCGCCTTCTAAAAGATTGAGAATTTTGAAAATTTATTGCATTTTAGTACTTTTTTTGCCAGTGTTTTACCTCAGGTTTTTTTTTTTTTTTGTATAACTTCCAACAACATATTTTTTTGTTTATTGCATTTCCTGCAGTTACAGAAAAAGTTGCTTCCGGTTAGTGCAGTTGGAAACCTTTTTTTTTTTTTAGTAACCATTTATAAGCTAACAGAAATCTTCCTTGCCTATGTAATTTATTTGTAATTATTTGGAGGTAGGAGATTTATTGTATTTTAATGTGTGTGTGTTTTTTTTGAGACCTACGCTTGTTTGTGTGTGTGTGTGTGTGTGTGTGTGTGTGTGTGTGTGTGTGTGTTTTACCCTTTTTTAACTTTTGGTTCGTTAGTTGTATATTGTGGTTACAGACATGCTTTTTGTAAATTAGAAACCTATTGAAGCATGTTGAAAGACAAATTCAACAGTATATAACTTTCAACATTGCCTTATGAAAAAAAGGAGCAATCTGGAACAAAACCAAGATGATAATGTATGAATTACCCTTTTTTATGGCTCAATATTTTGGTCATCTTACCAGCGGAAAGTTCAATATGTGCTGAACACAACTATATATAGGTTTGCTTGGATACACTAAAAGGCGGATGTAGTAATCATGATTAAAGGAATGTATTGCAAAAATTGTAGAATTCCTGTGGCCAGGGAGGTGGCAACGACCCTTGGCAGCAAAGAGGTTAAATTTGCTGGACTTACTTTTACCATCAGTTTAAGTTGAGAATGTGTTAATAGTTGTGTGTTCTGAAATTACCTCTGATTTGTTTCACTTTTAATGAAACCACCATAGATCATTTTGAAGGAACACACTTGTCTATTGACATTATTTTTTCCATGCAGGCCCAGTTGTCCATTTCTTATTTGAGCACCTTTTTTAAAAAAACTTCAGTGTTCCATATGTTGTCAAGTATTATTAGAAGTGATAAGTAATACAAGATTATATTGTTTAAAGATGGTGCTTCTATTAAAAAAAAAAAAGTTGGAACAATTACCTTAAATAATAATAATAAAAAAGAATGTGTCATTAGTCAAGTTAATTTATGCAAATATATATTTTGGTAGTTAGGAAGAAAAAATCTCCATAAATAAATTTTAGATTTTTTAAAATTCTCATCCTATAGATAGACCCTTGTTCTTTTCCGCTGACAGCATTGCCATGGGCAGTCTATCTGCTGCCATAACTGCCTTTGCTGGAGGAGCCAGCCTTGGCACTGTAAGCACATCCGCTGTCAGCATTGCCGTTGCCACGGGCAGCATTTTTGGTGTTCAGAGTGGAGAACGAGAGACATGAGTCGTGAAAGTAAGAATAAAAACAATTGCTACTTGTGCTGGCTGTAAACCAGCAAGTTACTTGTTTTTGTATCTGTTTGTTTGTTTTGGCCACCGTGCCATTTTGTTTTGTATAAGTGTTTTGTTTTGTTTGTTTAATTATTTATTGTATAATAAATCTGCGCACCAGCGCATTAATTCACCATGCTGCGTCTCTGCACGTCCTGGTCTGATGTCACCCACAAGCTATCCTGTTCACACTTACCTACCTGGTTTTTCAGAACTTTGCACAATGCATGCCTGGACAAGCAAATCAGACCTATACATAGCTGCCCTCAACTGTCTCCTGGACAAGTTTGTAATTAAAGATCCTTCTCATTAAATATTCAGCCTTATCTTGTCCCTTCATAATCAAATGAGCTGTTAATTTCTTATGCCACTTGCTTGGCAGTCAAACCACACTATGCTAATAAGGAATGCAAGATTTCAAATGAGTTTAAAGGGTACTACCACATTTAATTACTACGTTTTCTGACTTGTGTACTTTGATTTCTGGATCTTTGGCGCAGTGACTGGCTTTACAACTAGGTTTTAAATGTCATTTACCTGGCCCTAATCCATTGTACAGCAACCCGGGATGCTTTGCATGAAGGTTGACATTGTATTTATACTTGGGCAGGGCAGAAGAAAAGCCCTGCACATAATTAGAGGGGGCGGGGCAAAGCCCTGCACATAAATAGATGTATTGTTTGTTTATTTTGGAATGAGGGTATTTACTTAATGATTTGTGGTGTATTGTATTATTATTTAAAATACATGTATTGTCTGGTGGTGATTTAACCCTTAGCGGTCCACTTAATCAGCGCGTGTCAGGCGCGTCAGGTGCGATTTATTTTCACACTCTCAGTTTATTTTAGACACGCTGTTTAAAAGTATTTGTTTCACAGTAAAACAGGTTTAAAAGGCTCTGCATATCAACAGGACACTCAGTACTGCATCTCCAGCACCGCCCCACCCCTTGTACGCTATATTTTTCAAATAATAGTACATACCGATAAATCATCTCCTGATCACTCGTTTTATCACCAAACTCCTCAATAATGAGATCCAAGTCGTTATTTTGTTATTATAACATCTCAAAAAGCTCTGCAAATGTCTGTGATATTCTTTGAGCGCTGGATGCAGAAGCAGCTATCTTTTTTGTGTAGGTCTATCAGTATTGATGAGATATGCCCCTTTTTTTTCGGCTTCTCTCGGCTCCTATCGGTCTCACTCGGCCATTGAATGGTTTTCTCGGCTTTTTCCGGAGAGAAAACGACTAGAGACCTGTTTTTTGCGTCTTTTTGATGATGTCGGACAGGGTCCGACATTGAACCGGAAAGGGAAAATTGCAATGTCGGACCAGGTCCGACATAGGACTGCAAAGGGTTAATGCATTGTGTGATTTGAATGTATTTTGTGTTGATTTAAAATGCAATGTTTTTCTTTATTGTTATTGGTTTGAATGTGGTCTGGCAGAGGCAGGGTTAGCAGCTTGTCTCGGCCAGACAGCTCGTGCGAATGCATGGTCGGAAATCAGTGTTTATCTATAATTAAACTTAACAAAAGTAAACAGAAAAGAAAACAATTGCTACTCGTGCTTGGAAGCACCAGCATGGTACTTGTTGGTGTCAGTTTGTGTTTGTGATTTGTTTTTGTTTAACCCTTTGTGATCAATATATTCAGCGCCTGTCAGACGCGTCGGGTCCAATTTATTTTCACACACACTGTTTATTTTACACACGCTGTTTAAAATAATTTTATTCACAGTAAAACAGGTTTAAAAGGCACTGCATATCAACAGGACACTCAGTACTGCATCTCCAGTCCCGTCCCACCCCTTAAAATTTTCAAGAAGTGCTGGTGTGGTGACATATTAGCACAAGTGGGAATACTTGTTAGCCAATAAGATTCCTCCCTTTATCCTAGCCTTTCAAAACACTACCACAACAGTTTGAAAAATGTAGTGAATTCATGACCAGCACCACAAACTGTAAATTATCACCGTCTGTGTGGTACCTTAATTCTAGTGGAGATTCCATAAATCATTGCATGAAAATATCCCCACACAACCATGAAGACCTCTACTGTATGTGCGTTACTGAAATAATAATGATCTACTGCAGTAGTTGTTCACTTTCTAAGTCAGTATCCACTAAGAGGATTATCATCACAATTGCCACTTGAGCAGCAGCCAATGAGTCAAAGATTAAGTCTACCCCAAAGATAACAATGCCTCCAAAATCTACTGCACGTAATGTATGTGACATCAATGATATTGTCAGTGAGGCAAACTCAAGGATTAAAAAGCAAATAGTAAGAAATTGTAATTGATTTGCATGGGATTTACTGTTTCCATGCAATTGTGCTTGAGATACGCAATAAATAATGCAGGGGTGGGGGATATAAACCCTATAAGCATCTTTTTGGTACCGTCCTTTAAATTAAAATATATGAAGACAGAGGTGCTTCTGCAACACAATGTATAATATGAGCGGCAGATTCATGACTACAGTGAAAGATGGCATCATGTTATAAAGCTAAATATTCACATAGCTACATCATGGCTGAGAACATGTCCTTCAGACAAAATATGTTTATACTATTTTTACATTTTATTTACAAATCAAGTTGTTAAAATAAATAAATACTTTTCATTTCTGTGGCAGGGCAAAAGTAGAGATGGGGTTAAATCTGTCCCTGCCAGTTATCACAGGTGTAGCCATTCCCCAATTAGGTAATTCATGCTAATTGGGGAGTGGCCACATGTATCTCGGGAAAGAGAAACCCTTTGTTTGGGGAAGGGAGTTTTGGTTAGTTTTACCTGCATGTTAAAACTGTGTTGATCTGTGTTAGTTAGTGAATGCCATGCCCAGCCATTGGCCATTGAGCCTTGTTTATTTTGTCCAGTGTTTTGTTGTTTGTGTGTTGATTAAAAGAGCACATATGTGCTTGAACTGCTGCTTACCCTGCCTCTGAGTCGCCTTCCTGATACTATCCTGCCACAATTTCCCATCTTGCTAATTTTAAAAGTGTCTCTGAAAACACACACCAACAAACATATTAATGTTAACCTCAATTAAGGAAATATTTACAAACAAAAGAGAATTTCTATCAGTAAGGACACAAATAGTTTGTGAATCTGGAGTGAAAGTTTAATGAGCTGATTTACATTATGTAATTCAATACAGCCATATGTTATTGGTGGCACTTACTAAATATTACTTGAGAATAATATTTACTAATTTATGTACTTTATGTTCCTTAAATTTGTGTCTGTTCTCGGTCAGAGTGTTAATTTTGCTTTTGGTACAAATACATAGGGCTGGTTATTTAAATATAAAAGCTTTTAGTCTTACTAAAAAACATGGGAATTGCAGGGTTAATGATCTAAACCAGCAATTCTCAAACTGGGGGGCGTGGACTGTATCCTGGGGGGCGAAAGGATTTAAAAATTTTTTTTTTTAATTACGGGCTGTGACGGTGGACGAGTGGTGATGTCAGGTCAGAAGCAGGAACCAAAAAAACTGACACCAAGCAGTACTGCAGTTCAAAGACGTGGCGAGCCGTTCATTTAAATAACAAAAATAAAATAAAAAGGTTTAAACAAAAAGAAACTTGCTCACAGAGCGAAAATAAAAGGTTTAAACAAAACAAATCTCGAACACAAAATAAACAATACCGGTCAGGCTGGGCAGTAGCCTTCACTGATCCTGTATTTAATGTAAGTTTCGTTTCTCTCTCGCTCCTCTCGCTCTCTCCGCTCTCGTTCCTCCCAACACACCCACCCGGAACATGGAGAGCTGCAGGTTTTTTATACCGCGGCCGAGGGGTTTAACTAGCTGGCAATTATTCTATTACCCCTCGGCCACAATATGCACAAGTTTTTTTTTAAAAACTACTGTGGATGAGGCTACCCATCCACGCTACTAAACAATACAAAAATAAACCTTCGGCTACGTCGTCAAATATATACATAAATAAATGCAAGTAAACAATAACAAAACCTGCGGTGCTTCGCCGTCCTATTTACACTAACTAAATTCATAACGATAATACAACAATACAACACAAGAAATACAAAATAATTAACTGCACAGGGGCGGAGGGGGAGACCCTGTTCTAAAAATAAATAAACTAAACACTGTACAGGGCTCCTCACCCTGTTACACCAGCGCATACTTTATTTGGGCTTTATTGGCTATTTTGATTGGATCGCCAATAATACTTCCACTAATCAGAGGGTTGCATACAGTACTTGTAGAGATCCCACCCTCTGTCAGACTGGTATACAGAACAGATTAAAGAAGCACTAGACAGATAAATAGTATGTCAGATATCAAAGTGGATATGAGAATGGCAGCGATGAAGCCAATTTGCTTGAAAACATTAAAAATAGACCGAACATTTCCATCAATAGATTTAAAAAATATGGAATTGATGATACGATCAGAAACCCAGAGGCAGTGTAAACTGCCTGCTATTAGGACTGTTCTTTTTATGTTAAGCATTTTTGTGTTCTTTTTTTAGAAGGGTTTAATTAAGTAACAGCCAAAAGTGTTTATGTCAGACTTGTTGAAAGTCTGTAACAAAATGGTTGATTGTTATTGTCGATATGTTGTAGATACGACTATTAATGCAGTTATCGTGCAGGTTTCGCAAAGTCCAGAAACGTTAAACGTTTTGCACCATATAAAACTGAGCTGATGTTGCCAGTGCTTACTAAAAGTTTGAGAACCGCTGATCTAAACAATCATGGGGTTTCCATGCATGTTTTTTTTTTTAGCTTGAGACATGCAAATGTCACCCGACGTCATGCAAATGAATGGGAAAGGTGGGGATTTATTTGTAAATTAACTATGCGTAAAGTACTCATGCTGTTTTTGAAGATTACTACTGAAATTTTGTTAAAATGTGGTTTCTATGCGCAGAGAACTGGTACATGAGTGAATCAATGTTGCTGTAATAAAGCAAAATACCTTGTGCCTGAATGGTTAATAATGTGTTTTACTGCTCTTGCCCAAATTGTTTTAGTGGGGTGTCATGTCGTTAGTAGTGAATATTGTTTCAACTAATTTATCGTACCACTCATTAATTAGAAATGAACTCGGAGGTATGAAACTGACCAACAGGTACTGCAGATCACCATGGCTGAAAACCGGCGGAGACGTTATATATATTTCCCTTTCATTCAGGCAATACAGCATATAGGGGATCAGGTGATGCTGCGTATACTACACTGGCTTAGAAACCCTACCCGTCTGGACGGCTGACAGCTGCTGAGGAAGCATTCAACACCACGCTTGGGCAAATACGGGTAGTGGGCACTTGAAAGGGAGGTGGCAGATACTGATGAAACGAACTGAAGTTCAGCATTAGTTTGTTCCCAGAATTGCCACTGCCTGCTGTATCCTGCACAAACTCTTGACATCAACAAAATGAGGTGTTCAGGAATCAGTGGCTGCCTGTGAGACAGACGGGGAAGGTTACCAGTGTTGCCAAGTCTCACAAGAAAAAAAAGCAGCACTGCCTTTCAAAACAAGCGGACCCGTGTTAGAGTGTGGGTGTTTATGCAAATTCCAACCCGTGACTCTCAAAAAACAAGCCCAATCCTGCTTATTATAAGCTGACTTGGCAATTGTGAAGGTTACCTCAGCCACCAGTTTCAATTGGACAGCAGCAATCTGAGGAGGCGCGTGCTGTCAGAGATTCTCTCCTTTCATTTAAGTTGTGTTGGATTTACTGTCGTGTTAAATATGCAAACAACTAAAACACAATCAATACGCTGTTCTGGGCGATCGAGCTAAGTCATGACATCCAGTTCACCAACTATATTTATTAACGTGGAGGGCAGACACGCATTGTTTTTGGACATAGCTGGGATCAAAAAAAGGACAGGAATTAATTCAGTTAGACATTTAAGCAGCTCACTTGCTCTTCGTGTTTAACTTTAGCATAGTTTTTACAGCAAGGGTATTCCCAAACAGCTGCTTTAATACTATAACAAGGGCATAACTCAGTTCATGGTAAGTGGTTTTATATAGAATTAAAAAAAAGCTGCCCGCATTATCATTAAGGTGAACTACACCACTGCTAACCATAAAATCGCCCATCAGCCACTACTTTGTGCCATCTTGGAATCCATAGTAACAACTGACCTGCTCCCTTGCAATATTTATAGTTAAGGATAAACACATTCATTAACATTTACACATGAAATGCGGGTTTCCATGCGAAACTGGGCGTGCATTTTCCTGTGTGTTTTGTCATTTACACAAGTAAACAGGAACATTAAAAAGTCTGAAAAGCAATTGAGTTTCCTGGAGTGGTTTAACATTTACTTATCTGTACATAACCCCTTTTGATTTAAACAATACACAATAGTTTTATCTCATACTTTGTCCCCTTTTCTGGATCCTATTATTTTGTATCTGTTTGATAAATTGCTGCTGTCTAAAGGGTAAAATGCAATCTTTGTTTTCTTTTCATCTCCCACTTTTGCTCTTATTAGGACTTAAGTCATTGTATTTTGTATCTTGCTCTTAATTGTACTTTAATTATTGATATGTTTTTTTGGGGTACAGCTGCAAGTTGCCCTGGGTAAGGGTGTCTGCTAAGAAATAAATAAATAAATAAATAAATAAATAAATAAATAATAATAATAATAATAATAATAATAATAATAATAATAATAATAATAATAATAATACTTGCTGGGGTGCAGCCATGTTAATACACTTAACCCTTTGTGAGAGGAAGATAGAAAGAGGTGCAAATGGACCCTACATACATAAATGTAGTTAACTTATTATTTAAACAGTTCTTTATTGAATAAATATTGTTTTGAGGTGCTAAGTATTTTTTTATTGTATTTATTTAAAAAAAACAATGAAACTACCGTACAAACATTAATTTTGTATTGTACTTGGAAACACAACATGTATAAGGAGGCTGTGTGGTCCAGTGGTTAAAGAAAAGGGCTTGTAACCAGGAGATCCCCGGTTCAAATCCCACCTCAGCCACTGACTCATTGTGTGACCCTGAGCAAGTCACTTAACCTCATCTGCCCCTGCGAACAATCAAAGCTGTGCCCATTCCCTAATTAGGGGAATGGCCACACATATATAAAGGGAGAGAAAAAAAAACTATCTTGGTGGAAGGAGTTTGGGTGAGTGCGTAACTGTGGCAAAGTGGTTAACAGTGTGCAGGTGCAGGTGATCAGTAATCAGACAAACAACGACAATCCAGCTGCATTGAAGGTTTAATTGTATAACCCAATGCCTGGTGGCTAACAGCAGTAAACAATAACAATGTTAATGAAGCAATACAGCGGCGAGTATTGCTTATTTATAATCCGCGGGTTCACCCACACGTAACACATACACATACACAAACACCAGTCCACAGTGCGTGCTCTAGTGCTTGTGGTGAATACAGTTCTTTAGTGACAACAAAAGTGCAGTGTTGTTGATCCGGGTTTAGTGCTGGCCTTTGGCGACAGTTCCGGATCGTGTTTCCAAATAATTACAAACAGTATTATTAACAACAAACAAAAACAAACAAAACACTCACGTTTCACAACACAGGTTCTCCTTCTGATCATTTAACGTAACCATTCACAAAGGAACAGATCACATCACTACGTCCCCTTTTTATAACGTCACCCATGACTCCTTGGTCAATGAGCGTATCCGCTCCTCCAATCCGCGGATGCCACGCCATTTCCCGTCCGGGTCATTGAGTTCATATACCGTAGCTTTGCCCCCTTTCTAGATGGCCGACTTCCACCTAAC